>CM051529.1:53736588-54979445 GCA_028017165.1 Herpetospermum pedunculosum
CCGCAATCTACTCAAGAAGAAATGGCTGGAATAGATCAAAACCTGGTGCCTGTCACTCGCAATCCCATTGAAATAGCGAATGACAAGGATAGCACCATCCTTTCGTACCTAGTACCTATGCCTGGGGAGCTGAACCCCAGCATAATCCGTCCTGAAATCACTGCCAACTCATTCGAGTTAAAACCAGTGATGTTCCAAATGTTGTCCACTGTGGGACAATTCTTTGGAATAGAAAATGAGGACCCCCATAACCACTTTAGAAACTTCCTAGGAGTCAGTGATACCTTCCTCATTCCTGGAGTGTCCCAAGAAGCCCTGAGGCTATATCTGTTCCCTTACTCTTTGAGGGACAAAGCCAAAACGTGGTTAAATTCATTACCCTCAGGATCTGTCCTCAATTGGACAGACTTAGCAGAAAAATTCCTAGTCAAATATTTCCCACCAGATAGGAATTCGACCTTTCGTGATGATATCATCAAATTCAAACAAGCTCCGAGTGAGTCTCTTCACGAAGCTTGGACAAGATTCAAAGACCTTCTCATTAAATGTCCACACCATGGTATTCCATGGTGTATCCAAATAGAAGTCTTCTTTAAGGGATGCAACCCCAGCACCAGACAAGTTCTAAACTCATCTGCTGGAGGTTCCATGTTGTCCAAGAGTTACAACGAAGCTTATGAGATCTTGGAGAAGATCTCAACCTCTCACTGTAGGTGGTCAGATGATCCAGTAGAGCCAACTAGAGCTCAAGACAAGGATGCTTAAGCGCCATGAGCACCCAAATAAACGCCCTGACCAACTTAGTTAAGCAAATGGCTCAGGCCAATCTCCAAACCAGTGCCAATACCGCCACAGCCATGTCAATGGGCACCCAACCAAGTCAAGGCGAGGCACTTATCTGTGGATTCTGTGGGGAAGGGCACCCATACGAATACTGCCCTGGGAATCCATCCTCAGTCTGCTATGTTGGGAGCCAGCAGCAGCCTAGGAATAACCCCTACTCCAACACCTATAACCCTGGTTGGAGAAACCACCCAAACCTGTCATGGGGTGGCCAACAAAACACTAACCAAAATCCTAACCAACCTAGACCGAGTGGAACACCTGGCTTCACTCCCCAACATAACCAGTCAATGTACCAAAAACCATACAATCAACCTGTAGGATCTTCTGTAGAAAACTTACTCAAGGAATACATAGCTAAGAATGAAGCTACTCTTCAAAGCCAGCAAGCTACTCTTAGGAGCCTAGAAAACCAAATAGGCCAATTAGCCAATGAACTCAAGAGTAGGCCCCAAGGTAGACTCCCTGCTGACACCGAGGTACCAAGGAGAGATGGCAAAGAACAAGTTCAAGCAATTGAACTTAGGAGTGGAAGACCATTGGTGAGCAACACAAAGGACACACCAAAGAGAGTAGAGAACACTGAGTCTAGTGCTCCACTGGAGTCTCTGCCAAACCAAGGTCCACCACCAACTAGCACATCAGGAGCCAGGCTAGAGCCAATTATTGAGGAGGTAGAAGAAATTCCAAGGCCTCCACCTATCCTAAGGCGCCCTGACGTGCCTGCATATGTGCCACCACCTCCATACCCTCGAAGGCTTAAGAAGAAGCAGGAACAGGAAGTTCATTTTAATAAATTCTTAGAAATTCTTAAGCAAGTGCATGTTAACATTCCTTTTGTAGAAGTTTTACAGTCTATGCCTTCTTATGTAAAGTTTTTGAAGGACATCATTACTAACAAAAAAATAATTGGTGAGTTTGAAACAGTAAACCTCACTGAGGAGTGCAGTGCCATCCTCCAGAACAAGGTGCCCAAGAAGGAGAAGGATCCTGGTTCCTTCACCTTACCTGTAGAACTTGGAGGCAAGCACGTGGGCAGAGCGCTTTGTGACCTGGGCGCCAGCATAAATCTCATGCCCCTGTCCCTATTCCGCCAGTTGGGAATAGGAGAAGCACGTCCAACCACTGTCACTTTACAACTAGCAGACAGATCCATCGCATACCCTGAAGGTAAGATTGAGGATATTCTAGTAAAAGTTGACAAATTTATTTTCCTTGCAGATTTCATTGTCCTGGACTATGAGGCAGACAAGGAGGTCCCCATCCTGCTAGGTAGACCATTTCTAGCCACAGGTAGGGCACTTATAGACGTCCAAAAAGGTGAGCTTACTATGAGGGTTCATGATGAAGAGGTGAAGTTTAGTGTATATAAAGCTTTAAGGTACCCCTCTGACCTTGAATCCTGTGCTAGCATGGACGTAGTAGACTCCTTGATGGAGGAACAATTGGAGCATGTATTATTAACTAAGCATGCTAATGAGTATGTACAATTAGATGTAGCTGACTTGAATATATCTGACGTAATGGATATGCCTGTAGATAAACCACAGCATGTATGTATGAATATAGACCTAACTGATAGATCTGTGAATCCTTTAAAGCCATCCATTGAGCATCCACCTGTTTTAGAACTGAAACCACTACCCACTAACCTCAAGTATGCATATCTAGGAAGTAATGAAACTCTGCCTGTTATCATTTCTTCTAAATTAAGTGAAAAGCATGAGGTAGAACTGATTTTACTGCTTAAGCAACATAGGAAGGCTATAGCATGGACTATTGCTGATATTCGAGGCATTAGCCCTGCTTATTGCATGCACAAAATTATACTAGAGGAAGAGCACACACCTAGGGTAGATCACCAGCGTAGGCTAAACCCCTCTATGAAAGAGGTAGTAAAGAAGGAAATAATAAAATGGTTAGATGCAGGAGTGATCTTCCCAATAGCTAGTAGCCAGTGGGTGAGCCCCATCCAATGTGTACCTAAAAAGGGGGGAATAACTGTGGTAGTCAATGAGAACAACGAACTGATTCCAACAAGGACTGTCACAGGGTGGAGAGTGTGTATGGATTACAGGAAATTAAATAAAGAAACTAAAAAAGATCACTTCCCTCTACCGTTCATTGACCAAATGTTAGACAGAATAGCTGGTAGAGCCTACTATTGTTTCTTAGACGGGTATTCAGGCTATAATCAAATAACTATAGACCCTAAGGATCAAGAGAAGACCACCTTCACTTGCCCTTTTGGAACTTTTGCCTTCCGCAGAATGCCTTTTGGCTTATGCAATGCACCGGCAACGTTCCAAAGGTGCATGATGGCAATCTTCTCTGAGTTGGATGAGTCCATGATAGAAATATTCATGGATGACTTCTCAGTATTTGGGGACTCATTTTCAAACTGTCTAGAAAACCTAGGACAAGTCCTGGCTAGGTGTGAGGAGACCAACCTAGTCCTAAATTGGGAAAAATGCCATTTTATGGTGGATGAGGGGATTGTCTTAGGACATAGAGTGTCAAGGGCAGGAGTAGAAGTTGATAGGGCAAAGATTGAGATCATAGAGAAGTTGGTAGAGCCCCAGAATGTCAAAGCCATTAGAAGCTTCTTAGGGCATGCTGGCTTCTACAGAAGGTTCATCAAGGACTTTTCTAAGATAGCCAAGCCTCTGTGTGAGCTTTTAGAGCTAAATAGACCATTCATCTTCTCTAAGGAATGCTTAGTAGCTTGGACTACCCTTAAGAAAGCACTAGTCACTGCACCTATAATAGTAGGACCAAATTGGGATCTCCCATTTGAGATGCTATGTGATGCCAGTGATTATGCTGTAGGAGTCATGTTAGGACAGAGGATTGACAAGCTAACACACCCTGTCTATTATGCTAGTAAGACCTTGAATGAGGCTCAATGTAATTATACAACTACTGAGAAAGAGATGCTTGCTGTAGTGTTGGCTTGCGAAAAATTTAGAAACTATATTGTAGGCACTAGGACAATTGTATACACTGACCATTCTGCTATGAAATATCTTATGAGGAAGGCTGATGCCAAGCCTAGGTTGATTAGGTGGGTGTTATTGCTGCAGGAATTTGATTTGGACATTCGGGACAAGAAAGGATGTGAAAACGTGGTTGCAGATCACCTGTCTCGATTGCAGCACAATTGCGAAAAAATTGCGGACCCCGCAATTTCTGATGCTTTTATTGATGAACATGTCTTTGCTTTGACTCATCGTGATAACGATGAGGAACCTTGGTTTGCTGACATTGCTAACTTCCGTGCATCACAGGTATTACCAGTTTTCAAGGGGGGACAAGAGAAAAAGAGGTTCCTTCATGAAGCAAGGAAATTCATCTGGGATGACCCCACACTTTACAGAACCTGTGCTGACGGCTTGCTAAGGAAGTGTGTTTCAGCTGCTGAAGCGAAGTCTGTGCTGCAGCACTGTCACACATCTCCTTATGGTGGACACTTTGGTGGCCAAAGAACAGCTGCAAAGGTATTTCAGAGTGGCTATTATTGGCCAACGATCTTCAAAGATGCCCACAACTATGCCCACAGCTGTGATGAATGCCAAAGAACAGGTAACCTCAGTCGAAAGGATGAGATGCCCCTCACCTACATCTTAGAGTTAGAGCTCTTTGATGTGTGGGGCATTGACTTCATGGGACCATTCCCTCCATCATCAGGTAACCTTTACATATTAGTAGCAGTGGACTATGTGTCCAAGTGGGTAGAAGCCAAAGCATGTCCTAATAATGATGCTAAAACAGTCACCAACTTCTTGCATAGGCACATTTTTACTAGGTTTGGGACACCTCGTGCCATCATTAGTGATGAGGGGTCACATTTCATTAACAAGGCTATGGAGAGAGTGTTGGCTAAATATAACATTAGACATAGAGTAGCCACTCCCTATCACCCACACTCAAATGGACAAGCTGAAATCTCAAATAGGGAAATTAAGAACATCCTAGAAAAAGTGGTCAAACCTAATAGGAAAGACTGGTCCTTCAAGCTTGAGGATGCACTTTGGGCTTATAGGACAGCATATAAGACACCCCTAGGTATGTCCCCTTATAGGCTGGTATATGGCAAGGCTTGCCATTTACCACTTGAGTTAGAAAACAAAGCATTTTGGGCCATGAAGGAATTTAATTTTTGTGTAAAGGATGCGGGGACACTGAGGTCTTTGCAATTACATGAGCTTGATGAGCTTAGGCATATGGCCTATGAAAATGCTAAGATGTACAAGGAAAAAACCAAGATTTGGCATGATAGTAGACTTAGAGTTAAGGACTTTAAGAGGGTCAACTTGTTTTGTTGTTTAACTCACGGTTGAAACTATTTCCAGGGAAACTTAAGTCTAGATGGTCGGGTCCATTTGTCATTACTAATGTGTTTGTTCATGGTGCAATAGAGATAAAGAACTTGCAGCAAGGTCAGCCATTTATGGTCAATGGGGCAAGGTTGAAGCACTACTATGAGGAAGGAGATGTGAAGACTCTCTCGGCCTTCCTCTTGAATGAAGCATGAAACTAAAAACGAGAGAGAACGAGTGGTCACTGTGCTCGTTTAGTCAAGGCTAATGCCTTAGTTTATTTTTTTTCACTTTTTCCGGTTGTCATTTGTATGTTTTGTGGTGTGATTTTAATTAAGTATTTAATGTTTGTTTTATTTGTTTTTATAGGGAATCGAAAGAGGGGATCAAGGAGAGTAATCCCAGCTTTAAAAATCAAGAAACGATCGAGCCAAATAAAAGATACGGACGAGCGAAGTTTGCCATTTAGATAAAAAGAAATCCCTAAAATTGCGCTGGAATTGCAGGATCCGCAAATTATAGCCGTTGGGATTTAGCCGTTGCCTTTATATCCGTTAGAAGGCGCTCGATCGATTCGATTCTCTCATTCTCTGATTTCCAAGAAAACTGAGATTCTCTTCATCTTTGATCCTTCTCTCCAAACCTCCAAGATTCGACAATGGTGTCCACAAGGGCTGAAAGATCCGCAGCCAAGAAGAAGGCTGATGACGCAGCTGAAGCGGCTGCGAGGGAAGCACTTCTGACCCTTGCAGATGCTGGGGCTGTACGCACCGGACCTCTTCCCAAACTACCGATCCGTAGGAAGAAGTGGAGGGTTGTCACAGAAATCCCTGCTGGCCCTTCTGAACCGGCGGGCACGCCCAAGAAGCGTCGGTGGAGTGTAGAAACGGCCGCCGAACCAAGCAAAGCCAAGACTCCCTCTGTGGAGAGTCAAGAAACGAATCGTGCGTCCCACGAGTCGACCAAGAAGGGTTCGTCGCCATCTGCATCGCCTGCGCACAACTCTTCACCATCTGGACCAGTGCACAGCCCAGAGCTTTCATCGTCACCGCCTGCACAGAGCCCTGAAACGCCGTCTTCACCACTGAATTCCGTGCAGACGCCTACAGCAGAGCAGAGTGCCACACCTTCGCACACGCCTCCACGGCCTGACCCTGAATTCCCCTATGGGGAGTACCAGGAATCCACTCAGGGCAGTGGGGAAGGTGGTGAAGACGAGGTCTTCTCGCCTGCAAGGGAAGCTAGCCCAGAGAGTCCTGCACAGCAGGATGATTCCATGGAAGAGACGCTGGGGGCATGCCTACAGCAGATCAACATTGAGGCCAAGCTGAAGAAGAAGAAGAAGGCCAAGATCCTTAAAGCCAAGCGATCCAAGAAACTAAAGAGGAAGAAGGCTAAGGAGGTACCTTCATCAGAGAAGGAAAGTACTGAGCCATCGCTCAAACGACTCAAGGTTGAGGCTGCCGAGTCAGCCAGGCCATCAGATAAGGGGAAGGCAAAGCTCTACCCTGAAGACGAGCCTCAGTCAGTGAGGTATGTTTCCTCTGATGCTGAATCCAGGGGTGCTGAGTTGAGGAAGAGGGAGTTGCTGCACGAGAAAGGCTTCCTCGACCGACCTGCTGACCTGCCGCAGTTCTTGCGCGCAGGAGTGATCAACCACGGCTGGGAGGAATTTTGCAGACCGCCCAATCCAGCCTACACGAGCATGGTGTATGATTTCTACGCCAATGTGCTCAGCCCTGAGGATGGCCTGTCTGTGGTCAGCGGGGTAGAGGTGGATTTCTCAGCCAAGGCCATCAACGAAGCCTATGGTCTCAAGGGCCAAACACATACAGATTATGCACGGATTGTTGATGAGCCTACTGAGGCTGTTCTGGAAGAGGCCATTCGGACCATTGGCCAGCCTGAAGCTGCCTGGACCGTGTCACGCAATGGGAGGCACACTCTCATGAGTGCCAACCTCACGGCTAAGGCGGCTGTTTGGTTTGCGTTCGTGAGAAGGAGATTGTCCCCAGTGACTCACGAGACTACAATCAACCAGAGCCGATCGCTGCTGGTGTATGCGATAATGAGAGGTCTCACGGTCAACGTGGGAGAAGTCATCACTGCTGCTATTGCTGAGTGCGCCAAGAAAGGTAAGGGACCACTGTTTTTCCCTAACACCATAACCAAGCTATGTTTGCGTGCAAGAGTCCCCACCGAGCGCATGGAGCAGCAAATGGCTTACACGGGCCACTTGGAGCTGCCTGCTAACCTGAGGCTGAGGAGGAAGGGGAATATGGAGTTTGAACTGGATAGGCTGGCTGTTGAACAGTCCCTATCCATGGCCTGCCTGATGGATATGCAGAGGAGAATGGCTCAATGGGCCACTTATGCGCAGGCGAGGGACAAGGAAGT
Organism: Herpetospermum pedunculosum; assembly: GCA_028017165.1. Taxonomy (NCBI): domain Eukaryota; kingdom Viridiplantae; phylum Streptophyta; class Magnoliopsida; order Cucurbitales; family Cucurbitaceae; genus Herpetospermum; species Herpetospermum pedunculosum. Next base: position 53,744,148 of record CM051529.1, read on the forward strand.
TGCAGACCAACTTGGGTGCATCTTCCCGGACTTCCCCACAAATCTCCTGACTCCATGGGTGCCCCCACGACCACGGCAACCTGATGAGGATGACGACGTTTGAGTACTGGTTTGAATTGCACTGAAGGGAGTATTGCTGTTCCCTTAGAAAAAACAAACAATTTTCTGCTTTCTGATAAACTATGTGAATTATGCTGTTTTAGTACATTTTTTTGATCTGTCTTAGATGCTTAGTTTTATGTTTTTAATTTTGCTTAGTATAGTCTGATGATAGGTGACTAGATAGGTTAGTTTTGTTTTATTTTTAGGAGAGCGTGAACGACTGGAAAAAGCATGCTTAGGGGCCTTAATCACTGTTATATCTGCCCTGATCTAATTGCGAAATAATTGCGGTACCCGCAAGTTTCATGACTGCAAGCATGTTTTGGACTGTCTGTTTAGCTAGGCTGTAATCTGTTTAAATTCCATCTTTTGCTGCTATCATGACTACCATATATAGCTTATCTGAAAGCATGCTGGATGAGTGTCATAGGACACCCTTTGTTAGTTTAAATCGACCTCTAAAAAGCTCAGCATGCATAGCTTTAAGCCCTTAACTGTCTGTTTTTTTTAATTTACTGCTACTGTGATATTTTCTTTTCAATGTTCTGTCTATGCCTAGGGCTTTAGATTCTCTTTGTTTTACCTTAGACTAGATGCTTCTAGGATAGTTTGGGGGTGTGCCACCTCAGACACTCATTGGGGACAATGAGTAATTGAAGTTTGGGGGAGGCCACCCTAGGCCTAGGAACATTCCTCTCTCCCTTAGAAACATAAGCATTCTTCTTCTCCTTTACAAAAAATGATGAACTGAAAAAAAAAATGAAAAATAGAATAAAGAGGGGGGTCTCTCTTAGGTTGCTAAGTAATCAGTGCCAAGTGTGTGACCCACAAGTGGCATTGCATCAAAAGGCAACCAAAGGAGAGGCCCCACCTAAGTAAGAAAAAGGGAAAGAATAGGGAAGAAGAATGTATACCTAGGAGTTATAACTTTGTGGCTTAGGTGTCCTACTTAAAAAGAACTCTGATCCTCAATTAGCTAAGCACAAAGTTGTAACTTGTAGGGTTGTTTAGGGAGATGAGTGTTTATCCAATGTAGTGATGCCAGGGTTTAGGTTGTCTTTAAAAGTACTACTGTCACCGTTAATACTAAGACTGGCATGACTCTAAGGAATCCTAGACACATTAAAAATAAAGCTAGAAGCATGTACTGAGTCTGAGGTAAAGCTAGGCAGAATTCGAAACCTTAGGGATAGTGGCATGATATGACAAATAGATCAGTTGTAGGAAGTTAATAAAAGCAGGTGAGTGTTAGGCAGGCGAAGTCAGAAGAAGCTAGATAAGAGGGTAGTTCTAAACTGAGAAGTATGTCACAGGACAGCAGTGCTATAGATAGGGATATAAGGGAGTCAGTAGGTGGTTAAAGAAGGTGAAACAGCAGCCTAGGTAAGTCCTTAGTATGCTTGAGGACAAGCAAAAACTTAAGTTTGGGGGTGTGTTAAGTCTCTGAAAGTGACTTATTTAGGACCCATTTAGCTTAAGAAGATGTACACTTTTTAGTGTTTTTGATAGCATTTAGCCTAAACCTATGCTTAAATATGAGAATGAGAAGAAGGTAGCTAAATTAGGACTTTTGTACAATAGGAAAGAAAAGGGTTGAAAACCGAAGGAAAAGAATGAAAAAAGCTGCATTGCGACAGCATTGCGAAAACATTGCTGAAGCCGCAATTATTCAAGTGAAAACCGTAAGTTGACTGATCTGTTTCTGTTAATTTCCGTAATTTCAGGGATTCGTTCTTTCTCCTCCATCCATTCTGATATATGACGTTGAAGATTGATGGTTGTCCTTGGCCCAAACGCACCTGCAAACTACTATAAAAGGGGGTCAAAGTCGGAGGTTCAGTCATCATCCGAAAGCGTAGAGTCTTCTCGCAGTCCATCTTTTCGCCCTGTTTTCCTTTGCCGTCTGTTGGAGTGAGAGTCTCAGCTGTTGGAATCGATAATCTGATAGGAAGGAGAGGAGATTCTTCTTCTCTCTCGATTGGATTCATCCAAGCAAGGCTGACCTTTCATCCCCTTCATTCGAGGCGACTGCAACGAGGATTCCAAGCACCATTTACTGTTTTTTGTCTTTCCTTTCTCATTTCCAGCATTGTTTAGTTATCGCTTCTGGTTTAGTGATTAGTTTACTGCATTTCGTCGCTGTCTGTCTTTGAATTATTTCCTTTAAGTTCCCTTTTGTCCGTTCAACATTCAAAGTAATCAAATTGCAAGATTTCATTTCACAGTTTCCATCTTCTGCTGCTACGGTTTTGTCTTACTATTTTGAGTACATTTCCCTTCTGAGCATGTCTGTTTTATCTTATACTTCTGTTCTCTATATATCCATGAGTAGCTAAGTCACTTAGGGGCATGCTAATGACAGAACTATAGGCTAAAAAAACGTGAACCAAGCATGTAGGATAGCTCTCGAAGTATTGATTGTATGTAAGCTTCATCCCACGGGCAATTTCGATTGGCCATCCATTTTGTCCAAAGAACTCCTAACCTCTGGAAGGAGTAAGAGTTCAGAGTCGTATAATCATGCTAGCCTTTCATGGTAACCAGGAAACGGCCTAGGAATAGGCGTTTCCCTAGTACAAACTAAACACTTCTGTTTTAACAAGATGCTTAAGACCTTACTTTGAGTCGAGTAAACTAAAGAATCTAATGCATGGAATCGGACGATACATGAGATAGAGTGAGTTTGATGCATAGAGATTAGATCCAGTGCTTGAGAATCATATAAAAATGCCTATAGGATAGTCATTAGTAGCCCTTAATTCGCCCATTTACACACTTTCGCTGTTATTCAATTGCGGTAAAATTGCGGTGTCCGCAATTCTGCTAAGTACCATTCTGTTTAGCTGTTTTCTTCTTCGTTTATTAATTCCATCTCTTGTCTTTTGAGTCTAATTTCAACTTGCATTTGTTTATGTTGCATTCCTTTACACATTCAGCAAAAATTAGATAATTAAAAACCAATTTTACCCCATCAAATCCACCCCTTCTTTCTTAACAAATACACTTCATGAATAGCTAAAAATAAGTCTCTGTGGAAAAAACGAATGAAATATACTTACTACTTGCTGTGAGACCATGTATGCTTGCATGTTCTGAGTGCTCTATCTACCTTCTTGCTTATTTATCTTTAACACATTGAGCACGCAACAGCAGACAAGAGGTCGGAATTCGGATAGTATCGACCTTTCAAGGCTCGTGCTAAAAAAGAGGTCGGATAGTGAACCAGCCGCCAACACTGTTTCGCAAGAAGAGCTTTATTAAAAAGCTCGAGATCTCTGAAACCCAGTCCTCCCATGCACTTAGGTCGGCAAAGTTTCTTCCAACTCACCCAATGCAACCTACGGTCCTCATCGGACCCATTCCACCATAATCGGGCCATGATACGATTAATGTCCTGTAAAAGTCCCTTAGGGAGCCTAAAACAATTCATTGTATAACAGGGAATAGCCTGAACTACTGCCTTTAAAAGAACCTCCCTACCACCAACAGAAAACAATTTCCCCTTCCATCCCTGGAGTTGGCGCAAAACGCGCTTCTTTAAATAGAGAAACCTACCAGATCGATTACGAGGCATGAAAGATGGAAGCCCCAGGTATTGTTGGTGGAAATGAGTCTGTCCCACCTGGAGTATTTGACTCACACGACCCCGCATCACACCACTTGTACTGCTGCTGAAAGAGATGGTAGATTTGTCAAAGTTTATGTATTTTTTTTTTGAATAGGTATATAAACTAAAAGCAAACAGGGGACCCCACAGCCCGGGGATAAGGCACACAAGAATACGAAAAGGAAAACCAAGAGATCACATCAAGAAAACAGATCCCAAGGAGGAACACTAATAGACACCGGGGCCATTGGCACCCTTAACCAAGAGGCACACCTATGAGCCAAATCAGCTTGGGCACAAATAAGCACAGCCTGAGAGGACCGAGGATTAGCACCATGAACACGACAGTTACGCTCTCTCCAGATATGGTATATAGCAGCACACCAAGCAAGCCTCCAGACATGACGCTGCGAGAGACTCCCCGACCCATGCAACAAATCCAGGATAGCTCAGTAGTCCAATCAGCTATACGATGAGAGGAGCACCCCCAACGAAGAAGCCCCGTCCACAACTGCTTACTAAAAGGACAATCGAAGAAAAGATGATCTCTTGTCTCAAGGGCATCAACGCACAAAACGCAGCCAGCTGGAATCGAGGAATCCCAGGAATGGAGTCGGACCCTAGTATATAATCGATCCCGGACCGCCAACCATGCAATAAAAGAATGGCGAGGAATATTACCTTCGAACCATAATATATTCGCCCACCTCACCACATCCCGACGAGGACGAAGGGTCTCCCAGGCACTAGCTACTGAGAAGACGTCAGACCTACCAGGGTCCCAAATAACTCGATCAGGCTGCTCGACATTGGGGACAACTGCAAGAACCAGAGGAAGCAATTCTTCCATTTCCCAAGTCAAACAAGGCCACTGCCAAGATCCATCTGGGAGGAGGAAATCAGACACCAGCGCTGCATTAGTACTCCCCACAACACTAGCCAGCCCCTCCTCAAACCGCAATGCAATAGGACCCCCCGGAAGCCAAGAGTCAGCCCAAACATGACAACGGCGGCCATCCCCGATGACTACCCGAACAAGAGGACGAAACCGCTCCCGGAGATGTAAGATGGCCCGAGTACACCACGACCACCTAGCTGACACTCGAACAGACCAAAGAGAACAACCACGAAGGACATACGCATCAACCCAGGCAACCCATAAGGATCCAGAGCGAGTAAACAGAAGCCAAAGCAGCTTCATGACAGCAGCCACATTCCAAGAACGAACATGACGAATACCCAGGCCACCCTCACTTCTAGGGACACAAACATCCTCCCAGGCCACCTTTGCTCCACCCCCACCCGTAGTGCTACCACGCCAGAGATAAGCCCGGAGAATGCGATCAATCTCATTCGCTACATGAGCTGGCAGAATAAACACACTCGCCCAATAAACCTGGAAGCTCTGCAACACAGACCGAATAAGCTGAACCCGACCCGCATACGAAAGGGCACGCGCAGACCAACTCTTGACTCGCTCCATCATTTTCTCCAAGAGAGGCTTACAATCCGCATAATTTAACCGACCCGACACGAGAGGGAGGCCTAAATAACGAACTGGCAAGGCCCCAAGAGAAAAGTTCATCAAACCAGCCAACACTACAGCCTCAGGAGGGGAGACCCCAGCACAAAACACCGAGCTCTTAGCTGAGTTAGCACAGAGACCAGACAACCCCTGAAACTGGAGGAGGGAAGACTGAACAAAAGCAAGGGAGGCATAGTCACCTCCACAGAAAATCATCAAGTCATCAGCAAAACAGAGGTGAGTAAGACGAATCTTTGCACACCGATGATGAAACGATAAATCGCTAGGCGGATTATTCAACAGCCGGGACAACACCTCCATAGCCATCACAAATAGGTAAGGAGACAAGGGGTCACCTTGACGAAGGCCACGCCGGCCCAGAAAAAACCCTTCCAGAGACCCATTTATAAGGAATGAGAACGTAGGGGACGTAACACAGGCACGTATCCAGCTCACGAACTGGAGAGGGGTCCCAACGGCCAACAACAGACTGAACAAGAAATCCCAATGGACAGAGTCATAAGCCTTCTGAAGATCGACCTTCAACACACACTGAGGAGGCCCCTTATTAAGGTGGTACCCACCCACCAACTCTTGGCACAAGAGAATATTATCCACAATACTCCGACCTTTAACAAAAGCAGACTGATTAGAACCTACAAAAGCAGGTAGAAAGGTACCTAAGCGATTGGCTAGAATCTTCGAGATGCACTTGTACACAACATTACAGCACGAGATGGGACGGAAATCACGAGGCCCCCTAGGGAGCTCCTTCTTCTTCACCAAAGAAATCGTAGTATCATTCACACCAGGAGGAAGGTAGCAAGAATCAAAGAAGTGGAGGACCGCAGCACAAAAGTCATCTCCAATGACACTCCAAGCAGATTTAAAGAACCCAACCGAGAAGCCATCGGGACCAGGGGCCTTACTACTACTCATGGCAAACAAAGCACGCTTAACCCAACCGAGATAGGTCTAACCATATCCACTCCACTCTCCACCGGCCAGCGAAAGTCAACAATCGAAGCCAGCTGGTTAGTAAGCTCCCTGTACCCAATCGACTGGGACCCAAATATATTGCGAAAATAGCCTACCACTTCCTGGGCAATATCCGCTTGAAATAAAAGGGTACGTCCATCCTCACTAGTTATAGAATGAATGCCATTACTGGAAAGACGAGCCTTGACACTACGATGGAAGAAGCTAGAATTTCGGTCCCCAAGAGCCAGCCATTGCACCCTAGATTTCTGTCGGAGAGAAGCCTCCTCCTTACGAGCAATGGCCCAGAAATTCTGAGACGCGCTGCTAGCTAGGGCCTGAAGAGTCAGGGAAAGAGGATTCTCAGCATAAGCTAACTGAGCTTCCTCCATACGAACCCGAGCCGTAGAAACCTGCAAGCTAAGAGACGACAGCGAACATCCAAACGTTTGACGAAGGACAAGCTTAAGAGCCCTAAGGTTTCTTGTTAAGCTAACCAAAGGAGAAACCTCAGGATACTTAACCCAGTTGCCAGCAACAATGTCCAGGAAACGGGGGTCCTCAGCCCAATGGCAGAAGAACCTGAAAGGGGGCGGCCGCCGAGGGACGTGAAGCCCGACATTAAACACCAACGGTGAATGATCTGAGATACCCCAACTATGAGCTCGCACCTCGCCAACCGGCTGAGAGGACATCCACTCAGTGTTGACTAACACCCTATCCAGACGTTTCATAATGTCAGCCGTTCCCTGAGGCGAATTAGTCCAAGTGTACCAGCTGCCCGAGACAGGAAGCTCAACCAGATCTGCTTGGGAAATCATATCATCAAAAGCATTCATTTCCGAATCAAGCAAGACACCCCCAAAGCTCTCAGAAGAAGCTCGAATCGCGTTGAAATCACCCATCACTACCCCAGGGAGGGTCCAAGACTGGCACATAGAGACAATCTCATTCCACACCAATCTTCTCTCAACCTCAGAATTAGCGGCATACACACACGCAACATGGAAAGACTTCTGTGAAGAGCGATCCACCAGAGTACCCCAAATCATCTGGGGACCAATAGTAGTTGGGATAAAGGAGAACTGAGAAGAGCGCCACAACACCCAAATACGACTCAGCCCATTAACTCCGTAACCACAGACACACTGCCAGTCTTCACCAAAACTACGAAAAACTGACTGAAACTGAGGCGCTTTAACCTTAGTTTCCAAAAGACCACAGAAACCCACTTTAGCCGACTTAAGGAAGGATCGAACAGCACGACCCTTTACAGGGCTCCCCAAACCCCGCACGTTCCAAGAACACCACCTATTCATAAAACACAGGGTTTGAAGTCAAGACAATACCCTGATCCATTAGTGGATCACCGCAAACCTCATCTTCCACACCAGCTGTAACATTCGAGATCAAACCGTTCTGACCATCCTGCACCATAGCCACCTTACCCACTTTGTTCTCCCCACGCAAAGACAACGGAAGCAACATATCCGACTCAACCATCACATCAGTATCGACCGGCGCAAGAGCCGCAAAAGAATTGGACACTGACGGACCCCTTACAGAGGGGAGCACTAGACGAGGAGCAGACGCTCGAGGGGAGCTAGACGAGGCCGCAACCCGGCCCACTCTGCGGTTTCTCCCACCTCTCGAAACCACATCCCGAACTACCGGGCCCTGAACCACTCCCGCCTCAGGCGCAGACGGGGAGGCAGCATAATTACCGACGAGGGAAACACAAGGGACACCATCAGGGACCACAGATGGGACCTCACACACCTTTTGAGCCACCTGGCTACTACAATTAGAACTAGAGTGACCAAAAACTTGGCAGTGAACACACCGCTTCGGCTTCCAAGCGTATTCAAGTCTAACCACAACAACCCCCTCATTCAGCTTAACAGGAACCGCCGAAGGCAGCTCATTATTCACCCCGACCTCCACCAGCACCCTGGCAAAGGACAGACGGGAACATTCTGCAGTAGCCCGATCCAAGCAAATAGGTTTACCAGCAGCTGAATCAATAGTTCCCAACCCTTTACGGGACCATAACTCAAACAGCACATTAAAAAACTTAATCCAGACAGGAACAGAATCGAACACAAAATTTTCGGGAGCAATACCTGGGGACCATTGACGGAGTAAAATGGGACGCCCTCCTATATGCCACGGACCGTTAGACAATACCCAGTCGCGAGACGCCGCAGAGCGAAACCGAAACATAATAAGACCATTATCGAGCATAGAAATGATTGGTTCCTCAATACGACCCCAAATGCGGCTAACTAACCGAGAGAGAACAGCATACGGCATACGCCCTTCCACAAACTGCCCAACTATCGAATACTGCCAGAACGCAATGCCTTCATCACAGACACCAGCTGGGGGAACGACAACACGCACCCCATCAATAACCTGCAGGGGAGTATAGACCATAGGTTCCTCATTAGTAGTTGCAGAACCAAAAAGCGACACCCACGAGGGATCACTCGAACCCCTTACTACACCACCTCCACCGCCCACAGAACCGTTGGGTCCAATGGGCCCCAACCCACTACCACGAGACTGGCCAACACCAAGCATCATATTATCAGCTCCCAAAGGACTAGACACACCAATACCCGAACAAGGCACAATAGTACAGGCTGCCCGCCCATCCATACCACACGATTGGTCAGTTCGGATTGCCTCAAAATCAGCCTGGTCTGACCGTTCAACAGATGACCCGGTTCGAACCAACAGAGCAACAGATGGATCAGCTAGGTCCACATCGGTCCGCCTGACCTTCACACCAGCTGGTCCGGTTTGGTCCCGCTGCAACTCCCCCACACCATCACAGACCGGCAACCTACTTTCTCCCCCCACCTTCCCCAAACAACCACCCACACTCCCCAACTGACTAGCATCAATAACCCCACCAACCAACCCATCTAGCGTCACAGTGCCCTCCACAGCCGCACCACCAACGCCGGACCCCCCCCCCCCCTTCCGCCCCCTCCCTCCGCGACCACCCCCCGCGCCTCCGTCGGCATATCCTCCACAGACGCACCAACAGCGGCGGTCCCACCACCGTCCCCCCTCCCACCGAGACCAACCCCCGTCCCTCCGTCTGCACTCTCCTACCGTCGTTCTCCGGGAACCCAACTAACCCCAGTTCAGCCCCACCGCGACACCTCATATGGTTCTTCACTTCCGTCAGGCGTTTACCGGGGGCTATTGTTGCGTGCTCAATGTGTAAAGATAAATAAGCAATAAGGTAGAGAGAGCACTTAGAACATGCAAGCATACATGGTCTCACAGCAAGTAGTAAGTATATTTCATTCGTTTTTTCCACAGAGACTCATTTTTAGCTATTCGCGAAGTGTGATTGTTAAGAAAGATGGGATGAATTTGATGGGGTAAAATTGGTTTTTAATTATCTACTTTTTGCTGAATGTATAAAGGGATATAACATAAACAAATGCAAGTTGAAACTAGACTTAAAAGACAAGAGATGGAATTAACAAACGAGGAAGAAAACAGCTAAACAGAATGAAAATCTGGCAGAATTGCGAGGACCGCAATGTTACCGCAATTAAATAACAGCGAAACTGAGTAAATGGGTGAATTAAGGGCTACTAATGACTATCCTATAGGCATTTTATTACGATTCTCAAGCATTGGACCAACTCTCTATACATCAAACTCACTCTATCTCAAGTATCGTCCGATTCCATGCATTAGAGTCTTAAGTTTACTCGACTTCAAAGTAAGGTCTTAAGCATCTTGTTAAAACAGGAGTGTTTAGTTTGTACTAGGGAAACGCCTATTCCTAGGTCGTTTCCTGATTACCATGAAAGGCTAGCATGATTATATGACTCTGAACTCTTACTCCTTCCAGAGGTTAGGAGTTCTTTGGACAAAATGGATGGCCAATCGAAATTGCCCGTGGGATGAAGCTTACATACAATCAATGATTCGAGAGCTATCCTACATACTTGATGCACGTTTTTTAGCCTATAGTTCTGTCATTAGCATGCCCCTAAGTGGCTTAGCTACTCATGGATATATGGAGAACAGAAAGGGTAGATAAAACAGACATGCTTAGAAGAGAAATATGCTTAAAACAATAAGACAAAACGTAGCAGCAGAAGGTGGAAACTGTGAAATGCAGAATTTTACTTTGATTACTTTGAATGTTTGAACGACAAAGGAAAGCTTCAAAAGAAATGACTCAAAGACAGACAACAACGAAATGCAGTAATTAAAGCACTAGGCTAAGAACAACATTGATCAAACTGGAAATAAGAAGAAGAACGACAGAAAAGCAGTAAAGGTGCTTGAAAAGCTTCGTTGCAGTCGCCTCGAATGAAGGGGATGACAGGTCAGCCTTGCTTGGATGAATCCAATCGAGAGAGAAGAAGAATCTTCTCTCCTTCCTATCAGATTATCGATTCCAACAGCTGAGACTCTCACTCCAACAGACGGCAAAGGAAAACAGAGAGAAATGATGGACTGCGAGAAGACTTCTGCGCTTCGAATGATGATCAGACCTCCGACTTTGACCCCCTTTTATAGTAGTTTGCAGGTGCGTTTGGGCCAAGGAGAACCATCAATCTTCAACGTCATATATCAGAATGGATGGAGGAGAAAGAATGAATCCCTGAAATTACGGAAATTAACGGAAAAAGATCAGTCAACTTACGGTTTTCACTTGAATAATTGCGGCCTCAGCAATGTTTTCGCAATGCTGTCGCAATGCAGCTTTTTTCATTCTTTTCCTTCGGTTTTCAACCCTTTTTCTACCTATTGTGCATAAGTCCTAAATTAGCTACCTTCTTCTAATTCTCATATTAAAGTATAGGTTTAGGCTAAATGCTATCAAAAACACCTAAAAGTGCACATCTTCTTAAGCTAAATGGGTCCTAAATAAGTCACTTTCAGAGACTTAACACACCCCCAAACTTAAGGTTTTGCTTGTCCTCAAGCATACTAAGGACTTACTTAGGCTTGTTTTTTTTATCTTCTTTAACTACTTACCGACTCCCCTATATCCCTATCTCTAGCAGTGCTGTCCTGTGACACACCTCTACGTTTAGAACTAACCTCTTATCAAGCTTCTTCTGACTTCACCTGCCTACTATACCTGCTGTTTTTATTAACCCCCTACTACTGATCTAGCTACTTTTATAATATCATGCCACTATCCCTAAGGTTTCAAACTCTACCAAGTTTTACTCTAGACTCAGTACATGCTTCTAGCTTACTTTTAATGTGTCTAGGATTCCTTAGAGTCATGCCAGTTTTAGTATTAACAGTGACAGTGGTACTTTTAGAGAACAACCTAAACCCTGGCATCACTACATTGGATATACATTCATCTCCCTGGACAAACCTAAAAGCTACAACCTTGTGCTTAGCTCATTGAGGATCAGAGTTCTTTTTTTTTTTTTTTTTTTGAGTAGGACATCTAAGCCACAAGATTATAACTCCTAAGCATACATTCTTCTTCCCCTATTTCTCCCTTTTTCCTTTTTTACTTAGGTGGGGTCTCTTCTTGGGTTGCCTTTTAATGCAATGCCACTTGTGGTTTACACACTTGGCACTGATTACTTAGCAACTTGAGAGAAACTCCCCTCTTTATTCTATTTTTCAGTTCATCATTTTTTTTTTCATAAAGGAGAAGAAGAATGCTTATGTCCTAAGGAAGAGAGGAATGTTCCTAGGCCTAGGGTGGCCTCCCCCAAACTTAAACTACTCATTGTCCCCAATGAGTGTCTGAGGTGGCACACCCCCAAACTTGTTCTAGAAGCATCTAGTCTAAGGTAAAACAAAGAGAATCTAAAACTCCTAGGCATAGGCAAAACCTTCTAAGAGCAATTATTCCAGCAGTAGAAAATTTGAACAAAACAGACAGTTTAAGGACTGACGGTTTATGCATGCTGAGCCCTATTCAGAGGCTAATTTAAACAATCAAAGGGTGTCCTATGACACTCATCCAGCATGCTTTGAGATCAGCTATATAAGGTAGTCATGCTAGCAGCAAAAGATAGAATTGTAACAGATCACAGCCTAACTAAACAGACAGTCCAAAACATGCAACCAGGCACAAAAATTGCGGGAACCGCAATTTTTTCGCAATTCAATCAGGGCAGATATAACATTGATTCAGGCCCCTAAACATGCTTTTTCCAGTCACTTTAAGCTCAACAAAAATAAAACTAAATGAACCTACCTAGGCAGCTAATATCAGACTATCCTAAACAAAAGAAAAAACATAAAATTAAACATCAAAAACAGATCAAAATTGAACCAACAACAGCATAATTCACATGGTCCTATCAGAAAGCAGAAAATTGTTTTTTTTCTAAGGGAACAGCAATACTCCCTTTAGTGCACTTCAAACCAGCACTTAAACTTCTTCATCCTCATCTGGTTGCCGTGGTCGTGGGGGCACCCATGGAGTTAGAAGATTGGTAGGGAACTCAGGGAAGAGGCACCCCAGCTGGTCTGCAACTTCCTTGTCCCTCGCCTGCGCATAAGTGGCCCATTGAGCCATTCTTCTCTGCATATCCATTAAGCAGGCCATGGATAGAGACTGTTCAGCAGCCAGCCTATCCAGTTCAAACTCCATATTCCCCTTTCTTCTCAGCCTCAGGTTGGCAGGCAGCTCCAAGTGGCCTGTGTAAGCCATTTGCTGCTCCAAACGCTCGGTGGGGACTCCTGCAAGCAAACATAGCTTGGTGATTGTATTAGGGAAAAACAGTGGTCCCTTACCTTTCTTGGCGCATTCAGCAATGGCCGCAGTGATGACTTCTCCCACGTTAATCGTGAGACCTCTCATGATCGCATACACCAGCAGCGATCGGCTCTGGTTTATTGTTGTCTCGTGAGTCACCGGGGACAATCTCCTTCGCACGAACGAAAACCAAACAGCTGCCTTAGCCGTGAGGTTGGCACTCATGAGAGTGTGCCTCCCATTGCGTGACACGGTCCAAGAAGCTTCAGGCTGGCCAATGGTGCGAATGGCCTCTTCCAGCACTGCCTCAGTAGGCTCGTCAACGATCCGTGCATAATCTGTATGTGTTTGGCCCTTGAGTCCAAAGGCTTCATTGATGGCCGTGGCTGAGAAATCTACTTCTACCCCTCTGACCATAGACAGGCCATCCTCAGGGCTGAGCACATTAGCGTAGAAATCATACACCATGCTCGTGTATGCTGGATTAGGCGGTCTGCAGAATTCCTCCCAGCCGTGGTTGATCACCCCTGCGCGCAAGAACTGCGGCAGGTCAGCAAGTCGGTCGAGGAAACCTTTCTCGTGCAACAGGTCCCTCTTCCTCAGCTCAGCACCCCTGGATTCAGCGTCAGACGGCACTGGTTCAGATGGTGAAGGACTACGCGCAGGTGATGCAGACGGCGACGAACCTTCTTTGGCTGACTCGTGGGATGCACGATCAGTTTCTTGACTCTCCACAGAGGGAGTCTTTGCTGTGCTTGGTTCGGCGGCCGTCTTGACACTCCACCGGCGTTTCTTGGGCGTGCCCACTGGCTCAGATGGTCCCGCAGGAATCTCAGTGACCACCCTCCACTTCTTCCTACGAATAGGAAGCTTGGGAAGAGGACCGGTGCGAACGGCACCATCGTCTGCAAGGGTGAGCAATGCTTCCCTCGCAGCCGCTTCAGCTGCGTCATCAGCCTTCTTCTTGGCTGCGGATCTTTCGGCCCTTGTGGAAACCATTGTCGAGTCTTGAAGATCTTGAGAGAAGAATCAAAGATGAAGAGAATCGCAGAGTTCTTGGAAATCAGAGAATGAGAGAATCGTATCGATCGAGCGCTTCCCAACGGATATAAAGGCAACGGAAAAATCCCAACGGCTCTTTTTTTGCGAATCCAGCAATTCCAGCGCAATTCCAGGGATATTTTTTCATCAAAATCTCAAACTTTGCTCGTCCGTATCTTAAATTTGGCTCAACCGTTTCTTGATTTTAAAAGCTGGATTTACTCTCCTTGATCCCCTCTTTCGAATCCTTGCAAAAACAAATAAAACAAACATTAAATACGCAATTAAAATTACACCACAAAACATACAAACGATAACCGGAAAAACAGAAAAAATAAACTAAGGCATTGGCCTTGACTAAACGAGCACAGTAACCACTCGTTCTCTCTCGTTCTTTTTGTCATGCTTCAGTCAAGAGGAAGGCCGAGAGAGTCTTCACATCTCCTTCCTCATAGTAGTGCTTCAATCTAGCACCATTGACCATAAATGGCTGTCCTTGCTGCAAGTTTTTTATCTCTATCGCACCATGAACAAAGACATTAGTAATAACAAATGGACCCGACCATCTGGACTTTAGTTTGCCCGGAAATATCTTTAGACGTGAGTTAAATAATAGGACAAGTTGGCCTTTCCTAAAGTCTTTGATCCTAAGTCTACTGTCGTGCCATATTTTGGTCTTTTCTTTATACATTTTGGCATTCTCATAGGCCATATGCCTAAGCTCATCAAGTTCATGTAGTTGTAAAGACCTTAGTGTTCCTGCATCTTTTACACAAAAATTCAATTCCTTCATGGCCCAAAATGCTTTGTTTTCTAACTCAAGTGGTAAGTGACAAGCCTTGCCATATACCAGCCTATAAGGGGACATTCCTAGAGGTGTCTTATATGCTGTCCTATAAGCCCAAAGTGCATCCTCAAGCTTGAAGGACCAGTCTTTCCTATTAGGTTTGACTACCTTTTCTAGGATGTTCTTTATCTCCCTATTGGAAATTTCAGCTTGGCCATTTGAGTGTGGGTGGTAGGGAGTAGCTACCCTATGTCTAATGTTATATTTAGCCAATATCTTCTCCATAGCCTTATTAATGAAATGTGACCCCTCATCACTAATGATAGCACGAGGAGTCCCAAATCTAGTGAAAATGTGCCTATGCAAGAAGCTAGTGACTGTTTTAGCATCATTATTAGGACATGCTTTGGCTTCTACCCACTTGGACACGTAGTCTACTGCTACCAAAATGTAAAGGTTACCTGATGATGGAGGGAATGGTCCCATGAAATCAATGCCCCACACATCAA
Organism: Herpetospermum pedunculosum; assembly: GCA_028017165.1. NCBI lineage: Eukaryota > Viridiplantae > Streptophyta > Magnoliopsida > Cucurbitales > Cucurbitaceae > Herpetospermum > Herpetospermum pedunculosum. The sequence continues at coordinate 53,759,415 of CM051529.1, forward strand.
AGAGCTCCAACTCTAAGATGTAGGTGAGGGGCATCTCATCCTTGCGACTGAGGTTACCTGTCCTTTGGCATTCGTCACAGCTGTGGGCATAGTTGTGGGCGTCCTTGAAGATTGTTGGCCAATAGTAGCCACTCTGAAATACCTTCGCAGCTGTTCTTTGACCACCAAAGTGTCCACCGTAAGGAGATGAGTGACAGTGCTGCAGCACAGACTTCGCTTCAGCAGCTGAAACACACTTCCTTAGTAAGCCATCAGCACAGGTTCTGTAAAGTGTGGGGTCATCCCAGATGAATTTCCTTGCTTCATGAAGGAACCTCTTCTTCTCTTGTCCTCCCTTGAACACTGGCAATACCTGTGATGCACGGAAGTTAGCAATGTCAGCAAACCAAGGTTCCTCATCGTTATCACGATGAGCCAAAGCAAAGACATGTTCATCAATAAAAGCATCAGAAATTGCGGTCTCCGCAATTTTTCCGCAATTGTGCTGCAATCGAGACAGGTGATCTGCAACCACATTTTCACATCCTTTCTTGTCCCGAATGTCCAAATCAAATTCCTGCAGCAATAACACCCATCTAATCAATCTAGGCTTGGCATCAGCCTTCCTCATAAGATATTTCAAGGCAGAATGGTCAGTGTATACAATTGTCCTAGTGCCTACAATATAGTTCCTGAATTTTTCGCAAGCAAACACTACAGCAAGCATCTCTTTTTCAGTAGTTGTATAATTACATTGAGCCTCATTCAAGGTCTTACTAGCATAATAGACAGGGTGTGTTAGCTTGTCAATCTTCTGTCCTAACATGACTCCTACAGCATAGTCACTGGCATCACATAGCATCTCAAATGGGAGGTCCCAATTTGGTCCGACTATGATAGGTGCTGTGACTAGTGCCTCTTTAAGGGTTTTCCAAGCTACTACACATTCCTTAGAGAAGATAAATGGCCTATTTAGCTCTAGAAGCTCGCACAGAGGCTTGGCTATCTTAGAAAAGTCCTTAATGAACCTTCTGTAGAAGCCAGCATGCCCTAAGAAGCTTCTAATGGCTTTGACATTCTGGGGCTCTACCAACTTCTCTATGATCTCTATTTTTGCCCTATCCACTTCTACACCTGCCCTTGACACTCTATGTCCTAAGACAATCCCTTCATCTACCATAAAATGACACTTTTCCCAATTTAGGACTAGGTTGGTCTCTTCACACCTAGCCAGGACTTGTCCTAGGTTTTCTAGACAGGTTTTGAATGAATCCCCAAAGACTGAGAAGTCATCCATGAATATTTCTATCATGGACTCATCCAACTCAGAGAAGATTGCCATCATGCACCTTTGGAAAGTTGCCGGTGCATTGCATAAGCCAAAAGGCATTCTGCGGAAGGCAAACGTTCCAAAAGGACAAGTGAAGGTGGTCTTCTCTTGATCCTTAGGGTCTATAGTAATTTGATTATAGCCTGAATAGCCATCTAAGAAACAATAGTAGGCTCTACCAGCTATTCTGTCTAGCATCTGGTCAATGAACGGTATAGGGAAATGGTCTTTTTTAGTTTCTTTATTTAGTTTTCTGTAATCCATACACACTCTCCACCCTGTGACAGTCCTTGTTGGAATCAGTTCGTTGTTCTCATTGACTACCACAGTTATTCCCCCCTTTTTAGGTACACATTGGATGGGGCTCACCCACTGGCTACTAGCTATGGGGAAAATCACTCCTGCATCTAACCACTTTATTATTTCTTTCTTCACTACCTCTTTCATAGAGGGGTTTAACCTACGCTGGTGATCTACTCTAGGTGTGTGCTCTTCCTCTAGTATAATTTTGTGCATGCAATAAGAAGGGCTAATGCCTCGAATATCAGCAATAGTCCATGCTATAGCCTTCCTATGTTGCTTAAGCAGTAAAATTAAATCAACCTCATGCTGTTCACTTAGCTTAGAAGAAATAATTACAGGCAGCGTATCATTATCTCCTAGATATGCATATTTGAGGTGAGTGGGTAGTGGTTTCAGTTCTAAAACAGGTGGATGCTCAATGGAGGGTTTTAACGGATTTACAGTTCTATCAGTTAAATCTATATTCATACATACATGCTGTGGGTTATCTACAGGTATATCCATTATGTCAGATACATTTAAGTCAGCTACATCTAATCCTACATATTCATTGGCATGCTTGGTTAATAATACATGCTCTAATTGTTCTTCCATCAGTGAGTCAACAATATCCATGCTAGCACAGGATTCAAGGTCAGAGGGATACCTTAAAGCTTTATATACACTAAACTTTACCTCTTCATCATGAACCCTCATAGTAAGCTCACCTTTTTGAACATCTATTAGTGCCCTACCTGTGGCTAGAAATGGTCTACCTAGCAGGATGGGGACCTCCTTGTCTGCCTCATAGTCCAGGACAATGAAATCTGCAAGGAAAATAAATTTGTCAACTTTAACTAGAATATCCTCAATCTTACCTTCTGGATATGCGATGGATCTGTCTGCTAGTTGTAAAGTGACTGTGGTTGGACGTGCTTCTCCCATTCCCAACTGGCGGAATAGGGACAGGGGCATGAGATTTATGCTGGCGCCCAGGTCACAAAGCGCTCTGCCCACGTGCTTGCCTCCAAGTTCTACAGGTAAGGTGAAGGAACCAGGATCCTTCTCCTTCTTAGGCAGCTTGTTCTGGAGGATGGCACTGCACTCCTCGGTGAGGTTTACTGTTTCAAACTCACCAATTATTTTTTTGTTAGTAATAATGTCCTTCAAAAACTTTACATAAGAAGGCATCGACTGTAAAACTTCAACAAACGGAATGTTAACATGCACTTGCTTAAGTATTTCTAAGAATTTATTAAAATGAACTTCCTGTTCTTGCTTCTTCTTAAGCCTTCGAGGGTATGGAGGTGGTGGCACATATGCAGGTATGTCAGGGCGCTTTAGGATAGGTGGAGGCTGTTGCGTGCTCAATGTGTTAATAAAAATGATAAATAAGAGAGAGAGAGCACTTAGAACATGCAAGCATACATGGTCTCACAGCAAGTAGTAAGTATATTTAATTCGTTTTTTCCACAGAGACTCATTTTTTAGCTATTCGCGAAGTGTGATTGTTAAGAAAGATGGGATGAATTTGATGGGGTAAAATTGGTTTTTAATTATCTACTTTTTGCTGAATGTATAAAGGGATTTAACATAAACAAATGCAAGTTAAAACTAGACTTAAAAGGCAAGAGATGGAATTAATAAACGAGGAAGGAAACAGCTAAACAGAATGCAATTTAGCAGAATTGCGAGAACCGCAATTAATCCGCAATTAACTCAACAGAAAAAGTGTGCAAATGGGCGAATTAAGGGCTACTAATGACTATCCTATAGGCAGTTTATTACGATTCTCAAGCTTTGGATCAACTCTCTATACATCAAACTCACTCTATCTCAAGTATCGTCCGATTCCATGCATTAGAGACTTAAGTTTACTCGACTTCAAAGTAAGGTCTTAAGCATCTTGTTAAAACAGGAGTGTTTAGTTTGTACTAGGGGAACTCCTATTCCTAGGCCGTTTCCTGATTACCATGAAAGGCTAGCATGATTATATGACTCTGAACTCTTACTCCTTCCAGAGGTTAGGAGTTCTTTGGACAAAATGGATGGCCAATCGAAATTGCCCGTGGGATGAAGCTTACATACAATCAATGTTCGAGTGTTAATCTGCCTACTTGATTCACGTCTTTTTAGCCTATAGTTCTGTCATTAGCATGCCCCTAAGTGACTTAGCTACTCATGGATATATAGAGAACAGAAATGGCAGATAAGATAGACATGCTTAGAAGGGAAATGTACTTAAAACAGCAAGCAAAACCCGTAGCAGAAGATGGTGGAAACTGTAAAATGCAGAATTGTACTTCGATTACTTTGAGTGTTTGAATGACAAAGGAAAGCTTTCTAGAAATGAATCCAAGACAGACAACAACGAAATGCAGTAAGTAAAATACTAAACTAAGAACAACAATAATCAGAAATGGAAATAAGAAGAACAGAACAGAAAAGCAGTAAAGGGTTGCTGAAAACTTCGTGGCAGTCGCCTCGAATGAAGGTGATGAAAAGTCAGCCTTGCTTGGATGAATCCAATCGAGAGAGAAGAAGAATCTTCTCTCCTTCCTATCAGATTATCGACTCCAAAAGCTGAGACTCTCACTCCAACAGACGGCAAAGGAAAACAGATGGAAATGGTGGACTGCGAGAAGACTTCTGCGCTTCCAGTGATGACTGAACCTCCGACTTTGACCCCCTTTTATAGTAGTTTGCAGGTGCGTTTGGGCCAAGGAGAACCATCAATCTTCAACGTCATATATCAGAATGGATGGAGGAGAAAGAACGAATCCCTGAAAAGTCGGATCTAAACAGAAAAAGATCAGCCAACTTACGGTTTTAACTTGAATAATTGCGGTCACCGCAACGTTTTCGCAATTCATTCGCAATGCTCATTTTTTCATTCTTTTCCTTCGGTTTTCAACCCTTTTTCTACCTATTGTGCATAAGTCCTAAATTAGCTACCTTCTTCTAATTCTCATATTAAAGCATAGGTTTAGGCTAAATGCTATCAAAAACACCTAAAAGTGTACATCTTCCTAAGCTAAATGGGTCCTAAATAAGTCACTTTCAGAGACTTAACACACCCCCAAACTTAAGGCTTTGCTTGTCCTCAAGCATACTAAGGACTTACTTAGGCTGCTGTTTTTTCTTCTTTAACTACCTACCGACTCCCCTATATCCCTATCTCTAGCAGTGCTGTCCTGTGACACACCTCTAAGTTTAGAACTAACCTCTTTATCAAGCCTCTTCTGACTTCACCTGCCTACTATACCTGCTGGTTTTGTTAACCTCCTACTACTGATCTAGCTACTTTTATAATATCATGCCACTATCCCTAAGGTTTCAAATTCTACCAAGCTTTACTCCAGACTCAGTACATGCTTCTAGCTTAACTTTTAATGTGCCTAGGATTCCTTAGAGTCATGCCAGTCTTAGTATTAACAGTGACAGTGGTACTTTTAGAGAACAACCTAAACCCTGGCATCACTACATTGGATATACATTCATCTCCCTAGACAAACCTAAAAGCTACAACCTTGTGCTTAGCTCATTGAGGATCAGAGTTCTTTTTTAAATAGGACATCTAAGCCACAAGATTATAACTCCTAAGCATACATCCTTCTTCCCCTATTTCTCCTTTTCCCTTTTTTACTTAGGTGGAGTCTCTCCTTGGGTTGCCGTTTTGATGCAATGCCACTTGTGGTTTACACACTTGGCACTGATTACTCAGCACTTGAGAGAGACTCCCCTCTTTATTCTATTTTTCACTTTTTCTATTTATCACAAATTTTTTTTTAGGAGAAGAAGAATGCTTATGTCCTAAGGAAGAGAGGAATGTTCCTAGGCCTAGGGTGGCCTCCCCCAAACTTCAACTACTCATTGTCCCCAATGAGTGTTTGAGGTGGCACACCCCCAAACTTGTCCTAGAAGCATCTAGTCTAAAGTAAAACAAAGAGAATCTAAAAATCCTAGGCATAGGCAAAACATCCTAAAAGCAATTATTCCAGCAGCAGAAAATTTGAACAAAACAGACAGTTTAAGGACTGATGGTTTATGCATGCTGAGCCCTAATCAGAGGCGCATTTAAACTATCAAAGCGTGTCCTATGACACTCATCCAGCATGCTTTAAGATCAGCTATATAAGGTAGTCATGCTAGCAGCAAAAGATAGAATATAACAGATCATAGCCTAACTAAACAGACAGTCCAAAACATGCAATCAGTCACAAAAATTGCGGGAACCGCAATTATTTCGCAATTCAATCCGGGCAGATTTAACATTGATTCAGGCCCCTAGCATGCTTTTTCCTGTTACTCATGCATCCTAAAAATAAAACTAAACTATCCTACCTATTCAGCTAACATCAGACTAGACTAAGCAAAAGAAAAAAAACATAAAACTAAACATTAACAACAGATCAAAAGTTGAACACAAAACAGCATAATTCACAATATCTATCAGAAAGCAGAAAAATTGTCTTTTGTTTCTTAAGGGAACAGCAATACTCCCTTTAGTGCTCTTCAAACCAGCACTCAATTCTCATCATCCTCATCTGGTTGCCTTGGTCGTGGGGGCACCCATGGAGTTAGGAGGTTGGTGGGGAAGTCCGGGAAGATGCATCCCAACTGGTCTGCAACCTCCGTATCCCTCGCCTGCGCATAGTTGGCCCATTGAGTCATTCTCTTCTGCATGTCCATTAAGCAGGCCATGGATAGGGACTGTTCAGCAGCCAGCCTATCCAACTCAAACTCCATATTCCCCTTTCTTCTCAGCCTCAGGTTCGCAGGCAGCTCCAAATGGCCTGTGTACGGCATCTGCTGCTCCAAGCGCTCGGTGGGAACTCCTGCAAGCAAACACAATTTGGTTATAGTGTTGGGGAAAAATAATGGCCCCTTACCTTTTCTGGCGCATTCAGCAATGGCAGCTGACATGATCTCCCCCACATTGACCGTGAGACCGCGCATGATGGCATAAACCAGCAGTGATCTACTCTGGTTGATTGTCGTCTCGTGAGTCACCGGGGACAGCTTTCTCCTCACAAAGGCAAACCACACAGCCGCCTTTGCTGTCAGATTGGCACTCATCAAGGTGTGCCGACCATTGCGTGAGACAGTCCACGCTGCTTCAGGCTGGCCAATTGTGCGAATGGCCTCTTCCAGCACGGCCTCAGTCGGCTCATCAACTATCCGTGCATAATCGGTGTGCGCTTGGCCCTTGAGACCAAAGGCTTCATTGATGGCCTTGGCTGAGAAATCAACTTCCACCCCTCTGACCACGGACAGGCCATCCTCAGGGCTGAGCACATTAGCGTAGAAATCATACACCATGCTCGTGTATGCTGGATTAGGCGGTCTGCAGAATTCTTCCCAGCCATGGTTGATCACCCCTGCGCGCAAGAACTGCGGCAGGTCAGCAAGTCGATCAAGGAATCCCTTCTCGTGCAATAGGTCCCGCTTCCTGAGCTCAACACCCCTGGATTCCGCATCAGATGAGACATACCTCACTGACGGAGGTTCGTCTTCAGGGTAGAGTTTAGCCTTCCCCTTGTCTGCTGGTTTGGATGATGCAGCAGCCTCCACCTTGAGGCGTTTGAGCGAAGGCTCAGCACTCTCTTTGTCCGTCGATGGCACCTTCTTGGCCTTCTTTTTCTTCAACTTCTTGGCCTTGCCAATCGTGGCCTTCTTCTTCTTCCTGAGCCTGGCCTTGATATTGATCTGCTGGAGGCATGCCCCCAACGTTTCTTCCATAGAATCGTCCTGCTGTGCAGGCTCGGCAGGGCTGTCTTCCCTCATAGGAGAGAAGACCTCTTCTTCCCCAGCATCTCCACTACCTTGCGTAGACTCCTGATAATCCCCATAAGGGAATTCAGGATCAGGCCGTGGAGAATTGTGCGCTGCTGATGGTGTCGGCGCAGAACTCAGTGGCGAAGACTGCAGCTCAGGGCTCTGCGCTGCTACAGGCGTCGGATCAGAACTCTGAGGTGCTGGAGACAACTCAGGGTTCGGTGCAGGTGGTGACGACTCTGCGCTTGGCACTGGTGCAGATGGGAGAGGGCTGCGCGCAGGTGACACAGACGGCGACGAACCTTCTTTGGCTGACTCGTGGGATGCACGATCAGGTTCTTGACTCTCCACAGAGGGAGTCCTTGCGGTGCTTGGTTCGGCGGCTGTCTTGACACTCCACCGGCGTTTCTTGGGCGTGCCCATTGGCTCAGATGGCCCAGCGGGGATCTCAGTGACCACCCTCCACTTCTTCCTACGAATAGGAAGCTTGGGAAGAGGACCGGTGCGAACGGCACCATCGTCTGCAAGGGCGAGAAGCGCTTCCCTCGCAGCTGCCTCAGCTGCGTCATCAGCCTTCTTCTTGGCTGCGGATCGTTCAGCACGTGTGGCCACCATTGCTGATTCTTGAAGATCTTGGGAGAGGAATCAAAGATGGAGAGAATCGCTGAATTCTTGGAGAGCAAAGAGAGAGATAATCGTAACGATCAAGCGGCTTCCAACGGATATAAAGGCAACGGATAAAATCCCAACGGCTCTTTTTGCGGATCCAGCAATTTTAACGCAATTCGAGGGATATTATTTCATTGAAAACTCCAACTTTGCCCGTCCGTATCTTTTATTTGGCTCAACCGTTTCTTGATTTTTAAAGTGGGATTTACTCTCCTTGATCCCCTCTTTCGATTCCCTACAAAAACAAATCAAACAAACATTAAATACACAATTAAAAACACACCACAAAACATACAAACGATAATCGGAAAAAACAGAAAAAATAAACTAAGGCATTGGCCTTGACTAAACGAGCACAGTAACCACTCGTTTTCTCTCTTTCTTTTTGTCATGCTTCAGTCAAGAGGAAGGCCGAGAGAGTCTTCACATCTCCTTCCTCATAGTAGTGCTTCAATCTAGCACCATTGACCATAAATGGCTGGCCTTGCTGCAAGTTCTTTATCTCTATTGCACCATGAACAAAGACATTAGTAATAACAAATGGACCCGACCATCTAGACTTTAGTTTGCCTGGAAATATCTTTAAACGTGAGTTAAATAATAGGACAAGTTGGCCTTTCCTAAAGTCTTTGATCCTAAGTCTACTGTCGTGCCATATTTTGGTCTTTTCTTTATACATTTTGGCATTCTCATAAGCCATATGCCTAAGCTCATCAAGTTCATGTAGCTGCAAGGACCTTAGTGTCCCCGCATCCTTTACACAAAAATTCAATTCTTTCATGGCCCAAAATGCCTTGTTTTCCAACTCAAGTGGCAAGTGGCAGGCCTTGCCATACACCAACCTATAGGGCGACATACCTAGAGGTGTCTTATATGCTGTCCTATAAGCCCAAAGTGCATCCTCAAGCTTAAATGACCAGTCTTTCCTATTTGGTTTGACTACCTTTTCTAGGATGTTCTTTATCTCCCTATTGGAAATTTCAGCTTGGCCATTCGAGTGTGGGTGATAGGGAGTAGCTACCCTATGTCTAATGTTATATTTAGCCAATACTTTCTCCATAGCCTTATTAATGAAATGTGACCCCTCATCACTAATGATAGCACGAGGAGTCTCAAATCTAGTGAAAATGTGCCTATGCAAGAAGCTAGTGACTGTTTTAGCATCATTATTAGGACATGCTTTGGCTTCTACCCACTTGGACACGTAGTCTACTGCTACTAAAATGTACAGGTTACCTGATGATGGAGGGAATGGTCCCATGAAATCAATGCCCCATACATCAAAGAGCTCCAACTCTAAGATGTAGGTGAGGGGCATCTCATCCTTGCGACTGAGATTACCTGTCCTTTGGCACTCGTCACAGTTGTGGGCATAGTCGTGTGCGTCCTTGAAGATTGTTGGCCAATAGTAGCCACTCTGAAATACCTTCGCAGCTGTCCTTTGGCCACCAAAATGTCCACCATAAGGAGATGAGTGACAGTGCTGCAGCACAGACTTCGCTTCAGCAGCTGAAACACACTTCCTTAGTAAGCCATCAGCACAGGTTCTGTAAAGTGTGGGGTCATCCCAGATGAATTTCCTTGCTTCATGCAGGAACCGCTTCTTTTCTTGTCCTCCCTTGAACACTGGTAATACCTGTGATGCACGGAAGTTAGCAATATCAGCAAACCACGGTTCCTCATCGTTATCACGACGAGCCAGAGCAAATACATGTTCATCTATAAAAGCATCAGAAATTGCGGTCTCCGCAATTTTTTCGCAATTATGCTGCAAACGAGACAGGTGATCTGCAACCACATTTTCACAACCTTTCTTGTCCCGAATGTCCAAATCAAATTCTTGCAGCAATAACACCCATCTAATCAATCTAGGCTTAGCATCAGCCTTTCTCATAAGATATTTTAAAGCAGAATGGTCAGTATATACAATGGTCCTAGTTCCTACAATATAGTTTCTAAATTTTTCACAAGCAAATACTACAGCAAGCATCTCTTTCTCTGTAGTTGTATAATTACATTGGGCCTCATTCAAGGTCTTACTAGCATAATAGACAGGGTGTGTGAGCTTGTCAATCTTCTGTCCTAACATGACTCCTACAGCATAGTCACTGGCATCACATAGCATCTCAAATGGGAGATCCCAATTTGGTCCGACTATGATTGGTGCTGTGACCAGTGCTTCCTTAAGGGTTTTCCAAGCTACTACACATTCCTTAGAGAAGATGAATGGTCTATTTAGCTCTAGAAGCTCGCACAGAGGCTTGGCTATCTTAGAAAAGTCCTTAATGAACCTTCTGTAGAAGCCAGCATGCCCTAAGAAGCTCCTAATAGCCTTGACATTCTGGGGCTCTACCAACTTCTCTATGATCTCTATTTTTGCCCTATCCACTTCTACACCTGCCTTTGACACTCTATGTCCTAAGACAATCCCTTCGTCTACCATAAAATGGCACTTTTCCCAATTTAGGACTAGGTTGGTCTCCTCACACCTAGCCAGGACTTGTCCTAGGTTCTCTAGACAGGTTTTAAATGAGTCCCCAAAGACTGAGAAGTCATCCATGAATATTTCTATCATGGACTCATCCAACTCAGAGAAGATTGCCATCATGCACCTTTGGAAAGTTGCCGGTGCATTGCATAGGCCAAAAGGCATTCTGCGGAAGGCAAACGTTCCAAAAGGGCAAGTGAAGGTAGTCTTCTCTTGATCCTTAGGGTCTATAGTAATTTGATTATAGCCAGAGTACCCATCTAAGAAACAATAGTAGGCTCTACCAGCTATTCTGTCTAGCATCTGGTCAATAAACGGTATAGGGAAATGGTCTTTTTTTGTTTCTTTATTTAGTTTTCTGTAATCCATACATACCCTCCACCCTGTGACAGTCCTTGTTGGAATCAGTTCGTTGTTCTCATTGACTACCACAGTTATTCCCCCCTTTTTAGGTACACATTGGATGGGGCTAACCCACTGGCTACTAGCTATGGGGAAAATCACTCCTGCATCTAACCACTTTATTATTTCTTTCTTCACTACCTCTTTCATAGAGGGGTTTAACCTACGCTGGTGATCTACCCTAGGTGTGTGCTCTTCCTCTAGTATAATTTTGTGCATGCAATAAGAAGGGCTAATGCCTCGAATATCAGCAATAGACCATGCTATAGCCTTCCTATGTTGCTTAAGCAGTAAAATTAAATCAACCTCATGCTGTTCACTTAGCTTAGAAGAAATAATTACAGGCAGCGTGTCATTATCTCCTAAATATGCATATTTGAGGTGAGTAGGTAGTGGTTTCAGTTCTAAAATAGGTGGATGCTCAATGGAGGGTTTTAACGGGTTTATAGTTCTATCAGTTAAATCTTTATTCATACATACATGCTGTGGTTTATTTACAGGCATATCCATTATGTCAGATACATTTAAGTCAGCTATGTCTACTTGTACATATTCACTAGCATGCTTGGTTAACAGTACATGCTCTAATTGTTCTTCCATTAGTGAGTCAACAACATCCATGCTAGCACAGGATTCGAGGTCAGAGGGATACTTTAAAGCTTTATAAACACTAAATTTTACCTCTTCATCATGAACCCTCATAGTTAACTCACCTTTTTGCACATCTATTAGTGCCCTACCTGTGGCTAGAAATGGTCTACCTAGCAGGATGGGAACCTCCTTGTCTGCCTCATAGTCCAGGACAATGAAATCTGCAAGGAAAATGAATTTGTCAACTTTAACTAGAATATCCTCAATCTTACCTTCTGGATATGCGATGGATCTGTCTGCTAGTTGTAAAGTGACTGTGGTTGGACGTGCTTCTCCCATTCCCAACTGGCGGAATAGGGACAGGGGCATGAGGTTTATGCTGGCGCCCAGGTCACAAAGCGCTCTGCCCACGTGCTTGCCTCCAAGTTCTACAGGTAAGGTGAAGGAACCAGGATCCTTCTCCTTCTTGGGCAGCTTGTTCTGGAGGATGGCACTGCACTCCTCGGTGAGGTTTACTGTTTCAAACTCACCAATTATTTTTTTGTTAGTAATAATGTCCTTCAAAAACTTTACATATGAAGGCATAGACTGTAAAACCTCTACAAAAGGAATGTTCACATGCACTTGCTTAAGTATTTCTAAAAATTTGTTAAAATGAACTTCCTGTTCCTGCTTCTTCTTAAGCCTTCGAGGGTATGGAGGTGGTGGCACATATACAGGCACGTCAGGACGCCTTAGGATAGGTGGAGGCCTTGGAATTTCTTCTACGTCCTCAACAATTGGCTCTAGCCTGGCTCCTGATGTGCTAGTTGGTGGTGGACCTTGGCTTGGCAGAGACTCCAGTGGAGCACTAGACTCAGTGTTCTCTACTCTCTTTGGTGTGTCCTTTGTGTTGTTCACCAAGGGTCTTCCACTCCTAAGTTCAATTGCTTGAACTTGTTCCTTGCCATCTCTCCTTGGTACCTCGGTATCAGCAGGGAGTCTACCTTGGGGTCTACTTTTAAGTTCATTGGCTAATTGGCCTACTTGGTTTTCCAGGCTCCTAAGAGTAGCTTGCTGGCTCTGAAGAGTAGCATCATTCTTAGCTATATATTCCTTGAGTAGGTTTTCTACAGAAGATCCTACAGATTGATTGTAAGGCTTTTGGTACATTGACTGGTTATGTTGGGGAGTGAAACCAGGTGTTCCACTCGGCCTTGGTTGGTTAGGATTTTGGTTAGTGTTCTGTTGGCCACCCCATGACAGGTTAGGGTGGTTTCTCCAACCAGGGTTATAGGTGTTGGAGTAGGGGTTATTCCTTGGCTGCTGCTGGCTTCCTACATAGCAGACCGAGGATGGATTCCCAGGGCAATATTCATAAGGGTGCCCTTCCCCACAGAATCCACAGATTGGTGCCTCGCCTTGACTTGGTTGGGTGCCCATTGACATGGCTGTGGCGGTATTGGCACTGGTTTGGAGATTGGCCTGAGCCATTTGCTTGACTAAGTTGGTCAGGGCATTTATTTGGGTGCTCATGGCGCTTAGAGCATCCTTGTCTTGAGCCCTAGTTGGCTCTACTGGATCGTCTGACCACCTACAATGAGACGTTGAGATCTTCTCCAAGATCTCATAAGCTTCGTTGTAACTCTTGGACAACATGGAACCACCAGCAGATGAATTTAGAACTTGTCTGGTGCTGGGGTTGCATCCTTTAAAGAAGACTTCTATTTGGATACACCATGGAATGCCATGGTGTGGACATTTAATGAGAAGGTCTTTGAATCTGGTCCAAGCTTCGTGAAGAGACTCACTTGGAGCTTGTTTGAACTTTATGATATCATCACGAAAGGTCGAATTCCTATCAGGTGGGAAGTATTTGACTAGGAATTTTTCTGCTAAATCTGTCCAATTGCGGACAGATCCTGAGGGTAAAGAATTTAACCATGTTTTGGCTTTGTCCCTCAAAGAGTAAGGGAAAAGATATAGCCTCAGGGCTTCTTGGGAAACTCCAGGGATTAGGAAGGTGTCACTAACTCCTAGGAAGTTCCTAAGGTGATTATGGGGGTCCTCATTTTCTATTCCAAAGAATTGTCCCACAGTGGACAACATTTGGAACATCACTGGCTTTAACTCGAATGAGTTGGCAGTGATTTCAGGACGGATTATGCTGGGGTTCAGCTCCCCAGGCATAGGTACTAAATATGAAAGGATGGCGCTATCCTTGTCATTCGCTATTTCAATGGGATTGCGAGTGACAGGCACCAGGTTTTGATTTACTCCAGCCATTTCTTCTTGAGGTAGTTGCGGAGGAATTGTAGTCTCTGCAATGATTGGAGGTAAAAGGGTTTGTTTAAAAAGACGTTTCTTGGCTCTATTCCTAGCTCTAAGTAATCTCTCGGGCTCAGGGTTGAACTCTAGATCACTACTTGGAGTCTCATTCATAAACTACCCTAAATGGTACCTGAAAAAGAAATGAAGATGGATCAAATTCAATGGAAAATACTTTGATGTTTCAGACTTAACAAACTTCGTTTTCACTTAAAATAAGTCCCCGGCAGCGGCGCCAAAAACTTGTTGCGTGCTCAATGTGTTAATAAAAATGATAAATAAGAGAGAGAGAGCACTTAGAACATGCAAGCATACATGGTCTCACAGCAAGTAGTAAGTATATTTAATTCGTTTTTTCCACAGAGACTCATTTTTTAGCTATTCGCGAAGTGTGATTGTTAAGAAAGATGGGATGAATTTGATGGGGTAAAATTGGTTTTTAATTATCTACTTTTTGCTGAATGTATAAAGGGATTTAACATAAACAAATGCAAGTTAAAACTAGACTTAAAAGGCAAGAGATGGAATTAATAAACGAGGAAGGAAACAGCTAAACAGAATGCAATTTAGCAGAATTGCGAGAACCGCAATTAATCCGCAATTAACTCAACAGAAAAAGTGTGCAAATGGGCGAATTAAGGGCTACTAATGACTATCCTATAGGCAGTTTATTACGATTCTCAAGCTTTGGATCAACTCTCTATACATCAAACTCACTCTATCTCAAGTATCGTCCGATTCCATGCATTAGAGACTTAAGTTTACTCGACTTCAAAGTAAGGTCTTAAGCATCTTGTTAAAACAGGAGTGTTTAGTTTGTACTAGGGGAACTCCTATTCCTAGGCCGTTTCCTGATTACCATGAAAGGCTAGCATGATTATATGACTCTGAACTCTTACTCCTTCCAGAGGTTAGGAGTTCTTTGGACAAAATGGATGGCCAATCGAAATTGCCCGTGGGATGAAGCTTACATACAATCAATGTTCGAGTGTTAATCTGCCTACTTGATTCACGTCTTTTTAGCCTATAGTTCTGTCATTAGCATGCCCCTAAGTGACTTAGCTACTCATGGATATATAGAGAACAGAAATGGCAGATAAGATAGACATGCTTAGAAGGGAAATGTACTTAAAACAGCAAGCAAAACCCGTAGCAGAAGATGGTGGAAACTGTAAAATGCAGAATTGTACTTCGATTACTTTGAGTGTTTGAATGACAAAGGAAAGCTTTCTAGAAATGAATCCAAGACAGACAACAACGAAATGCAGTAAGTAAAATACTAAACTAAGAACAACAATAATCAGAAATGGAAATAAGAAGAACAGAACAGAAAAGCAGTAAAGGGTTGCTGAAAACTTCGTGGCAGTCGCCTCGAATGAAGGTGATGAAAAGTCAGCCTTGCTTGGATGAATCCAATCGAGAGAGAAGAAGAATCTTCTCTCCTTCCTATCAGATTATCGACTCCAAAAGCTGAGACTCTCACTCCAACAGACGGCAAAGGAAAACAGATGGAAATGGTGGACTGCGAGAAGACTTCTGCGCTTCCAGTGATGACTGAACCTCCGACTTTGACCCCCTTTTATAGTAGTTTGCAGGTGCGTTTGGGCCAAGGAGAACCATCAATCTTCAACGTCATATATCAGAATGGATGGAGGAGAAAGAACGAATCCCTGAAAAGTCGGATCTAAACAGAAAAAGATCAGCCAACTTACGGTTTTAACTTGAATAATTGCGGTCACCGCAACGTTTTCGCAATTCATTCGCAATGCTCATTTTTTCATTCTTTTCCTTCGGTTTTCAACCCTTTTTCTACCTATTGTGCATAAGTCCTAAATTAGCTACCTTCTTCTAATTCTCATATTAAAGCATAGGTTTAGGCTAAATGCTATCAAAAACACCTAAAAGTGTACATCTTCCTAAGCTAAATGGGTCCTAAATAAGTCACTTTCAGAGACTTAACAGAGGCCTTGGAATTTCTTCTACCTCCTCAACAATTGGTTCTAGCCTGGCTCCTGATGTGCTAGTTGGTGGTGGACCTTGGTTTGGCAGAGACTCCAGTGGAGCACTAGACTCAGTGTTCTCTACTCTCTTTGGTGTGTCCTTTGTGTTGCTCACCAATGGTCTTCCACTCCTAAGTTCAATTGCTTGAACTTGTTCTTTGCCATCTCTCCTTGGTACCTCGGTGTCAGCAGGGAGTCTACCTTGGGGCCTACTTTTAAGTTCATTGGCTAATTGGCCTATTTGGTTTTCCAGGCTCCTAAGAGTAGCTTGCTGGCTCTGAAGAGTAGCATCATTCTTAGCTATGTATTCCTTGAGTAGGCTTTCTACAGAAGATCCTACAGGTTGATTGTAAGGTTTTTGGTACATTGACTGGTTATGTTGAGGAGTGAAACCAGGTGTTCCACTCGGCCTTGGTTGGTTAGAATTTTGGTTAGCGTTTTGTTGGCCACCCCATGACAGGTTAGGGTGGTTTCTCCAACCAGGGTTGTAAGTTTGTGAGTAGGGGTTATTCCTAGACTGCTGCTGGCTTCCAACATAGCAGACTGATGATGGATTCCCAGGGCAGTATTCATAAGGATGCCCTTCCCCACAGAATCCACAGATCGGTGCCTCGCCTTGACTTGGTTGGGTGCCCATTGACATGGCTGTGGCGGTATTGGCACTGGTTTGGAGATTGGCCTGAGCCATTTGCTTAACTAGGTTGGTCAGGGCGTTTATTTGGGTGCTCATGGCGCTTAGAGCATCCTTGTCTTGAGCCCTAGTTGGCTCTACTGGATCGTCTGACCACCTACAATGAGATGTTGAGATCTTCTCCAAGATCTCATAAGCTTCGTTGTAACTCTTGGACAACATGGAACCACCAGCAGATGAATTTAGAACTTGTCTGGTGCTGGGGTTGCATCCTTTAAAGAAGACTTCTATATGGATACACCATGGAATGCCATGGTGTGGACATTTAATGAGAAGGTCTTTGAATCTTGTCCAAGCTTCGTGAAGGGACTCACTTGGAGCTTGTTTGAACTTTATGATATCATCACGAAAGGTTGAATTCCTATCTGGTGGGAAATATTTGACTAGGAATTTTTCTGCTAAATCTGTCCAATTGAGGACAGATCCTGAGGGTAAAGAATTTAACCATGTTTTGGCTTTGTCCCTTAAAGAGTAAGGGAAAAGATATAACCTCAGGGCTTCTTGGGAAACTCCAGGGATTAGGAATGTGTCACTAACTCCTAGGAAGTTCCTAAGGTGGTTATGGGGGTCCTCATTTTCTATTCCAAAGAATTGTCCCACAGTGGACAACATTTGGAACATCACTGGTTTTAACTCGAATGAGTTGGCAGTGATTTCAGGACGGATTATGCTGGGGTTCAGCTCCCCAGGCATAGGTACTAAATATGAAAGGATGGCGCTATCCTTGTCATTCGCTATTTCAATGGGATTGCGAGTGACAGGCACCAGGTTTTGATTTACTCCAGCCATTTCTTCTTGAGGTAATTGCGGAGGAATTGTAGTTTCCGCAATGATTGGAGGTAAAAGGGTTTGTTTAAAGAGACGTTTCTTGGCTCTATTTCTAGCTTTAAATAATCTCTCGGGCTCAGGGTTGAACTCTAGATCACTAGATGGAGTCTCATTCATAAACTACCCTAAATGGTACCTGAAAAAGAAATGAAGATGGATCAAATTCAATGGAAAATACTTTGATGTTTCAGACTTAACAAACTTCGTTTTCACTTAAAATAAGTCCCCGGCAGCGGCGCCAAAAACTTGTTGCGTGCTCAATGTGTAAAGATAAATAAGCAATAAGGTAGAGAGAGCACTTAGAACATGCAAGCATACATGGTCTCACAGCAAGTAGTAAGTATATTTCATTCGTTTTTTCCACAGAGACTCATTTTTAGCTATTCGCGAAGTGTGATTGTTAAGAAAGATGGGATGAATTTGATGGGGTAAAATTGGTTTTTAATTATCTACTTTTTGCTGAATGTATAAAGGGATATAACATAAACAAATGCAAGTTGAAACTAGACTTAAAAGACAAGAGATGGAATTAACAAACGAGGAAGAAAACAGCTAAACAGAATGAAAATCTGGCAGAATTGCGAGGACCGCAATGTTACCGCAATTAAATAACAGCGAAACTGAGTAAATGGGTGAATTAAGGGCTACTAATGACTATCGTATAGGCATTTTATTACGATTCTCAAGCATTGGACCAACTCTCTATACATCAAACTCACTCTATCTCAAGTATCGTCCGATTCCATGCATTAGAGTCTTAAGTTTACTCGACTTCAAAGTAAGGTCTTAAGCATCTTGTTAAAACAGGAGTGTTTAGTTTGTACTAGGGAAACGCCTATTCCTAGGCCGTTTCCTGATTACCATGAAAGGCTAGCATGATTATATGACTCTGAACTCTTACTCCTTCCAGAGGTTAGGAGTTCTTTGGACAAAATGGATGGTCAATCGAAATTGCCCGTGGGATGAAGCTTACATACAATCAATGATTCGAGAGTTATCCTACATACTTGATGCACGTTTTTTAGCCTATAGTTCTGTCATTAGCATGCCCCTAAGTGGCTTAGCTACTCATGGATATATGGAGAACAGAAAGGGTAGATAAAACAGACATGCTTAGAAGAGAAATATGCTTAAAACAATAAGACAAAACGTAGCAGCAGAAGGTGGAAACTGTGAAATGCAGAATTTTACTTTGATTACTTTGAATGTTTGAACGACAAAGGAAAGCTTCAAAAGAAATGACTCAAAGACAGACAACAACGAAATGCAGTAATTAAAGCACTAGGCTAAGAACAACATTGATCAAACTGGAAATAAGAAGAACGACAAAAAAGCAGTAAAGGTGCTTGAAAAGCTTCGTTGCAGTCGCCTCGAATGAAGGGGATGACAGGTCAGCCTTGCTTGGATGAATCCAATCGAGAGAGAAGAAGAATCTTCTCTCCTTCCTATCAGATTATCGATTCCAACAGCTGAGACTCTCACTCCAACAGACGGCAAAGGAAAACAGAGAGAAATGATGGACTGCGAGAAGACTTCTGCGCTTCGAATGATGATCAGACCTCCGACTTTGACCCCCTTTTATAGTAGTTTGCAGGTGCGTTTGGGCCAAGGAGAACCATCAATCTTCAACGTCATATATCAGAATGGATGGAGGAGAAAGAATGAATCCCTGAAATTACGGAAATTAACGGAAAAAGATCAGTCAACTTACGGTTTTCACTTGAATAATTGCGGCCTCAGCAATGTTTTCGCAATGCTGTCGCAATGCAGCTTTTTTCATTCTTTTCCTTCGGTTTTCAACCCTTTTTCTACCTATTGTGCATAAGTCCTAAATTAGCTACCTTCTTCTAATTCTCATATTAAAGTATAGGTTTAGGCTAAATGCTATCAAAAACACCTAAAAGTGCACATCTTCTTAAGCTAAATGGGTCCTAAATAAGTCACTTTCAGAGACTTAACAGCTATCTTCTTCGATAACCCACCCGAAATCGCTTCGTGCGTCCCCTCCACCGGTCGATCCCTGAACCTCCCCTTCTTCCCCATTACGGCCCGACCCCAACCTCACCGAACCCCACCAGGCAACCAGCCGTATAGGGCCCCCCACAGGCGGCGGCGTTGCTGCCCTACCACTCCTCACGAAGCAGACGACGAAGACCCCAGGCGGCGCTGCTGCCCCGCTACTCCTCACGAAGAAGCGACGAGACCCCAGGCGGCGGCGCTGCTGTCCTACCACGCCTCACGAAGCAGACGGCGCTGCCCAGCTACCCACACGAAGAAGCCGGCGGCGCAGCCCAGCTACCCTCACGAAGAAGACGAACAGACCGCAGGCGCGCTGAAGCCCTAGAAAAACCGAATAATTATTTTTTATCCTAAGTTTATGTTGATACTATACTTATTTCTCTTTTCATGTTAATATATATTTTTCTTTATGAAAGGTTTCAAGTCTATTTTGATACATCTGTTTTGCTTTCGTCTATTTTAATCCTATACTTTTGAAATATCAATTTTGGTTTCTTATTTTTAAAACATTTACTCTGGTTCTTTTATTTTTTTATATATATATATATATATATATATTTTGTTACTAATTTACAAAATTCTAATACAAATTTTATGCAAAGAAAAAGAACTCCTCAATACAAAATTAATTATGATAATATATTTCAAAAAAATTATTGGGCGTAGTGTTATATTAAAATAGTGATTTAAATATGAGATAAAACAAAAGATGTAAGATATTCATTTTTTTTTTTAACAATATTTTACTCACAACTCATCTAAAAGCACACCCTTACGTCAATTAAACTATAATCGGTTTGACGATATTCACTTTTGACGATATTCACTTTTTAAAAATATAAAGACAACTGAAATAGATATTTTGAAAGTTTTTTTTTCTTTTTTTTAATATATTGGAGGTGGGGATTTAGGAATTAAAATAAGATATAATGGTAAAATTTATGTTGGGCCCACATTGTTTAAGTTGTAGACCTGCCCCTAATATAATAAATAGGGTTATAAATATTTGATATATACCTATAATTGCAAAGCACCTATGATTATATTTGTAAATACAATTTAACTCTTTAGAGAGTGCATATTTAAATTTTTTTTTTTTTTTTTTTGTAACGGTATTTTAATTAATTTGAGGATTGAACCCATAACCTTTTAGTTACGAGCACAACTTTATGTCAATTTAACTATGCTCGGTTTGACCATATTTAAATTTTTGATAGAGTAATGAGGATGAAGAGATTAATTAATGAAATTTATTTTATGTTGAATATTATTATAAACTAGTTTCAAATTTTCATATGACATTGTGTGGAGTTTAGACATTGTTTATCTTAATTACCATTTAATGCAATGACTTTATAAGAGCACAACTTATTTATTTTTGTTTGAACACGAAAAAGTCTAAATGGAAGATTAATTAGGAATCATTGTTAATATTAATATTTTTAAAATGTCAATTACCATTTAAGGGATTAATCCACATTTTTAAGGGATGAATCCACATTTTCATTAGGGTTGGTTGCACAAATAGCAATTAGGCCCAAATTAATTGCAAATTTAGCAAACTTTAAAATGTTTTGCAAATATGTCAAAAAAATCTGTTTCTATCACTGATAGACTTTATCATATCACTGATAGACTTCTATCCGTGATAGACTATTATCACTGACAAAAATTTATAAAAAGCTGAGGTGATCAACGATAGACTTCTATCCGCCATAAGATATCAGCGATAGAAATTGTCATATCCGCAATTTTTTTAAAAACATGCTATATTTTTAATTATTTTATTTTAAATTGATATCCGTTACAATTTCTCTTTTCATTATATCATTATATCGTGACCAAATATTAAAAATAAAAATTAAAAGAAAAGCACTAAATGAAACATAACATTAAGTATAACGATAAGAATTTTTAGCATACTTATTTAAAAAATATAAAATACTTATTTATTAATTTAAATAGTTTTTAATTAATTTATATTATCTTTTCTGGAATATGCATTAACATCCATATTTTTTTCAAGAATAAATTTCTATAAAATTGAATCATGATATTAACATTAATATTTAAAACTTTAATAATATAACTTTAAAACTATAATTGCTCTTATTGCTAAATATATATACATGTTTTTGTTTTTCTTAAAGTATTGTATACGATAGTCTTAGTTTAAAAAGGTACATGAATGAACTAAGACTACATTTAAAGGAGAGAAATTCTGAAGATTCAAAAGTATAGTTAAGAAAAACTTAAAAGAATTGATAGCTACTACATATACCAACAATATGCATGTGAGTGAGGACAAAACATGTTGAAAGAACCTGTGTTGATTTGTAGAAATAAGTAGTTTAAGACAAGCAGGTAGCGTGTCCAAGTTGCAGGAGAATGTCAAAGTCATCAGCATGAAATATTAAGTCGGAGAGTTATACCATAGGGATGGGGAATGTCGGGGTCTCGACCTGATTGGCCTCGAGTGGTGAATTAGTTATTTTTTCGACCTTCTAACTCGATATTCTTTTATTTTCGATATCCAGGTAGGTTTATTTTCACTCATAACATTTATAAAACAAGAGACCTAATAAATTCACATTTAAAAATTAGGCCACTAGTACCCACAATTTTTATTTTTTTTTAAATTGAATTCTCAGCTAAAGTGTAAAATAAATTTTACAAAACTATTGCTTTTTTTTTAAAAAAAAAATAATAATAATAATTACTAGTATTCTTAAAAGTGAATGACCAAAGTATGCATAGTTCAAAGATAACTTCTGCATAGTTCAACGATAACTGATATGTACTGCCTCCCATAAGATTGGAGGTTGAATTCTCATCTTCATATTTATTGAAAAAACTAAAATAAATAAATTTTGGGAAGGTAATAAAATATCAAACGTTTGATAATAATAGGATTTTAAGATCAAGTTATTATTTTAAGATCAAGTAAATAAAAGAAATAATTAACAAGGAACCTAGTTTAGCACAATTTCCTTATAGTATATATTCTCCCTTCACTATGCTTGAGGATAGCACCGAAGCTACCGTAGGCTTTGTACCTGTTTTTTTTAATATGTCGATACTTTTTATAAAAGTATTTGCATGTTAATTTTTTTTTTTTTTTTTTTTTTTTTTTTTTTTTTTTTTTTTTTTTTTTTTTGTTGTTGTTGTTGTTGTTGTTGTTGTTGTTGTTGTTGTTTGTTTGTGTGTGTGTTAGAAGGTCGTCTTTCCAAAAGACGATATTCTTCTGGGTCCATACAGGTCTTCGTCTTTTCAAAACGACGATCATCATAGCTTCAAGTTCTTCGTCTTTTGAACAATGTACCTTCAAACATCGATATTTTTTTATTTAGATATGCAAAAAATTTGAAAAAGATATGACTGGAAAGCTAACACCGAGAGCTTCAATTTGATATGTGGTTTCACTATTTTTTAAGGTTGTATATTGAAATATAAATATCGTCGAAGTTGAGCTACAGTTCTGAAATTTGCATAACCATAATTCAACTTCGATGATATTTATTTATTTAATAATTATAGTTTCTTATAGAATTAATTATTAAAAAATAACTTACTAACCTTTAAAACTATTTTTATTCATTTCTATTTATATTTGATAGGAATAAAAATAATCAAATTTAAAGAAGAAAATTAAACAAAAAATAAATTATTGTATTATTGTTATTTATTTTATATTTATAAATGATAAATACTTTGTAGGTAAAATTTTTCTTTACTTGAATTGTGGCTTACCATTTAAAATATACAAAATAAAAGTCTAAATTATTTTCTTTATGAAAAAAATAATTTGGGGGTCTCTAATTGCAAAATATATTAGTAAAAACTAAGAAGAAAACAAACACATATATAATTTTATACATTTTATAAATTTTATAGATTTTATTATATATAAATATATGAAAATTTGATTTTTATGGAACTTGATAAAATAATAATAATAATAATAATTTTCTTTCCAAAAAAGATACCTTGTGAATATGTTTTCAAATATTTAGATAGATTTTTTTTTTTTTTTTTTTTGAAAAGTTAACCATAACTGTGGAGACTAATTTTAAGATTTTTTAAGAGTAGTCGGATTAAATTTAAACATTTAAGAGTATAAAGACTAAAATAGAACGAGTTCTGAAAGTATCGGAAGAACATAATGATTTATTAATTTACATGCATAATCCTAGAATGTAATTTGACATACAAAGAAAAGAAGTGGGCACCAAACCCTAGCTAGTTCACACTAAATAAGCTAAGCAATAAGCATTGACTTGACTCCAATTATATTCTATAAAACCCATATTATTTTCTTGTTCTTTTATTTACATCTTCCATTAATTTCTTTTTCATTTAAACATGAAGTTGTCTCATTTCAAGTCTTTCTTCATGCTTATTGTTATCTTAAACTTACAATGTCAACATTGGGTTCTTGGAGCACCTCAAATACCTTGTTACTTCATCTTTGGTAACTCTTTGGCAGATAATGGCAATAACAATGCTCTTCTAACTAGAGCAAAGGCAAATTATAGACCTTATGGCATCGACTTTCCAAAAGGTGCCACCGGAAGATTTTCTAATGGTCGAAACCTTGCTGATTTCATTGGTTTGTTGTCCTTCCTTATCTTATCTCTAATTCTCTCTATATAAAATTTAAGGTCTCGGTCTATAGTTATTTTTTATTTTTGGTTTTTAGTTTTTTAGTTTTGAAAATTAAGCTTATAAACACTATTTTCTCTTATGAATTTCTTTCTTTTATTTTTTATTTTTCTTGTAAAGTGAATAGGAGAAAGGAGAGAAAAAAAAAAATTAATTTTCATTGTTTTAAGTTTATTATTTATTTATTAATTAACCAATAATTTAACTGAGATTTTTTTTTTGCAACCGTATTTTAATTAATGCGAGATTGAACACAGACCTTTTACTCTCAGACAGAATTTTATGTCAATTGATCAGTTTGACATCTAACTGAGATTTTAGTGTATATGTTTTTGTTCTTTGGAATATTATTATATCATAAATATGTGGTGAAAATTCAAATTTATTGATTTTTTTTTTAAAACTTACTCTAATGGTCCTTTGGATTTTTTTTTTTTTTTTCTCATTTCTTTTTTTTGGTTAAATTTTAACCGAATGTTGACACCTATTTTTAATTATTATTTTTTTTAAAACAATATATTATTTTTCTTTTTCTATTTCTTTATCTCTCCTCCTCTTCCCATCATCCATCTTCATTCTTTCATGGCCGTCGATAGGTCGTTTGTCAGCAATAGACCGCGACAATTTTTTTCCTTTCTTTTCGTTATCTTCTCTCATTTTCCTCTCTCTCTCTCCCTTTCTTCTCATTTCCCTCTTTTTTCTTCCTCCCATGGTCGGTGACTATTTTTTTTTTGTTCTCTTCTCCTCCTCTCTCCCTTTCTCCTCCTTTCCCTCTTTTTTCTTCCTCCCATAGTCGGCGACTATTTTTTTGTTCTCTTCTCCTTCTCTTCTCCCTCTCACCTCGTTTAAACAAAAAAAAAAAAAAAAACACAGAACTAAAATCCAGAAAGAAAAAAAACGTTTTTTATAATACACATCTGTAATTTTTTTTTTTTTAAACGAGGGAGGGGGAGAAAGAGGAGATGGAGGTGAGACGGAGAGGGAGAAAAAAAGGGGAAGAGGAAAACGAAAAAATGGAAGAAGATGGAAGATAGAGGAATAAGAAGAGTAGGAGAATGGAGGAAAAAGAAAACTAAAAAAAAATATTTTTTTTAAAAGAACTTTAATAATTAAAAAAATATTTTTAATTAAAAATAAGTGACATCAGAAGTTAGAATTCAATCAAAAATTTGGATAAAAACAAAAACGAATCAAATTCAAATCTTACTGGTATAATTGTTGAAGTTAGGATTTAATCGAAAATTTGGTGGAGGGTCTAAAAACAACAAAAACGAATCAAATTCAAATATCAAGGTATAATTGTTTAGTATCAAATTCAAATATAAGGTATAATTGTTTAGTTTCAAAGTTTGATGGTTTAGTTTCAAACTTTGGGATGGTTGTTACCAAACTCAAACTTTTTTTTTTTTTTTTTTTTTTTTTTTTTTTTTCAATAAGTTGGAGCTCGATTTTGCTATTTGCTATAAATTTTAACAGTTTTTTCACGTTGGAAAAATCATTGTGGGAATGAAATCTATTTAAAAAAAAAAAAAATTCATACGTCTCCACCACATCAATAATATATTAAGAAGCAAATTAAATTAATAATAGTCCTATGAATAGTAAATATTATTGACGAAGTCAATATATTTATTTTAATATTTGTGGGTTATAATAGTTCGTGAGCCAAACATAGACTTCAACCCAACTCTTAGTTAGTGCCTCAAACACCCCTTTAAAAGTATTACTCTTCTAATTTAAGTTAATTACATCAACTCAATAATAAACATGATTTAATTTAATACTAATTTGATTAAAACTTTAATTTAAATAATTAATTTTAATATAATGAAAATCTGAATTTATATTACATCAATCAAATATCTATAAGCGAACAAGAACACTCAATAACAAGAACACTCAATAACATGTTGTAGTAGCCAAAGCGAGCATAGCTCAGCTGGCATATGTATCAGTTAACGACCACGAGGTCTGTGGTTCGAATCCCCCCACCCCCAATGTAATCAAAAAAAAAAAATAACATGCTGTAGTAACTGTGAGATCCTAGGCTCAATCCCCCACCCAACATGTTGTCAAAAAAAAATATTGACTAAAATACTCCTTTTAATTTAAGTTAATTATATCACAATCAAATAAGCATGATTTAATTTAATATTCATTTAATACTCAAATTTAAATAATTAATTCTAATATAATCAAAATTTTAATTTAGATTACATTGATTAAATATGTATACTATATGATCAAAATATTCTTTTTAATTTAAGTTAATTACCTCAATCAAATAAGCATGATTCAATTTAATACTAATTTAATTAAAATTAAAATTTAAATAATTAAAAGAGTTTGTTGTATAAATAACAATCACCGTAAAATAATAGTAAATATAGCAAAATATAAAACATTTTGTAAATATAGCCAAAAGAATAAAAAAAATATAAGGGAAGAAATCAATTTATACCCCTAAAATATGAATACGGTATCAATTAAAACCCTGAACTTTCCTAAGTGTATCAATTTGTACCTTCTGTTATATTTTATTTCAAAAACGTTAAATTAAACGCGTAAAAATTTATAATTTTAGCAATTAAATCTCTATATTTTCATAAGTGAATCAATTGTATGAAAGTTGAGGGGTTAAATTGATAAATCATAAGTCTCTACGGGAGCGAAAACTAACATTTTCTAATCGAAGATGTAAATTTATACACTTATAGAAGTTTAGGGTTTTAATTGATACAATCATTAGTTTGAGGTTTTCCTTCAAAGTTTAAGGGTGTAAATTGATTTTTGTCCAAAATATAAGTGTATCATTACTTATCATGGATAGTCATTGATATGCTATTAGTGACTATCACCAATAAAAATTGTAATATTTGTAATTTTTTTCAAAAAATGTTATATCCTTTAAATAGAAACTCTAAATTTACCCCTATTCAATTTCCTTAATTAAAATCCAAATTTAAATTACATGAATCAAAAAAGATATAATTTAATTAAAATTTATATAATTAAAATTTGATTTGAAATAGAATTTAGATAATAATTTTTTAATTTTTAAATTTCTCACTTTCATATATATATATATATTTTTTTTATGGAAGCAATAAAATAACAACCATTCAATATATTTTAGATTCTATCAAAACTTTTAATTTTTTTTTTTTTTTTTTTTGGATTTGGTACTTTGTTGTTTTTTCTTTCTAAAAAGACTCCATGAAAAGGAGGTAAAAACAATGCAAATAAATAACCATCCCAAGTTCGTTACTTTCATGCAAGTTCCTTATTTTTATGATTAGTGACTCTCAATCTTCTTCATTTTAGGGAAGGGAAAACTAATTTGAATTATGCAATCAAATAGTAAGCAAATCTAAACCAAATAACATAATCCAAAGATAATCTAATAATCTAAAAATTTAATACTAATAATAGCTAATATTTAATCTAACACATTTAACAATGTAAATAATAACAACACTAGAGTATGTCAAAATTTACACGATAAATGTGGCATGTTCCTCACGTGGCTTGCTAGAACGAAGGGACCTGCAAAATAGAAAAAAAACATGCTTCGATGCTTAAGTTGATATAGAGTGGTAGACGAGTTTAGGAGTTTTGGATCAGAGTGAACTTACATCCTTCTTCACAGTATGAGGTGGTATTTATAATGATCTCCAGGTATTTACTAATTTTTAGAGGTTTGACCTAAGAAGAACGAATCGGGTCGTGTTGGAATTCAGGACCCATATGGTTCTGCTTAATTAGGTGGGTCGGCCTCGACATGACCGACTCTGTTCGTGTGGGAAGAGTCTGGTCCAAGACATCTAATTGGACCTTGGTATATAAGGGGATCGGTTTTGGCTTTGGCCTTTAAAATCGATCCGGCTCATCTTTGAGCTTGACTCTTTCATGGTCTGTCTAGACCCAAGATTCGATACTTACTCTCTATATATATTCTACTTTTTTTTAAATACATAAGATTCGTAAAATTCTTTTTTCATTTTTCAGCTGAATATTTGGAATTTGACAATTATATCCCGCCATTTAAGAATACAAAGGGTTTCAACATTCTCGAAGGTGTAAATTATGCATCTGGAGGAGCGGGAATTCGGAATGAAACTGGAAAAAATCAGGTACTTGGCCTGCAAATATATAAGGAGTTTTTTGAAATAGAGTTGTTACTTGCTTTGTTACATAATTCTCGTTCTTTTAGTCCGTTGTTCCTATTTATCGAGAAAGCTATAATTTATATAATATATTCTTTTTACCTATAAAAACTGTATAGTTTAAGAGAAGCTATTAAATATGGCTTTCATATATTCCTTGCTACTTTTGCATGCGAGAAAAATATAATAGTGCATTTTATAATTTTAAATACAAAATCGAAATATACCGAAGAAAAAAACAATTGTTTTCATAATTTACAAAATTTGGATAACAAAATCCAAAAACAGTTTTCGAATTCTAACTCAATCGAACCCCCAATCTCTGCTAACTTGAGCGCTCACCCACTGCACCAAGTGGTTGTTCGATTAAAAATTTGGCTTTATAGGCGATATATAATGCAGTTAAATATTTTAAATCATCCATGCCCCGTTTCTTTAAACAAATGTACACGATTAAAAGAAACATGCATAAATTCTATAAAAAAATAAAATTAAAAATGAAATCGTTATAAACAGGCGCAGACTTTACCAATCGAAAAAAAAAATCAAAATATATTTTTTTTTTGACAAAATAATTTTTTTTAGTACATTGGGGTTGAGAGAATTCGAACCACAAACCCTCTTGATCATCAACATATACTTATGTCAGTTGAGTCATGCTCGCTTTGACAAAATGTAGGGAGATAGATTCGATCTGAGATCTTTACTTAGGTTCATACATCACGTTAGTTGAACTATGCTTATATTGACAAAATAAAATATAACTATTGATTATTTGAGGTGAATTAGTTGTCTCCTTTATGTTTGCAGGGCAAAGTAATAAGCATGGACCAACAATTGAAGAACCACAATTATATAATTTCCCTAATTCATGGCTTAGTGAGAAACAATAGTGCAACAAAAACACATCTTGAAAGTTGCTTATATATGGTTGAGATGGGTAGCAATGATTATCTTAATAATTATTTTTTATCACTTTATACAACTAGCCTCCAATTTACTCCACAACAATATGCCATAGCCTTGAACAAACAACTCTCTTCACAATTGAAGGTTAGACCCTACCACTATTTTATTCTCTTATTCTTTAATTACTTCTGATTAGGGACTCTTTGTCGACGCTGCTGAATGAATTATCATAGTCAGTAATTATAATAGTCTGTGAATAATAAATACTATAGAAGTCAAAGTCAGTATAATTACTCTATTGACGGTGAGTTTATAATAGTCCGTGGACCAAACGTGGACCGAGTTATAATAACTCAATCTACTCAACTCCAAGTTAGTGCCCCAAATATCCTAAATGATTTAGAGTGAATTTGACCTATCTTCTAGTTTAAATATTTTTTTAATTAAAATACTATTGAATTTGGTTATATTTAAAAAATATATTTTAATCATAATTTTGTTTGATTTAGTTGCACTACATCTTTTTTTTTTTTTTTTGAGTACATTGGGGGTGGGGGGATTCGAACCACAGACCTCTTGGTCGTCAACTCATACATATGCCCGCTGAGCCATGCTCGCTTTGGCAGTTGCACTACATCTATAAGTGAGGCAACAAATACCAAATTTTTATAAAGTGATTCGAAGAATTACTATTTTTTTTAAAGGTATTTTAATTGATCGAAGAATTACTATTTTTTTTAAAGGTATTTTAATTAATGTAGGGATTCCTTATAATCAAGCACACATGAGCTATGCTCAATTTGATGGATGAATCACCATTACCAAACACTCTATAATATATTTAAAAAAAAAACACTTTTAGCCCTTGAAAATCACTTAAATGCACTATTAGAATGTTAATGAAAATTTGTCCATGGAAAGTATAGCAAAAAGTGATGCTTTGATCATCATTATTATTTTAGTCCGTTGGTAACATTTTAATATCTTAACCAAAATCCGAAAAAAAATATATATATATATATATTTTCTAAACTATTTTTTCTAAATTTTAAAATGGAAAATTGTAACCGATGTCAATTTAGAATAAGATAATTAAAAATATAGCATGTTTTTAAAAAAATTGTAGTTATGGCAATTTCTATCGCTGATTATGGCTGATAGAAGTCTATCGCTGATCACCTCAGCTTTTTTTTATAAATTTTTGTCAGTGATAATAGTCTATCAGTGATAATAGTCTATCACTCATAGAAGTCTATCAGTGATAGAAACATATTTTTTTGTCATATTTGCAAAACATTTTAAAGTTTGCTAAATTTGTAATTAGTTTGGGCCTTGCTAGTGCAACCAACCCTTTTAAAATTTTGACTATAATCTAAAAAATGTAAATTGATAAATAAAGAGTTTAGCAAATTCATTTTTTTTAAGACGAAAAATTGAAAAACAAAATAGTTATTTTTTTTTAGTACAATTTGGAGGTGAGGAGATTCGAACTTCAGACTCATGATCGAGATTCGAACCTCAGATTTCATGATCGAGGACATATCTTTATTATTATTTTTATATTTTTTCCTGCATTTCAAAATTGTGGAAATATAATTGATATTATGAGAGAATATATATTATATTGTAGAGTCTATATGGTAAAGGAGCTAGAAAGATTGCTGTTTTTGGAGTGGGGATTCTAGGGTGTACTCCATATGCAAGGGCAAGCTATGACACCCAAGGATCTCCATGTGTGGACAAAATCAACAATGCTGTTCAACTTTTCAATATTGGCCTCAAGTCTCTTGTTCAAGATCTCAATGCTAACTTCACTGATGCCAAGTTTATCTTCATTGACCTATTCCAAATTTCCATTGATTCTCCAAATCAAGGTATATCTTACAAATTTTATATGTTAATTGGTACAATTATAAGTCTCTACATGTAAATCAACGTTTTTTACACGAAAACTGACAGAATGTGTAAATTGATATAATTATTAGTGTAAAGTTTTAATTGATACAAATTTCAAAGTTTACATAAAGATTATAATCTTTGAAGTTGTTCCTATATTTTGAAATGTTTTAAAAGTTTTGAGATTCTAATTCATTTAAAGTAGTTAGTCAGACACTACAAGAAACTTGACCTCGAAGGTCACAACCTTCGAAAAGTCTTAAATGAACCTTCCAAAAATCTTTTTTCGAAGGTTAACTCAACCTTCGAAAAGTGTCGAAATAAATTGTCAAATATTGGAAACAATAAAAAGTAGTTTTCAATAACTTGGTTTTGTGTTCAAAATTCAAGGGTTTTTCAAACCTTTGGAAAGGTAGATATTTTTCGAAGGCTTTTTAAATACCTACGATAAATGTAATCTTTTTCGAAAGTTTTTTATAACCTTCGATAAAAGATGGTCGAAATTGTTAGGAGTGCTAACAAAGTCTCACATTGGTTAGGGAAGAGTCCATGGTATATAAGTGAGGACAATTATCTCCATTGGTATGAGGTCTTTTGGGTGAAATCAAAAACAAAACCATGCGGGTTTAGGCCCAAAGTGGACAATATCATACTAATGTGGAGTTCCGTTGCCCTTATCAGAAATAGACCAACTTTGTTGTAGTGAGAATATGCATCTTTATATATAATATGTTTGTTGTTGTAATGAATATTATTTACTAAAAATAGAAATTAATTTGCAGGGCAAATGATTTCAGATGCTCCTTGTTGCAAAGTTGAACCTACTAATTTGCAATGTGTTCCTTTTGGAAAAGTGTGTGGCAATAGGACCCAATACATATTTTGGGATGGAGTTCATCCAACTGAGATTGGATATATGGCATTGGCAAGTAGATCCTTCAATGCCCAACATCCCAATCACACTTACCCTTATGATATTAGCCATCTTCTTCAGCTGAGCCTCACATCAAATTCTTCTTCCTTAATTTAGTACTCTAATAATTTTAATAATAAGTATTTACTCTTTCAATTTCGTCGAAATTCTAGATGTTTAGAATAATATCGCAACTATAATTTTACGTTACTTATATTGTAATATCAAATCAAACATCTATGAATGTCTATGATCATCATAAGTTGTTAGTGAAGAACATGTATCCGTATCCGATGCCTAATGAATGATGGATTCTCAAAAATTTATTTTGCAAAAATCTCCCTATGATAAAGTTTTGAGTTTTTATTTATTTTATCTGATTCTTTAACATTTTTTATTATGTTGGTTATGATAGCTCACAAAGTGAGCTATTTTTAGGACCTATTTTATGTTAGTTTAAAGACTTACATGATTAATTTCACGTTTATATTTGATTATCTTATAGATATCGAGCATTTGGAGCAAACTAGAGCTTTTAGAAGATTTATGATGAAAAATAAGTTAATAGAATGCAAAAATGGGGTCCCAATCGAAGATGATGAAGAAAATCAGTCAAAAACCCGAGGGAACAGCGTCTAGACGCTGAAAATAGAAGCACATAAGTTGAATATCAAATCTGTACTTTACCAACTCAACCAATTGTTTAATTAGATTAGTTTTTCAGCGATGTTTTTGTTATACTTTGGTTCAGCCCATTTTTCATCTAGACCTCCGCCCTGCATCAACTCCAATGCACCCGTGCCGCAGCTGATTTGATCCCCACCAGACTTGCCAAATTTGATTTATACACGATTTTTGCCCTAGAATTCCATATTAATACATTATTTTGAGCCTCTTTTGAGGAGCCAATTTGGAGAATTAGTCCCAATTTTGAAAATACATAATTTGAAGAGTTAGAGAAGATTTTTGGGAGCAAAAAGAAGCCAATTACATGCTCGGGAACGTGGAATCGACACTAGTTTTATTTCTTCTTCCCTTTTAATTTGTAGTTTCGTTATGAGTTTAATTTAGTACTCTAATCATTTTAATAATAAGTATTTACTCTTTCAATTTCGTCGAAATTCTAAATGTTTAGAATAATATCGCAACTACAATTTTACATTACTTATATTGTAATATCAAATCAAACATATGTCTATGATCATCTTAAGTTGTTAGTGAAGAACATGTGTCGTATCCGATGCCTAATGATTTTTATTTATTTTATTTGATTTTTTAACATTTTCTTATGTTGAGTTAATATATAATATTTTTTACATTTATATTTTTTTTTTATACTACTTTATATCTATACATGATTTTTCCAAATAGGCCCCTTAGTCCATTTCTCTTTACTGTGTTTTTTTTTTTGAAACTTTATCTGTACTGTGTATTAATTACCATAATGCATATTTATTAATTAACAAATCCTTATATCAGTCAACTTATATTTATTATTTATTATTTATTATTACCTTTAGAAATATTTATTAATTGAATCCCTAGTTAAAATAGGTTTATATATAATTATATTTACCATATCAATAAGAAAGATGGAGAATCATTTTATTACTCTTTATTATATTACAAATGAGAAAGATGGAGAATTATAGTCAAATCGAGTCTAAAATCGAATCTAACTCAGTTAGAATAAGAGATTGTGCCCTTAACTAAGAGATCATAAGTTCAATTCTTGCATTAATTAAAATATTCTTGCAAATAAAAATGGAGAATTATTTTCATTCGAAAAATCCAAAGACGTCATCATTTCATTTATTTATTATTACTTTAATAAATATTTTTTAATTAATCAATCCTTGGATGTGAAATCTCACTATTTTAATTTTTTTTTTTTAGAATAAAAAGAAGAGAAATTGCAACAGATGTCAATTTAGAGTAAAATAATTAAAAATATAGCTCTTTTTTTAAAAAAAATTGCGGATATAACAATTTCTAGTAGTCTTTTTTTATAAAATTTTGTCGGTGATAATAGTTTACACTAATAGAAGTCTATCAGTAATAGTCATAAAATCATAGCCACTGATTTTTTGTCATATTTGCAAAAGGTTTTAAACTTTGCTAAATTTGCAATTATTTTTTGTCTGATTGCTGTTTGTGCAACCAGCCCTAAAAAGAATGATATTTAAATTTTGAACGAATAATACTTTTTTGTTGAATTTAAATAGTAAATAGTTGACATGAAATTAGTAAGTAATGAAAGAGATAAAAATGATAAATAACATAGATGATTAAAATTAAAATGCATATATTGTAATTGAAATAAAAGTTGTAAATCGAAATTTATAAAGATAAGGGGTAATAAGATAATTTATTACCTCATGGGTAATTCTTTAGAGTTCTTAATTTACTAAACTGGGGTTATAGAACAATCTCTTTATAAACAATATTTTAGGCATATATCCACCGTTAAATCGTGATGTTTTACATTTACGGTTTAGATGGCACCCATACACAATGGATGCGTTGATTCAATGTGTAATCACCTCCATCTAAACCATCGTGTCTGCTTGTAGAAATTGCAATTATCTGACACTTCTCTCGACAGACACCTCAACTGAAAGAGTGGTGTCTTATTAACGAAGATTGAACGGCAAAATATGTTGCAAATAAATTGTATTTATTGACTGAGAAACACGAGAACACAGATTACACCGTAACAAGATACAAAATTACAGAAGAAGTATAAGGACAAAAATACAGTAGCAATAACTACTTATAATTATAACTTCTGATAATCTTGATGGAGATGAAAAACAAAGTCGAGGCACGCTTATAAAACGTTATCCTGAAGACAATTGTTCGCTCTGCACAGGTTGCAAGCAGACTACAGCGATCGTCTTAGCAGGATTCAACAACTTGCTCCAGTAGAACACCAACTCGAACTACTCGGATCTGGCAGAACTCTTGAATACTTGCTCTCAACAAAACCAAGACACAAGAAAATAAAGGAAGAAAACTCGAAAATTAGATGAAGCTTAGATGTTTTTGGGATACTCTCAAATGAAGAATCCAACTACTATTTATAGTAGAGCAAATCATAACTCTTACAAAAAAAAACGCATGACAATAATTGCATTGTAAATGTTAACGGTTACGAATGTTACAAATTTAATTTCATGAAATTAATTTGTATGTTACACTATTACAATAATTACACTATGAAAGTTACAAATTCAATTCAAGAATTTAATTTGTAGGTTACACCCATAGTTAGAATATCAAGGGTTTCTAACCATTACTTTCTTTCACAAAATACAATAAGTTCCAACAATCTCCCACATGAAGGAAAGTAAGGAAAAACAAAACAAGACACGGTCATTGAGAGCAAACAAAAAAATTATGCATCAGGAGAGGTGTCTTCTGGACTTGAACCTTTCTTAGTGAATATCCATCGAACTTACCGAAGAAATAGGGAGATCAGCTCTTGAACTATTCTTCTTATTGGTAAATTGAGACAACAGACATCACACATAACTCATCTTGTATCTTTGAGTTCTATACATTTGTGTCCATTTTGGTCCTGGACAAAATCCTGAATTCATGAGAGCTTTAGAGAACGCAAACCATTTAAAAGTCATCATAGAATCGACCCAGTTCTACTCACACATAGGTGATATTGATTAAGAATATTCTGTCATTATTACTCCTCTTATAATCAAGATAACAATAAAACCTTAACACCAACAAATCACACACTTTGGAACATCATAGAAATGGGAAGAAACTAAAAGTTTCATAGTGTGTCAACTATGAATTATCCAACTAGTTTGCCTCAACTAGGTTAGGTTATCGCCAGAAAATTTATTTCATATAGGCTTTAGCCTCATTTCCCTCGATGTATATGTCAATTGCTCTTTTGACAATTCTTTCATCAAAGGATCTTCAATATTTTCTTTTGATTTCACAAAATCAATGGATATTATTCCATTAGAGAGCAATTGTCTTATCGAATTATGCTTGCATTTTATGTCTTAACTTTCCATTAAAGACATTATTCTTAGCCTTCATGGAGGCTGTTAAGTTGTCACAATAAATACATATGACACTTACAAGCTTTCATTTTGGCTTCAATGGAAAATCTTCAAGAAATTTCAAAGTCATTATGCTTCTTCTCCAACTTTATCAAAAGTTATACACTATGATACCATAGTAGAACGTGTTATACACGCCTAGAATATTTTCACGCCACATCAATTTGAACTCATAAAATTCAATCAATAGTATAGAGTGTACTTCGAGTATCTTAAAACTCTAACTAAAGCATTTCAATGAACAAGCTTAAAATTCTAGTGTATCTCATCGACCTTCCTACTGAATAGGCTATATCAGGTCTTGTACAACATTATGTACATTAAACTACCGACAACTCTAGAGAACTCTAGAGAAGATACACCTTCATTGTTCATATTCTCCAACTTACAATTTGGATCAAATAAAGTAACTACCAACTTACTCTCAAAATGATCAAATTTTCTCAACAATTCCTCTATATAATGAGATTGAGAAAACATGTATACACTTGGATTTGAATTCCAAGGATATGTTTAGCAAGACCAAAGTCTTTTACATGAAAGCTGGATTTCAATATTTTGTGATCAATGACACTTCTATTGTGTTCATTATCATCATATCATCTACATCAATGAAACAATATTGATCTATGGTTTTAACATAGACACATCATATTTATCACACTCATTTATTAATTCGATAACATAATGTGATCCAACTTTTCATTTCATTATTTTTGAGTATTTGTTTCAACTCACATAAAGAGATTTGACAAATGTACAAACTTGACCTTTAAGTCACTTTACAACAAACCGTTCAGGTTGTTCCAAATAGATTATTCATCTAAATATCTTCATTTACAATGAAGTTTTTACATCCATTTGATGTATTTCCAAATAGGTATCAAAGAAATATAATACTTCTTGTTTACAATAGCCTTTAGCTACCACACAAGATTTGTATTTATCAATAATTCAACATTTACCATTCTTTGATAATCCATTACATCAAAATAATTTACTTACTAGAGGTAAATCCACCAATACCCAGAGTATTGTTCTTTTAAAAGGATTTCATCTCACTATTGATAGCTTCCTTCCAATAAGGTGCATCGAGAGATAACACAACTTCTTTTAAAGTTTTAGGCTCATCTTCTATCATATAGATTATGAAATCATGTCCAAAGGAAGTAGCTTTATTAGCTAACTTGCTTCTTCTAGGTTTAGACTCAGTTTTCTTATCGTCTTGACCTTTCGAAGAGCTAGCCTCATAATTCATTTGAAACCAATACTTTTATGTCTTTCTTCTTACAAAGAAAACATATCCTTAAGGATTCAGCTTCAATAGAATTCATGATAGTATTGACATTAATACAAAGTATTTATGATTTAACCAACATGAATCTATCAGCAACACCATGCTCTACATAACCTATGAAGACACAATCAACTGTCTTAGGTCCAAGTTTGGTCATTTTTAGTAAATGAACTTGTACCTTTACCATACACCTCTCACACTTTCAACATATTATATGAGGGCAACTTATTATTCCACATTTCATAAGGTGACATATCAGTCTTTTTATGTTGAATTCTAGTAAGTATAAGATTTGTTGTAAGCAAAGCCTCCCCCCACAAATTATGTGGTAAACCTGAACTATTTTACATGCAATTAACCATGTCTTTCAAAGTCTTTCTTTCAAATACACCATTTTGTTGTGGTGTATAAGGTGGTGTAGTTTGATGGATTATACCATTAACAATTCAAAGAATTCATTAAGTGATGATGATTCATATTCACCACCTCTATCTGATCTAAACACCTTTATTTTTCTCTCAAGTTGATTTTCAATTTCTGCCTTATATGTTTTTAAAACTTCAAAGGTTTCATCTTTACTATGTAATAAATATAAAAAGCAATATTTGTTGCAGTCATCAATGAAAGTAACAAAATATCTCTTACCTCCTCTTGTAGGAGTACTTTTCATGTCACATACATCACTGTGGATTAGATCAAGTAATTCATTACTTCTTTCCACAAATGAAAATGACTTTCTAGAAAACTTTGATTCAACACAAACTTCACATTTGTGTCTATTATCAATGTTAAAGTTAGGCAATAGTCCTAAAGTTATCATTCTTTGTAAGGAACGATAATTGACCTGCTCCAACCTAGAATGTCATACACCACACAACTCAACAATATAAGCACAAGAATTATTGTTATTATTGTTCTTGGGCATTTGTGGCAATACATTCAGCTTGAACATGCCATCATTCAGATAACTCTTTCCTACATGCATACCCCCCTTAGTCAGAATAAACTTATCTGACTCAAATACAAGTTTGAACCCATTTTTAATAAGTAGAGTTCCTGACACGAGGTTCTTTCGAATCTCTGGCACATGCCACACATCATTGGGGTAAGTATGTTTCTGGAAGTCCATTTCAGCAGGACCTTCCCTTTTCCTTCCATAGAGAGAATCGAAGCTTTTTCCATGTACAGCTTATCACTGTCATCTAGCTTCTCATATGTGGTGAACAAAGAATTGTCCCCACAAACATGCCTATAAACATCAATATTATTCCACCAGACTTTGGTGTCAAAGGCCATAAACACCCATCAATGACAACGATTACAGTGTCATTCCTTGAAGCTTCAACAATGTGAGCTAAGACTACAATCTTCAACAGAAATTTATCTCCCATTCTTTTGTCCTCTTAATTCAGAGTCTTACAATACGATCCTTCGTGGACAACATCTATCATTTGTGTTTGAGACGGTTCTTTGTTGGGTTTTATGTCCTAAAACTCGTAGTTTGTAAACTGTTTGAATGTAAATATTATATTTCAATAAAGTTGTTATTGAATTTTAGTGAATTGTGTTTGTATTAACCTATACCAATAACTAACACTCATGGCGATAGTGTGAGTACTTGAACTTCATGTGTGACATGAATGTGAATCAAGTTCAAGTAGACAGCCTAAATGGTCTATAATATAGGGATAAGGCTGGGTACCTTATCCTGGGGACACTATTGGACGCGGCTCACTTTGTATAGTACAAAACAATGTGATTCGAATCGATTCATGTAGAGACATGTGAGTGAGGGCGTCCTGTGCAATGAGTTTGCACAAGACCGAACCAAGAAATAAAATCGCTCTTTCTTTATAACACCGTTTACTGTAAAGACCGATTTTTTCATATGATGACTTAGGTAACTCGATCTCAATCTTGAGCTCACTATGAACTCCTGTTTATTCGACCTTATCCTTTGACTTGTACGGGTGAGAGTGGCCTGATCGCCAACTCAATAAGCCTACCATCTTGGGGATAAGATCGAATAAGTGCCTGGGGACATAGTTGTGCGAGATGGAATTCACTCCTACCCGCTTTAAGGGTTAGTAGAGAGGTTGTTCCCTTAAGTGCTGACTCCAGGTCTTGAACAATGGGCCCATCCTCTCCTGATCAGGGAGGAATCTGATTTGATGGTTGGACCACAAATCAATTGTTCATTAGAGGTGTCAGTGGTACTTAAGGAACAAGATATAATACAAGGGTTAAACGGTTTAAATGACCCGTTGTGATTATGAACGACCTGTGAAGGATCGATTTACTGATGATAGTTATATCAACAGGACACAATATATCTACAGTGAGGAGAGTGCAGCCCTTGGACTTTAGTGGAGTCTCCGGGGGTTAACGAATGTTGGTTAGTTCGGTTGAAAGAGTTTTGACCGGATAATCTCGTATCGTTGGAGCTCATGATCTGTAGGTCCTTACGGTTCTCCTGGCTAGCTCGGATAAAGCCGTGAAACAATATAAAAGAAAAGAAAAGAATTTGAATCGTTCAAATTCGGGTTTGTGGAAGAAGGTTAGACATATTTAAATATGGACATATTTAAATATGATTTAAATATGAGATTGGTCTGAAAACATGAATAGGATTCATGTGCAAAAAGTCGGTTTTCGGAAAACCGGGTTTAATTATATTATTTAATTAATATTTGATATTGAATTAAATAATATTAATTAAAATATATATATATATATATATATATTTTATTAATTAAAAAGTTTAATTAATAAAATAATTATTATTATTAAAAATAATAATAATTTATAAATATATATATATATATATATATATATATATATATATATATATATATATATATATATATACATGTGTCTTACCTGCAATGTTTATATATACACAGAGTATATATAAAAGATCAGATCAATTAATTAAAAAAAAAAAAAAAAAAAAAAAAAAAAGAAATTAAAAAAGTTAGTGACATTTGGGGTATTCAAATTCATTTTTGAATTCTTCTTCTTCGTCCGTCCACAGCTCTCTGTTTTGAAGAAAATAGTTTTCTTCAGTGGAGCTTCTTCTTCCTTTTCTTTTGTATAAGGAGTCCCACTACTCTGTGTCTCGGCCTGAGGATAGCGGGATTACCGTGGGTGGTCCACGAAGGTGTCGTGAGAAGGATCGGTGAGCTCGTGAGGAGCTTCTGGCGGTGAATTTGGAGAAATACGAACGACAAGGGTATGTGTTCTAATTTCTCTTTTTCATTGCTTTTGCATGTTTCCATTTGTTTAAATTGATGAAATTAGAGTGTCTATGATCCAAATCGCTTCCGCTGCATTCCATCAACGCTCCATCAATTGGTATCAGAGCGTTTTTGGCCACTCAATTTCTATCAATTTAAGTTATGGTGGGTTTTATTTAGAAATTGTTTCTGAATGGATGTCTAAAGTGAATATCGATTTTGGCATAGTTTCTTTTTGAATTTCATTATTTGTAATTGCCCGAGAATGTATGGGCTTTAATGTGTGCTGAAGAGTCTGTATTTTTTAGAGTCATTAGAGTCCATATAGGTTTCTTTGTGAAAGAAGTTTGAGTTTGGAACTCGCCGAAATGTTCGGTGTAAGTTCAAACTCGTTCAAGGCAATACGAGGAGAAATTCAAAGAGTTTTTGGCCGAAGCGTTCGGAGGAAGCAAGTTGGTCAAAGGCGGTGCGAAGAGTTCGAAGTCCGCTCAAGACGTAGCTTGTTGATCAAGCTTGTAATAAATTAGTTATTGCTTGCTAAATGCCAAAATCGATCCACTTTAGTGTGTTTAATTAATTATGCATTGCGAATGTATGTTTTAATTAAATTCCATGTTTGTATGTGCATAACGTATGCCATATAGATTTAAAATCCCACTGTAGGAAGCATGCTTCATGCATTGAAAATATGTTATAAGTGTTATAATATATCGTATGCATATTTGGCAATTCATGAGTTTTGATATAAAAGTTATATTAATTCATGAATTAGATGTTGTTTGCTTAATAGAATAATTGATATAAGTGATATATTAATTATGAAATTAAATCAACAACATAGATTGCCATAGTTTTATGCACATGGTATATTATAAGTGTTATAATGTATAGGATGCATGTTTATTCATGAGTATTAATATAAGAGTTATATTAATTCATGAATTAGATGTTGTTTGCTTAATAGAATAATTGATATAAGTGTTATATTAATTATGAAATTAAACATCCAACATTAGATGCATTTTGTTTGTTATAAGTGTTATAATGTATAGGATGCATGCTTAATTCATGAGAATTGATATAAGTGTTATATTAATTTATGAATTAGGAGTTGTATATTTAAAAACATAATCGATATAATTGTTATATTAATTATGAAATTAAATATTCAACTTGTCATGCCTTAGTGATGCATGTTTGAGAAGCATGTAGAAGTTTGTTGTAGTAAGTCTTAGTTTTGCAAAGCGTTGTAAAATTGGCATAGACTTTTAAAATCTATAACAAATACAAAGGCATGCTCACTTAGGGTTGAATGTATCGTTCCGTTTCATTAGATGAATAGGTCGATATCTTGTAAATGCTAAGGTTACAAGAAACTCACCCGGGGACATCCTGTTCGAGGTTGGAGGTATTTAAGCTGACGGTTTACGGAACACCTCCTACCTGGGGACCATCCGGTACTTGAGTAAAGTTAACCCGGCTTTATGAGCATGCGTGAGTGGTGTGAGGTAATAAAATGTTTATCACCTAGACATCATAGGTAAAAGTTTGTTTTACCTAGACTTAGGTCTTATTGTCTTAGCCGGATAATGCCTGAGTAATTTACCCATTCCGTCTTAAAATACTTAGTAGAGGTGTTGAGAAGGTATATATGATATGTCCCTCTCCTCCTACGTTCTCTGTCAAGTTCACACCGTGAGAATTATGCTCGGCCTCGTGATGTCAATAGGGCATCCCCATTCGGATGGTATTTGCATAATTCAAGAGCAAGGTGAATGGAGAAAGTATTTATAGTAAGTGGGAGAAGGAAGTATGTCAATACATCCTGCGGTCTCCTCCATTGGATTGAACCGTGAGATTCCTATGTTCTGCCTGCTAGGTGCCCACAAGTGGTACCGATCCATTCGGAGGGCCGTTTCATAGGAATCGGAACATCTCAATCACCATTTATGGATAAAGAAACATAGAGCCATTCCCAACTTTGACATTTCCATTCGGTTGCATCGTTGGGGCCGCCCTATGAATTCTAAAAATGGAGGGTCACACTTACGAGATTTGCTAAGGAGTTAGTAAATCTTGACCAAACAGCGATAACTAAGATGCTATAGGAATATGAGATATTCTGGTATTAGCATTTAGTCAAGAATGTCTTGATTCAGTGAAGGAATGCTTGACTGCCCCTCGGTAGCGACCATTCTGACCCACTGAAGTATCGTTGCAGTTTAATAATGAGTTTTGGGTACATTATTATTCTTTGCTAAATTCTTGATTGGTGTGTAAATTAGGTTAAAACCTTTTCACTAATATTATTTTTCATTCTCTTTTCAGCATGTCTAGATCTTTCATTCACTTACTAGCTTCCGATAAGTTAACCGGCGATAACTACGCGACCTGGAAATCGAACTTGAATACGATTC
The DNA here is from genome assembly GCA_028017165.1 of Herpetospermum pedunculosum. NCBI lineage: Eukaryota > Viridiplantae > Streptophyta > Magnoliopsida > Cucurbitales > Cucurbitaceae > Herpetospermum > Herpetospermum pedunculosum. The sequence continues at coordinate 53,802,366 of CM051529.1, forward strand.
TCGTTCTAGATGATCTAAGGTTCGTCTTATCAGAGGATTGTCCTCCCCCTCCTAGCTCGGATGCGACTCGAACTGTTCGAGAAGCATATGATAGATGGACAAGGGCTAATGATAAAGCCCGAGTCTATATCTTAGCCAGCATATCTGATGTGTTAGCTAAGAAGCACGAGAATATGGTTTCTGCTAAAGAAATCATGTCTTCATTACAGGAGATGTTTGGACTTCCGTCCTCATCGGTCTGTCATGAAGCCCTCAAATACGTTTACAACTCTCGCATGAAAGAGGGTACCTCTGTTAGGGAGCATGTCCTTAACATGATGGTCCACTTCAATGTGGCGGAAGTAAATGGAGCTACTATTGATGAGTCAAGTCAAGTAAGCTTTATCATGGAATCTCTTCCGAAGAGTTTCCTTCAGTTCAGAACCAATATGGTAATGAACAAGATAAAGTATAATTTGACTTCTCTCCTCAGCGAGCTACAGACCTATCAGTCCCTTCACACTTCTAAAGGAAAAGAGAAGGAGGCAAACGTTGTCACTTCCAGGAAATTCCAAAAGGGGTCGTCTTCAGGGAGTAAGTCTGAACTTTCTTCTATTAAGAATAAGAGTATTCAAAAGAAGAAGAAAGATAAAAGGAAGGGAAAAGCACCTGCTGCTGCTAAGAGCAAGAATAGATCTGCAGACAAAGGAAAATGTTTCCATTGTGGTGTAGATGGGCACTGGAAACGAAATTGCCCAAAGTATCTTGCAGAGAAAAAGGCTGAGAAGGAAAGACAAGGTAAATATGATTTATTTGTTGTCGAAACATGTTTAGTAGAACATGATTGTCATACCTGGATACTTGATTCAGGAGCTACTAACCATGTTTGTTCTTCTTTTCAGGAAACTAGTTCTTGGCAGCCACTTTCTCGAGGTGAGATAACTCTCAGAGTTGGAACTGGAGAGGTTGTCTCAGTTGAAGCAGTGGGAGCTGTAAAGTTGTTGTATAGAGATAGTTTCATTTTACTAGAAAATGTACTCCTGGTTTCTACCTTCAAGAGGAATCTTGTATCTATATCTTGTTTGTTAGAACAGTTCTATAAAGTATCTTTTGTTCATAATGAAGCGTTCATTAGCAAAAGAGGTGTACGTATTTGTTCTGCGAAACTTGAAAACAACTTGTATGTGTTAAGACCAACCGAAGCCAAAGCTATTTTGAACACTGAAATGTTTAAAACAGCTGAGACTCAAACTAAAAGGCAGAAACTTTCTCCAAGTACTTATCTTTGGCACTTAAGACTAGGTCACATTAATCTCAATAGGATTGGGAGATTGGTTAAGAGTGGTCTGCTAAATCGTTTAGAGGACAACTCTTTACCGCCATGTGAGTCTTGTCTTGAGGGCAAAATGACCAAACGATCTTTTTCTGAAAAAGGTCATAGGTCCAAAGAACCTCTAGAAATCGTGCATTCGGATCTCTGTGGTCCTTTGAATGTCAACGCACGAGGAGGGTATGAATATTTCATCAGTTTCATTGATGATTATTCTAGGTACGGTTATCTTTATCTAATGCATCATAAGTCCGAAGCTCTTGAAAAGTTCAAAGAGTATAAGGCAGAGGTTGAGAACACATTAGGTAAATCGATAAAAACACTCCGATCAGATCGAGGTGGAGAGTATATGGATTTAAGATTCCAGGACTATATGATAGAACATGGAATAGTATCTCAACTCTCAGCGCCAGGAACACCACAGCAGAATGGTGTGTCCGAGAGGAGAAATAGAACCCTGTTAGACATGGTTCGATCTATGATGAGTTATGCTCATTTGCCTAGTTCGTTTTGGGGATATGCAATAGAGACTGCAATATATATTTTGAACATGGTTCCCTCTAAGAGTGTTTCTGAAACACCTTATGAGTTATGGAGAGGGCGTAAAGGTAGTTTACGTCACTTCAGGATTTGGGGGTGTTCGGCACATGTGCTAGTACCCAATCCAAAGAAGTTGGAACATCGTTCAAAATTGTGCCTATTTGTAGGTTACCCCAAGGAAACGAAAGGTGGTCTATTTTACGATCCTCATGAGAACAAGGTACTAGTATCGACTAATGCCACGTTCTTAGAGGAAGACCACAAGAGAGATCATCAACCGTCGAGCAAAATTGTTTTGTCCGAATTTTCCAGGAAAGCTACAGATGGATCAACAAATGTTGTTGATCAGGCTGGTCCTTCTCAAGAGTTGAGAAAGCCTCGACGCAGTGGGAGGGATGTAAGACAGCCTGACCGCTACATCGGCTTGTCTGAAACTCAAGTCGTCATACCTGATGATGGCGTTGAGGATCCATTGACCTATAAACAGACAATGAATGACATAGACAAGGACCAGTGGCTTAAAGCCATGGATCTCGAAATGGAGTCTATGTACTTCAATTCGGTCTGGGATCTTGTAGATCAACCAGATAGTGAAAGATCTATCGGTTGCAAGTGGATCTACAAGAGAAAACGAGACCAAGCCGGTAAGGTGCAAACCTTTAAGGCTCGACTTGTGGCAAAAGGTTATTCCCAAAGAGAACGGGTGGACTATGAAGAAACCTTTTCTCCTGTTGCCATGTTAAAGTCGATTAGAATACTCTTATCCATTGCTACATTTTATGATTATGAAATCTGGCAAATGGATGTCAAGACTGCCTTTCTGAATGGTAATCTTGAGGAGAGTATCTATATGGCTCAACCAGAGGGATTCATACTTCAGGGTCAAGAGCAAAAGGTTTGCAAGCTTAATCGATCCATTTATGGGTTGAAGCAAGCATCTAGATCCTGGAATATAAGGTTTGATACGGCGATCAAATCTTATGGCTTTGAACAAAATATTGACGAACCTTGTGTTTACAAGAAAGTAGTCAATACTGTTGTAGCTTTCTTAGTCTTGTACGTAGACGATATACTACTCATTGGGAATGATGTAGGGTTCCTAACTGATGTTAAGAATTGGCTAGCGACCCAATTCCAAATGAAAGATTTGGGAGAGGCTCAGTTTGTTCTAAGGATTCAGATCATAAGGAATCGTAAGAACAAAGTGCTAGCACTGTCTCAAGCATCTTATATTGACAAGGTGTTGTCAAGATATTCGATGCAGAATTCCAAGAAAGGTTCGCTGCCTTTTAGGCATGAAATTCACTTGTCTAAGGAACAGTCTCCTAAGACACCTCAAGAGGTTGAGGATATGAGACGAATTCCCTATGCATCTGCAATTGGTAGTCTCATGTACGCTATGTTGTGTACAAGACCCGACATCTGCTATGCAGTAGGAATTGTCAGTAGGTTCCAGTCCAATCCAGGATATGATCACTGGACAACCGTTAAACACGTCCTCAAGTATCTTTGGAGAACGAGAGACTATGTGCTTGTGTATGGCGCGAAGGATTTGATCCTTGCAGAATACACTGACTCTGATTTTCAGACTGATATAGATTCCCGGAAATCTACATCAGGATCAGTGTTCACTCTTAACGGAGGAGCAATAGTATGGAGGAGTATAAAGCAAGGTTGTATTGCTGACTCCACCATGGAAGTTGAGTATGTCGCAGCTTGCGAAGCAGCGAAGGAAGCTGTATGGCTTAGGAAGTTCTTGACAGATTTGGAAATTGTTCCAAATATGAACTTGCCAATCACCCTTTATTGTGATAACAGCGGTGCAGTGGCAAATTCTAAAGAACCTAGAAACCATAAGCGTGGAAAGCATATTGAGCGGAAGTATCATCTCATCAGAGAGATAGTGCAACGAGGAGATGTGATCGTCACACAGGTAGCCTCGGAGCACAACATTGCTGATCCGTTTACTAAGTCTCTCACGGCTAAAGTGTTTGAGAGACACCTACAAAGTATAGGGCTGCGAGCTGCTCAGTAGGAAAGTGGGAGAAACTTTAGATATTTGATATTCTAGTTCTCTCGACCAGCATGTACTTCACTGACGTTTTAGTCCAAGTGGGAGTTTGTTGGGTTTTATGTCCTAAAACTCGTAGTTTGTAAACTGTTTGAATGTAAATATTATATTTCAATAAAGTTGTTATTGAATTTTAGTGAATTGTGTTTGTATTAACCTATACCAATAACTAACACCCATGGCGATAGTGTGAGTACTTGAATTTCATGTGTGACATGAATGTGGATAAAGTTCAAGTAGACAGCCAAAATGGTCTATAGTATAGGGATAAGGCTGGGTACCTTATCCTGGGGACACTATTGGACGCGGCTCACTTTGTATAGTACAAAACGATGTGATTCGAATCGTTTCATGTAGAGACATGTGAGTAAGGGCGTCCTGTGCAATGAGTTTGCACAAGACCGAACCAAGAAATAAAATCGCTCTTTCTTTATAACACCGTTTACTGTAAAGACCGATTTTTTCATATGATGACTTAGGTAACTCGATCTCAATCTTGAGCTCACTATGAACTCCTGTTTATTCGACCTTATCCTTTGACTTGTACGGGTGAGAGTGGCCTGATCGCCGACTCAATAAGCCTACCATCTTGGGGATAAGATCGAATAAGTGGCTGGGGACATAGTTGTGCGAGATGGAATTCACTCCTACCCGCTTTAAGGGTTAGTAGAGAGGTTTTTCCCTTAAGTGCTGACTCCAGGTCTTGAACAATGGGCCCATCCTCTCCTGATCAGGGAGGAATCTGATTTGATGGTTGGACCACAAATCAATTGTTCATTAGAGGTGTCAGTGGTACTTAAGGAACAAGATATAATACAAGGGTTAAACGGTTTAAATGACCCGTTGTGATTATGAACGACCTGTGAAGGATCAATTTACTGATGATAGTTATATCAACAGGACACAATATATCTACAGTGAGGAGAGTGCAGCCCTTGGACTTTAGTGGAGTCTCCGGGGGTTAACGAATGTTGGTTAGTTCGGTTGAAAGAGTTTTGACCGGATAATCTCGTATCGTTGGAGCTCATGATCTGTAGGTCCTTACGGTTCTCCTGGCTAGCTCGGATAAAGCCGTGAAACAATATAAAAGAAAAGAAAAGAATTTGAATCGTTCAAATTCGGGTTTGTGGAAGAAGGTTAGACATATTTAAATATGATTTAAATATGGACATATTTAAATATGATTTAAATATGAGATTGGTCTGAAAACATGAATAGGATTCATGTGCAAAAAGTCGGTTTTCGGAAAACCGGGTTTAATTATATTATTTAATTAATATTGGATATTGAATTAAATAATATTAATTAAAAAATATATATATATATTTTATTAATTAAAAAGTTTAATTAATAAAATAATAATTATTATTTTTAATAATAATAATTTATAAATATATATATATATATAAATATATATATATATATATATATATATATATATATATATATATATATATACATGTGTCTTACATGCAAGCATGTAAGACACATGTAATGTTTATATATATACAGAGTATATATAAAAGATCAGATCAATTAATTAAAAAAAAAAAAAAAATTAATTAAAAAAGTTAGTGACATTTGGGGTATTCAAATTCATTTTTGAATTCTCAAATTTTTGAATTCTTCTTCTTCTTCGTCCGTCCACAGCTCTCTGTTTTGAAGAAAATAGTTTTCTTCAGTGGAGCTTCTTCTTCCTTTTCTTTTGTATAAGGAGTCCCACTACTCCGTTTCTCGGCCTGAGGATAGCGGGATTACCGTGGGTGGTCCACGAAGGTTTCGTGAGAAGGATCGGTGAGCTCGTGAGGAGCTTCTGGCGGTGAATTTGGAGAAATACGAACGACAAGGGTATGTGTTCTAATTTCTCTTTTTCATTGCTTTTGCATGTTTCCATTTGTTTAAATTGATGAAATTAGAGTGTCTATGATCCAAATCGCTTCCGCTGCGTTCCATCAACGCTCCATCATTCTTAAATTTCTCCCACAAAGGAAACAACTTCTCAATCACAATGACAGGTTGGAGTTGTTCATTAATGAACAATTCCTCACTTTGCAAAATCACTAATGATAATTGCAGTTTCATCTTATTGATTACCTAATAGGTATGAATTCAAAAACTTTCCAATCAGAAAATTCTTCGTACAACATATTTCAGTTTGTACTTCATGTCTTGTACCTCCCACAATTACCTTGAAATATTGTAGGCAAAAGACGCCTAATTGCATCCATGTTTTCTGCTCAACGATTTTAGTAGATCTCATCATGGTATCTTTCAGATCACGTTTGATGAGACATCATAACTTTGGAGTGGTTTCTCTGTGGACTCCCATGCACTCCCATCTCGCTTGCTTTCATATCTTAAAATTTTCTCCCTTGAACTTACTTGATTTTTTCAACATGCGTAGGAGCAACATTGATCCATCAACAATGGTGTTGGTGCTTGCAGCCATCAAATCAACATATCAGTTGTCTTCAGAATGTTGGAAATAAGTTGTATTTATTAACCGAGAAACACGAGCACACATATTACACCGTAACAAGATACAAAATTACAGAAGAAGTATAAGGACAGAAATACAGTAGCAATAACTACTTATAATTATAACTTCTGATAATCTTGATAGGGATGAAAAACAAAGTCGAGGCACGCTTATAAAGCGTTGTCCTGAAGACAATTGTTCGCTCTGCACAGGTTGCAAGCAGACTACAACGATCTTCTTAGCAGAATTCAACAACTTGCTGCGGTAGAACAACAACTCGAACTACTCGGATATGGCAGAACTCTTGAATACTTGCTCTCAACAAAACCAAGACACAAGAAAATAAAGGAAGAAGAAAACTCGAAAATTAGATGAAGCTTAGATGTTTTTGGGATACTCTCAAATGACGAATCCAACTATTATTTATCGTAGTGCAAATCGTAACTCTTACAAAAAAGAAACGCCTGACAATAATTGCATTGTAAATGTTAACGGTTACGAATGTTACAAATTTAATTTCATGAAATTAATTTGTATGTTACACCATTACAATAATTACACTATGAAAGTTACAAATTCAATTCAAGAATTTAATTTGTAGGTTACACCCATGGTTAGAATATCAAGGGTTTCTAACCATTACTTTCTTTCACAAAATACAATAAGTTCCAACAAATATACTTTCGGTCCCCCAGGTTTGAGGTTGATGTCTATTTGGTCCCTGTAGTTTCAAGATGAACACTTTCGTCCCTCAAGTTTGAGAAATAATTCGAAATGGTCCCCGACTTCCATTGACTGTTAGTTGACCTAATGGAATACTATCATGGCTGTTATTTGATGATTAAATTTGGATCACGTGTCAGTTTTGAGGCTAAGTGGCTAACTTATCTCTCATTTGTCCATTATTCTTCCTCATCCTCTCTCTCCACTTGCGTGCATCAAATTCGTAGGGCAGCGGAAGTCGTGTAATCGTCGGAGGTAAGAATCAGAGCAACGAGGACTGGGGGTGTCATTCGCCGGCTTCGTATGTGGGTTTGTATTGCTACTGCGTGGAGGTCGCTGGTTTGTTTCTCTGCTTTAATCCATGGAAGCACAAAAGGTTTTCAAAAAATATTGGATCATTTACATTCAGAATATGTTATGATTTTTTTCATGGGTTTACATGGTTCATATGGAGTGTTGGGCAAAAATCCTCCTCATGGATCCGATACCAAAAATCAATAAAGTGTTCTCTCTAATTATCCAATAAGAACGCCAAAGGTCAGTTGGCAAAACTTCTTCGTTGGAATCAATCACTTTACTTGCAAATACATCAAAGAGATGGAATCAGTCAAAGAATGAACGATCCCACCAACAGAAGGAACGATTCACATGTACCTACTACCACTCCAAAGGTTAAAACTTTAAGGGCCATACTATTGATCGTTGTTACAGGTTGCATGGATATGTTAGGAATGTGAAGCCCAAACAAACAAGCCCACAAACCCAAATTAAATTACTTAAGCTAATCAATGTTTAATTGGATGAAATGTTGGCTATTTGTAATCGACTAAAAAGATTGCAATAGTAATTGGCTAAAAATGAGGTTCATTTACTTAGTCAATAAGAAAATAAAATAAAGGTAAATGGGTTTTGCCCATTAGTTTTCTTTGTGTTTGATGCACGTATATATATATATGTTAGTTTTGCTACCTTTTTTTTTAATCAACAAAAAGGTGAGAAATAATGCACCTCACTTTTCTTCATTTTTATGTTTTTGAAGGCAATAGGTTATTCTAAAGAAAATTAGAATTTATGTTGCGGGTTTGAGCGGTTAAATCTCTTCGTTGTTGATCCCAAGCTATCGGGTTGTGATACTTGAAAGTCAATAGTCATTGTTGGGCTATTGAGGGTAGTTTGTAGCGTTGAATTGAGGCTTCTTGTAATCCCCACTATAGTTGAACTTGCAGTTGCAGAAGACTAGACGTAGTCCCGAGATCGGGGCGAACGAGTATAACTTTCGGTGTTTTCCTCTTTTTCCTTATCTTTATTATTGTATTTTGTGAGCGATAACTTATTTGGTTCTAACCTGTGAAGTGGGAACGGGGGATATAATTCAGTCTGTTATTCTGCATTATTTATATCTCGTGTATTTTTCTCAACAAGTGGTATCAGAGCTTTTGGTTCAGAAATCATAGGAGCGACGAATCCAAAAAGTTTCGAAGTTGTCACAAAATTTTATGGAGGAAATTTTGGTTATTAGAAGATGCAGGTGAAAGATTTTTTTAACCTGCAAGAAACTGCACAAGACATTAAAGGAGAGACCGAAAAAGATGTCAGATGGAGATTGGGAGGATCTCGATGAACAAGCAGCTGCAAACATCAGAATGTGTTTGACAATGAAAGTGGTTAGTCTTGTAGCCAACGAGACTACTGCAATCAAGCTAATGGAAGCGCTTACAAACAGGTACGAGAAATCGTCTGCTAACAATAAAGCATATCTTCTTAAGAATTTTTTTAACATGCAAATGGTTGAAGAGGCATATGTTAATTCTCATATCAATGAAGTTACCACTTTGATAAATCAGTTGAAGTCTGTTAAGATAGAATTTACTGATGAAGTATACGCTATTTAGTTATTAATGTCTTTACCTGAAAGTTGGGAAACGATGAAGACAACTGTGTCTAATTCGGTAGGAAAAAATACTCTGAAGTTTTCAGGGGTTTGTGATTTTAGCTCTAGTTGAAGAAATTCGTAGAAAGAGTAGTGGTAGAGAGTCATCTACTACAGGATCAGCTTTAGCTTTGACTAAGGGTAAATAATTTATGAAACCGAGTAACAGTGGAAAGAAGTAGGGTAATAGGAATAAGGAGATATAATTCTTTTACTGTAAAAAAATGGGTCACTATAAAAGTCAGTGTAGAAAGCTAAAAGAGGATCGGAAGGCAAACATAGTTGATGATGCCAATGTTTGTGTTGTTGGAAGTGACATAGAGAGTTGTAGTCATTCATATGAATGGATTCTAGACAGTGCAACTATTGTACACATAACTTCAAATAGAAATTTATTCACATTATTCATAGATGGACATTGGTAATAGGATTTTTGAATATCCTATAAATTTTGGGGTGTCGAGTCCCGCCAAAATAACATTTATAATACCGCTACAACTGAGGTTTGCAGCTAGTGGTAGTCGAGTCGATCCGCAGGGAACGTAAACTAATTTCTCCTAATTAATTTCTATTTGCCTCTTTTATGAAAACGATAAAATAAGACAATAAAGTAAATGGGGGATTGGTTACGGAAGATTAAAAGAAAACATAAAAAGTAGCTAACGGTAAATTAAAACTAATTACATGTGCTCCTAATTTTAAGGATCGGGGTTGACCTTGATGAGACTCGATTCATTGGGATTCAAACATACTTAGAAAAAGAATAATTGAACACATAAACGGTTGCCCGACAACCCTGAAGCAACCGACCACATGGAAATTAGCTAGAGTTGTCAATTCTAACTAAATGGTGCTACTAATTAATTCAGATTGATCAGTCCTAAATTAATTAAAGCAGTTACTAGCATTTTTTGACGAACATTCAATAAGGAAGCCTATATTGATACTTTGATTTATTTTACTACTTCGGGTTTCCCCTTTGCTACTTGGCGACTAAGAGAGACACGACATCATAATCTTTAACTATAGAACATGCTGGAAATCAAGGTCGTCTACTCCTATCAATCAAACATGCTCATGTGATATGCATAGAAGAAGCAAAATGCCCAATCAGTCATGCTAAGCTCGAAATTAAAGAACTAAACCCTCATGAATCGCATCAAATCTAACCCCTAACCTCAAATTAGAGCACTTACCTTGCTCGAGATGAAAACCAAGCTAAATAAACCAAGTCTTTGCTTTGATATAGAAGAAAATGGGAGAAAACCCCAAAAATTTGAGAGAGAAATCGTAAAAACAAGCCAAAACTCGAGAGTGAATGACCTAAAAAACTCGGGATGAAAACCAAGCTAAATAAACCAAGTCTTTGCTTTGATATAGAAGAAAAGGGAAGAAAACCCAAAAATTTGAGACAGAAATCGTAAAAACAAGCCAAAACTCGAGAGTGAATGACCTAAAAAATGCTAAAAAAAGGGTTTTGTACAGTCGTAGCGTCGAGACCCTACAGGCAGCATCTCGACGCTAGAGTCTATACCTTAGGAAAAATAATGAAAATTTTGTCCTCCCCTGGTATCAAACTCGAGCCCGTCGTTCTACCAAGGTTCCTCTACATCACCAGACCACTAATCACAATTAATTAATCTATATAGTATAAACACTCAAAATGATTAATTAATATTATCCACTAAAACATTCTTTTAAGCTCTAATCTAATGTAATGGTCCAATTTAACCCTAAGCAATTAAATTCAACAAAATATATCAATTAAGCATAATTAATTCCTTAATTTACAAGACTTAGGAGATAAATATTAGCACTTTTGGAGTGCTATCAAAACCCCCAACCTAAATCTTGCTAGTCCTCGAGCAAGGAAAACTCTGAATTATCTCCTAAGAATGAAGTTGCATGCAATCAACTCTAACCTCGATACTTTTAAAAACAAAGCATTTACAACAAAAGAGAACAATCAATTGCATGCATGAATTGAGAACATTTCAAAAATTAACTATTACTCCCTACGTGTGTGTGTGATTTGCCAACCTGTCCTAAATCTTATAGACTCGGAAAAACCTCATGCAACATTACATCTCATTTTTCCCCTAGTTCTAGCAGCTAAGAACAATTTATAGTTTTTCCACATTAGAGAGAGTAACAAATTAAGAGGCCTAAAATTTTTTTCTCTTTCTTTTTCTTTTGAGTACTTTGTACTCTTTATTTGGTTCTTTGAACCCAACATTTTTTTATTTTCTTTTTCTTATCCGAGAAGCCTAACATGTCAAGCTTATGCCTAAGCTTCACATTTTTAAGGACTAACGCTCACTTCTTTAATGCGCACTTAAGAAGAAGGAGCGCCTCAGGAGGATTTTTCTAACATGCTTTTTTTTTTATTAGGTTAATAGCTTTGCTATACTCGATTAACCTATTACAAACTCTTATTCATCAAGCTTTTCCTAGGGGTGCCTTTCGGGGTGACAACAAGATTTTATGCAACATAAGACCAATCTAAACCTACAGAGTCTAAGAACAGGTTGCTATGTGCTCGATAGATGCAAGGGAGCAACATAAAAAGTTTAAATTTTTTTGAAACGAAGCTCAATAGTGCATACAATCTCATGATTTTCTAGATATGCAAATACTAAGAATTTAAAAGCATTTCGTAGATTGTCCTCATCGAACAACATGCAACAGCAGATCAAATCTTCTATGTATCCATCCATCAGATAAAGCAATTAAAATTACAAAATTAAAGGAAACATAAAACCTTCCCTGAATTTCGCGAGGTCGATGGTTGGAGCGGTGCGGTCTTTGCCCATCATCTTGTTCTTTAGGCCAAACCCCTACAAAAGAAAGCGAACAACAAAAAAAAGGAAAAAGAAATACAACAATTTTTTTTGGTTTTTCGAAGCAAATATAATTCAACTAAGAGAAACTAATTGGTTCCCCGGCAACGGTTGCCAATTTTGGTAATAGAATTTTTGAATATCCTATAAATTCCGGGGTGTCGAGTCCCGCCAAAATAACATTTATAATACCGCTACAACTGAGCTTTGCAGCTAGTGGTAGTCGAGTCGATCCGCAGGGAACCTAAACTAATTTCTCCTAATTAATTTCTATTTGCCTCTTTTATGAAAACGATAAAATAAGACATTAAAGTAAAGGGGGGATTGGTTACGGAAGATTAAAAGAAAGCATAAAAAGTAGCTAACGGTAAATTAAAACTAATTACATGTGCTCCTAATTTTAAGGGTCGGGGTTGACCTTGATGAGACTTGATTCATTGGGATTCAAACATACTTAACAAAAGCATAATTGAACACATAAACGGTTGCCCGACAACCCTGAAGCAACCGACCACATGGAAATTAGCTAGAGTTGTCAATTCTAACTAAACGGTGCTACTAATTAATTCAGATTGATCAGTCCTAAATTAATTAAAGTTGTTACTAGCATTTTATGACGAACATTCAATAAGGAAGCCTATATTGATACTTCGAATTATTTTACTACTGCGGGTTTCCCCTTTGCTACTTGGGGACTAGGAGAGGCACGACATCATAATCTTTAACTATAGAACATGTTGGAAATCAAGGTCGTCTACTCCTATCAATCAAACATGCTCATGTGATATGCATAGAAGAAGCAAAATGCTCAATCAGTCATGCTAAGCTCGAAATTAAAGAACTAAACCCTCGTGAATCGCATCAAATCTAACCCCTAACCTCAAATTAGAGCACTTACCTTGATCGGGATGAAAACCAAGCTAAATAAACCAAGTCTTTGCTTTGATATAGAAGAAAAGAGGAGGAAACCCAAAAACTTTGAGAGAGAAATCGTAAAAACAAGCCAAAACCCGAGAGTGAATGACCTAAAAACGCTAAAAAAAGGGTTTTATACAGTCGTAGCGTCGAGACCCTACAGGCTGCGTCTCGACGCTAGGGTCTGTGCCTTAGAAAAATAATGGAAATTTTGTCCTCCCTAAAAAAAGGGTTTTATACAGACCCTACATAGGAAAAATAATGGAAATTTTGTCCTCCTCTAGTCTCGAACTCGAGTCCGTCGTTCTACCAAGGTTCCCCTACACCACTAGACCACTAATCACAATTGAGATAATATTAGATTAAGTAATCTATATAGTATAAACACTCAATCTGATTAATTAATACTATCCACTAAAACATTCTTTTAAGCTCTAATCTAATGTAATGGTCCAATTTAACCCTAAACAATTAAATTCAACAAAATATATCAATTAAGCATAATTAATTCCTTAATTTACAAGACTTAGGAGATAAATATTAGCACTTTTGGAGTGCTATCAGACATCATAGTCTACTGAGAATGGGTGATGGTAGAGTCTCCAAAACCAGAGGGATTGGGGATGTTAGTTTGAAGTCAGAATGTGGTAGAGTTCTAGTGCTGCATGATGTCAGGTTTGTGCCCATTATTAAGATGAATCCCATCTGTACTAGCAAGTTGGCAGATGAAGGCTACAGGTGTGAGTTTGGCAGTCGCCAGTGTAAACTCATACTAGGATCCCAGGTAGTGGCAGTTGACCACATGAAATCTACATTGTACAGATGTCAGTTGAATGTTGTCAAAGAATCAAAGAGACAATGGATGCTAGTTAAAGCTGCAGATGGTAGGTGTAGAGGTACAACTGAGCCAGCAGCAAGGATAGCCAATTTTGATCGGTTCGATCAAGATCCATCAGTTCAGAAATAATTGGGAAGTCCAAGAGAGAAAGATGATGGCTATCGTCAATCCTCAATTGTCAGACATTCAAATGAATTGATGAAGTCTCCTAGGCGAGTAAGGGCATCAAAATTGAAGACCAAGGCAGTTGTTATGGTCACATGTTTAGTCTCTAGCTTGGCAGCAGACTTGAATGAAGGAGTCAAGTCACTTGCAGAATATATCTTCTTCAGGAACAAGTGTTCAGGATCGAAGAAGATGTTAGTTGTTACCACTTAGCTGAAGTGGGAGTACGTGTCTATCTTTTTCGTCTAGAATAAAGATCCACGTAGCGAGCCCATTCCTCGGGGCGAGCACAGATACACTACAGTTACTTTCTGATGGTTGCTTGTCTTTTGTAACTTTTGTTATTTTACAGGTTTTTTTTTATTAAACCTTGGAGTTTGCCAAGAAGATTAGAAATAATAGTTGTAGTGGGAGTAGATTCTTGGAGTTCGCCAAGATGATCAGTTACGTTGCAATGGAGACAAGATTGTTGTTTTGTCTTCAAGTGGGAGATTGTTAGGAATGTGAAGCCCAAACAAACAAGCCCACAAACCCAAATTAAATTCCTTAAGCTAATCAGTGTTTAATTGGATGAAATGTTGGCTATTTGTGATTGGCTAAAAAATTGCAATAGTAATTAGCTAAAAATGAGGTTCATTTACTTAGTCAATAAGAAAAGAAAGGTAAATGGGTTTGGCCCATTAGTTTTCTTTGTGTTTGTTGCACGTATATATATATATATATGTTAATTTTGCTACTTTTTTTTTTAATCAACAAAAAGGTGAGAAATAGTGCAGCTCATTTTTGTTTTGAAGGCAGTAGGTTATTATAAAGAAAATTAGAATTTTTGTTGCGGGTTTGAGCGATTATTTCTCTTCGTTGTTGATCTCAAGTTATCGGGTTGTGATACTTGGAAGTCAATAGTCATTGTTGGGCTATTGAGGGTAGTTTGTAGCGTTGAATTGAGGCTTCTTGTAATCTTCACTATAGTTGAACCTGCACTTGCAGAAGACTGGATGTAGTCCTGATAGCTCTAAAATAGAGTTATAATTATAGCCTTAAATCTAGCTAAATGTCATGCTTAATTTAGTTAAATTGCCTTATTATAGGTGTTTTCGTGGCGAAGAGCTCAGGAAGTCCATTTATGATTTTCGGGGCTAAATTGGTCATTTAAGAGGTTTCAGGAAGTGTTCGGGTCAAGAAGATAGGCCAAACGGAGCTCGGGAGCCAAAACGACCCAAAATTGGGCTTAGACCCGAGAGGGCAGCGCCCAGGCGCCGGCGCCCAACGCCCAGGCGCCCAACGGAGCCAGACGCCCGCGCCCACGCCCACATGGCCGCTCGCCCTCGCCCGGTCCGCGTCCGCGCGCGCCGCTCGCCCGTCATCGTAAGTCCGCGCGCGCCGCTCGCCCACGCCCGCGCGCCCGCTCGCCACGCCACGCCTCGCCCCAGCCGCTCGCCCCGTCCTTGACGCAAAATGCCCGTCATCTAAAGTCAGCTGAAGCCCGACATTAAAAGTCAACAAAAATGCCCGATTTGTAAATTTTCCAGAGAGCTCAGCGCCTAGGCGCTGTCCCGATTCTGTGCGCGCGCGCCCGCGGCGCCTAGGCGCTGACTTATGGCGCCTAGGCGCTAGTCTGACGCAGAAATGGGTATTTAAGTCCGTTTTTGCTGATTTTAGGTCATTCTCTCTCAATTTCTTCCGCCCCCATTTGTTGTAGAGCTCGATTCTTGAGCCAAAACCTTATTCTTACCCATTCTAATACATTAGAGTTTATTTCTTGTTGATTTCTCTTGATTTTCACAACGGGCAACTAAGGTAAGTGCTCTAATTTGGGTTTAGGGTTTGTGTTGTTGATGTATTAGGTGAGATCTGTTCTTTTCATCTTGTTCTTGGCTTGTTCTAGCATTCAATTCATCTCTAGCATCGTTCTTAATGTCCATCATGATTTTCTTAATGGTTGACACCCGTTTAGTAAATTGTGTGTTGGTTAGATTAAAAATCCATGACTTAGCGATCGCACTTCATGTTTTGAGTAATTAAATCTAGCATTCTGAATTAAATGTGGTCACATTTGTTTGGGTTGTTGATAAAATATAGAGATAGAATAAAATCGAGTCCCATTGATAGAGATTTCATCAATTGGCTCGTCGCATGAATACCCGTCGCTCGCGACTAATCCTAATTTGGGAGAGCGATCGCCCCTAAGTTAGAATTATTAGCGAAGCATAGTCTAGAGTCGTCACCTCTTTTCTAATTAATTGGGATTATTAGTTTTAATTAAAGCATGTGAGCACTTGTTTTAATTGGGTCTTTTAATGTGTGTGAGTGTTAACAAAAACCGGTTAAGTATATTTTGTGTCTATGATCCGAACCACATCAACAACCAATCCTGACACTCAAATTAGGAGCACGTGTTCCGTTTATTTTTCTTGCATTTATTTTTCTCACATTTTATTTTATTTTTCCGTTAGCTATTTTTTCTGTTTTAGTTTAATTCTCCGTTAGCGTTTTCTCCCTTTATTTTACTGTTTTACTTTGAGTTTTATTAAAAACAAGTAGAAGTTAATTAAGAGGAAATAATTTTGGTTCCTTGTGGTTCGACACCCGACTACCACTAGCTGCAAAGCTCTGTTGTATCGGATTTATAAATGTTATTTTGGCGGGTCTCGACAACTCGAACATTAGAGAAATTTTATTAAGTTAAAAAAATCTCTTGCCAAAATTGGCGCCGCTGCCGGGGAACCAATTAGATTCTCTTAGTTAAATTTTATTTGTTTAAAAACCACAAAAATATTTTTCTTTGTCTTGTGTCTTCTTGTTTAGCATGACAGGTTTTCCATTTGATTATTGGGGTCAAGCTTCAAGGTATGAAGCCGAAGAAACTCCTCCAAGCCCTTGCCAAAGAATGACAATGGAGCAAATGGTTGACAAATTAGTCAACAGTACGATCCAATTTGCGCATGAAGGTCGCCAGTCTAGCCTAGAGACTGAAATTGAGTTGCAAGGAATGGAGGAGCAACAAAACCAATTTCCTCATAATTATTGTCGAGGTATGTCACTAGAACAAATGGTCAATGAATTAGTTGATAGCACTCACCAATATTCACAGGCAACGCACGAGGCTCGGTTAGAAGCCAAGCTCCGCGAAGCGAATGAGCAAATAAGTCGTTTGCTCAATCCTGCGAAGGAATTTGGAGGGTGAGGAAGATCATCCAGTTGACCATACCACTGAGGAGAGGTTCTCTGAGGAAATGTACCCCGATAGTGATGAAGAACTTGAGGATGCTCTGCCATGCGAAGATGAGATCGGTGAGATTAAGGAAGATACCGAGTCTAGTCCCGAGGAGAATGTTCAGGTGATAGAGTCTGAGGCTGACAAGCCTCTATCTGTTTTATTTCCTTTTAAATCCTCTATTGATGCATGCTTTCTTCCTTCTTCTCCTAAGTCCGTCGAGTCTTTTATTTTTGTTGAGTCAGTTGAGTCTTCTTTTATTTTGTTTGAGTCTGTTGAGTCTTTATTTTTCCCAAATATTAAAAAAACCAAAAAAATAACAACTCTGTCCGGCTGCCTCTAAAAGTCGAAGAGCTTGCTTCTCTTAGCAGGTTTTGTTGATTCAAGGAAGAAGGGGCCGAAGAAATACGAGAATTTTTACGTACCCTGACAGAGTGGAAGACACGTCGAGCATAACGACGTTAAAAATTTGCGCTTCTTGGGAGGCAACCCATGAGTATTTCAATTTTTGTCTTTACTTTTAGTTTTTATTTTCCTAGCTTAGCTTTTTCTTGCTTTCTTAGGTAATAAGCGAGAAATGATTTGCATTTTGGATCTGTTTTGAAGACGAGGTTGCGCATCCCTACTCACCGATCCCGCAAAAATTCAGGGGAGGTTTCTGTTCCCTTTAATTTTTGTCGTTATCATTGTTTATCTGTGGGATTAGATGCATTGAGGACAATGCAGTCTTTTAGGTGGGGGGTAGAATGTATAGTTGGACTTCGTTGTAGTTCTTGAGCATGTCATACTCTGATTTTGAGATGTTTAGGAATCTGAATGCATGTTGTCCGATGATGACTTTCTGTGATTTGTTTGTAAATACTCCATAGTTGTGCATTGCGAGAAAGCCATGAGAATATATGCATATTTTGAGCATATTTTAATTTTTTTCGATTATTCCCCTACATTCACTGAGCACGTAGACCTCTTACTCTTAGTTCTATAGGCTTAGAATAATTTTATTTGGTCTGAAACCTCGTTGTCACTCCGAAAGGTACCTTTAGGGAGGCTTGATGTGTTAGAATTTGTAATGAATCATCTGTTTTAGGAAAGCTATATGCCTATAAAAAAATTCATAGAGAGTAAAAGCATGTTTGTAATATATTCCGAGGTGCTCCTCCTTCCTGTGTTGCCCGTGTAACCAGGGGCGATCGTGTAACCCACGGTTGCCACTGCATGAAAAGGCAACTAACGGAAGTGAGCACTAGTCCTAAAAACGTGAAGCGAAATAAAAGCTTGACGTGTTAGGCTCTCAAGAAAAGAAAAGAAAAAAATAGTTAGGCCTTTTGTTTTGTTATTCTTTCCGACATTGAAAAGCCGTTAAACTGTTCTTATTGCCAGAAGTAGGGGGAAGATGAGTATTAGGATCGATTAAGGTGGTTCCGGGTCTATGGAAACTAGGATAGGAGGCGCTAATCACACACACACGTTAGGGAATAGGAGTTAATATTTTGAAATGTTCACAATTTATGCATATGCTTGATTGTTTTCCAATAGCATGATTACCTTGTCTTTGCAAGTATTGAGATTCGAGTCGTCAACATGCATGCTTATTCTTATGAGATAAATCTAAGTGTTCCTTGCTCGAGGACTAGCAAGATTCAGGTGGGGGGTATTTTGATAGCTCTAAAATAGACCTATAATTATAGCCTTAAATCTAGCTAAATGCCATGCTTAATTTAGTTAAATTGCCTTATTATAGGTGTTTTCGTGGCGAAGAGCTCGGGAAGTCCATTTATGATTTTCGGGGCTAAATCGGTCATTTAAGAGGTTTCAGGAAGTGTTCGGGTCAAGAAGATAGGCCAAACGGAGCTCGGGAGCCAAAACGACCCAAAATTGGGCTTAGACCCGAGAGGGCAACGCCCAGGCGCCGGCGCCCAGCGCCCACGCCCACACGGCCGCTCGCCCTCGCCCGCGCCCTCGCCCGGTCCGCGTCCGCGCGCGCCGCTCGCCCGCCTCCGCGCCCGAGCGCCCGTCATCGTAAGTCCGCGCGCCCCGCTCGGCCGCTCGCCACGCCTCGCCTCGCCCCAGCCGCTCGCCCCGTCCTTGACGCAAAATGCCCGTCATCTAAAGTCAGCTGAAACCTGACATTAAAAGTCAACAAAAATGCCCAATTTGTAAATTTTCCAGAGAGCTCAGCGCCTAGGCGCTGACTTATGGCGCCTAGGCGCTGTCCCGATTCTGTGCGCGCGCGCCCGCGGCGCCTAGGCGCTGACTTATAGCGCCTAGGCGCTAGTCTGACGCAGAAATGGGTATTTAAGTCTGTTTTTGCTGATTTTAGGTCATTCTCTCTCAATTTCTTCCGCCCCCATTTGTTGTAGAGCTCGATTCTTGAGCCAAAACCTTATTCTTACCCATTCTAATACATTAGAGTTTATTTCTTGTTGATTTCTCTTGGTTTTCACAACGGACAACTAAGGTAAGTGCTCTAATTTGTGTTTAGGGTTTGTGTTGTTGATGTATTAGGTGAGATCTGTTCTTTTCATCTTGTTCTTGGCTTGTTCTAGCATTCAATTCATCTCTAGCATCGTTCTTAATGTCCAACATGATTTTCTTAATGGTTGACACCCGTTTAGTAAATTGTGTGTTGGTTAGATTAAAAATCCATGACTTAGCGATCGCACTTCATGTTTTGAGTAATTAAATCTAGCATTCTGAATTAAATGTGGCCACATTTGTTTGGGTTGTTGATAAAATATAGAGATAGAATAAAATCGAGTCCCATTGATAGAGATTTCATCAATTGGCTCGTCGCATGAATACCCGTCGCTCGCGACTAATCCTAATTTGGGAGAGCGATCGCCCCTAAGTTAGAATTATTAGCGAAGCATAGTCTAGAGTCGTCACCTCTTTTCTAATTAATTGGGATTATTAGTTCTAATTAAAGCATGGGAGCACTTATTTTAATTGGGTCTTTTAATGTGTGTGAGTGTTAACAAAAACCGGTTAAGTATATTTTGTGTCTATGATCCGAACCACATCAACAACCAATCCCGACACTCAAATTAGGAGCACGTGTTCCGTTTATTTTTCTTGCATTTTATTTTATTTTTCCGTTAGCTATTTTTTCTGTTTTAGTTTAATTCTCCGTTAGCGTTTTCCCCCTTTATTTTACTGTTTTACTTTGAGTTTTATTAAAAACAAGTAGAAGTTAATTAAGAGGAAATAATTTTGGTTCCTTGTGGTTCGACACCCGACTACCACTAGCTGCAAAGCTCTGTTGTATCGGATTTATAAATGTTATTTTGGCGGGTCTCGACAACCCGAACATTAGAGAAATTTTATTAAGTTAAAAAAATCTCTTGCCAAGTCCCGAGATCGGGGCGAACTAGTATAACTTTCGGTGTTGTTCTCTTTTCCCTTATCTTTATTATTGTATTTTGTGATCGACAACTTATTTGGTTCTAACCTGTGAAGTGGGAACGGGAGATATAATTCAGTATGTTATTCCGCATTATTTATATCTCGTGTATTTTTCCCAACAGGATATCCTCCTGGTTACAAACAACGAACGAATAATTATGCCTCCTCTTTCTGCATCAAGTAATTCGATTACCAATAAATTTTCTAATAAGGTTGTTCCATCTCCACAGAGTTCCCACTCAGCATTCTTCTCTAGCCTCAATTTTGGCAATACACTAAGTTGATGAACATGCTCGGCGAACACTGATGCAATTTCAAGTCCTTCAGTAACACATGTGACAAGTACTTGTCTTTCTCGATCATCTTCTTTTAAACCACAATCAACGAATTGGTGGATTGTGGACTCAGGGGCTTCTAGCCCAATCAGTTACTATAAACATCTTTTTGTGAGTATGCGAATAATTTTAACACCTATGTCGTTCTGCCTACACTTACTCGGGTTCATGTTGATTTTGTTGGGAATATTCAAATTACTGATGATCTATTGCTTAAGAACGTTTTACTTGTTCCTGAATTCACGTACAACCTGTTATCTGTGAGTTCTTTAACCATCGATGGTCATTATTTAGTTGAATTTTCTACTCATTCGTGTTGTATTCAGGACAAGTTGTTGAGGACGATTGGCAAGGCTAGTTGTGAAAACAAACTCTATTTGTTGGTCGTGCAACCGTCTTTCTCTTCCAATAATGTTGTAGTGGTCAACCAAGTTATTGTTGATACTACGTAGCACAACCGTTTGGGCCATCTATCGCCTAAATGTAATGCATCTTTAAAGACATTTGAATTTTATTGGTGATTGTTACCATTCTTCTCCTTGTCATATATGTCCTCATGCGAAACAGAAACGTCTTTCATTTATTTCTCATATGTCGCTTACTCACCATTTGATTTAATCCATTGTGACATTTGGAGACCTTTCCATACTCCTGCTTATAATGGTCATTCTTATGTGCTCACATTGGTGGATGATTGTTCTAGATTTACATGGGTTTATTTGATGAAGCACAAATTCGATGTTTTATCTATCATTCCACGTTTTTTTAGATTGGTTGAGACTCAGTTTTCTAAAGTAATCAAGAATTTTCGTTCAGATAATGCACCTGAATAGTTTACTGATTTATTTGCTCTTATTGGTACATTGCATCAATATTCCTGTGTTGAGCGTCCTCAACAAAATTTTGTGGTTGAGCGAAAACATCAACATTTGTTAAATGTTGCTCGTGTTTTGTACTTTCGATCATGTGTTCCACTTTTTTTTTTGCGGTGATTGTGTTTTGACAGTTGCTTTATCATAAATTGGGCTTCCATGCTCTTACTGAAGGGTGTTTCTCCATTTCAAGTGTTATATGACAAAATTGTTCATTATGAACATTTGAGAGTTTTTGGATGCTTAACTTATGCATCTACCTTGACTGCCCATCGCACTAAGTTTGATCCTCGGGTCGTTCCTTGTGTTTTTCTTGGCTACCCATTTGGCGTCAAAGGATACTAGTTATATGATTTTTCACGAACATATATTTCCTTTTCGTTCTCTTAAAGACTGTGATGCTAAAGTGGATGATTTATTCGGACATATTGTCTTACCAACTGAAGGGAATGAACACTTCAAACCCCGCAGCGGAAGCATTGAAATCGTTCTTTGAGTTTATTTAGAATTAAATTAAAATGCAAGTTAAGTAAATATTACCTTTGAAGACAATAATCTTCTTGTGTTTCTTCGATCTTCCTCGCTATGATTCGAACACAGGACCAAAGCTTGTGGGAGCTTTCTTGAAAGAATGAGAGAACAATTCAGTCTGCAGAGGGTCAGTAGTGTGTTTGGCCAACTTTTGGCTAAATCTTTATAGGACATTTAGGAATTAAATAAAATATATTTTAATATCTATTATATTAAAATATGTATTTTATATTTATTTGAATCTCATTCAAATATCATAAAATTAATCTTTTATAACATACATTTAACCAATTTGAATCTCATTCAAATTTTATATTTATATATAGTTTTCAATATTAATGTATCTAATACATAAACTATTTTCTCTAATATTTAATGTATCAAATACAATAAATATATTTTTCTCTTCTACATTTAATATAAAAAAGTATTTCAAATATTAATTTGAATATTTCAAATTTTTCTTTCAACTAAATTGATCATTTTAGTGTTATTATGAGCTAGCAAGGAGATCTTATGAACCTACATATTTATAAGCTTCAATGATACAAAATTAATTAATTAAACTCTTTAATTAATTAACTTTCATTCATTAACTCTAGGTCACTCCACTAGAGGCTTAGAGTTGCACTCTTATGCACTGTAGGACAAGTTGTGTCCATGAATATAACCATTACATGTAAGTCGATCTTTCACGAGTTGTGCGTAATTACAGCTGAGTCAAAAGTCTGTTTTACCCCTGTAATTACATTTTACACCTTAAGTACCACTGATTCTCTAATGAACAATATGTTTATGATCCAACCATAAACCAAGTCCCTCTCGGGATAGTGAGAGGGTGGGGCCCCATTGTTCAAGTCCCAAAATCAGAACTTAAGGGAACTACTTATCTACTTTCCCTATATGGGAAGGAGTGAATTCCATCTTGTGAAACTTATGTTCTCAGCTCCCTGCTTGGTCAAGTCCCAAAATGGAAGACTTATTAAATCGGTTATAAAGGTCATTCTCACCCATACAAATCAAAGGACGAGCCCTCGCAGACAGAAGTTCATAACTCACTCAGGATTAAGATCGAGTTACATATGATCATCCTGTGAAATATTAATCTTCTCAAATAACGGATTTATGAAGAGAGATATTATATATTTTGTGATCCAGTCTCATACAAACTCATTGTATAGGATACCCCACTCACATGTCTCTACATGAATGATTTGGATCAAATCAGTTGTAACAATTACAAAGTGGGTCGTATCAATAGTGTTATCAAGATAAGGTACCCAACCTTATCCATATACTATAGACTATTTAGGTTATTCCTTGAACATGATTCTCTCGTATGTCAACTACCATATTGTTTAAGATTACACTAATAACTTTTTACGAGGTTTTAGGGCATAAATCTCAACCCAACAACTTGTTTTTCTAACACACAATTAATGCAGCCTGATTTTTCCGCTTTTTCATCCAGATGTCTTGTCACATCAACCATCTATTTCACCATTTGTTCAGCAAAATGCTCCCACACACACGACACCTTCAAGGCCAAATTCAGTCGGTTGAAAATCCTCCCACTGAATGCATTAGCAGCGAAAATGACCCCTCTCTAATCCCAATGTTTCTTGGTCCAGGCGACCCTTCAATACCCATGCAACAATCAGTTCGCAACAGTTTCCTCTAGATCGGACGTCGTCTGACCGACCTTCACGCGAAAATCACTCATTTTATGCACCCACGTCGGCGCCTTCAGATCCGACGTCTGTTGACCGCGAGAATCGCCCCTCGTTAGTACCCACAACGACGATCGGATCGCGGTAGCAACCTTCAGCTCCGACGTCGCCTGGTCGACCTTCAGATCTAGTGTTGGTTCGTTCCCCTTCAGTTCCCACGACGACGAGCAGTTCACGAACCCTTTCTCTCCACGCCGGTAGCCATTGTTGGTAATAGCAACAATAGTTTTTGTGATATAAATGTGTCTGACTCACCCACTCTAGATGTTCTCACAATATATCTTGCTTCTTCATCCGACGATTCTGACCAGAACATTGAGGTCTCTACAGTTGACCCATCTCTACTTCGAAGGTATGCTCGTGCACGACAACTTCCTACTTACTTAAGAGATTTCCATTGCAATCTCTTGTCTGATTTTACATCGCTTTTTCCTCCCACTTACCCTTTACAACAATATTTATCTTATGACAAGTTTTCTACTAATCATTGTAAATTATTGTTTAGTGTATGCACTGTGTTTGAGCCTGCATTCTATCTTCAAGTTGTAAAATTCTCGCAATGGAGCTCTGCTATGGAAGAGAAAATTATAGTCATGGAACAGACTCAGACTTGGAACATTGTTCCTCTCCCTCCGGGAAAACATGCCATCGAATGTAAATGGGTTTATCGAGTCAAGTACAAGGATGATGACACAGTAGACCGTCACAAGGCACGTCTGGTTGCAGGTATCGATTTGTTTTACACCTTTTCTCCCGTTGCCAAGATTGTGACTGTCAAAGTTATCTTAACGTTATCTACCTCATTTTCTTAGTCGCTCCTTCCAATTGATGTTAACAACGCCTTTTTGAACGGGGATCTATTTGAAAACGTTTATATGTCCTTGCCTTTAGGCTATCAAAATTCTTCCAACTCTTCTAGCAAGGAGGAGAAATTGGTCTGGAGATTAAATAAGTCGATTTATGTTTTGAAACAAGCATCTCGACAATGGTTCGCAAAATTTTAACATGTTTATTGACTCATGGTTTTGCTCAGTCTAAAGCAGATTATTCCATATTATTTACTTGTGGTTCGGGTTCAAACTTTGTTGCCCTACTGGTATACGATGACCATATTATAATAAAAGGGTTCTACTCCCTCTGAGATTGACTCTATGAAACACATTCTTTATTCTAATTTTATGATTAAAGATTTTGGTGCAATAAAGTAATTTCTCGGGCTAGAACTTTCTAGATCACACCAAAGAATTTATTTGCCTCAGCGCAAATATTGTCTCCAAATCCTTGAAGATACTAGATTTCTTGGAGTTAAACCCATCAGTTCGCCTATGAAACTGAAACTCAAGTTATCTTATGATTCAGGTGATCCATTATTTTCCACTAAAGCGACTCTCTATCGCCGTTTAATTGGTCGTTTATTGTATCTTCAGATCTCACGACTACATATTTCTTACCATGTCCACCGATTGAGTCAAATTCTCCAGAAGCCTTACTCTGGACATCTAGATGTTATTCATCACCTTTTGCGATATCTAAAGGGTAGTTCTGGACGAGGTATTTTGCTCAAAGCTTCTCCTTCTTTTTTAGCTTAAAGCATTTGTTGATGTTGATTGGGGTTCTTGCTTGGATACACGTCGCTATGTCATTGATTTTTGTGTATTCCTTGGAGCTTCTTTGGTTTCATAGAAATCCAAGAAACAACCTATTGTCTCTCGCTTCTCTATTAAAGCCGAGTATCGTACTTTGGTCGGTTTTACTAATGAGTTGGTATGAATTTCTCAACTGCTCACTAATTTTCACATTGATCCATCTCCTCCAGCCTTAGTCTATTGTGACAACCAGGCAGTTGTATCTATTGCTACAAATCCGACATTCCATGAGAGGATGAAACACATCGAGATTGATTGTCATTTTGTCTGAGATAAGATCACAAATGGTTTCTTAAAACTACTTCCCGTTCGATTCTCCTTTTAGCTTGCTGACATATTCACCAAAGCGTCCTCCTCAACTCGTTTACATCTTTTTATGTCCAAGATGGGTGTTTTAAATCTACACTCTCCATCGGAGGAGTTTTAGTTATATAGTTGAGTCAAAGTTAAATTAGTTTTAGTTCAGTTTGTTAATTAGTCAAGTTTGTTTAAACTACATCCCTTAAATATGTAACCTTTTGTTATCTCCAACTAAATTTAGTTAGATTTACTTGTCTTACTAAGTGGATAAATACGTATGAGGTCTTGTCAATTATCAATCAATTGGAATATACATATTTCCTCTCTGTCCAATCTTTCCCTATATTTTTGAACTAATCTTCTTCCGCACAATATGTTACCGTCGAGATCGTCTGTGTTGCGTTGGGGTTCACCGGAATCCAAACTTCACTGACAATGGATGTCACATTTACCCTGAGTAATTCAATCTGATAGTTTTTGCGTCTTCTTTTTCCGGATCGGAGACTTCGATCCCGTCAATTGCAGGTGCACTGCAGAGATGAAAAGGAGAAAAGTTGGGTGAATGGATTCTAAGGTCGAGAAGCTTCAATGGCTTGTGTTTGGGAGAGAAATGGGAGGGAATTTGGTTGGAATGTTGGGTGAAGAAGACTTTCCTGCAGAGTGAAGAAAGGAAATTGACGTTGTGGCAGCAACCATTGAGAGAGCAGAAGTTGGCATTTGAGGAAGAAAAATTGGTAATGAAAATTCAAAATGGTGGAATTCTTAGTAATAAAGATGGATTTCTCTAGGAGGCATTTGTTAACTTGAAAATTGGAAGATAAAAATCTAAAATCTAAATTGAAGTTGGTTGCTTTGCAAAGTGATTCTCATTGTCTTTTTTTTTTTCAACGGTGAAAGTGGAAAAATAAGAAAATGAAAAAGGGTTAACTTAACTCAGTCATCACGTGGAGCGATGTGAGTTGTGCAAGTGGGAAGGAGTAGAAGGGGAGAGGGGAGAAATAATTGACAAATGAGAGAGGAAATAGCCAATTAAACCTCAAAATTGACATGTCATCTAAATCTAATCATCAAATAATTGACATGTAGGAAGCATTCTTTGATTTATTTAGAATTAAACAAAAATACATGATTGAGCAAATTACCTTTGGAGAACAATAACCTTCTTGTATTCCATCTCCACAAGATCTTCTTCGCTATTACTCGAACAGCTCCTTGAAAGAAAGGTAGTTTGAGAGAACAGTTCTTTGTGTGCGTAGGGAGGGTGAATAGTGTTTTGGCAACATTTTGGCTAAACCTAAAAGTCTTATTTATAGGGTTTTAGGAATTAATTTTATTTGATAAAATACATTTTAATATTTATTATATTAAAATATGTATTTTATATTTATTTGAATCTCATACAAATATCATAAAATTAATCTTTTATAATATATATTTAACTAATTTGAATCTCATTCAAATTTCATATGTATATATAGTTTATAATATTAATGTATCTAATATATAAACTATTTTCTGTAATTTTTAAGGGTTGGTTGCACAAACAACAATCAGGCCCAAAATAATTGCAAATTTAGCAAAGTTTAACACCTTTTGCAAATATGACAAAAAATCAGTGGCTATCACTGATAGACTTTATGACTATTAGTGATAGACTTTATGACTGTTACTGATAGACTTCTATCATTGATAGACTATTATCACTGGCAAAATTCTATAAAAAAAGACTCTATCAGTGATAGAAATTTCCATATCCGCAATTTTTTTAAAAAAGTGCTCTATTTTTAATTATTTTACTCTAAATTGACATCTGTTACAATTTCCCAATATTTAATGTATCAAATACAATAAATATATTTTCTTCTTCTACATTTAATAAATTAAATATATTAAATATTAATTTGAATATTTCAAATTTTTCTTTCAACTAAATTGATGTTTTTAGTGCTACTATGAACTAGCAAGAGGACCTTATGAATCTACAGATTTTTAAGCTCCAATGATACAAAATTTATGAATTAACTTCCATTCATTAACTCTAGGTCACTTCATTATAAGCTTAGAGTTGCACTCTTATATATGCACTGTAGGACAAGTTGTGTCCATGGATATAATCATTGCATGCAAGTCGATCATTCACGAGTTGTTCGTAATTACAGTTGGGTCAAAAGTTCGTTTTACCTCTGTCATTACATCTTACACCTTAAGTACCATTGATTCTCTAATGAACAACTTGTTTATGATCCAACCATAAACCAAGTTAGGTGAGAGAGTGGGGCTACATTGTTCAAGTCCCGAAATCAACAGTTAAGAGAACTACTCATCTATTTTCCCTATATGAGAAGGAGTGAATTTCATCTTGTGAAACATATGTTCCCAACTCTCTGTTTGGTCAAGTCTTCAAAATGGTAGGCTTATTGAATCGGCTATAAATGTCACTCTCACCCATACAAATCAAAGGACGAGCCCTCACAGGCAGAAGTTCATAACTCACCAAGGATTAAGATCGAGTCACATACGATCATCTTGTGAAATATTAATCTTATCAAATAACAGATTTATAAACAGAGATTATATATTTTGTGGTCCAGTCTGATACAAACTCATTGTATAGGAACACTACAACAAAAAGGACTTTCAATTGCATGTAATTATAGCGAGAATGTAATTCCCGCTATTAAAAGGTATGAATTTATTCCTTCTTTAAAAAAAAAAAGCGCTGATATTTCCCTCCTCTAAATTTAGTAATGAAATTTCAACTTTTCGCATTACGGAAAAAACGAAATTCCCGCAACCATTCGTCTCCCTTCGAAAAATGAAATTCGCTTCATCTTCCACGTTTACGAAAAAAACGAAATTCTCATTCTCTCTGAAAAAACGATGATCTCCACTTTTACTCTTCAGTCGTCTCCCTTCGAAGAACGCTTCATCTTCGCTTCTTCTCATCGCCGCTTCTTCTCATCGTCGCTTCATCTCCTCTCCCTTCGTCTTCGTCTTCCAAAAACGAAGCTCTTTGTCTTCGTCTTCATCTCAAACGAAATCGACTTCTAGGGTTACAAACGCAGCCATGTTCTTCTAGGGTTTCAAACGAAATCGACTTCCATTTCGGCGGCCATCTTCTAGGGTTACAAACGGAATCGACTTCCCATTTCCCTCTACAATTTTCAGGTAATTCCTATTTTCCGTTCCTCATTTTTTTAATTAATTTGGTTCATTCATGAATGAGTCTTCTAGTGAGTTTCCATCCTTACTTTTGTTGCAATCTTCCTCTTCCCTTGCAATTATACAGCTGCGTCGTCTTTTAGTTTGCTAATCTGCCAATTTTCCCCACCATTTTGGGTCAAATTTGGTTGGTTAGTTTGTGAGAACCAAAGAAATCTAGGCTGTTAGATGCTTTGTTTGTTTTTGTTCTGGGATTTGCCATTTAGGTTGCTGATTTCGTCCTAATGCTTTTTCTATTTTAAGTTTTCCATACATTCCATCTGTGGTTTTGTTTCTCTGTGTTCATTTTAAGCACTGTGCAGAATAGAGCAACGAACCCTCGAACATAGAGTTGGTTTCTGAAACTTATTGGAAAAATGGATGTGGTCAACAGATTAGATCATTGCAAGTTGAAAGATGGTTCTATGAATACTCCCAACTGGCAGAGTTTAGGGTTTATGGTTTAAGCCTCCAAGTGGAATGATGTGGAATACTAGATCAGAGAAAACTCTAAGCCTCCAAGTTGATATTAGGACTTGCAATATATATAATGCAGGCTGTGATGGTTTGATTGATTGATGACGATTGTGCAGTATACTTTGTTGTTGTTATGAATTAGTAAATAAATTGTATCGTTTTTCTAAATCTACTTCTTCTTTTGCATTGATCCGAACATCAAATTGCAAAAAATAACCTCGAGATTATTCAATTCTGCAGTTGAAAGATTTGTTGGAAACAAAAGTCCAATTGTGTTAGTCTGATCTTGTTGTACTTAAAGTAGAATATTATGTGTGTGGGTATGCTGCTATTATGATGAATAATGAGCGTGAAAGGTGCCAATATTTTTGTGGGTTGTCATCAATTACAGACAGTGAAAGAATTAATGCTGTGAGAACATGCTTGCTTTTTCTATGTTAATGTTAATGTGTATAAATGATAATTGCAGTTTCACCAATATACAAACTCACTTGGGGCTTTGATTGAAGTGTGTAGCCATAAGAGGAAGAGGAAGAGCAGACACGTTCCATTGGCATGCCAACTTGATTTTAATAACAGGTACAAAATTTTAAAAGTACACCTAAAAATCTACATTCCTCTGTACTTTGCTTTGCCTTCTTTAAAAGTATCAAATTTTAAGAATTTTTTAATATTTTCTAGTTTTCATAGACCGAGTTTTTGGACGGGATGCTTCATTGGAAGAAGTTGTTTTATAAAGATCATAGATAAATGCATATGATTTTTGGCTTTCATTTCTCTTGAGGAAGAACAAAAAATACTAGTTGACATCAACATAAGAGATGAGTCAAATCAATACTAGTTGAAGTGAACATAACTTAGCGATAATTGTCATATACTCTTTTGTTGACTCAGCGGTAATTGTCATGTATTATTTTGTTGACATGCTCTTAGTTTTGAGGTGGGCAAATTACTAATATCGTGTTATATGAAGTGGGTAGGCTAAGTTCTTCATTTTATGAGTGAAATGATCTCATGGGACTAAGTTGGAGTTGCAATCAGTTGATTAACTGTTTAACTTTGACCAAATGGACTATTTTTCTTCTAATTTCGGAGCTACTTTTTCAGGTTTGATTTACAGGTTCACATATATATATACAATGAACAATCTAACTGCTTCCGTCAAATACGTTACATGTGATGTGTTTCACATGGTTTGATTTTGTAATTTAACCATTCCCAAGATATATAATTATGCAAATGGAAGGTATGATGTAGAAAACTTCCATATAGTTCATGGAAATTTGAGTAATTTTTTTAGCCCCCTCAGAAGGCAGGCTTGGAAATTGTTACCATATAATTTATACTATTGTGGTATTGTAAGTTTCTTTTTGCAGTTTCTAATGGTTGCAAAACAAGGTAAATCTGTTAACCCACCAATCCGACCATAGCTCATGGGATAAAGTATGCACAAAATTAGGATCCTTTTCTTCCCCCAACATTATTGAACTAAAACAGAGAGTAAATCCAGTAGACGCTTTTTAGAGAAGGTTCAAATGGAGTTTTTTACTATTGTTTTCCTCAATCTGATTGAAATCTGCTTCTGCTTATTTTTTTCTTGTTGCTCAGTAGTTTGTTGCGGATGGATATGTTTTCTTTCTTTTATTTTTTATTTTTCAGTTTAAGCTCTCGGGTCTCCAAGCAGAAAAGTTTACTCTCACTTACTTTTCTGGTTTTTCTAAAGAATCAAATATTTATAATGTTTGCTTTCTTTTGCCCTTTTGCCCTATTTTCTGGCTGATTTGAGCCTGTTAAACCTGATCAACATGCTTTTTGTTGCTACTTTGACTTGATCGTTTTGGCTTGAATGATAGTCTAAACTATAATGTTATTGCGGTGGAATTTTGTTAGTTGAGTTTATTTCGATTATGTTCTTAAGTTGATGTCATAGTAATTTGTTTTAAGACTCCCTTGTTATTTTTATTAGGAGTTGCAAACACATTCTAACGTTGAAGTAAACTTCCCTGATTCTGTGTCGTCGTATACTATTAGACTGTGTAGCATATGTTACAGTTATAGATTTTTTTTGAAAGTGCATTCTTGTCACTTTAGCTTTTAGGCTGGTATTTGCATTTGATTGATATATACAATTCATAGTCTTATGTCTCGACTTCCTCCGCTTACTTTTCTCTCGCCGAAATCTTCATCCTCTTTCAGGTACAACAAACGGAAATTCTCGAAGAGGAATCGGTCGATATCGACGAGCGTAACAGCGGTGGCGTTGGCTTGCTTCTGATCGATGGCGAACAATAGGGTTTTCGGATGCTTACAACCAGACAGAATCTAAATTTTTGAAGATGAAAATGTTTTGGGGATTAGGAAATTGAAGCTGAGGGGTTGGCTTTTTGATCTTCAAGAGGTATTCCTGAATCAATTTGTGCAATTTTTTGGGCATTTTCTTTGATGCTCTTATGGATTTGTAACTTGTTTGGATGAACACTGAGGTTTTTTTTTTTTTTTGGCAAAGTTTAGTGAGAAAACTGGTTCTTATAAAGAACAACAAACCAAAGCAAAAAAAAAGAAAGTAACATAAAAATAGTAATGGCCTAAAAAATATGTTTTTTAAAAAACTTAAAAAGAAATTATAATAATGTTAGGTTTGGTAGAGAACATTTTATTTGAAGACTTAATGTTAGATTCGGTAACATCATACTTCGGAATTCAAATTGTCACACTAATCTATCTTCGGTTTGGTCACAACGTTCCTAAGTTGACAAATTAGTATTTGCATAGTCGATTAGTCATTTCACACACATCAAAACTAAAAAAATAATTATAATAACATTCTTCTTTATTCGGTCAAAATTGTCCATAAATATGCTCTTTCACTAGGGAAGAAGATAATTTTAAAATATTCATTTGAAAAAGAAAAAGAAAAAGTATGGCATTAATATTTAATTTGTTTAAAAAAAGCAAGAAGACAATTATCTTGTTAGGAAGATGGTCTTCTAATGATCCATCAATACTTGTCCACCACATCCCTCTTGGTCCAAATGGTGTGAATTGATAAGGTAAAGAAACCAGATTCATTTTTATGGCTGCCTACGTCTGACGCTTATTGATGATGCATTGGGTACCACAATTGCATGGCCGGTTGATAAAGTCAAAATATGTAAGCAAGTTTACTTTGGTTTGTTGGTTAATGTATTATTAGAGTTAAATCATCATGAATTAAATGATATATTTTGTTCTTGTTGTTTTTTATTAGGTGAATGAAAGGTATCATCCAAGTTTTAATGTATGGGAGAATATCAAGTTCGCCTCACACACTATTTTGAAACGCTCAGTTATTTTTTATTGTATGAACTTTTTTAGGATTATCTATATGATTCACTTTACTTCGATATTATGAATTTGCATCTCCCTCAAATGTGTAAACTTAGTTGGAACAATCTTTTTTATTAGTAACTTTTGGATGAGTAACTTTAGTTTGAACTATACTTCAATATTATGTGTGTTTACCTTTATAATATTTTAGATGAAATGAGAATTGAAATTGATGTTTATAGTTGTTGTTTTAACATTTTTAACTATAATAAAAACGTTATTAAAGTTCAATCATACCATCGGCTATCGTGAAAAATATTGTTTATAACTATTTAGAAATCAAAAATAGACTTTTCATATCTATTTCAAAGACACAAAAAAATATTGACTATCGTGAAAAATCCGCTATAAAAAGTATCCATAACATTGGTTATCACAACTTGTCTAAAATTGCTATTAAAAGTATCCATAGCGTTAAAATATAACTATGGAAAGTCAAGAACTTCCTTATAACAGAGGCTACCACAGCTTGTCTAAAAACGCTATTAAAAGTATTCATAGTGTTACAATTAACGCTATTAAAAGTGAAGGACTTTCGATAACAGGACCTACCACTGCGTGTCAAAAACGTTATCAAAAGGTTTCCATAGCGGGATTTTGTGGTTATTAAAAACGCTATCAAAAGGTTTTCATAGCGGGATTTTGTGATTATTAAAAACGCTATCAAAAGGTTTCCATAGCGGGATTATTTAGTTATTAAAAACGCTATTAAAACGCTATAATAGCGTTTCATTACACCGCTATAAAAACTTTCCATAACGTGTTTTTTATGTTATTAAAAAGTCTATAATAGCGTTTCCTCGTACCGCTATAAAAAGTTTCCATAGCATGAAATATTCGTGATCGAAACCGGGTTTTCTATAGCGGTTTTCGTAGCGCTGAAAAACTGCTATGAAAAGTCCAGGACTTTCAATAACGGGGGCTATGACGGCGTTAAAAAAACGCTATGGAAAGCCTACGATAGCGTTTTTCTAACGCTGTGGTATGTGATATTTGTTTTTCTAACGCTGTGGTATATACCCCACTCACATGCCTCTACATGAATATTTTGGATCAAATCATTTGTAACAATTACAAAGTAGGTCGTATCAATAGTGTTACCCAGATGAGGCACCCAACTTTATCCATATACTATACCTGTTTAGATTTATTTCTTGAACATGATCCACCTATATGTCAACTACATATTGTTCACTAATCACCTTGGATTTTTATATATAATGCATTATAAATTGTAAAAAATAATAATAAAATAATTATTAATTAATTACGAGCCTTTAGGGCATAAATCCCAACAAAACTAACGGTCAATGGAAGTCAGGGTTCATTTAGAACTATTTTTCAAATTTGGGGGACGAAAGTGTTTATTTTGAAACTACCGAGACCAAATAGACATCAAATTCAAACCTAGGGGACCAAAAGTGTATTTTGCCCTATATAAATTTATTAAAATTGCAAGAGCAAAAGAGGGAAGCAAAGATTCATTCATCTTCGTCACCTTTTCTCCAATATATTATTAAATTCATAATAATAAAAAGAAACAGATAATTGGAATGAATTTATACAAATTGTGTTACTTGCTTGCAATCATTGATTCATTCATCTTCGTCACCTTTTCTCCCGTATATTATTAAATTCATATCAATCTAAATCTAAATTATCCAATAATAATAATAAAATAAAAAACAGAGAATTAGAATGAGTTTATACAAATTGTGTTACTTGCTTGCTATCATCGATTCATTCATCTTCGTCATCTTTTCTCTAGTATATTATTAAATCCATATCAATATAAATATGAATTAAACCAATAATAATGATACTAATAAAAAGAAACAGAGAATTAGAATGAGTTTTTCGATTGTTGGGTAGTTTAGATTGGGAGGACAAATGAGTGATAAACGGGAGGAAAGTCGGTGATGGGCGGTGAGCCGATGATGGGTAGACGAAGGGACGCTAGGGCAAAAAGATAATTTTTTAATAGTTTATTTTTTTTTATTAAAACGAGTTTAATTTTTAAATTGGTTTTCAATTTATTGTCAATTAATCAAACCAAATGACATGTCAATTAGAGGCGCAAGCTGAAATCGAAAAAACCAAAAAACCGCCTAAAACGGAAGAAAAAAAAAATTGACGGTTCGGTTTTTAATCGGTTTGGGTTTTCAATTACGTAAAATCAGTGAACTTCGGGCGGTTTCGGGTTTTACAAGGGTTGGACCGATTATAAACCGACCGAATATATATATATAAAGATTCATTTGTATAACAAATATATCATGTGTAGATTTTGAAACCTCATGACCAAATAGACATCAATTCGAAACCTCGGGGACCATGATAAAAATTCAAAATGCGATGAACGTGGATCGAACACGTGACCTTCAAATCTTCAGTCTGACGCTCTCCCAACT
This sequence comes from Herpetospermum pedunculosum, assembly GCA_028017165.1. Taxonomy (NCBI): domain Eukaryota; kingdom Viridiplantae; phylum Streptophyta; class Magnoliopsida; order Cucurbitales; family Cucurbitaceae; genus Herpetospermum; species Herpetospermum pedunculosum. The sequence goes on from CM051529.1 coordinate 53,837,661, forward strand.
AAGCTATCCTCGCTTGTTGTTTGATTGAGTTATATTTAATTAGAAATTGATTAAATATTTGGTCCCTCAATTTTGGATTTCGTAGCATTTAGGTCCCTAAGGTTTCAAACTCAACATTTTTAGTCCTCAGGTTTACATTTGGTGCGTTTTTTGTCCCTCCGCCAATTTTTCAGTTAAATCTTAACGCAAAGTTGATGTGACAACTACTTTTTATTTATTAAAAAAAAAACACTTTTTTTCTTTTATTTTTTTAATTTTCTCTCTCTTCTTTCTCATTTTCCCTCAACCTTTCGTCTTCTTCTTCCTCCAGCCACCGTCGTCGTCGTCGCCGCCACCGATTGACACTTGAATGAAAAGTCAAGCCTCAATGAGTTTGCGGTTTCCCCCAAAGTCGAGCCCCAAGGAGGAGGGAAGAGGAAAAGAAGAGAGAAATAAATAAATAAATAAATAAATATTTTTTTTGTTTTTTGTTTTTTTTTTAATTTTAATAATTAAATTTTTTAAAAAGAATTAATAAAAAACCGTTGCAACATAAACTTTCCGTTAAGTTTTAACAGAAATATTGACGGAGGAACCAAAAACGCACCAAATATAAACCTCAGGACCAAAACTGTTGAATTTTAAACCTTAGGACCAAAATGCTACCAAACACAAACCTCAGAAACCAAAAATGTAATTTTCCCTTAAAATAAGCTAAATAGTAAAGCATAAATCTTTGGAAAAAATTCCTTTTTGACCATAAACTTGGAAGGTTGTATCAATTTTAACCATAAACTTTCAATTTCATCAATTTAAGCCTCAAACTTGACAAATAGTATCAATTTTAACCCTAAACTTTCAATTAATCAATTTAAACCTCAAAAGTGTATCAATTTACACTCTCGGGTAAGTTTTGGTCCCAATCCCGGTTCGAAAAGTTTCTCACACATGCTAAAAGCCATGTGTTGCTATATGATATGTATTTATTTGTTATTTATTTTTTAAAAAAATTGTAGAAGAAAATTAGAGTAGACTGGCCGAAGTGTTTTTCAATTTCAGGGTAGAGTTTTTTTTTCACTTCTTATCTACCCTGATTCTGCTATTTTTTTTTTTAATTTTATTAATGGAGGATTTGTTTTTCAATTTTAGGGCTAGAATATACTCGGTCCATCAGCTTTTGGTAGAAACATAGCTTATTTTCACCAAATTTTCTTTTAATGGAGTACTCAAATTCTTGAATCGGTCGCCAGTATTAGTTTGTTGTTCTTTTTATTTCTTGTCTGCCTCGAGCTCGATTTGTCTTCTATCTGTCGCAGCGGACGCAAGACTTTTGAAATCGCCCTCGTTGAAATGTATGTTCCCTTCCTCTTTGGCATTGGGGTCGCCTTCATCTGTTGGAGTGCGACCAAAGTCCCACATCGGTTAAAATTAGGGGAAGATCATGGTATATAAGGAGGGACAATATTCTCCATTCATATGAGGCCTTTTGGGTGACCAAAAGCAAAGTCATGCGGGTTTCGGCCCAAAGTGGACAATATCATATCATTGTGGAGGTTTGGTTTTTTCTTAACAAGTGGTATCAGAGCTATGTCCCTAACTTAGCCAAAAATCCTCGAGTCTTGAATAAAGATATTGACGAGTCTCCCAAATGACATTGTCATAATTTGAGTCATAGCGAATCCGTGGTTGAGTGGGATGCTTAAGTGTAATTCGGATGGGTGACTATTTGAGGGTCGTGGTTGAGCTTTCGGGTTGCTCAAGGATCCTATCTGAGGGGAGGTCGTGGTACTTTGTTCGAGGGGACGATTGTCGGGAACAAAGTAGACTTAAGTGTGGATGAGGCCTTTTAGGTGACCAAAAGCAAAGCCATGCGGGTTTAGGCCCAAAGTGGACAATATCATATCATTGTGGAGGTCCGATTTTCCCTTAACAAGTGGTATCAGAGTCATGCCCCTACTTATTTGTAAAAAATCCTCGGGTGTCGAATAAAGGAATCTCCCAATAGTAATCCGTGGTTTGAGCTTTACCTCGGGTGTCGAATAAAGGAATCTCCCAATAGTAATCCGTGGTTTGAGCTTTATCGGAAAGGCGGTGGTGCTCCAGTGGAAGGAGTTTGCCCTAGATAAAAGCGCTCTATCGGAAAGGCGGTGGTGCTCCAGTGGAAGGAGTTTGCCCTAGATAAGAGCTAGACGGATTAAATATGACAATTTGGGGGGAGGTTCTCGGTGGTACTTTGTTCGAGGGGAGGATTGTTGGAGTGCGACCAAAGTCCCACATCGGTTAAAATTAGGGGAAGATCATGGTATATAAGAAGGGACAATATTCTCCATTGATATGAGGCCTTTTGGGTGACCAAAAGCAAAGCCATGCGGGTTTCGGCCCAAAGTGGACAATATCATATCATTGTGGAGGTTCGGTTTTTTCTTAACATCATCCTTACTAAGATCGTCGGCGAGGCTGCCAAGGTCGCCTTCGACCAGTTCATTGTATTCATGAGCATCCTTATTTTAGCAAAGCTCAAACTTCTCACCACCAAAGTCGTCGAAACTGCCATGGTCTTCGTCGCCTAGATCTTCCTCACACTTGTCGTCGCTGATAACGACCAGAAAGGCAAGGGGGAACATAAGAGTGTTTGTTTCCATCTGGGTCTTACTTTCGAAAGTTGGGTTTAGGGTTTTCATGATGGTGGTGACCAGTTGTAAAATGACTTAGTTTTTTTTCGTATTTTTTTTAAATAACAAACAAGTACCTGTCATAGAATATGTGACTTTGGACATGTGTGGGAAACATTTCTAATGGTATTGAAATGAAAATTTAACTAAGGGTGTAAATTGATAAACTTTTTTAGGTTTAAATTAATGAATTGAAAGTTTAGGGTTAAAATTGGTACAATCTGCCAAGTTTGAGGTTTAAATTGATTAATTTGAAAGTTTAGAGTTAAAATTGATACAATCAGTCAAGTTTAGGATCAAAATTGTTTTTTTCTCGAAATCTTTTTTTGCCAATTTTAATTTTTCTAACCGGTTAACTTTTTTTTAGTGCACTGTTAACATTTAAGTGATTAATTTAAAAAAAAAATTAGAGAGAAATTATATACTTATTAAAATTCTTTCATTATTAATAATTTATAAACTAAAGTAGGGGAACAGTAGTCCATAATAGACGGATAACTTTGTTGCCTTCTCATTGATTTCATTTAATACATATACAAAGTGTACATAAGGCTAAATACATAAATATGAAACAAATAAATATTTACACAATCTAATACACCCCCGACAAATAAATATTTACACAATCTAATACACCCCCGTAGTCGAAGCGCGAGCTGGTCGTACGCTGAGACTATCCTGAAAATCATCAAGGAGTATTAGCGGAAGTCCCTTGGTAAAAGTGTCAGCAATCTGATAACGGGAAGGAACATGAAGCACATGAACTTGGTCTTGTACGACTTTCTCACGTACGAAATGAATGTCTATCTGTGTGTTTAGTGCGTTGATGGTGAACAGGATTACTCGAGAGATATACCGCACCTAACATTATCACAATAGACCTAAGTGGCCTTGGGAACCGGACAATAAAGTTCTAGAAGAATATTTTGAATCCAACAGGATTCAGATACCACATTTGTCATTCCTCAATACTCAACTTCAGCACTAGATTTTGACATCGTAGGTTAACGCTTAGATGACCATGAAATCAAATTGTCACCAAGAAACACACAATAGTTATGTTAGGAATTTGTGGAGACAAAAAACGTGTGCGCATGATTTTGCTTGAAGTTTTGGGCCCAACTCATTGCATGGCCCATTTAAGTTTAGGTTATATTTTGTTGCATCTCATATATATATATAGATGTATGACCGTGGGTTATTATTTTTTTGACTTTGTCAATACGGCTGAAGCAAAAAGGAGAATTGTTTTGTTCAGTTTCTTGTGTGAGTGGGCAGTGAGCAATATAGAAAATACAGTGAGTATTTTTTAGTGGGCGTTTTCTTTTCTCTTTGTTTATCCCAAGCTACCGGGTTGTGGTACTTAGAAGCAAATAGTTCTAGTTGGGCTATTTGAGAGAGTTTTGTAGCGCGAGCTTGAGGGACCAATTGTAATCTCCATTATAGTAGAACCTGCAGTTGCAGAAGACTGGACGTAGTCCCGAGATCGGGGCGAACCAGTTTATCTCTCGGTGTTGTTATCTCTTTCCCTTATCTTTTATTATTGTATTTTGTGACTGATTGGCTTTTGGATTCTAACCTGTGAAGTGGGAGGTTGAGATATAATCTAGTTTATTCCGCATTTAATTATATCTCGCTATTTTTAATCCCAACAAGTGGTATCAGAGCTTTTGGTTCAAGAATCATGGGAGCGACGAATCCGAAAAGTTTCGAGGGAGTCACAAAATTTGATGGGGAAAATTTTGGTTATTGGAAGATGCAAATCAAAGATTTCCTAACCTGCAAGAAAGTGCACAAGGCACTGAAGGAGAGACCGGAAGGGATGTGTTGCGTGCTCAGTGTGTAAATAAAAATGCAATGTGAGAGCACTCAGAACATGCAAGCATACATGGTCTTGTAGCAAGTAATAAGTATTTTTTCATTCGATTTCCCACAGAGATTTATTCTTAGTTACTAATGAAGTGCGATGTTAAATTAGAAAGGGTGATTTAAATGGGGTGGAATTGGGATTAATGTGCCTAACTAATAAAGAACGTGCGAGATATGCAAGCATAAACAAAGACAAATAAAGAGATCGACTTGAATGTAGAAGAAAAAGAATTGCGGAGAAAGCAATTATCTAGCAATAAAATCGCAAAACAGAAAACTGAAAAAATTGGCTAAGGCAAAAGTAGAACTAAGAAAATTGCGCAGACAGCAATTTTCTAGCAATTGAACTAACAGCGTTTTAAGGGTCAAGTGTGGAAACAAGGTCAACTAACGACTCCTCTACAGGCTTTTTCATACGATTCTTCAGCAGTAGATCAACTTATCATGCATCAAATTAACTCATTCTCATGTATCTCTCGATTTCATGCATTAGATCCTTTAGTTCACTCATGTCCAAGTAAGACTTAAGCATCTATTTATATAAGCAAGTTAATGAATTGTGCTAGGAAAACGCCTATTCCTAGGTCGTTTTCTGGCTACCATGAAAGGCTAGCATGAATGGACGACTCTGAACTCTTACTCCTTCCGGAGGTTAGGAGTTCTTTAGACAAAATGGATGGCCAATCGAATTCACGTATTTCTACCTACAGGCTTTTTCATACATTCAATGCGTGTGAAGCTATTCTACATGCTGAATTCACGTATTTCTACCTATAGACTCATCATTAGCAGACCCTTGTGTGGTTTAGTTACTCATGGATGATGATGAATTGGGGAGAATAGATTGTTTAGACATGCTTAACAGTATTCAAATGAAAGCAAAGGAAAACAGAAGCAATAAGAGTCTTGCGAAGTTGTCAAATAATTCCTCTATTGAATAAGATTCAAAACTTAATGTGCAACGACTTTAAAGCAGTAAAGACCAAACAGAAGACGAATTGACTTGAAGTAGCAAACAGAAACAAAACAGCAACAAACAGAAGTGAAAAGTAAAGACAGAAAGCAGTAGAAAGCGCATAAACGTGTGCGTGAACTCCTCGCCGCAAGCGCCTCGGATGAAGGGAGAAGGTGAGCTTTGTTTGGGGATGAATTCAATCAGAAGAGAAGAAGGATCTTCTCTTCTTCCTCTCAGATTATCGATGCCAACAGCTGAATCCTTCACGCCAACAAACGGAAGAGAAAATAGGGAGAAACTGCGTTGAGATGGAGAGTTCTACGCTTCCAAGCTTGTTGTTCTCCTTCCCCCTTGACCTCCTTTTATAGCTCTTTGCAGGTACTCTTCAGTCAAGGAGAGCCATCCATTCTGAACGACGTCTCACCACGTGGCAGCAGGGGAGAAAGTGGGCGGCTGAAAGATCGCAACAGAACGGCGGACGGTTGGAACAACTTACTAATTCCAGCTTAAACATTGCGGAGACAGCAATGTTTCCGCAATTTTCCTGCAATACAGAATTTCAACTCTTTTAGCTTTGTTTTTTATCCTTTCTTGTTCCTTTTACAAATAACTCTTGATTTAGTTCCATTCTATGAATTCTCATATATAAGCACATGTTTAGGCTAAATTCTATCAAAAACGCTTAAGAGTCTACACAATTCTATAGCAAATAAGTCCCTAAAATATGCACTTTTGGAGACGTAACACACCCCCAAACTTAAGTTATTGCTCGTCCTCGAGCAATATAAGGGCTTATTTAGGCTGTTATCACTCTATCTGACTACTTGCTGACTTCCCTAAGTTCACTATCTAAGGCATGGTTGTCCTGTGACACTCTTTTAAGTTCAAACTAACTCCACCTTTTGCTTATTCTGATTTCTCTTGCCTTGTAAACCTACTGCTTTCATAAATTTCCTACAACTAATATATCTGCTTTGGTCATTAGGTTCATTGTGCAACTATCCCTAAGGTTTCAAATTCTACCTTGTTTCACCCCAGACTCAGTACATGCTTCTAATGTCTTTCTTTTAAGCCACCTAGGATTCCTTAGAGTCATGCCAGTCTTAGTATACACAAGTAACAGTAGTACATTCATAGAACAACCTAAACCCTGGTATCACTACATTGGATATACATTCATCTCCCTTAACAAACCTACAAGCTACAACCATGTGCTTAGCTAATTGAGGATCAGAGTTCATTCATACAAGACACCTGAGCACATAAGCTATAACTCATAGGCATACATTCTTCTTCCTTGGTTTTTCCTTTTCCCCTTTTTTTCTTAGTAGAGTCTCTCTTTTGGTTTGCCTTTTGATGCAATGCCACTTGTGGGTTACACAAATGGCCCTGATTACTCAGCAACCTCAAGAGAGACACTACTCTTTATTCTTTCGTTTTTCATTTTTTTCTTTTCATCAGTTTTTTTCAAAGAAGAAGAATGCTTATGTTTAAAGTAGGGAGAGAGGAATGTTCCTAGGCCTAGAGGCTGCCTCCCCCAAACTTAAACTTCTCATTGTCCCCAATGAGAGTCTGAGGTGGCACACCCCCAAACTTGTCCTAGAAGCATCTAGTCTAGGGCAAAACAAGCAGACTTAAAATTCCTAGGCATAAAAACGACCTTCCTAAAGCAGATAACTCAGATGCAGAAGCTTTGTAAAAACAACATGTTAAGGGCTTATAGAGGTTCATGCTGAGCACTAAAGGAAGCTAATTTAAACTATCAAAGGTGTACTAAGACACTCATCCAGCATGCTTAGCAGATAGATCACATAAAGAAGTCAGTACAGCCGCAAAATATCGAGATATAAACAGAAACAGCCCATCCAACAGTCATCCAATAGCATGCGAAAACTAACAAAAAATTGCGGACTCCGCAAAGAATTCGCAATAAACCTACAGAGCATTTTTAGCAGTGATCAAGGCTCCTAGCATGCTATTTTCAGTCATCACTCAATACACAAAACAGGTAAATTGACGAAATTAACTACTCAGATATCATCAAGCTAAACTAAACTACTCTAAACAAACAAAAGAAAATTAAAACAGATCATGCATTTGATTAATACAGAAGTCAAAAGTCACAGAAAAGCAGGTGGTTTTTTTTTTTTTTCAAGAGGGATCAGAAAACTCCCTAGAATGCCGCTCAGTCTGGCATTCAAACATCTTCATCCTCATCTCTCCTTTCTTTAGGAGGCGCCCATGGCTTCAGCAGATCCGTAGGGAAGGCAGGGAATATGCACCCCAGCTGGTCAGCTACATCCTTGTCCCTTACCTGTGCATACTCAGCCCACTGAGCCATCTTGTGCTGCAGGTCCATTAGGCAGGCCATGGCGATTGTGCCGCAGCCAAGCCGTCCATCTCAAATTCCATGTTGCCCCTCCTTCGCATCCTCAAGATGGTGGGCAGCTCCAGATGGCCAGTGTAAGCCAACTGCTTCTCATTCTTCTCCATTGGAACACCTGCACGTAAGCATAGTTTAGTTATGGTGTTTGGGAAAAAGAGCTGACCCTTACCTTTCTTTGAACAGTCAGTGATGGAGGCGGCAATGACTTCACCAACGTCAATGGTGAGTCCCCACATGATGGCATACAACAGCAATGATCGCCCCTGGTTGATAGTCGTTTCCTGTGTCACAGGGGAGATACGTCTTCGCACAAAAGAGAACCAGACGGCCGCCTTGTCTCGCAGGGTTGCACTCATCAGGGTGTGCTTCCCGTTTCTTGAGACCGCCCAAGATGCTTCAGGTTTGCCTATCGTGTGCAGGGCTTTTTCTAGGACTGCCTCAGATGGCAAGTCAACAATCTTGGCGTAGTCAGAATGTGGATACCCCTTGAGGGCATAGGCCTCATTGATGGCATTGGCAGAGAGGTCGACCTCTACCCCCCTCACTGTGGACAGACATGCTTCAGGGTGCGTGAGGTTGGCGTAGAAGTCATACACCATGTAAGGGTAGGCTGGAATTGGGGGTCTGCACAACTCCTCCCAGCCATGGGTGATGATTCCTGCGCGCAAGAATTGCGGCAGGTCCGCCAACGCATCAAGAAAGCCCCGCTCGTGGAGGAGTTCCTTCTTCATCAATTCGAGGCCCTTGGCCTCTACTTCCTTAGAGACGTACCTCACAGCTTGAGGTTCGTCCTCTGGGTACATCTTCCTCTTCCCCTTCTCTTTTGCTTTGGCCGATTCAGCGGCCTCAACCTTTAATTTCTTTAAAGAAGGTTCAGATCCAACCTTATTCTTCTTGGCTCGTTTTGAGGCCTTCGGCCGCTTGCCTTTCACGATCACAGGGGCCCTCTTCTTGAGGCGTGCCTTCGTTGTAATTTGCTGGAGACAATCCCCCAGCGTTTCGTCCATCGAATCCTTGCTTCCCTCCTCCATAGGGCTTTCAAGACTGACATCCTTTAAGGGGGAGAATACCTCCTCTTCCTCCACCGGTTCGTCACTTTGCACCGAGTCTTGGTGCTCTTCAGGTGGAGCTTCAGGCTCCGGCGTCTGTGGAGAAGGCTTAGGGCTCTGTCTGGCCGTCTCATATGATGGGCGGTGTTGCGTGCTCAATGTGTTACAGATAAATAAGCAAGAAGGTAGATAGAGCACTCAGAACATGCAAGCATACATGGTCTCACAGCAAGTAGTAAGTATATTTCATTCGTTTTTTCCACAGAGACTTATTTTTAGCTATTCATGAAGTGTATTTGTTAAGAAAGAAGGGGTGGATTTGATGGGGTAAAATTGGTTTTTAATTATCTAATTTTTGCTGAATGTGTAAAGGAATGCAACATAAACAAATGCAAGTTGAAATTAGACTCAAAAGACAAGAGATGGAATTAATAAACGAAGAAGAAAACAGCTAAACAGAATGGTAACTTAGCAGAATTGCGGACACCGCAATTTTACCGCAATTGAATAACAGCGAAAGTGTGTAAATGGGTGAATTAAGGGCTACTAATGACTATCCTATAGGCATTTTTATACGATTCTCAAGCACTGGATCTACTCTCTATGCATCAAACTCACTCTATCTCATGTATCGTCCGATTCCATGCATTAGATTCTTTAGTTTACTCGACTCAAAGTAAGGTCTTAAGCATCTTGTTAAAACAGAAGTGTTTAGTTTGTACTAGGGAAACGCCTATTCCTAGGCCGTTTCCTGGTTACCATGAAAGGCTAGCATGATTATACGACTCTGAACTCTTACTCCTTCCAGAGGTTAGGAGTTCTTTGGACAAAATGGATGGCCAATCGAAATTGCCCGTGGGATGAAGCTTACATACAATCAATGCTTCAAGAGCTATCCTACATGCTTGGTTCACGTTTTTTAGCCTATAGTTCTGTCATTAGCATGCCCCTAAGTGACTTAGCTACTCATGGATATACAGAGAACAGAAATGTAAGATAAAATAGACATGCTTAGAAGGGAAATATACTCCAAACAGTAAGACAAAACCGTAGCAGCAGAAGATGGAAACTGTGAAATGAAGTCTTGCAATTTGATTACTTTGAATGTTGAACGGACAAAAGGGAACTTAAAGGAAATAATTCAAAGACAGACAGCGACGAAATGCAGTAAACTAATCACTAAACCAGAAGCGATAACTAAACAATGCTGGAAATGAGAAAGGAAAGACAAAAAGCAGTAAATGGTGCTTGGAAGCCTCGTTGCAGTCGCCTCGAATGAAGGGGATGAAAGGTCAGCCTTGCTTGGATGAATCCAATCGAGAGAGAAGAAGAATCTCCTCTCCTTCCTATCAGATTATCGATTCCAACAGCTGAGACTCTCACTCCAACAGACGGCAAAGGAAAACAGGGCGAAAAGATGGACTGCGAGAAGACTCTACGCTTTCGGATGATGACTGAACCTCCGACTTTGACCCCCTTTTATAGTAGTTTGCAGGTGCGTTTGGGCCAAGGAGAACCATCAATCTTCAACGTCATATATCAGAATGGATGGAGGAGAAAGAACGAATCCCTGAAATTACGGAAATTAACAGAAACAGATCAGTCAACTTACGGTTTTCACTTGAATAATTGCGGCTTCAGCAATGTTTTCGCAATGCTGTCGCAATGCAGCTTTTTTTCATTCTTTTCCTTCGGTTTTCAACCCTTTTCTTTCCTATTGTGCATAAGTCCTAATTTAGCTACCTTCTTCTCATTCTCATATTTAAGCATAGGTTTAGGCTAAATGCTATCAAAAACACCTAAAAGTGTACATCTTCTTAAGCTAAATGGGTCCTCAATAAGTCACTTTCAGAGACTTAACACACCCCCAAACTTAAGGTTTTGCTTGTCCTCAAGCACACTAAGGACTTACCTAGGCTGCTGTTTCTTCTTCTTTAACCACTTTACTGACTCTCTTATATCCCTATCTATAACACTGCTGTCCTGTGACACACTTCTCAGTTTAAAACTACCCTCTTATCTAGCTTCTTCTGACTTCGCCTGCCTAACACTCACCTGCTTTTATTAACTTCCTACAACTGATCTATTTGCTTTTGTCATATCATGCCACTATCCCTAAGGTTTCAAATTCTGCCTAGCTTTACCTCAGACTCAGTACATGCTTCTAGCTTTATTTTTAATGTGTCTAGGATTCCTTAGAGTCATGCCAGTCTTAGTATTAACGGTGACAGTAGTACTTTAAAGAACAACCTAAACCCTGGCATCACTACATTGGAAAAACACTCATCTCCCTAAACAACCCTACAAGTTACAACTTTGTGCTTAGCTAATTGAGGATCAGAGTTCTTTTTAAATAGGACACCTAAGCCACAAAGTTATAACTCCTAGGTATATATTCTTCTTCCCTATTCTTTTCCCTTTTTCTTACTTAGGTGGGGCCTCTCCTTTGGTTGCCTTTTGACGCAATGCCACTTGTGGGTCACACACTTGGCACTGATTACTTAGCAACCTAAGAGAGACCCCCCTCTTTATTCTATTTTTCATTTTTTTTCAGTTCATCATTTTTTGTAAAGGAGAAGAAGAATGCTTATGTTTCTAAGGGAGAGAGGAATGTTCCTAGGCCTAGGGTGGCCTCCCCCAAACTTCAACTACTCATTGTCCCCAATGAGTGTCTGAGGTGGCACACCCCCAAACTATCCTAGAAGCATCTAGTCTAAGGTAAAACAAAGAGAATCTAAAGCCCTAGGCATAGACAAAACATTCAAATGACAAATATCACAGCAGCAGAAATAATAAAAAAACAGACAGATAAGGGCTTAAAGCTGTGCATGCTGAGCTTTTTAGAGGTTGATTTAAACTAGCAAAGGGTGTCCTATGACACTCATCCAGCATGCTGTTAGATAAGCTATATATGTTAGTCATGATAGCAGCAAAAGATGGAATTTAAACAGATCACAGCCTAGCTAAACAGACAGTCCAAAACATGCTTTCAGTCATAAAAATTGCGGGGACCGCAATTATTTCGCAATTAAGTCAGGGCAGATATAACAGTGATTAAGGCCCCTAAGCATGCTTTTTCCAGTCATTCAAGCTCTTCTAAAAATAAAACAAAACTAACCTACCTAGGCTCCTATCATCAGACTATACTAAGCAAAATTAAAAACATAAAGCTAAGCATCTACGACAGATCAAAAATGTACTAAAACAGCATAATTCACATAGTTTATCAGAAAGCAGAAAATTGTTTGTTTTTTTTTCTAAGGGAACAGCAATACTCCCTTCAGTGCACTTCAAACCAGCACTCAAACTTCTTCATCCTCATCTGGTTGTCGTGGTCGTGGAGGCATCCATGGAGTCAGGAGATTTGTGGGAAAGTCAGGGAAGATGCACCCAAGTTGGTCTGCAACTTCCTTGTCCCTTGCCTGCGCATAAGTGGCCCATTGAGCCATTCTCCTCTGCATATCCATCAGGCAGGCCATGGATAGGGACTGATCAGCAGCCAGCCTATCCAGTTCAAACTCCATATTCCCCTTCCTCTTCAGCCTCAGACTAGCCGGCAGCTCCAAGTGGCCTGTGTAAGCCATTTGCTGCTCCATGCGCTCGGTGGGGACTCCTGCAAGCAAACATATTTTGGTTATGGTATTAGGGAAAAACAGTGGTCCCTTACCTTTCTTGGCGCACTCAGCAATAGCAGCAGTGATGACTTCTCCCACGTTGATCGTGAGACCTCTCATTATCGCATACACCAGCAGCGATCGGCTCTGGTTGATTGTAGTCTCGTGAGTCACTGGGGACAATCTCCTTCTCACGAACGAAAACCAAACAGCCGCCTTAGCCGTGAGGTTGGCACTCATGAGAGTGCCTCCCATTGCGTGATACAGTCCACGCTGCTTCAGGCTGGCCAATGGTTCGAATGGCCTCTTCCAAAACTGCCTCAGTAGGCTCATCAACGATCCGTGCATAATCTGTATGTGTTTGGCCCCTGAGACCATAGGCTTCGTTGATGGCCTTAGCTGAGAAATCCACTTCTACCCCTCTGACCACAGACAGGCCATCCTCAGGGCTGAGCACATTGGCGTAGAAATCATACACCATGCTCGTGTAGGCTGGATTGGGCGGTCTGCAAAATTCCTCCCAGCCGTGGTTCATCACTCCTGCGCGCAAGAACTGCGGCAGGTCAGCAGGTCGGTCGAGGAAGCCTTTCTCGTGCAGCAACTCCCTCTTCCTCAGCTCAGCACCCCTGGACTCAGCATCAGAGGAAACATACCTCACTGACTGAGGCTCGTCTTCAGGGTAGAGCTTTGCCTTCCCTTTATCTGATGGTTTGGTTGACTCGGCAGCCTCAACCTTGAGTCGTTTGAGCGAAGGCTCGGTGCTCTCTTTGTCTGCTGAAGGCGCCCTTTTAGCCTTCTTCTTTTTCAGCTTCTTGGATCGCCTGGCCTTGACAATCTTGGCCTTCTTCTTCTTGAGCTTTGCCTCAATGTTGATCTGCTGCAGGCATGCCCCCATCGTCTCTTCCATGGAATCATCCTGCTGTGCAGGACTCTCTGGGCTAGCTTCCCTTGCAGGCGAGAAGACCTCGTCTTCACCACCTTCCCCACTGCCCTGAGTGGATTCCTGGTACTCCCCATATGGGAATTCAGGGTCAGGCCGTGGAGGCGTGTGCGAAGGTGTGGCACTCTGCTCTGCTGAAGGCGTCTGCACGGAATTCAGTGGTGAAGACGGCGTCTCAGGGCTCTGTGCCGGCGGTGATGATGAAAGCTCTGGGCTGTGCACTGGTCCAGATGGTGAAGGGTTGTGCGCAGGCGATGCAGACGGCGACGAACCCTTCTTGGTCGACTCGTGGGACGCACGATCCGTTTCTTGACTCTCCACAGAGGGAGTCTTTGCTTTGCTTGGTTCGGCGGCCGTCTCGACACTCCACCGGCGCTTCTTGGGCGTGCCCGCTGGTTCAGAAGGGCCAGCAGGGATTTCTGTGACAACCCTCCACTTCTTCCTACGGATCGGAAGTTTGGGAAGAGGTCCGGTGCGTACAGCCCCAGCATCTGCAAGGGTCAGAAGTGCTTCCCTCGCAGCCGCTTCAGCTGCGTCATCAGCCTTCTTCTTGGCTGCGGATCTTTCAGCCCTTGTGGACACCATTGTCGAATCTTGGAGGTTTGGAGAGAAGGATCAAAGATGAAGAGAATCTCAGTTTTCTTGGAAATCAGAGAATGAGAGAATCGTATCGATCGAGCGCCTTCTAACGGATATAAAGGAAACGGCTAAATCCCAACGGCTATATTTTGCGAATCCTGCAATTCCAGCGCAATTTTAGGGATTTTTTTTCATCTAAATGGCAAACTTTGTTCGTCCGTATCTTTTATTTGGCTCGATCGTTTCTTGATTTTTAAAGCTGGGATTACTCTCCTTGATTCCCTCTTTCGATTCCCTACAAAAAGAAATAAAAACAATATCAAATTCGTAATTAAAATCACACAACAAAACACACAAATGATAACCGGAAAATCGCAAAAAATAAACTAAGGCATGAGCCTTATGTTGACGAGCACAGCAATCACTCGTCCTCTCTCGTTCTCATTGTTATGCTTCAGTCAAGAGGAAGGCCGAGAGAGTCTTCACATCTCCTTCCTCATAGTAGTGCTTTAATCTTGCACCATTAACCATGAATGGTTGGCCTTGCTGCAAGTTCTGTATCTCTATTGCACCATGAACAAACACATTAGTAATGACAAATGGACCCGACCATCTAGACTTAAGTTTCCCTGGAAATAGTTTCAACCGTGAGTTAAACAACAAAACAAGTTGACCCTTCTTAAAGTCCTTAACTCTAAGTCTACTATCGTGCCAAATCTTGGTTTTTTCCTTGTACATCTTAGCATTTTCATAGGCCATATGCCTAAGCTCATCAAGCTCATGTAATTGCAAAGACCTCAGTGTCCCCGCATCCTTTACACAAAAATTCAATTCCTTCATGGCCCAAAATGCCTTGTTTTCTAACTCAAGTGGTAAGTGACAAGCCTTGCCATATACCAGCCTATAAGGGGACATACCTAGGGGCGTCTTATATGCTGTCCTATAAGCCCAAAGTGCATCCTCAAGCTTGAAGGACCAGTCTTTCCTATTAGGTTTGACCACTTTTTCTAGGATGTTCTTAATTTCCCTATTTGAGATTTCAGCTTGTCCATTTGAGTGTGGGTGATAGGGAGTGGCTACTCTATGTCTAATGTTATACTTAGCCAACACTCTCTCCATAGCCTTGTTAATGAAATGTGACCCCTCATCACTAATGATGGCACGAGGTGTCCCAAACCTAGTAAAAATGTGCCTATGCAAGAAGTTGGTGACTGTTTTAGCATCATTATTAGGACATGCTTTGGCTTCTACCCACTTGGACACATAGTCCACTGCTACTAATATGTAAAGGTTACCTGATGATGGAGGGAATGGTCCCATGAAGTCAATGCCCCACACATCAAAGAGCTCTAACTCTAAGATGTAGGTGAGGGGCATCTCATCCTTTCGACTGAGGTTACCTGTTCTTTGGCATTCATCACAGCTGTGGGCATAGTTGTGGGCATCTTTGAAGATCGTTGGCCAATAATAGCCACTTTGAAATACCTTTGCAGCTGTTCTTTGGCCACCAAAGTGTCCACCATAAGGAGATGTGTGACAGTGCTGCAGCACAGACTTCGCTTCAGCAGCTGAAACACACTTCCTTAGCAGGCCGTCAGCACATGTTCTGTAAAGTGTGGGGTCATCCCATATGAATTTCCTTGCTTCATGAAGGAACCTCTTCTTCTCTTGTCCTCCCTTGAAAACTGGTAAAACCTGTGATGCACGGAAGTTAGCAATGTCAGCAAACCAAGGTTCCTCATCGTTATCACGATGAGTCAAAGCAAAGACATGTTCATCAATAAAAGCATCAGAAATTGCGGGCTCCGCAATTTTTTCGCAATTGTGCTGCAATCGAGACAGGTGATCTGCAACCACGTTTTCACATCCTTTCTTGTCTCGAATGTCCAAATCAAACTCTTGCAACAGCAGTACCCACCTAATCAACCTAGGCTTAGCATCAGCCTTCCTCATAAGATACTTCAAGGCAGAATGGTCAGTGTACACAATTGTCCTAGTGCCTACAATATAGTTTCTAAATTTTTCACAAGCAAATACTACAGCAAGCATTTCTTTCTCAGTAGTTGTATAATTACATTGAGCCTCATTCAAGGTTTTACTAGCATAATATACAGGGTGTGTTAGCTTGTCAATCCTCTGTCCTAACATGACTCCTACAGCATAGTCACTGGCATCACATAGCATCTCAAATGGGAGATCCCAATTTGGTCCTACTATTATAGGTGCAGTGACTAGTGCTTTCTTAAGGGTAGTCCAAGCTACTAAGCATTCCTTAGAGAAGATGAATGGTCTATTTAGCTCTAAAAGCTCACACAGAGGCTTGGCTATCTTAGAAAAGTCCTTGATGAACCTTCTGTAGAAGCCAGCATGCCCTAAGAAGCTTCTAATGGCTTTGACATTCTGGGGCTCTACCAACTTCTCTGTGATCTCAATCTTGGCTCGGTCAACTTCGACACCTGCCCTCGACACTCTATGTCCTAAGACAATCCCCTCATCCACCATAAAATGACATTTTTCCCAATTTAGGACTAGGTTGGTCTCCTCACACCTAGCCAGGACTTGTCCTAGGTTTTCTAGACAGTTTGAAAATGAGTCCCCAAAGACTGAGAAGTCATCCATGAATATTTCTATCATGGACTCATCCAACTCAGAGAAGATTGCCATCATGCACCTTTGGAAAGTTGCCGGTGCATTGCATAAGCCAAAAGGCATTCTGCGGAAGGCAAAAGTTCCAAAAGGGCAAGTGAAGGTGGTCTTCTCTTGATCCTTAGGGTCTATAGTTATTTGATTATAGCCTGAATACCCGTCTAAGAAACAATAGTAGGCCCTACCAGCTATTCTGTCTAGCATCTGGTCAATGAACGGTAGAGGGAAGTGATCTTTTTTTGTTTCTTTATTTAATTTCCTGTAATCCATACACACTCTCCACCCTGTGACAGTCCTTGTTGGGATCAGTTCGTTGTTCTCATTGACTACCACAGTTATTCCCCCCTTTTTAGGTACACATTGGATGGGGCTCACCCACTGGCTACTAGCTATTGGGAAGATCACTCCTGCATCTAACCATTTTATTATTTCCTTCTTCACTACCTCTTTCATAGAGGGGTTTAGCCTACGTTGGTGATCTACCCTAGGTGTGTGCTCTTCCTCTAGTATAATTTTGTGCATGCAATAAGAAGGGCTAATGCCTCGAATATCAGCAATAGTCCATGCTATAGCCTTCCTATGTTGCTTAAGCAGTAAAATTAATTCAACCTCATGCTTTTCACTTAGCTTAGAAGAAATAATTACAGGCAGTGTATCATTATTTCCTAAATACGCATATTTGAGGTGAGTGGGTAGTGGTTTCAGTTCCAAAACAGGTGGATGCTCAATGGAGGGCTTTAAAGGATTCACAGATCTATCAGTTAAATCTATATTCATACATACATGTTGTGGTTTATCTACAGGCATATCCATTATGTCAGATACATTCAAGTCAGCTATATCTAATTGTACATATTCATTAGCATGCTTAGTTAATAGGACATGCTCTAATTGTTCTTCCATCAGTGAGTCAACAATATCCATGCTAGCACAAGACTCAGAATCAGAGGGGTACCTCAAGGCGTTATACACACTAAATTTCACCTCTTCATCATGAACCCTCATAGTGAGCTCACCTTTTTGAACATCTATTAGTGCCCTACCTGTGGCTAGAAATGGTCTGCCTAGCAGGATGGGGACCTCCTTGTCTGCCTCATAGTCCAGGACAATGAAATCTGCAAGGAAAATAAATTTGTCAACTTTCACTAGAATATCCTCAATCTTACCTTCAGGGTATGCGATGGATCTGTCTGCTAGCTGTAAAGTGACAGTGGTTGGACGTGCTTCCCCTATTCCCAACTGGCGGAATAGGGACAGGGGCATGAGATTTATGCTGGCGCCCAGGTCACAAAGCGCTCTGCCCACGTGCTTGCCTCCAAGTTCTACAGGTAAGGTGAAGGAACCAGGATCCTTCTCCTTCTTGGGCAGCTTGTTCTGGAGGATGGCACTGCACTCCTCAGTGAGGTTTACTGTTTCAAACTCACCAATTATTTTTTTGTTAGTAATAATGTCCTTCAAAAACTTCACATAGGAAGGCATAGACTGTAAAACTTCTACAAAAGGAATGTTGACATGCACTTGTTTAAGAATTTCTAAGAATTTATTAAAATGAACTTCCTGTTCCTGCTTCTTCTTAAGCCTTCGAGGATATGGAGGTGGTGGCACATATGCAGGCACGTCAGGGCGCCTTAGGATAGGTGGAGGCCTCGGAATTTCTTCTATCTCCTCAACAATTGGCTCTAGCCTGGCTCCTGATGTGCTAGTTGGTGGTGGACCTTGGTTTGGCAGAGACTCCAGTGGAGCACTAGACTCAGTGTTCTCTACTCTCTTTGGTGTGTCCTTTGTGTTGCTCACCAATGGTCTTCCACTCCTAAGTTCAATTGCTTGAACTTGTTCTTTGCCATCTCTCCTTGGTACCTCGGTGTCAGCAGGGAGTCTACCTTGGGGCCTACTCTTGAGTTCATTGGCTAATTGGCCTATTTGGTTTTCTAGGCTCCTAAGAGTAGCTTGCTGGCTTTGAAGCGTAGCATCATTCTTAGCTATGTATTCCTTGAGTAAGTTTTCTACAGAAGATCCTACAGGTTGATTGTATGGTTTTTGGTACATTGACTGGTTATGTTGGGGAGTGAAACCAGGTGTTCCACTCGGTCTAGGTTGGTTAAGATTTTGGTTAGTGTTTTGTTGGCCACCCCATGACAGGTTTGGGTGGTTTCTCCAACCAGGGTTATAGGTGTTGGAGTAGGGGTTATTCCTAGGCTGCTGCTGGCTCCCAACATAGCAGACTGAGGATGGATTCCCAGGGCAGTATTCATATGGGTGCCCTTCCCCACAGAATCCACAGATAAGTGCCTCGCCTTGACTTGGCTGGGTGCCCATTGACATGGCTGTGGCGGTATTGGCACTGGTTTGGAGATTGGTCTGAGCCATTTGCTTAACTAGGTTGGTCAGGGCGTTTATTTGGGTGCTCATGGCGCTTAGAGCATCCTTGTCTTGAGCTCTAGTTGGCTCTACTGGATCATCTGACCACCTACAGTGAGATGTTGAGATCTTCTCCAAGATCTCATAAGCTTCGTTGTAACTCTTGGACAACATGGAACCTCCAGCAGATGAGTTTAGAACTTGTCTGGTGCTGGGGTTGCATCCTTTAAAGAAGACTTCTATTTGGATACACCATGGAATGCCATTGTGTGGACATTTAATGATAAGGTCTTTGAATCTTGTCCACGGTTCGTGAAGAGACTCACTCGGAGCTTGTTTAAATTTGATGATATCATCACGAAAGGTCGAATTCCTATCTGGTGGGAAATATTTGACTAGGAATTTTTCTGCTAAGTCTGTCCAATTGAGGACAGATCCTGAGGGTAATGAATTTAACCACGTTTTGGCTTTGTCCCTCAAAGAGTAAGGGAAAAGATATAGCCTCAGGGCTTCTTGGGAAACTCCAGGAATGAGGAAGGTATCACTGACTCCTAGGAAGTTCCTAAGGTGGTTATGGGGGTCCTCATTTTCTATTCCAAAGAATTGTCCCACAGTGGACAACATTTGGAACATCACTGGTTTTAACTCGAAGGAGTTGGCAGTGATTTCAGGACGGATTATGCTGGGGTTCAGCTCCCCAGGCATAGGTACTAGGTACGAAAGGATGGCGCTATCCTTGTCATTCGCTATTTCAATGGGATTGCGAGTGACAGGCACCAGGTTTTGATCTATTCCAGCCATTTCTTCTTGAGTGGATTGCGGAGACTCTGCGGTTTCAGCAATTATTTGAGGTAAAAGGGGTTGTTTAAAGAGACGTTTCTTGGCTCTATTTCTAGCTTTAAATAATCTCTCAGGCTCAGGGTTGAACTCTAGATCACTACTTGGAGTCTCATTCATAAACTACCCTAAATGGTACCTGAAGAAGAAATGAAGATGGATCAAATTCAATGGAAAATAACTTGGTGTTTCAGACTTAACAAACTTCGTTTTCACTTAAAATAAGTCCCCGGCAGCGGCGCCAAAAACTTGTTGCGTGCTCAATGTGTTACAGATAAATAAGCAAGAAGGTAGATAGAGCACTCAGAACATGCAAGCATACATGGTCTCACAGCAAGTAGTAAGTATATTCCATTCGTTTTTTCCACAGAGACTTATTTTTAGCTATTCATGAAGTGTATTTGTTAAGAAAGAAGGGGTGGATTTGATGGGGTAAAATTGGTTTTTAATTATCTAATTTTTGCTGAATGTGTAAAGGAATGCAACATAAACAAATGCAAGTTGAAATTAGACTCAAAAGACAAGAGATGGAATTAATAAACGAAGAAGAAAACAGCTAAACAGAATGGTAACTTAGCAGAATTGCGGACACCGCAATTTTACCGCAATTGAATAACAGCGAAAGTGTGTAAATGGGTGAATTAAGGGCTACTAATGACTATCCTATAGGCATTTTTATACGATTCTCAAGCACTGGATCTACTCTCTATGCATCGAACTCACTCTATCTCATGTATCGTCCGATTCCATGCATTAGATTCTTTAGTTTACTCGACTCAAAGTAAGGTCTTAAGCATCTTGTTAAAACAGAAGTGTTTAGTTTGTACTAGGGAAACGCCTATTCCTAGGCCGTTTCCTGGTTACCATGAAAGGCTAGCATGATTATACGACTCTGAACTCTTACTCCTTCCAGAGGTTAGGAGTTCTTTGGACAAAATGGATGGCCAATCGAAATTGCCCGTGGGATGAAGCTTACATACAATCAATGCTTCAAGACCTATCCTACATGCTTGGTTCACGTTTTTTAGCCTATAGTTCTGTCATTAGCATGCCCCTAAGTGACTTAGCTACTCATGGATATACAGAGAACAGAAATGTAAGATAAAATAGACATGCTTAGAAGGGAAATATACTCCAAACAGTAAGACAAAACCGTAGCAGCAGAAGATGGAAACTGTGAAATGAAGTCTTGCAATTTGATTACTTTGAATGTTGAACGGACAAAAGGGAACTTAAAGGAAATAATTCAAAGACAGACAGCGACGAAATGCAGTAAACTAATCACTAAACCAGAAGCGATAACTAAACAATGCTGGAAATGAGAAAGGAAAGACAAAAAGCAGTAAATGGTGCTTGGAAGCCTCGTTGCAGTCGCCTCGAATGAAGGGGATGAAAGGTCAGCCTTGCTTGGATGAATCCAATCGAGAGAGAAGAAGAATCTCCTCTCCTTCCTATCAGATTATCGATTCCAACAGCTGAGACTCTCACTCCAACAGACGGCAAAGGAAAACAGGGCGAAAAGATGGACTGCGAGAAGACTCTACGCTTTCGGATGATGACTGAACCTCCGACTTTGACCCCCTTTTATAGTAGTTTGCAGGTGCGTTTGGGCCAAGGAGAACCATCAATCTTCAACGTCATATATCAGAATGGATGGAGGAGAAAGAACGAATCCCTGAAATTACGGAAATTAACAGAAACAGATCAGTCAACTTACGGTTTTCACTTGAATAATTGCGGCTTCAGCAATGTTTTCGCAATGCTGTCGTAATGCAGCTTTTTTTCATTCTTTTCCTTCGGTTTTCAACCCTTTTCTTTCCTATTGTGCATAAGTCCTAATTTAGCTACCTTCTTCTCATTCTCATATTTAAGCATAGGTTTAGGCTAAATGCTATCAAAAACACCTAAAAGTGTACATCTTCTTAAGCTAAATGGGTCCTCAATAAGTCACTTTCAGAGACTTAACAGGCGGCCACTCCCACGGCTTTCCTCGCTGGGAGTCTTTCTCACCCCAATCGGTGAGTCCTCCGTCGCGATTCGCCATTTCCTTTTCTTAGGTGTACCGACTGGTTCAGAAGGACCAGCAGGTATCTCAGTCACCACCTTCCACTTCTTTCTTCGCACTGGTAGCTTCAGAGGCCGTGAGGGCTGCGCAGCATCGGCGTCTGCTAAGGAAAGCAGCGCCTCTCTCGCAGCTTCTTCTGCGTCAGGCAACTTTTTCTTAGGTGTGGA
This sequence comes from Herpetospermum pedunculosum, assembly GCA_028017165.1. Classification (NCBI taxonomy): domain Eukaryota; kingdom Viridiplantae; phylum Streptophyta; class Magnoliopsida; order Cucurbitales; family Cucurbitaceae; genus Herpetospermum; species Herpetospermum pedunculosum. The sequence goes on from CM051529.1 coordinate 53,859,777, forward strand.
TCGATCTGCTCGTTTGGATACCATTGTCGTTCTTTGAGGATCTGAAGGTAGGAGATGCAGAGGAAGAAGAAGACTGAATTTGGAGGTCCAACGGTCTGAGAAAACGTAAAGGGCAGAGATCCAATGACGGCTATTTGTACTTGAGTACCCTTCAACGGCTCTTTTCTGTTGCGGACTCAGCAAATCTTCCGCAATAAATCCGCCTAGTCGTTGAGATATTTCTTGATTTGAGTTGCAAGATTCAGCAACCAAATCTTTGATTTAGCCCGATCTTCTTCGTGGATCTTCTCCCCTTGATTCATCTCCTTCATTGCCTCTTAAAGATCTCCCATTAATATCCCCTAATTAAAACAAAAATCCGTAATTAAAATAAAAAATAAACAACTAAAACACAAACCGAAAATACTAGAAAAAAACAAAGGCATAGCCTTCTGATGGATGAGCACAGTGGTCACTCATCCCCTCTCGATTTGATTCTCAAACTTCAGATAGAAGGAAGGCTGAGAGTGTCTTTACATCTCCTTCCTCATAGTAGTGCTTCAACCTTGCACCATTCACCATGAACGGTTGCCCTTGGTGTAAGTTTCTAATCTCAATAGCACCATAAACAAAAACGTTAGTTATCACAAAAGGACCTGACCATCTAGACTTAAGTTTGCCTGGAAATAACCTTAACCGTGAGTTGAATAATAAGACATGCTGGCCTTTTTTAAAGTCCTTGATCCTAAGTCTACTATCATGCCAAATTTTAGTTTTTTCCTTATACATTTTAGCATTTTCATAGGACATATGTCTTAGCTCATCTAATTACTCATGTAATTGCAGAGACCGCAAAGTTCCAGCATCGGTCACGCAATAATTTAGTTCTTTTAAGGCCCAAAAGGCTTTGATTTCCAATTCGAAGGGAAGATGACATGCTTTTCCATACACTAGCCTATAAGGAGACATACCTAAGGGAGTTTTATATGCAGTCCTATATGCCCAAAGTGCATCATCTAACTTAAAAGACCAGTCTTTTCTATTAGGTTTGACCACTTTTTCAAGTATGTTCTTAATCTCCCTATTGGATATTTCAGCTTGTCCATTTGAGTGTGGGTGATAAGGGGTTGCTACTCTATGTCTAACATTGTATTTAGCTAATACCTTTTCCATAGCTTTATTTATAAAGTGAGTTCCCTCATCACTAATTATAGCACGTGGTGTACCAAACCTTGTGAAAATATGCCTATTAAGAAACTTAATGATTGTTTTGGCATCATTTGATGGACATGCAATGGCTTCTACCCATTTAGATACATAATCTAAAGCTACGAGTATATAGAGATTACCTGCAGATGGAGGGAATGGTCCCATGAAGTCGATGCCCCACACATCAAAGAGTTCCAACTCCAAGATGTAGGTGAGAGGCATCTCATCTTTCCTACTGAGATTACCTGTCCTTTGACACTCATCGCAGCTGTGTGCATGGTCGTGTGCATCCTTGAATATCGTGGGCCAGTAGTAGCCACTTTGGAACACCTTTGCAGCCGTCCTTTGGCCACCAAAATGTCCACCATAAGGAGACGTATGGCAGTGCTCCAACACTGACTTTGCCTCAGCAGCTGATACACACTTCCTCAGTAATCCGTCTGCACATGTCTTGTAAAGTGTAGGATCGTCCCAGATAAAATTCCTAGCTTCATGTAGAAACCTCTTCTTTTCTTGCCCCCCTTTGAAAGTTGGTAGTACCTGCGTGTTGGGTTTTATGTCCTAAAACTTGTTGTTTGTAAACTGTTATGTTTGTAAACAATCTATTTAGTAATATAGAGTTATTAAGTTTTAATTCAGTAAAAGAGTTTACTGGATTAAAGTGAAACATGTTTTATCCTATACCAATAACCAACCACCCTTGGCATTGTTTGAGTATTTGAATCTCATGTATGACATGATTGTGGATCAGGTTCAAGTATACTGCCAAAATGATCTATAGTATATGGATAAGGCTGGGTACCTTATCCTGGTAACACTATTGGATGCGGCTCACTTTGTATTGTACAGAACGATGTGATCCGAATCGTTCCACATGGAGATGTGAGAAGTGAGGGTGTCCTGTGTAAAGAGTTTACACAAGATCGAACCGCGTATTAAGCCACTCTCTCTTTATAACACCGTTTACTGATTGAGACTGACTTATACACATTGATGGCCTAGGTAACTCGTTCTTAATCCTGAGCTCGCTATGAACTCCTGCTTATTCGGAAGTATCCTTTGACTTGTATGGGTGAGAGTGGCGGAATGCCCGCTCAATAAGCCTACCAACTTGGGGATAAAGCCGAATAAGTAGCTGGGGACATAGTATAGCAAGATTGGAATTCACTCCTAACCCGCTCTTCAGGGTTAGTAGATAGGTTGTTCTCTTAATAGCTGACTCCAGGGCTTGAACAATGTGAGCTCACACTCTCATGTGATGAGAGAGTTATATTGATCTTTTGGTTGGACCAAAGATCTATTGTTCATTAGAGGTGTCAGTGGTACTTAAGGAACAAGATGTAATGCAGGGGTTAAACGGTTCATACGACCCAGCTGTGATTACGGACAACCTGTGAAGGATTGACTTACCGATGACGGTTATATCAAGAGGACACAATATATCTACAGTGAGGAGAGTGCAGCCCTTGGACTTTAGTGGAGTCTCCGGGGGTTAACGAATGTTGATCGATTCGGGTCAAAAGAGTTTTGACCGAATGATCTCGTATTGTTGGAGCTCATGATCTGTAGGTCCTTTAGGTTCTCCTGGCTAGTTCGGATAAAGCGGTATAGCCGTGCTATAGGGTTAAATTCGGAGAAATTTGAATTAGGGTTTGTTCGAGGGGTTATATATTTAAATGTGATTAAAATATATAACCGGAGGAAGTCGTATTTAAATGTGATTTAAATACTCGACTGGAGAAAAATATGAATATTGATTCGTATTTTGGAAAAGTCGGTTTTCTGAAAACCGGGCTATAGTGGAAGGTGTATTATTATATTAGTATTTGATATTAATATTAATAATAAATTAAATAATTAAAATTGTTTTAATTATTATTAATTTTAATAAATAATAATTATTTATAATTATTATTATTATCATTAATTTTTCCATGCATGTCCAACATGTGTATTCCACTATCTTTTCCTTACTCATGAAGCAAGTCAAATTGATATGGTCATGTCTTTTGGCTTGAGTGAGTGTGTGATCTCTAAGTTGAAGAACTTCTCTCTCTCTCTCTCGTAGGAACTTCTTCTCACAAGTTTTTGGATTGAAAATCTTCAAGTGTTGAAGGAAATCTCCATGGTTGAAGCTTGAAGAAGAAGAGAAGTTGTAGCTTTGGTTGTTGAAAATTCAAGGTGGTTCTTTGAGAAAGATTCGAGAAAAGTTAAGTTGTTAATTCTTCTTCCCTTGATATTTGGATTTCAAGTTGTTGAAATTCAAAGGGTTTGTTGTATTGTGTTCTTGATGTTCTTGATGAATTGTTCATCAAGTTCATATTAACACAATCCCAATCCCAAACACAAGCCAACAGCTCCATCTTGTTCCTCCACCTTCAAACGAACCCCCTTAGCTTAAGGAGTCCCACCACTCCGCTATTACCGCCTGAGAATAGCTGGGACTACTCTAAGGGTGGTCCTCGTGTGCTCGTGATTGTTCCTGCTGAGTTCGTGACCGGAGGAGAGATAGAGATCGAGGGGGCTGTAGAGGTGCAGAGGTAGACGAGAAGACGAACATCAAAACAAGGTAATTTTGTCCCTTGCAGCTCACTGGTAAATTTACCGGTCAGTTTTTACCGATAGGTAATTTACCGGCGGGGCTTCCCAAACGCTGTTTCTTAAGCGTTTGGGGGTTGTTTTCCCGGTCGAGATTTACCGGTCGGTAAATCCTACACCGAGGAAACCGGTCGGTAAGTGTTACCGGTTTTCTTTACCGGTTGAAATTTATCGGTTGATAAATTTACCGGTCTAGAGTTTACCGATGGGGTTGAACCGGTTCTTTTACCGGTTGCCATTTACCGGTGTATGGGCGCCGGTTTATCGGTCAGACTCTTGCTTCGGTAATTCCTTTACCGGTCGGTTTTTACCGGTTGACTTTACCGGTCGGTATTTACCGGTGGTAAGGAATTACCGGTGGGACTCGAAGTGATGAAAAATGTTAAGTGTTAGCATTGTTTCTCACTTCTTGTTTGTTGCTTATTGATTGCTGAAGATCCTCAGCCAGTTTAGGCTTCTTCCGCTGCGCCTCTGGTTGTGTCGGGATCCTTCGGTTTCCATCAATTGGTATCAGAGCATGCTTTAAGCTCTCAATTTTGCACAAATTGAGTCCTAGGTGGGTTGTTTTGATTTCTTGCTTGGGTGGCTGAAGCATTTTGGTTTATGGCATTGGTTTACTTTCCTTGTTTTTACCTTTGGTTTGTAATAGCCTTGGCTTGTTTAAATAAGGCTTAATGTGTGGCTTGGAGTCTGTAATTCGTTTAGTCTTAGAGTCTAGGGTTGTTGCAGAGCCAAGGTGTGCAAGGAGCCAAGAAGCCGAGGTGTTTGAAGTTGCTCGAAGAGTTCGTTGTGCTTCAAGACCTAGCTTGGGGTTTTGACAAGCTTGTAATAATTAGTATTGCTTGCTTGATGCCATAAACCGAATTGCTTTAGTGTGATTAATTTATAGGATGCATGAGATGTATGGTTTAAATTAATGCCCTTGCTTGTGCATAAAGTATGCCATATAGATTTCAAATCCCACCTTAGGAAGCATGTTGCATGCATTATGTATGTTATAAGTGTTATAATGTATAGGATGCATGCTTAATTCATGAGATTCAATATAAGTGTTATATTGGTTATGAATTAGGGAATTGTATGTTTAAGAGCATAATTGATATAAGTGTTATATTAATTATGAAGTTAAATATTCAATTCGCCATGCCTTAGTGTTGCATGTTTGAGAAGCATGTAGAGTTGTTGTAGAAAGTCTAAGTTTTGCAAAGCGTTGTAAAATTGGATAGACTTTTAAAATCTATAACAAAAAAAAAGCATGTTCATTTAGGGTTAAATGAGACGTCCGGTTCATTAGATGAATAGGTCGTTATCTCGTAAATGCTAAGGTTATGAGAAACTCACCCGGTGAAATTCTGTTCGAGGTTGGAGGTATTTAAGTTGACGGTTTACGGAACACCTCCTACCTGGGGACGATCCGGTACTTGAGTAAAGTTAACCCGACTTTGTGAGCGTGCGTGAGAGGTGTGAGGTTAATAAAAGTGTTTATAACCTAGACATCTCAGGTAAAAAGTTTGCCTAGACTTAAGGTTTTATTTTCTTAGCCTGATAAAACCTGAGTAGTTTACCCTTAAAACCGTCCATGATACTTAGTAGATGTGTTGAGAAGGAATATATGATATATCCCTCTCCTGCTACGCACTCCCTATAGTTCACAACGTGAGAATTTTGCTCGACCTCGTGTTGCTAATGTGGCAACCCCATTCGGATGGTATTTGCAACTTTCAATAGCAAGGTGAATGGAGTAAGTATCTATAGTAAGTGGGAGAAGGAAGTACGTCAGTACATCCTACGGTCTCCTCCATTGGATTGAACCGTGAGATTCCCATGTTTCGCCTGCTAGGTGCCCACGAGTGGTACCGATCCATACGGAGGGCGGGGCATGGGAGGTCGAACACCCCAGTCACCATTTATGGATAGTGAAACATAGGGCCATTCCCAACTCTGACATTCCATACGGTTGCTATGTTGGGGCCGTTCTATGCATTCTAAAAATGGAGGGTCACACTTACGGGATTTGCTAAGGAGTTAGTAAATCCAGACCAAAAACGATAACTAAGATGCTATAGGAATAAGAGTTATTCCGGAGTTAGGATTTAGTCAAGAACGTCTTGATTTAGTAAAGGAATGCTCTCCTACCCTAAGGTAGGGACCATTCTGACTTACTAAAGTATTGTTGCTAGTAAATAAAGATTTTGGGTACTTTATTTACTACTAAATCTTTAATTGGTTCAAATAGGTTAAAACCGTTTCACTAATAGTTTTACATTCTTTACAGCATGTCGAGTTCGTTCATTCAGTTGTTGTCACACGACAAATTAACCAGAGAAAATTTTGGGTCTTGGAAGTCGAACCTTAATGCGGTTTTGGTTCTTGACAACCTGAGATTTGTCTTAACGGAGGAGTGTCCTCCGGTTCCTGGTTCAAATGCCTCACGAACTGTTCGTGAAGCATACGACGGTTGGATTCGGGCTAATGATAAAGCTCGAGTTTACATCCTGGCAAGCATATCTGATGTTTTGTCAATGAAGCATGAGGGGATGGTTTCCGCTAAGGAAATCATGGCTTCACTACAAGAGATGTTTGGAAAACCTTCCTCATCTCTTAGGTATAAAGCCCTCAAGCACATTTTCAACTGCCGTATGGTGGAAGGAACCTTTGTTAGGGAACATGTCCTTAACATGATGGTGTACTTCAATACTGCAAAAGTAAATGGAGCAATCGTTGACGAACAAGGTCAGGTTGGATTTATCTTGGAATCTCTTCCGAAGAGTTTCCTGCACTTCAGGGCCAATATGGTCATGAACAAGATAGAATACAATCTGACGTCTCTTCTGAACGAGCTTCAGATATATCAGTCCCTGCATACCTCTAAAGGAAAGGAGAAGGAGGTAAATGTTACCACTTCTGTGAAATTCCAGAAAGGGTCTGGGTCTGGGACTAAATCTGAATCTCCTTCTGTGAGTAATAAGATTATTCACAAGAAGAAGAGAAGTGTCAGGAAGGGCAAAACCCCAACTGTTGGCAAGGTAAAAGCTTCACACAGTGGAAAGTGTTTTCATTGTGGTGTAGAAGGGCATTGGAAACGGAACTGCCCCAAATACCTTGCAGAGAAAAAGGAAAAGAATGAACGACAAGGTAAATATGATTTATCTTTTGTCTAAACATGTGTTGTGGATTATGATAGTCATACCTGGATGTTGATTCAGGAACCACTAATCATGTTTGTTATTCTTTTTCAGGAAACTAGTTCCTGTCTGCCTATTTCTTGACGAAGACGACTTATGAAGATGTCTTCGCAGTCACTACAGTGGGAGCTTGCTGATAGTTTAGTTGTCTGTATAGAAATAATTTCAACTGTTGTAATTATTATCTATAGAACTCAAGTTTGTTTTGAACACTTTTATTGTATATAGTATCTTTTGTTTGTTAAATGAAGAGTTCATTTTGCAAAAGATATATACTAGTAGTGTTCTATTAAAACTTGGTAAACAACTAAAGTGTTAAGATTTATCTTGTTTTATATTGAAAGCAAAAAAAAAAATAAAAAAAAAATAAAAAAAAAATAAAAAATTAAATTAACAAAGGTTGTTAGTTTAGCTGATTCTTCTCAACCGTTGAGAAAGCCTATATGTAGTGGGAGGTTTATGAGATAATCTGGACCACTATATTGGCTTGTGTTATGACTCTAGTTATCAAAGTTGTTGATAATGGTAAATTCATAAACAAGAACCAGTGGCTCAAAACCATGAATCTTCAAGGGGTTTAAAGACCTAGACTATGAGGTGTAAACCTCTAAGTCTTGACTTTCTGAACAAAGGGATTGTCCCGAAGGGAATGAGTTAATTGTGTATTAACTTCTTCTCTTGTTGTCAGATATAAGTTATATAGAATACTCGTGTTCATTGTCCTATTCTATTTGATAGGATAAGGTAAATGGAAATCAAGATTAGCTATCTTGATAGAGTATCTATTAGTCTGAACCAGGAAGATTCATTATTTAAGATTCAGAGCAAATCGTTTGCAGTCTTATTCAATTCATTTATGAATTGGATTTAGTATCTAAATCTTAAGATTATAAGGATTGATTTTCAAATCAAATCTTATGGTTTTGAACATTACATTGATAAATCTTGTTAGACAAGTATTTGATCAATGTAATAGCTTTCATAGTAAATTCCCATAGTTTCACTCCTAATCATTGTGAATGATGAAGGAGTCATTTCTTTGATAAGCTTAGATTAGCTCTGTTGGTTCTAAGGATTCAGGTTAAACTGAATCGTAAGAACATATGGCTAGTGGGAGCTGTCAAAAGTAATGTTGTTAAAGTTTTGTCAAGGAGTAATAGAATACAAGAGTATTATTGCTGTTTTCTCATGTGATAGCTAAGCTTTCTTGCAGCTTGTGAAGTAGCAAAAAGTTTATGAATTAAACTCAAAGTTTAGTGCTCTGAGAGGATGTGATAGTCACATGGGTTCCTCACAGCACTTCATGCTGTTCGTGTTTACTCTGTTTCTCATGGCTAAACTGTTTGAGAAATACCTAAAGTGTTTAGGGCTCTGTTGCGTGCTCAATGTGTTAAAATAAATAAGCAATAAGAGAGAGAGAGCACTCAGAACATGCAAGCATACATGATCTTATAGCAAGTAGTAAGTATTTTTTCATTCGTTTTCCCACAGAGATTTATTATGAGCTACTCGTGAAGTGTTTTGTTAAGAAAGAATGGATGAATTTGATGGGGTAGAATTGGTTTTAAATTGTCTAATTTCTAAGGAATGTGTAAAGGATAGCAACATAAACAAGTGTAAGTCAAAGATAAACTCAAATGAAAAGAGGAAGAATTAATAAACGAAGAGAAAAGTAGCTAAACAGAATTTTAAACTTAGCAGAATTGCGAGAACAACAATTCTACCGCAATGTTACTGACAGCGAAAGTGTGTAAAATGGAGAAACAAGGGCTACTAACGACTCCTCTATAGGCATTTTTATACGATTCTCAAGCACTGGATCAACTCACTATGCATCAAACTAACTTAATCTCATGTATCTTCCGATTCCATGCATTAGATTCTTTAGTTTACTCATGTCCAAGTAAGGTCTTAAGCATCTTATTAAAGCAGAAAGATATGGTTTGTACTAGGAAAACGCCTATTCCTAGGTCGTTTTCTGGCTACCTTGAAAGGCTAGCATGAGTGTATGACTCTGAACTCTTACTCCTTCCAGAGGTTAGGAGTTCTTTGGACAAAATGGATGGCCAATCGAAATTGCCCGTGGGATGAAGCTTACATACAATCAATGCTTCGAGAGCTATCCTACATGCTTGGTTCACGTTTTTTAGCCTATAGTATTGTCATTAGCATGCCCCTATGTGACTTAGTTACTCATGGATATAGGGAGAACAGAAATAGGAGATAAAGTAGACATGCTTAGAAGAAATTTAAAGACAAACAGCAAGGGAAAAACAGTAGCAGCAAAGAGAAGAAACTGTGAAATGAAGAATTGTGCTTTGATTACTTGAGTGTTTGAATGAACAAAGGGACGCTTAAAGTAAATAACATAAAGACAGAAAGCAACGAAATGCAATAAACTAGCCACTAGAAGGGAAACAACAACAAAGCAGAACTGGAAATTAGAAATGAAAGACAAAAAGCAGTAAATGAGCTTGAACGCCTCGTTGCAAACGCCTCGGCTGAAGGGAGAGAAAGGGTAGCCTTGCTTGGATGAATCCAATCGGGAGAGAAGAGGTCTTCTCTCCTTCCTATCAGATTGTCGATTCCAACAGCTGAACCTCTCACACCAACAGACGGAGAAGAAAAACAGGAGAAAAGATGGAGCTGCGAAGAGGCTTCTACGCTTTCGGATGATGATTGAACCCTCTACTTTGACCCCCTTTTATAGTAATCTGCAGGTGCGTTTTGATGGAGCGACATGCGCAGCGGAAAGCGATTTCGGAACGATGATACTCTAATTTCATCAATTTAACAAATAGAAATCATGCTCAAAAGACGGAAATAAGAAATTTAGAATACATACCCTTGTAGTTCCAATTTCTTCAAGATCCGTCGGCCGTTCCACGTCACGAACTCTTCCGACCTCTTCACACGAACGCCTCGAGGACCACCCCAGGTAGTCCCGCTATCCTCGGCGCCGCGCAACGGGGTTGTGGGACTCCGAAGCAAAAAAGAAAAGATAGAAAGAAAGGGATGAAGAGAAGGTCTAAGGAGATAATTGCTTGTCTTTGAAAAACAATTTCAAAGACGTACATCACAGAAGCTAAAAACCATCTTTTTAAACTTCATCTATATCCATCCATATAAATCCACCTTTTTCAAAAATGATATATATAACATTTATAAAGAAAAGTGGATTACACATGGTTTACATGCAATTGCATGTAAACTAATATATATATATATTTTATAAAAAATTAATTCTCAATTAATTTTAAATAAAAAAATATTTTATTTATTAAACTTTTTAATAAATAAAATATATATATATATATATATTTATTAATTAAACTTTTTAATTAATAAATATATTTAATTCAATATCAAATATTAATTAAATAATATGGATATACCCGGTTTTCCGAAAACCGACTTTTTGCACATGAATCCTATTCATGTTTTAGACCATTCTCATATTTAAATCATATTTAAATATGTTCATCATTCTTCCACAAACCGAATTTGAACAATTCAAATTCTTTTTCTTTTCTTTTATACACTGTTGCACGACGTTATCCGAGCTAGCCAGGAGAACCTAAAGGACCTACAGATCATGAGCTCCAACGATACGAGATTATCCGGTCAAAACTCTTTCAACCGAACTAACCAACATTCGTTAACCCCCGGAGACTCCACTATAGTCCGAGGGTTGCACTCTCCTCACTGTAGATATATTATGTCCTCTTGATATAACCATCATGGGTAAGTCGATCCTTCACAGGTGTCCGTTATCACAGCTAGGTCTTTTATACCGTTTAACCTCTGTGATACCTCTTGTTCCTTAAGTACCACTGACACCTCTAATGAACATTTAATCTGTGATCCAATCATCAGATCAGAATCCTCTTCACACAAAAGAGGATGAGGCCTCATGTTCAAGCCCCGGAGTCAGCTATTAAGGGAACACCTATCTACTAGACCCTAAAGAGGGTAGGAGTGAATTCCATCTTGCTACACTATGTCCCCAGCTACCTATTCGAGTTTATCCCCAAGTTGGTAGGCTTATTGAGCGGGCGACCTGCCACTCTCACCCATACAAATCTAAGGATACTCTCGAATAAGCATGAGTTCATAGCAAGCTCAGGATTAAGAACGAGTTACCTTAGGTCATCAAAAGTGATAAAGTCGGTCTCACCAGTAAACGGTGTTATAAAGAGAAAGCGACTTTATCGTGGTTCTGTCTAATGCAAACTCATTGCATAGGACGCCCCCGCTCGCACATCTCTATGTGAAACGATTCGGATCACATCGTTTTGTACAATACAAAGCGAGCCGCATCCAATAGTGTTACCAGAATAAGGTACCCGGCCTTATCCGTATACTATAGACCGTTTTGACTGACTACTTGAGCTTGACTCTCAATCATGTCATACATGAAGCTCAAGTACTCATATTCAGCCAAGGGTGTTGTTATTGGTACAGGTTAATGCAAACACGTTTCACTATATTCAATAAACATCTTTACTGAATAAACCTCAATAACTCTTTATTGCGTTAATAGACATATTACATTTACAACGTTTACAAACCACGAGTGTTAGGACATAAAACCCAACAAACTCCCACTTGGACTAACATGTCTGTGGGACGAATGCTGGTCAGGAATACAAAGTATCTCCCACTGTCCTATTTAGCAGCTCGCAACCCCAGACTCTCCAGGTGTCTCTCAAACACTTTAGCCGTGAGAGACTTTGTAAACGGATAAGCAACATTGTGCTCCGAGGCAATCTGTGTGACGATCACATCTCCTCGTTGCACTATCTCCCTGATAAGGTGATATTTCCGCTCGATATGCTTCCCACGCTTATGACTCCGAGGTTCTTTAGAATTTGCCACAGCACCACTGTTATCACAATAAAGTGTGATGGGCAAATTCATATTTGGAACAACTTCCAAATCTGTCAAGAACTTCCTGAGCCATACTGCTTCCTTCGCTGCTTCACAAGCTGCGACGTATTCAGCTTCCATGGTGGAGTCAGCAATACAACCTTGCTTGATACTCTTCCACACTATAACCCCTCCGTTAAGAGTGAACACTGATCCTGATGTAGATTTCCGAGAATCTATATCAGTCTGAAAATCAGAGTCAGTGTATCCTGCCAGGATCATATCCTTTGGCCCATACACGAGCACATAGTTCCTCGTTCTCCTAAGATACTTGAGGATATGTTTAACGGCGGTCCAGTGATCATATCCTGGATTAGACTGGTACCTACTGACAATTCCGACCGCAAAACAGATGTCAGGTCTAGTGCATAACATAGCATACATCAGACTGCCAACTGCAGATGCATACGGAATCCGTCTCATGTCCTCAACCTCTTGAGGTGTCTTAGGAGACTGTTCCTTAGACAAATGAATTCCATGCCTTATTGGCAGCGAACCTTTCTTGGAATTCTGCATCGAGTATCTAGATAACACTTTATCTATATAAGATGCCTGAGACAGTGCTAGCGTTCTGTTCTTGCGATTCCTTACGATCTGAATCCCAAGAACAAACTGAGCCTCTCCCAAATCTTTCATTTGGAATTGGGTTGCTAGCCACAGTTTTACGTCAGTAAGGACCCCTACGTCATTCCCAATGAGTAGTATGTCGTCTACATACAAGACTAAGAAAGCTACAGCCTTATTGACAATCTTTTTGTAGACACAAGGCTCGTCAATATTCTGTTCAAAGCCATAAGATTTGATCGCAGTATCAAACCTTATATTCCAGGATCTAGATGCCTGTTTCAACCCATAAATGGATCGATTCAGTTTGCAAACCTTTTGCTCTTGACCCTGAATTATGAACCCCTCTGGTTGGACCATATAGATACTCTCTTCAAGATTGCCATTAAGAAAGGCAGTCTTGACATCCATTTGCCAGATTTCATAATCATAAAATGCGGCAATGGACAAGAGTATTCTAATCGACTTTAACATGGCAACAGGAGAAAAGGTTTCTTCATAGTCCACCCCTTCTCGTTGGGTAAAACCCTTTGCCACAAGTCGGGCCTTAAAGGTTTGCACCTTACCGGCCTGGTCTCGTTTCCTCTTGTAGATCCACTTGCAACCAATGGGTCTTTCACCATCTGGTTGATCTACAAGACTCCAGACCGAATTGAAGTACATAGACTCCATTTCGAGGTCCATGGCTTTGAGCCACTGATCCTTGTCTACATCTGTCATTGCCTGTTTAAAGGTCAATGGATCCTCAATTCCATCATCAGGTATGACGAATTGAGTCTCAGACAAGCCAATGTAGCGGTCGGGTTGTCTCACATCCCTCCCACTGCGTCGAGGCTCTCTCAACTCTTGAGAAGGACCAGTGTTACGTCTCCAAAAGTGACCTTTTTAGGACTTAATTATCTTAGAAAGATGTTCACTCTTAGGTGTTTATGATAGCATTTAGCCTAGACCTATGCTTAAATATGAGAATTAGAAGAAGGTAGCTAAATTAGGACTTAAGTACAATAGGAAAGAAAAGGGTTGAAAACCGAAGGAAAAGAATGAAAAACAAGCATTGCGATAGCATTGCGGAAACATTGCGGACACCGCAATGTTTCAAGTGAAAACCGTAAGTTGACTGATCTTTTTCTGTTAATTTCCGTTATTTCAGGGATTCGTTCTTTCTCCTCCATCCATTCTGAAGTACGACGTTGAAGATTGATGGTTCTCCTTGGCCCAAACGCACCTGCAGATTACTATAAATAGGGGTCAAAGTCGAGGGTTCAAACATCATCCGAAAGCGTAGAAGTCTTCTCGCAGTCCATCTTTTCTCCTGTTTTCCTTTGCCGTCTGCTGGTTTGCGAAGCTCAGCTGTTGGAGTCGATAATCTGATAGGAAGGAGAGGAGATTCTTCTTCTCTCCCGATTGGATTCATCCAAGCAAGGCTGACCTTTCTCATCCTTCATTCGAGGCGGCTGCAACGAGACATTCGAGCTTGTTTTACTGCTTTCTGCTCTTCATTTCCATTTTCCAGCTTTGTTTTGTTGTTAACTCTTTTCTAGTAGCTAGCTTAGACTATTTCGTTGTGTTCTGTCTTGTTGTTATTTACTTTAAAGCTTTCTTCTATCCATTCAAACAAACAAGTAATCAATTCACAATTCATTTCACAATTCTTGTCGTTGCGATCTGCTGTCTTTCCCTTACTATTTTGTCTTCAGATTCCTTCTAAGCATGTCTACTTCTTCTCTTGCTTCTGTTCTGTTTACATCCATGAGTAGCTAAATCACATAGGGGCATGCTAATGACAACACTATAGGCTAAAAAACGTGAACCAAGCATGTAGGATAGCTCTCGAAGCATTGATTGTATGTAAGCTTCATCCCACGGGCAATTTCGATTGGCCATCCATTTTGTCCAAAGAACTCCTAACCTCTGGAAGGAGTAAGAGTTAAGAGTCATACTATCATGCTAGCCTTTCAAGGTAACCAGGAAACGACCTAGGAATAGGCGTTTCCCTAGTACAAACCATATTTTTCTGCCTTAACAAGATGCTTAAGACCTTACTTGGACATGAGTAAACTAAAGAATCTAATGCATGAAATCGGAAGATACATGAGAATGAGATAGTTTGATGCATAGAGAGTTGATCCACTGCTTGAGAATCGTGAGAAAAAGCCTATAGGATAGTCGTTAGTAGCCTAATTCATCACTTTATACACTTTCGCTGTTGTTTCAATTGCGATAGAATTGCTGTCTCCGCAATTCTGCATAAGTTACAATTCTGTCTAGCTGTTTTTGCTTTCGTTTATTAATCTCGTCTCTTCTCATTTGAGTTTAGCTTTAACTTGCACTTGTTTATGTTGCTACCCTCTTCGTATTCAGTAGGAAATAGACAATTAAAAACCAATTCTACCTCATCAAATCCACCCCTTCTTTCTTAACTTTACACTCCATGAATAGCTTATAATAAATCTCTGTGGGAAAACGAATGAAATATACTTACTACTTGCTATAAGACCATGTATGCTTGCATGTTCTGAGTGCTCTCTCTACCTTATTACTTATTTATTTTAACACATTGAGCACGCAACAAGTTTTTGGCGCCGCTGCCGGGGATTTATTTAAGCGAAAACGAAGTTTGTTAAGTTTGAAACACCAAGTTGATTGCCTATTGAAGCTGATCTGTTTCATTTCTTTTGCAGGTACTCTTGGGTTAGTTTATGAGTGAGCCTTCAAGTAGTGATCTAGAGTTCAATCCTGAGCCTGAGAGATTACTTAGGGCCAGAAATAGAGCCAAGAAACGTCTCTTTAACCAACCCTCTATACCTCAAGTAATTGCGGGAACCGCAATTCCTCCGCAATTGTCTCAAGAAGAAATGAATGGAATAGTTCCAAATCCGGTGCCTGTCACTCGCAATCCCATCGAAATAGCGAATGACAAGGATAGCGCCATATTATCGTACCTAGTACCTATGCTTGGGGAGCTGAACCCCAGCATAATCCGTCCTGAAATCACTGCCAACTCATTCGAGTTAAAGCCAGTGATGTTCCAAATGTTGTCCACTGTGGGACAATTCTTTGGAGTAGAAAATGAGGATCCCCACAACCATCTTAGAAACTTCTTAGGAGTTAGTGATACATTCCTTATCCCTGGAGTTTCCCAAGAAGCCTTGAGGCTATACCTTTTCCCTTACTCTTTGAGGGACAAAGCCAAAACATGGTTGAACTCATTACCCTCAGGATCAGTCCTTAATTGGACAGACTTAGCAGAGAAATTCCTAGTCAAATACTTCCCACCTGATAGGAATTCTACCTTTCGTGATGACATAATCAAGTTTAAACAAGCTGACACTGAGTCTCTTCACGAAGCTTGGACAAGGTTTAAAGATCTTCTTCTTAAATGTCCACACCATGGCATCCCATGGTGTATCCAAATAGAGGTCTTTTTCAAAGGATGCAACCCCAACACTAGACAAGTCTTAAACTCATCTGCTGGAGGTTCCATGTTGTCCAAGAGTTACAACGAAGCCTATGAGATCTTGGAGAAGATCTCAGCATCTCACTGTAGGTGGTCAGATGATCCAGTTGAGCCAACTAGAGCTCAAGACAAGGATGCTCTAAGTGCAATGAGCAGCCAAATAAATGCCCTGACCAACCTAGTTAAGCAAATGGCTCAAGCCAATCTCCAAACAAGTGTTAACACCGCTACCGCCATGTCAATGGGCACCCAACCAAGTCAAGGTGAAACACTTATATGTGGATTCTGTGGGGAAGGGCACCTGTATGAATACTGCCCTGGGAATCCAGCCTCAGTCTGCTATATTGGAAGTCAGCAGCAGCCTAGGAACAACCCATATTCCAATACTTACAACCCTGGTTGGAGGAACCACCCAAACCTGTCATGGGGTGGCCAACAGAATACTAACCAAAATCCTAACCAACCAAGGCCAAGTGGAACACCTGGTTTCACTCCTCAACATAACCAATCAATGTATCAAAAACCTTACAACCAACCTGTAGGATCTTCTGTAGAAAACTTACTCAAGGAGTACATAGCCAAGAATGATGCCACACTACAGAGTCAGCAAGCCACTCTTAGGAGCCTAGAGAACCAAATAGGCCAATTAGCCAATGAACTCAAGAGTAGGCCCCAAGGTAGACTCCCTGCTGACACTGAAGTGCCAAGGAGAGATGGTAAGGAACAAGTTCAAGCAATTGAACTCAGAAGTGGTAGACCATTGGTGAGCAACACAAAGGACACACCAAAGAGAGTAGAGAACGCTGAGTCTAGTGCTCCACTGGAGTCTCTGCCAACCCAAGGTCCACCACCAACAAGCACATCAGGAACAAGGCTAGAACCAATTATTGAGGAGATAGAAGAAATTCCAAGGCCTCCTCCAATCCTAAGGCGACCTGACGTGCCTGCATATGTGCCACCACCTCCATATCCTCGAAGGCTTAAAAAGAAGCAGGAACAGGAAGTGCACTTTAATAAATTCTTAGAAATTCTTAAGCAAGTGCATGTCAACATTCCTTTTGTAGAAGTTTTACAGTCTATGCCTTCCTATGTAAAGTTTTTGAAGGACATTATTACTAACAAAAAATTAATTGGTGAGTTTGAAACAGTAAACCTCACTGAGGAGTGCAGTGCCATACTCCAGAACAAGCTGCCCAAGAAGGAGAAGGATCCTGGTTCCTTCACCTTACCTGTAGAGCTAGGAGGCAAGCACGTGGGCAGAGCGCTTTGTGACCTGGGCGCCAGCATAAACCTTATGCCCCTATCACTATTCCGCCAGTTGGGAATAGGAGAAGCACGTCCAACCACTGTCACTTTACAACTAGCAGACAGATCCATCGCATACCCTGAAGGTAAAATTGAGGATATTCTAGTGAAAGTTGACAAATTTATTTTCCTTGCAGATTTCATTATCCTGGATTATGAAGCAGACAAGGAGGTCCCCATCCTATTAGGCAGACCATTTCTTGCCACAGGTAGGGCCCTGATCGACGTCCAAAAAGGTGAGCTCACTATGAGGGTTCATGATGAAGAGGTGAAATTTAGTGTGTATAAAGCTTTAAGGTATCCCTCTGACCTTGAATCCTGTGCTAGCATGGACGTTGTAGATTCTTTAATGGACGAACAATTAGAGCATGAACTGTTGACTAAGCATGCTAATAACTATGTAGGATTAGAATTGACTGATTTAAACATAGCTGAGATAATGGACATATCTGTAAATAACCCTCAGCATGTTTGTATGAATATTGACTTAACTGATAGAGCCTTGAATCCTTTAAAGCCATCCATTGAGCATCCACCTGTATTAGAATTAAAACCTCTCCCCACTCACCTCAAGTATGCATATTTAGGGAATAATGAGACTTTGCCTGTAATTATTTCTTCTAAGCTAAGTGAACAGCATGAGGTTGAATTAATATTACTACTTAAGCAACATAGGAAGGCTATTGCATGGACTATTGCTGATATTAGAGGCATTAGCCCTTCTTATTGCATGCACAAGATTATACTAGAGGAAGAGCATACCCCTAGAGTAGACCACCAACGTAGGCTGAATCCCTCTATGAAAGAGGTAGTTAAAAAAGAAATAATAAAATGGTTAGATGCTGGTGTGATCTTCCCCATAGCTAGTAGTCAGTGGGTGAGCCCTATACAATGTGTACCTAAGAAGGGTGGGATGACTGTGGTAGTCAATGAGAACAATGAACTGATTCCAACTAGGACTGTCACAGGATGGAGAGTTTGCATGGATTATAGGAAGCTAAATAAAGAAACTAAAAAAGACCACTTCCCTCTACCATTCATTGACCAAATGTTAGACAGAATAGCTGGTAGAGCCTATTACTGTTTCTTAGACGGTTATTCAGGGTATAACCAGATCACTATAGACCCCAAAGACCAAGAAAAGACTACCTTCACTTGCCCTTTTGGAACATTTGCCTTTCGCAGAATGCCTTTTGGCTTATGCAATGCACCGGCAACATTCCAAAGGTGCATGTTGGCAATCTTTTCTGACTTGGATGAGTCCATGATAGAGATATTC
Source organism: Herpetospermum pedunculosum (assembly GCA_028017165.1). Lineage (NCBI taxonomy): Eukaryota > Viridiplantae > Streptophyta > Magnoliopsida > Cucurbitales > Cucurbitaceae > Herpetospermum > Herpetospermum pedunculosum. The sequence goes on from CM051529.1 coordinate 53,878,282, forward strand.
ATGGATGATTTCTCAGTCTTTGGGGATTCCTTTACCAACTGTCTAGAGAATTTAGGACAAGTCCTGGCTAGATGTGAGGAGACTAACTTAGTCCTTAATTGGGAGAAGTGTCACTTCATGGTAGATGAGGGGATTGTCTTAGGTCATAGAGTGTCAAGGGCAGGTGTTGAGGTCGATAGGGCCAAAATTGAGATCATAGAGAAGTTGGTAGAGCCTCAGAATGTCAAGGCCATTAGAAGTTTCTTAGGGCATGCTGGCTTCTACAGAAGGTTCATTAAGGACTTTTCTAAGATAGCCAAACCTCTGTGTGAGCTTCTAGAGATAAATAGGCCATTCATCTTCTCTAAGGAATGTTTAGTAGCTTGGCAAACCCTTAAGAAAGCACTAGTCACAGCACCTGTTATAGTAGGGCCAGATTGGGATCTCCCATTTGAGATGTTATGTGATGCTAGTGACTATGCTGTAGGGGTTATGTTAGGACAGAAGATTGACAAGCTAACACACCCTGTATACTATGCTAGTAAAACCCTGAATGAGGCTCAATGTAATTATACAACTACTGAGAAAGAGATGCTTGCTGTAGTATTTGCTTGTGAGAAATTTAGAAACTATATTGTAGGCACTAGGACAATTGTGTACACTGACCATTCTGCCTTAAAGTACCTCATGAGGAAGGCTGATGCTAAGCCTAGGTTGATTAGGTGGGTGTTATTGCTGCAGGAATTTGATTTGGACATTCGAGACAAGAAAGGATGTGAAAATGTGGTTGCGGATCACCTGTCTCGATTGCAGCACAATTGCGAAAAAATTGCGGAACCCGCAATTTCTGATGCTTTTATTGATGAACATGTCTTTGTATTGACTCCTCGTGATAACGATGAGGAACCTTGGTTTGCTGACATTGCTAACTTCCTTGCATCACAGGTATTACCAGTTTTCAAGGGAGGACAAGAGAAGAAGAGGTTCCTTCATGAAGCAAGGAAATTCATCTGGGATGACCCCACACTTTACAAGACATGTGCTGACGGCTTACTAAGGAAGTGTGTTTCGGCTGCTGAGGCGAAGTCTGTGCTGCAGCACTGCCACACAGCTCCTTATGGTGGACACTTTGGTGGCCAAAGAACAGCTGCAAAGGTATTTCAGAGTGGCTACTATTGGCCAACAATCTTCAAGGATGCCCACAACTATGCCCACAGCTGTGATGAATGCCAAAGGACAGGTAACCTCAGTCGCAAGGTTGAAATGCCTCTCACCTACATCTTAGAGTTGGAGCTCTTTGATGTGTGGGGCATTGATTTCATGAGACCATTTCCCCCATCTTCAGGTAACCTTTACATATTAGTGGCAGTAGACTATGTATCCAAGTGGGTAGAGGCCATAGCATGTCCCAATAATGATGCCAACACAGTCATAAAATTCTTACATAGGCACATTTTTACTAGGTTTGGAACACCACGTGCCATCATTAGTGATGATGGGACACATTTCATTAATAAGGCTATGGAGAGAGTGTTGGCTAAGTATAACATTAGACATAGAGTAGCCACTCCTTACCACCCACACTCGAATGGTCAGGCTGAAATTTCTAATAGGGAGATCAAGAACATCCTAGAAAAAGTGGTCAAACCTAATAGGAAAGACTGGTCCTTTAAGCTTGAGGATGCACTTTGGGCATATAGGACAGCATATAAGACACCCCTAGGTATGTCTCCTTACAGACTTGTATATGGTAAAGCTTGTCATCTTCCATTTGAGTTAGAAATCAAGGCATTTTGGGCACTAAAAGAGTTGAATTATTGCGTGACCGATGCGGGAACGTTGCGGTCTTTGCAATTACACGAGCTTGATGAGCTTAGACATATGTCTTATGAAAATGCCAAAATGTATAAGGAAAAGACTAAGATTTGGCACGATAGTAGACTCAGGATCAAGGACTTTAAGAAAGGCCAACTTGTTTTATTATTTAACTCACGATTGAGGTTGTTTCCAGGCAAATTAAAGTCCAGATGGTCTGGTCCTTTCATGATTACTAATGTCTTTGTTCATGGTGCCATCGAGATAAAGAACTTGCAGCAAGGTCAACCATTCATGGTTAATGGTGCAAGGTTGAAGCACTACTATGAGGAAGGAGATGTGAAGACTCTCTCGGCCTTCCTCTTAACTGAAGCGTGAAATTAAGAACGAGAGAGGACGAGTGATTGCTGTGCTCGTCAACATGAGGCTCATGCCTTAGTTTATTTTTTGCGATTTTTCCGGTTATCGTTTGTGTGTTTTGTTGTATGTTTTTAATTACGAATTTGATGTTGATTGTATTTCTTTTTGTAGGGAATCAATAGAGGGAATCAAGGAGAGTAAATCCAGCTTTAAAAATCAAGAAAATATTGGGCCAAATAAAAGATACGGATGAGCAAAGAATGACATTTAGATGAAAAAAAATCTCCAAACGCCCCTAAAATTGCGCTGGATTTGCAGGATCCGCAAAAATATAGCCGTTGGGATTTATCCGTTGTCTTTATATCCGTTAGAAGGCGCGTTGATCTGTACGATTCTCCCATTCTCTGAACTCCAAGAAAGCTTCGATTCTCTTCATCTGTGATTCTTCTCTCCAAACCTCCACGATTCAAAAATGGTACTCACGAGGGCTGAAAGATCTGCGGCCAAGAAAAGGGCCGATGACGCTGAAACGGCTGCGAGAGATGCACTGCTTGCCTTGGCTGATGCTGAGGCTGCGCGTACCGAACGCCTGCCGAAACTACCTGTCCGCAAGAAGAAGTGGAAGGTAGTCACAGAGATACCTGCTGGGCCTTCTGAACCAGCAGGCACACCCAAGAAGCGACGATGGAGTATGGCGGTGGCCGAGGAAGAAATCAAGAACAAGACTCCCTCTGTGGAGAGTCAAGAACAAAGCCAGCCATCCCACGAGTCAGCCGAGCGCAGCCTTGCACCAACCCCACCGGTGCAAAGCCCTGAGCCCTCCTCATCGCCGCCAGCGCAGAGCCCTGAGCAGCCTTCTTCACCACAAAGTTCTGCACAGACACCTACAGCAGAGCAAGGAACCACGCCGTCGCACACTTCCCCACGGCCTGACCCTGAATTCCCATATGGGGAGTACCAAGAATCAACGCAGGGCAGTGGGGAAGGTGAGGAAGAAGAGGTTTTCTCTCCGTTGAGGGAAGCCAATCCTGAGATTTCTGCGCAGAAGGATGATTCCATGGAAGAGACGCTGGGGGCGTGCCTTCAGCAGATCACCATCGAGGCAAAGCTCAAGAAGAAGAAGAAGGCCAAGATTCTCAAGGCCAAGCGGTCCAAGAAGCTGAAAAAGAAGAAGACCAAGAGGGCGCCTTCTTCAGAAAAGGAGAGCACTGAGCCATCGCTTAAGAGACTCAAGGTTGAGGCTGCGGAGTCAGCCAAACCAGCAGACAAAGGGAAGGCCAAGCTTTACCCTGAAGATGAGCCTCAGTCAGTGAGGTATGTGTCCTCTGACGCTGAGTCCAGGGGTATTGAGCTGAGAAAGAGGGAGTTGCTGCATGAGAAAGGCTTCCTCGACAGACCTGCTGACCTGCCGCAATTCTTGCGCACAGGCATTGTGAATCACAGCTGGGAAGAGTTGTGCAGGCCACCCAATCCGGCTTACACGAGTATGGTATACGACTTCTACGCCAACCTGCGAAACTCTGAGGAGGGGCTGTCTGTGGTTAGGGGAGTAGAAGTGGACTACTCAGCAAAAGCCATCAACGAAGCTTATGGCCTCAAGGGCCAAAAACATACTGACTATGCGAGGATCGTTGATGAGCCTACTGAGGCAGTCCTGGAGGAGGCCATTCGAACCATTGGTCAGCCTGAAGCATCCTGGACCGTGTCACGCAATGGGAGGCACACTCTCATGAGTGCCAACCTCACAGCTAAGGCGGCTGTATGGTTTGCATTTGTAAGGAGGAAGCTGTCCCCCGTGACTCATGAGACCACCATCAACCAGAGCAGATCGCTGCTGGTCTATGCCATCATGCGAGGTCTCACGGTCAACGTGGGTGAAATCATGTCAGCCGCCATTGCTGAGTGCGCCAAGAAAGGTAAGGGACCATTATTTTTCCCTAATACCATAACTAAACTCTGTTTGCTTGCAGGGGTTCCCATTGAGCGAATGGAGCAGCAGATGGCTTACACGGGCCACTTGGAGCTGCCTGCTGGCTTAAGGCTGAAGAGGAAGGGGAATATGGAGTTCGAACTGGATAGGTTGGCTGCTGATCAGTCACTGTCCATGGCTTGCCTGATGGATATGCAGAAGAGGATGGCTCAATGGGCCACTTACGTGCAGGCACATGACAAGGAAATTGCAGACCAACTTGGGTGCATCTTCCCTGACTTCCCCACGAATCTCCTGAATCCATGGGTGCCTCCACGACCACGACAACCTGATGAGGATGAAGACATTTGAGTGCTGGTTTGAATTGCACTGAAGGGAGTATTGCTGTTCCCTTAGGAAAAAAAAACAAAATCTGCTTTCTGATAGACCATGTGAATTATGCTGTTTTTAGTACAATTTTGATCTGTTTTAGTTGCTTAGTTTTATGTTTTTAAATTGCTTAGTATAGCTTGCTGCTAGCTGATTAGGTAGGATAGTTTAGGTTTATTTTTGTCAAGCTTGAATGACTGGATAGAGCATGCTTAGGGGCCTCAAACATTGATATATCTGCCCTGACTTGATTGCGAAATAATTGCGGTGCCCGCAATTTTTATTACTGAAAGCATGTTTTGGACTATCTGTTTCGCTAGGCTGTGATCTGTTTAATTTCTATCTTTTGCTGCTATCATGACCACCTTATATATCTTATCTAAATGCATGCTGGATGAGTGTCATAGGACACCCGTTGATAGTTTAAATTAACCTCTAAATAGCTCAGCATGCATAGCTGTAAGTCCTTGCCTGTCTGTTTTTCAATTTTCTGCTGCTGTGATATTTTCTTTTCGAATGTTCTGCCTATGCCTAGGACTTTTAAATTCTCTTTGTTTTACCTTAGACTAGATGCTTCTAGGATAGTTTGGGGGTGTGCCACCTCAAACACTCATTGGGGACAATGAGTAGTTTAAGTTTGGGGGAGGCCACCCTAGGCCTAGGAACACTCCTCTCTCCCTTAAAACATAAGCATTCTTCTTCTCCTTGACAAAAAAATAATGAACTAAAAAAAAAAAAAAATGAAAAATAGAATAAAAAGGGGAGTCTCTCTGAGGTTGCTAAGTAATCAGTGCCAAGTGTGTAACCCACAAGTGGCATTGCATCAAAAGGCAACCGAAGGAAGGGCTCCACCTAAGAAAGAAAAAAGGAAAAGAGTAGGGAAGAAGAATGTATACCTAGGAGTTGCAACTTTGTGGCTTAGATGTCCTGTTTAAAGAACTCTGATCCTCAATTGGCTAAGAGCAAAGTTGTAGCTTGTAGGGTTGTTTAGGGAGATGAGTGTATATCCAATGTAGTGATGCCAGGGCTTAGGTTGTTCTCTAAAAGTACTACTGTCACCATTAAGACTAAGACTGGCATGACTCTAAGGAATCCTAGGTAGCTCATAAGTATAAACTAGAAGCATGTACTGAGTCTGGGGTAAAGCTAGGTAGAATTTGAAACCTTAGGGATAGTGGCATGATATGATAAAAGCAGGTAGATCAGTTGTAGGGAGTTAATAAAAACAGTAGGAGTAGTAGGCATGCGAAATCAGAAGAAGCTAGATAAGAGGGTGGTTTAAAGCTTAGAAGTGTGTCACAGGACAGCACTGCTATAGATAAGAATATAAGGGAGTTAGTAAGTGGTTAAAGAAGAAGAAACAGCAGCCTAGGAAAGTCCTTAGATTGCTCGAGGACAAGCAAAACCTTAAGTTTGGGGGTGTGTTACGTCTCCAAAAGTGACCTTTTTAGGACTTAATTATCTTAGAAAGATGTTCACTCTTAGGTGTTTTTGATAGCATTTAGCCTAGACCTATGCTTAAATATGAGAATTAGATGAAGGTAGCTAAATTAGGACTTAAGTACAATAGGAAAGAAAAGGGTTGAAAACCGAAGGAAAAGAATGAAAAACAAGCCTTGCGATAGCATTGCGGAAACATTGCGGACACCGCAATGTTTCAAGTGAAAACCGTAAGTTGACTGATCTTTTTCTGTTAATTTCCGTTATTTCAGGGATTCGTTCTTTCTCCTCCATCCATTCTGAAGTACGACGTTGAAGATTGATGGTTCTCCTTGGCCCAAACGCACCTGCAGATTACTATAAATAGGGGTCAAAGTCGAGGGTTCAAACATCATCCGAAAGCGTAGAAGTCTTCTCGCAGTCCATCTTTTCTCCTGTTTTCCTTTGCCGTCTGCTGGTTTGCGAAGCTCAGCTGTTGGAGTCGATAATCTGATAGGAAGGAGAGGAGATTCTTCTTCTCTCCCGATTGGATTCATCCAAGCAAGGCTGACCTTTCTCATCCTTCATTCGAGGCGGCTGCAACGAGACATTCGAGCTTGTTTTACTGCTTTCTGCTCTTCATTTCCATTTTCCAGCTTTGTTTTGTTGTTAACTCTTTTCTAGTAGCTAGCTTAGACTATTTCGTTGTGTTCTGTCTTGTTGTTATTTACTTTAAAGCTTTCTTCTATCCATTCAAACAAACAAGTAATCAATTCACAATTCATTTCACAATTCTTGTCGTTGCGATCTGCTGTCTTTCCCTTACTATTTTGTCTTCAGATTCCTTCTAAGCATGTCTACTTCTTCTCTTGCTTCTGTTCTGTTTACATCCATGAGTAGCTAAATCACATAGGGGCATGCTAATGACAACACTATAGGCTAAAAAACGTGAACCAAGCATGTAGGATAGCTCTCGAAGCATTGATTGTATGTAAGCTTCATCCCACGGGCAATTTCGATTGGCCATCCATTTTGTCCAAAGAACTCCTAACCTCTGGAAGGAGTAAGAGTTCAGAGTCATACTATCATGCTAGCCTTTCAAGGTAACCAGGAAACGACCTAGGAATAGGCGTTTCCCTAGTACAAACCATATTTTTCTGCCTTAACAAGATGCTTAAGACCTTACTTGGACATGAGTAAACTAAAGAATCTAATGCATGAAATCGGAAGATACATGAGAATGAGATAGTTTGATGCATAGAGAGTTGATCCACTGCTTGAGAATCGTGAGAAAAAGCCTATAGGATAGTCGTTAGTAGCCCTTAATTCATCACTTTATACACTTTCGCTGTTGTTTCAATTGCGATAGAATTGCTGTCTCCGCAATTCTGCATAAGTTACAATTCTGTCTAGCTGTTTTTGCTTTCGTTTATTAATCTCGTCTCTTCTCATTTGAGTTTAGCTTTAACTTGCACTTGTTTATGTTGCTACCCTCTTCGTATTCAGTAGGAAATAGACAATTAAAAACCAATTCTACCTCATCAAATCCACCCCTTCTTTCTTAACTTTACACTCCATGAATAGCTTATAATAAATCTCTGTGGGAAAACGAATGAAATATACTTACTACTTGCTATAAGACCATGTATGCTTGCATGTTCTGAGTGCTCTCTCTACCTTATTACTTATTTATTTTAACACATTGAGCACGCAATAACCAACCTGATCAACAACTCTTGTTGATCCCTCTGTAGCTTCCCTGGATAATTCAGACAAAACTATTTTGCTTGAAGGTTGATGATCTCTCATGTGGTCTTCCTCTAAGAACGTGGCATTAGTCGATACTAATACCTTGTCCTGTCGAGGATCGTAAAAAAGACCACCTCTCGTTTCCTTGGAGTAGCCTACGAATAGGCACAATTTTGAACGATGTTCCAGTTTCTTTGGACCGGATACTAGTACGTGTGCTGGACATCCCCAAATTCTGTAATGACGTAAACTACTTTTACGCCCACTTCAGAGCTCATAAGGTGTTTCAGAAACACTCTTAGAGGGAACATTGTTCAGAATATATACGGCAGTCTCTACTGCGTATCCCCAAAACGAGCTTGGCAGCTGAGCATAGCTCATCATAGAACGAACCATGTCTAACAGGGTTCTATTTCTCCTTTCGGATACACCGTTCTGCTGCGGTGTTCCGGGCGCTGAGAGTTGAGATACAATTCCGTGTTCTATCATATAGTCCTGGAATCTAGTATCCATATACTCTCCACCTCGATCACATCGGAGTGTTTTTATCGATTTACCTAATATGTTCTCTACCTCTGCCTTATACTCAATGAACTTTTCAAGAGTATCGGACTTATGATGTATTAGGTAAAGATAGCCGTACCTAGAATAATCGTCAATGAAGCTGACGAAATATTCATACCCTCCTCGTGCTTTGACATTCAAAGGACCGCAGAGATCCGAATGCACGATTTCTAGAGGTTCTTTTGACCTATAACCTTTTCCAGTAAAAGGTCGTTTGGTCATCTTGCCCTCAAGACATGACTCACAAGGCGGTAAAGAGTTGTCCTCTAAACGATTTAGGAGACCACTCTTAACCAACCTCCCAATCCTATTGAGATTAATGTGGCCTAGTCTCAAGTGCCAAAGATAGGTACTAGGAGAAAGCTTCTGCCTCTTGGTTTGAGTTTCAGCTGTTTTAAACATTTCGGTGTTCAAAATAGCTTGAACCTCTGTCGGTCTTAACACATATAAGTTGTTCTCAAGTTTAGCAGAACAAATTTGTACACCTCTTTTGCTAATGATAGCTTCATTATCAGCAAAAGATACTTTATACATTTGTTCTAATAAACAAGCTATAGAGACTAGGTTCCTCTTGAAGCTAGGAACCAATAGCACATTTTCCAATAAAATGAAACTATCTCTATAGGACAACTTAACAGTTCCCACTGCTTTAGCTGAGACAACCTCTCCAGTACCAACTCTGAGAGTTATCTCATCTTTAGCCAGCGTCTGCCAGGAACTAGTTTCCTGAAACGAAGAACAAACGTGATTAGTGGCTCCTGAATCGAGGATCCAGGCATGACTATCATTTTCCACTAAACACGTTTCTACAACAAGCAAATCATATTTACTTTGTTGTTTCTTCTCAGCACGACTCATTACTGGGCTGGGAAGAGGACAATCCTCTGTTAAGACAGACCTAAGATCATCACGAACAAGAATCATATTCGAGTTCGTTTTCCAGGTCTCGTATTTATTGCCAGTTAACTTAACCGAAGCTAATACGTTTTTAAACGAGCTAGACATGCTGAAAAGAAATGTAAATCTATTAGTGAAACAGTTTTAACCTATTTAAACCAATCAAGTAAATTTAGCAGTAAATAAAGTACCCAAACTCTTTATTTACATGCAACGATATTTTAGTGAGTTAGAATGATCGCTACCTAAGGGTAAACGAGCACTCCTTCACTAAACCAAGACATTCTTGACTAAATGCTAATACCAGAATAACTCTTACTCTTATAGCATCTTAGTTATCGTTTTTGGTCAAGATTTACTAACTCCTTAGCAAATCCTGTAAGTGTGACCCTCCATTTTTAGAACGCACAGGACGGCCCCAACAATGCAACCTAAGGGAATGTCAGAGTTGGGAATGGCCCTATGTTTCTTTATCCATAAATGGTGACTGACTTGTTCAACTCCCATGAAACGGCCCTCCTAAGGGATTGGTGCCACCAAGGGCACCTTGCAGGCGGAACATGGGAATCTCACGGTTCAATCCAATGGAGGAGACCATAGGAAGTACTGACGCACTTCCTTCTCCCACTTACTATAAATACTTACTCCATTCACCTTGCTATTGAAAGATGCAAATGCCATCCTAAGGGGGATGCCCTATTGACATCTCGAGGCCGAGCATAATTCTCACGTTGTGAACTTCATGGAGTGCGTAGCAAGAGAGGGATATATCATATATTCCTTCTCAACACATCTACTAAGTATCATAATCGGTTTTAGGGTAAATTACTCAGATTTTATCCGGCTAAGAAATTAAAACCTTAAGTCTAGGTAAACTTTTTACCTGAGATGTCTAGGTTATTAACAAGTTTAATTAACCTCATACCTCTCGCGCACGCTCATAAAACCAGGTTAACTTTACTCAAGTACCGGATCGTCCCCAGGTAGGAGGTGTTCCGTAAACCGTCAACTTAAATACCTCCAACCTCGAACATAATTTCACCGGGTGAGTTTCTCATAACCTTAGTATTTACGAGATAACGACCTATTCATCTAATGAACCGGACGTCTCAATTAACCCTAAATGAACATGCGTTTCTTTGTTATAGATTTTAAAAGTCTACCCAATTTTACAACGCTTTGCAAAACTTAGACTTACTATAACAACTCTACATGCTTCTCAAACATGCATCACTAAGGCATGGAAAATTGAATGTTTAACTTCATAATTAATATAACACTTATACTAATTATGCTCTTAAACATACAACTCTTAATTCATGAATTAATATAACACTTATATCAATTATTATGAATTAAGCATGCATCCTATACATTATAACACTTATAACCTATAATATGCATAAAACGAGGGCAACCTATGTTTGTATATTTAATTTCATAATTAATATAACACTTATATCAATTATTCTATTAAAATAACAACATCTAATTCATGAATTAATATAACTCTTATATTAATACTCATGAATTCCCAAATATGCATACTATAAATTATAACACTTATAACATATTTACAATGCATGGAGCATGCTTCCTACGGTGGGATTTTAAACCTATATGGCATACTATATGCACATACAAACAAGGAATTTAATTAAAACATACATTCACAATGCATAATTAATTAAACACACTAAAGTGGATCGATTTTGGCATTTAACAAGCAATAACTAATTTATTACACGCTTGAACAACAAGCTAAGTCTTGAGCGGACTTCGAACTCTTCGCACCGCCTTTGACAAACTTGCTTCCTCCGAACGCTTCGGCCAATTTCTCTTCGAGCTTCTCTTCGAATTGCCTAGAACGAGTTTGAACTTATACCGAACATTTCGGCGAGCTCAAAACTCGAGCTTCTTTCACAAAGAAACCTATATGGACTCTAATGACTCTAAAAATACAGACTCTTCAGCACACATTAAAGCCCATACATTCTCGGGCAATTACAAATAAGGAAATTCAAAAAGAAACTATGCCAAAATCGATATTCACTTTAGACGCCAATTAAGAAACAATTTCTAAAATAAAATACCCACCAACTTAAATTGATGCAAATTGAGTTAATCACAAAATCGCTCTGATACCAATTGATGGAGCGACATGCGCAGCGGAAAGCGATTTCGGACCGATGATACTCTAATTTCATCAATTTAACAAATAGAAATCATGCTCAAAAGACGGAAATAAGAAATTTAGAATACATACCCTTGTAGTTCCAATTTCTTCAAGATCCGTCGGCCGTTCCACGTCACGAACTCTTCCGACCTCTTCACACGAACGCCTCGAGGACCACCCCAGGTAGTCCCGCTATCCTCGACGCCGCGCAACGGGGTTGTGGGACTCCGAAGCAAAAAAGAAAAGATAGAAAGAAAGGGATGAAGAGAAGGTCTAAGGAGATAATTGCTTGTCTTTGAAAAACAATTTCAAAGACGTACATCACAGAAGCTAAAAACCATCTTTTTAAACTTCATCTATATCCATCCATATAAATCCACCTTTTTCAAAAATGATATATATAACATTTATAAAGAAAAGTGGATTACACATGGTTTACATGCAATTGCATGTAAACTAATATATATATATATTTTATAAAAAATTAATTCTCAATTAATTTTAAATAAAAAAATATTTTATTTATTAAACTTTTTAATAAATAAAATATATATATATATATTTATTAATTAAACTTTTTAATTAATAAATATATTTAATTCAATATCAAATATTAATTAAATAATATGGATATACCCGGTTTTCCGAAAACCGACTTTTTGCACATGAATCCTATTCATGTTTTAGACCATTCTCATATTTAAATCATATTTAAATATGTTCATCATTCTTCCACAAACCGAATTTGAACAATTCAAATTCTTTTTCTTTTCTTTTATACACTGTTGCACGACGTTATCCGAGCTAGCCAGGAGAACCTAAAGGACCTACAGATCATGAGCTCCAACGATACGAGATTATCCGGTCAAAACTCTTTCAACCGAACTAACCAACATTCGTTAACCCCCGGAGACTCCACTATAGTCCGAGGGTTGCACTCTCCTCACTGTAGATATATTATGTCCTCTTGATATAACCATCATGGGTAAGTCGATCCTTCACAGGTGTCCGTTATCACAGCTAGGTCTTTTATACCGTTTAACCTCTGTGATACCTCTTGTTCCTTAAGTACCACTGACACCTCTAATGAACATTTAATCTGTGATCCAATCATCAGATCAGAATCCTCTTCACACAGAAGAGGATGAGGCCTCATGTTCAAGCCCCGGAGTCAGCTATTAAGGGAACACCTATCTACTAGACCCTAAAGAGGGTAGGAGTGAATTCCATCTTGCTACACTATGTCCCCAGCTACCTATTCGAGTTTATCCCCAAGTTGGTAGGCTTATTGAGCGGGCGACCTGCCACTCTCACCCATACAAATCTAAGGATACTCTCGAATAAGCAGGAGTTCATAGCAAGCTCAGGATTAAGAACGAGTTACCTTAGGTCATCAAAAGTGATAAAGTCGGTCTCACCAGTAAACGGTGTTATAAAGAGAAAGCGACTTTATCGTGGTTCTGTCTAATGCAAACTCATTGCATAGGACGCCCCCGCTCGCACATCTCTATGTGAAACGATTCGGATCACATCGTTTTGTACAATACAAAGCGAGCCGCATCCAATAGTGTTACCAGAATAAGGTACCCGGCCTTATCCGTATACTATAGACCGTTTTGACTGACTACTTGAGCTTGACTCTCAATCATGTCATACATGAAGCTCAAGTACTCATATTCAGCCAAGGGTGTTGTTATTGGTACAGGTTAATGCAAACACGTTTCACTATATTCAATAAACACCTTTACTGAATAAACCTCAATAACTCTTTATTGCGTTAATAGACATATTACATTTACAACGTTTACAAACCACGAGTGTTAGGACATAAAACCCAACACGTTTGAGCCAAGGAGAACCATCCATCCTCAACGTCGTACTTCAAAATGGATGGAGGAGAAAGAACGAATCCCTGAAATAACGGAAAATAACAGAAAAGGATCAGTCAACTTACGGTTTTCACTTGAAACATTGCGGTTTTAGCAATGTTTCCGCAATGCTGCCGCAATGCACATTTTTCCTTCTTTTAACTTCGGTTTTTAATCCTTTTCTTTCCTTTTGCATACAAGTCCTAATTTAGCTACCTTCTTCTAAATCTCATATATAAGCATAGGTTTAAGCTAAATCCTCTCAAAAACACCTAAGAGTGTACATCTTTCTAAGCTAAATAAGTCCTAAAAAGGTCACTTTTGGAGACGTAACAGGCTCCAAGTTGTTCAATTAGGATAGTGGGAGTAAACTAGAAATATGAGATATTTCGTTTTCTCCACCAACATGTACACCACAGAGGTTTTAGTCCAAGTGGGAGTTTGTTGGGTTTTATGTCCTAAAACTTGTGGTTTGTAAACTGTTATGTTTGTAAACAATCTATTTAGTAATAAAGAGTTATTAAGTTTTAATTCAGTAAAAGAGTTTACTGGAATAAAGTGAAACATGTTTTATCCTAGCTAAACAGTCGGTCAAAAACATGCATTTACTAATAAAAATTGCGGTATCCGCAATTATTTCGCAATGATCAGGGCCCCTACGCATGCTTTTTCCAGTCATTCAAGCTATACAAAAAATGAAACTAAACTAATCTACCTATTCAGCTATCATCAGACTACACTAAACAAATTTAAATACTAAAACTAAAGAACTAAAACAGATCAAAATATTAACTCAAAACAGCATAATGCACATGGTTCAACGAAAAGCAGTTTGTTGTTTTTTTTTTTTCTTATTTTAAGGGAACAGCAATACTCCCTTTAGTGCTTCTCAAACTAGCACTCAGACGTCGTCCTCATCATCATTCCTTCTTGGCCGTGGGGGCGCCCATGGAGTCAGCAGATCCGTGGGGAATTCAGGGAAGGTGCATCCCAATTGGTCAGCAACCTCCTTGTCCCTTGCCTGCGCATATGTGGCCCATTGAGCCATCCTCTTCTGCAGATCCATCAGGCATGCCATGGACAGAGACTGAGCCGCAGCCAAACCATCCAGCTCGAACTCCATGTTCCCCTTCCTTCTCAACCTCAAGGCAGTAGGCAGCTCTAGGTAGCCCGTGTAGGCCAGTTGCCTTTCCATTCGCTCTACTAGGACCCCTGCACGTAAGCAAAGCTTAGTAATTGTATTAGGAAAGAAAAGTGGTCCCTTACCCTTTTTGGCGCAGTCAGCAATTGAAGCTGCAATGACCTCGCCCACGTTGATCGTGAGACCTCGCATGATCGCGTAGACCAGCAGCGATCTGCTCTGGTTGATGGTGGTCTCATGGGTCACTGGGGACAGCTTCCTCCTCACGAAGGAAAACCAGACAGCCGCCTTGGCTGTGAGGGTGGCACTCATCAGGGTGTGCCTCCCATTGCGCGATACTGTCCATGATGCCTCTGGCTGGCCAATGATCCGAATTGCTTCCTCCAAGACAGCCTGCGTTGGCTCATCAACGATCCTTGCATAGTCAGTGTGTTTTTGGCCCTTGAGGCCATAGGCTTCGTTGATCGCCTTCGCTGAGAAGTCCACTTCAACCCCTCTGACCACAGACATGCCATCCTCAGGATTCATCAAATTGGCGTAGAAGTCATACACCATGCTGGAGTAGGCTGGATTGGGTGGTCTGCACACAGCTCCTCCCAGCCGTGATTCGTGATCCCTGCGCGCAAGAATTGCGGCAGGTCAGCAGGTGCGTCGAGGAATCCCTTCTCGTGCAGCAACTCCCTTTTCCTCAGCTCAATGCCTCTAGACTCAGCGTCAGAAGACACGTACCTCACTGATTGAGGCTCATCTTCAGGGTAAAGCTTGGCTTTCCCTTTGTCTTTTGGTTTGGCTGACTCAGCAGCCTCAATCTTGAGCTTTTTCAGCGACGGCTCAGCACTCTCCTTCTCTGATGAAGGCGCCCTCTTGGCTTTCTTTTTCTTTGACTTCTTGGACCGTTTGGCCTTGATAACCTTGGCGGCCTTCTTCTTCTTCAACCTCGCCTTGGTTGTGATCTGCTGGAGGCAATCCCCCAGCGTTTCGTCCATCGAATCATCCTTCTGCGTAGGGCTCTCAGGGCTGGCTTCCCTCAAAGGAGAGAAGACCTCTTCTTCCTCAGCTTCCCCACTGCCCTGCGTCGATTCTTGATACTCTCCATAGGGAAATTCAGGGTCAGGTTGTGGGGAAGTGGGTGATGCTTCAGGGCTCTCTGCTGGTTGGGTGTGCTCAGAACTCTGCTGCGATGGAGGAAGCTCAGGGCTTCGCTCTGGTGGAGATGGCGAAGAGCTCTGCCTGGCTGACTCTTGTGACCGACGGTCACTTTCTTGACTCTCCACAGAGGGAGTCTTCGTCTTGTTCGTTTCTTCAGCCACCGCCATGCTCCACTTGCGCTTCTTGGGTGTTCCTGCTGGTTCAGAGGGTCCAGCAGGTATCTCCGTAACTACCTTCCACTTCTTCTTGCGGATCGGCAGTTTGGGGAGTCGTTCAGTGCGTGCAGCCTCAGCGTCTGCAAGGGCAAGAAGTGCTTCCCTCGCAGCAGTTTCAGCGTCGTCAGCCCTCTTCTTGGACGCAGATCTTTCAGCTCTCGTTAGCACCATTGTTGAATCGTGGGAATCTGGAAAGAAGAATTGCAGATGAAGAGGGAGAGAGATTTCTTGGAGTTCAGATAATGGGGAAATCGTAAGGGTCAACGCGCTTCTAACGGATATAAGTAATGATGAAAAAAATCCCAACGGCTATATTTGTTGCGGATTCTGCAAATCCAGCGCAATTCTAGTGACCGTTGGAGATTTTTTTTGCGTTTAAATGCCAATCTTTTCTCAACCGCATCTTTGATTTGGCCCAATATCTCCTCGATCTTTTTAGCTTGATTTCATCTCCTTGATTCCCTCTATTGATTCCCTACAAAAAGAAATAAAATCAACATTAAATTCGTAATTAAAATCACATAAGAATATACACAAACAATAACCGGAAAAATAGCAAAAAATAAACTAAGGCATGAGCCTCGCATGGACGAGCACAGTGATCACTCGTCCTCTCTCGTTCCTATTTTCACGTTTCAGTCAAGAGGAAGGCCGAGAGAGTCTTCACATCTCCTTCCTCATAGTAGTGCTTCAATCTTGCACCATTAACCATGAATGGTTGTCCCTGTTGCAGGTTCTTTATCTCGATTGCACCATGAACAAACATATTAGTTATTACAAATGGACCTGACCACCTAGACTTAAGTTTGCCTGGAAATAATTTCAATCGTGAGTTAAATAATAAGACAAGCTGGCCTTTCTTGAAGTCCTTAATCCTAAGTCTACTGTCGTGCCAAATCTTGGTCTTTTCCTTATACATTTTAGCATTTTCATAAGACATATGCCTAAGCTCATCAAGCTCATGTAATTGCAAAGACCGCAATGTTCCCGCATCAGTCACGCAGTAATTCAACTCTTTTAGGGCCCAAAATGCTTTAATTTCTAACTCGAATGGCAAGTGACATGCTTTGCCATACACAAGTCTATAAGGAGACATACCTAGGGGTGTCTTATATGCAGTTCTATATGCCCAAAGTGCATCCTCAAGTTTAAACGACCAATCTTTTCTATTGGGTTTTACCACTTTTTCTAGTATGTTTTTAATCTCCCTATTTGAAATTTCAGCTTGACCATTCGAATGTGGGTGATAAGGGGTGGCTACTCTATGTCTAATATTATACTTAGCCAACACTCTCTCCATAGCTTTGTTAATGAAATGTGTCCCCTCATCACTGATTATAGCACGAGGTGTCCCAAATCTAGTAAAAATATGTCTATGCAAGAATCTTATGACTGTTTTGGCATCATTATTTGGACATGCTATGGCCTCTACCCACTTAGATACATAGTCTACTGCTACCAATATGTAAAGGTTACCTGATGATGGGGGAAATGGTCCCATGAAGTCGATGCCCCACACATCAAAGAGCTCCAACTCTAAGATGTAAGTGAGAGGCATCTCATCCTTTCGGCTAAGGTTACCTGTTCTCTGGCATTCATCACAGCTGTGGGCATAGTGGTGGGCATCCTTGAAGATCGTTGGCCAATAGTAGCCACTCTGGAACACCTTTGCAGCTGTCCTTTGACCACCAAAATGTCCACCATAGGGTGCTGTATGGCAGTGCTGCAGCACAGACTTTGCCTCAGCAGCTGACACACACTTCCTGAGCAGACCATCAGCACATGTCTTGTAAAGTGTGGGATCATCCCATATGAATTTCCTTGCTTCATGAATGAACCTCTTCTTCTCTTGGCTTCCCTTGAAAGTTGGTAGTACCTGTGATGCAAGGAAGTTAGCAATGTCAGCAAACCAAGGTTCCTCATCGTTATCACGATGAGTCAATACAAAGACATGTTCATCAATAAAAGCATCAGAAATTGCGGTTTCCGCAATTTTTTCGCAATTATGCTGCAATCTAGAAAGATGATCCGCAACCACATTTTCACATCCTTTCTTATCTCTAATGTCTAGATCAAACTCTTGCAGCAATAACACCCATCTAATGAACCTAGGCTTAGCATCAGCCTTCCTCATAAGGTACTTCAAAGCAGAATGGTCAGTGTACACAATTGTCCTAGTGCCTACAATGTAATTCCTAAACTTCTCACAAGGAAACACTACAGCTAGCATCTCCTTCTCAGTAGTTGTGTAATTACATTGTGCCTCATTAAGTGTTTTACTAGCATAGTATACAGGGTGTGTTAACTTGTTAATCTTTTGTCCTAACATAACCCCTACAGCATAGTCACTAGCATCACATAACATCTCAAAGGGGAGATCCCAATTAGGCCCTACTATAATAGGTGCTGTGACTAGTGCTTCCTTAAGGGTTTTCCAAGCTAGGAAACATTCTTTAGAGAAAATGAATGGCTTGTTTAACTCTAGAAGCTCACATAAAGGCTTGGAGATCTTAGAAAAGTCCTTAATGAACCTTCTATAGAAGCCAACATGCCCTAAGAAACTTCTAATGGCTTTTACATTTTGAGGTTCTACCAATTTCTCTATTATTTCAATTTTTGCCCTATCAACCTCTACACCTGCCCTAGACACTCTATGACCTAAGACAATCCCTTCATCCACCATGAAGTGGCACTTCTCCCAATTTAGGACTAGGTTGGTCTCCTCACACCTAGCCAGGACTTGTCCTAAGTTCTCTAGGCAGTTTGTGAATGAATCCCCAAAGACTGAGAAATCATCCATGAATATCTCTATCATGGACTCATCCAAATCAGAGAAGATTGCCAACATGCACCTTTGGAATGTTGCCGGTGCATTGCATAAGCCAAAAGGCATTCTGCGAAAGGCAAAAGTTCCAAAAGGGCAAGTGAAGGTAGTCTTTTCTTGGTCCTTGGGGTCTATAGTAATCTGGTTATATCCTGAATAACCGTCTAAGAAGCAGTAGTAGGCTCTACCAGCTATCCTATCTAACATCTGGTCAATGAATGGTAGAGGGAAGTGGTCTTTTTTGGTTTCCTTGTTTAATTTCCTATAATCCATGCAAACCCTCCATCCTGTGATAGTCCTAGTTGGAATCAGTTCATTGTTCTCATTGACTACCACAGTCATCCCCCCCTTCTTAGGTACACATTGTATAGGGCTCACCCACTGACTACTAACTATGGGGAAGATCACACCAGCATCTAACCATTTTATTATTTCCTTTTTAACTACCTCTTTCATAGAGGGGTTCAGCCTACGTTGGTGATCTACACGGGGTGTGTGCTCTTCCTCTAGTATAATCTTATGCATGCAATAGGAAGGGCTAATGCCCCTAATATCAGCAATAGTCCATGCAATAGCCTTCCTATGTTGCTTAAGTAATAAAATCAGTTCAACCTCATGCTTTTCACTTAATTTAGAAGAAATAATCACAGGCAAAGTATCATTACTTCCTAGATATGCATACTTGAGGTGAGTGGGTAGAGGTTTCAATTCTAATACAGGTGGATGCTCAATGGATGGTTTTAAAGGATTTAGGGATCTATTAGTTAAGTCATTATTTATACATACATGCTGTGTTTTATCTACAGGTATATCCATTATTTCAGATACATTCAAATCAGCTACATCTAATTGTACATATTCATTAGCATGCTTAGTCAATAATACATGCTCCAGCTGTTCTTCCATTAGTGAGTCTACAATGTCCATGCTAGCACAAGATTCAGAGTCAGAGGGGTACCTTAAGGCTTTATATACACTAAATTTCACCTCTTCATCATGAACCCTCATCGTGAGCTCACCTTTTTGGACATCTATCAGGGCCCTACCTGTGGCTAGAAAAGGTCTGCCTAATAGGATGGGGACCTCCTTGTCTGCTTCATAATCCAGGATAATGAAATCTGCAAGGAAAATAAACTTGTCAACCTTTACGAGAATATCCTCAATCTTACCCTCAGGGTAGGCTATGGATCTGTCTGCAAGTTGTAAAGTGACAGTGGTTGGACGTGCTTCTCCTATCCCTAGCTGGCGGAATAGTGATAGGGGCATGAGGTTTATGCTGGCTCCCAGGTCACAAAGAGCTCTGCCCACGTGCTTGCCTCCTAGCTCTACAGGTAAGGTGAAGGAACCAGGATCCTTCTCCTTCTTGGGTAGCTTGTTCTGGAGTATGGCACTGCACTCCTCAGTGAGATTTACTGTTTCAAACTCACCAATTATTCTCTTGTTAGTGATAATATCCTTCAAAAATTTTACATAAGAGGGCATAGACTGTAAAACTTCTACAAAAGGAATATTAACATGCACTTGCTTAAGAATTTCTAGAAATTTATTAAAGTGCACTTCCTGTTCTTGTTTTTTCTTTAGCCTTCTAGGAAATGGAGGTGGTGGCACATATGCAGGCACTTTAGGTCGCCTTAGGATAGGTGGAGGCCTTGGAATCTCTTCTATCTCTTCTATGATTGGCTCCAGCCTTGGTCCTGATGTGCTTGGTGATGGTTGACCTTGGTTTGGCAGAGACTCCAGTGGAGCACTAGACTCAGTGTTCTCTACTCTCTTTGGTGTTTCTTTTGTGTTACTCACCAATGGTCTCCCACTTCTAAGTTCAATTGCTTGAACTTGCTCTTTACCATCTCTCCTTGGTACCTCAGTGTCAGCTGGTAGTCTACCTTGGGGCCGACTTTTGAGTTCATTGGCTAGTTGCCCTATTTGGTTCTCTAGGCTCCTGAGAGTAGCTTGCTGACTCTGTAGAGTTGCATCATTCTTGGCTATGTATTCCTTGAGTAAATTTTCTACAGAAGACCCTATAGGTTGGTTGTATGGTTATTGATACATGGATTGGTTATGTTGAGGAGTGAAACCAGGTGTTCCACTCGGTCTTGGTTGGTTAGGAGCTTGGTTAGCATTTTGTTGGCCACCCCATGACAGGTTTGGGTGGTTCCTCCAACCAGGGTTGTAAGTATTAGAATAGGGGTTGTTCCTAGGCTGCTGCTGGCTTCCAGCATAGCAGACTGAGGCTGGATTCCCAGGGCAGTATTCATACAGGTGCCCTTCCCCACAGAATCCACAGATAAGTGTCTCACCTTGACTTGGTTGGGTGCCCATTGACATGGCTGTGGCGGAGTTGACACTTGTTTGGAGATTGGCTTGAGCCATTTGTTTGACTAGGTTGGTCAGGGCGCTTATTTGGCTACTCATGGCATTGAGTGCGTCCTTGTCTTGAGCTCTAGTTGGCTCAACTGGATCATCTGACCACCTACAGTGAGATGCTGAGATCTTCTCCAAGATCTCATAGGCTTCATTATAACTCTTAGACAGCATGGAACCACCAGCAGATGAATTTAAGACTTGTCTAGTGCTGGGGTTGCATCCTTTGAAGAAGACCTCTATTTGGATACACCATGGGATGCCATGATGTGGACATTTGAGAAGAAGGTCCTTGAACCTTGTCCAAGCTTCGTGAAGAGACTCAGTATCAGCTTGTTTGAACTTGATTATGTCATCACGAAAGGTAGAATTCCTATCAGGTGGGAAGTATTTGACTAGGAATTTCTCTGCCAAGTCTGTCCAATTGAGGACTGATCCAGAGGGTAATGAGTTTAACCACGTCTTTGCCTTGTCCCTCAAAGAGTAAGGGAAGAGGTAGAGCCTCAAGGCTTCTTGGGAAACTCCAGGGATGATGAAGGTATCACTAACTCCTAGGAAGTTTCTAAGATGGTTGTGGGGATCCTCATTTTCCACTCCAAAGAATTGTCCCACAGTGGACAACATTTGGAACATCACTGGCTTTAACTCGAATGAGTTGGCAGTGATTTCAGGGCGGATTATGCTGGGGTTCAGCTCCCCAGGCATAGGTACTAGGTAGGAAAGGATGGCACTATCCTTATCATTCGCTATTTCGATGGGATTGCGAGTGGTAGGTACCGGATTTGGGACTGGTCTGTCCATTTCTTTTTGATCGAATTGCGGAGGAATTGCTGTTTCCGCAATTATTGAAGGTATAGAGGATTGGTTAAAGAGACGCGTCTTGGCTCTATTTCTAGCCTTAAATAATCTCTCAGGCTCAGGGTTGAACTCTAGATCACTACTTGAAGGTTCATTCATAAACTAACCCAATGGTACCTGCAAAAGAAATGAAAATAGATCAGCTCCAATAGATATTAAACTTGGTGTTTCAAACTTAACAAACTTCGTTTTCACTAAAATAAATCCCCGGCAGCGGCGCCAAAAACTTGTTGCGTGCTCAATGTGTTAAAATAAATAAGCAATAAGAGAGAGAAAGCACTCAGAACATGCAAGCATACATGATCTTATAGCAAGTAGTAAGTATTTTTTCATTCGTTTTCCCACAGAGATTTATTATGAGCTACTCGTGAAGTGTTTTGTTAAGAAAGAATGGATGGATTTGATGGGGTAGAATTGGTTTTAAATTGTCTAATTTCTAAGGAATGTGTAAAGGATAGCAACATAAACAAGTGTAAGTCAAAGATAAACTCAAATGAAAAGAGGAAGAATTAATAAACGAAGAGAAAAGTAGCTAAACAGAATTTTAAACTTAGCAGAATTGCGAGAACAGCAATTCTACCGCAATGTTACTGACAGCGAAAGTGTGTAAAATGGAGAAACAAGGGCTACTAACGACTCCTCTATAGGCATTTTTATACGATTCTCAAGCACTGGATCAACTCACTATGCATCAAACTAACTCAATCTCATGTATCTTCCGATTCCATGCATTAGATTCTTTAGTTTACTCATGTCCAAGTAAGGTCTTAAGCATCTTATTAAAGCATAAAGATATGGTTTGTACAAGGAAAACGCCTATTCCTAGGTCGTTTTCTGGCTACCTTGAAAGGCTAGCATGAGTGTATGACTCTGAACTCTTACTCCTTCCAGAGGTTAGGAGTTCTTTGGACAAAATGGATGGCCAATCGAAATTGCCCGTGGGATGAAGCTTACATACAATCAATGCTTCGAGAGCTATCCTACATGCTTGGTTCACGTTTTTTAGCCTATAGTATTGTCATTAGCATGCCCCTGTGTGACTTAGTTACTCATGGATATAGGGAGAACAGAAATAGGAGATAAAGTAGACATGCTTAGAAGAAATTTAAAGACAAACAGCAAGGGAAAAACAGTAGCAACAAAGAGAAGAAACTGTGAAATGAAGAATTGTGCTTTGAGTACTTGAGTGTTTGAATGAACAAAGGGACGCTTAAAGTAAATAACATAAAGACAGAAAGCAACGAAATGCAATAAACTAGCCACTAGAAGGGAAACAACAACAAAGCAGAACTGGAAATTAGAAATGAAAGACAAAAAGCAGTAAATGAGCTTGAACGCCTCGTTGCAAACGCCTCGGCTGAAAGGAGAGAAAGGGTAGCCTTGCTTGGATGAATCCAATCGGGAGAGAAGAGGAATCTTCTCTCCTTCCTATCAGATTGTCGATTCCAACAGCTGAACCTCTCACACCAACAGACGGAGAAGAAAAACAGGAGAAAAGATGGAGCTGCGAAGAGGCTTCTACGCTTTCGGATGATGATTGAACCCTCTACTTTGACCGCCTTTTATAGTAATCTGCAGGTGCGTTTGAGCCAAGGAGAACCATCCATCCTCAATGTCGTACTTCAAAATGGATGGAGGAGAAAGAACGAATCCCTGAAATAACGGAAAATAACAGAAAAGGATCAGTCAACTTACGGTTTTCACTTGAAACATTGCGGTTTTAGCAATGTTTCCGCAATGCTGCCGCAATGCACATTTTTCATTCTTTTAACTTCGGTTTTTAATCATTTTCTTTCCTTTTGCATACAAGTCCTAATTTAGCTACCTTCTTCTAAATCTCATATATAAGCATAGGTTTAAGCTAAATCCTCTCAAAAACACCTAAGAGTGTACATCTTTCTAAGCTAAATAAGTCCTAAAAATGTCACTTTTGGAGACGTAACAGGCTCCAAGTTGTTCAATTAGGATAGTGGGAGTAAACTAGAAATATGAGATATTTCGTTTTCTCCACCAACATGTACACCACAGAGGTTTTAGTCCAAGTGGGAGTTTGTTGGGTTTTATGTCCTAAAACTTGTGGTTTGTAAACTGTTATGTTTGTAAACAATCTATTTAGTAATAAAGAGTTATTAAGTTTTAATTCAGTAAAAGAGTTTACTGGATTAAAGTGAAACATGTTTTATCCTATACCAATAACCAAACACCCTTGGCATTGTTTGAGTATTTGAATCTCATGTATGACATGATTGTGGATCAGGTTCAAGTATACTGCCAAAATGATCTATAGTATATGGATAAGGCTGGGTACCTTATCCTGGTAACACTATTGGATGCGACTCACTTTGTATTGTACAGAACGATGTGATCCGAATCGTTCCACATGGAGATGTGAGAAGTGAGGGTGTCCTGTGTAAAGAGTTTACACAAGATCGAACCGCGTATTAAGCCACTCTCTCTTTATAACACCGTTTACTGATCGAGACTGACTTATACACATTGATGGCCTAGGTAACTCGTTCTTAATCCTGAGCTCGCTATGAACTCCTGCTTATTCGGAAGTATCCTTTGACTTGTATGGGTGAGAGTGGCGGAATGCCCGCTCAATAAGCCTACCAACTTGGGGATAAAGCCGAATAAGTAGCTGGGGACATAGTATAGCAAGATTGGAATTCACTCCTAACCCGCTCTTCAGGGTTAGTAGATAGGTTGTTCTCTTAATAGCTGACTCCAGGGCTTGAACAATGTGAGCTCACACTCTCATGTGATGAGAGAGTTATATTGATCTTTTGGTTGGACCAAAGATCTATTGTTCATTAGAGGTGTCAGTGGTACTTAAGGAACAAGATGTAATGCAGGGGTTAAACGGTTCATACGACCCAGCTGTGATTACGGACAACCTGTGAAGGATCGACTTACCGATGACGGTTATATCAAGAGGACACAATATATCTACAGTGAGGAGAGTGCAGCCCTTGGACTTTAGTGGAGTCTCCAGGGGTTAACGAATGTTGATCGATTCGGGTCAAAAGAGTTTTGACCAAATGATCTCGTATCGTTGGAGCTCATGATCTGTAGGTCCTTTAGGTTCTCCTGGCTAGCTCGGATAAAGCGATATAGCAGTGCTATAGGGTTAAATTCGGAGAAATCTGAATTAGGGTTTGTTCGAGGGGTTATATATTTAAATGTGATTAAAATATATAACCGGAGGAAGTCGTATTTAAATGTGATTTAAATACTCGACCGGAGAAAAATATGAATATTGATTCGTATTTTGGAAAAGTCGGTTTTCTGAAAACCGGGCTATAGTGGAAGGTTTATTATTATATTAGTATTTGATATTAATATTAATAATAAATTAAATAATTAAAATTGTTTTAATTATTATTAATTTTAATAAATAATAATTATTTATAATTATTATTATTATCATTAATTTTTCCATGCATGTCCAACATGTGTATTACACTATCTTTTCCTTACTCATGAAGCAAGTCAAATTGATATGGTCATGTCTTTTGGCTTGAGTGAGTGTGTGATCTCTAAGTTGAAGAACTTCTCTCTCTCTCTCGTAGGAACTTCTTCTCACAAGTTTTTGGATTGAAAATCTTCAAGTGTTGAAGGAAATCTCCATGGTTGAAGCTTGAAGAAGAAGAGAAGTTGTAGCTTTGGTTGTTGTAAATTCAAGGTGGTTCTTTGAGAAAGATTCAAGAAAAGTTTAGTTGTTAATTCTTCTTCCCTTCATATTTGGATTTCAAGTTGTTGAAATTCAAAGGGTTTGTTGTATTGTGTTCTTGATGTTCTTGATGAATTGTTCATCAAGTTCATATTAACACAATCCCAAACACAAGCCAACAACTCCATCTTGTTCCTCCACCCTCAAACTAACCCCCTTAGCTTAAGGAGTCCCACCACTCCGCTATTACCGCCTGAGAATAGCTGGGACTACTCTAAGGGTGGTCCTCGTGTGCTCGTGATTGTTCCTGCTGAGTTCGTGTCCGGAGGAGAGGTAGAGATCGAGGGGGCTGTAGAGGTGCAGAGGTAGACGAGAAGACGAACATCAAAACAAGGTAATTTTGTCCCTTGCAGCTCACTGGTAAATTTACTGGTCGGTTTTTACCGATAGGTAATTTACCGGTGGGGCTTCCCAAACGCTGTTTCTTAAGCGTTTGGGGGTTGTTTCCCCGGTCGAGATTTACCGGTCGGTAAATCCTACACCGAGGAAACCGGTCGGTAAGTGTTACCGGTTTTCTTTACCGGTTGAAATTTATCGGTTGATAAATTTACCGGTCTAGAGTTTACCGATGGGGCTGAACCGGTTCTTTTACCGGTTGCCATTTACCGGTGTATGGGCGCCGGTTTATCGGTCAGACTCTTGCTTCGATAATTCCTTTACCGGTCGGTTTTTACCGGTTGACTTTACCGGTCGGTATTTACCGGTGGTAAGGAATTACCGGTGGGACTCGAAGTGATGAAAAATGTTAAGTGTTAGCATTGTTTCTCACTTCTTGTTTGTTGCTTATTGATTGCTGAAAATCCTCAGCCAGTTTAGGCTTCTTCCGTTGCGCCTCTGGTTGTGTCGGGATCCTTCGGTTTCCATCACTGCGAGGCAAGGATGTTAAGAATATCCGCAAACCAAGGTTCATCATCGTTATCACGATGTTCTAACACAAAGACATGCTCATCAACAAAGGCATCAGAAATTGTTGGCTCAGCAATTTTTTCGCAATTACTTCGCAATCTAGATAAATGGTCAGCAACTATATTTTCGCATCCTTTCTTATCTCTAATGTCTAAGTCAAACTCTTGCAACAATAATACCCATCTAATTAACCTCGGCTTAGCATCAGCCTTCCTCATTAGATATTTTAGTGTAGAGTGATCAGTGTACACAATGGTTTTAGTTCCTACAATGTAATTCCTGAACTTTTCACAGGCAAATACTACAGCTAGCATTTCCTTTTCCGTGGTTGTGTAATTACATTGTGCTTCATTCAGAGTCTTACTTGCATAGTATACATGATGTGTTAATTTATCTATTTTTTGTCCTAGCATGACCCCTACTGCATAGTCACTAGCATCACACATCATCTCAAATGGTAAATCCCAATTTGGACCTACTATAATTGGTGCTTTGACTAAGGCTTCCTTAAGTGTTGTCCATGCTAAGAAACATTCTTTTGAGAAGACAAACGGTTTATTAAGCTCTAGAAGCTCACACAAAGGTTTAGAGATTTTTGAAAAGTTTTTAATGAATCTCCTATAAAAGCCTGCATGACCTAGGAAACTTTAATAGCTTTTACATTTTGGGGTTCCACTAGCTTCTCTATTATTTCTATTTTGGCCCTATCGACCTCTACTCCTGCTCTAGATACTCTATGTCCGAGGACTATCCCTTCTTCCACCATAAAGTGGCATTTCTCCCAATTTAGGACTAGGTTGATCTCCTCACACCTAGTTAGGACTTGTTCTAAGTTTTCTAAGCAGTTATTAAACGAATCACCAAAGACTGAGAAGTCATCCATAAATATTTCTATCATGGATTCATCTAAGTCAGAGAAAATGGCCAACATGCACCTTTGGAATGTTGCTGGTGCATTGCACAAGCCAAAAGGCATTCTGCGAAAAGCAAATGTTCCAAAGGGACATGTAAAGGTTGTTTTCTCCTGGTCCACAGGGTCTATGGTAATTTGGTTATATCCAGAATAACCATCTAAGAAACAGTAGTAGGCTCGGCCAGCTATCCGATCTAACATTTGATCTATAAACGGTAAAGGAAAATGATCTTTTTTTGTTTCTTTGTTTAATTTTCTATAGTCCATACAGACTCTCCATCCTGTAACAGTTCTAGTTGGAATTAGTTCATTACTCTCATTAACTATTACAGTCATTCCACCCTTCTTAGGCACACATTGAATTGGACTCACCCATTGACTATTAGCTATGGGAAAAATTACACCTGCATCTAACCATTTGATAATTTCTTTTTTAACTACCTCCTTCATGGAGGGGTTCAACCTACGTTGGTGATCTACTCTAGGTGTATGTTCCTCTTCCAATAGTATCTTATGCATGCAATATGAAGGACTAATTCCTCTTATATCAGCAATCGTCCATGCAATAGCTTTTTTATGTTGCTTAAGCAGCAATATTAGCGCAATTTCATGTTGTTCACTTAATTTGGACGAAATGATAACAGGCAAAGTCTCATGCTCTCCTAAATATGCATACTTAAGATGATCAGGCAATGGTTTTAATTCTAGCAAAGGTGGATGTTCAATTGATGGTTTCAAAGGGTTTGTGGTTCTTTTAGACAAGTCATTAGTCATACAAACATGCTGAGGTTTGTCCACAGGTATATCCATCAGTTCAGAAATGTTTAAGTCAGTTATATCTACTTGTACATAGTCAGTAGCATGCTTAATTAACAGTTCATGCTCAAGTTGTTCTTCCATTAGTGAATCTACTACATCCATGCTTGCACAAGACTCAGAGTCAGAGGGGTACCTTAGAGCTTTAAAGACACTGAATTTAACCTCCTCATCATGAACTCTCATGGTGAGCTCACCTTTCTGGACATCGATCAAAGCCCTACCTGTGGCTAGAAATGTTCTGCCCAATAAGATTGGTACCTCCTTGTCTGCCTCATAATCCAGAATGATGAAGTCTGCAAGAAAAATGAATTTGTCAACCTTGACAAGTATATCCTCAATCTTACCCTCAGGGTATGCTATGGATCTGTCTGCAAGCTGCAAGGTGACAGTAGTAGGTCGTGCTTCCCCTATTCCAAGTTGACGAAATAGAGATAAGGGCATGAGATTGATGCTGGCTCCCAGATCACAAAGAGCTCTGCCCACGTGCTTGCCTCCCAACTCGACTGGTAAGGTGAAGGAACCAGGATCCTTCTCCTTCTTTGGTAGCTTGTTTTGGAGTATAGCACTGCACTCCTCAGTGAGATTCACTATTTCAAATTCACTAATAATTTTCTTGTTAGTAATGATATCTTTCAAAAACTTAAAATAAGAAGGCATAGATTGCAAAACTTCTACAAATGGGATATTAACATGCACTTGTTTCAAAATTTCTAAAAACTTATTAAAGTGCACTTCCTGTTCTTGTTTTTTCTTCAGCCTTCTAGGGAATGGAGGTGGTGGCACATATGTAGGCACTTTAGATCGCCTAGGGACAGGTGGAGGCCTTGGAATTTCTTATGGTTCCTCAATGATGGGTTCCAGCCTCACCCTTGTTGTGCTTGGTGGTAGTTGACCATGGTTTGGCAAAGAATCCAGTGGAGCACTAGACTCTTCATTCTCTACTCGCTTTGGTGCTTCTCTATTGTTGCTCACCAATGGTCTTCCACTATGAAGTTCAATTGCTTGAACTTGCTCTTTTCCATCCCTTCTTGGTACTTCAGTGTCTGCAGGCAATCTACCTTGGGGCCTATTTTTCAGTTCATTTGCTAACTGCCCTATTTGGTTTTCTAAGCTCCTAAGGGTGGCTTGCTGACTTTGTAGGGTAACATCATTTTTTGCAATGTACTCCTTAAGTAAATTTTCTACTGATGACCCTATTGGTTGGTTATATGGCTTTTGGTACATGGATTGGTTATTTTGTTGAGTGAAACCAGGTGTTCCACTCGGTCTTGGTTGGTTTTGAGCTTGGTTAGTATTTTGTTGCCCACCCCAAGAAAGATTTGGGTGGTTCCTCCAACCAGGATTATAGGTGTTAGAATAGGGGTTGTTCCTAGGCTGTTGTTGACTTCCAACATAGCAGACTGAGGCTGGATTCCCAGGGCAGAAATCATACAAGTGCCCTTCCCCACAGAATCCACAGATTAGTGTCTCACCTTGGCTATTTGATGCGCCCATTGAAATGGCTGCTGCGGTGTTGACACTAGGTTGGAGATTGGTTTGAGCCATTTGTTTAACTAGATTGGTCAGGGCATTAATTTGGCTACTCATTGCACTAAGTGCATCCTTGTCTTGAGCTCTCCTAGGCTCTACAGGATCGTCTGACCATCTACAATGGGAATGAGATTTTCTCCAAGATCTCATAGGCTTCATTGTAGATCTTAGAAAGCATGGAACCACCAGCTGAAGAATTCAGAACTTGCCTTGTGCTGGGGTTGCATCCTTTAAAGAACACTTCTATTTGGATACATCATGGAATGCCATGGTGTGGACATTTAAGCAAAAGGTCCTTGAACCTTGTCTAAGCTTCGTGAAGGGATTCGTTTTCGGCTTGTTTGAATTTAATGATATCATCACGAAAGTTGGAATTCCTATCAGGTGGGAAGTATTTGACTAGGAATTTCTCAGCCAGATCTGTCCAATTGACAATCGATCCAGAGGGTAAGGAATTTAACCACGTTTTGGCTTTATCTCTTAATGAGTAGGGAAAGAGGTAAAGTCTTAACGCTTCTTGGAAAACTCCAGGGATGAGGAAAGTATCACTAACTCCTAGGAAATTTCTCAAATGATTGTGGGGATCTTCGTTTTCCACTCCAAAGAATTGTCCCACAGTGGACAACATTTGGAACATTACTGGCTTTAACTCGAATGAGTTGGCAGTAATCTCAGGGCGTATAATGCTTGGATTAAGCTCCCCAGGCATGGGAACTAAGTATGAGAGGATGGCACTATCCTTGTCATTCGCTATTTCGATGAGGTTGCGAATGGTAGGTGCTTGGTTTGGGACTGGTCTATCCATTTCGGTTTGTTGGAATTGCGATGACTCCGCGGAGTCAGCAATGTTTTGAGTTACAGGTGGCTGTTTAAAGAGACGTTTCTTAGCTTTGTTTCTGGCCCTAAGAAGTCTTTCAGGCTCAGGATTGAACTGTAGGTTGCTACTTGAATGCTCATTCATAAACTAACCCAATGGTGCCTGTAAAAGAAATGAAAGTAGATTAGCTCCAATAGATATTAAGTTTTGTGTTTCTAACTTAACAAACTTCGTGTTTACTAAACAAAATCCCCGGCAGCGGCGCCAAAAACTTGTTACGTGCTCAGTGTGTAAATAAAAATGCAATGTGAGAGCACTCAGAACATGCAAGCATACATGGTCTTGTAGCAAGTAATAAGTATTTTTTCATTCGATTTCCTACAGAGATTTATTCTTAGTTACTAACGAAGTGCGATGTTAAATTAGAAAGGGTGATTTAAATGGGGTGAAATTGGGATTAATGTGTCTAACTAATAAAGAACGTGCAAGATATGCAAGCATAAACAAAGACAAATAAAGAGATCGACTTGAATGTAGAAGAAAAAGAATTGCGGAGAAAGCAATTATCTAGCAATAAAATCGCAAAACAGAAAACTGAAAAAATTGGCTAAGGAAAAAGTAGAACTAAGAAAATTGCGTAGACAGCAATTTTCTAGCAATTGAACTAACATCGTTTTAAGGGTGAAGTGTGGAAACAAGGTCAACTAACGACTCTTCTACAGGTTTTTTCATACGATTCTTCAGCAGTAGATCAACTTATCATGCATCAAATTAACTCATTCTCATGTATCTCTCGATTTCATGCATTAGATCCTTTAGTTCACTCATGTCCAAGTAAGACTTAAGCATCTATTTATATAAGCAAGTTAATGAATTGTGCTAGGAAAACGCCTATTCCTAGGTCGTTTTCTGGCTACCATGAAAGGCTAGCATGAATGGACGACTCTGAACTCTTACTCCTTCCGGAGGTTAGGAGTTCTTTAGACAAAATGGATGGCCAATCGAAATTGTCCGTGGGATGAAGTACACATACATTGAATGCGTGTGAAGCTATTCTACATGCTGAATTCACGTATTTCTACCTATAGACTCATCATTAGCAGACCCTTGTGTGGTTTAGTTACTCATGGATGATGATGGATTGGGGAGAATAGATTGTTTAGACATGCTTAACAGTATTCAAATGAAAGCAAAGGAAAACAGAAGCAATAAGAGTCTTGCGAAGTTGTCAAATAATTCCTCTATTGAATAAGATTCAAAACTTAATGTGCAACGACTTTAAAGCAGTAAAGACCAAACAGAAGACGAATTGACTTGAAGTAGCAAACAGAAACAAAACAGCAACAAACAGAAGCGAAAAGTAAAGACAGAAAGCAGTAGAAAGCGCATAAACGTGTGCGTGAACTCCTCGTCGCAAGCGCCTCGGATGAAGGGAGAAGGTGAGCTTTGTTTGGGGATGAATCCAACCAGAAGAGAAGAAGAATTTTCTCTTCTTCCTCTCAGATTATCGATGCCAACAGCTGAATCCTTCACGCCAACAAACGGAAGAGAAAATAGGGAGAAACTGCGTTGAGATGGAGAGTTCTACGCTTCCAAGCTTGTTGTTCTCCTTCCCCTTTGACCTCCTTTTATAGCTCTTTGCAGGTACTCTTCAGTCAAGGAGAGCCATCCATTCTGAACGACGTCTCACCACGTGGCAGCAGGGGAGAAAGTGGGCGGCTGAAAGATCGCAACAGAACGGCGGACGGTTGGAACAACTTACTAATTCCAGCTTAAACATTGCGGAGACAGCAATGTTTCCGCAATTTTCCTGCAATACAGAATTTCAACTCTTTTAGCTTTGTTTTTTATCCTTTCTTGTTCCTTTTACAAATAACTCTTGATTTAGTTCCATTCTATGAATTCTCATATATAAGCACATGTTTAGGCTAAATTCTATCAAAAACGCTTAAGAGTCTACACAATTCTATAGCAAATAAGTCCCTAAAATATGCACTTTTGGAGACGTAACAGGATGTCAGATGGAGATTGGTTGGATATGGATGAACAAGCAGTTGCAAATATAAGGATGTGTCTGTCGATGGAAGTGGCTAGTCTTGTAGCCAATGAGACTACTGCAATCAAGCTAATGGAAGCGCTTACAAACAGGTATGAGAAACAGTCTGCCAATAGTAAAGCATATTTACTTAAGAAATTTTTCAACATGCAAATGATTGAAAATTCATCGGTTAATTCCTATATTAATGAAGTTACCACTTTAGTTAATCAGTTGAAGTCTGTCAAGATAGCATTTACTGATGAAGTCTATGCTATTCAATTATTAATGTCTTTACCTGATAGTTGGGAAACGATGAAGACAGCAGTGTCTAATTCGACTGGAGATAACACTCTGAAATTTTCAGGGGGTTTGTGATTTAGCTATAGCTGAGGAAATTCGTAGGAAGGGGAGTAGTAAAGAATCTACTGTAGGATCAACTTTAGCTTTAACTAAGGGTAAAGACAAAATTGATTATGAAGATAATAAACTGAATAGCAATAGGAAAAAGTGGAGTCATAGGAATAAGGAGGTAGAGTGCTTTTACTGCCACAAGAAAGGTCATTACAAAAGTCAGTGTAGGAAACTAAAAGAGGATCATGAGGTAAACATAGTTGATGATGCCTATGTCTGTGTTGAGAGTAGCATAGAGAGTAGTAACCACTCATCTGAATGGGTTGTAGACAGTGCAGCGTCAGTTCACATAGCTTCAGATAGAAATTTGTTCACATCATTCACAGGTGGACATCATAGTCTAGTGAGGATGGGTGATGGTAGAGTCTCCAAGACATGTGGGATTGGGGATGTTAGTTTGAAGTCTGAATGTGGTAGTGTTCTGGTGTTGTGCAATGTCAGGTATTTGCCTAGGATGAAAATGAATCTCATCTTTATTGGCAAGTTGGAGGATGAGGGTTACAATTGTGAGTTTGGCAGTCGCCAGTGTAAACTCAAGTTAGGATCCCAGGTAGTGGCAGTTAGCCACAGAAATTCCACACTATATAGATGTTAGTTTAGTGTTGCCAAAAGATCAAAGAGACATTGGATGCCAGTTAAGCCAGCAGCAATGATAGCCAATTTCGATCAGTTAGATCAAGATCCATCAGTTCAGAAACAATTGGGAAGTCCAAGAGAGAAAGATGATGGCTATCGTCAATCCCCAATTGTCAGACATTCGAATGAATTGATGAAGTCGCCTAGGCGAGTAAGGGCATCAAAATTGAAGACCAAAGCAGTTGTTATGGTCACGGGTTTAGTCTCTAGCTTGGCAACACACTTGAATAAAGGAGTCAGGTCATTTGCAGAATATATCTTCTTCAGGAAGAGGTGTTCAAGGTTGAAGAAGATGTCAGTTGTTACCACTTAGCTGAAGTGGGAGTACGTGATTGTCCTTTATGTCTGGATTCAATTGATAAGGACAACGGAACTCCACATATCTCCACATTAGTATGATATTGTCCACTTTGGGCCTAAACCCGCATGGCTTTGCTTTTGGTTTCACCCAAAAGGCCTCATACCAATGAAGATAATTGTCCTCACTTATATACCATGGATCAATCTCTTCCCTAACCAATGTGGGACTTTGTTAGCACTCCTAACAATCCTCCCCTCGAACAAAGTACCACTTGGAGCCTCCCCTCGAACAAAGATCTACTCTTCCTATCTTCTTGATAGGGCTACTCCTTCTATCAATCTAGCCGACTTGATAGAGTTATACTTCTTGTTTGTTACTCAAGCATTTTTTGTTCGATCCGGGGAGTTCTCTTTGTTCGGAATCTGAGGATCTTTCCACACAGCTAGGGTATCATGGCTCTGATACCAATTGATAAGGACAACGGAACTCCACATATCTCCACATTAGTATGATATTGTCCACTTTGGGCCTAAACCCGCATGGCTTTGCTTTTGGTTTCACCCAAAAGGCCTCATACCAATGGAGATAATTGTCCTCACTTATATACCATGAATCAATCTCTTCCCTAACCAATGTGGGACTTTGTTAGCACTCCTAACAAGTTAGACGTCGAGCGACGAGTATCGGGGCAACCACCCCAATCAGCGTCCGTATAAGATATGAGGCGAGACGTCGAAGAGGGATAAAGGTGAAGGTCGAGATGAAGAGTACCCTGAATATAGAGAATAATGTGCTTAAGATTATGCATGTGCAGTTCGCTCGGGTAATGCATAAATAGACAAAGTTATTGGACATCATAAGAAATGCCTGGTCTGGTGAATGTGAGATACTGAAGAGCACCAACAAGACTACAGTAATGCGTAGGATCATCGACAGGACTACCAGAAAAGGCACTTAGTTTGGCCTTAGTATCAACAGGTGTGAAAGAAGGTTTGTAGGAAGACATGCCAACTCTCTCAATGATCTCTTCTGGATATGGGCGTTGGGAAACAAATAATCTCGTAGGGTGGAGAGTTACTGCAATGCCAATAAAGTAAGCCAGAGGACCAAGATCCTTCATGAAAAATTCGGAATTGAGACGAGACATAATCGATTTTCGTAGTGTGTCGGAAGATGAGGCAAGAATGATGTCGTCAACATATAGCAAAATATAAGCCATATCCGAACCTTGATGATAAACAAATAGAGAGTGATCGGAAACATTATGTGAAAAACCCCATGGTGGAAACATAATCTGGAAATCGTTGGTATCAAGCCCAAAGAGCCTGTTTTAACCCATAGAGAGATTTTCTCAATAGGCATACGTAATCGGGGCGAGTAAGATCTCGAAAACCAATAGGTTAATGCATGTATACAGTTTCTGCAAGATTGCCATGAAGAAAAGCATTCTTGACATCTAACTGATGCAAGGACAAAAATTTGGACAGAACAAGTTGAGGACTGTCCGAATGGTGGCTAGTTTGACAACCAGGCTAAAAGTCTCATCACAATCAATCCCAACCTGCTGTGAGCGGCATCACCTACAAGACAAACGTTATGCCTCTCAAAATCACCATTAGATTTCTTCTTGTGCCTGAAAAATCCACATACTACGAATGATATTAACATTAGATGGACGGAGCACCAACTCTCACGTCTTAGTTTCAATTAGAGCATTATATTCATCCAACATGGACAATTTCCAATTGTAGTCATTGAGGGCTTGTATTAGATTCTTAGGAAGGAGAGAAATGGAAGGTGTAGTCGAAATACTGAGATTGAATTTTCATTTAGGCTTAAAAATCTTGTGACGACTACGAGTGGTCATTTGAGGTGAAAAAACCGGGGGAGGCCGAGAAGGTGGTGGCGAAGAGGGAGTGGTTGTTTGGATCGTGGGTCATGGGCCATGGCCGGATTGGGGTGCCGCTAGCAGGGTGAGAGAGGGAGTTAGGTTGAGGAGGTGGTGAGGTAGGAGAGGAGTGGAGTTGTTGGAGAGTAATGGGGTGAAGCCATGCATCCAGAAACTCATACATAGAGGGTGAGGAAGTATGTGATTTTGGCAAATGGAAAAGTAATTACATAATAAATGACATGTCGTGAGATTATAACTTTTCGATTTGATAAATCATAACACTTATATCCTCTATGGTTTGGGGGATATCCCAAAAATACACAAGGCGTAGACCGAGCTTGGAGTTTATTTATGGAGGTAGATGGAAATAATGGGTAACATAAACATCTGAAGACTCGTAATTGAGAGTAAGTGGGATCTTGCTTGTAGAGTATTTTAGTGGAAGTTTGACATGAGAGAAATTTTATAGGAAGAACATTGAGTAAATATGTTGTCATTTCCAATGAATGCTGCCAAAAATAGGGTGGCATAGAAGAGTGTGTCAAAAGAGCACGGACAATGGTATTAATGGTTCTAATCTTTCTTTTAGCTTTACCATTGTGTGAGGATGTGTGTTACGTCTCCAAAAGTGACCTTTTTAGGACTTATTTATCTTAGAAAGATGTACACTCGTAGGTGTTTTTGATAGGATTTAGCTTAAACCTTTGCTTATATATGAGAATCAGAAGAAGGAAGCTAAATTAGGACTCGTGTGCAAAAGGAGAGAAAAAGAATGAAAAACGAAGTTAGAAGAATGAAAATTGTGCATTGCGGAAGCATTGCGGAAACATTGCTAAAACCGCAATGTTTTAAGTGAAATCCGTAAGTTGGCTAACCTTTTTCTCTTGTGATCCGATATTTCAGGGATTCGTTCTTTCTCCTCCATCCATTTTGAAGTACGACGTTGAGGATGGATGGTTCTCCTTGGCCCAAACGCACCTGCAGAACACTATAAAAGGAGGTCAAAGAGGAAGGTTTAATCATCATCCGAAAGCGTAGAAGTCTCTTCGCAGCGCAGTCTTTTCCATTCTTTCCCTTCTCCGTCTGTTGGTTTGAGAGGTTCAGCTGTTGGAGTCGACAATCTGATAGGAAGGAGAGAAGATTTATCTTCTCTCCGGATTGGATTCATCCAAGCAAGGCTTACCTTTCTCTCCCTTCAGCCGAGGCGTTTGCGACGAGGCGATCAAGCTCATTTTTATTGCTTTCTGTCTTTACTTTTCATTTCCAGCACCGTTTTGTTGTTCTTTCTTTTCTATTAGTCAATCCATTCCATTTCGTTGCTTTCTGTCTTTATGTTAATCACTTTAAGTTTTCATTTGTTCATTCAAACATTTGATTAATCAAAGCACAATTCATCATTTCACACTTTGTCTTTACCTTCTCTACCTACTATTTTTCCTTACTGTTTTGTCTTTAATCTCCTTCTAAGCATGTCTACCTCATCTATTATTTCTGTTCTCTCTACATCCATGAGTAGCTAAGTCACATAGGGGCATGCTAATGACAATACTATAGGCTAAAACACGTGAACCAAGCATGTAGGATAGCTCTCGAATGCATTGATTGTATGTAAGCTTCATCCCACGGGCAATTTCGATTGGCCATCCATTTTGTCCAAAGAACTCCTAACCTCTGGAAGGAGTAAGAGTTCATAGTCATACACTCATGCTAGCCTCTCAAGGTAGCCAAAAAACGACCTAGGAATAGGCGTTTTCCTAGTACAAATCATAACTTACTGCTTTAACAAGATGCTTAAGACCTTACTTGGACATGAGTAAACTAAAGAATCTAATGCATGAAATCGGAAGATACATGAGAATGAGTTAGTTTGATGCATAGTGAGTTGATCCAATGCTTGAGAATCGTGTGAAAATGCCTATAGAGGAGTCGTTAGTAGCCCTTGTTTCTCCATTTTACACACTTTCGCTGTTAGTAACATTGCGGTAGAATTGCTGTTCTCGCAATTCTGTTAAGTTAAAAATTCTGTTTAGCCATTTTCCTCTTCGTTTATTATTCTCTTCTCTTTACATTTAAGTTTATCATTGACTTGCACTCGTTTATGTTGCTACCCTTTATATATTCATTAGTAATTAGGCAATTAAAAACCAAATTTACCCCATCAAATCCACCCATTCTTGCTTAACAACACACTTCGCGAGTAACTAATAATAAGTCTCTGTGGGAAAACGAATGAAAAAATACTTACTACTTGCTACAAGATCATGTATGCTTGCATGTTCTGAGTGCTCTCTCTCTCTTATTGCTTATTTCTTTTACACATTGAGCACGCAACAAGTTTTTGGCGCCGCTGTCGGGGACTTAGTTTAGCGAAAACGAAGTTTGTTAAGTTTGAAACACAAAGTTTAATATCTATTGGAATTGATCTTTTTCTCATTTCTTGTGCAGGTACCATTGGGTTAGTTTATGAATGAGCATTCAAGTAGCGATCTAGAGTTCAATCCTGAGCTTGAGAGATTACTTAGGGCCAGAAACAAAGCTAAGAAACGTCTCTTTAACCAACCCTCTATACCTCAATTAATTGCTGATTCTGCGGAGTCTTCGCAATCCCTTCACATAGAAATGGAAAGACCAATCCCAAATCCGGTACCTACCGCTCGCAATCCCATCGAAATAGCGAATGATAAAGATAGTGCCATTCTTTCTTACCTAGTACTGATGCCTGGGGAACTAAACCCAAGCATAATCCGCCCTGAAATTACTGCCAACTCATTCTAGTTAAAGCCAGTAATGTTCCAAATGTTGTCCACTGTGGGACAATTCTTTGGAGTGGAAAATGAGGACCCCCACAACCATCTTAGAAACTTCCTAGGAGTTAGTGATACCTTTCTCATCCCTGGAGTTTCCCAAGAAGCCTTGAGGCTCTACCTTTTCCCTTACTCTGTAAGGGATAAAGCAAAGACGTGGTTAAACTCATTACCCTCTGGATCAGTCCTCAATTGGACAGACTTGGCGGAGAAATTCCTAGTAAAATACTTCCCACCTGATAGGAATTCTACCTTTCGTGATGATATAATAAAGTTCAAACAAGCTGAGAATGAGTCTCTTCATGAAGCTTGGACAAGGTTCAAGGACCTTCTACTCAAATGTCCACACCATGGCATTCCATGGTGTATCCAAATAGAGGTCTTTTTCAAAGGATGCAACCCCAGCACCAGACAAGTGTTAAATTCATCTGCTGGAGGTTCCATGCTGTCCAAGAGTTATAATGAAGCCTATGAGATCTTGGAGAAGATCTCAGCATCTCACTGTAGGTGGTCAGATGATCCAATAGAGCCAAGTAGAGCTCAAGATAAGGACGCACTCAATGCCATGAGTAGTCAAATAAGCGCCCTGACCAACCTAGTTAAACAAATGGCTCAAGCCAATCTCCAAACTAGTGTCAACACCGCCACAGCCATGTCAATGGGCACACAACCAAGTCAAGGTGAGACACTAATCTGTGGATTCTGTGGGGAAGGGCACCTGTATGAATACTGCTGTTACGTCTCCAAAAGTGACCTTTTTAGGACTTATTTAGCTTAGAAAGATGTACACTCTTAGGTGTTTTTGATAGGATTTAGCTTAAACCTATGCTTATATATGAGATTTAGAAGAAGGTAGCTAAATTAGGACTTGTGTGCAAAAGGAAAGAAAAGGAATGAAAACCGAAGTAAAAGAAGGAAAAATGCGCATTGCGGCAGCATTGCGGAAACATTGCTGAAACCGCAATGTTTCAAGTGAAATCCGTAAGTTGACTGATCCTTTTCTGTTATTTTCCGTTATTTCAGGGATTCGTTCTTTCTCCTCCATCCATTTTGAAGTATGACGTTGAAGATGGATGGTTCTCCTTGGCCCAAACGCACCTGCAGATTACTATAAAAGGGGGTCAAAGTAGAGGGTTTGATCATCATCCGAAAGCGTAGAAGTCTCTTCGCAGCTCCATCTTTTCTCCTGTTTTTCTTCTCCGTCTGTTGGTTTGAGAGGTTCAGCTGTTGGAGTCGACAATCTGATAGGAAGGAGAGAAGATTCATCTTCTCTCCTGATTTGATTCATCCAAGCAAGGCTACCCTTTCTTACCTTTCAGCCGAGGCATTTGCGACGAGGCGTTCAAGCTCAATTACTGCTTTCTGTCTTTTATTTCTAATTTCCAGCTCTGTTTAGTTGTTGTTTCTCTTCCAGTAGCTAGCTCATTTCATTTCTTTGTCTCTTGTCTTTATGCTATTCACTTTAAGCTTTCCTTTGTTCATTCAAACAATCAAGTAATCAAAGCACAATTCATTATTTCACAGCTTCTTATCTTTTGCTGCTACTGTTTTACCTTGTTGTTTTAAGTTTATTTCTCTTCTAAGCATGTCTACTTCATCTCTTATTTCTGTTCTTTCTATATCCATGAGTAACTAAGTCACATAGGGGCATGCTGATGACAATACTATAGGCTAAAAAACGTGAACCAAGCATGTAGGATAGCTCTCGAAGCATTGATTGTATGTAAGCTTCATCCCACGGGCAATTTCGATTGGCCATCCATTTTGTCCAAAGAACTCCTAACCTCTGGAAGGAGTAAGAGTTCAGAGTCATACACTCATACTAGCCTTTCAAGGTAGCCAGAAAACGACCTAGGAATAGGCGTTTTCCTAGTACAAACCATAACTTTCTGCTTTAACAAGATGCTTAAGACCTTACTTGGACATGAGTAAACTAAAGAATCTAATGCATGAAATCGGAAGATACATGAGATTAAGTTAGTTTGATGCATAGTGAGTTGATCCAATGCTTGAGAATCGTATGAAAATGCCTATAGAGGAGTCGTTAGTAGCCCTTGTTTCTCCATTTT
The DNA here is from genome assembly GCA_028017165.1 of Herpetospermum pedunculosum. NCBI lineage: Eukaryota > Viridiplantae > Streptophyta > Magnoliopsida > Cucurbitales > Cucurbitaceae > Herpetospermum > Herpetospermum pedunculosum. The sequence continues at coordinate 53,918,824 of CM051529.1, forward strand.
ACACACTTTCGCTGTTAGTAACATTGCGGTAGAATTGTTGTTCTCGCAATTCTGCTAAGTTAAAAATTCTGCTTGACTACTTTTCTCTTCGTTTATTGATTTCTTCTCTTTTCATTTGAGTTTATCTTTGACTTGCACTTGTTTATGTTGCTACCCTTTACATATTCCTTAGAAATTAGACAACTTAAAACCAATTCTCCCCCATCAAATCCACCCGTTCTTTCTTAACAATACACTTCACGAGTAGCTAATAATAAATCTCTGTGGGAAAACGAATGAAAAAATACTTACTACTTGCTATAAGATCATGTATGCTTGCATGTTCTGAGTGCTCTCTCCCTCTTATTGCTTATTTATTTTACATATTGAGCACGCAACAAGTTTTTGGCGCCGCTGCCGGGGATTTAGTTTAGTGAAAACGAAGTCTGTTAAGTTAGAAAACCAACTTTTAATATCTATTGAAGCTGATCTATTTTCATTTCTTTTTCAGGTACTATTTGGGTTAGTTTATGAATGAGCCTTCAAGTAGTGATCTAGAGTTCAACCCTGAGCCTGAGAGATTATTTAAGGCTAGAAATAGAGCCAAGAAACGTCTCTTTAAACAACCCCCTTTACCTCAAATAATTGCTGAAACCGCAGAGTCTCCGCAATCCTCTTAAGAAGAAATGGATAGATTAGTTCCAAATCCGGTACCTGTCACTCGCAATCCCATCGAAATGGATAGATTAGTGCCATTCTCTCATACTTAGTTCCCATGCCTGGGGAGCTAAACCCAAGTATAATCCGCCCTGAGATTACTGCCAACTCATTCGAGTTAAAGCCAGTGATGTTCCAAATGTTGTCCACTGTGGGACAATTCTTTGGAGTGGAAAATGAGGATCCCCACAACCACCTTAGAAACTTCCTAGGAGTCAGTGATACCTTCATCATCCCTGGAGTTTCCCAAGAAGCCTTGAGGCTTTACCTCTTCCCTTACTCATTGAGGGACAAAGAAAAGACGTGGTTAAACTCATTACCCTCTGGATCAGTCCTCAATTGGACAGACTTGGCGGAGAAATTCCTAGTTAAATACTTTCCACCTGATAGGAATTCTACCTTTCGTGATGATATAGTTAAGTTCAAACAAGCTGAGAATGAGTCTCTTCACGAAGCTTGGACAAGGTTCAAGGACCTTCTTCTTAAATGTCCACACCATGGCATCCCATGGTGTATCCAAATAGAGGTCTTTTTCAAAGGATGCAACCCCAGTGTTGCGCGCTCAATGTGTTAAAGATAAATAAGCAAGAAGGTAGATAGAGCACTCAGAACATGCAAGCATACATGGTCTCACAGCAAGTAGTAAGTATATTTCATTCGTTTTTTCCACAGAGACTTATTTTTAGCTATTCATGAAGTGTATTTGTTAAGAAAGAAGGGGTGGATTTGACGGGGTAAAATTGGTTTTTAATTATCTAATTTTTGCTGAATGTGTAAAGGAATGCAACATAAACAAATGCAAGTTGAAATTAGACTCAAAAGACAAGAGATGGAATTAATAAACGAAGAAGAAAACAGCTAAACAGAATGGTAACTTAGCAGAATTGCGGACACTGCAATTTTACCGCAATTGAATAACAGCGAAAGTGTGTAAATGGGTGAATTAAGGGCTACTAATGACTATCCTATAGGCATTTTTATACGATTCTCAAGCACTGGATCTACTCTCTATGCATCAAACTCACTCTATCTCATGTATCGTCCGATTCCATGCATTAGATTCTTTAGTTTACTCGACTCAAAGTAAGGTCTTAAGCATCTTGTTAAAACAGAAGTGTTTAGTTTGTACTAGGGAAACGCCTATTCCTAGGCCGTTTCCTGGTTACCATGAAAGGCTAGCATGATTATACGACTCAGAACTCTTACTCCTTCCAGAGGTTAGGAGTTCTTTGGACAAAATGGATGGCCAATCGAAATTGCCCGTGGGATGAAGCTTACATACAATCAATGCTTCGATAGCTATCCTACATGCTTGGTTCACGTTTTTTAGCCTATAGTTCTGTCATTAGCATGCCCCTAAGTGACTTAGCTACTCATGGATATATAGAGAACAGAAGTATAAGATAAAACAGACATGCTCAGAAGGGAAATGTACTCAAAACAGTAAGACAAAACCGTAGCAGCAGAAGATGGAAACTGTGAAATGAAGTCTTGCAATTTGATTACTTTGAATGTTGAACGGACAAAAGAGAACTTAAAGGAAATAATTCAAAGACAGACAGCGACGAAATGCAGTAAACTAATCACTAAACCATAAGCGATAACTAAACAATGCTGGAAATGAGAAAGGAAAGACAAAAAACAGTAAATGGTGCTTGGAATCCTCGTTGCAGTCGCCTCGAATGAAGGGGATGAAAGGTCAGCCTTGCTTGGATGAATCCAATCGAGAGAGAAGAAGAATCTCCTCTCCTTCCTATCAGATTATCGATTCCAACAGCTGAGACTCTCACTCCAACAGACGGCAAAGGAAAACAGGGCGAAAAGATGGACTGCGAGAAGACTCTACGCTTTCGGATGATGATTGAACCTCCGACTTTGACCCCCTTTTATAGTAGTTTGCAGGTGCGTTTGGGCCAAGGAGAACCATCAATCTTCAACGTCGTATATCAGAATGGATGGAGGAGAAAGAACGAATCCCTGAAATCACGGAAATTAACAGAAAAAGATCAGTCAACTTACGGTTTTCACTTGAATAATTGCGGCTTCAGCAATGTTTTCGCAATGCTGTCGCAATGCAGTTTTTTTCATTCTTTTCCTTCGGTTTTCAACTCTTTTCTTTCCTATTGTGCATAAGTCCTAATTTAGCTACCTTCTTCTCATTCTCATATTTAAGCATAGGTTTAGGCTAAATGCTATCAAAAACACTAAAAAGTGTACATCTTCTTAAGCTAAATGGGTCCTAAATAAGTCACTTTCAGAGACTTAACACACCCCCAAACTTAAGGTTTTGCTTGTCCTCAAGCATACTAAGGACTTACCTAGGCTGTTGTTTCACCTTCTTTAACCACCTACTGACTCCCCTATATCCCTATCTATAGCACTGCTGTCCTGTGACACACTTCTCAGCTTAAAACTACCCTCTTATCTAGCTTCTTCTGACTTCGCCTGCCTAACACTCACCTGCTTTTATTAACTTCCTACAACTGATCTATTTGCTTTTGTCATATCATGCCACTATCCCTAAGGTTTCAAATTCTGCCTAGCTTTACCTCAGACTCAGTACATGCTTCTAGTTTTATTCTTAATTTGTCTAGGATTCCTTAGAGTCATGCAAGTCTTAGTATTAACGGTGACAGTAGTACTTTTAAAGAACAACCTAAACCCTGGCATCACTATATTGGATAAACACTCATCTCCCTAAACAACCCTACGAGTTACAACTTTGTGCTTAGCTAATTGAGGATCAGAGTTCTTTTTAAATAGGACATCTAAGCCACAAAGTTATAACTCCTAGGTATACATTCTTCTTCCCTTTTCTTTTCCCTTTTTCTTACTTAGGTGGGGCCTCTCCTTTGGTTGCCTTTTGACGCAATGCCACTTGTGGGTCACACACTTGGCACTGATTACTTAGCAACCTAAGAGAGACCCCCCTCTTTATTCTATTTTTCATTTTTTTTTTCAGTTCATCATTTTTTGTAAAGGAGAAGAAGAATGCTTATGTTTCTAAGGGAGAGAGGAATGTTCCTAGGCCTAGGGTGGCCTCCCCCAAACTTCAACTACTCATTGTCCCCAATGAGTGTCTGAGGTGGCCACCCCCAAACTATCCTAGAAGCATCTAGTCTAAGGTAAAACAAAGAGAATCTAAAGCCCTAGGCATAGACAGAACATTGAAAAGAAAATATCACAGTAGCAGTAAAATAAAAATAAAAAACAGACAGTTAAGGGCTTAAAGCTGTGCATGCTGAGCTTTTTAGAGGTCGATTTAAACTAGCAAAGGGTGTCCTATGACACTCATCCAGCATGCTTTCAGATAAGCTATATATGGTAGTCATGATAGCAGCAAAAGATGGAATTTAAACAGATCACAGCCTAGCTAAACAGACAGTCCAAAACATGCTTGCAGTCATGAAAATTGCGGGTACCGCAATTATTTCGCAATTAGATCAAGGCAGATATAACAGTGATTAAGGCCCCTAAGCATGCTCTTTCCAGTCATTCACGCTCTCCTAAAAATAAAACAAAACTAACCTATCTAGTCACCTATCATCAGACTATACTAAGCAAAATTAAAAACATAAAACTAAGCATCTAAGACAGATCAAAAATGTACTAAAACAACATAATTCACATAGTTTATCAGAAAGCAGAAAATTGTTTTTTTTTTCTAAGGGAACAGCAATACTCCCTTCAGTGCACTTCAAACCAGCACTCAAACGTCTTCATCCTCATCCGGTTGCCGTGGTCGTGGGGGCACCCATGGAGTCAGGAGATTTGTGGGGAAGTCAGGGAAGATGCACCCAAGTTGGTCTGCAACTTCCTTGTCCCTTGCCTGCGCATAAGTGGCCCATTGAGCCATTCTCCTCTGCATATCCATCAGGCAGGCCATGGATAGGGACTGCTCAGCAGCCAGCCTATCCAGTTCAAACTCCATATTCCCCTTCCTCTTCAGCCTCAGGCTAGCCGGCAGCTCCAAGTGGCCTGTGTAAGCCATTTGCTGCTCCATGCGCTCGGTGGGGACTCCTGCAAGCAAACATAGTTTGGTTATGGTATTAGGGAAAAACAGTGGTCCCTTACCTTTCTTGGCGCACTCAGCAATAGCAGCAGTGATGACTTCTCCCACGTTGATCGTGAGACCTCTCATTATCGCATACACCAGCAGCGATCGGCTCTGGTTGATTGTAGTCTCGTGAGTCACTGGGGACAATCTCCTTCTCACGAACGAAAACCAAACAGCCGCCTTGGCCGTGAGGTTGGCACTCATGAGAGTGTGCCTCCCATTGCGTGATACAGTCCACGCTGCTTCAGGCTGGCCAATGGTTCGAATGGCCTCTTCCAAAACTGCCTCAGTAGGCTCATCAACGATCCGTGCATAATCTGTATGTGTTTGGCCCCTGAGACCATAGGCTTCGTTGATGGCCTTAGCTGAGAAATCCACTTCTACCCCTCTGACCACAGACAGGCCATCCTCAGGGCTGAGCACATTGGCGTAGAAATCATACACCATGCTCGTGTAGGCTGGATTGGGCGGTCTGCAAAATTCCTCCCAGCCGTGGTTCATCACTCCTGCGCGCAAGAACTGCGGCAGGTCAGCAGGTCGGTCGAGGAAGCCTTTCTCGTGCAGCAACTCCCTCTTCCTCAGCTCAGCACCCCTGGACTCCGCATCAGAGGAAACATACCTCACTGACTGAGGCTCGTCTTCAGGGTAGAGCTTTGCCTTCCCTTTATCTGATGGTTTGGCTGACTCGGCAGCCTCAACCTTGAGTCGTTTGAGCGAAGGCTCGGTGCTCTCTTTGTCTGCTGAAGGCGCCCTTTTAGCCTTCTTCTTTTTCAGCTTCTTGGATCGCCTGGCCTTGACAATCTTGGCCTTCTTCTTCTTGAGCTTTGCCTCAATGTTGATCTGCTGCAGGCATGCCCCCAGCGTCTCTTCCATGGAATCATCCTGCTGTGCAGGACTCTCTGGGCTAGCTTCCCTTGCAGGCGAGAAGACCTCGTCTTCACCACCTTCCCCACTGCCCTGAGTGGATTCCTGGTACTCCCCATATGGGAATTCAGGGTCAGGCCGTGGAGGCGTGTGCGAAGGTGTGGCACTCTGCTCTGCTGAAGGCGTCTGCACGGAATTCAGTGGTGAAGACGGCGTCTCAGGGCTCTGTGCCGGCGGTGATGATGAAAGCTCTGGGCTGTGCACTAGTCCAGATGGTGAAGGGTTGTGCGCAGGCGATGCAGACGGCGACGAACCCTTCTTGGTCGACTCGTGGGACGCACGATCCGTTTCTTGACTCTCCACAGAGGGAGTCTTTGCTTTGCTTGGTTCGGCGGCCGTCTCGACACTCCACCGGCGCTTCTTGGGCGTGCCCGCTGGTTCAGAAGGGCCAGCAGGGATTTCTGTGACAACCCTCCACTTCTTCCTACGGATCGGAAGTTTGGGAAGAGGTCCGGTGCGTACAGCCCCAGCATCTGCAAGGGTCAGAAGTGCTTCCCTCGCAGCCGCTTCAGCTGCGTCATCAGCCTTCTTCTTGGCTGCGGATCTTTCAGCCCTTGTGGACACCATTGTCGAATCTTGGAGGTTTGGAGAGAAGGATCAAAGATGAAGAGAATCTCAGTTTTCTTGGAAATCAGAGAATGAGAGAATCGTATCGATCGAGCGCCTTCTAACGGATATAAAGGAAACGGCTAAATCCCAACGGCTATATTTTGCGAATCCTGCAATTCCAGCGCAATTTTAGGGATTTTTTTTCATCTAAATGGCAAACTTTGTTCGTCCGTATCTTTTATTTGGCTCGATCGTTTCTTGATTTTTAAAGCTGGGATTACTCTCCTTGATTCCCTCTTTCGATTCCCTACAAAAAGAAATAAAAACAATATCAAATTCGTAATTAAAATCACACAACAAAACACACAAATGATAACCGGAAAATCGCAAAAAATAAACTAAGGCATGAGCCTTATGTTGACGAGCACAGCAATCACTCGTCCTCTCTCGTTCTCATTGTTATGCTTCAGTCAAGAGGAAGGCCGAGAGAGTCTTCACATCTCCTTCCTCATAGTAGTGCTTTAATCTTGCACCATTAACCATGAATGGTTGGCCTTGCTGCAAGTTCTGTATCTCTATTGCACCATGAACAAACACATTAGTAATGACAAATGGACCCGACCATCTAGACTTAAGTTTCCCTGGAAATAGTTTCAACCGTGAGTTAAACAACAAAACAAGTTGACCCTTCTTAAAGTCCTTAACTCTAAGTCTACTATCGTGCCAAATCTTGGTTTTTTCCTTGTACATCTTAGCATTTTCATAGGCCATATGCCTAAGCTCATCAAGCTCATGTAATTGCAAAGACCTCAGTGTCCCCGCATCCTTTACACAAAAATTCAATTCCTTCATGGCCCAAAATGCCTTGTTTTCTAACTCAAGTGGTAAGTGACAAGCCTTGCCATATACCAGCCTATAAGGGGACATACCTAGGGGTGTCTTATATGCTGTCCTATAAGCCCAAAGTGCATCCTCAAGCTTGAAGGACCAGTCTTTCCTATTAGGTTTGACCACTTTTTCTAGGATGTTCTTAATTTCCCTATTTGAGATTTCAGCTTGTCCATTTGAGTGTGGGTGATAGGGAGTGGCTACTCTATGTCTAATGTTATACTTAGCCAACACTCTCTCCATAGCCTTGTTAATGAAATGTGACCCCTCATCACTAATGATGGCACGAGGTGTCCCAAACCTAGTAAAAATGTGCCTATGCAAGAAGTTGGTGACTGTTTTAGCATCATTATTAGGACATGCTTTGGCTTCTACCCACTTGGACACATAGTCCACTGCTACTAATATGTAAAGGTTACCTGATGATGGAGGGAATGGTCCCATGAAGTCAATGCCCCACACATCAAAGAGCTCTAACTCTAAGATGTAGGTGAGGGGCATCTCATCCTTTCGACTGAGGTTACCTGTTCTTTGGCATTCATCACAGCTGTGGGCATAGTTGTGGGCATCTTTGAAGATCGTTGGCCAATAATAGCCACTTTGAAATACCTTTGCAGCTGTTCTTTGGCCACCAAAGTGTCCACCATAAGGAGATGTGTGACAGTGCTGCAGCACAGACTTCGCTTCAGCAGCTGAAACACACTTCCTTAGCAGGCCGTCAGCACATGTTCTGTAAAGTGTGGGGTCATCCCATATGAATTTCCTTGCTTCATGAAGGAACCTCTTCTTCTCTTGTCCTCCCTTGAAAACTGGTAAAACCTGTGATGCACGGAAGTTAGCAATGTCAGCAAACCAAGGTTCCTCATCGTTATCACGATGAGTCAAAGCAAAGACATGTTCATCAATAAAAGCATCAGAAATTGCGGGCTCCGCAATTTTTTCGCAATTGTGCTGCAATCGAGACAGGTGATCTGCAACCACGTTTTCACATCCTTTCTTGTCTCGAATGTCCAAATCAAACTCTTGCAACAGCAGTACCCACCTAATCAACCTAGGCTTAGCATCAGCCTTCCTCATAAGATACTTCAAGGCAGAATGGTCAGTGTACACAATTGTCCTAGTGCCTACAATATAGTTTCTAAATTTTTCACAAGCAAATACTACAGCAAGCATTTCTTTCTCAGTAGTTGTATAATTACATTGAGCCTCATTCAAGGTTTTACTAGCATAATATACAGGGTGTGTTAGCTTGTCAATCCTCTGTCCTAACATGACTCCTACAGCATAGTCACTGGCATCACATAGCATCTCAAATGGGAGATCCCAATTTGGTCCTACTATTATAGGTGCAGTGACTAGTGCTTTCTTAAGGGTAGTCCAAGCTACTAAGCATTCCTTAGAGAAGATGAATGGTCTATTTAGCTCTAAAAGCTCACACAGAGGCTTGGCTATCTTAGAAAAGTCCTTGATGAACCTTCTGTAGAAGCCAGCATGCCCTAAGAAGCTTCTAATGGCTTTGACATTCTGGGGCTCTACCAACTTCTCTATGATCTCAATCTTTGCCCTATCAACTTCTACTCCTGCCCTTGACACTCTATGTCCTAAGACAATCCCCTCATCCACCATAAAATGGCACTTTTCCCAGTTTAGGACTAGGTTGGTCTCCTCACACCTCGCCAGGACTTGTCCTAGGTTTTCTAGACAGTTTGAAAATGAGTCCCCAAAGACTGAGAAGTCATCCATGAATATTTCTATCATGGACTCATCCAACTCAGAGAAGATTGCCATCATGCACCTTTGGAAAGTTGCCGGTGCATTGCATAAGCCAAAAGGCATTCTGCGAAAGGCAAAAGTTCCAAAAGGGCAAGTGAAGGTGGTCTTCTCTTGATCCTTAGGGTCTATAGTTATTTGATTATAGCCTGAATACCCGTCTAAGAAACAATAGTAGGCCCTACCAGCTATTCTGTCTAGCATCTGGTCAATGAACGGTAGAGGGAAGTGATCTTTTTTAGTTTCTTTATTTAATTTCCTGTAATCCATACACACTCTCCACCCTGTGACAGTCCTTGTCGGGATCAGTTCGTTGTTCTCATTGACTACCACAGTTATTCCCCCCTTTTTAGGTACACATTGGATGGGGCTCACCCACTGGCTACTAGCTATTGGGAAGATCACTCCTGCATCTAACCATTTTATTATTTCCTTCTTTACTACCTCTTTCATAGAGGGGTTTAGCCTACGTTGGTGATCTACCCTAGGTGTGTGCTCTTCCTCTAGTATAATTTTGTGCATGCAATAAGAAGGGCTAATGCCTCGAATATCAGCAATAGTCCATGCTATAGCCTTCCTATGTTGCTTAAGCAGTAAAATTAATTCAACCTCATGCTTTTCACTTAGCTTAGAAGAAATAATTACAGGCAGTGTATCATTATTTCCTAAATACGCATATTTGAGGTGAGTGGGTAGTGGTTTCAGTTCCAAAACAGGTGGATGCTCAATGGAGGGCTTTAAAGGATTCACAGATCTATCAGTTAAATCTATATTCATACATACATGTTGTGGTTTATCTACAGGCATATCCATTATGTCAGATACATTCAAGTCAGCTATATCTAATTGTACATATTCATTAGCATGCTTAGTTAATAGGACATGCTCTAATTGTTCTTCCATCAGTGAGTCAACAATATCCATGCTAGCACAAGACTCAGAATCAGAGGGGTACCTCAAGGCGTTATACACACTAAATTTCACCTCTTCATCATGAACCCTCATAGTGAGCTCACCTTTTTGAACATCTATTAGTGCCCTACCTGTGGCTAGAAATGGTCTGCCTAGCAGGATGGGGACCTCCTTGTCTGCCTCATAGTCCAGGACAATGAAATCTGCAAGGAAAATAAATTTGTCAACTTTCACTAGAATATCCTCAATCTTACCTTCAGGGTATGCGATGGATCTGTCTGCTAGCTGTAAAGTGACAGTGGTTGGACGTGCTTCCCCTATTCCCAACTGGCGGAATAGGGACAGGGGCATGAGATTTATGCTGGCGCCCAGGTCACAAAGCGCTCTGCCCACGTGCTTGCCTCCAAGTTCTACAGGTAAGGTGAAGGAACCAGGATCCTTCTCCTTCTTGGGCAGCTTGTTCTGGAGGATGGCACTGCACTCCTCAGTGAGGTTTACTGTTTCAAACTCACCAATTATTTTTTTGTTAGTAATAATGTCCTTCAAAAACTTCACATAGGAAGGCATAGACTGTAAAACTTCTACAAAAGGAATGTTGACATGCACTTGTTTAAGAATTTCTAAGAATTTATTAAAATGAACTTCCTGTTCCTGCTTCTTCTTAAGCCTTCGAGGATATGGAGGTGGTGGCACATATGCAGGCACGTCAGGGCGCCTTAGGATAGGTGGAGGCCTCGGAATTTCTTCTATCTCCTCAACAATTGGCTCTAGCCTGGCTCCTGATGTGCTAGTTGGTGGTGGACCTTGGTTTGGCAGAGACTCCAGTGGAGCACTAGACTCAGTGTTCTCTACTCTCTTTGGTGTGTCCTTTGTGTTGCTCACCAATGGTCTTCCACTCCTAAGTTCAATTGCTTGAACTTGTTCTTTGCCATCTCTCCTTGGTACCTCGGTGTCAGCAGGGAGTCTACCTTGGGGCCTACTCTTGAGTTCATTGGCTAATTGGCCTATTTGGTTTTCTAGGCTCCTAAGAGTAGCTTGCTGGCTTTGAAGCGTAGCATCATTCTTAGCTATGTATTCCTTGAGTAAGTTTTCTACAGAAGATCCTACAGGTTGATTGTATGGTTTTTGGTACATTGACTGGTTATGTTGGGGAGTGAAACCAGGTGTTCCACTCAGTCTAGGTTGGTTAAGATTTTGGTTAGTGTTTTGTTGGCCACCCCATGACAGGTTTGGGTGGTTTCTCCAACCAGGGTTATAGGTGTTGGAGTAGGGGTTATTCCTAGGCTGCTGCTGGCTCCCAACATAGCAGACTGAGGATGGATTCCCAGGGCAGTATTCATATGGGTGCCCTTCCCCACAGAATCCACAGATAAGTGCCTCGCCTTGACTTGGCTGGGTGCCCATTGACATGGCTGTGGCGGTATTGGCACTGGTTTGGAGATTGGTCTGAGCCATTTGCTTAACTAGGTTGGTCAGGGCGTTTATTTGGGTGGTCATGGAGCTTAGAGCATCCTTGTCTTGAGCTCTAGTTTGCTCTACTGGATCATCTGACCACCTACAGTGAGATGTTGAGATCTTCTCCAAGATCTCATAAGCTTCGTTGTAACTCTTGGACAACATGGAACCTCCAGCAGATGAGTTTAGAACTTGTCTGGTGCTGGGGTTGCATCCTTTAAAGAAGACTTCTATTTGGATACACCATGGAATGCCATGGTGTGGACATTTAATGAGAAGGTCTTTGAATCTTGTCCACGCTTCGTGAAGAGACTCACTCGGAGCTTGTTTAAATTTGATGATATCATCACGAAAGGTCGAATTCCTATCTGGTGGGAAATATTTGACTAGGAATTTTTCTGCTAAGTCTGTCCAATTGAGGACAGATCCTGAGGGTAATGAATTTAACCACGTTTTGGCTTTGTCCCTCAAAGAGTAAGGGAAAAGATATAGCCTCAGGGCTTCTTGGGAAACTCCAGGAATGAGGAAGGTATCACTGACTCCTAGGAAGTTCCTAAGGTGGTTATGGGGGTCCTCATTTTCTATTCCAAAGAATTGTCCCACAGTGGACAACATTTGGAACATCACTGGTTTTAACTCGAAGGAGTTGGCAGTGATTTCAGGATGGATTATGCTGGGGTTCAGCTCCCCAGGCATAGGTACTAGGTACGAAAGGATGGCGCTATCCTTGTCATTCGCTATTTCAATGGGATTGCGAGTGACAGGCACTAGGTTTTGATCTATTCCAGCCATTTCTTCTTGAGTGGATTGCGGAGACTCTGCGGTTTCAGCAATTATTTGAGGTAAAAGGGGTTGTTTAAAGAGACGTTTCTTGGCTCTATTTCTAGCTTTAAATAATCTCTCAGGCTCAGGGTTGAACTCTAGATCACTACTTGGAGTCTCATTCATAAACTACCCTAAATGGTACCTGAAGAAGAAATGAAGATGGATCAAATTCAATGGAAAATAACTTGGTGTTTCAGACTTAACAAACTTCGTTTTCACTTAAAATAAGTCCCCGGCAGCGGCGCCAAAAACTTGTTGCGCGCTCAATGTGTTAAAGATAAATAAGCAAGAAGGTAGATAGAGCACTCAGAACATGCAAGCATACATGGTCTCACAGCAAGTAGTAAGTATATTTCATTCGTTTTTTCCACAGAGACTTATTTTTAGCTATTCATGAAGTGTATTTGTTAAGAAAGAAGGGGTGGATTTGACGGGGTAAAATTGGTTTTTAATTATCTAATTTTTGCTGAATGTGTAAAGGAATGCAACATAAACAAATGCAAGTTGAAATTAGACTCAAAAGACAAGAGATGGAATTAATAAACGAAGAAGAAAACAGCTAAACAGAATGGTAACTTAGCAGAATTGCGGACACTGCAATTTTACCGCAATTGAATAACAGCGAAAGTGTGTAAATTGGTGAATTAAGGGCTACTAATGACTATCCTATAGGCATTTTTATACGATTCTCAAGCACTGGATCTACTCTCTATGCATCAAACTCACTCTATCTCATGTATCGTCCGATTCCATGCATTAGATTCTTTAGTTTACTCGACTCAAAGTAAGGTCTTAAGCATCTTGTTAAAACAGAAGTGTTTAGTTTGTACTAGGGAAACGCCTATTCCTAGGCCGTTTCCTGGTTACCATGAAAGGCTAGCATGATTATACGACTCTGAACTCTTACTCCTTCCAGAGGTTAGGAGTTCTTTGGACAAAATGGATGGCCAATCGAAATTGCCCGTGGGATGAAGCTTACATACAATCAATGCTTCGATAGCTATCCTACATGCTTGGTTCACGTTTTTTAGCCTATAGTTCTGTCATTAGCATGCCCCTAAGTGACTTAGCTACTCATGGATATATAGAGAACAGAAGTATAAGATAAAACAGACATGCTCAGAAGGGAAATGTACTCAAAACAGTAAGACAAAACCGTAGCAGCAGAAGATGGAAACTGTGAAATGAAGTCTTGCAATTTGATTACTTTGAATGTTGAACGGACAAAAGGGAACTTAAAGGAAATAATTCAAAGACAGACAGCGACGAAATGCAGTAAACTAATCACTAAACCAGAAGCGATAACTAAACAATGCTGGAAATGAGAAAGGAAAGACAAAAAACAGTAAATGGTGCTTGGAATCCTCGTTGCAGTCGCCTCGAATGAAGGGGATGAAAGGTCAGCCTTGCTTGGATGAATCCAATCGAGAGAGAAGAAGAATCTCCTCTCCTTCCTATCAGATTATCGATTCCAACAGCTGAGACTCTCACTCCAACAGACGGCAAAGGAAAACAGGGCGAAAAGATGGACTGCGAGAAGACTCTACGCTTTCGGATGATGATTGAACCTCCGACTTTGACCCCCTTTTATAGTAGTTTGCAGGTGCGTTTGGGCCAAGGAGAACCATCAATCTTCAACGTCGTATATCAGAATGGATGGAGGAGAAAGAACGAATCCCTGAAATCACGGAAATTAACAGAAAAAGATCAGTCAACTTACGGTTTTCACTTGAATAATTGCGGCTTCAGCAATGTTTTCGCAATGCTGTCGCAATGCAGTTTTTTTCATTCTTTTCCTTCGGTTTTCAACCCTTTTCTTTCCTATTGTGCATAAGTCCTAATTTAGCTACCTTCTTCTCATTCTCATATTTAAGCATAGGTTTAGGCTAAATGCTATCAAAAACACTAAAAAGTGTACATCTTCTTAAGCTAAATGGGTCCTAAATAAGTCACTTTCAGAGACTTAACACCCAGCACCAGACAAGTCTTAAATTCATCTGCTGGAGGTTCCATGTTGTCCAAGAGTTACAATGAAGCCTATGAGATCTTGGAGAAGATCTCAGCATCTCACTGTAGGTGGTCAGATGATCCAATAGAGCCAACTAGAGCTCAAGATAAAGACACACTCAATGCTATGAGTAGTCAAATAAGCGCCCAGACCAACCTAGTTAAACAAATGGCTCAAGCCAATCTCCAAACAAGTGTCAACACCGCCACAGCCATGTCAATGGGCACCCAACCAAGTCAAGGTGAGACACTCATCTGTGGATTCTGTGGGGAAGGGCACCTGTATGAATACTGCCCTGGGAATCCAGCCTCAGTCTGCTACGTTGGAAGCCAACAACAGCCTAGGAACAACCCCTATTCTAACACCTACAACCCTGGTTGGAGGAACCACCCAAACCTGTCATGGGGTGGCCAACAGAATGCTAATCCAGCTCCTAACCAACCAAAACCTAGTGGAACACCTGGTTTCACTCCCCAACATAACCAATCCATGTATCAAAAACCATACAACCAACCAGTAGGGTCTTCTGTAGAAAATCTACTTAAGGAATACATAGCCAAGAATGATGCCACCCTGCAAAGTCAGCAAGCTACTCTTAGGAGCCTAGAGAACCAGATAGGGCAACTAGCCAATGAACTCAAGAGTAGGCCCCAAGGTAGACTACCTGCTGACACTGAGGTGCCAAGGAGAGATGGAAAAGAGCAAGTTCAAGCAATTGAACTTAGAAGTGGGAGACCATTGGTGAGTAACACAAAAGAAGCCCCAAAGAGAGTAGAGAACAAAGAGTCTAGTGCTCCACTGGAGTCTCTGCCAAACCAAGGTCAACCATCACCAAGCACATCAGGAGCAAGGCTGGAGCCAATCATAGAGGAGATAGAAGAGATTCCAAGGCCTTCACCTATCCTGAGGCGACCTGAAGTGCCTGCATATGTGCCACCACCTCCATTTCCTCGAAGGCTTAAGAAAAAACAAGAACAGGAAGTGCACTTTAACAAATTCTTAGAAATTCTTAAACAAGTGCATGTTAATATTCCTTTTGTAGAAGTTTTACAGTCTATGCCCTCTTATGTAAAGTTTTTGAAGGATATTATCACTAACAAGAGAATAATTGGTGAGTTTGAAACAGTAAATCTCACTGAGGAGTGCAGTGCCATACTCCAGAACAAGCTACCCAAGAAAGAGAAGGATCCTGGTTCCTTCACCTTACCTGTAGAGCTAGGAGGCAAGCACGTGGGCAGAGCTCTTTGTGACCTGGGAGCCAGCATAAACCTCATGCCCCTATCACTATTCCGCCAGCTAGGAATAGGAGAAGCACGTCCAACCACTGTCACTTTACAACTTGCAGACAGATCCATAGCCTACCCTGAGGGTAAGATTGAGGACATTCTTGTAAAGGTTGACAAGTTTATTTTCCTTGCAGATTTCATTATCCTGGATTATGAAGCAGACAAGGAGGTCCCCATCCTATTAGGCAGACCTTTTCTCGCCACAGGTAGGGCCTTGATAGATGTCCAAAAAGGTGAGCTCACGATGAGGGTTCATGATGAAGAGGTGAAATTTAGTGTTTATAAAGCCTTAAGGTACCCCTCTGACTCTGAATCTTGTGCTAGCATGGACATTGTAGACTCATTAATGGAAGAACAGCTGGAGCATGTATTATTAACTAAGCATGCTAATGAATATGTACAATTAGATTTGTCTGATTTAAATGTTTCTGAAATAATGGATGTACCTGTAGATAGGATACAGCATGTATGTATAAATAATGACCTAACTGATAGATCCCTGAATCCTTTAAAACCATCCATTGAGCATCCACCTGTCTTAGAATTGAAACCACAGCCCACACATCTTAAGTATGCATATTTAGGAAGTAATGAGACTCTACCTGTAATTATTTCATCTAAATTAAGTGAGAAGCATGAGGTTGAGCTGATTTTATTACTTAAACAACATAGGAAGGCTATTGCATGGACTATTGCTGATATTAGAGGCATTAGCCCTTCCTACTGCATGCATATGATAATACTAGAGGAAGAACATACACCCCGAGTAGATCACCAACGTAGGTTGAACCCCTCTATGAAAGAGGTAGTTAAAAAGGAAATCATAAAATGATTAGATGCTGGTGTGATCTTTCCCATAGCTAGTAGTCACTGGGTGAGTCCTATACAATGTGTACCTAAGAAAGGGGGGATGACTGTGGTAGTTAATGAGAGCAATGAACTGATTCCAACTAGGACTATCACAGGATGGAGAGTTTGCATGGATTATAGGAAATTAAATAAGGAAACCAAAAAAGACCACTTCCCTCTACCATTCATTGACCAGATGTTAGATAGGATAGCTGGTAGGGCCTACTACTGCTTCTTAGACGGTTATTCAGGATATAACCAGATCACTATAGATCCCAAGGACCAAGAAAAGACTACCTTCACTTGCCCTTTTGGAACATTTGCCTTTCGCAGAATGCCTTTTGGCTTATGCAATGCACCGGCAACATTCCAAAGGTGCATGTTGGCAATCTTCTCTGATTTGGATGAGTCCATGATAGAGATATTCATGGATGATTTCTCAGTCTTTGGGGATTCATTCACAAACTGTCTAGAGAACTTAGGACAAGTCCTAGCTAGGTGTGAGGAGACCAACCTAGTCCTAAATTGGGAGAAGTGCCACTTCATGGTGGACGAAGGGATTGTCTTAGGTCATAGAGTGTCTAGGGCAGGTGTAGAGGTCGATAGGGCAAAAATTGAAATAATAGAGAAATTGGTAGAACCTCAAAATGTCAAAGCCATTAGAAGTTTCTTAGGGCATGCTGGCTTCTATAGAAGGTTCATTAAGGACTTTTCTAAGATCTCTAAGCCTTTATGTGAGCTTCTAGAGCTAAACAAACCATTCATCTTCTCTAAAGAATGTTTTCTAGCCTGGAAAACCCTTAAGGAAGCACTAGTCACAACACCTATTATAATAGGGCCAAATTGGGATCTCCCATTTGAAATGTTATGTGATGCAAGTGACTATGCTGTGGGGGTTATGCTAGGACAAAAGATTGACAAGCTAACACACCCTGTATACTATGCGAGTAAGACACTTAATGAGGCACAATGTAATTACACAACCACTGAGAAGGAGATGCTAGCTGTAGTGTTTGCCTGTGAGAAGTTTAGGAATTACATTGTAGGCACTAGGACAATCGTGTACACTGACCATTCTGCTTTGAAATACCTCATGAGGAAGGCTGATGCTAAGCCTAGGTTGATTAGATGGGTATTATTGCTGCAAAAGTTTGATCTAGACATTAGAGATAAGAAAGGATGTGAAAATGTGGTTGCGGATCATCTTTCTAGATTGCAGCATAATTGCGAAAAAATTGCGGAAACCGCAATTTCTGATGCTTTTATTGATGAACATGTCTTTGTATTGATTCATCGTGATAACGATGAGGAACCTTGGTTTGCTGACATTGCTAACTTCCTTGCATCGCAGGTACTACCAACTTTCAAGGGAGGTCAAGAAAAGAAGAGGTTCCTTCATGAAGCTAGAAAATTCATATGGGATGATCCCACACTTTACAAGACATGTGCTGATGGTCTGCTAAGGAAATGTGTGTCAGCTGCGGAGGCAAGGTCTGTGTTGCAGCACTGCCATACAGCCCCCTATGGTGGACATTTTGGTGGTCAAAGAACAGCTGCAAAGGTGTTCCAGAGTGGCTACTATTGGCCAACGATCTTCAAGGATGCTCACAACTATGCACACAGCTGTGATGAATGCCAGAGAACAGGTAACCTTAGTCGAAAGGATGAGATGCCTCTCACTTACATCTTAGAGTTGGAGCTCTTTGATGTGTGGGGCATCGACTTCATGGGACAATTTCCCCCATCATCAGGTAACCTTTACATATTGGTAGCAGTAGACTATGTATCTAAGTGGGTAGAGGCCATAGCCTGTCCCAATAATGATGCCAAAACAGTCATAAGATTCTTGCATAGACATATCTTTACTAGATTTGGAACACCTCGTGCTATAATTAGTGATGAAGGGACACATTTTATTAATAAAGCCATGGAGAGAGTGTTGGCTAAGTATAATATTAGACATAGAGTAGCCACCCCTTATCACCCACATTCGAATGGACAAGCTGAAATTTCAAATAGGGAGATTAAAAACATACTAGAAAAAGTGGTCAAACCCAATAGAAAAGATTGGTCGTTTAAACTCGAGGATGCACTTTGGGCATATAGGACTGCATATAAGACACCCCTAGGTATGTCTCCTTTTAGACTTGTGTATGGCAAAGCATGTCACTTACCATTCGAATTAGAAATTAAAGCATTTTGGGCACTAAAAGAGTTGAATTATTGCGTGACCGATGCGGGAACATTGCGGTCTTTGCAATTACATGAGCTTGATGAGCTTAGACATATGTCCTATGAAAATGCTAAAATGTATAAGGAAAAGACCAAGATTTGGCATGATAGTAGACTTAGGATTAAGGACTTCAAGAAAGGTCAGCTTGTCTTATTATTTAATTCACGATTGAAATTATTTTCAGGCAAACTTAAGTCTAGATGGTCAGGTCCATTTGTAATAACTAATGTGTTTATTCATGGTGCAATCGAGATTAAGAACCTGCAGCAAGGGCAACCGTTCATAGTTAATGGTGCAAGATTGAAGCACTACTATGAGGAAGGAGATGTGAAGACTCTCTCGGCCTTCCTCTTGACTGAAACGTGAAAATAAGAACGAGAGAGGACGAGTGATTACTGTGCTCGTCCATGCGAGGCTCATGCCTTAGTTTATTTTTGCTATTTTTCCGGTTACTGTTTGTGTATATTGTGGTGTGATTTTAATTACGGATTTAATGTTAATTTTATTTCTTTTTGTAGGGAATCGATAGAGGGAATCAAGGAGATGAAATCAAGATTAAAAAATCGAGGAGATATCGAGCCAAATCAAACATTCAGTTGAGAGAAGATTGGCATTTAAACTCAGAAAATCTCCAACGGTCACTAAAATTACGCTGGATTTGCAGAATCCGCAACGGAAATAGCCGTTGGGATTTCCATCATTACTTATATCCGTTAGAAGCGCGATGATCCATACGATTTCCCCATTATCTGAACTCCAAGAAATCTCTCTCTCTCTTCATCTGCAATTCCTCTTCCCAGATTCCCACGATTCAACAATGGTGCTAACGAGAGCTGAAAGGTCTGCGTCCAAGAAGAGGGCTGACGACGCTGAAATTGCTGCGAGGGAAGCACTTCTTGCCCTTGCAGATGCTGAGGCTGCGCGCACTGAACGACTCCCCAAACTGCCGATCCGCAAGAAGAAGTGGAAGGTAGTTACGGAGATACCTGCTGGATCCTCTGAACCAGCAGGAACACCCAAGAAACGCAAGTGGAGCATGGCGGTGGCCGAAGAAGCAAGCAAGAAAAAGACTCCCTCTGTGGAGAGTCAAGAAAGTGGTCGTCGGTCACACGAGTCAGCCAAGCAGAGCTCTTCGCCATCGCCACCAGCGCGAAGCCCTGAAGCATCACCCACTTCCCCACAACCTGACCCTGAATTTCCATATGGAGTGCATCAAGAATCGACGCAGGGTAGTGAGGAAGCTGAGGAAGACGAGGTCTTCTCTCCTTTGAGGGAAGCCAGCCCTGAGAGCCCTGCGCAGAGGGATGATTCGATGGACGAGACACTGGGGGATTTACTCCAGCAGATCACAACCAAGGCAAGGTTGAAGAAGAAGGCCGCCAAGGTTGTCAAGGCCAAACGGCCAAAGAAGTCCAAGAAAAAGAAGACCATGGGTGCGCCTTCATCAAAGAAGGGGAGAGATGAGCCTTCCCCAAAGAAGCTCAAGATTGAGGCTGCTGAGTTAGCCAAACCGAAGGACAAGGGGAAAGCCAAGCTGTACCCCGAAGATGAGCCTCAATCAGTGAGGTACGTGTCCTCTAATGTTGAGTCCAGAGGCACTGAGCTGAGGAAGAGGGAACTGCTGCACGAGAAGGGATTCCTCGACGCACTCGCTGACCTGCCGCAATTCTTGCGCGCAAGGATCACGAATCACGGCTGGGAGGAGCTGTGCAGACCACCCAACCCCGCCTACTCCAGCATGGTGTATGACTTTTACGCCAATTTGATGAATCCTGAGGATGGCCTGTCTGTGGTTAGAGGAGTCGAGGTGGATGTTAAGTCTCTGAAAGTGACTTATTTAGGACCCATTTAGCTTAAGAAGATGTACACTTTTAGGTGTTTTTGATAGCATTTAGCTTAAACCTATGCTTTAATATGAGAATTAGAAGAAGGTAGCTAATTTAGGACTTATGCACAATAGGTAGAAAAAGGGTTGAAAACCGAAGGAAAAGAATGAAAAATGAGCATTGCGAATGAATTGCGAAAACATTGCGGTGACCGCAATTATTCAAGTGAGAACCGTAAGTTGACTGATCTTTTTCTGTTAATTTCCGTATTTTCAGGGATTCGTTCTTTCTCCTCCATCCATTCTGATATACGACGTTGAAGATTGATGGTTCTCCTTGGCCCAAACGCACCTGCAAACTACTATAAAAGGGGGCCAAAGTCGGAGGTTTGATCATCATCCGAAAGCGTGAAGTCGTCTAGCAGTCCATCTGTTCCACTGTTTTTCCTTTGCCGTCTGTTGGTTTGCGAAGCTCAGCTGCTGGAGTCGATAATCTGATAGGAAGGAGAGTAGATTCTTCTTCTCTCCCGATTGGATTCATCCACGCAAGGCTGTCTTTTTGATCCTTCATTCGAGGCGATTGCGACGAGGCTTCAAGCACCACTTTACAAGCTTTCTGTCTTTCTTTTCTGTTTTACATTTCTGCTTCGTGCTGTCCTTTTCTTAAGTAGCTAGATTAGTTTATTTCGTTGCTTTCTGCCTTGTTGCTATTTACTTTAAAGCTTTCATCTGTTCGTCAAACAATTTCAGTAATCGAAGTACGTTTCTGCATTTCTCACTTCCCATTTCCTGCTACGGTTTTACTTCCTGTTCTAAGTTTATTCCTCTTCTAAGCATGTCTGTTTTATCGTCCATTTCTGTTCACCTTGCATCCATGAGTAGCTAATTCACCTATGGGCATGCTAATGACAGAACTATAGGCTAAAAAATGTGCATCAAGTATGTAGGATAGCTCTCGAATCATTGATTGTATGTAAGCTTCATCCCACGGGCAATTTCGATTGGCCATCCATTTTGTCCAAAGAACTCCTAACCTCTGGAAGGAGTAAGAGTTCAGAGTCATATAATCATGCTAGCCTTTCATGGTAATCAGGAAACGGCCTAGGAATAGGCGTTTCCCTAGTACAAACTAAACACTCCTGTTTTAACAAGATGCTTAAGACCTTACTTTGAAGTCGAGTAAACTTAAGACTCTAATGCATGGAATCGGACGATACTTGAGATAGAGTGAGTTTGATGTATAGAGAGTTGGTCCAATGCTTGAGAATCGTAATAAAATGCCTATAGGATAGTCATTAGTAGCCCTTAATTCACCCATTTACTCAGTTTCGCTGTTATTTAATTGCGGTAACATTGCGGTCCTCGCAATTCTGCCAGATTTTCATTCTGTTTAGCTGTTTTCTTCCTCGTTTGTTAATTCCATCTCTTGTCTTTTAAGTCTAGTTTCAACTTGCATTTGTTTATATTATATCCCTTTATACATTCAGCAAAAAGTAGATAATTAAAAACCAATTTTACCCCATCAAATTCATCCCATCTTTCTTAACAATCACACTTCGCGAATAGCTAAAAATGAGTCTCTGTGGAAAAAACGAATGAAATATACTTACTACTTGCTGTGAGACCATGTATGCTTGCATGTTCTAAGTGCTCTCTCTACCTTATTGCTTATTTATCTTTACACATTGAGCACGCAACAAGTTTTTGGCGCCGCTGCCGGGGACTTATTTTAAGTGAAAACGAAGTTTGTTAAGTTAGAAACACAAATCTTAATATCTATTGGAGCTGATCTATTTTCATTTCTTTTGCAGGTACTATCAAGCTAAATTATGAAAGAGTTTCCAAACCTCAACTCGCAACAGATAGAAACTTTGCAGGTGGAAAACGTATGGGTACGACAAAGTAAATGAATACGCTGCAGAACTTAATTGGAGGACGAGTTTGCCCACAACAGTTTGAAGGATTTTACCAGCCATGTGCTTATTGTGGGGATAATCATAACTTGGAGAATTGCCCAACATTGAACTATCAAGAGAGGCAATATCAACAAAGCTATGACAACCATTATTCATACATGTGTGAACATGATCAGTGGCAACTCTCAAATAATCCTTGGAAAGAGCATGTGCAAATTGCTCATTATGAAGAGTTCCCCCAACATGAAAACTATCAACATTATGCCCCAACTCCAAGTGAAGAATTATCACCCACTTTGGAGGCACTATGGATAGAATTCATGGAAAGGAATGATGCATCCATGAGGAGAATGGATGTGCAATTAGCTCAGCTCACAAATGACTTACAAGAGCTACTTGCTATAGCAAAATCACTACCACCATGCCCTCAGATGTTCGATTTTTATGATGATGAATCTTTTGTTACCTTCGAATCTGAGAAGAGTGATCCAATGGAATCTCCATATGAAATGGTGGAGTTGGTGAAAGTTGAGAAAAATGAAATTGTGCTGGATGAGGCCAAAGAGACTAATGCACTGCTTGAGGAACAGGAATTTGAAATGTTTGAGGCAAGCTTCTCCACCAATGAAAGAGTTGAGCCACCACCACCACAAATGCTCCAGCTGAAGGAGTTAGAAAGAGTTGTGCCAGCAAAGGAAGTCCCATCGCATCAAAGCTATGTTGTAGCAAATGTTGTAGAAACAAAACCAACGCACATAAAGTACAAACCTTGGAATGTTATAACATGCAGTCTCTTTGAAAGAATCAACAATTTCAAGGTGTGGCAGAATGTCCGACCCCGTAAATCAAGACTTAAGTATCTTAACGAAGCAGAAGTGATGCCTCGAAACATTGAAGAATATCCATATGAGGCAGATTGACAAGGGAGATTTCTGATCCCTAAACTCTTAAATTAGGATTTTATCATGCTTTGCTTAGATTTCGTATGTTAGGAGTAGTTTATTTTGGGAATGAAATATTTATGATGTGCCAACAATCACAGTCGTTTAGCAGGAATTGATGATGCACTGTGGGCCTATAGGATTGCATATAAAACACCCTTAGGTATGTCTCCTTATAGGCTAGTGTATGGAAAAGCATGTCATCTTCCCTTCGAATTGGAAATCAAAGCCTTTTGGGCCTTAAAAGAACTGAATTATGGCGTGACCGGTGCTGGAACATTGCGGTATTTGCAATTACATGAGCTTGATGAGCTTAGACATATGGCCTACGAGAATGCCAAAATGTATAAAGAAAAGACCAAAATATGGCACGACAGTAGACTCAGGATCAAAGACTTTAGGAAAGGCCAACTTGTATTATTATTTAACTCACGATTAAAGTTATTTCCAGGCAAACTAAAGTCTAGATGGTCAGGTCCATTTGTTATTACTAATGTCTTTGTTCATGGTGCAATAGAGATAAAGAACTTGCAGCAAGGCCAGCCATTTATGGTCAATGGTGCTAGGTTGAAGCACTACTATGAGGAAGGAGATGTGAAGACTCTCTCGGCTTTCCTCTTGACTGAAGCATGACAAAGGGAACGAGAGAGAACGAGTGGTTACTGTGCTCGTTTAGTCAAGGCCAATGCCTTAGTTTATTTTTACTGTTTTTCCGATTATCGTTTGTATGTTTTGTGGTGTGTTTTTAATTGCGTATTTAATGTTTGTTTTATTTGTTTTTGTAGGGAATCGAAAGAGGGAATCAAGGAGAGTAAATCAAGCTTTAAAAATCAAGAAACGATCGAGCCAAATAAAAGATACGGACGAGCAAAGTTTGAGATTTTAATGATAAAATATCCCTACAATTGCGCTAAAATTGCTGGATCCGCAAAAAAAGAGCCGTTGGGATTTTTCCGTTGCATTTATAGCCGTTAGAACGCGCTCGTTCGATACGATCCTCTCATTTTCTGATTTTCAAGAAATCTGCGATTCTCTCCATCTCTGATCCTTCTCTCCAAACCTCCAAGATTCGACAATGGTGTCCACACGTGCTGAAAGATCCGCAGCCAAGAAGAAGGCTGATGACGCAGCTGAAGCGGCTGCGAGGGAAGCGCTTCTCACCCTTGCAGACGATGGTGCCGTTCGCACCGGTCCTCTTCCCAAGCTTCCTATTCGTAGGAAGAAGTGGAGGGTGGTCACTGAGATCCCTGCTGGACCATCTGAGCCAGTGGGCACGCCCAAGAAACGCCGGTGGAGTGTCAAGACGGCCGCCGAACCAAGCACAGCAAAGACTCCCTCTGTGGAGAGTCAAGAAACTGATCGTGCATCCCACGAGTCAGCCAATGAAGGTTCGTCGCCGTCTGCATCACCTGCGCGCAGCCCTCTCCCATCTGAACCAGTGCCAAGCGCAGAGTCGTCACCGCCTGCACAGAGCCCCGAGTTGTCTCCAGCACCTCAGAGTTCTGACCCGACACCTGCAGCAGCGCAGAGTCCTGACCTGCCATCTTCGCCACTGAGTTCTGCGCAGACACCATCAGCAGAGCACAATTCTCCACGGCCTGATCCTGAATTCCCTTATGGGGATTATCAAGAGTCCACTCAAGGAAGTGGAGATGCTGGGGAAGACGAAGTCTTCTCTCCTATGAGGGAAGATAGCCCTGCCGAGCCTGCACAGCAGGACGATTCTATGGAAGAAACGTTGGGGGCATGCCTCCAGCAGATCAACATCAAGGCCAGGCTCAAGAAGAAGAAGAAGGCCAAGATTGTCAAGGCCAAGAAGTTGAAGAAAAAGAAGGCCAAGAAGGTGCCGTCAACGGACAAGGAGAGTACTGAGCCTTCGCTCAAACGCCTCAAGGTGGAGGCTGCCGAATCATCCAAACCAGCAGATAAGGGGACGGCTAAACTCTACCCTGAAGACGAACCTCCGTCAGTGAGGTATGTCTCATCTGATGCTGAGTCCAGGGGTGCTGAGCTGAGGAAGAGGGACCTGTTGCACGAGAAAGGTTTCCTCGACCGACTCGCTGACCTGCCGCAGTTCTTGCGCGCAGGAGTGATCAACCACGGCTGGGAGGAATTTTGCAGACCGCCTAATCCAGCATACACGAGCATGGTGTATGATTTCTACGCTAATGTGCTCAGCCCTGAGGATGGCCTGTCAGTGGTCAGAGGGGTAGAAGTAGATTTCTCCGCCAAGGCCATCAATGAAGCATTTGGTCTCAAGGGCCAACCTCATACAGATTATGCACGGATAGTTGATGAGCCGACTGAGGCAGTGCTGGAAGAGGCCATTCGCACAATTGGCCAGCCTGAAGCAGCGTGGACTGTCTCACGCAATGGGAGGCACACCTTAATGAGTGCCAATCTGACAGCAAAGGCAGCTGTTTGGTTTGCCTTTGTGAGGAGAAAGCTGTCCCCTGTGACCCACGAGACGACAATCAACCAGAGTAGATCACTGCTGGTCTATGCCATCATGCGCGGTCTCACGGTCAATGTGGGGGAGATCATGTCAGCTGCTATTGCTGAATGCGCAAAGAAAGGTAAGGGACCCTTGTTTTTCCCTAATACTATAACCAAGCTATGTTTGCTTGCAGGAGTCCCCACCGAGCGTTTGGAGCAGCAGCTGCCTTACACAGGTCATTTGGAGCTGCCTGCTAACCTGAGGCTGAGAAGAAAGGGGAATATGGAGTTTGAATTGGATAGGTTGGCTGCTGAACAGTCCCTATCCATGGCCTGCTTGATGGACATGCAGAGGAGAATGGCTCAATGGGCCAACTATGCGCAGGCAAGGGATAAGGAAGTTGCAGACCAGCTGGGGTGCATCTTCCCGGACTTCCCTACCAATCTCCTAACTCCATGGGTGCCCCCACGACCAAGGCAACCAGATGAGGATGATGAGAATTGAGTGCTGGTTTGAAGTGCACAAAAGGGAGTATTGCTGTTCCCTTAGAAAAAAAAACAATTTTTCTGCTTTCTGTTAGGACCATGCTGTTTTTTGGTTCAATTTTGATCTGTTTTTAATGTTTAGTTTTATGTTTTTTCTTTTGCTTAGTCTAGTCTGATGTTAGCTGAATAGGTAGGATAGTTTAGCTTTATTTTTAGGATGCGTGAGTAGCAGGAAAAAGCATGCTGAGGGGCCCTAATCAATGTTATATCTGCCCGGATTGAATTGCGAAATAATTGCGGTTCCCGCAAATTTTGTGACTGATTGCATGTTTTGGACTGTCTGTGTAGTTAGGCTGTGATCGGTTATATTCTATCTTTTGCTGCTAGCATGACTCCCTTATATAGCTGATCTTCAAGCATGCTGGATGAGTGTCATAGGACACCCTTTGCTAGTTTAAATTAGCCTCTGAATAGGGCTCAGCATGCATAAACCATCAGTCCTTAAACTGTCTGTTTTGTTCAAATTTTCTGCTGCTGGAATAATTGCTTTTAGAATGTTTTGCCTATGCCTAGGATTTTTAGATTCTCTTTGTTTTACTTTAGACTAGATGCTTCGAGGACAAGTTTGGGGGTGTGCCACCTCAAACACTCATTGGGGACAATGAGTAGTTGAAGTTTGGGGGAGGCCACCCTAGGCCTAGGAACATTCCTCTCTCCCTTAGAAACATAAGCATTCTTCTTCTCCTTTAAAAAAAAAAAAATGATGATGAACTGAAAAACAATGAAAAAAGAATAAAGGGGGGGAGTTTCTCTTAGGTTGCTGAGTAATCAGTGCCAAGTGTGTAACCCACAAGTGGCGTTGCATCAAAAGGCAACCAAAGGAGAGGCTCCACCTAAGTAAGAAAAAGGAAAGAATAGGGAAGAAGAATGTATACCTAGGAGTTATAACTTTGTGGCTTAGATGTCCTATTTAAAAAGAACTCTGATCCTCAATTAGCTAAAGCACAAAGTTGTAACTTGTAGGGTTGTTTAGGGAGATGAGTGTTTATCCAATGAAGTGATGCCAGGGTTTAGGTTGTTCTCTAAAAGTACGACTGTCACTGTTAATACTAAGACTGGCATGACTCTAAGGAATCCTAGACACATTAAAAATAAAGCTAGAAGCATGTACTGAGTCTGGAGTAAAGCTTGGTAGAATTTGAAACCTTAGGGATAGTGGCATGATGTCATAAAAGAAGCTAGATCAGTAGTAGGGGGTTAATAAAAACAGCAGGTATAGTAGGCAGGTGAAGTCAGAAGAAGCTTGATAAAGAGGTTAGTTCTAAACTTAGAAGTGTGTCACAGGACAGCACTGCTAGGGATAGGGGTATGGGGGAGTCGGTAAGTAGTTAAAGAAGATAAAATAACAGCCTAAGTAAGTCCTTAGTATGCTTGAGGACAAGCAAAACCTTAAGTTTGGGGGTGTGTTAAGTCTCTGAAAGTGACTTATTTAGGACCCATTTAGCTTAAGAAGATGTACACTTTTAGGTGTTTTTGATAGCATTTAGCTTAAACCTATGCTTTAATATGAGAATTAGAAGAAGGTAGCTAATTTAGGACTTATGCACAATAGGTAGAAAAAGGGTTGAAAACCGAAGGAAAAGAATGAAAAATGAGCATTGCGAATGAATTGCGAAAACATTGCGGTGACCGCAATTATTCAAGTGAGAACCGTAAGTTGACTGATCTTTTTCTGTTAATTTCCGTATTTTCAGGGATTCGTTCTTTCTCCTCCATCCATTCTGATATACGACGTTGAAGATTGATGGTTCTCCTTGGCCCAAACGCACCTGCAAACTACTATAAAAGGGGGCCAAAGTCGGAGGTTTGATCATCATCCGAAAGCGTGAAGTCGTCTAGCAGTCCATCTGTTCCACTGTTTTTCCTTTGCCGTCTGTTGGTTTGCGAAGCTCAGCTGCTGGAGTCGATAATCTGATAGGAAGGAGAGTAGATTCTTCTTCTCTCCCGATTGGATTCATCCACGCAAGGCTGTCTTTTTGATCCTTCATTCGAGGCGATTGCGACGAGGCTTCAAGCACCACTTTACAAGCTTTCTGTCTTTCTTTTCTGTTTTACATTTCTGCTTCGTGCTGTCCTTTTCTTAAGTAGCTAGATTAGTTTATTTCGTTGCTTTCTGCCTTGTTGCTATTTACTTTAAAGCTTTCATCTGTTCGTCAAACAATTTCAGTAATCGAAGTACGTTTCTGCATTTCTCACTTCCCATTTCCTGCTACGGTTT
Organism: Herpetospermum pedunculosum; assembly: GCA_028017165.1. Lineage (NCBI taxonomy): Eukaryota > Viridiplantae > Streptophyta > Magnoliopsida > Cucurbitales > Cucurbitaceae > Herpetospermum > Herpetospermum pedunculosum. The sequence goes on from CM051529.1 coordinate 53,947,158, forward strand.
TACTTCCTGTTCTAAGTTTATTCCTCTTCTAAGCATGTCTGTTTTATCGTCCATTTCTGTTCACCTTGCATCCATGAGTAGCTAATTCACCTATGGGCATGCTAATGACAGAACTATAGGCTAAAAAATGTGCATCAAGTATGTAGGATAGCTCTCGAATCATTGATTGTATGTAAGATTCATCCCACGGGCAATTTCGATTGGCCATCCATTTTGTCCAAAGAACTCCTAACCTCTGGAAGGAGTAAGAGTTCAGAGTCATATAATCATGCTAGCCTTTCATGGTAATCAGGAAACGGCCTAGGAATAGGCGTTTCCCTAGTACAAACTAAACACTCCTGTTTTAACAAGATGCTTAAGACCTTACTTTGAAGTCGAGTAAACTTAAGACTCTAATGCATGGAATCGGACGATACTTGAGATAGAGTGAGTTTGATGTATAGAGAGTTGGTCCAATGCTTGAGAATCGTAATAAAATGCCTATAGGATAGTCATTAGTAGCCCTTAATTCACCCATTTACTCAGTTTCGCTGTTATTTAATTGCGGTAACATTGCGGTCCTCGCAATTCTGCCAGATTTTCATTCTGTTTAGCTGTTTTCTTCCTCGTTTGTTAATTCCATCTCTTGTCTTTTAAGTCTAGTTTCAACTTGCATTTGTTTATGTTATATCCCTTTATACATTCAGCAAAAAGTAGATAATTAAAAACCAATTTTACCCCATCAAATTCATCCCATCTTTCTTAACAATCACACTTCGCGAATAGCTAAAAATGAGTCTCTGTGGAAAAAACGAATGAAATATACTTACTACTTGCTGTGAGACCATGTATGCTTGCATGTTCTAAGTGCTCTCTCTACCTTATTGCTTATTTATCTTTACACATTGAGCACGCAACAGTGGACTTCTCAGCAAAGGCAATCAACGAAGCCTATGGCCTCAAGGGTCAAAAACACACTGATTATGCAAGGATCGTTGATGAGCCAACAGAGGCTGTCTTGGAGGAGGCAATTCGGATCATTGGCCAGCCAGAGGCATCGTGGACAATATCGCGCAATGGGAGGCACACTCTCATGAGTGCCAACCTCACAGCCAAGGCGGCTGTCTGGTTTTCCTTCGTGCGCAGGAAGCTGTCCCCAGTGACCCATGAGACCACCATCAACCAAAGCAGATCGCTGCTGGTCTACGCGATCATGCGAGGTCTCACAATCAACGTGGGCGAGGTCATTGCAGCTTCAATTGCTGACTGCGCCAAGAAGGGTAAGGGTCCACTTTTCTTTCCTAATACAATTACTAAGCTCTGCTTACGTGCAGGGGTACCAATCGAGCGAATGGAAAGGCAGTTGGCCTACATAGGACACTTGGAGTTGCCTACAGGCTTGAGGATGCGAAGGAAGGGGAACATGGAGTTCGAGCTGGATGGCCTGGCTGCTGCTCAGTCGCTGTCCATGGCCTGCCTGATGGATCTGCAGAAGAGGATGGCTCAATGGGCCACATATGCGCAGGCAAGGGACAAGGAGGTTGCTGACCAATTGGGATGCATCTTTCCTGAATTCCCCACGAACCTAATGACTCCATGGGCGCCTCCAAGGCCAAGAAGGAATGATGATGAGGAAGACATCTGAGTGCTAGGCACTCAAGGGAGTATTGTTGTTCCCTTAAAATAAAAAGAAAAAAAATCAAACTGCTTTTTGTTGAACCATGTGAATTATGCTGTTTTGAGTTAGTATTTTGATCTGTTTTAGTTCTTTAATTGTAGTATTTAAATTTGTTTAGTGTAGTCTGATGGTAGCTGAATAGGTAGAGTAGTTTAGTTTCATTTTTGGTATAGCTTGAATGACTGGAAAGAGCATGCATAGGGGCCTTGATCACTAATATATCTGCCCTGTATCTATTGCGAAATAATTGCGGAAACCGCAATTTTTATTAGTAAATGCATGCTTTTGACTGACTGTTTAGCTAGGCTGGTTCTGTTTAAATTCTGTCTTTTGCTGCTATCTTGACTACCTTATATACCTTATCTCAAAGCATGCTGGATGAGTGTCATAGGACACCCTTTGATAGTTTAAATTAACCTCTAAAAAGTGCTCAGCATGCATAGCTTTAAGTCCTTACCTGACTGTTTTTATAAATTTCTGCTGCTGTGATATTAGCTTTTAAAATGTTCTGTCTATGCCTAGGGCTTTTAGATTCTCTTTGTTTTACCTTAGACTAGATGCTTCTAGGACAAGTTTGGGGGTGTGCCACCTCAGACACTCATTGGGGACAATGAGTAGTTTAAGTTTGGGGGAGGCCACCCTAGGCCTAGGAACATTCCTCTCTCCCTTAAAGCATAAGCATTCTTCTTCTCCTTTACAAAAAAATGATGAGCTGAAAAAAAAAATGAAAAAGAGAATAAAAAGGGGAGTCCCTCTTAGGTTGTTGAGTAATCAGTGCCAAGTGTGTAACCCACAAGTGGCATTGCATCAAAAGGCAACCAAAGGAGAGGCTCCACCAAAGTAAGAAAGAAAAAGGAAGAAATAGGGAAGAAGAATGTATACCTAGGAGTTGCAGCTTTGTGGCTTAGATGTCCTGAATAAAAAGAACTCTGATCCTCAATTAGCTGAGCACAAAGTTGTAGCTTGTAGGGTTGTTTAGGGAGATGAATGTATGTCCAATGTAGTGATGCCAGGGTTTAGGTTGTTCTCTAAAAGTACTACTGTCACTGTTAATACTAAGACTTGCATGACTCTAAGGAATCCTAGGTAATTCAAAAGTAAAAGCTAGAAGCATGTACTGAGTCTGGGGTAAAGCTAGGTAGAATGTGAAACCTTAGGGATAGATGCACGATATGATAAAAGCAAGTAGATCAGTCGTAGGGAATTAATGAAACAGCAGGAGTAATAGGCGTGCGAAGGCAGAAGAAGCAATGTAAAAGGTTAGTTGTAAACTTAGAAGTGTGTCACAGGACAGCACTGCTATAGATAGGAATGTAGGGGAGTCAGTAAGTGGTTAAAGAAGATGAAACAGCAGCCTAGGCAAGTCCTTAGATTGCTCGAGGACGAGCAAAACCTTAAGTTTGGGGGTGTGTTACGTCTCCAAAAGTGACCTTTTTAGGACTTATTTAGCTTAGAAAGATGTACACTCTTAGGTGTTTTTGATAGGATTTAGCTTAAACCTATGCTTATATATGAGATTTAGAAGAAGGTAGCTAAATTAGGACTTGTGTGTAAAAGGAAAGAAAAGGAATGAAAACCGAAGTAAAAGAAGGAAAAATGCGCATTGCGGCAGCATTGCGGAAACATTGCTGAAACCGCAATGTTTCAAGTGAAATCCGTAAGTTGACTGATCCTTTTCTGTTATTTTCCGTTATTTCAGGGATTCGTTCTTTCTCCTCCATCCATTTTGAAGTATGACGTTGAAGATGGATGGTTCTCCTTGGCCCAAACGCACCTGCAGATTACTATAAAAGGGGGTCAAAGTAGAGGGTTTGATCATCATCCGAAAGCGTAGAAGTCTCTTCGCAGCTCCATCTTTTCTCCTGTTTTTCTTCTCCGTCTGTTGGTTTGAGAGGTTCAGTTGTTGGAGTCGACAATCTGATAGGAAGGAGAGAAGATTGATTGGATTCATCCAAGCAAGGCTACCCTTTCTTCCCTTTCAGCCGAGGCATTTGCGACGAGGCGTTCAAGCTCAATTACTGCTTTCTGTCTTTTATTTCTAATTTCCAGCTCTGTTTAGTTGTTGTTTCTCTTCCAGTAGCTAGCTCATTTCATTTCGTTGTCTTCTGTCTTTATGCTATTCACTTTAAGCTTTCCTTTGTTCATTCAAACAATCAAGTAATCAAAGCACAATTCATTATTTCACAGCTTCTTATCTTTTGCTGCTACTGTTTTACCTTGCTGTTTTAAGTTTATTTCTCTTCTAAGCATGTCTACTTCATCTCTTATTTATGTTCTTTCTATATCCATGAGTAACTAAGTCACATAGGGGCATGCTGATGACAATACTATAGGCTAAAAAACGTGAACCAAGCATGTAGGATAGCTCTCGAAGCATTGATTGTATGTAAGCTTCATCCCACGGGCAATTTCGATTGGCCATCCATTTTGTCCAAAGAACTCCGAACCTCTGGAAGGAGTAAGAGTTCAGAGTCATACACTCATACTAGCCTTTCAAGGTAGCCAGAAAACGACCTAGGAATAGGCGTTTTCCTAGTACAAACCATAACTTTCTGCTTTAACAAGATGCTTAAGACCTTACTTGGACATGAGTAAACTAAAGAATCTAATGCATGAAATCGGAAGATACATGAGATTAAGTTAGTTTGATGCATAGTGAGTTGATCCAATGCTTGCGAATCGTATGAAAATGCCTATAGAGGAGTCGTTAGTAGCCCTTGTTTCTCCATTTTACACACTTTCGTTGTTAGTAACATTGCGGTAGAATTGTTGTTCTCGCAATTCTGCTAAGTTAAAAATTCTGCTTGACTACTTTTCTCTTCGTTTATTGATTTCTTCTCTTTTCATTTGAGTTTATCTTTGACTTGCACTTGTTTATGTTGCTACCCTTTACATATTCCTTAGAAATTAGACAACTTAAAACCAATTCTCCCCCATCAAATCCACCCGTTCTTTCTTAACAATACACTTCACGAGTAGCTAATAATAAATCTCTGTGGGAAAACGAATTAAAAAATACTTACTACTTGCTATAAGATCATGTATGCTTGCATGTTCTGAGTGCTCTCTCCCTCTTATTGCTTATTTATTTTACATATTGAGCACGCAACAACTGCCCTGGGAATCCAGCCTCAGTCTGCTATGTTGGAAGCCAACAGCAGCCTAGGAACAACCCCTATTCTAACACCTACAATCCTGGTTGGAGGAACCACCCAAACCTTTCATGGGGTGGCCAACAAAATGCTAACCAAGCTCCTAACCAACCAAGATCGAGTGGAACACCTGGTTTCACTCCCCAACATAACCAATCCATGTATCAAAAACCATACAACTAACCAGTAGGGTCTTCTGTAGAAAATCTTCTCAAAGAGTACATAGCTAAGAATGATGCCACCCTGCAAAGTCAACAAGCTACCCTTAGGAGCCTAGAGAACCAAATAGGGAAACTAGCCAATGAACTCAAAAGTAGGCCCCAAGGTAGACTTCCTGCTGACACTGAGGTGCCAAGGAGAGATGGTAAAGAACAAGTTCAAGCAATTGAACTTAGAAGTGGGAGACCATTGGTGAGCAACACTAAAGAAGCCCCAAAGAGAGTAGAGAACAATGAGTCTAGTGCTCCACTGGAGTCTCTGTCAAACCAAGATCAACCTTCAACAAGCACATCAGGAGCAAGGCTGGAGCCAATCATAGAAGAGATAGAAGAAATTTCAAGGCCTCCACCTATCCTGAGGCGACCTGAAGTGCCTGCATATGTGCCACCACCTCCCTTTCCTCGAAGGCTAAAGAAAAAACAAGAACAGGAAGTGCACTTTAATAAATTCTTAGAAATTCTTAAACAAGTGCATGTGAATATTCCTTTTGTAGAAGTTCTACAGTTTATGCCCTCTTATGTAAAGTTTTTAAAAGATATAATCACTAACAAAAAAATAATTGGTGAATTTGAAACAGTGAATCTCACTGAGGAGTGCAGTGCCATACTCCAGAACAAGCTACCCAAGAAGGAGAAGGATCCTGGTTCCTTCACCTTACCAGTAGAGCTAGGAGGCAAGCACGTGGGCAGAGCTCTTTGTGACCTGGGAGCCAGCATAAACCTCATGCCCCTATCACTATTCCGCCAGCTAGGAATAGGAGAAGCACGTCCAACCACTGTCACTTTACAACTTGCAGACAGATCCATAGCATACCCTGAGGGTAAGATTGAGGATATTCTTGTAAAGGTTGACAAGTTTATTTTCCTTGCAGATTTCATCATCCTGGATTATGAAGCAGACAAGGAGGTCCCCATCCTATTAGGCAGACCATTTCTAGCTACAGGTAGGGCCCTGATAGATGTCCAGAAAGGTGAGCTCACTATGAGGGTTCATGATTAGGAGGTTAAATTTAGTGTTTATAAAGCCTTAAGGTACCCCTCTGACTCTGAATCTTGTGCTAGCATGGACATTGTAGATTCACTGATGGAAGAACAGCTGGAGCATGAATTATTAACTAAGCATGCTAATGAATATGTACAATTAGATTTAACTGATTTGAATGTTTCTGAGATAATATGGATATACCTGTAGATAAGTGATAACTCCATTTTGGAGCTATTAAATACTTCCTAATTATAGCTAAAGTCCGCTTTCAATTGATTAAATATATCTCTTTTGTAGGAGAAAAGCGGCAAAGAGCTCGTGCGTCCGTTGGACCCGTTCGAGAGCTTAAAGTGGAGTTTTAGCGCCCCGGGAATGCATCGGGAAGAGGGGAACTTGATCCGTGAAGAAACGGGCCAAAACAGCCTTGGAGAGGCAAAGCTTCAGCCCCAAACCCGAGAGCCAGCGTCGAGCTATAGCGTCGAGACGCTGGCTCGACGCTGGAAAAACCCGAGAGCAAGCGTCGAGACGCTAGCTCGACGCTGCCCTGGCGTCGAGACCCTGCTTGGCGTCGAGACGCTCCGGAGGAGGCGCGCGCAGGAATTTTATCGGGGCAGCGTCGCGACGCTGGCCTTGCGTCGCGACGCCATCGCGAGCGCGCGCGGAAAACTTAGGGCACAGCGTCGAGACGCTAGGCCTAGCGTCTCGACGCTACGACGATTGCAGAAGTTAAAAGACGATTTTTCTGCATTTTTTTGGGGAGTTCTTCCCCACCAATTTTGCTCTTCTTTATCTTCTTCTTCCCCGTTTTTTCTCTATTTTCCGTGGAGCTCCGCCATTGTTGGCATGCTAGTGAGCTCCACCTTCATTGTAATACGCTGATGACGCTTTCCACGGCTGTTGTTGGAGCGGAATTGACAAACCGCGCCATGAGCGGCTAAGGTAAGGGTGAACGGTTTGGGATTAGTTTAGGGCGATTTTGTTAGACGTTTTTGGCTTTGATAATCTGATCTTGATGCATAATGGTTCTGTTTATTAGCATTTATCTACTTTGCTTAATCCAACGCGCATGTTAAAATACGACGATTGACACTCGAGTAGGTTCGCATGTTGTGTATGTTAAAGAGTAGCGATGCCGTGCCTCTCACTGCTCGACTAAGTAACACAGGTAGATAGAACTAAATCGAAGTATCGGGTCGGGTAGGATAATTGTTGATTGCATACGGCGTTTGCGGGCAATCTACTAGCAATTAGAATTCACGCTCGAATGTTCGTCGCGGTTAGCTAGTGACTGTCTATACTTACCTTAGGGCTGATCACCTTGATGTAAGCTTAGATAACGTGTAATTAGAACTGTGTGGTCTAATTAAAATCCATGGAGTCGGCTACTTTGGGGCTTCTCTGGTAGTCGCCCGCGTGCTCAATAAACTGAATTCCATGTTATTAGCATTAAATGATAAACCGAATTTGTTTAACAATTGATCCCGAGACTCCCCAAACCGTGCACACGTTCTCTTCTTATTATTCTTTCTTCTGTTAGATTATCTTAATATTTCTCTTGCATGATAAAACCCCCCGTTACCAAAAATCTATCAATCAATTAAATCCCAATTTCATTAGTAATTTCAATCTTCCTATTCCTTGGATCGACCCTGTTACCACTGGCTGCAAAGCCTTGGTCATAGGCTTTATAAATCGTATTTTGGCAAGCCTCGACAGCTTGAGATTAAACGGACATTCAAAAATCCGCCCACCAATAAGACACAGCATGTATGTATAAATAAAGACCTAACTAACAGATCCTTGAATCCATTAAAACCATCCATTGAGCATCCACCTGTCTTAGAATTGAAACCTTTACCCACTCACCTCAAGTATGCATATTTAGGAAGTAATGATACTCTACCTGTTATTATTTCATCTAAATTGAGTGAGAAGCATGAGGTTGAGCTGATGTTATTACTTAAGCAGCATAAAAAGGCTATTGCATGGACTATTGCTGACATTAGAGGCATTAGCCCTTCTTACTGCATGCATAAGATAATCTTAGAGGAAGAACATACACCCCGAGTAGATCACCAACGTAGGTTGAACCCCTCTATGAAAGAGGTAGTTAAAAAAGAAATCATAAAGTGGTTAGATGCAGGGGTGATCTTCCCTATAGATAGTAGTCAGTGGGTGAGTCCTATACAATGTGTACCTAAGAAGGGGGGGATGACTGTAGTAGTAAATGAGAGCAATGAACTGATTCCAACTAGGACTATTACAGGATGAAGAGTTTGCATGGATTATAGGAAATTGAATAAGGAAACAAAAAAAGATCACTTCCCTCTACCATTTATTGACCAGATGTTAGATAGGATAGTTGGTAGAGCTTATTACTGCTTTCTAGACGGTTATTCAGGATATAACCAGATCACTATAGACCCTAAGGACCAAGAGAAGACAACCTTCACTTGCCCTTTTGGAACATTTGCCTTTCGCAGAATGCCTTTTGGCTTATGCAATGCGCCAGCAACGTTCCAAAGGTGCATGTTGGCAATCTTCTCTGACTTAGATGAATCCATGATAGAAATATTTATGGATGACTTCTCAGTCTTTGGTGATTCATTTACAAACTGTTTAGAGAACTTAGGACAAGTCCTGGCTAGGTGTGAGGAGACCAACCTAGTACTTAATTGGGAGAAATGCCACTTCATGGTGGAAGAAGGGATAGTCCTAGGTCATAGAGTGTCTAGAGCAGGAGTAGAGGTCGATAGGGCCAAGATTGAAATAATAGAGAAGCTAGTGGAACCTCAGAATGTAAAAGCCATTAGAAGTTTCTTAGGACACGCAGGTTTCTATAGAAGGTTCATTAAGAACTTTTCCAAGATCTTCAAACCTCTGTGTGAGCTTCTAGAGCTGAATAAGCCATTCATCTTCTCTAAAGAATGTTTAATCGCCTGGAAAACCCTTAAAGAAGCACTAGTCAAAGCACCTATTATAGTAGGGCCAAATTGGGACCTCCCATTTGAGATGTTATGTGATGCAAGTGACTATGCTGTAGGGGTTATGCTAGGACAAAAGATTGACAAACTAACACACCCTGTATACTATGCTAGTAAGACACTTAATGAGGCACAATGTAATTACACAACTACTGAAAAGGAGATGCTAGCTGTAGTGTTTGCCTGCGAGAAGTTTAGGAATTACATTGTAGGCACTAGGACAATCGTGTACACTGACCATTCTGCCTTAAAGTACCTCATGAGGAAGGCTGATGCTAAGCCTAGGTTGATTAGATGGGTGTTGTTGCTGCAGGAATTTGATCTAGACATTAGAGATAAGAAAGGTTGTGAAAATGTGGTTGCGGATCATCTTTCCAGATTGCAACATAATTGCGATAACATTGCGGAAACCGCAATTTCTGATGCCTTTATCGATGAGCATGTCTTTGTTTTAGCACATCGTGATAACGATGAGGAACCTTGGTTTGCTGATATTGCTAACTTTCTTGCATCGTAGGTACTACCAACTTTCAAGGGAGGACAAGAAAAAAAGAGGTTCCTGCATGAAGCTAGGAAGTTCATATGGGATGATCCTACACTCTACAAGACATGTGCAGATGGTTTACTGAGGAAATGTGTGTCAGCTGCTGAGGCGAAGTCTGTGCTGCAGCACTGCCATACAGCCCCCTATGGTGGACATTTTGGTGGCCAAAGGACAGCTGCAAAGGTGTTCCAGAGTGGCTACTATTGGCCCACGATCTTCAAGGATGCCCACGAATACGCACACAGCTGTGATGAATGCCAGAGAACAGGTAACCTTAGTCGAAAGGATGAGATGCCTCTCACTTACATCCTAGAGTTGGAGCTCTTTGATGTGTGGGGCATTGACTTCATGGGGCCATTTCCTCCATCATCAGGTAACCTTTACATACTTGTAGCTGTAGACTATGTATCTAAATGGGTAGAAGCCATAGCATGTCCAAACAATGATGCCAAAACAGTCGTTAGGTTCCTTCATAGACATATCTTTACTAGGTTTGGAACACCTCGTGCTATAATTAGTGATGAAGGGACACATTTCATTAATAAAGCTATGGAGAGAGTGTTGGCTAAATACAATGTTAGACATAGAGTAGCCACCCCTTATCACCCACATTCGAATGGACAAGCTGAAATATCAAATAGGGAGATTAAAAGTATACTCGAAAAAGTGGTCAAACCCAATAGAAAAGATTGGTCGTTTAAACTCGAGGATGCACTTTGGGCATATAGGACTGCATATAAGACACCCCTAGGTATGTCTCCTTATAGACTTGTGTATGGCAAGGCATGTCACTTACCATTTGGTGGTAGGATTTTTGAATATCCTACAAATTTCAAGCTGTCGAGGCTTGCCAAAATAATATTTATAATCCGAACTCACTAAGCTTTGCAGCTAGTGGCAACGGAGTCGATCCACAGGGAGCAAGCTATAATCCTAACTTAATTAAATTGAATTTGTAATGAGGTAAAAACAATGGGAGGTTTTGTTTGGAAAATTACTAACATGCAAAGAATTGCGCTAACGGAAAATAAAAGAGGGAAATATGAAATTGACAAGTATGCTTAATTAGAAAGTATCGGGATTGCTCTATTGTATTTCAGTTCATCGATAAACATGGAAATTAGCCGAGATGCTCATGCACGCGAAATGTTTGCTCGACACCGATACAAACACCCCGAAGAATTAATTAGAAACAGACAATTCTAATTAAACATGCCTCTTAATCAATTCAAGGTGATTAGTCCTAAATTAATCGGAAAACAGTAATGGGTAACATCGCGACGAATTAAACCTAAAATTAATTCGATTTCTCTCTTAATCTTGAGCCCACCGCGATACGATAATCAATTCATACCCCATTCGTCACATAGAGTTAAATTGATTAGGCACGATTAGACCCTCGCTACTTGCATTAAGACTAATCAGGAATCAATGCTAGCCGACTAACATGCGTAACAATTATGGGCGTCAATCCTAATTAGAAAGGCATGCTATTCGTTCTTAATACAGGAAAGAGATGCAAGAGTTCATACACATATGCTAAACATTCATATAAAGCACAAATCTCACCTAAATACAATAGAAATCAATCCCTCAACTAACTAATCAAGCATTTACCTCTAGCCTTCCATGGGAGATGGAGTATTCCAAGCTTCCATGGAGGTTGTAGAGTTCATACAACCCAAATGGAGAAGAAGAGCTTCAAAAATGGTGAAAAAAACGTCAATCCCGAGCCCAAAACGGAGGTGGAATGACCTAAAATCGCGAAAATGTTCTTTTTATACTTCAGAGTAGCGTCGAGACGCTGTCCTAGCGTCTCGACGCTACGGAGAATGGAAAAATGGAAAACACCGCTTTTTTTTAGACTTTTAATGACGGGCAACTTTTTGCACTTTTAATGACGGGCATTTACAGTCACGGATAGGCCGCGCAGGCGAGGGCGAGGGCGTGGCGCGCGCGGAGCGATGGCGAGGGTCTGGGCGTGGTGTTGACCGTTGACTGTTGACCGTTGACTTTCTACAAAAATAATAAAATTCTGCTCCCACCAGGATTTGAACCTTGGCTTCACCATTCCCTCAACAAGACCTACACCATTAAGCCATTAGTCTATTTTGAGTTGAAATTAGATTATTTAATTAATGTAGCTTAGTCACTCAAAACGACTAATTAATAAAATATTCTAAAATATTCATTTAAGCTCTTAATTATCGCAAATGCCCGGTTTACCCCTTAGCGATTAAATTATACAAAATATATCAATTAAGCCCAAATAATTATTCTAATTTACAAGACTTAGGAGCTAAATATTAGCACTTTTGGAGTGCTATCACCATTCGAATTGGAAATTAAAGCATTTTGGGCCTTAAAATAACTGAATTATTGCGTGACCGATGCGGGAACATTGCGGTCTCTGCAATTACATGAGCTTGATGAGCTTAGACATATGTCCTATGAAAATGCTAAAATGTATAAGGAAAAGACTAAGATTTGGCATGATAGTAGACTTAGGATTAAGGACTTTAAGAAAGGCCAGCTTGTCTTGTTATTTAACTCAAGGTTGAGATTATTTCCAGGCAAACTTAAGTCCAGATGGTCAGGTCCTTTTGTGATAACTAACGTGTTTGTTCATGGTGCAATCGAGATTAGGAACCTGCAGCACGGGCAACCGTTCATGGTTAATGGTGCAAGATTGAAGCATTATTATGAGGAAGGAGATGTGAAGACTCTCTCGGCCTTCCTCTTGACTGAAACGTGAAAATAAGAACGAAAGAGGACGAGTGATCACTGTGCTCGTCCATGCGAGGCTAATGCCTTAGTTTATTTTTTGCTATTTTTTCGGTTACTGTTTGTATAGATTTTTGTGTGATTTTAGTTACGAATTTGATGTTGATTTCATTTCTTTTGATAGGGGATCGATAGAGGGAATCAAGGAGATGGATCTAGGATAAAAGATCGGGGAAGATACTGGACCAAATCAAAGATTGAGTTGAGGGAATATGGGCAGTTGAAACGAAGGAAATCTCCAACGGCCATTTAATTGCGGTAGATTTGCGAAATCCGCAACAGAAATAGCCGTTGGGATTTCCATCATTACTTATAGCCGTTAGAAGCGTTCTGATTCATACGTTTCCCTCATTCCCTGAACTCCAAGAAAACTCTCTCCTTCTTCCTCTGCAATCCCTCTTTCCAGATTTCTACGCTTCCACCATGGTGCTAACGAGAGCTGAGAGATCTGCATCCAAGAAGAAGGCTGACGACGCGGAGATCGCTGCGAGAGAGGCACTCCTTGCCTTGGCAGACGCTGAGGCCGCGCGAACTGAACGCCTTCCCAAACTTCCTGTTCGCAAGAAGAAGTGGAAGGTAGTGACAGAAATCCCTGCTGGACCATCTGAGCCAGCAGGAACGCCCAAGAAGAGGAAGTGGAGTATGGCTGTGGCTGATGCAGCAATCAAGAAGAAGACTCCCTCTGTGGAGAGTCGAGAGAGTGGCCGTCCATTCTACGAGACGGCCAGACAAAGCCATTCGCCATCTCCACCAGCACGAAGCCCTGAACCATCTCCGTCGCCACAGAGCTCTGAACCATCTCCACCATCGCAGAGCCTTGAAGCTTCGCCCATCTCCCAAACGCCTGAACCTGAAATTCCAGAGGCAGACCATCAAGAATCGGCGCAGGGGGATGACGCAGCTGAAGAAGACGAGGTCTTCTCGCCCTTGAGGGAAGTCAGCCCCGACAGCCCTGCAGAGGGGGATGATTCGATGAATGAGACGTTGGGGGATTGCCTCCAACAGATCACAACCAAGGTCAGATTGAGAAAGAAGGCCACCAAGGTTGTCAAGGCCAAACGGCCAAAAACAGCGAAGAAGTCCAAGAAAAAGAAAACCAGGGGTGAGCCTTCGTCAAAGAAGGTTAGTAGTGAGCCTTCCCCAAAGAAGCTCAAGATCGAGGTTGCTGAATCAGCCAAACCAAAAGACAAGGGGAAAGCCAAGCTGTACCCCGAAGATGAGCCTCAATCTGTGAGGTATGTGTCCTCTGATGCAGAATCAAGGGGCACTGAGCTGAGGAAGAGGGACCTGCTGCACGAGAAAGGATTCCTCGCCGCGCTCGCAGACCTGCCGCAATTCTTGCGCGCAGGGATCACCAATCATGGCTGGGAAGAGCTGTGCAGACCTCCCATCCCCGCCTACTCCAGCATGGTGTATGATTTTTACGCCAATTTAATGAACCCTGAGGATGGCCTATCTGTGGTCAGAGGAGTCGAGGTGGACTTCTCAGCGAAGGCAATCAATGAAGCCTATGGCCTCAAAGGTCAAAAACACACTGACTATGCTAGGATCGTTGATGAGCCAACAGAAGCTGTCCTGAAGGAAGCAATCCGGATCATCGGCCAGCCTGAGGCAGCGTGGACAGTTTCACGCAATGGGAAGCACACCCTGATGAGTGCTACCCTCACAGCCAAGGCGGCTGTCTGGTTTTCCTTCGTGCGGAGGAAGCTGTCCCCAGTGACCCACGAGACCACCATCAACCAAGGCAGATCGCTGCTGGTCTATGCGATCATGCGAGGCCTCACAATCAACGTTGGCGAGGTCATTGCAGCCTCAATCGCTGACTGCGCCAAAAAGGGTAAGGGTCCACTTTTCTTTCCTAATACAATTACTAAGCTTTGCTTACGTGCAGGGGTACGAATCGAGCGGATGGAAAGGCAGCTGGCCTACACGGGGCACCTGGAGTTGCCTACTGCCTTGAGGATGCGAAGGAAGGGGAACATGGAGTTCGAGCTGGATGGCCTGGCTGCTGCTCAGTCTCTGTCCATGGCCTGCCTGATGGATCTGCAGAAGAAGATGGCTCAATGGGCCACATATGCGCAGGCAAGGGATAAAGATGTGGCAGACCAATTGGGCTGCATCTTTCCTGAGTTCCCCACGGACCTACTGACACCATGGGCGCCTCCAAGGCCACGAAGGAATGATGATGATGAGGAAGACATCTGAGTGCTAGGCTGATTAGCACTCCAGGGAGTATTGTTGTTCCCTTAAAGAAAAAAAAAAAAAATCAAACTGCTTTTCGTTGAACCATGTGAATTTGGCTGTTTTGAGTTAATATTTTGATCTGTTTTAGTTCTTTAGTTTTAGTGTTTAAAGTTGTTTAGTATAGTCTGATGGTAGCTGAATAGGTAGATTAGTTTAGTTTCCTTGTTGTATAGTGTAAATGACTGGAAAGAGCATGCATAGGGGCCTTGATCACTGATATACCTGCCCTGTATCCATTGCGAAATAATTGCGGAAACGGCAATTTTTAGTAAATGCATGTTTTTGACTGACTGTTTAAGCTAGGCTGGTTCTGTTTAAATTTTGTCTTTTGCTGCTATCTTGACTGCCTTATATAGCCTATCTAAATGCATGCTGGATGAGTGTCATAAGACACCTTTGATAGTTTAAATTAGCTTCTTAAAATTGCTCAGCATGCGTAGCTTTAAGTCCTTCCCTGCCTGTTTTTATAAATTCCTGCTGCTGTGATGTTTGCTTTTAGAATGTTTTGTCTATGCCTAGGGCTTTTAGATTCTCTTTGTTTTGCCTTAGACTAGATGCTTCTAGGACAAGTTTGGGGGTGTGCCACCTCAGACACTCATTGGGGACAATGAGCAGTTTAAGTTTGGGGGAGGCCACCCTAGGCCTAGGAACATTCCTCTCTCCCTTAAAGCATAAGCATTCTTCTTCTCCTTTACAAAAAATGATGAGCTGAAAAAAAATGAAAAATGGAATAAAGAGGGGTGTCTCTCTTAGGTTGCTGAGTAATCAGTGCCAAGTGTGTAACCCACAAGTGGCATTGCATCAAAAGGCAACCAAAGGAGAGGCTCCACCAAAGTAAGAAAGAAAAAAGGAAGAAATAGGGAAGAAGAATGTATACCTAGGAG
Source organism: Herpetospermum pedunculosum (assembly GCA_028017165.1). NCBI lineage: Eukaryota > Viridiplantae > Streptophyta > Magnoliopsida > Cucurbitales > Cucurbitaceae > Herpetospermum > Herpetospermum pedunculosum. The sequence continues at coordinate 53,962,610 of CM051529.1, forward strand.
TTGCAACTTTGTGGCTTAGATGTCCTGAATAAAAAGAACTCTGATCCTCAATTAGCTGAGCACAAAGTTGTAGCTTGTAGGGTTGTTTAGGGAGATGAATGTATGTCCAATGTAGTGATATCAGGGTTTAGGTTGTTCTCTAAATGTACTACTGTCACTGTTAATACTAAGACAGACATGACTCTAAGGAATCCTAGGTAGCTCAAACGTAAAACTAGAAGCATGTACTGAGTCTGGGGTAAAGCTAGGTAGAATTTGAAACCTTGGGGATAGCTGCTCGATATGACAGAAGCAAGTAGATCAGTCGTAGGGAGTTAACGAAACAGCAGGAGTATTAGGCGTGCAAAGTCAGAAGAAGCAAAATAAGAGGATAGTGTAAACTTAGAAGTGTGTTACAGGACAGCACTGCTATAGATAGGAATGTAGGGGAGTCAGCAAGTGGTTAAAGAGGATAAAATATCAGCCTAAGCAAGTCCTTAGATTGCTCGAGGACGAGCAAAACCTTAAGTTTGGGGGTGTGTTACGTCTCCAAAAGTGACCTTTTTAGGACTTATTTATCTTAGAAAGATGTACACTCGTAGGTGTTTTTGATAGGATTTAGCTTAAACCTTTGCTTATATATGAGAATTAGAAGAAGGAAGCTAAATTAGGACTTGTGTGCAAAAGGAGAGAAAAAGAATGAAAAACGAAGTTAGAAGAATGAAAATTGTGCATTGCGGAAGCATTGTGGAAACATTGCTAAAACCGCAATGTTTTAAGTGAAATCCGTAAGTTGGCTAACCTTTTTCTGTTGTGATCCGATATTTCAGGGATTCGTTCTTTCTCCTCCATCCATTTTGAAGTACGACGTTGAGGATGGATGGTTCTCCTTGGCCCAAACGCACCTGCAGAACACTATAAAAGGAGGTCAAAGAGGAAGGTTTAATCATCATCCGAAAGCGTAGAAGTCTCTTCGCAGCGCAGTCTTTTCCATTCTTTCCCTTCTCCGTCTGTTGGTTTGAGAGGTTCAACTGTTGGAGTCGACAATCTGATAGGAAGGAGAGAAGATTCATCTTCTCTCCGGATTGGATTCATCCAAGCAAGGCTTACCTTTCTCTCCCTTCAGCCGAGGCGTTTGCGACGAGGCGATCAAGCTCATTTTTATTGTTTTCTGTCTTTACTTTTCATTTCCAGCACCGTTTTGTTGTTCTTTCTTTTCTATTAGTCAATCCATTCCATTTCGTTGCTTTCTGTCTTTATGTTAATCACTTTAAGTTTTCATTTGTTCATTCAAACATTTGATTAATCAAAGCACAATTCATCATTTCACACTTTGTCTTTACCTTCTCTACCTAATGTTTTTCCTTACTGTTTTGTCTTTAATCTCCTTCTAAGCATGTCTACCTCATCTATTATTTCTGTTCTCTCTACATCCATGAGTAGCTAAATCACATAGGGGCATGCTAATGACAATACTATAGGCTAAAACACGTGAACCAAGCATGTAGGATAGCTCTCGAATGCATTGATTGTATGTAAGCTTCATCCCACGGGCAATTTCGATTGGCCATCCATTTTGTCCAAAGAACTCCTAACCTCTGGAAGGAGTAAGAGTTCAGAGTCATACACTCATGCTAGCCTCTCAAGGTAGCCAGAAAACGACCTAGGAATAGGCGTTTTCCTAGTACAAATCATAACTTACTGCTTTAACAAGATGCTTAAGACCTTACTTGGACATGAGTAAACTAAAGAATCTAATGCATGAAATCGGAAGATACATGAGAATGAGTTAGTTTGATGCATAGTGAGTTGATCCAATGCTTGAGAATCGTGTGAAAATGCCTATAGAGGAGTCGTTAGTAGCCCTTGTTTCTCCATTTTACACACTTTCGCTGTTAGTAACATTGCGGTAGAATTGCTGTTCTTGCAATTCTGTTAAGTTAAAAATTCTGTTTAGCCATTTTCCTCTTCGTTTATTATTCTCTTCTCTTTACATTTAAGTTTATCATTGACTTGCACTCGTTTATGTTGCTACCCTTTATATATTCATTAGTAATTAGGCAATTAAAAACCAAATTTACCCCATCAAATCCACCCATTCTTGCTTAACAACACACTTCGCGAGTAACTAATAATAAGTCTCTGTGGGAAAACGAATGAAAAAATACTTACTACTTGCTACAAGATCATGTATGCTTGCATGTTCTGAGTGCTCTCTCTCTCTTATTGCTTATTTCTTTTACACATTGAGCACGCAACAATGTGTAAGGACAAGAAAAACAAAAACACATACCATTTAATTCACAAAATTTGTGGAGTGGTGCATTGTAATATTCTCTACCATTATCACACTGAAAGCATTTTATCTCCCGTTCAAATTCAGTGTGAACATATGCTTGGAAAGACATAAACACATAATGCACTTGAGACTTATTTTCAATGGAAAAAGTCCAAAGAAAATTTAAATAATTATCTAGAAACAAAACATAGTATCGATGCTCGGCATAACTCAAAATTGGCGATGTCCAAAGATCGTTATGCACAATATCAAATGACAACAAAGTAGAAGACTTAGAATCAATAAAAGGCAATTTAATGTGCTTCCCAAGAGGACAAGAAAGACAAAAAAAAAATATCTCTAGACTTATTACATTCAATGAAACGGTTTGTCTTAAGAGAATGTAATATACTTGCTCTCGGATGTTCGAGACGTTCATGTCATAAGTGAGAGGAAATAACATCAAAATAAGATGGATTAGTGGATGAAATTAAACCAGTAGTGAAAGGGTAAAGATCTCTCATGTTATCACATCTCATGATTTGCATCCCCGCCCGTAAATCCTTCACAAAAAACCCAAAAGGATCAAACTCAACATAAACCGAATTTTGAGTACTAAATTGACGCACTGAAATAAGGTTTTTAATGAGTTTGGGAGAATGCAATATATTACGAAGTGATAAAGGTGAGTTAGGAGATAGAAGAGATGCATTACCACAACCAACAATTGGAATCTTATGACCATTTCCGACAATGATATTTTTATTTTTGCTCAATTGAAAATAAGACGAGAGATTACCTCCATTGGATATCATGTGAGATGTAGCTAAATGATTAAACATTCGTTGGAGACCTTAGACCCGACATTAGAAAAGAGACCCGCGAGGGTTTTGACATGCTTTACAATAGGAGGTAGTGTCCGAAAATCTAGACAAATCAGTAGTGAAAAATAAATGCTCAAGATTAGCCGTCCGAGAGTTTTTGTTATCCTGAAATATACATTGTAAATGATTTCATGCTTGTTGAACAGTGAAATCAGGCTCGAGAATGGTGAAAAGGAGATCATTGGAGATAGTGCCATAAATCCATTGAAGGACAATACAGTCAAGGGCGTTCCCATAACTCGGGATCAATAGTCTTGAGAGAAATAGAGGAAGATGATTCCCTTGGGGATAGTGTGATCAATTACCTGACAGGCCTTCGTATTGATCTTGAATAGTTCAACCCAAGAAGAATATTGTACTTTCTTAGGTTCCAGAGTTATGGGAATGAGACTTTTGATGTTGGTAACCATTGTAGAACGATGAATAGTCTTAGAGTCACACTTCGACATGGAAAGAACTGGTAGAGTATGAGGAAAAACGTGGGCAGAATTACAAACTCTCTACAGCTGGCGAAAACGCTGCGGTCGGACAGAACACGGCGCCCGATCTGGGCAGAAACTGCGGCGGAGGGAGCAACGACGAGGCGACGGACCTACGAAGGTTGTTGTCAGACGGAGAGCAGCAACACGAATCTGGGAAGAACAACGACGCGACGACGAAGATCTGCGAAGTTGACTGTCGAATGGAGAACGACGGCGCGGATCTGGCTAGAGCACTGCGATCACGCGAGGCGGTGGACAGATTTGGGTTGCGGTCGGACGAATCTGGGCAGGCTCTAGAGCGGACAACAACTAGAGAATGGCAGACAGAGTTGTTGTGCTGTTGTTGGATGGTTTTAGGCAGGCACTAGCGACAGATGGAGTAGCTATGCTACTATCGGCGCAGATCTGGGCATACGAGGCGGTGGACAGAGCGACGGGCTTGCTGCAAGCAGACTTGGCGGCGGGTGTCGGACGAAGAGCGATGACGGTTACGACAGTCAGCTAGAGCAAAAAGAAAGACAAAAAAAATGTTAACATTGGACTCTGATACCATAATAAACTGATAACTTTGTTGTCTTTCTCATTGATTTCATTCAATACTTAGACAAAGTGTTCATAAGGTTACATACGTAAATATGCAACAAATAAATATTTACATAATTAATATTCTACAAAAAAAAAAAAATAATAATAATAATAATAAATAATAATAATAATAATTTAATAATAATAATAATAATATCAAACACCTTCACTTTTTAATATTCTATATATTTATTATTACCGTAATACATACTTATTAATGAATGAAAATGAATCCTTCTGTTGATATAAATTGTAAATCTTTATTATTATTATTATATTTCAAATGAAAAGTCTAAGTAATTGAAGAAGATCAAAAGTTCGAGGAAGATAATATTGAGTTTATTTAATATTTCTTTTAATTAGTGAGGGTGTGGGTTTAGGGTGGCTCTCCAAAATCCTCTCCAAACACTGTTATGCTTCTTAGTTTGTATCATATTGTTTCTGTTAAAAAAAAAAAAAAAAATGAAGGTGTGGGTTTTAATTAGTTTTTTTTTCCAAAAAAAAAATAAAAAACTTCTTTAATTCTCTCTAAAAAAAAAAATTATTTTATCTCCTTAGGTTGAGCAAATGAAAACTTGAGGAAGATAATAGTGATATTATTTAACAATGCTGGGTTTTAACATTTCTTTTAATTAGTGGGGTAGGTTTTAATTGGTTTTTTTTCTTTTCCAAAAACTAAAAAAAAAAAATAATAATAAAAAAAAAATTAATTCTCTTTCAAAATTCTCTTCTTTCCTTACGTTGAAATGGAAAAAATGATTTTCTTATTTTTTATTTTAGAAATAGAGAATATAGAAGCATCTTACAGAAATAAAAATAAATCTAATATAGGATATAGAAGCATCTTACAAAAAATAAAAATAAAAATAAATCTAGGCATATATGTATGTTTTTCTCTAAGATTATTTTTATTATTTTTATTTTTAATGATCAACATGTTTATTTGTTAACTCAAGAATACCATTGTTCACACGAGAATTCGAACGACGAATGGAAATTCGACACGTGTAAATGAATTTGAATTTGTATTGATGTATTGTATTTATCAGTGGGTAGTGGATTACAATCTCTAATATTTGATCCTCTGATTCTCTCTCTTAAATGTAACGTACTCGAGGGCTTCGTAGCTTGTTCTCGAGGTTGAATCTTCAGCTTCGCGTAGCGGTGAAGTCTTCAGGTGTTTGATCTTGAAGTGACGTTCAGTCTTCAGGATTCAAAGAGTCTTTGCTGTTTTGGAATTCTCTCTGAGTTCTTAGGAGAAGAAATTTTCTGAACCTTAAAAATGAAAATGAACTCTCTATTTATAGAGTTCTCATGGGTCTGGTGGGCTTGGGCCTGGATCCAATGGGCTTGGGTTTGAACCCAATGGGCTTTTGAATCTTGGGCCCAATGGGTTTGATCTTTGGGCCAAGTTGTCTTTTGCATATCTTTCTAGCCCGATTCGATTTCGAGCCCAATTGCAGTTTGACCGAATTTGCTCGGTCAAGTCTATCTGATCCCCGGTCGTGATGGAGACATGTGGCGACCGCTAATTGACCGAAATTTCTCGGTCAACAAATGCCCCCTTTTTCGAGAGTTATGCACAAGTATGTGTGGGTGAGTCTCGGAAAAGTTAAATAGATAAATCGAAACGTAGGACACCTCTAATTTCGACTCCGCTTAGACGTATCAATTTTATCGAAATATGAGGTTTGATTCATAAATCAATTATTTTAATTGACGCCTCTTTCCATGTCAATCGATCAAAAATATGAATTTGGCTCGTAGTTTTGATCTTTCTTATCTGACAGAAATTTGATTTAAACTTCGATAGAGTTTTTTTTTTTTTTTCTACCTTAGTTTATCTTGGGATGTAGAGTAGAGACCTGTGTCTGCCCAATTGAATTTTGAATAGGGTTTGACTTTGAACTTTACTCTAATTTCGACGTGGATAAAATATACCCAAACCGCCAATTTTGATTTGAGATCACTTGAATTTAGATAACTTTTGACTCTAAATCATGTTTGGAAATAAAATTTGGAATATGCCCGCAATTTTAATTTCAGTAAAAAAAAATATGGTAAGCTTCTAAAGTTTGGCTTGAATTCGGAATAGGAGTGTTGAATTTTTCTTATTTTGGCATAAATAATTGGCCGAATGCAATAGTAGAATGTGAAGACAACTAATACCAAAGAAGCTTGTTTGGTAGAGTGGAACTTGGATGTCTTTAGTTGTCTTTGGTCTTGAGTTCGAGTTGAGCTTTGTACATTTTTTTGCAAAATTTCTTAACTTAAATGAAGGACATTTAAGTAATTTTACTCTCCAAACCCTAACTCCTTTAAGTTTTCTAATCCATATAAATAGAATGAGATGGAAGTTGAAGAGTTGGAAGAAGAGTTTAGGGTTTGTTTGGAGAAGAAGGGAGGGTTTGTTGGGAGAAGAAGAGGGAGAGCCGCCTCAGCCCAGCGCCGCGCCGCCGCACGCTCCAACGCCGACGCCGCCGCCTCAGCCCCGCGCACCGCCCATCCCCCTCAGCCCCCGCGCGCCAGTCGCTCCGCCGCATCAGCCCCGCGCACCGCCGCAGCCGCATCTGCCTCAGCCCCCGCGCGCGTCAGCCGCTCCGCCGCATCGTCGCACTGCCGCATCCGCCTCAGCCCCGCGCACCGGCCGCCGTCTCGCAACCCGCGCAGCACCGCCGCCCCGCGCCGCAGCCGCTGCAGATCCGCGCCTCTATCGTCGCTGCCGCCTCCACTGTCGCAGTTCCGTGCCGCTCCGCCGCCGCACGTCGCAGCCATTGCGGTTGTACAAGGTTTTTTTTTTTTTTTTTTTTTTTTATTTGGTTTTTTGTTTTGTTTTGTTTTTATTTTTCTTTTATCAATTCTTTACTGTATTTTTTTTTCATATATATATATATTTCTTTACCATTTTTAATATGTATATATTTTTTTATATACAGGCGCCAATTTCCCGTCGCAAAATTTCCACGGTGTTCTTCGTACCAACATTAATTTGGTAAAATAAAAAAAACTTTTAATATCATTTGATTTGGACTGTATGTGATTTATTGTATGTAAATTTGGACTGATTTATTGTTTGTATGTAAATTTGGATTGTATGTAATTTATTGTATTGTTATTTATTGTATGCAATTTATGGACTGTAATTTATTGCTGTAATTTATTTTTGTATATTTATGTATTTATGATGGCCTGTAATATTTTGCATTTTGTTATTTTGTTGGCTGTGTTTGATAAATTAGATTTATTTTATGGCAAGATTGGGCTTTGTTATTTTGTTGGTTGTGATTGATAAATTAGATTTATTTTATGGCAAGATTGAGCTTTAGAAATCTTCACTAAGTAATTTTGAATTTGGGGATTTTGTGATTAAATAGCCAATAAAAAAATTTTAGTTTGAAATTAACACTTTTAAAATTAGTTGAGTAATTTGGGATTTTGTGATTAAATAGCCAATAAAAAAAATTTTAATTTGAAATTAAGGCTTTTAAAATTAGTTAAGTAATTTGGGATTTTGTGATTAAATAGCCAATAAATTTTTTTTTTTTAAATTTGAAATTAAGGTTTTTAAAATTAGTTAAGTAATTTTGAATTTGAGATTTTATAATTAAACAAGTAATTAATAATAATTTTTTTATTTTTTATTTATTTTGAAATTAAGAATTAAAATTAGTTAAATTTTTTTTTTTATTATTTATCTATTTTTTTGAAATTAAGAATTAAAATTAGTTAAACCATTTTGAAATTGGGATTTTATAAATATATTATTTTATTAAATATATACATATTGATTTGAAATTTGTTAACTTTTCGATTTTAAAATGGAATAAACAAGTGGGGGGACAAAAAAAATTTGTAGGTGTGATATTTCTTTTACCGCCGATTCAGGATTTGGCGTACTGATTTGGGCGTTACTCCTTCTTTGCAGAGGCTTCGATTCTTACTTTGTGTGAGATCGGAGTGTTTGCTTGGGGAACGTACTCCATCCTTGTTGGTGCGCCGAATCGTCATGTTCAGCTCCCGTGGCCTCGACGTAACAATCTAAGGGCGTTACTTCTCCTATGCAGATGCACGTCTGCTTAGGGAACGTATTCCGTCCTAGGTTGTGCGTCGAGTCGTTCTGTTCGGTTCTCGTGGCCTCGACGTAACAACTTAAGGGCGTTACTTCTCTTATGCAGATGCACGTCTGCTTAGGGAACGTATTCCGTCCTAGGTTGTGCGTCGAGTCGTTCTGTTCGGTTCTCGTGGCCTCGGCGTAACAACTTAAGGGCGTTACTTCTCTTATGCAGATGCACGTCTGCTTAGGGAACGTATTCCGTCCTAGGTTGTGCGTCGAGTCGTTTTGTTCGGTTCTCGTGGCCTTGGCGTAACAACTTAAGGGCGTTACTTCTCTGATGCAGATGCACGTCTGCTTAGGGAACGTATTCCGTCCTAGGTTGTGCGTCGAGTCGTTCTGTTCGGTTCTTGTGGCCTCGGCGTAACAACTTAAGGGCGTTACTTCTCTCATGCAGATGCACGTCTGCTTAGGGAACGTATTCCTTCCTAGGTTGTGCGTCGAGTCGTTCTGTTCGGTTCTCGTGGCCTCGGCGTAACAACTTAAGGGCGTTACTTCTCTTATGCAGATGCACGTCTGCTTAGGGAACGTATTCCGTCCTAGGTTGTGCGTCGAGTCGTTCTGTTCGGTTCTTGTGGCCTCGGCGTAACAACTTAAGGGCGTTACTTCTCTCATGCAGATGCACGTCTGCTTAGGGAACGTATTCCGTCCTAGGTTGTGCGTCGAGTCGTTCTGTTCGGTTCTCGTGGCCTCGGCGTAACAACTTAAGGGCGTTACTTCTCTTATGCAGATGCACGTCTGCTTAGGGAACGTATTCCGTCCTACGTTGTGCGTCGAGTCATTCTGTTTTGTTCTCGCGGACTCGGCGTGACAATTCAAGGGCGTTACTTCTTCTATGCAGATGCAAATCTGCTTAGGGAACGTATTCCATCCTTGGTTGTGCGACGAGTCGTTATGTTCTGTTCTCGTGAGATCGACGTACTGATTTAAAGGCGTTACTTCTCTTTTGTAGATGCGTCAGTTTGGGCATTTCCACTCTACATGAAATGAGCGCATCTACTTAGAGAACGTACTCCGTCCTTGTTGGTGCGTCGGATCGTCGCGTTCCGTTCCTATGAGATTGGCGTGCCGACTTGAAGGCGTTACTTCTCTTTTGTAGATGCGCCAGTTTGGGCATTTCCACTCTACGTGAAATGAGCGCATCTACTTAGAGAACGTACTCCGTCTTTGTTGGTGCGCCGAATCGTCATGTTCCGTTTCTGCGAAGTCGACGTAACAATTTAAGGATGATACGCCGACTTAGAGACGTTACTTCTCCTTCGTAGATGCGCCAGCTTGACATTTACACTTTATGTGAAATGGGCGCGTCTACTTAGAGAACGTACTCCGTCTTTGTTGGTGTGCTTCCCCCATAACACTCTCTCCTTTTTTTTTTTTTTTGCTTTAAGATTTCTCCCCTTTTTTTTGGAAGGCTATATGTGTTGTCCTTTTCTTTTTGTCATTTGGTTATATATATATATATATATATATATATATTTTCAAGTTTTCTTTTGTTTTGTTTTAAGGTTGTATATAGTTCTTTTTTTTTGTTGTTGTATTTTCTTGGTAATCACTTCATGCTCGCATTTTTGTGTAGCTCATTTAATACCTTCGCCATAATTATCGCTTTGTTTTGAATTTATTAACTCTTTCGAATTTGTTTTGCAGGAACATGGTGTATTTTGCAGAGCAGATCGTCTCTGGAGAGAAACATCTCGTTCTTTTACAAGATGAACATCAGCCCTTAAAACGCGGAGTTAACCTCCTAGTAGAAGAACCCATGATCGGCGATTACTCCAATAAGTGGCCGCGACTCGGAAAACCAGGTCGTTTGTCAAAATGGTCCTCAGAAAAAACTTTGGGTCAGGGTTCCTCGTCTAAGGTGTGGATGTTAGGTTCTGCGCTTCACCGCCAAAATCCCAGTCAAACCCCCGAGCTAACATTGGGACGCCGAATTATCGAAGGTACCACTCGTTGGGGCTCTGTATTAAAGATTTCTGGAGAATTCCTTTTTATCCCTCAATATTGGGAGTGGTTGGAGCTTGTCGTCGGTCGCAGTAAGAAGATACTTCGCCATGTTTGTCTGCTAGATGTCGTGATGGCTTCGCTCTATACTTACGATCGCAATAAGGCCGTGGTACGAGCCTTTTGTGAAGCATGGTGCCCTGCAACTAATACTCTTCATACCCAAGCTGGGGAACTTTCCATCTCTTTGTGGGGACCTTTGGAAATTCGGGGGTCTTCCTATTGATGGACAATTTTACGAGGAAGTCATTTCGTGTCTTAAAGAGTTGACTGGATCGAGGCGGAATGGCAGATATCTCCCAAAAAGTTGCGAACATTTATTTCGCGCTTATTATACACTAACTGCTAAGAAGACGGATCATTCTCACGTTGCCATCAGTGATTGGATTTCACTATGGTTTAAGGGCACCCAGCGATATGGTAAAATACCGGCGCGAAGGTCAAAGAAAAGAACTGCTTCTAAGCCTACTTCTCGCCCCGGCGTGACTCATAACCCCGACGGCACGAAAGTTAAATACCGTGAATGGTCAGACGATGAGTGCAACATGTTCCATAATCTAAATATTGAAGAAGGATGGAAGGATAAAACATACTTGGGCGCCTTTTTATGTTGCTGGCTCTGTGCCTTCGTATTTCCTCAGGCCAATGCTCACCACATTCGTCCAGGTGTTTTCAAGATTGCTTGTCTGATGGCCGAGGGTGAAACTTTTAGTCTTGCCGTTCCAGTCTTAGCTAACCTTTACCACGTGTTAGGCAAAATCTCAATGACTGCTAGTTCGGTCGGCCGTATCGAAACCTGTTTCCCGGTGCCCCTATCACTATTCCGCCAGCTAGGAATAGGAGAAGCACGTCCAACCACTGTCACTTTACAACTTGCAGACAGATCCATAGCATACCCTGAGGGTAAGATTGAGGATATTCTTGTAAAGGTTGACAAGTTTATTTTCCTTGCAGATTTCATCATCCTGGATTATGAAGCAGACAAGGAGGTCCCCATCCTATTAGGCAGACCTTTTCTAGCCACAGGTAGGGCCCTGATAGATGTCCAGAAAGGTGAGCTCACTATGAGGGTTCATGATGAGGAGGTTAAATTTAGTGTGTATAAAGCCTTAAGGTATCCCTCTGACTCTGAATCTTGTGCTAGCATGGACATTGTAGATTCACTGATGGAAGAACAGCTGAAGCATGAATTATTAACTAAGCATGCTAATGAATATGTACAATTAGATTTAACTGATTTGAATGTTTCTGAGATAATGGATATACCTGTAGATAAGACACAGCATGTATGTATAAATAAAGACCTGACTAACAGATCCTTGAATCCATTAAAACCATCCATTGAGCATCCACCTGTCTTAGAATTGAAACCTTTACCCACTCACCTCAAGTATGCATATCTAGGAAGTAATGATACTCTGCCTGTGATTATTTCTTCTAAATTAAGTGAAAAGCATGAGGTTGAACTAATATTATTACTTAAGCAACATAAAAAGGCTTTTGCATGGACTATTGCTGACATTAGAGGCATTAGCCCCTCTTACTGCATGCATAAAATAATATTAGAGGAAGAGCATACACCCCGAGTAGATCACCAACGTAGGTTGAACCCCTCTATGAAAGAGGTAGTAAAAAAAGAAATTATAAAGTGGTTAGATGCAGGTGTGATCTTCCCTATAGATAGTAGTCAGTGGGTGAGTCCTATACAATGTGTACCTAAGAAGGGGGGGATGACTGTAGTAGTAAATGAGAGCAATGAACTGATTCCAACTAGGACTATTACATGATGGAGAGTTTGTATGGATTATAGGAAATTGAATAAGGAAACAAAAAAGGATCACTTCCCTTTACCATTTATCGATCAAATGTTAGATAGGATAGCTGGGAGAGCTTATTACTGCTTTCTAGACGGTTATTCAGGATATAACCAGATCACTATAGACCCTAAGGACCAGGAGAAGACAACCTTCACTTGCCCTTTTGGAACATTTGCCTTTCGCAGAATGCCTTTTGGCTTATGCAATGCACCAGCAACGTTCCAAAGGTGCATGTTGGCAATCTTCTCTGACTTAGATGAATACATGATAGAGATATTTATGGATGACTTCTCAGTCTTTGGGGATTCATTTACAAACTGTTTAGAGAACTTAGGACAAGTCCTGACTAGGTGTGAGGAGACCAACCTAGTACTTAATTGGGAGAAATGCCACTTCATGGTGGAAGAAGGGATAGTCCTAGGTCATAGAGTGTCTAGAGCAGGAGTAGAGGTCGATAGGGCCAAGATTGAAATAATAGAGAAGCTAGTGGAACCTCAGAATGTAAAAGCCATTAGAAGTTTCTTAGGACACGCACGTTTCTATAGGAGGTTCATTAAGAACTTTTCTAAGATCTCCAAACCTCTGTGCGAGCTTCTAGAGCTGAATAAGCCATTCATCTTCTCTAAGGAATGTGAAATCGCCTGGAAAACCCTTAAAGAAGCACTAGTCAAAGCACCTATTATAGTAGGACCAAATTGGGACCTTCCCTTTGAGATGTTATGTGATGCTAGTGACTATGTTGTAGGGGTTATGCTAGGACAAAAGATTGACAAACTAACACACCCTGTATACTATGCTAGTAAGACACTTAATGAGGCACAATGTAATTACACAACCACTGAGAAGGAGATGCTAGCTGTAGTGTTTGCCTGTGAGAAGTTTAGGAATTACATTGTAGGCACTAGGACAATCGTGTACACTGACCATTCTGCCTTAAAGTACCTCATGAGGAAGGCTGATGCTAAGCCTAGGTTGATTAGATGGGTGTTGTTGCTGCAGGAATTTGATCTAGACATTAGAGATAAGAAAGGTTGTGAAAATGTGGTTGCGGATCATCTTTCCAGATTGCAACATAATTGCGACAACATTGCGGAAACCGCAATTTCTGATGCTTTTATCGATGAGCATGTCTTTGTATTAGCACATCGTGATAACGATGAGGAACCTTGGTTTGCTGATATTGCTAACTTCCTTGCATCGCAGGTACTACCAACTTTCAAGGGAGGACAAGAAAAGAAGAGGTTCCTGCATGAAGCTAGGAAGTTCATATAGGATGATCCTACACTTTACAAGACATGTGCAGATGGTTTGCTAAGGAAGTGTGTGTCAGCTGCTGAGGCGAAGTCTGTGCTGCAGCACTGCCATACAGCCCCCTATGGTGGACACTTTGGTGGCCAAAGAACAGCTGCAAAGGTGTTCCAGAGTGGCTACTATTGGCCCACAATCTTCAAAGATGCCCACGAATACGCCCACAGCTGTGATGAATGCCAGAGAACAGGTAACCTTAGTCGAAAGGATGAGATGCCTCTCACTTACATCCTAGAGTTGGAGCTCTTTGATGTGTGGGGCATTGATTTCATGGGACCATTTCCCCCATCAGCAGGTAACCTTTACATACTTGTAGCTGTAGACTATGTATCTAAATGGGTAGAAGCCATAGCATGTCCAAATAATGATGCCAAAACAGTCATTAAGTTCCTTCATAGACATATCTTTACTAGGTTTGGAACACCTCGTGCTATAATTAGTGATGAAGGGACACATTTCATTAATAAAGTTACGGAAAAGGTGTTGGCTAAATACAATGTTAGACATAGAGTAGCCACCCCTTATCACCCACATTCGAACGGACAAGCTGAAATTTCAAATAGGGAGATTAAAAACATACTCGAAAAAGTGGTCAAACCCAATAGAAAAGATTGGTCGTTTAAACTCGAGGATGCACTTTGGGCATATAGAACTGCATATAAGACACCCCTAGGTATGTCTCCTTATAGACTTGTGTATGGCAAAGCATGTCACTTACCATTCGAATTAGAAATTAAAGCATTTTGGGCCTTAAAAGAGCTGAATTATTGCGTGACCGATGCGGGAACATTGCGGTCTTTGCAATTACATGAGCTTGATGAGCTTAGACATATGTCCTATGAAAATGCTAAAATGTATAAGGAAAAGACTAAGATTTGGCATGATAGTAGACTTAGGATTAAGGACTTCAAGAAAGGCCAGCTTGTCTTGTTATTTAACTCACGGTTGAGATTATTTCCAGGCAAACTTAAGTCCAGATGGTCAGGTCCTTTTGTAATAACTAACGTGTTTGTTCATGGTGCAATCGAGATTAGGAACCTGCAGCAAGGGCAACCGTTCATGGTTAATGGTGCAAGATTGAAGCATTATTATGAGGAAGGAGATGTGAAGACTCTCTCGGCCTTCCTCTTGACTGAAACGTGAAAATGAGAGCGAGAGAGGACGAGTGATCACTGTGCTCGTCCACGCGAGGCTAATGCCTTAGTTTATTTTTTGCTATTTTTTCGGTTACTGTTTGTATAGATTTTTGTGTGATTTTAATTACGAATTTGATGTTGATTTCATTTCTTTTGATAGGGGATTGTTGCGTGCTCAATGTGTAAAGATAAATAAGCAATAAGGTAGAGAGAGCACTTAGAACATGCAAGCATACATGGTCTCACAGCAAGTAGTAAGTATATTTCATTCGTTTTTTCCACAGAGACTCATTTTTAGCTATTCGCGAAGTGTGATTGTTAAGAAAGATGGGATGAATTTGATGGGGTAAAATTGGTTTTTAATTATCTACTTTTTGCTGAATGTATAAAGGGATATAACATAAACACATGCAAGTTGAAACTAGACTTAAAAGACAAGAGATGGAATTAACAAACGAGGAAGAAAACAGCTAAACAGAATGAAAATCTGGCAGAATTGCGAGGACCGCAATGTTACCGCAATTAAATAACAGCGAAACTGAGTAAATGGGTGAATTAAGGGCTACTAATGACTATCCTATAGGCATTTTATTACGATTCTCAAACATTGGACCAACTCTCTATACATCAAACTCACTCTATCTCAAGTATCGTCCGATTCCATGCATTAGAGTCTTAAGTTTACTCGACTTCAAAGTAAGGTCTTAAGCATCTTGTTAAAACAGGAGTGTTTAGTTTGTACTAGGGAAACGCCTATTCCTAGGCCGTTTCCTGATTACCATGAAAGGCTAGCATGATTATATGAATCTGAACTCTTACTCCTTCCAGAGGTTAGGAGTTCTTTGGACAAAATGGATGGCCAATCGAAATTGCCCGTGGGATGAAGCTTACATACAATCAATGATTCGAGAGCTATCCTACATACTTGATGCACGTTTTTTTAACCTATAGTTCTGTCATTAGCATGCCCCTAAGTGGCTTAGCTACTCATGGATATATGGAGAACAGAAAGGGTAGATAAAACAGACATGCTTAGAAGAGAAATATGCTTAAAACAATAAGACAACACGTAGCAGCAGAAGGTGGAAACTGTGAAATGCAGAATTTTACTTTGATTACTTTGAATGTTTGAACGACAAAGGAAAGCTTCAAAAGAAATGATTCAAAGACAGACAACAACGAAATGCAGTAATTAAAGCACTAGGCTAAGAACAACAATGATCAAACTGGAAATAAGAAGAAGAACGACAGAAAAGCAGTAAAGGTGCTTGAAAAGCTTCGTTGCAGTCGCCTCGAATGAAGGGGATGACAGGTCAGCCTTGCTTGGATGAATCGAATCGAGAGAGAAGAAGAATCTTCTCTCCTTCCTATCAGATTATCGATTCCAACAGCTGAGACTCTCACTCCAACAGACGGCAAAGGAAAACAGAGAGAAATGATGGACTGCGAGAAGACTTCTGCGCTTCGAATGATGATCAAACCTCCGACTTTGGCCCCCTTTTATAGTAGTTTGCAGGTGCGTTTGGGCCAAGGAGAACCATCAATCTTCAACGTCATATATCAGAATGGATGGAGGAGAAAGAATGAATCCCTGAAATTACGGAAATTAACGGAAAAAGATCAGTCAACTTACGGTTTTCACTTGAATAATTGCGGCCTCAGCAATGTTTTCGCAATTCATTCGCAATGCTCATTTTTTCATTCTTTTCCTTCGGTTTTCAACCCTTTTTCTACCTATTGTACATAAGTCCTAGATTAGCTACCTTCTTCTAATTCTCATATTAAAGCATAGGTTTAGGCTAAATGCTATCAAAAACACCTAAAAGTGTACATCTTCTTAAGCTAAATGGGTCCTAAATAAGTCACTTTCAGAGACTTAACACACCCCCAAACTTAAGGCTTTGCTTGTCCTCAAGCATACTAAGGACTTTCCTAGGCTGCTGTTTCTCCTTCTTTAACCACCTACTGACTCCCCTATATCCCTATCTATAGCATTGCTGTCCTGTGACACACTTCTTAGTTTTAAAACTACCCTCTTATCTAGCTTCTTCTGACTTCGCCTGCCTAACACTCACCTGTTTTTGTTAACTTCCTACAACTGATCTATTTGCTTTTGTCATATCATGCCACTATCCCTAAGGTTTCAAATTCTGCCTAGCTTTACTTCAGACTCAGTACATGCTTCTAGCTTTATTTTTAATGTGCCTAGGATTCCTTAGAGTCATGCCAGTCTTAGTATTAACGGTGACAGTAGTACTTTTAGAGAACAACCTAAACCCTGGCATCACTACATTGGATAGACATTCATCTCCCTAAACAACCCTACAAGTTACAACTTTGTGCTTAGCTAATTGAGGATCAGAGTTCTTTTTAAATAGGACACCTAAGCCACAAAGTTATAACTCCTAGGTCTACATTCTTCTTCCCTACTCTTTTCCTTTTTTTCTTCTCTTACTTAGGTGGGACCTCTCCTTCGGTTGCCTTTTGATGCAATGCCACTTGTGGGTCACACACTTGGCACTGATTACTTAACAACCTAAGAGAAACCCCCCTCTTTATTCTATTTTTCATTTTTTTTTCAGTTCATCATTTTTTGTAAGGGAGAAGAAGAATGCTTATGTTTCTAAGGGAGAGAGGAATGTTCCTAGGCCTAGGGTGGCCTCCCCCAAACTTCAACTACTCATTGTCCCCAATGAGTGTCTGAGGTGGCACACCCCCAAACTATCCTAGAAGCATCTAGTCTAAGGTAAAACAAAGAGAATCTAAAGCCCTAGGCATAGACAGAACATTGAAAAGAAAATATCACAGTAGCAGAAACTTAAAAAAAAAACAGACAGTTAAGGGCTTAAAGCTGTGCATGCTGAGCTTTTTAGAGGTCGATTTAAACTATCAAAGGGTGTCCTATGACACTCATCCAGCATGCATTTAGATAAGCTATATAAGGCGGTCATGTTAGCAGGAAAAGATAGAATTTAAACAGATCACAGCCTAGCTAAACAGACAGTCCAAAACATGCTTTTAGTCATGAAAATTGCGGGTACCGCAATTATTTCGCAATTAGATCAGGGCAGATATAACATTGATTAAGGCCCCTAAGCATGCTTTTTCCAGTAACTCAAGCATCCTAAAAATAAAACTAAACTATCCTACCTAGTCATCTAACATCAGACTATACTAAGCAACAAGAAAAACATAAAACTAAACATCTAAAACAGATCAAAATTGAACCAAAAACAGCATGGTCCTAACAGAAAGCAGAAAAATTGTTTTTTTTTTTTTCCTAAGGGAACAGCAATACTCCCTTTAGTGCACTTCAAACCAGCACTCAATTCTCGTCATCCTCATCTGGTTGCCGTGGTCTTGGGGGCACCCATGGAGTTAGAAGATTGGTAGGGAACTCAGGGAAGAGGCACCCCAGCTGGTCTGCAACTTCCTTGTCCCTCGCCTGCGCATAAGTGGCCCATTGAGCCATTCTTCTCTACATATCTATTAAGCAGGCCATGGATAGAGACTGTTCAGCAGCCAGCCTATCCAGTTCAAACTCCATATTCCCCTTCCTTCTCAGCCTCAGGTTAGCAGGCAGCTCCAAGTGGCCCGTGTAGGCCATCTGCTGCTCCAGGCGCTCGGTGGGGACTCCTGCAAGCAAACATAGCTTGGTTATGGTATTAGGGAAAAACAGTGGTCCCTTACCTTTCTTGGCGCATTCAGCAATGGCCGCAGTGATGACTTCTCCCACATTGATCGTGAGACCTCTCATGATTGCATACACCAGCAGCGATCGGCTCTGGTTTATTGTAGTCTCGTGAGTCACCGGGGACAATCTCCTTCGCACGAACGAAAACCAAACAGCTGCCTTAGCCGTGAGGTTGGCACTCATGAGAGTGTGCCTCCCATTGCGTGACACGGTCCAAGAAGCTTCAGGCTGGCCAATGGTGCGAATGGCCTCTTCCAGCACTGCCTCAGTAGGCTCATCAACGATCCGTGCATAATCTGTATGAGCTTGGCCCTTGAGACCAAAGGCTTCATTGATGGCCTTGGCTGAGAAATCTACTTCTACCCCTCTGACCACAGACAGGCCATCCTCAGGGCTGAGCACATTGGCGTAGAACTCATACACCATGCTCGTGTATGCTGGATTAGGCGGTCTGCAGAATTCCTCTCAGCCGTGGTTGATCACCCCTGCGCGCAAGAATTGCGGCAGGTCAGCGAGTCGGTCGAGGAAGCCTTTCTCGTGCAACAGGTCCCTCTTCCTCAGCTCAGCACCCCTGGATTCAGCATCAGATGAGACATACCTCACTGACTGAGGTTCGTCTTCAGGGTAGAGCTTGGCCTTCCCCTTATCTGCTGGCTTGGCTGACTCGGCAGCCTCAACCTTGAGCCTTTTGAGTGATGGCTCCGTGCTTTCTTTGTCTGCTGAAGGCACTCTCTTGGCCTTCTTCTTCTTCAGCTTCTTTGATTTCTTGGCCTTGACAATCTTGGCCTTCTTCTTCTTCTTAATGTTGATCTGCTGGAGGCATGCCCCCAACGTCTCCTCCATGGAATCATCCTGCTGTGCAGGAACATCAGGGCTGTCTTCCCTCATGGGAGAAAAGACTTCGTCTTCCCCAGCATCGCCACTGCCCTGCGTGGACTCTTGATAATCCCCATATGGGAATTCAGGATCAGGCCGTGGAGAATTGTGCAATGGCGTGGGATTGAGCTCTGCTGATGGTGTCTGCGCAGAACTCAGTGGCGAAGACGGCAGTTCAGGACTCTGCGCTGCTGCAGGTGTCGGGTCAGAACTCTGAGGTGCTGGAGACAACTCGGGGCTCTGTGCAGGCGGTGACGATTCTGCGCTTGGCACTGGTTCAGATGGTGAAGGGCTGTGCGTAGGTGATGCGGATGGCGACGAACCTTCTTTGGCTGACTCGTGGGATGCACGATCAGTTTCTTGACTCTCCACAGAGGGAGTCTTTGCTGTGCTTGGTTCGGCGGCCATCTCGACACTCCACCGGCGTTTCTTAGGCGTGCCCACTGGCTCAGATGGTCCAGCAGGGATTTCAGTGACAACCCTCCACTTCTTCCTACGGATAGGAAGCTTAGTAAGAGGTCCGGTGCGAACGGCACCATCATCTGCAAGGGTGAGCAATGCTTCCCTCGCAGCCGCTTCAGCTGCGTCATCAGCCTTCTTCTTGGCTGCGGATCTTTCAGCCCGTGTAGAAACCATTGTCGAGTCTTGGTGATCTTGAGAGTAGAATCAAAGATGAAAAGAATCGCAGAGTTCTTGGAAATCAAAGAATGAGAGAATCGTATCGATCGAGCGCTTTCCAACGGATATAAAGGCAACGGAAAAATCCCAACGGCTCTTTTTTGCGAATCCAGCAATTCCAGCGCAATTCCAGGGATATTTTTTCATAAAAATCTCAAACTTCGCTCGTCCGTATCTTTTATTTGGCTTGATCGTTTTTTTATTTTAAAAGCTGGATTTACTCACCTTGATCCCCTCTTTCGAATCCCTGCAAAAACAAATAAAACAAACATTAAATACGCAATTAAAATCACACCACAAAACATACAAACGATAATCGGAAAAACAGAAAAAATAAACTAAGGCATTGGCCTTGACTAAACGAGCACAGTAACCACTCGTTCTCTCTCGTTTTTAACGTCATGCTTCACGCAAGAGGAAGGCCGAGAGAGTCTTCACATCTCCTTCCTCATAGTAGTGCTTCAATCTAGCACCATTGACCATAAATGGCTGTCCTTGCTGCAAGTTTTTTATCTCTATCGCACCATGAACAAAGACATTAGTAATAACAAATGGACCCGACCATCTGGACTTTAGTTTGCCTGGAAATAGCTTTAAACGTGAGTTAAATAATAGGACAAGTTGGCCTTTCCTAAAGTCTTTGATCCTAAGTCTACTGTCGTGCCATATTTTGGTCTTTTCTTTATACATTTTGGCATTCTCATAGGCCATATGCCTAAGCTCATCAAGTTCATGTAGCTGCAAAGACCTTAGTGTCCCCGCATCCTTCACACAAAAATTTAATTCCTTCATGGCCCAAAATGCTTTGTTTTCTAACTCAAGTGGTAAGTGACAAGCCTTGCCATATACCAGCCTATAAGGGGACATTCCTAGAGGTGTCTTATATGCTGTCCTATAAGCCCAAAGTGCATCCTCAAGCTTGAAGGACCAGTCTTTCCTATTAGGTTTGACTACCTTTTCTAGGATGTTCTTTATCTCCCTATTGGAAATTTCAGCTTGGCCATTTGAGTGTGGGTGGTAGGGAGTGGCTACTCTATGTCTAATGTTATATTTAGCCAATACCTTCTCCATAGCCTTATTAATGAAATGTGACCCCTCATCACTAATGATAGCACGAGGAGTCCCAAATCTAGTGAAAATGTGCCTATGCAAGAAGCTAGTGACTGTTTTAGCATCATTATTAGGACATGCTTTGGCTTCTACCCACTTGGACACGTAGTCTACTGCTACCAAAATGTAAAGGTTACCTGATGATGGAGGGAATGGTCCCATGAAGTCAATGCCCCACACATCAAAGAGCTCCAACTCTAAGATGTAGGTGAGGGGCATCTCATCCTTTCGACTGAGGTTACCTGTTCTTTGGCATTCATCACAGCTGTGGGCATAGTTGTGGGCATCCTTGAAGATTGTTGGCCAATAGTAGCCACTCTGAAATACCTTCGCAGCTGTTCTTTGACCACCAAAGTGTCCACCATAAGGAGATGAGTGACAGTGCTGCAGCACAGACTTCGCTTCAGCAGCTGAAACACATTTCCTTAGCAAGCCATCAGCACAGGTTCTGTAAAGTGTGGGGTCATCCCAGATGAACTTCCTTGCTTCATGAAGGAACCTCTTCTTCTCTTGTCCTCCCTTGAACACTGGTAATACCTGTGATGCACGGAAGTTAGCAATGTCAGCAAACCAAGGTTCCTCATCGTTATCACGATGAGCCAAAGCAAAGACATGTTCATCAATAAAAGCATCAGAAATTGCGGTCTCCGCAATTTTCTCGCAATTATGCTGCAATCGAGACAGGTGATCTGCAACCACATTTTCACATCCTTTCTTGTCCCGAATGTCCAAATCAAATTCCTGCAGCAATAACACCCATCTAATCAATCTAGGCTTGGCATCAGCCTTCCTCATAAGATATTTCAAGGCAGAATGGTCAGTGTATACAATTGTCCTAGTGCCTACAATATAGTTTCTGAATTTTTCGCAGGCAAACACTACCGCAAGCATCTCTTTCTCTGTAGTTGTATAATTACATTGAGCCTCATTCAAGGTCTTACTAGCATAATAGACAGGGTGTGTTAGCTTGTCAATCTTCTGTCCTAACATGACTCCTACAGCATAGTCACTGGCATCGCATAGCATCTCAAATGGGAGATCCCAATTTGGTCCGACTATGATAGGTGCTGTGACTAGTGCTTCCTTAAGGGTTTTCCAAGCTACTACACATTCTTTAGAGAAGATAAATGGTCTATTTAGCTCTAGAAGCTCGCACAGAGGCTTGGCTATCTTAGAAAAGTCCTTAATGAACCTTCTGTAGAAGCCAGCGTGCCCTAAGAAGCTTCTAATGGCTTTGACATTCTGGGGCTCTACCAACTTCTCTATGATCTCTATCTTGGCCCGATCAACTTCTACACCTGCCCTTGACACTCTATGTCCTAAGACAATCCCTTCGTCTACCATAAAATGGCACTTTTCCCAATTTAGGACTAGGTTGGTCTCCTCACACCTAGCCAGGACTTGTCCTAAGTTTTCTAGACAGGTTTTAAATGAGTCCCCAAAGACTGAGAAGTCATCCATGAATATTTCTATCATGGACTCATCCAACTCGGAGAAGATTGCCATCATGCACCTTTGGAAAGTTGCCGGTGCATTGCATAAGCCAAAAGGCATTCTGCGGAAGGCAAACGTTCCAAAAGGGCAAGTGAAGGTGGTCTTCTCTTGATCCTTAGGGTCTATAGTAATTTGATTATAGCCTGAATAGCCATCTAAGAAACAATAGTAGGCTCTACCAGCTATTCTGTCTAGCATCTGGTCAATGAACGGTATAGGGAAATGGTCTTTTTTAGTCTCTTTATTTAATTTTCTGTAATCCATACACACTCTCCACCCTGTGACAGTCCTTGTTGGAATCAGTTCGTTGTTCTCATTGACTACCACAGTTATTCCCCCCTTTTTAGGTACACATTGGATGGGGCTCACCCACTGGCTACTAGCTATTGGGAAGATCACTCCTGCATCTAACCATTTTATTATTTCCTTCTTCACTACCTCTTTCATAGAGGGGTTTAACCTACGCTGGTGATCTACCCTCGGTGTGTGCTCTTCCTCTAGTATAATTTTGTGCATGCAATAAGAAGGGCTAATGCCTCGAATATCAGCAATAGTCCATGCTATAGCCTTCCTATGTTGCTTAAGCAGTAAAATTAAATCAACCTCATGCTGTTCACTTAGCTTAGAAGAAATAATTACAGGCAGCGTATCATTATCTCCTAGATATGCATATTTGAGGTGAGTGGGTAGTGGTTTAAGTTCTAAAACAGGTGGATGCTCAATGGAGGGCTTTAACGGATTTACAGTTCTATCAGTTAAATCTACATTCATACATACATGCTGTGGGTTATCTACAGGTATATCCATTATGTCAGATACATTTAAGTCAGCTACATCTAATCCTACATATTCATTGGCATGCTTGGTTAATAATACATGCTCTAATTGTTCTTCCATCAGTGAGTCAACAATATCCATGCTAGCACAGGATTCAAGGTCAGAGGGATACCTTAAAGCTTTATATACACTAAACTTTACCTCTTCATCATGAACCCTCATAGTAAGCTCACCTTTTTGAACATCTATTAGTGCCCTACCTGTGGCTAGAAATGGTCTACCTAGCAGGATGGGGACCTCCTTGTCTGCCTCATAGTCCAGGACAATGAAATCTGCAAGGAAAATAAATTTGTCAACTTTAACTAGAATATCCTCAATCTTACCTTCTGGATATGCGATGGATCTGTCTGCTAGTTGTAAAGTGACTGTGGTTGGACGTGCTTCTCCCATTCCCAACTGGCGGAATAGGGACAGGGGCATGAGATTTATGTTGGCGCCCAGGTCACAAAGCGCTCTGCCCACGTGCTTGCCTCCAAGTTCTACAGGTAAGGTGAAGGAACCAGGATCCTTCTCCTTCTTAGGCAGCTTGTTCTGGAGGATGGCACTGCACTCCTCGGTGAGGTTTACTGTTTCAAACTCACCAATTATTTTTTTGTTAGTAATAATGTCCTTCAAAAACTTTACATGGAGGTGGTGGTGGCACATATGCAGGTATGTCAGGGCGCTTTAGGATAGGTGGAGGCCTTGGAATTTCTTCTACCTCCTCAACAATTGGTTCTAGCCTGACTCCTGATGTGCTAGTTGGTGGTGGACCTTGGTTTGGCAGAGACTCCAGTGGAGCACTAGACTCAGTGTTCTCTACTCTCTTTGGTGTGTCCTTTGTGTTGCTCACCAATGGTCTTCCACTCCTAAGTTCAATTGCTTGAACTTGCTCTTTGCCATCTCTCCTTGGTACCTCGGTGTCAGCAGGGAGTCTACCTTGGGGCCTACTTTTAAGTTCATTGGCTAATTGGCCTATTTGGTTTTCCAGGCTCCTAAGAGTAGCTTGCTGGCTCTGAAGAGTAGCATCATTCTTAGCTATGTATTCCTTGAGTAGGCTTTCTACAGAAGATCCTACAGGTTGATTGTAAGGTTTTTGGTACATTGACTGGTTATGTTGAGGAGTGAAACCAGGTGTTCCACTCGGCCTTGGTTGGTTAGAATTTTGGTTAGCGTTTTGTTGGCCACCCCATGACAGGTTAGGGTGGTTTGTCCAACCAGGGTTATAGGTGTTGGAGTAGGGGTTATTCCTAGGCTGCTGCTGGCTTCCAACATAGCAGACTGAGGATGGATTCCCAGGGCAGTATTCATATGGGTGCCCTTCCCCACAGAATCCACAGATAGGTGCCTCGCCTTGACTTGGTTGGGTGCCCATTGACATGGCTGTGGCGGTATTGGCACTGGTTTGGAGATTGGCCTGAGCCATTTGCTTAACTAGGTTGGTCAGGGCATTTATTTGGGTGCTCATGGCGCTTAGAGCATCCTTGTCTTGAGCCCTAGTTGGCTCTACTGGATCGTCTAACCATCTACAGTGAGATGTTGAGATCTTCTCCAAGATCTCATAAGCTTCGTTGTAACTCTTGGACAACATGGAACCACCAGCAGATGAATTTAAAACTTGTCTGGTGCTGGGGTTGCATCCTTTAAAGAAGACTTCTATTTGGATACACCATGGAATGCCATGGTGTGGACATTTAATGAGAAGGTCTTTGAATCTTGTCCAAGCTTCGTGAAGGGACTCACTTGGAGCTTGTTTGAACTTTATGATATCATCACGAAAGGTTGAATTCCTATCTGGTGGGAAATATTTGACTAGGAATTTTTCTGCTAAATCTGTCCAATTGAGGACAGATCCTGAGGGTAAGGAATTTAACCATGTTTTGGCTTTGTCCCTCAAAGAGTAAGGGAAAAGATATAGCCTCAGGGCTTCTTGGGAAACTCCAGGGATTAGGAATGTGTCACTAACTCCTAGGAAATTCCTAAGGTGGTTATGGGGGTCCTCATTTTCTATTCCAAAGAATTGTCCCACAGTGGACAACATTTGGAACATCACTGGCTTTAACTCGAAGGAGTTGGCCGTGATTTCAGGACGGATTATGCTGGGGTTCAGCTCCCCAGGCATAGGTACTAAATATGAAAGGATGGCGCTATCCTTGTCATTCGCTATTTCAATGGGATTGCGAGTGACAGGCACCAGGTTTTGATTTACTCCAGCCATTTCTTCTTGAGGTAATTGCGGAGGAATTGTAGTCTCTGCAATGATTGGAGGTAAAAGGGTTTGTTTAAAGAGACGTTTCTTGGCTCTATTCCTAGCTCTAAGTAATCTCTCGGGCTCAGGGTTGAACTCTAGATCACTAGATGGAGTCTCATTCATAAACTACCCTAAATGGTACCTGAAAAAGAAATGAAGATGGATCAAATTCAATGGAAACTACTTTGATGTTTCAGACTTAACAAACTTCGTTTTCACTTAAAATAAGTCCCCGGCAGCGGCGCCAAAAACTTGTTGCGTGCTCAATGTGTAAAGATAAATAAGCAATAAGGTAGAGAGAGCACTTAGAACATGCAAGCATACATGGTCTCACAGCAAGTAGTAAGTATATTTCATTCGTTTTTTCCAGAGAGACTCATTTTTAGCTATTCGCGAAGTGTGATTGTTAAGAAAGATGGGATGAATTTGATGGGGTAAAATTGGTTTTTAATTATCTACTTTTTGCTGAATGTATAAAGGGATATAACATAAACACATGCAAGTTGAAACTAGACTTAAAAGACAAGAGATGGAATTAACAAACGAGGAAGAAAACAGCTAAACAGAATGAAAATCTGGCAGAATTGCGAGGACCGCAATGTTACCGCAATTAAATAACAGCGAAACTGAGTAAATGGGTGAATTAAGGGCTACTAATGACTATCCTATAGGCATTTTATTACGATTCTCAAGCATTGGACCAACTCTCTATACATCAAACTCACTCTATCTCAAGTATCGTCCGATTCCATGCATTAGAGTCTTAAGTTTACTCGACTTCAAAGTAAGGTCTTAAGCATCTTGTTAAAACAGGAGTGTTTAGTTTGTACTAGGGAAACGCCTATTCCTAGGCCGTTTCCTGATTACCATGAAAGGCTAGCATGATTATATGACTCTGAACTCTTACTCCTTCCAGAGGTTAGGAGTTCTTTGGACAAAATGGATGGCCAATCGAAATTGCCCGTGGGATGAAGCTTACATACAATCAATGATTCGAGAGCTATCCTACATACTTGATGCACGTTTTTTTAACCTATAGTTCTGTCATTAGCATGCCCCTAAGTGGCTTAGCTACTCATGGATATATGGAGAACAGAAAGGGTAGATAAAACAGACATGCTTAGAAGAGAAATATGCTTAAAACAATAAGACAACACGTAGCAGCAGAAGGTGGAAACTGTGAAATGCAGAATTTTACTTTGATTACTTTGAATGTTTGAACGACAAAGGAAAGCTTCAAAAGAAATGATTCAAAGACAGACAACAACGAAATGCAGTAATTAAAGCACTAGGCTAAGAACAACAATGATCAAACTGGAAATAAGAAGAAGAACGACAGAAAAGCAGTAAAGGTGCTTGAAAAGCTTCGTTGCAGTCGCCTCGAATGAAGGGGATGACAGGTCAGCCTTGCTTGGATGAATCCAATCGAGAGAGAAGAAGAATCTTCTCTCCTTCCTATCAGATTATCGATTCCAACAGCTGAGACTCTCACTCCAACAGACGGCAAAGGAAAACAGAGAGAAATGATGGACTGCGAGAAGACTTCTGCGCTTCGAATGATGATCAAACCTCCGACTTTGGCCCCCTTTTATAGTAGTTTGCAGGTGCGTTTGGGCCAAGGAGAACCATCAATCTTCAACGTCATATATCAGAATGGATGGAGGAGAAAGAATGAATCCCTGAAATTACGGAAATTAACGGAAAAAGATCAGTCAACTTACGGTTTTCACTTGAATAATTGCGGCCTCAGCAATGTTTTCGCAATTCATTCGCAATGCTCATTTTTTCATTCTTTTCCTTCGGTTTTCAACCCTTTTTCTACCTATTGTACATAAGTCCTAGATTAGCTACCTTCTTCTAATTCTCATATTAAAGCATAGGTTTAGGCTAAATGCTATCAAAAACACCTAAAAGTGTACATCTTCTTAAGCTAAATGGGTCCTAAATAAGTCACTTTCAGAGACTTAACAGGGATCGATAGAGGGAATCAAGGAGATGGATCTAGGATAAAAGATCGGGGAAGATACTGGACCAAATCAAAGATTGAGTTGAGGGAATATGGGCAGTTGAAACGAAGGAAATCTCCAACGGCCATTTAATTGCGGTAGATTTGCGAAATCCGCAACAGAAATAGCCGTTGGGATTTCCATCATTACTTATAGCCGTTAGAAGCGCTCTGATCCGTACGCTTCCCTCATTCCCTGAACTCCAAGAAAGCTCTCTCCTTCTTCCTCTACACTCCCTCTTTCCAGATTTCTACGATTCCACAATGGTGCTAACAAGAGCTGAGAGATCTGCATCCAAGAAGAAGGCTGACGACGCTGAGATCGCTGCGAGAGAGGCACTCCTTGCCTTGGCAGACGCTGAAGCCGCGCGAACTGAACGCCTTCCCAAGCTTCCTGTTCGCAAGAAGAAGTGGAAGGTAGTGACGGAGATTCATGCTGGACCATCTGAACCAGCAGGAACGCCCAAAAAGAGGAAGTGGAGTATGGCTGTGGCTGATGCAGCAATCAAGAAGAAGACTCCCTCTGTGGAGAGTCGAGAGAGTGGCCGTCCATCCTACGAGACGGCCAGACAAAGCCATTTGCCATCTCCACCAGCACGAAGCCCTGAACCATCACCGTCGCCACAGAGCTCTGAACACTCTCCACCGCCGCAGAGCCTTGAAGCATCACCCATCTCCCTGACGCCTGAACCTGAAATCCCAGATGCAGAGCATCAAGAATCGGCGCAGGGCGGTGAAGAAGCTGAAGAAGAGGAGGGCTTCTCTCCTTTGAGGGAGGTTAGCCCCGACAGCCCTGCAGAGGGGGATGATTCGATGAATGAGACGTTGGGGGATTGCCTCCAACAGATCACAACCAAGGCCAGATTGAGAAAGAAGGCCACCAAGGTTGTCAAGGCCAAACGGCCAAAAACAGCGAAGAAGTCCAAGAAAAAGAAAACCAGGGGTGAGCCTTCATCAAAGAAGGTTAGTAGTGAGCCTTCCCCAAAGAAGCTCAAGATCGAGGCTGCTGAATCAGCCAAACCAAAAGACAAGGGGAAAGCCAAGCTGTACCCCGAAGATGAGCCTCAATCTGTGAGGTATGTGTCCTCTGATGCAGAATCAAGGGGCACTGAGCTGAGGAAGAGGGACCTGCTGCACGAGAAAGGATTCCTCGACGCGCTCGCAGACCTACCGCAATTCTTGCGCGCAGGGATCACCAATCACGGCTGGGAGGAGCTGTGCAGACCACCCATCCCCGCCTACTCCAGCATGGTGTATGACTTTTACGCCAATTTGATGAACCCTGAGGATGGCCTATCTGTGGTCAGAGGAGTCGAGGTAGATTTCTCAGCGAAGGCAATCAATGAAGCCTATGGCCTCAAGGGGCAAAAGCACACGGATTATGCCAGGATCGTTGATGAGCCAACAGAAGCTGTCCTGGAGGAAGCAATTCGAGTTATTGGCCAGCCTGAGGCAGCGTGGACGATTTCACGCAATGGGAAGCACACCCTGATGAGTGCTACCCTCACAGCCAAGGCGGCTGTCTGGTTTTCCTTCGTGCGGAGGAAGCTGTCCCCAGTGACCCACGAGACCACCATCAACCAAGGCAGATCGCTGCTGGTCTATGCGATCATGCGAGGCCTCACAATCAACGTTGGCGAGGTCATTGCAGCCTCAATCGCTGACTGCGCCAAAAAGGGTAAGGGTCCACTTTTCTTTCCCAATACAATCACTAAGCTTTGCTTACGTGCAGGGGTACGAATCGAGCGGATGGAAAGGCAGCTGGCCTACACGGGGCACCTGGAGTTGCCTACTGCCTTGAGGATGCGAAGGAAGGGGAACATGGAGTTCGAGCTGGATGGCCTGGCTGCTGCTCAGTCTCTGTCAATGGCCTGTCTGATGGACCTGCAGAAGAAGATGGCTCAGTGGGCCACATATGCGCAGGCAAGGGATAAAGATGCGGCAGACCAATTGGGCTGCATCTTTCCTGAGTTCCCCACGGACCTACTGACACCATGGGCGCCTCCGAGGCCACGAAGGAATGATGATGATGAGGAAGACATCTGAGTGCTAGACTGAGAAGCACTCAAGGGAGTATTTCTGTTCCCTAAAAGAAAAATAATAATCAAACTGCTTTTTGTTGAACCATGTGAATTCTGCTGTTTTGAATTAAATTTTGATCTGTTTTTAGTCCGTTATTTTTGTTGTTTAAATTTGTTTAGTGTAGTCTGATGGTAGCTGAATAGGTAGATTAGTTTAGTTTCCTTTTTGTATAGCTTAAATGACTGGAAAGAGCATGCATAGGGGCCTTGATCACTGATATATCTGCCTTGTATCCATTGCGAAATAATTGCGGAATCCGCAATTTTTATTAGTAAATGCATGTTTTTGACTGACTGTTTAGCTAGGCTGGTTCTGTTGAAATTTTGTCTTTTGCTGCTACCTTGACTACCTTATATAGCTTATCTAAATGCATGCTGGATGAGTGTCATAAGACACCTTTGATAGTTTAAATTAACCTCTTAAAAGTGCTCAGCATGTATAGCTTTAAGTCCTTCCCTGACTGTTTTTATAAATTTCTGCTGCTGTGATGTTTGCTTTTAGAATGTTCTGTCTATGCCTAGGGCTTTTAGATTCTCTTTGTTTTACCTTAGACTAGATGCTTCTAGGACAAGTTTGGGGGTGTGCCACCTCAGACACTCATTGGGGACAATGAAGTAGTTTAAGTTTGGGGGAGGCCACCCTAGGCCTAGGAACATTCCTCTCTCCCTTAAAGCATAAGCATTCTTCTTCTCCTTTACAAAAATGATGAGCTGAAAAAAAAATGAAAAATAGAATAAAGAGGGGTGTCTCTCTTAGGTTGCTGAGTAATCAGTGCCAAGTGTGTAACCCACAAGTGGCATTGCATCAAAAGGCAACCAAAGGCGAGGCTCCACCAAAGTAAAAAAGAAAAAAGGAAGAAATAGGGAAGAAGAATGTATACCTAGGAGTTGCAACTTTGTGGCTTAGATGTCCTGAATAAAAAGAACTCTGATCCTCAATTAGCTGAGCACAAAGTTGTAGCTTGTAGGGTTGTTTAGGGAGATGAATGTATGTCCAATGTAGTGATGCCAGGGTTTAGGTTGTTCTCTAAAAGTACTACTGTCACTGTTAATACTAAGACTGGCATGACTCTAAGGAATCCTAGGTAGTTCAAAAGTAAAAACTAGAAGCATGTACTGAGTCTGGGGTAAAGCTAGGTAGAATTTGAAACCTTAGGGATAGCTGCACGATATGACAGAAGCAAGTAGATCAGTCGTAGGGAGTTAATGAAACAGCGGGAGTATTAGGCGTAAAAAGTCAGAAGAAGCAATATAAGAGGATAGTTGTAAACTTAGAAGTGTGTCACAGGACAGCACTGCTATAGATAGGAATGTAGGGGAGTTAGTAAGTGGTTAAAGAGGATGAAACAGCAGCCTAAACAAGTCCTTAGATTGCCCGAGGACGAGCAAAACCTTAAGTTTGGGGGTGTGTTACGTCTCCAAAAGTGACCTTTTTAGGACTTATTTATCTTAGAAAGATGTACACTCTTAGGTGTTTTTGATAGGATTTAGCTTAAACCTATGCTTATATATGAGAATTAGAATAAGGAAGCTAAATTAGGACTTGTGTGCAAAAGGAGAGAAAAAGAATGAAAAACGAAGTTAGAAGAATGAAAATTGTGCATTACGGAAGCATTGCGGAAACATTGCTAAAACCGCAATGTTTTAAGTGAAATCCGTAAGTTGGCTAACCTTTTTCTGTTGTAATCCGATATTTCAGGGATTCGTTCTTTCTCCTCCATCCATTTTGAAGTACGACGTTGAGGATGGATGGTTCTCCTTGGCCCAATCGCACCTGCAGAACACTATAAAAGGAGGTCAAAGAGGAAGGTTCAATCATCATCCGAAAGCGTAGAAGTCTCTTCGCAGCGCAGTCTTTTCCATTCATTCTCTTCTCCGTCTGTTGGTTTGAGAGGTTCAGCTGTTCGAGTCGACAATCTGATAGGAAGGAGAGAAGATTCATCTTCTCTCCCGATTGGATTCATCCAAGCAAGGCTTACCTTTCTCTCCCTTCAGCCGAGGCGTTTGCGACGAGGCGTTCAAGCTCACTTTACTTGCTTTCTGTCTTTTCTTTTCATTTCCAGCACTGTTTTGTTATTATTTCTTTTCCATTAGTTAGTTCATTCCATTTCGTTGCTTTCTGTCTTTATGATAGTAACTTTAAGTCTTCATTTGTTCATTCAAACAATTGATTAATCAAAGCACAATTCATCATTTCACACTTTGTCTTTACCTTCTCTGCCTACTGTTTTTCCTTGCTGTTTTGTCTTTCATTTTCTTCTAAGCATGTCTACTTCATCTATTAATTCTGTTCTCTCTACATCCATGAGTAGCTAAGTCACATAGGGGCATGCTAATGACAATTCTATAAGCTAAAACACGTGAACCAAGCATGTAGGATAGCTCTCGAATGCATTGATTGTATGTAAGCTTCATCCCACGGGCAATTTCGATTGGCCATCCATTTTGTCCAAAGAACTCCTAACCTCTGCAAGGAGTAAGAGTTCAGAGTCATACACTCATGCTAGCCTCTCAAGGTAGCCAGAAAATGACCTAGGAATAGGCGTTTTCCTAGTACAAATCATAACTTACTGCTTTAACAAGATGCTTAAGACCTTACTTGGACATGAGTAAACTAAAGAATCTAATGCATGAAATCGGAAGATACATGAGAATGAGTTAGTTTGATGCATAGTAAGTTGATCCAATGCTTGAGAATCGTGTGAAAATGCCTATAGAGGAGTCGTTAGTAGCCCTTGTTTCTCCATTTTACACACTTTCGCTGTTAGTGACATTGCGGTAGAATTGCTGTTCTCGCAATTCTATTAAGTTCAAAATTCTGCTTAGCCATTTTCCTCTTCGTTTATTATTCTCTTCTCTTTACATTTAAGTTTATCATTGACTTGCACTTGTTCATGTTGCTATCCTTTATATATTCATTAGTAATTAGGCAATTAAAAACCAAATTTACCCCATCAAATCCACCCATTCTTACTTAACAACACCCTTCGCGAGTAACTAATAATAAGTCTCTGTGGGAAAACGAATGAAAAAATATTTACTACTTGCTACAAGATCATGTATGCTTGCATGTTCTAAGTGCTCTCTCTCTCTTATTGATTATTTCTTGTACACAATGAGCACGCAACAGATGTTCCGAAACTTGAGCCAGAGATTCGTAAGATTCTTAAAGGCATCTCGGACACTCGGACAAACAATCAGGTGTCTCTGCAAGAATTTGTAGAAGGCTATTGTAAGAGAGTGGAAGACTACAACCAGATGCAATCTTCAATTTCCACTCATCTAAACTCCAACAGTAGGGATCGTCAACTGGAAGAAAAGAAGATTTATTTGGATCGATCCCTCTTAGAGGTTACAGAGACGAAAACGGAGATAGAAGAGGCCAAAGCGAAGATAGAAGCTGCGAAGATCGAGGTTGAGAGGCTTTCAACTTTTGTCTCCGCCCGGGAGCAAGTCTTGAGTCGCGGGACACTTGAAGTCTCGCGTGTACGCGAAGAGATTCGTGCCCTCGAATGTGCCCCAATTATTGACGAGGACGATGCTCGAGCCGTTGCTGCAGTTCGCGAGCTTCTAGAGAGCTCGCGCGCGGAGTTGAAAGAGTTTCAGTGGGCGCCTTGATTTACGCATATATGTGCATATATATTTTTTTATCTATCTTCTTCTAGATTTCTCTCGTGTAAAAGAACTTTATGTTTTCTTTATGACCATTTGGCTTGTCTCCCTCATTTTGGAATAATAATTTTCCTTTGTTGCTTTGTTGAACTTAATTTTTTTTGTTGCTTACGTATTTTTGAAATCAAGAGATCACTTGTTTGAACGTAGCTCGAATGGAATGAATGTATATTTTTTTATTGCGCGCGACTGGACTTAAAGTATATATGTATTTTTTTCCTTTAAGTTGCCTACGTACCCTTAGATGGAAGGGATCAAGTCATAACGTAGTTCAAATTACATGAAGAGAATTTTTTTTTTACTTAGGTCGTTCACCTTTTAAGCTCGTGCGGGCCAGGAGCAACATGTAGTTTATACTCTTACGTTAAGGAGTAGTACATTTTTTTTATGCATAAAATTTCTTAAGAAATTTGCCGTTGATTGGGCCAATCCTTAATCCATCTTGATCCACAATTTTGTATGCCCCATTTGTATAGACTTCCTTAACAACATAGGGTCCATCCCACTTAGGGGTGAACTTTCTCCCCGTATGTCTCGTTGTGATAATGGGTCTTCGAACCGCGAGTACTAGATCGCCAACTTGAAATGATCGAGGCTTTAAGTTTTTGTTGAAAGCCTTGGTCATTCGCGCTTGGTAACATTCCAATGCTTGCTGAGCATCCAATCTTCTTTCATCGAGCGCTTCCAATTCTTCGAGGCGCAATCTTGCATTGTCTTCGGTAGTTAACCCTTCTTGCACCGCCATTCTTAAAGAAGGGATTTCTCTTTCCAAAGGGAGGACAGCTTCAACCCCATAGACTAGGGAATAAGGTGTGACCCCTGTAGGAGTGCGGTGGGTAGTTCGGTAAGCCCATAATGCCTCACCAATCTTTTCCTGCCAGTCTCTTTTTGACTTGGAGACCACTTTTTTCAGCAAGTTGCACAATGTCTTGTTGAATGCTTCTGCCAATCCATTTGCCGGAGCGTTGTACATGGATGACTTGCATTGCTTGAACTTGAATTTCTCACATAAATTGTCCATTAGACTATTGGAGAATTGTCTTCCGTTATCGGTCACGATGCGGTGAGGGATGCCGTAACGGTAAATGATGTGGGTTCGGATGAAATTCACAACAGTTTCCTTCTTTGCCTCCTTTAACGCAATTGCCTCGGCCCACCTTGAAAAATAATCTTTCCCAGCGAGGATATAAGAATGTCCTGCTGAGGACTTAGGTGTTATTGGACCAACGAGATCAAGCCCCCAAGCTTCAAAGGGCCATGAAGCTATAGTTGGGTGAAGGGGTTCTGGCGGTTGATGTATGAAGTTTGCATGAAACTGACAAGCCTCACATTTCTTAGCATACTCCATCGAGTCTTGAATCATCGTTGGCTAGTGATAACCCATTCTCTTTAACTGAAAATGAAGTTTCGGTCCCGATTGATGAGCACCACAGACCCCTGAGTGCGTTTCTGGTGGGCGATATTTTGAACTATCGCTTAATCTCAAGCTGTCGAGGCTTGCCAAAATACGATTTATAAAGCCTATGACCAAGGCTTTGCAGCCAGTGGTAACAGGGTCGATCCAAGGAATAGGAAGATTGAAATTACTAATGAAATTGGGATTTAATTAATTGATTGATTTTGGTAACGGGGGGTTTTTATCATGCAAGAGAAATAGTAAGAAAGCTAACGGAAGAAAGAATAACTAGTAGAAAATGTGTGCACGGTTTGGGAGTCTCGGGATCAATTGTTAGACAAATTCGGTTCATCATTTAATGCTAATAACATGGAATTCAGTTTATTGAGCACGCGGATGACTACCAGAGAAGCCCCAAAGTAGCCGACTCCATGGATTTTAATTAGACCACACAGTTCTAATTACACGTTATCTAAGCTTACATCAAGGTGATCAGCCCTAAGGTAAATTTAGACAGTCACTAGCTAACCGCGACGAACATTCGAGCGTGAATTCTAATGGCTAGTAGATTGCCCGCAAACGCCGTATGCAATCAACAATTATCCTACCCGACCCGATACTTCGATTTAGTTCTATCTACCTGTGTTACTTAGTCGAGCAGTGAGAGGCACGGCATCGCTACTCTTTAACATACACAACATGCGAAACTACTCGAGTGTCAATCGTCGTATTTTAACATGCGCGTTGGATTAAGCAAAGTAGATAAATGCTAATAAACAGAACCAATATGCATCATTCAAGATCAGATTATTAAAACCAAAAACGTCTAACAAAATCACCCTAAACTAATCCCAAACCGTTCACTCTTACCTTAGCCGCTCATGGCGCGGTTTGTCAATTCCGCTCCAACAACGGCCGTGGAAAGCGTCATCAGCGTATTACAAGAAGAAGGGAGCTCCCTAGCATGCCAACAATGGCGGAGCTCCAAGGAAAATAGAGAAAAAACGAGGAAGAAGAAGACCGAAAGCTCTAAAAATGGTGGAGAGATGAAGAAGAAGATATGCCAAAAAAGTGCAGAAAAATCGTCATTTATCTTCTGCCATCGTCGTAGCGTCGAGACGCTAGGCCAGCGTCTCGACGCTGTGCCCTAAGTTTTCCGCGCGCGCCTTCGATGGCGTCGCGACGCAAGGCCAGCGTCGCGACGCTGCCCCGATAAAATTCCTGCGCGCGCCTCCTCCGGAGCGTCTCGACGCCAAGCAGGGTCTCGACGCCAGAGCAGCGTCGAGCTAGCGTCTCGACGCTATCACTCGACGCTTGCTCTCGGGTTTTTCCAGCGTCGAGCCAGCGTCTCGACGCTATAGCTCGACGCTGGCTCTCGGGTTTGGGGCTGAAGCTTTGCCTCTCCAAGGCAGTTTTGGCCCGTTTCTTCACGGATCAAGTTCCCCTCTTCCCGATGCATTCCCGGGGCGGTAAAACTCCACTTTAAGCTCTCGAACGAGTCCAACGGACGCACGAGCTCTTTGCCGCTTTTCTCCTACAAATGAGATAATTTAATCAATTAAAAGCGGACTTAAGCTAATATTAGGAAGTATTTAATAGCTCCAAAATGGAGTTATCAGCTTCCTCTAATGCCTTTATTGATTCTTCTTTTCCTAGGCATCGAAGAAAAAGTCCGTCATAGGAGCGTCGATAAAGGGTTTCCTTGTAGTAGATAAATCGAGCACTTCTTCTTCGTATATCGGCCTTACGTCGGGACTCTGTGGGAAGTTTTCCATGTTGTAGATAATCTACAATCGGTTGTCGCCAATCCTCTTCCTCAATCACATAGACCGATATTACGTTTGCTTCTTGACTTTCAACTTCAGTTGGCGGTATAACCCATTTTTGACAAATCGGAACGTTCAATATTTCACTTTCTGATACAGTCAGGGCTGTGGCCAAGTTTGCTAATGCATCTGCCTTTGCATTTTCAGCTCTTGGAATATGCTCTATCGTCATACTATCAAAGCTCTCTAAGTGTCGTCTTGCATAATTAAAGTAGGGCATTAAATCTGGATGCTTCACCTCGTATTGGAGCGACAATTGATTAATTATCAGTTTTGAATCTCCATAAATCTCAATGTAGGTCACTCCAATTTCTATTGCTATTTGAAGACCCATAATGAGTGCTTGATATTCAACAACATTATTCGAACATACCTCTTCAAATGCGAAGCCATACGGCAGCATGTGTTTTTCAGGGGTAATGAATACTATACCCGCTCCTGCGCCATATCTTCGAGTTGCACCGTCAAAATACATAATCCATGGGTCAACAATTTCAACGTAGAAGATTTCTTCGTCAGGCAGGTCGTCAGATAATTTCCAGTCTGACGGCACCGGATGATCTGCCAAGAAATCAGCCAAGGCTTGCCCCTTCACCGCCTTTTGCGAAACATAAACAATATCATATTGTTGTAGTAAAATTGCCCACTTTGCCAACCGACCTGAGATAATTGGTCTAGACAGAACATACTTGATTGGGTCAGCCTTAGCCACCAGATGCACTGTGAACGCCTGCATATAATGCCTCAACTTATCGATGGCGAAGAAGAGCGAAAGACACATCTTCTCAATGGGTGAATAATTCAGCTCTGCCCCATTGAGAGTTCTACTTAAGTAGTAGAGGGCATATTCTTTACCCTTCTCGCTTTCTTGTGCAAGCAATGCCCCAAGCGACCTTTCTTGCGCAGTAACGTAGAGTATCAATGGCTTTCCTGCTACGGGTGCGCCCAAAACAGGAGGGTTAAGCAAGTATTGTTTTATGTTGTCAAAGGCATTTTGACATGCTTCATCCCACTCAAAGGTCGTGTCTTTCCTCATCAGTCTCTGAAATGGTTGGCATCGGCCTACTAGATTGGAGATGAACCTCCTGATATAAGCAAGTCGTCCTTGGAGACTTCTTAGTTCATGCAAGTTTCGCGGCTCTGGCATTTTTTGAATGGCGTCGATCTTGGATTGATCAATCTCGATCCCTCGATGTTTTACGACGAAACCAAGGAATTTCCCCGAAGTTACACCGAATGCACATTTGAGAGGATTCATCCTCAATTGGTACTTTCTCAAACAATCGAAAACCACCTTTAGATCTTTCAAGTGATCCTGTCGCTTTTTGGACTTGACTACAAGATCGTCGACGTAGCATTCGGCATGCTTATGCAGCATATCATCGAAGATCCTTTGCATGGCACGTTGATAAGTTGCGCCGGCGTTCTTTAATCCAAAGGGCATTACCTTGTAACAGTATATCCCTTTCGGAGTCCGGAACGCTGTCATTTCTTCATCTTTGAGGGCCATTCGAATCTGGTTGTATCCTGATGACCCATCCATGAAAGACAAAGCTTCATGCCCTGTGGTAGCATCGACCATTAGCTCAGTGATGGGCAATGGGAAGTCGTCTTTCGGACATGCACTATTCAGATCGCGAAAGTCAACGCATACCCGTAATTGTCCGTTTTCTTTCTGACGGGGACAATGTTTGCTATCCATGTCGGGTAGTTTACTTCGCGAATGAACCCTGCTTCAATTAGCTTGTTAACCTCATTTTCAATTTGGGGGATGAGCTCTGGCCTGAAACGTCGTTGAGCTTGTTTGACTGGTCGATACCCGTGTTCAATAGCGAGATGATGTACTGCGACTTTTGGATCAAGTCCCGACATCTCTTTATACGACCAAGCAAAGACATCTTTATACGCAATGAGCAAACTCAAGTACTCACACTCCTCTTCATTCGAAAGTGATGCGCTTATAAAGGTTGGACGTGGTTCTTTCGTCGTACCCAAATTAATTTCTTTTAGCTCATCAACTGTTGGTTGGCTTCCATCTTCGAGTGGCAGTGGAGCCTCTTCAACATCCTCTCAGATATCTCGGCCTCCGTTTCTTCCCCGGCAGTAATATGATGACAAGAGGCTTCATCCCCATTCTCTGCACGTTTGCTTGCAGGGTTGGTGATGATGACATTGCGTCGTTTAACCTTCAATGCACCATCTGTATTCACGGTAACAAAAGTTTTTCTTTTCATCCGTGAGGGGATGATACTGCGGATCTCTTCATTGCTTTTTGTTTTTCTAGACTTTTTATTGTTCAAAGTCTCTCGAGGCTCTTCGTGTAGGAGGCGGTCGAAAATGGAAGTGGATGAAAGTTTCTTATCTCTCTTTGTGGTCACGCTTAATCTTTGCAACGCTGACGCTCGTGAGAGAGATTTATCGGGCAACGTATTTTCTTTCTCCTCTGTCGGCTTACTCAACCTTTGAAATGCTGCCTTCCGTGAGAGGGGTTTAGCGGACGGTGTGTTTTCCTTCTCATCTGTTGGCTTACTCAACCTTTGAAATGCTGATTGCCGTGAGAGAGGTTCAGTGGACGGCGTGTTTTCTTTTTTATCTGCCGACTTACTCAACCTTTGAAATGCAGATTGCCGTGAGAGAGGTTCAGTGGACGGCGTGTCTTCTTTTTTATCTGCCGACTTACTCAACCTTTGAAATGCAGATTGTCGTGAGAGAGGTTCAGTGGACGGCGTGTTTTCTTTTTTATCTGCAGACTTACTCAACCTTTGAAAGACGGAAGATCTGATGGGATTAGGTGTTGAGTGCGAACTGTCTTCTTCTGTCACAGCCGCTTTCAATCGCTGGAAGGCTGAAGCGCGCGTAGCCGGCGGCTTGATGCGCTTAAAGATAGAGATCCTTGGTTTGACAGCTTCCTCTTTTTTTGAGTTGTGTGCCTCTTTGGTCGTTATGTTATTACTGTTGGCCACTTTCTCTTTCCCTTTTCGGGTTATCCGGACTGGTTCAGGCTACTTATATCCAAGCCCCTTTCTTGATGCCGGTATAGGATATCCCTCCTTTAGGAGTTTCTTCTGTGTCGAAGAAAGCTCTGACCTGCCCTCGAGGATTTTCAGGCCCTTGAACTCAGTGTGAGTTGAGAAGTCATATCCTGCCTTTGCTAGCAGTTTATATGCCTTGGGACCGTATCCTTCTTTCCTTTGTTTCTCAGGTAGGACCATCCCTTTCTGAGTCTCTTTGGACTTCGTGACCTCTTGCTTCGTTATCTTCGTAAGAGGGGTGACAAAGTTTTCTTTCAGGATCTTAATGTCACCGACTTTCAAACTTTTAGTACATTCTGCGAATGGTGATTCACCTTTCTTACGTCGGGACAAGGGAACTGTTACGTCTCCAAAAGTGACCTTTTTAGGACTTATTTAGCTTAGAAAGATGTACACTCTTAGGTGTTTTTGATAGGATTTAGCTTAAACCTATGCTTATATATGAGATTTAGAAGAAGGTAGCTAAATTAGGACTTGTGTGCAAAAGGAAAGAAAAGGAATGAAAAACGAAGTAAAAGAAGGAAAA
The DNA here is from genome assembly GCA_028017165.1 of Herpetospermum pedunculosum. Taxonomy (NCBI): domain Eukaryota; kingdom Viridiplantae; phylum Streptophyta; class Magnoliopsida; order Cucurbitales; family Cucurbitaceae; genus Herpetospermum; species Herpetospermum pedunculosum. The sequence goes on from CM051529.1 coordinate 54,002,651, forward strand.
ATGTGCATTGCGGCAGCATTGCGGAAACATTGCTAAAACCGCAATGTTTCAAGTGAAATCCGTAAGTTGACTGATCCTTTTCTGTTATTTTCCGTTATTTCAGGGATTCGTTCTTTCTCCTCCATCCATTTTGAAGTATGACGTTGAAGATGGATGGTTCTCCTTGGCCCAAACGCACCTGCAGATTACTATAAAAGGGGGTCAAAGTAGAGGGTTTGATCATCATCCGAAAGCGTAGAAGTCTCTTCGCAGCTCCATCTTTTCTCCTGTTTTTCTTCTCCGTCTGTTGGTTTGAGAGGTTCAGCTGTTGGAATCCACAATCTGATAGGAAGGAGAGAAGATTCATCTTCTCTCCTGATTGGATTCATCCAAGCAAGGCTACCCTTTCTTCCCTTTCAGCCGAGGCATTTGCGACGAGGCGTTCAAGCTCAATTACTGCTTTCTGTCTTTTATTTCTAATTTCCAGCTCTGTTTAGTTGTTGTTTCTCTTCCAATAGCTAGCTCATTTCATTTCGTTGTCTTCTGTCTTTATGCTATTCACTTTAAGCTTTCCTTTGTTCATTCAAACAATCAAGTAATCAAAGCACAATTCATTATTTCACAGCTTCTTATCTTTTGCTGCTACTGTTTTACCTTGCTGTTTTAAGTTTATTTCTCTTCTAAGCATGTCTACTTCATCTCTTATTTCTGTTCTTTCTATATCCATGAGTAACTAAGTCACATAGGGGCATGCTGATGACAATACTATAGGCTAAAAAACGTGAACCAAGCATGTAGGATAGCTCTCGAAGCATTGATTGTATGTAAGCTTCATCCCACGGGCAATTTCGATTGGCCATCCATTTTGTCCAAAGAACTCCTAACCTCTGGAAGGAGTAAGAGTTCAGAGTCATACACTCATACTAGCCTTTCAAGGTAGCCAGAAAACGACCTAGGAATAGGCGTTTTCCTAGTACAAACCATAAGTTTCTGCTTTAACAAGATGCTTAAGACCTTACTTGGACATGAGTAAACTAAAGAATCTAATGCATGAAATCGGAAGATACATGAGATTAAGTTAGTTTGATGCATAGTGAGTTGATCAAATGCTTGAGAATCGTATGAAAATGCCTATAGAGGAGTCGTTAGTAGCCCTTGTTTCTCCATTTTACACACTTTCGCTGTTAGTAACATTGCGGTAGAATTGCTGTTCTCGCAATTCTTCTAAGTTAAAAATTCTGCTTGACTACTTTTCTCTTCGTTTATTGATTTCTTCTCTTTTCATTTGAGTTTATCTTTGACTTGCACTTGTTTATGTTGCTACCCTTTACATATTCCTTAGAAGTTAGACAACTTAAAACCAATTCTCCCCCATCAAATCCACCCATTCTTTCTTAACAATACACTTCACGAGTAGCTAATAATAAATCTCTGTGGGAAAACGAATGAAAAAATACTTACTACTTGCTATAAGATCATGTATGCTTGCATGTTCTGAGTGCTCTCTCTCTCTTATTGCTTATTTATTTTACATATTGAGCACGCAACAAGTTTTTGGCGCCGCTGCCGGGGATTTAGTTTAGTGAAAACGAAGTCTGTTAAGTTAGAAAACCAACTTTTAATATCTATTGAAGCTGATCTATTTTCATTTCTTTTTCAGGTACTATTTGGGTTAGTTTATGAATGAGCCTTCAAGTAGTGATCTAGAGTTCAACCCTGAGCCTGAGAGATTATTTAAGGCTAGAAAAAGAGCCAAGAAACGTCTCTTTAAACAACCCCCTTTACCTCAAATAATTGCTGAAACCGCAGAGTCTCCGCAATCCTCTCAAGAAGAAATGGATAGATTAGTTCCAAATCCGGTACTTGTCACTCGCAATCCCATCGAAATAGCGAATGATAAGAATAGTGCCATTCTCTCATACTTAGTTCCCATGCCTGGGGAGCTAAACCCAAGTATAATCCGCCCTGAGATTACTGCCAACTCATTCGAGTTAAAGCCAGTGATGTTCCAAATGTTGTCCACTGTGGGACAATTCTTTGGAGTGGAAAATGAGGATCCCCACAACCATCTTAGAAACTTCCTAGGAGTCAGTGATACCTTCATCATCCCTGGAGTTTCCCAAGAAGCCTTGAGGCTTTACCTCTTCCCTTACTCATTGAGGGACAAAGCAAAGACGTGGTTAAACTCATTACCCTCTGGATCAGTCCTCAATTGGACAGACTTGGCGGAGAAATTCCTAGTTAAATACTTTCCACCTGATAGGAATTCTACCTTTCGTGATGACATAGTTAAGTTCAAACAAGCTGAGAATGAGTCTCTTCACGAAGCTTGGACAAGGTTCAAGGACCTTCTTCTTAAATGTCCACACCATGGCATCCCATGGTGTATCCAAATAGAGGTCTTTTTCAAAGGATGCAACCCCAGCACCAGACAAGTCTTAAATTCATCTGCTGGAGGTTCCATGTTGTCCAAGAGTTACAATGAAGCCTATGAGATCTTGGAGAAGATCTCAGCATCTCACTGTAGGTGGTCAGATGATCCAATAGAGCCAACTAGAGCTCAAGATAAAGACACACTCAATGCTATGAGTAGTCAAATAAGCGCCCTGACCAACCTAGTTAAACAAATGGCTCAAGCCAATCTCCAAACTAGTGTCAACACCGCCACAGCCATGTCAATGGGCACCCAACCAAGTCAAGGTGAGACACTTATCTGTGGATTCAGTGGGGAAGGGCACCTGTATGAATACTGCCCTGGGAATCCAGCCTCAGTCTGCTACGTTGGAAGCCAACAGCAGCCTAGGAACAACCCCTATTCTAACACCTACAACCCTGGTTGGAGGAACCACCCAAACCTTTCATGGGGTGGCCAACAGAATGCTAACCAAGCTCCTAACCAACCAAGACCGAGTGGAACACCTGGTTTCACTCCCCAACATAACCAATCCATGTATCAAAAACCATACAACCAACCAGTAGGGTCTTCTGTAGAAAATCTACTTAAGGAATACATAGCCAAGAATGATGCCACCCTGCAAAGTCAGCAAGCTACTCTTAGGAGCCTAGAGAACCAGATAGGGCAACTAGCCAATGAACTCAAGAGTAGGCCCCAAGGTAGACTACCTGCTGACACTGAGGTGCCAAGGAGAGATGGAAAAGAGCAAGTTCAAGCAATTGAACTTAGAAGTGGGAGACCATTGGTGAGTAACACAAAAGAAGCCCCAAAGAGAGTAGAGAACAAAGAGTCTAGTGCTCCACTGGAGTCTCTGCCAAACCAAGGTCAACCATCACCAAGCACATCAGGAGCAAGGCTGGAGCCAATCATAGAGGAGATAGAAGAGATTCCAAGGCCTTCACCTATCCTGAGGCGACCTGAAGTGCCTGCATATGTGCCACCACCTCCATTTCCTCGAAGGCTTAAGAAAAAACAAGAACAGGAAGTGCACTTTAACAAATTCTTAGAAATTCTTAAACAAGTGCATGTTAATATTCCTTTTGTAGAAGTTTTACAGTCTATGCCCTCTTATGTAAAGTTTTTGAAGGATATTATCACTAACAAGAGAATAATTGGTGAGTTTGAAACAGTAAATCTCACTGAGGAGTGCAGTGCCATACTCCAGAACAAGCTACCCAAGAAGGAGAAGGATCCTGGTTCCTTCACCTTACCTGTAGAGCTAGGAGGCAAGCACGTGGGCAGAGCTCTTTGTGACCTGGGAGCCAGCATAAACCTCATGCCCCTATCACTATTCCGCCAGCTAGGAATAGGAGAAGCACGTCCAACCACTGTCACTTTACAACTTGCAGACAGATCCATAGCCTACCCTGAGGGTAAGATTGAGGATATTCTTGTAAAGGTTGACAAGTTTATTTTCCTTGCAGATTTCATTATCCTGGATTATGAAGCAGACAAGGAGGTCCCCATCCTATTAGGCAGACCTTTTCTCGCCACAGGTAGGGCCTTGATAGATGTCCAAAAAGGTGAGCTCACGATGAGGGTTCATGATGAAGAGGTGAAATTTAGTGTGTATAAAGCCTTAAGGTACCCCTCTGACTCTGAATCTTGTGCTAGCATGGACATTGTAGATTCATTAATGGAAGAACAGCTGGAGCATGTATTATTAACTAAGCATGCTAATGAATATGTACAATTAGATGTAGCTGATTTGAATGTATCTGAGATAATGGATATACCTGTAGACAAAACACAGCATGTTTGTATGAGTAATAACCTGACTGACAGATCCTTGAATCCTTTAAAACCATCCATTGAGCATCCACCTGTATTAGAATTGAAACCACTGCCCACACATCTTAAGTATGCATATTTAGGAAGTAATGAAACTCTACCTGTGATTATTTCTTCTAAATTAAGTGAAAAGCATGAGGTTGAACTGATTTTATTACTTAAACAACATAGGAAGGCTATTGCATGGACTATTGCTGACATTAGAGGCATTAGCCCTTCTTATTGCATGCATAAGATTATATTAGAGGAAGAGCATACACCCCGAGTAGATCACCAACGTAGGTTGAACCACTCTATGAAAGAGGTAGTTAAAAAAGAAATCATAAAATGGTTAGATGCTGGTGTGATCTTCCCCATAGCTAGTAGTCAGTGGGTGAGTCCTATACAATGTGTACCTAAGAAGGGGGGGGTGACTGTGGTAGTCAATGAGAGCAATGAACTGATTCCAACTAGGACTATCACAGGATGGAGAGTTTGCATGGATTATAGGAAATTAAATAAGGAAACCAAAAAAGACCACTTCCCTCTACCATTCATTGACCAGATGTTAGATAGGATAGCTGGTAGAGCCTACTACTGCTTCTTAGACGGTTATTCAGGATATAACCAGATCACTATAGATCCCAAGGACCAAGAAAAGACTACCTTCACTTGCCCTTTTGGAACATTTGCCTTTCGCAGAATGCCTTTTGGCTTATGCAATGCACCGGCAACATTCCAAAGGTGCATGTTGGCAATCTTCTCTGATTTGGATGAGTCCATCATAGAGATATTCATGGATGATTTCTCAGTCTTTGGGGATTCATTCACAAACTGTCTAGAGAACTTAGGACAAGTCCTGGCTAGGTGTGAGAAGACCAACCTAGTCCTAAATTGGGAGAAGTGCCACTTCATGGTGGACGAAGGGATTGTCTTAGGTCATAGAGTGTCTAGGGCAGGTGTAGAGGTCGATAGGGCAAAAATTGAAATAATAGAGAAATTGGTAGAACCTCAAAATGTCAAAGCCATTAGAAGTTTCTTAGGGCATGCTGGCTTCTATAGAAGGTTCATTAAGGACTTTTCTAAGATCTCCAAGCCTTTATGTGAGCTTCTAGAGCTAAACAAACCATTCATCTTCTCTAGAGAATGTTTCCTAGCCTGGAAAACTGTTGCGTGCTCAATGTGTTAAAATAAATAAGCAATAAGGTAGAGAGAGCACTCAGAACATGCAAGCATACATGGTCTTATAGCAAGTAGTAAGTATATTTCATTCGTTTTCCCACAGAGATTTATTATAAGCTATTCATGAAGTGTAAAGTTAAGAAAGAAGGGGTGGATTTGATGGGGTAGAATTGGTTTTAAATTGTCTATTTCCTACTGAATACGTAGAGGGTAGCAACATAAACAAATGCAAGTCAAAGTTAAACTCAAATGAAAAGAGACGAGACTAATAAATGGAGACAAAAATGGCTAGACAGAATTGTAACTTTAGCAGAATTGCGGAAACAGCAATTCTACCGCAATTTAATTAACAACGAAAGTGTGTAAACTGATGAATTAAGGGCCACTAACGACTATCCTATAGGCTTTTTCAGACGATTCTCAAGCACTGGACCAACTCACTATGCATCAAACTATCTCATTCTCATGTATCTTCCGATTTCATGCATTAGATTCTTTAGTTTACTCATGTCCAAGTAAGGTCTTAAGCATCTTGTTAAGGCAGAAAAATATGGTTTGTACTAGGGAAACGCCTATTCCTAGGTCGTTTCCTGGTTACCTTGAAAGGCTAGCATGATAGTATGACTCTGAACTCTTACTCCTTCCAGAGGTTAGGAGTTCTTTGGACAAAATGGATGGCCAATCGAAATTGCCCGTGGGATGAAGCTTACATACAATCAATGCTTCGAGAGCTATCCTACATGCTTGGTTCACGTTTTTTAGCCTATAGTGTTGTCATTAGCATGCCCCTATGTGACTTAGTTACTCATGGATCTAGGAAGAACAGAAAGAAGAGATAAAGTAGACATGCTTAGAAGAGAAATGAAGACAAACAGTAAGGAAAAAACAGTAAGATGCGAAGACAAGAAATTGTTAAATGAAGAATTGTGCTTGGATTACTTAATTGGTTGAATGAACAAAAAGAGTAACTTAAAGTGCAAAACAGAAAGACAGAACACAACGAAATGGACTGATCTAGTTACAAGAAAGGAAACAACAACAAACTTAAGCTGGAAAGTGGAAATAAAGACAGAAAACAGTAAAAGATGCTTGAAAGCCTCGTTGCAACCGCCTCGGCTGAAGGGGATGAAAGAATAGCCTTGCTTGGATGAATCCAATCGGGAGAGAAGATGAATCTTCTCTCCTTCCTATCAGATTGTCGATTCCAACAGCTGAGACTCTCACACCAACAGACGGCAAAGGAAAACAGGAAGAAAGATGGAGCTGCGAGAAGACTTCTACGCTTTCGGATGATGATTGAACCCTCGACTTTGACCCCCTTTAATAGTAATCTGCAGGTGCGTTTGGGCCAAGGAGAACCATCAATCTTCAACGTCGTACTTCAAAATGGATGGAGGAGAAAGAACGAATCCCTGAAATAACGGAAATTAACAGAAAAAGATCAGTCAACTTACGGTTTTCACTTGAAACATTGCGGTTCCAGCAATGTTTCCGCAATGCTATCGCAATGCTTGTTTTTCATTCTTTTCCTTCGGTTTTCAACCCTTTTCTTTCCTATTGTACATAAGTCCTAATTTAGCTACCTTCTTCTAATTCTCATATTTAAGCATAGGTTTAGGCTAAATGCTATCAAAAACACCTAAGAGTGTGCATCTTTCTAAGCTTAATAGGTCCTAAATAAGTCACTTTTGGAGACTTAACACACCCCCAAACTTAAGGTTTTGCTTGTCCTCAAGCAAACTAAGGACTTACTTAGGCCGCTGTTTTATCTTCTTTAACCACTTACTGACTCCCCTATATCCCTATCTATAGCAGTGCTGTCCTGTGACAAACTCCTAAGCTTAAAACTACCCTCTCATCTAGCTTCTTCTAATTACGCATGCCTAATACTCCTATTGTCTTTATTAACTCCCTACCCTGATCTACCTGCTTTAGTCATATCCTGCCACTATCCCTAAGGTTTCAAATTCTACCTAGCTTTACCCCAGACTCAGTACATGCTTCTAGTTTATACTTATGCGCTACCTAGGATTCCTTAGAGTCATGCCAGTCTTAGTCTTAATGGTGACAGTAGTACTTTTAGAGAACAACCTAAGCCCTGGCATCACTACATTGGATATACACTCATCTCCCTAAACAACCCTACAAGTTACAACTTTGCTCTTAGCTAAATTGAGGATCAGAGTTCTTTTTAAACAGGACATCTAAGCCACCAAGTTGTAACTCCTAGGTATACATTCTTCTTCCCTATTTCTTCTTTTTCTTTCTTTCTCAGGTGGAGCCTTTCCTTTGGTTGCCTTTTGATGCAATGCCATTTGTGGGTTACACACTTGGCACTGATTACTCAGCAACCTAAGAGAGACTCCCCTCTTTATTCTATTTTTCATTTTCTTTTTTCCAGTTCATTATTTTTGTCAAGGAGAAGAAGAATGCTTATGTTTTAAGGAAGAGAGGAATGTTCCTAGGCCTAGGGTGGCCTCCCCCAAACTTCAACTACTCATTGTCCCCAATGAGTGTCTGAGGTGGCACACCCCCAAACTTGTCCTAGAAGCATCTAGTCTAGGGTAAAACAAAGAGAATCTAAAAGCCCTAGGCATAGACAGAACATTCTAAAAGAAAATATCACAGCAGCAGGAATTTGAAAAAAAACAACAGACAGGCAAGGACTTACAGCTATGCATGCTGAGCTTTTTAGAGGTTAATTTAAACTATCAAAGGGTGTCCTATGACACTCATCAAGCATGCATTTAGATAAGCTATATAAGGTAGTCATGATAGCAGCAAAAGATAGAATTTAAACAGATCACAGCCTAGCTAAACAGATAGTCCAAAACATGCTTTCAGTAATAAAAATTGCGGGTACCGCAATTATTTCGCAATCAAGTCAGGGCAGATATATCAGTCACTAAGGCCCCTAAGCATGCTTTATCCAATCATTCAAGCTCGACAAAAATAAACCTAAACTATCCTACCTAAGCAGCTAGCAGCAGGCTATACTAAGCAATTTTAAAAACGTAAAACTAAGCAACTAAAACAGATCAAAACTTCACCAAAAACAGCATAATTCACATGATCAAACAGAAAGCAGATTTTGTTTTTTTTTTCTAAGGGAACAGCAATACTCCCTTGAGTGCAATTCAAACCAGCACTCAGATGTCTTCATCCTCATTAGGTCGTCGTGGTCGTGGAGGCACCCATGGATTCAGGAGATTTGTGGGGAAGTCAGGGAAGATGCACCCAAGTTGGTCAGCAACCTCCTTGTCCCTTGCCTGTGCGTAAGTGGCCCATTGAGCCATCCTCCTTTGCATATCCATCAGGCAAGCCATGGACAGTGACTGATCAGCAGCCAACCTATCCAGTTCGAATTCCATGTTCCCCTTCCTTTTTAGCCTCAAGCCAGCAGGCAGCTCCAAGTGGCCTGTGTAAGCCATTTGCTGCTCCATTCGCTCAATAGGAACTCCTGCAAGCAAACATAGTTTAGTTATAGTATTAGGGAAAAACAATGGACCCTTACCTTTCTTCGCGCACTCAGCAATGGCGGCTGACATGATTTCACCCACGTTGACCGTGAGACCTCGCATGATGGCATAGACCAGCAGCGATCTGCTCTGGTTGATGGTGGTCTCATGAGTCACGGGGGACAGCTTCCTCCTTACAAAGGCAAACCATACAGCCGCCTTAGCTGTGAGGTTGGCACTCATGAGAGTGTGCCTCCCATTGCGTGACACGGTCCAGGATGCTTCAGGCTGGCCAATGGTTCGAATGGCCTCCTCCAGGACTGCCTCAGTAGGCTCATCAACGATCCTCGCATAGTCAGTATGTTTTTGGCCCTTGAGGCCATAGGCTTCGTTGATGGCTTTTGCTGAGTAGTCCACTTCTACTCCCCTAACCACAGACAGCCCCTCCTCAGAGTTTCGCAGGTTGGCGTAGAAGTCATATACCATACTCGTGTAAGCCGGATTGGGTGGCCTGCACAACTCCTCCCAGCTGTGATTCACAATGCCTGTGCGCAAGAATTGCGGCAGGTCAGCAGGTCTGTCGAGGAAGCCTTTCTCATGCAGCAACTCCCTCTTTCTCAGCTCAATACCCCTGGACTCAGCGTCAGAGGACACATACCTCACTGACTGAGGCTCATCTTCAGGGTAAAGCTTGGCCTTCCCTTTGTCCTTTGGTTTGGCTGACTCCGCAGCCTCAAGCTTGAGCTTCTTGAACGACGGCTCAGCACTCTCTCCCTCTGATGCCAGCGCCCTCTTGGCTTTCTTTTTCTTTAATTTCTTGGACCGTTTGGCTTTGATATTCTTGGCAGCCTTCTTCTTCTTCAGCTTTGCCTTGGTTGCGATCGCATGGAGGCAAGCCCCCAATGTCTCTTCCATGGAATCATCCTTCTGCGCAGGACTCTCAGGATTGGCTTCCCTCAACGGAGAGAAAACTTCTTCTTCCTCACCTTCCCCACTGCCCTGCGTCGATTCTTGGAACTCCCCATATGGAAATTCAGGGTCATGTTGTGGGGCAGTGGCCGACGGAGTAGTGCTTTGTGCGGCTGTGGGGGTCTGTGCAGAGCTCTGTGGTGACGAAGGCAGTTCAGGACTCTGCACTGGTGGTGATGAGGAAAGCTCAGGGCTTTGAACTGGCGGAGATGGTGACGGGCTGCGCTCGGCTGACTCGTGGGATGGCTGGCTTTGTTCTTGACTCTCCACAGAGGGAGTCTTGTTCTTGATTTCTTCCTCGGCCACAGCCATACTCCACTTGCGCTTCTTGGGTGTGCCTGCTGGCTCAGAGGGTCCAGCAGGTATCTCTGTGACGACCTTCCACTTCTTCTTGCGAATCGGAAGTTTGGGAAGGCGTTCAGTTCGCGCGGCGTCAGCCTCAGCCAAGGCAAGCAGTGCGTCTCTCGCAGCCGTTTCAGCGTCGTCAGCCTTCTTCTTGGCCGCAGATCTTTCAGCCCTCGTGAACACCATTGTTGAATCGTGGAGGTTTGGAAAGAAGAATCACAGATGAAGAGAATCGCAGTTTTCTTGGAGTTTAGAGAATGGGAGAATCGTACAGATCAACGCGCCTTCTAACGGATATAAAGAAAACGGATAAATCCCAACGGCTATATTTTTGCGGATCCTGCAAATCCAGCGCAATTTTAGTGACCGTTGGAGATTTTTTTTCATCTAAATGTCAATCTTTGCTCATCCGTATCTTTTATTTGGCCCAATATTTTCTTGATTTTTAAAGCTGGATTTACTCTCCTTGATTCCCTCTATCGATTCCCTACAAAAAGAAATAAAATCAACATCAAATTCGCAATTAAAATCATACAAACTTATACACAAATGATAACCGGAAAATCGTAAAAAATAAACTAAGGCATGAGCCTCATGTTGACGAGCACAGCCATCACTCGTCCTCTCTCGTTCTTAATTTCACGCTTCAGTCAAGAGGAAGGCCGAGAGAGTCTTCACATCTCCTTCCTCATAGTAGTGCTTCAACCTTGCACCATTAACCATGAATGGTTGACCTTGCTGCAAGTTCTTTATCTCGATGGCACCATGAACAAACACATTAGTAATCATGAAAGGACCTGACCATCTGGACTTTAGTTTGCCTGGAAACAACCTCAATCGTGAGTTAAATAATAAAACAAGTTGGCCTTTCTTAAAGTCCTTGATCCTAAGTCTACTATCGTGCCAAATCTTGGTATTTTCCTTATACATTTTGGCATTTTCATAAGACATATGTCTAAGCTCATCGAGCTCATGTAATTGCAGAGACCGCAACGTTCCCGCATCGGTCACGCAATAATTCAACTCTTTTAGTGCCCAAAATGCCTTAATTTCTAACTCAAATGGAAGATGACAAGCTTTACCATACACAAGTCTGTAAGGAGACATCCCTAGGGGTGTCTTATATGCAGTCCTATATGCCCAAAGTGCATCCTCGAGTTTAAATGACCAGTCCTTTCTATTAGGTTTGACCACTTTTTCTAAGATGTTCTTAATCTCCCTATTAGAAATTTCAGCTTGACCATTCGAGTGTGGGTGATAGGGAGTGGCTACTCGATGTCTAATGTTATACTTAGCCAACACTCTCTCCATAGCCTTATTAATGAAATGTGTCCCCTCATCACTAATGATAGCACGTGGTGTTCCAAACCTAGTAAAAATGTGCCTATGCAAGAATGTTATGACTGTTTTGGCATCATTATTGGGACATGCTATGGCTTCTACCCACTTGGATACGTAGTCTACTGCCACTAATATATAAAGGTTACCTGAGGATGGGGGAAATGGTCCCATGAAGTCAATGCCCCATACATCAAAGAGCTCCAACTCTAAGATGTAGGTGAGAGGCATTTCATCCTTGCGACTGAGGTTACCTGTCCTTTGGCATTCATCACAGCTGTGGGCATAGTTGTGGGCATCCTTGAAGATTGTTGGCCAATAGTAGCCACTCTGAAATACCTTTGCAGCTGTTCTTTGGCCACCAAAGTGTCCACCATAAGGAGTTGTGTGGCAGTGCTGCAGCACAGACTTCGCCTCAGCAGCTGAAACACACTTCCTTAGCAAGCCGTCAGCACATGTTTTGTAAAGTGTGGGGTCATCCCATATGAATTTCCTTGCTTCATGAAGGAACCTCTTCTTCTCTTGGCTTCCCTTGAAAGATGGTAGTACCTGTGATGCAAGGAAGTTAGCAATGTCAGCAAACCACGGTTCCTCATCGTTATCACGATGAGTCAATACAAAGACATGTTCATCAATAAAAGCATCAGAAATTGCGGGTTCCGCAATTTTTTCGCAATTATGCTGCAATCTAGAAAGATGATCCGCAACCACATTTTCACTTCCTTTCTTGTCTCTAATGTCTAGATCAAACTCCTGTAGCAATAACACCCACCTAATCAACCTAGGCTTAGCATCAGCCTTCCTCATGAGATACTTTAAGGCAGAATGGTCAGTGTACACAATTGTCCTAGTGCCTACAATATAGTTTCTAAATTTCTCACAAGCAAACACTACAGCAAGCATCTCTTTCTCAGTAGTTGTATAATTACATTGAGCCTCATTCAGGGTTTTACTAGCATAGTATACAGGGTGTGTTAGCTTGTCAATCTTCTGTCCTAACATAACCCCTACAGCATAGTCACTAGCATCACATAACATCTCAAATGGGAGATCCCAATCTGGCCCTACTATAATAGGTGTTGTGACTAGTGCTTTCTTAAGGGTTTTCCAAGCTACTAAACATTCCTTAGAGAAGATGAATGGCCTATTTAGCTCTAAAAGCTCACACAGAGGCTTGGCTATCTTAGAAAAGTCCTTAATGAACCTTCTGTAGAAGCCAGCATGCCCTAAGAAACTTCTAATGGCCTTGACATTCTGAGGCTCTACCAACTTCTCTATGATTTCTATTTTTGCCCTGTCAACTTCTACACCTGCCCTTGACACTCTATGACCTAAGACAATCCCTTCATCCACCATGAAATGGCACTTTTCCCAATTTAGGACTAGGTTGGTCTCCTCACACCTAGCCAAGACCTGTCCTAAATTCTCTAGACAGTTTGTAAATGAATCCCCAAAGACTGAGAAATCATCCATGAATATCTCTATCATGGACTCATCCAAATCAGAGAAGATTGCCAACATGCACCTTTGGAAAGTTGCCGGTGCATTGCATAAGCCAAAAGGCATTCTGCGAAAGGCAAAAGTTCCAAAAGGGCAAGTGAAGGTGGTCTTCTCTTGATCCTTAGGGTCTATAGTGATCTGGTTATAACCTGAATAACCGTCTAAGAAACAGTAGTAGGCTCTACCAGCTATTCTGTCTAGCATTTGGTCAATAAATGGTAGAGGGAAATGGTCTTTCTTGGTCTCTTTATTTAGCTTCCTATAATCCATGCAAACTCTCCATCCTGTGACAGTCCTAGTTGGAATCAGTTCATTGTTCTCATTGACTACCACATTCATCCCACCCTTCTTAGGTACACATTGTATAGGGCTCACCCACTGACTACTAGCTATGGGGAAGATCACACCAGCATCTAACCATTTTATTATTTCTTTCTTAACTACCTCTTTCATAGAGGGATTCAGCCTACGTTGGTGGTCTACTCTAGGGGTATGTTCTTCCTCTAGTATAATCTTATGCATGCAATAAGAAGGGCTAATGCCTCTAATATCAGCAATAGACCATGCAATAGCCTTCCTATGTTGCTTAAGTAGTAATATTAGTTCAACCTCATGCTGTTCACTTAGCTTCGAAGAAATAATTACAGGCAAAGTCTCATTATTTCCTAAGTATGCATACTTGAGGTGTGTGGGCAGTGGTTTTAATTCTAATACAGGTGGATGCTCAATGGATGGTTTTAATGGATTTAAAGATTTTTCAGTTAAGTCCATATTCATACAAACATGCTGAGAGTTATTTACAGATATGTCCATTATCTCAGCTATGTTTAAGTCAGTTAAATCTAATCCTACATAGTTATTAGCATGCTTAGTCAACAGTTCATGCTCTAATTGTTCGTCCATTAAAGAATCTACAACGTCAATGCTAGCACAGGATTCAAGGTCAGAGGGGTACCTTAAAGCTTTATACACACTAAATTTCACCTCTTCATCATGAACCCTCATAGTGAGCTCACCTTTTTGGACGTCGATCAGGGCCCTACCTGTGGCAAGAAATGGTCTGCCTAATAGGATGGGGACCTCCTTGTCTGCTTCATAATCCAAGATAATGAAATCTGCAAGGAAAATAAATTTGTCAACTTTCACTAGAATATCCTCAATCTTACCTTCAGGGTATGCGATGGATCTGTCTGCTAGTTGTAAAGTGACAGTGGTTGGACGTGCTTCTCCTATTCCCAACTGGCGGAATAGTGATAGGGGCATGAGGTTTATGCTGGCGCCCAGGTCACAAAGCGCTCTGCCCACGTGCTTACCTCCTAGTTCTACAGGTAAGGTGAAGGAACCAGGATCCTTCTCCTTTTTGGGTAGCTTGTTCTGGAGTATGGCACTGCACTCCTCAGTGAGGTTTACTGTTTCAAACTCACCAATTATTTTTTTGTTAGTAATAATGTCTTTCAAAAACTTTACATAGGAAGGCATAGACTGTAAAACTTCTACAAAAGGAATGTTGACATGCACTTGCTTAAGAATTTCTAAGAATTTATTAAAGTGCACTTCCTGTTCCTGCTTCTTCTTAAGCCTTCAAGGATATGGAGGTGGTGGCACATATGCAGGCACGTCAGGTCGCCTTAGGATTGGAGGAGGCCTTGGAATTTCTTCTATCTCCTCGATAATTGGTTCTAGCCTTGTTCCTGATGTGCTTGTTGGTGGTGGACCTTGGGTTGGCAGAGACTCCAGTGGAGCACTAGACTCAGTGTTCTCTACTCTCTTTGGTGTGTCCTTGGTGTTGCTTACCAATGGTCTACCACTTCTAAGTTCAATTGCTTGAACTTGTTCTTTACCATCTCTCCTTGGCACTTCAGTGTCAGCAGGAAGTCTACCTTGGGGCCTACTTTTGATTTCATTGGCTAGTTGCCCTATTTGGTTCTCTAGGCTCCTAAGAGTAGCTTGCTGACTCTGTAGAGTGGCATCATTCTTGGCTATGTATTCCTTGAGTAAGTTTTCTACAGAAGACCCAACAGGTTGGTTGTATGGTTTTTGATACATGGATTGGTTATGTTGAGGAGTGAAACCAGGTGTTCCACTCGGCCTTGGTTGGTTAGGATTTTGGTTAGCATTCTGTTGGCCACCCCATGACAGGTTTGGGTGGTTCCTCCAACCAGGGTTGTAAGTATTGGAATAGGGGTTGTTCCTAGGCTGCTGTTGGCTTCCAACATAGCAGACTGAGGCTGGATTCCCAGGGCAGTATTCATACGGGTGCCCTTCCCCACAGAATCCACAGATAAGTGTCTCACCTTGACTTGATTGGGTGCCCATTGACATGGCTGTAGCGGTGTTGACACTTGTTTGGAGATTGGCTTGAGCCATTTGCTTAACTAGGTTGGTCAGAGCATTTATTTGGCTGCTCATCGCACTTAGAGCATCCTTGTCTTGAGCTCTAGTTGGCTCAACTGGATCATCTGACCACCTACAATGAGATGCTGAGATCTTCTCCAAAATCTCATAGGCTTCGTTGTAACTCTTGGACAACATGGAACCTCCAGCAGATGAGTTTAAGACTTGTCTAGTGTTGGGGTTGCATCCTTTGAAAAAGACCTCTATTTGGATACACCATGGGATGCCATGGTGTGGACATTTAAGAAGAAGATCTTTAAACCTTGTCCAAGCTTCGTGAAGAGACTCAGTGTCAGCTTGTTTGAACTTGATTATGTCATCACGAAAGGTAGAATTCCTATCAGGTGGGAAGTATTTGACTAGGAATTTTTCTGCTAAGTCTGTCCAATTAAGGACTGATCCTGAGGGTAATGAGTTCAACCATGTTTTGGCTTTGTCCCTCAAAGAGTAAGGGAAAAGGTATAGCCTCAAGGCTTCTTGGGAAACTCCAGGGATGATGAATGTATCACTAACCCCTAAGAAGTTTCTAAGATGGTTGTGGGGATCCTCATTTTCCACTCCAAAGAATTGTCCCACAGTGGACAACATTTGGAACATCACTGGCTTTAACTCGAATGAGTTGGCAGTGATTTCAGGACGGATTATGCTGGGGTTCAGCTCCCCAGGCATAGGTACTAGGTACGAAAGTATGGCGCTATCCTTGTCATTCGCTATTTCGATGGGGTTGCGAGTGATAGGCACCGGATTTGGAACTATTCCATCCATTTCTTCTTGAGACAATTGCGGAGGAATTGCGGTTCCCGCAATTACTTGAGGTATAGAGGGTTGGTTAAAGAGACGTTTCTTGGCTCTATTTCTGGCCCTAAGTAATCTCTCAGGCTCAGGATTGAACTCTAGATCACTACTTGAAGGCTCACTCATAAACTAACCCAATAGTACCTGCAAAAGAAATGAAACAGATCAGCTTCAATAGGCAATAAACTTGGTGTTTCAAACTTAACAAACTTCGTTTTCACTTAAATAAATCCCCGGCAGCGGCGCCAAAAACTTTTTGCGTGCTCAATGTGTTAAAATAAATAAGCAATAAGGTAGAGAGAGCACTCAGAACATGCAAGCATACATGGTCTTATAGCAAGTAGTAAGTATATTTCATTCGTTTTCCCACAGAGATTTATTATAAGCTATTCATGAAGTGTAAAGTTAAGAAAGAAGGGGTGGATTTGATGGGGTAGAATTGGTTTTAAATTGTCTATTTCCTACTGAATACCTAGAGGGTAGCAACATAAACAAATGCAAGTCAAAGTTAAACTCAAATGAAAAGAGACGAGACTAATAAATGGAGACAAAAATGGCTAGACAGAATTGTAACTTTAGCAGAATTGCGGAAACAGCAATTCTACCGCAATTTAATTAACAACGAAAGTGTGTAAACTGATGAATTAAGGGCCACTAACGACTATCCTATAGGCTTTTTCAGACGATTCTCAAGCACTGGACCAACTCACTATGCATCAAACTATCTCATTCTCATGTATCTTCCGATTTCATGCATTAGATTCTTTAGTTTACTCATGTCCAAGTAAGGTCTTAAGCATCTTGTTAAGGCAGAAAAATATGGTTTGTACTAGGGAAACGCCTATTCCTAGGTCGTTTCCTGGTTACCTTGAAAGGCTAGCATGATAGTATGACTCTGAACTCTTACTCCTTCCAGAGGTTAGGAGTTCTTTGGACAAAATGGATGGCCAATCGAAATTGCCCGTGGGATGAAGCTTACATACAATCAATGCTTCGAGAGCTATCCTACATGCTTGGTTCACGTTTTTTAGCCTATAGTGTTGTCATTAGCATGCCCCTATGTGACTTAGTTACTCATGGATCTAGGAAGAACAGAAAGAAGAGATAAAGTAGACATGCTTAGAAGAGAAATGAAGACAAACAGTAAGGAAAAAACAGTAAGATGCGAAGACAAGAAATTGTTAAATGAAGAATTGTGCTTGGATTACTTAATTGGTTGAATGAACAAAAAGAGTAACTTAAAGTGCAAAACAGAAAGACAGAACACAACGAAATGGACTGATCTAGTTACAAGAAAGGAAACAACAACAAACTTAAGCTGGAAAGTGGAAATAAAGACAGAAAACAGTAAAAGATGCTTGAAAGCCTCGTTGCAACCGCCTCGGCTGAAGGGGATGAAAGAATAGCCTTGCTTGGATGAATCCAATCGGGAGAGAAGATGAATCTTCTCTCCTTCCTATCAGATTGTCGATTCCAACAGCTGAGACTCTCACACCAACAGACGGCAAAGGAAAACAGGAAGAAAGATGGAGCTGCGAGAAGACTTCTACGCTTTCGGATGATGATTGAACCCTCGACTTTGACCCCCTTTTATAGTAATCTGCAGGTGCGTTTGGGCCAAGGAGAACCATCAATCTTCAACGTCGTACTTCAAAATGGATGGAGGAGAAAGAACGAATCCCTGAAATAACGGAAATTAACAGAAAAAGATCAGTCAACTTACGGTTTTCACTTGAAACATTGCGGTTCCAGCAATGTTTCCGCAATGCTATCGCAATGCTTGTTTTTCATTCTTTTCCTTCGGTTTTCAACCCTTTTCTTTCCTATTGTACATAAGTCCTAATTTAGCTACCTTCTTCTAATTCTCATATTTAAGCATAGGTCTAGGCTAAATGCTATCAAAAACACCTAAGAGTGTGCATCTTTCTAAGCTTAATAGGTCCTAAATAAGTCACTTTTGGAGACTTAACAAAAACCCTTAAGGAAGCACTAGTCACAGCACCTATTATAATAGGGCCAAATTGGGATCTCCCATTTGAAATGTTATGTGATGCAAGTGACTATGCTGTGGGGGTTATGCTAGGACAAAAGATTGACAAGCTAACACACCCTGTATACTATGCGAGTAAGACACTTAATGAGGCACAATGTAATTACACAACCACTGAGAAGGAGATGCTAGCTGTAGTGTTTGCCTGTGAGAAGTTTAGGAATTACATTGTAGGCACTAGAACAATCGTGTACACTGACCATTCTGCTTTGAAATACCTCATGAGGAAGGCTGATGCTAAGCCTAGGTTGATTAGATGGGTATTATTGCTGCAAGAGTTTGATCTAGACATTAGAGATAAGAAAGGATGTGAAAATGTGGTTGCGGATCATCTTTCTAGATTGCAGCATAATTGCGAAAAAATTGCGGAAACCGCAATTTCTGATGCTTTTATTGATGAACATGTCTTTGTATTGACTCATCGTGATAACGATGAGGAACCTTGGTTTGCTGACATTGCTAACTTCCTTGCATCGCAGGTATTACCAACTTTCAAGGGAGGTCAAGAAAAGAAGAGGTTCCTTCATGAAGCTAGGAAATTCATATGGGATGATCCCACACTTTACAAGACATGTGCTGATGGTCTGCTAAGGAAATGTGTGTCAGCTGCGGAGGCAAGGTCTGTGTTGCAGCACTGCCATACAGCCCCCTATGGTGGACATTTTGGTGGTCAAAGAACAGCTGCAAAGGTGTTCCAGAGTGGCTACTATTGGCCAACGATCTTCAAGGATG
The DNA here is from genome assembly GCA_028017165.1 of Herpetospermum pedunculosum. Classification (NCBI taxonomy): domain Eukaryota; kingdom Viridiplantae; phylum Streptophyta; class Magnoliopsida; order Cucurbitales; family Cucurbitaceae; genus Herpetospermum; species Herpetospermum pedunculosum. Next base: position 54,021,618 of record CM051529.1, read on the forward strand.
CTCACAACTATGCACACAGCTGTGATGAATGCCAGAGAACAGGTAACCTTAGTCGAAAGGATGAGATGCCTCTCACTTACATCTTAGAGTTGGAGCTCTTTGATGTGTGGGGCATCGACTTCATGGGACCATCTCCCCCATCATCAGGTAACCTTTACATATTGGTAGCAGTAGACTATGTATCTAAGTGGGTAGAGGCCATAGCATGTCCCAATAATGATGCCAAAACAGTCATAAGATTCTTGCATAGACATATCTTTACTAGATTTGGAACACCTCGTGCTATAATTAGTGATGAAGGGACACATTTTATTAATAAAGCTATGGAGAGAGTGTTGGCTAAGTATAATATTAGACATAGAGTAGCCACCCCTTATCACCCACATTCGAATGGACAAGCTGAAATTTCAAATAGGGAGATTAAAAACATACTAGAAAAAGTGGTCAAACCCAATAGAAAAGATTGGTCGTTTAAACTCGAGGATGCACTTTGGGCATATAGGACTGCATATAAGACACCCCTAGGTATGTCTCCTTATAGACTTGTGTATGGCAAAGCATGTCACTTACCAATCGAATTAGAAATTAAAGCATTTTGGGCACTAAAAGAGTTGAATTATTGCGTGACCGATGCGGGAACATTGCGGTCTTTGCAATTACATGAGCTTGATGAGCTTAGACATATGTCCTATGAAAATGCTAAAATGTATAAGGAAAAGACCAAGATTTGGCATGATAGTAGACTTAGGATTAAGGACTTCAAGAAAAGCCAGCTTGTCTTATTATTTAATTCACGATTGAAATTATTTCCAGGCAACCTTAAGTCTAGATGGTCAGGTCCATTTGTAATAACTAATGTGTTTGTTCATGGTGCAATCGAGATTAAGAACCTGCAGCAAGGGCAACCGTCATGGTTAATGGTGCAAGATTGAAGCACTACTATGAGGAAGGAGATGTGAAGACTCTCTCGGCCTTCCTCTTGACTGAAACGTGAAAATAAGAACGAGAGAGGACGAGTGATTACTGTGCTCGTCCATGCGAGGCTCATGCCTTAGTTTATTTTTGTTATTTTTCCGGTTACTGTTTGTGTATATTGTTGTGTGATTTTAATTACGGATTTAATGTTAATTTTATTTCTTTTTGTAGGGAATCGATAGAGGGAATCAAGGAGATCAAATCAAGATAAAAAATCGAGGGAGATATTGGGCCAAATCAAAGATGCAGTTGAGAGAAGATTGGCATTTAAACACAGAAAATCTCCAACGGTCACTAAAATTGCGCTGGATTTGCAGAATCCGCAACGGAAATAGCCGTTGGGATTTCCATCATTACTTATATCCGTTAGAAGCGCGATGATCCGTACGCTTCCCCCATTATCTGAACTCCAAGAAATCAGTCTTTCTCTTCATCTGCAATTCCTCTCCTCATATTCCCACGATTCAACAATGGTGCTAACGAGAGCTGAAAGATCTGCGTCCAAGAAGAAGGCTGACGACGCTGAAATTGCTGCGAGGGAAGCACTTCTTGCCCTTGCAGATGCTGAGGCTGCGCGCACTGAACGACTCCCCAAACTGCCGATCCGCAAGAAGAAGTGGAAGGTAGTTACGGAGATACCTGCTGGACCCTCTGAACCAGCAGGAACACCCAAGAAACGCAAGTGGAGCATGGCGGTGGCCGAAGAAGCGAGCAAGAAAAAGACTCCCTCTGTGGAGAGTCAAGAAAGTGACCGTCGGTCACACGAGTCAGCCAAGCAGAGCTCTTCGCCATCGCCACCAGCGCGAAGCCCTGAGCTTTCGCCATCGCCACAGAGCTCTGAACACACACCACCGGCGCAGAGCCCTGAAGCATCACCCACTTCCCCACAACCTGACCCTGAATTTCCATATGGAGTGCATCAAGAATCGACGCAGGGTAGTGAGGAAGCTGAGGAAGACGAGGTCTTCTCTCCTTTGAGGGAAGCCAGCCCTGAGAGCCCTGCGCAGAGGGATGATTCGATGGACGAGACACTGGGGGATTGCCTCCAGCAGATCACAACCAAGGCAAGGTTGAAGAGGAAGGCAGCCAAGGTTGTCAAGGCCAAACGGCCAAAGAAGTCCAAGAAAAAGAAATCCAGGAGGGCGCCTTCATCAGAGAAGGGGAGTGATGAGCCGTCTCTGAAGAAGCTCAAGATTGAGGCTGCTGAGTCAGCCAAACCGAAAGACAAAGGGAAAGCCAAGCTTTACCCTGAATATGAGCCTCAATTAGTGAGGTACGTGTCCTCTGATGCTGAGTCCAGAGGCACTGAGCTGAGGAAGAGGGAACTGCTGCACGAGAAGGGATTCCTAGACGCCCTCACAGACCTGCCGCAATTCTTGCGCGCAGGGATCACGAATCACGGCTGGGAGGAGCTGTGCAGACCACCCAATCCAGCCTACTCCAGCATGGTGTATGACTTTTACGCCAATTTGATGAATCCTGAGGATGGCCTGTCTGTGGTCAGAGGAGTCGAGGTGGACTTCTCAGCGAAGGCGATCAACGAAGCCTATGGCCTCAAGGGCCAAAAACACACTGACTATGCAAGGATCGTTGATGAGCCAACAGAAGCTGTCCTGGAGGAGGCAATTCGGATCATTGGCCAGCCAGAGGCATCGTGGACAGTATCGCGCAATGGGAGGCACACTCTCATGAGTGCCAACCTCACAGCCAAGGCGGCTGTATGGTTTTCATTTGTGCGCAGGAAGCTGTCCCCAGTGACCCATGAGACCACCATCAACCAAAGCAGATCGCTGCTGGTCTACGCGATCATGCGAGGTCTCACAATCAACGTGGGCGAGGTCATTGCAGCTTCAATTGCTGACTGCGCCAAGAAGGGTAAGGGCCCACTTTTCTTTCCTAATACAATTACTAAGCTCTGCTTACGTGCAGGGGTCCCAATCGAGCGAATGGAAAGGCAGCTGGCCTACACAGGGCACTTGGAGTTGCCTACAGGCTTGAGGATGCGAAGGAAGGGGAACATGGAGTTCGAGCTGGATGGTTTGGTTGCTGCTCAGTCTCTGTCCATGGCATGCCTGATGGATCTGCAGAAGAGGATGGCTCAATGGGCCACATATGCGCAGGCGAGGGACAAGGAGGTCGTTGATCAATTGGGATGCATCTTCCCTGAGTTTCCCACGAACCTAATGACTCCATGGGCGCCTCCAAGGCCAAGAAGGAATGATGAAGATGAGGACATCTGAGTGCTAGGCACTCAAGGGAGTATTGCTGTTCCCTTAAAATAAGAAAAAAAACAAACTGCTTTTTGTTGAACCATGTGAATTATGCTGTTTTGAGTTAATATTTTGATCTGTTTTAGTTCTTTAATTGTAGTATTTAAATTTGTTTAGTGTAGTCTGATGATAGCTGAATAGGTAGATTCGTTTAGTTTCATTTTTGTATAGCTTGAATGACTGGAAAGAGCATGCATAGGGGCCTTGATCACTGATATATCTGCCCTGTATCTATTGCGAAATAATTGCGGAAACCGCAATTTTTATTAGTAAATGCATGTTTTTGACTGACTGTTTAGCTAGGCTGGTTCTGTTTAAATTTTGTCTTTTGCTGCTATCTTGACTACCTTATATAGCTTATCTCAAAGCATGCTGGATGAGTGTCATAGGACACCATTTGATAGTTTAAATTAACCTCTAAAAAGGGCTCAGCATGCATAGCTTTAAGTCCTTACCTGACTGTTTTTATAAATTTCTGCTGCTGTGATATTAACTTTTAAAATGTTCTGTCTATGCCTAGGGCTTTTAGATTCTCTTTGTTTTACCTTAGACTAGATGCTTCTAGGACAAGTTTGGGGGTGTGTCACCTCAGACACTCATTGGGGACAATGAGTAGTTTAAGTTTGAGGGAGGTCACCCTAGGCCTAGGAACATTCCTCTCTCCCTTAAAGCATAAGCATTCTTCTTCTCCTTTACAAAAAAATGATGAGCTGAAAAAAATAAAAATGAAAAAGAGAATAAAAAGGGGAGTCTCTCTTAGGTTGCTGAGTAATCAGTGCCAAGTGTGTAACCCACAAGTGGCATTGCATCAAAAGGCAACCAAAGGAGAGGCTCCACCAAAGTAAGAAAGAAAAAGGAAGAAATAGGGAAGAAGAATGTATACCTAGAAGTTGCAGCTTTGTGGCTTAGATGTCCTGAATAAAAAGAACTCTGATCCTCAATTAGCTGAGCACAAAGTTGTAGCTTGTAGGGTTGTTTAGGGAGATGAATGTATGTCCAATGTAGTGATGCCAGGGTTTAGGTTGTTCTCTAAAAGTACTACTGTCACTGTTAATACTAAGACTGGCATGACTCTAAGGAATCCTAGGTAATTCAAAAGTAAAAGCTAGAAGCATGTACTGAGTCTGGGGTAAAGCTAGGTAGAATGTGAAACCTTAGGGATAGATGCACGATATGATAAAAGCAAGTAGATCAGTCGTAGGGAGTTAATGAAACAGCAGGAGTAATAGGCGTGCGAAGGCAGAAGAAGCAATGTAAAAGGTTAGTTGTAAACTTAGAAGTGTGTCACAGGACAGCACTGCTATAGATAGGAATGTAGGGGAGTCAGTAAGTGGTTAAAGAAGATGAAACAGCAGCCTAGGCAAGTCCTTAGATTGCTCGAGGACGAGCAAAACCTTAAGTTTGGGGGTGTGTTACGTCTCCAAAAGTGACCTTTTTAGGACTTATTTAGCTTAGAAAGATGTACACTCTTAGGTGTTTTTGATAGGATTTAGCTTAAACCTATGCTTATATATGAGATTTAGAAGAAGGTAGCTAAATTAGGACTTGTGTGCAAAAGGAAAGAAAAGGAATGAAAAACGAAGTAAAAGAAGGAAAAATGTGCATTGCGGCAGCATTGCGGAAACATTGCTAAAACCGCAATGTTTCAAGTGAAATCCGTAAGTTGACTGATCCTTTTCTGTTATTTTCCGTTATTTCAGGGATTCGTTCTTTCTCCTCCATCCATTTTGAAGTATGACGTTGAAGATGGATGGTTCTCCTTGGCCCAAACGCACCTGCAGATTACTATAAAAGGGGGTCAAAGTAGAGGGTTTGATCATCATCCGAAAGCGTAGAAGTCTCTTCGCAGCTCCATCTTTTCTCCTGTTTTTCTTCTCCGTCTGTTGGTTTGAGAGGTTCAGCTGTTGGAGTCGACAATCTGATAGGAAGGAGAGAAGATTCATCTTCTCTCCTGATTGGATTCATCCAAGCAAGGCTACCCTTTCTTCCCTTTCAGCCGAGGCATTTGCGACGAGGCGTTCAAGCTCAATTACTGCTTTCTGTCTTTTATTTCTAATTTCCAGCTCTGTTTAGTTGTTGTTTCTCTTCCAGTAGCTAGCTCATTTCATTTCGTTGTCTTCTGTCTTTATGCTATTCACTTTAAGCTTTCCTTTGTTCATTCAAACAATCAAGTAATCAAAGCACAATTCATTATTTCACAGCTTCTTATCTTTTGCTGCTACTGTTTTACCTTGTTGTTTTAAGTTTATTTCTCTTCTAAGCATGTCTACTTCATCTCTTATTTTTGTTCTTTCTATATCCATGAGTAACTAAGTCACATAGGGGCATGCTGATGACAATACTATAGGCTAAAAAACGTGAACCAAGCATGTAGGATAGCTCTCGAAGCATTGATTGTATGTAAGCTTCATCCCACGGGCAATTTCGATTGGCCATCCATTTTGTCCAAAGAACTCCTAACCTCTGGAAGGAGTAAGAGTTCAGAGTCATACACTCATACTAGCCTTTCAAGGTAGCCAGAAAACGACCTAGGAATAGGCGTTTTCCTAGTACAAACCATAACTTTCTACTTTAACAAGATGCTTAAGACCTTACTTGGACATGAGTAAACTAAAGAATCTAATGCATGAAATCGGAAGATACATGAGATTAAGTTAGTTTGATGCATAGTGAGTTGATCCAATGCTTGAGAATCGTATGAAAATGTCTATAGAGGAGTCGTTAGTAGCCCTTGTTTCTCCATTTTACACACTTTCGCTGTTAGTAACATTGCGGTAGAATTGCTGTTCTCGCAATTCTGCTAAGTTAAAAATTCTGCTTGACTACTTTTCTCTTCGTTTATTGATTTCTTCTCTTTTCATTTGAGTTTATCTTTGACTTGCACTTGTTTATGTTGCTACCCTTTACATATTCCTTAGAAATTAGACAACTTAAAACCAATTCTCCCCCATCAAATCCACCCATTCTTTCTTAACAATACACTTCACGAGTAGCTAATAATAAATCTCTGTGGGAAAACGAATGAAAAAATACTTACTACTTGCTATAAGATCATGTATGCTTGCATGTTCTGAGTGCTCTCTCTCTCTTATTGCTTATTTATTTTACATATTGAGCACGCAACAGGAACGTAGCGCAGAACAGAAGGGTTCGAAATTTTCTCGTCTTTCAAGGCCTTAGCCTTCGTAGGACTGACGGATGTCTTGCTTTCACAAAACTTGGGAACATTTTCTTCTTTGATTGATTCTTTCCCTGCGCAAGTCTTCTGCTCCCCGCTGATCAAAGGGATTTCTTTTGGCATTATTTCTTCTATGTTGCTGTTATTTATATAAAACTTTGCATCCGCGAAATGAGACTCGGCCTCTGAAAATGGCTTAGTGTCTGCCTCAACCTTTTTGACGCCGTTCTGGTAAAACTTGAAGCATTGATGCAAGGTGGAAGTTATTACCCCATTTCCATGAATCCAAGGGCGACCCAACAATATTTTATAGGTAGTCCTGGAGTCTATGACATGAAATAAGGTATGTGCTTTTAAGTCTCCGATGATGAGCTGTAGGCGAATCATGCCGATCGCTCGTTGTCCTCCCTGATTGAAACCCTGGATTACCAGCTTGCTACTTGATAGCTCTTCCATCAGGATGCCAATCTCCTTCATGACTGATTTCGGCATTATGTTGACGGCCGATCCATCATCAATGAGGATTCGACCGACCCTCTGTTCTCGAATGTATCCTGAGACAAACAAAGGTCTATTGTGAGGTTTTGACCCCAACATCAAATCATCATCAGTGAAGCTTATGGACATGCAATCAGACGCGCATGCATGTGCTGTAGAGGTTGAAGGTTCCGAAACATTAGAGTCCTTCAACGTGTTGACGTGAGCAGTTTTGTCCATTTGAGGCGAATCTACTACATTGAGGGAAGGTGTATCGTCCAGCTTTATTACCAACTCCGTTGAACTTGGAGTGGCGTTGTCATCCTCGATTGCCACAGCGACATGGCACGTAGCAGCTTCAACTATTTCTTCCTGCTTCTCATTAAAGAATCCCTTGGGAAAAAATTCCCGTAGGGTCATAGGCTGCTGGGGTCGAGGGAGGTCTTTGTTTTCCTCCACGACAAGTTTTGGCCTTCTCATACTCTTTCTTCCTTTTCTCTTTGGAAGTTTGCTTTTTCGCCTATACTCTCGAAGTAGGCGGGCTTCTTTCTGAACAGGTCTCTGTCGCCGCATTTTCCGACGAGTTACGACGGTCCATCCTTCATCCTCATCGCCAACGGGTTCGGGCTTCACCCGCGAAGTCTCCTGTAGGATTTCATGTTCGTATCGAACGATTACAGGTTCGCAAGTCCCGAACTGGATCAAACTCTCCTCTTGCTTCTTAGGAGAGACAGGAGATAATTGAATGTCGGAGTTCAATGTTACGGCGGCGTGGTTTGCTTGAGCTATCTCGTCGAGATCCAGCTCAATCTTCTTTTCACTAGCTAACTTCATGATTAGCTCTTTCAAGACGAAACATTTTCCTATAGAATGACTGACGACCCGGTGGTATTTGCAGTAGTTAGGATCATTTACCTTTCCTAACTCCTCCGGTCGTTTGCACTCTGGCAGTTGGATGAGTTGCGTTTCCAGCAATTGCTCTAACATATCGAGAATGTCAGAGTCTGGAAACGGGTAGATCTTTTCTTGTCTTTCTTTCAACGTAAGGCGACGTCTTTCGCCTTTGTCATTTCTTGCTTCCGTTTTGTTTTCCTTTGCTTTGGAGGAAAACCTTAAAGGGGCCGTGTTGACGACCATGGATTCTTTCACGACATTCTTCGTGATCTTCCCAACGCTTTTCATTTCCGTCTTTGTTTTCTTTACGTCGGGGATTAAGAGGTCTTTGTTTCCTCTATTGGCAATACTCAACTCCATATCATGGGCGCGAGTTGCCAACTCCTCAAATGTTTGGGGCTTTATCCCTTGCAGGATGTAGTGAAGTCCCCAATGCATGTCGCCGATGCACATCTCGACAGCAGACACTTCCGTGAGTCAGTCCTTGCAGTCAAGACTCAACGATCTCCAGCGGTTAATGAAGTCGACGACAGGTTCGCCCATTCTTTGGCTAGCATGCGAGAGTTCAGACATGCTGACTGTTCGCCTCGTGCTGTAGAAGCGATTCAAGAAGTCTCTTTCAAACTGCTCCCAACTGTCGATCGTCTCGGGTTCCAAGTCGGTGTACCAGTCAAAGGCGTTTCCTTTCAAAGTTCGGACGAATTGCCTAACCAGCAAGTCTCCGCGAGTTCCAGCATTCTCGCATGTTTCGACGAAGTGGGCAATGTGTTGTTTAGGATTGCCCTTCCCATCGAATTGTTGAAACTTTGGCGGCTGATACCCAATGGGCATTCTTAAGTTGTCGATCCTCTTGGAATACGGTTTGGTATACAAGTGGGTGCTTTGGGTTGGTCCACCGTACTGGACTCGGATGGTGTTGGTAATCATGTCCTGCAGTTGTTGGACAGATAAGGAAGCGACTGACGTCGAGTGTTGCGTTTGGTCTTCCTGGATGACCATTTTTTCTTTGTCATTCTTTCTGGCCGCAGGAGTTAGGCTTGACTCCGCGACCTCACAACTTTGCATCTGACTCCTTAGTTGGGAAATCTCAAAGTCTTTGTCCTCGACTGCTTTCATCAGGAAACTAATTTTCTTTTCCATTTCAGCCATCGCTTCGTCGTTAGTACGCGCATCCGCCATCATTACAGATACGTTGGAGTCAGACACCTTCTCCGGTTGATCAGAGGAGGGAACAACCTCATCGAGCAAAGGATTGTCCTTGATGATTATCCCAACCTGCTCGGACTCCGTCAGTCGTTTGTATATTTTGCGCACTATGGCCGGAGTGTGTTCGTCCGTCCGCGAGACTTCTTTGATGACGCGGCTGCGGGTGGCAGGTCCTCTGTAAGGGCTGTTGGAACTGACAGCCTTGAATGTTGTTTTCTTTGATGCCATTGTAAAAAAATTTTGTTGAGAGAGAGAGATGAAAGGTAGAGTGGTCCCACCGGGCGTGTCAATCTGTTCACACGAGAATTCGAACGACGAATGGAAATTCGACACGTGTAAATGAATTTGAATTTGTATTGATGTATTGTATTTATCAGTGCGTAGTGGATTACAATCTCTAATATTTGATCCTTTGATTCTCTCTCTTAAATGTAACGTACTCGAGGGCTTCGTAGCTTGTTCTCGAGGTTGAATCTTCAGCTTCGCGTAGCGGTGAAGTCTTCAGGTGTTTGATCTTGAAGTGACGTTCAGTCTTCAGGATTCAAAGAGTCTTCGCTGTTTTGGAATTCTCTCTGAGTTCTTAGGAGAAGAAATTTTTTGAACCTTAAAAATGAAAATGAACTCTCTATTTATAGAGTTCTCATGGGCCTGGTGGGCTTGGGCCTGGATCCAATGGGCTTGGGTTTGAACCCAATGGGCTTTTGAATCTTGGGCCCAATGGGTTTGATCTTTGGGCCAAGTTGTCTTTTGCATATCTTTCTGGCCCGATTCGATTTCGAGCCCAATTGCAGTTTGACCGAATTTGCTCGGTCAAGTCTATCTGATCCCCGGTCGTGATGGAGACACGTGGCGACCGCTGATTGGCCGAAATTTCTCGGTCAACAACCATCTTTAAGTTCTTTGAATAAATTATTAGTGTACGTAATCAAGTCTTATCTAAAATTACAATTATCAACATTGCATCAAAACAAAAACTAATGTTGAAGCTTTAGATCAAACAATCACATCTATAAGTTTTCATCATACAATAATTATAATATTTTTTTAAAAAAAATTAAATGCATCTTATCCTATATAATTTTTCATAAAATAGTAATGATTATTATAATTATGTAAAAAAGAAAAAAAAGAACAAGCTAAATACACCTATGAGAAAATACCAATGAAGTTAAAACATATTTGAAGCTTTAGACTGTTGAGATAATTACTATATTCTATAATTCAATTATCCTTCTCTTATGTGAACCTAATAGGAAATTAGACAGGTAGAAGCAACAATCACATTCAAGCACATAACAAAAATAATTTTAATATGGTAAAACTTTTTCAATGCGGAGTAAAAAATCACAAATCAAAGTCAAAATCTCCACTATAATCAATAATGGACTACACCAAGTTCTCCCCAGTCAGAACTAGAGGCATAAAACAATAGATATCTCAAGATGATTAATCTATGCAACAAATGACAATAATTAAGGAGAGTCAATAAGAAAGATCTCACTTAAATTGACAATCACATACCCACTGAAATCTGATTGTAGGTTGGTCCAAACGAAATCTCCATCGATCAGATTGAAGACCCTTAATCCCAAAATTTGTAGCGCTGACCCCAAGTTAGATATGGAGACTCTTTGGTATTTTTTTTACAACACACCACCATGTCATAATTCTATCTTCATTTTAATTGGGGAGGTTAATGAAATAGTTGTTTTGAATCAATTTCAATGGAGAATGGTCAAAACAAAACTTTTGAAATGATAAGGGTGTATTGGCAAGATATCATAAAGTCCAGGAACATAATTGAAACTTGTCACTTTTGCCACGTGTACCATTATTTTATAAGTCACCACCAAGTTACTTTTTCGTCTCCATTTTGAAAAAGTTTATAGAATGGTAGTTTTGAAACAAGTTTAAATGTTTAAGGATAAAAATGAAAATTTTGAAAGATCAGAAGTATAAATAAAACCTATCATAAAGTTCAAAGACATTTTGTATAATTTAACATAAATTTATTAGACATAAAATTGAAAGCTCAAACTGTATTGACACCTTTTAATTTTAGAAACCCATTAAACACATCTATTAAACATTTTCTAGAGATAAAAATCTTATTAGATACAACTTTGTGAGACTAGAGAAATATTTTATACAACTTTGTGAGAATAGTGAAAAACCTAATTTTGTTCAAAACGAGACTTCTAGAAAAATTTAATACGTTGAAATAAATTTGAAGTGGATTGATTTTGTATAAATGTTAACGTCTCTAAGGTATAATCTTGTTGATTGACATGTTAGCTTATTGACTTTCTTGGATAAATCGGTTGACTTGTTGTTGGCTGGTTGATCTTCTTGGATCAACCGATTGACTTGTTGATCTTCTTGGACCAGCTGATTAACTTGTTGATCTTCTTGAAGCCTCGTGGTCTTCGAGTCTTCTGAATTTTGAATATTTGATGCTTCTGAATTCTCTGGATTCTAGAATGAACCTAGTATAGACTTGGTTGACTGAGCCTAACTTTTGGGCTTTGGACCTATTTGAGCTTAATCCAATCATTTTTAATAAATTGTGATTATTTAAATTAGACCCAATTCTTTTTAGTAATCTGGGTTTAAATTAACTCCGGATCCAAACTTAAGTCATCCGAGAAATCAAGTGATATGTAAGTTTGTAATTATCCCAAATATATATTTTACGTAATGAACCAAAATTTATTATTACATTTGTATGCAATTCACATTATGTTTCTTGTTTTTTCTTAGAATATTTGTTTGGTGAATTTGTTTTCAAAATAATTTTGGATTTTATGGTCCAAACTAATAAATATTCTATAAACAAACTGTTTTTAGATTTTTTTTTTTTTTTTTTTTTTTTAATTGAGGGGAGAATCAAACCTATAACCTCTTAGTACTTAGGTGATATATTATGTGGATTGAGTTATGCTCATATTAATAAAAAAAATAAAAACTTTAATAATTATACTATTCCATGGTTTTTTTATTCAATAACATCAAAGATTTGATCTCTTGATTGAAAGTATATGCCTTAATTAGTAGAGCTATGTTCAAGTTCATATTTATTTGTTGTAAAAAAAAAAGTATATTGAGAAAGGAGATTCAAACCTAAGATCTCTTACTCGTAATTCATATATTATGCCGGTTGAGCTATAATTCATATATTATGCCGGTTGAGTTATAATTCATATATCATGACTCATTAAATATACCTTGAAACAACTAATGTGTGCATAGTTCAAAGTAATTGACATGTACTCAAATGTGTAGGTTTTAGTCAAACCGAATATAGCTCAATTAACATAAGGTTGTGCCCGTGACTAAGAGGTCATGGGTTCAATCCTCGCATTAATTAAAATATCGTTGCGAAAAAAAAAAATGTGTAGGTTTTAAGTCTCACCGTTCACTTGTTAAATTAAAAAAAATATATAATTTCAAATTAGTAAATTATCAATCATAAGACTATAACATAACTCAATATTAGTAAATTATCAATCATAAGACTATAACCTAACTCAATAGATAAGACATTCGAATGACTCGACGTCTGGTTTGATCCGGTCCGGTTAAGTTTAAAAAGAAAAAAAATATATAAAATTAGTAATTTATCCCATGAAAGAGATAAAATCACATGAGGATCCAGCAAAGCTTGGGTGGAATCAAGTTCAGGAGATTGCGCTTGATAATTTTCAAACAAAGTGTCAAACGGCGACATGCAGAGAGAGAGAAAGAGAGAGAATTGCCAAATCGTTTCTGATCTTTTGGAGCAGCAAGCTTTTCAAAAAATTCCCAATTTTCCGACGAATTTTGGGGATTAATTTTATAATTTTTTTGTTTAAATTATAATGAAACCTAGCGATTTGATTTTCGTGGCGATCGCGTTGGTTTTGATTCAATCTCGACTGTCAGCAGCTTCTTCTTCATCTGGATCACAGTCCTCCGATGAAGCTTATGTTACCCTTTTGTATGGCGATGAATTTCTTCTGGGTGTTCGAGTTCTTGGCAAATCAATTCGCGACACTGGCTCCATCAAGGACATGGTCGCCTTGATTTCCGATGGCGTTTCTGACTATGCTAAGACCCTATTAGAGGTTATGTCTTACTTTACTTCGCTCTCTCTTTCCTACAAATTTGAACAACTTATTCATGATTACTTTCTGTCTTTCTTTTGAAGTTTTCAGACTTCAACTTAAATTTGTTGCCTACTTCGAATTCCATCATGTATGTTGATTTAGGACATGTTCGTGGAATCACTTCCTAAGAAACATTTTTTAAGCACTTAGAAAGCCATTTCAAACGAACCCATGTGGTAGAGTTAGGCAGTTGTCCTGATCTTGGCGAGCTGGTTCTAACACTTGAAACTGACAAATTAGAGTCTCACCTCCTTGATTTTTCTGATGTGCTAAAATAAATTCATGATCCCATTTGTTCTGATTTTCTTTTTGGAGTTCATGTATGTGTGTGTGTTTATATTCTATATTACAATGATTACTTTTCTTTTATAAAATGTTCTGCTGCTGAAAATAATTGTGCAGGCTGATGGGTGGATAGTGGAGAAGATTAGTTTATTGGCAAATCCTAATCAAATTCGTCCATCAAGATTTTGGGGTGTCTATACAAAGCTGAAAATATTTAACATGACTGATTATAGGAAAGGTAAACATTGTGATCTTATTGTCCGATTGTACGGAATATAGTGTTCTTTTCAATCATGGAAAACAAAAATCTTGGTAAAGGATGCCACAATGTGGTGATTTTTTTGCTGGAGAACACATTTTACTTTGTGTGTATGCTACCTTTCACAAGCGCCGTTTAGCTGCTTTTTGTTTTATCTCTATTACACTATTGTGCAGTGGTATATCTAGATGCAGATACAATTGTGGTGAAAAATATAGAAGATCTTTTCAAATGTAACAAATTTTGTGCCAACTTGAAGCATTCTGAAAGGCTGAATTCTGGCGTCATGGTTGTGGAACCATCTGAAACTATTTTCAATGACATGATGAGCAAAGTTAATACTTTGCCCTCTTACACTGGAGGTAGTTGATCCTTTTCCTAAATCTTACTTATATTTTATGCTTCCTTTTATGCGTGATTACTAAATTTGATGTTCTATTGGAGAATCTAGAAGATTCTAAATAGAATTTCTAAATTTATTGTTGGGTAACTGGATCATGTAGAAGTCTCAAACTTTGATGGACACCTTGGTTTTAACTTAACAGGGGATCAAGGCTTTTTGAACTCATATTATTCTAATTTTCCCAATGCACACGTTTTTGAGCCAAACTTACCACCAGAAGTGCTACGTTCCAGACCAACTCCTGAAATGGAGCGACTCTCTACTCTTTATAATGCGGACGTTGGTCTTTACATGCTTGCTAACAAGGTATGTCTACTGACAGTTTAAGTGGTTGTTTTACTTAATTGAAAATATATGTATGAATTCTCATCTCTTTCAAATGATACTTCACTATTTACTTTCAGTATTTGCTTTTTCCATGTTATTTAAAAGTTTTAGGTTTAGATCCACTTAGTTAATGTAGTTGGGAAATACTTATTTTTAAGTCAACTAATTATGTTCAGTGGTCTTCTTTTGTCTCACCCTTTAGAGACTTCCACTTGGCACTTGCATTTGTAATAGTTATGGTGACATCCAATCCAAGTATACAAATTCAAATATCTTAATTATGAAGGCATGAATAATGTCAAGAACCAAGCAATTTGAACAATATTTTAGCTTTCTCTGATTATTGTTGCTGGAAACGTGATAAAATTAATCTATGATGGGTCAAGATTTGCATGATCACTAATGAGGTTCCTTCATATCAAATTAATGAAGTTCAAATAAGAAATTTGACCCCTTGCGTCTTTTATCAGTAGTTTCTTTTTTCCTTTCGGACTTAGAAACTTGTTTGGTTTCTTATAAAAAAAAAGGAAACATTGTTCTACTGTGTTGGAATATTTTCTCTGTGTTTAGTAATAACATGTGTTACATGTGTACAATAATGAATGTTATACCTTGAGTTACAATTTAGTTTATTACAACTTGATTGTAAACTCGAAGTATAAAAGTATATCCAGAGGTAGCCTTAGTACCCTAGGTGGATGACCTGTGGGGTTTTGAACTGAACTATAACCACTTTGTTAATTCGTTAAATCTAATGACATTGGCACTTCTCATAAAATTTAAATAAAAGTGAATAAGAATCAATGAAATGTTGTTTGGCCTTAGTTGAGAACTTGAGTAAAGAGTAGTTAGGGGATACAGAATTTAAGAGTGCGAATTCGTTTATTTGATGTAACTACTTGAGCCAGATGAAAAGAAACTTTCACGTCCAATTTTGATTTGAAAGGGGGAGATCCTGTAGTATCCTATCCAAATTTTCTTTCCTTGGGGTTAAAGGAATAATTAATGAGTTAATAGAACGTCATATTGACGATGAAATCTATAGCTATTCGTGGAACCTCATGTAAGGACCCTAGATAGGGGTATATGGGCAATATGGGTATGTTAGTAGTAAGGGCATATAGGGTAAATACTTAGGAAGTTAGTTAGAGTATGTGGTTATAAATAGAGGGAGTGAGATTAGAGGAGAAAAAGTCAATTGGTTAAGTAGACTAAGGCTTGGGATAGTTCTCAAGATGGGAGGGTGCAAGTACCTATAATCACTTGTAATCTTGTATTTCATATATCTTTTCATATCAATACATTGAAGTTCTTGATCCCGTTAGGCGGTGTCCTAACACCTCACAACTCACATTAATAATACCTCATATGTGAAATGTTTTTTGTTATCCCTTTAGATGAACTTACCCATTTGTATACTCCTTTTGGCTGGATGGATGGAATGAAGTGGGCACTTTGGCATCTGTCCTCTCAAATTTGTACAAGTTAACCAACAAACAATTGGCTGTCAAAAGGAACCTACAGCAGACTTATGGAATCCTATCGCTCAAAATGGGGGCACGGGCTTTTGAAGAAGAAACCTAAAAGAGTTGGAGATAGCCGAATGGGCGTCCCTAATAAACCTACTTCCTCAAGTGGAACTAAGGGAAGAAGCGGATCAATGGCTTTTGGCTCCTCGACACCTCGGTGACATACACGGTCAAACCTTTCTCCCATTTTTTGAGGTTTCACACCCTTTTTTTGATTAGCGACTCTGGGCAACAAAGGACCCCTGTTTCTCAACATATGGAAAGAAAATCTCCTAAAAATGTAAAATTCTTTCTATGGGAATTTGCACATGGAGGCGTCAACACTGCAGACATGTTACTAAGATGGACGCCTTATTTTTGTCTATCCCCAAGCTGCTGCTGTGTTTTATGCTAGAGGCATTCAGAGCGCTAAAGTAACATCTTCATTATCTGGCCCTTTTGCACATTCCTTTTGAAGCTTTGGGTTGGTTTTTCACCTGTCCGGTCAATGCTCATGATTTGCTTACATGTTTACTAAGCTTCAAAAGGAATGTGCAAAAGGAACCAACCCAAAGCTTTGACCGGACAGATGAAAAACCAAGGAAAAATCTATATCATAAAGCTTTCTTCTTGAGTTTTCCGAGAGAAAGAAACAGCCACCTTTCCAAGGAAAAATGTACTAGACAGGAAAATTTTATTGACTTGGTTCTCTTTATTGCTTTCTACTGGTGTAAATGTTCATGGCCTTTTAGGTATGGTATGACACATCTAATCTCATTGCCCGATGGAGAAGTTCTTTGTAATTCATCCTAGATGGTTTGGAAGACCTTTTCCTTCCTTTTTTGTATATTTCATTCAATCAATGAAATAATAGTTTCTCCTAAAAAAAAAAGTCTGCATTTTGATACACAAACTGGGATCTCAGTTTATGATGAATCTCTTGGTCAATGAAATCGAAGAAGGGGCCTCTTTCTCTTACTCTTCTTTTTACTGTCAAGAACCATCTGGATAAATGGTTGAGTGACAAAACAAGGTCTTTCTCACGCCCCTCTCTTTTCATGGACCTAGTCAACAAATGATGCTTGATTAGCCCCTCTTCAAGCTGATTGGGAAATTTATGTGGCAAAAATTACGAGGTTAAATAGCTTCTCAATAAGACCTCGAAAAATGTAAAATTGGGCCAAAATGTATCCAAAGAAGGTTAAAAGTTTCTTGTGGGGAGCATAAAGCTTTCGTAGAGGCATCAAGATTAAACATGCATCACCACAAATCAAAACTCATGGGTATTAAGCAGCAAGTCAGCTGCAAATGGGCATTTGGCCCAATTCATATTTGGGGGTTCCTCTCCATTGTAATCATCGATCTTATCTCTTTTGGCTGCCAATCCTCGTGAAAGTGGAGAAGAGACTGTCCAATTGGAGGCATTCACACATTTCTAAGGGGGCAGACTTACCCTTATAATAGGCCACTCTCTCACATCTCCGTCTACTATTTATCTCTCTTTCCTTTGCCTAACAAGATTGCCTTCTCTTTAGAGAGGATCTACTGGAAATTTCTTTGGTCAGGGAACAAGGAAAAGATGGCATTCGTCTCATTAAATGGGATTTGGTGAAGTGTCCTAAAACAGTGTAACAAGGTCCTCCTTGCAAAATGGCTTTGGAGATTTCATATAGAAAAGGAAGCGCTATGGACGAAAGTTATAGTGGCAAAGTATGGAGTCAATCATTTTGATCTTAAGCCTGGAAACAAATCCTTATCTACTGCTAGATGCCCGTGGAAGGTTATTTTACAGCAAAAGGAGCTTCAACATTTTGTGTAAGGTAGGCAATGGATTTTGTACATCATTTTGGAAGGACCCGTGGAATTGTCATATATCTATAGGCAGCGCCTTCCCCTTACCGTTCGTTCCTTCAAACTACAAGGAAGCATCAATTGCAGAAATGAAATCTTCGCATTCTTGAACTTTTTTGTTTCTTTTCATTAATCCATTTCTCTTCTAAATCTTTAGCCTCTAATGGTTTTAGTGTTCATGCTGCAATAAGCTGATATGGGTTGGCCGAATCCCTAAAAAGGTGAAATTCTTCATATGGGAGCTTAGCCATGAGTGTATTAACACATATAACATGATGCAAAAGAGACTTCCAGAACATTGTATATCCCCTAGCTGCTGCCACATGTGTGTTGCTAATGAAGAAACACAAGAACATTGTATATCCCCTAGCTGCTGCCACATGTGTGTTGCTAATGAAGAAACACAAATCCACCTTTTCAGTGAATGCTCTTTTGCAACCAATTTTTGGAACTTCATACAGCCTTTGGTTGGTCCTTCCCCTGTCTGGGTGATATCCTCTCTCTTTTATATACTTTGATAATGGGCCACCCTTTCAAGAAAGCTAAAAAGACTATGGCTTTGCTTTGTCCGTGATTTTATGTGGAATCTGTGGAATGAAAGAAATACTCGTATCTTTAGGGATATCCATAGAGTTGCACATCATTTCATCGACTCAACATCTTTTCTAGCTATCACTTGGAGCAGCAAGTTATCTCCGCCTTTTTGTTATTATGATCTCACTACCCTCCATAATCAATGGAGGAGTTTTTTGTAATTTTCCTGGATAGGATATCTTTTGTAATACTTTTCATTTTATCAATAAAAAAAGAGAAAAAAGACATTGAAAACTAGATGTTTCTTCTTTGGTGCTTGGGTAAAGTTAAAGGATTAAAAGTGTGAAAGAGAGCCCGATGGTGTGGCTGATACATCTCTAGTTTTACCACCTATCCGTTATACTTATTCAAGAAAGAAAAAAGACAACAACAATATCATGAAGGAAGTTGAATGAGGATAGGGAAGTTATACCACAAAGTTGGTTTATGTCATGTGAGGTCTAAAGTGGTTATGGGCCGTTATTAGAAGTTATATGTTTGTGTGGGTGATTGAATTAGTATTTAAGTGAAGTAGTTATGTGTGTAAAAACTATCGTATCTGTGTTTTATGTGTGGAGAGTCCAAACCTCTCGAATGTTTGGGTTGTATGGAACTTTCTCTTGAATGTTTATGAATAATTCTCTGGAGTATCGATCCAGTTGTGTATCAGATTCATGAAATTGAAGTAGTCAACATTAATCAAGAAAATTTGGAAACGTTTATTATTGATGATGCTTTCCGCTAAGTGTTTTTAAAAGCTCAAGGCGCAAAGAAAAGTGCGGGCTTTATTTTATGAGGCGCACGATAGATAAGTGTAAATAATTTTTTTATATATGAAAGAAAAATAGTAAGATGATGAAAAGTTCAAGAAAATAGAACTTTTATTTAAGATTGAATGAATATTCATGTGGTTCTTCCTTCAAATCAGACTTTTTTTTAAAAAAAAGGTAGGAAAGTCAGGCTCGAGACGCGCGCCTCAAGTGGGCTTTATTAAGTGAGCCTCGCTTCTTTCCTTGAGCCTAGGTGCACCAAGGCGCGCGCCTGAGTGGACTTTTTAAAACACTAGGGGTTGACGTTTATGGGCGTCGGTGACTCGTTGGGTTCCATATTTCTTTATGAGCGTCGGTAACACGGTTATTTTGTAATTATTCGTTAAACTTGATTTTGCTTGATTGGAGCCCCTTTTTATAATGGGGTTCCTTTTCGGGGCTTGTTTTTTTGTATGTCCTTGTATTCTTTCATTTTTTTCTCAATGAAAGCTTGGTACCTTTTCAAAAAAAAAAAAAAAAACACTAGGGGTTGTTGATGTTTTGCTTGCCAACTAAGAAGTTAATGAGTTATTCTCCTCACTCCCAAGTCCTGAGGATATTAGCATTAAAAGGATAAACATCTGGCGGCAATCAAATAGAAAATTTAAATGTGGCTCCCTCTTCAAATGGTTGTTTTCGGCTTCATGGAAAACTAAGACTAGGAGTAATCAATTCAAAAAGTCACCATGAGGAGTGAGATTTAGATGATAGTTTATTTGGAGATTCATTTAGTTTCTATGTAAGTGTGAGTTCTGGTGATTGTAGAATTTCCTATTTACCCTATTTCTCCATTCATTCCAAAAAAATAAAAAAAGAGAAAGAAAGAAAGGATTTGTCAACGTATGGCCTCGACACCACCATGGTTACAGAAGGAGGTAAAGAAAAAAAAAACCACAAGGGAATGAAACAAGTGATTAATAAAATGGTTGCGATTTTTTTTTTTAACAAGAAACGTAACTTTTCATTGAAGAGATGAAAAGAGACTAATGCTCAAAAGATACAAACTTGAAACTTCTCAATGGAGTGAAACAAAAGCGGTAAAGGTAATAATAAGAACTAATAAGAAGACAATAATAAGATTTAAACAGGGAATATAAAAGCATTTCAATTGGCATATATGAATGTCCTGTAAAGAGAAACCATCGAACAACTTGGAAAGGGAGCACCAAGAGGTAGCCTTCGGAAAAGCAGAATCAAAACGATCAAGCCAAAAAAGGTGCTTATTCTAGAAGATCCTTTGGTTACGCTCCAACCATAAGTTTGATAAAATAGCTTTAACGGTGTTAACCCAAAACGCATAAGCCTTTGGAGCCAAGGAGGGGCCAATGAGCAAAGAAAGAATGCTTTCGTTGAAGATGTTGGAGAAAATCAACTGAAGGTTGAAATAAGAGAAAAACTTGAACCAGCTAGCCCGAGAATTTTTTTTTTATAGGAAACAAAAACCAATGAGTTACATCAAAAGACCTATCATAGATCAAATTACAAGAAACACCTCCGCTGATTAATGAGAGTGGTAAGATCATAGTTACATAAAGGAGGAGATAGTTTGCTCCAAGTTAAAACCAAAAAAGATGTAGAGTCAATAAAAGAGCTTATGTCTCTAGATGCGTCTCTGAATATGCGTGTGTTTCTCTCATTCCAAAGATTCCAAAAGAATGCCCGAACAAAATATAACTAAAGGGTTTTCTTTTCTTTCTTGAATGGGTGTCCTATGATCAAAATATAGATAAAGGGAGAGAATGTTGTCCTCGGTTTTCTTTTCTTTCTTGAATGGGTGTCCTATGATCAAAATATAGATAAAGGGAGAGAATGTTGTCCGGTCGAGGAAAAATCCAACCGAAAGCATCCATCATAAAGATCCAAAATTTTGTGGCATATGGACAGTCACTGAATAGGGAGATCTTAGATTCTGCATTTGATAAACACATATGGCAGCAATTGGGAGAGAGAGAATGCTAAGGAGACCTCTTTTGTAGTTTGTCAAAAGTGTTGATGCATCTATGACTAAGCTCCGATATGAAGAATTTCACCTTTTTTGGGTACCGGCCAACCCAAATTTGTTTGTACAAGGTAGAGTGTTCGCAGAATCCGCTTGATGATAATACTTTGACCATAGATTTAGTAGAAAATGAATTATCTTTTTCCAAATTCCATAACCAAACATCTTCTCTGCCTAAAGATATGAATGGTTCAAAGGTAGTAGTCAAAGAAGCCATTCCTCAGATTCTGCATCATTGAGGTTCCTTCTAAGATGGAGGATCCACATCTTTGATTCAGGGAACCAAATGTCGGCAATAGATGCTTCTTTCTTACGAGAAAGATGAAAAAGTCTTGGATAGAGATGCCTGTAAGCTATTTGTTTCATACCAAACATGTTTCAAAAAATAAGTGCTTTTGCCATCTCCCACCTTTATGGATATGTGTTCATAGATCATGTTCTTCAAGAGGTCAACAGATTTCCAAGGTCCTCTGGATGAGTGCAAGGAAATAGTATTTGGCTTGTGAGTTGTGACCAAAATGTAAAGAACCAAATTTAAGCTCAATAACCCGATGCCAAAGAGCCCTCTTCTGTCTAGAGATATTTCTCAGTTGCGTATCAAGATTTCCTAAGTCTCCTTCCTCGATTGACACTTTAACCATCTCCCACTTTAATAGGTGGTTCCCTTTGTAGTTATTGTTTCCTCTCCATAGGTAGTTTCTAAATAATTTTTCAATGTCTTCAATAACAGATTTAGGAGCCTTATAGAGGGACAAGTAGTATATCCTAGCCAATGTGGCTTGTATGAGGGTCGTCCTTCCACCCTTAGATAATTGGTCCGATCCCCATGCAGACAATCTTTTCAATAATTGGATCCCAAATTGATTTTGTGCTTGTTTTTCCATTCAATGGCAGCCCTAGGTATGTGTTCGGCCATGATCCTCTTTTACAACCATAAAATTCCGCAAGAGAATGTGTTTGCTCGAGAATAAGGGCAATCAAAGAAAATATGATTCAAAGAATCCCCTTCCTGTTTGGAATTACAATAGTTATCCTTTTTAGTATTGCTAGTCTGTTAATATTTGCTGTGGGAATAATCTATACCCTTTATTCTCGCTTTCAGCAGATTAATGATGAAGAGTGTTACCCTATTGGAGATATTGTAAATCCAGGCTTTTCTTTTTCTTTCATTTTTTGTTGGAGTGGAGCTTTATTATGCATTCATTTTCACCCATTAGGTTAGATATAAAAATTCCCTCAGAGTATATTTTTACATGACATATATGTTTAAGAAAATTCCCTCATTATGTTTTTAATCCAATCTGTGAAAAGAATTGAACTCTTAGAATGACTTCTTATTTATGTTTATGAACGAAGTAAAACTCCCTAGATTGGGAAAGAGCTGTCACTTTTGTATTTTCCTTCAATTTCTATGTCAATTCCTGCAATCTTATTTGAGCATTATGTATATTTTGCAGTGGATGGTAGATGAGAGCGAACTCCGGGTTATCCACTATACACTGGGTCCCCTCAAACCTTGGGACTGGTGGACATCTTGGCTCTTAAAACCTGTTGATATCTGGCAGGTATTTCTCCCAAATTTCATTTCTAGTTTCTTCTATTAGTCTGCTGTTTGTGTACATGTCACATGGTGTTACACATTTGCAAGCAAACACTTCAAATTATCTTTCCCGTATTAACAGTGTATGAGTCCAACAGCCCGAGTTTTACTATTGATATAGTTGTTTCCATTATTCATTTTTGTCTTATATAGGAGTGAAATATTTTGTGCCACTTATAAGCTTTTCTTTTGTTTTCTGATTGTAGAATGTCAGGGAAAGGCTAGAAGACTCCCTTCCTGGAACTGGTGGGGGTAGAAATCCTAATGATGATCTTATTGTCAAAATTCTTGTCCTTCTTCCTCTTGTTGCATTAATCTTCTGTTTTTATCAATCGTGTCTTCAGGTAAGCAATAGGGTAAATCATCTTCAAATAGTAATTACAACGATAGGGTTGGTCATATTTTGGATCTAATTGGTCTTTCATTCTTGTCAGACGCGTTGGTACTCTAATTCATCGTGGAGAAGCTTGTTATGCGATCAAGCCAGGCATCTTTACTACAAAATCAAGTCTGTTGGAACAATTAATTATACTGGTCTTTCTACACTAAATACTGTTAATTTGAACCATCAGGTGAGTTTCCTCTCTTTGCCCTCTATTCAAGTATTAGTAGCATGTTACAATCATACCATTCTTTTCAAAGTCAAGAGTAGTAAGCCACTTTTTATTTTCATCTTTTTGAAATTTATATCTTGTTTTGTTTATAAGCTCTTGTGCTGATGTGCAGTCCAAGATACCTGTTTATTTGGGTGGAATATCAATCTTCGTCTGTTTTATCGCTGCTGTAATTGCCCTTGCCCTTGCATTTGCAATTGTGCCGAGGCAAGTGATGCCATGGACTGGCTTGCTGTTGATGTATGAGTGGACATTCACAATTTTCATTTTATTATTTGGAGGCTATCTCCATTTTATTTACAAATGGGGAAAATCAATGGCAACACAAGCAGGATCCTTCTCCTCTGATTCCGAGTCTTTTGATTATTCTGCAAAAGGTTTGCTTTAATACTTTGCAGCTTGCTTTCTATTTCTAATGTGTAGTATCTGCAATCGGTTGAATATCATTGGCACGTGATTACTAAATTTTGTTGATTTCTCTTCTTTATTAGATCATCAGTGGCAGACATCAAGCTGCGATGTTACTACATGGTTTTATGGTCTAGGAATGGCATTCTTGGCTCTTGTTGCTCCAACTTTGCCTTGTATTTTGGGTATCACTGCTCTGTTTTTGAGGTAATTTACCTGCGTTCTTTACTGTCACAAAAAGTAACAATGTTCAGAATCAGCTGGTCTACTTTATGAGAACAATATTATATCTGGTGTCATCGTCTCGAAAACAATAAAATCTTATGGGACCTGTGTTTTTTTCTGTTTGACAGGCTAGGTTTGATGATTGTAGGAGGGCTAATTTTGGTATGTTTTATGACATATGCTTCTGAACACCTTGCAATTAGATCATTCTTGAGAGGTCTTGAAAGCAGAGATAGTGCAAGAGGCAGCAGGAGTATATGTTTCTTGTGTTGATGATTTGGTAAAGTAGGAGCAGTGCTGTAAAATAGAAAATTTTCTTGTACTAACTTTCAGGTCCCATATCATTCATTGTACAATACTAAAAACTACATTTTGAAGTTTGTTTTCCCCTCTTTTTGACCTGTGAAAGCATTCTTTCAGAAATATTTTATATTTTTTTTTCTTTGTAGTTTCAAGTAAATTGTCTAATTTAATTTGTTTGTTTGTTGAACAGAGAAATCTACAAATTTATTACATTTCATCTGAATCCATGTATATTTTCAGGATCATACCTATAATTTGTCACTCACCCAGGCCATAGTTGAATTGTCTATATAATTATTCATCACACGACATAACATGAGCATTTAGTCTAAAATTAGACCCAACATGGATGTGTTGGTTTCTAAATTATTTTAGGTGGTCGCCAACAAACTCATTTTTGCTAAAATGACTTTTTTTTGAACACTTGGGAATGAAATCCAAATACACCCGAAATTACCTATGTCTATTAGGTCTAGATGTAATTACTGTTAATTGATAAAAAATAGAAAAAATCATTTAACTATTTTGAAAAGTTTGAAAAATAGATTTGTTCTTATTCTCAGCTTTCACGTTTTTCATAATCATAAAAGCCTAAAATTTGGAATGTCTATTTGCGACATTGGAAGGTCGACTACAACGTTCAGGTTTATAAGAAATAATTGGTGCTAGTTTTAGACGACGACAACATGGAATGACGAATCTGTGTGGGTTAGAAGCTTCAGACTAGCAAATTGGAGGCGTTGATGGATCTAGACGAGTAGATCGGAGGTGGCGAGAACGACAACGATGAATCTGGTATGCGACAAGAGCGAGTGCGAGGTACACGTGCGTGAGGGAGACCATCGAAAGTTGTAGAGGGAAGACGAAAGTTGCAACGATGGATCTGGATCTAGACGATTATGGAGGCGTCAATGGATTTGGACAAGCAAATTGAAGGCGACGGGAGCGATGACATCGAAAGTTACAGAGGGACACCATCAGAAGTTGCATAGGGACATGCGTGAGGGGAGGGAGAGGGAGTAGGAGAGAAAAAAAAACATTTTTTCTTCTTCTTATTCTTCCTTGCTTTTCTTTTCCTCTTAAAATTTTATTTATTTGTTTAATTTCACGTTTATATTACATAAACATAATATATATTTAATAATATGAGTATATATTATTATTTTATTCTATTTTTATTTTTTATTATATTTCATAAATATGAAATATACTTTATAACATGAGTTATATAATTCAAAATGAAAGTTGAATCAGGAAAGAGGAAATAGTTATAACATATATATAGTTATAACATATATATATATAAGAAATGTATATGTTAGATTATATGGTTGACTTTTTGACATTTAATCTCAATAATTTATACTTATATCAGTTGAGTTATATTCATGTTTGCTAGACGACGACGAAAAAAAAAAAAAAAAAAAAAAAAAAAAAAAAAAACTTCTAATCTTGTGAAACATGGCAAATAAGCATCTACCCAATTTTAAGAACTTAGAATACATCACATGGTTAAAAGTAAAGCATCTACCCAATTTTAGGTTTGGAAAGTGAAAGTTATGCTTGGTAGGACCCCACCTAAAATGACTCATTAAATTTAAACCACTTAAAGGCAGCCTCCATTAATTGAGACCTACAACACTTTGAAAGGGAATTTTAAGACAAATAAAAAGTTAGGACTCAAATGTTTAACTGCCTATTAAATATAAATAAATATATATATGTATATATGCATAACAAAGGAGAAATAATAAGCCAAAGCGAGCATGGTTTGACATATGTACGTCTTGACCAAGAGGTCTGTGGGTCGATTCCTTCCACCCGGATGTACTCCCAAAAAAAAAAAAAATATATATATATATATAGGAAAATTGTAACAAATGTCAATTTAGAGTAAAATAATTAAAAATATAGCATTTTTTTAAAAAAATTGCGGATATGGCAATTTCTATCACTGATAGTCTAGTCTATCGCTGATAAAAGTTTATCGTTGATAGGTCTTTCGCTGATAGTAGTCTTTTTTATAGAATTTTGTCAGTAATAATAGTCTATCAGTAATAGTTATAAAGTCTATCACTGATAGTCACTGATTTTTTGTCATATTTGTAAAAGGTTTTAAACTTTGTTAAATTTGAATTATTTTTTGTTTGATTGCTCTTTGTGCAACCAGCCCTATATATATATAAACCACCTTACCCACTTTGAATCATAAAACAATAAACCAAAGTTAAATTCAAAACCCTTAGAGTGAAGCATTAAAAACAAAAAACAAAAAAAAAAACAAAATCTCTCCCTCACAATTTATTATTATTTAAAATATATATATAATTATTTTATTTTATCTTTAGTATCACATCTTGCTTTCCTAGATATATAGGCTGTTTTTTTTTTCTTTTTTTAATTTTGCAATTTTTGGAAATTTTTACAAAAATATGTTTCAACCCATTTTAAAAAATATGATCTTCTAGTTCCACGCGACTTCTCAAAAGATGATTTGCATCTACGAAAATGTTCTTATAAATAGTGTACATTAAAAAATTGACATCCCTTTTACTTAGATATTCAAAAATTTAGAAAAATGTATGGTTGTAAAGGTAACATAGAGAGTTTTGATACCTGGTTTAACTATTTGGAGTTGTATATCTAGAGAAAAAGATTATCAAAGTTGGACTATGGTTCAACAAATTTCATAATTGTAGGTCAACTTCGACGATCTTTATCTTTCGATATACAACTTCAAAAATATTGAAACTAAGTATCAAATTGAAGCTCTCGGTGTTAGTTTTTCAGCCATATATTTTTTGAAATTAGGTATCAAATTGAATCTCTTGGTGTTCGCTTTCCAGTCATATTTTTTTTGAAATATTTGCGTTAAAAAAATATAAATCTTTTGTTCAAAAGACGAGCCACGTGGGATGAAGATCGTCTTGAGAAGACGACATGTGTGGACCCAGAAGAATATCTTCTTTTCAAAATACGATCTTCATCCTCAAGAAACAAGATCATCTTTAAAAAAAAAAAATTAAATTGGTCCCTAAAATTTCAAAATCAACACTTTAGGGGGCGTTTGGGGAATCAACTTGGAGTTTTTTTTTTTTTTTAGTACATTGGGGGTGGGGGATTCGAACCACAAACTTCTTGGTCATCAAGGACATACATATGTCAGTTGAGTCACACTCGCTTTAGCGAATCAACTTGGAGTTAAGTAGACTGAGTTATTATAACCCGTCTACGTTTGACACACCGACTATTATAATCCACCCTCAATAAATTAACTATACCGACTTCAATAGTATTTACTATTCACAACTATTATAACTCACACACTATTATAACCACCGATTATAATAATTTACTCAAACAGACCCTTAGTTTTCCAGATTTGCAAAATAGTTCTAAATAATTTGGTGGTAAGTTTCACCATTGCAGTTCTCCAACCATTTTTAATTTTAATTATGTTTTGGATATTAAACAAGAAATAAAGGAAAGTAACCAAAAAAAAAAAAAATAATTAAAAAAAAAAAAAATAATAATAATAATAATAAACATTTTGTGTTTACATCCCAACAATCAAAGACATGTAAGAAGATATGTAAGGTAAAAGGTTGCTTGTATGTTAAAAAGGGACTTGCAATTCTTAAAGTTAAGTCAAGTACTGTTTAGAATATTTTACAAATTTAGTGGATTAAAGTATTTTTAAAAAAAAAAATTAAGGATCAAATACACACATTAATCTTAAATTTAAAGGACTAAAAATGTATTTACCCTTAAAACAACAAAAGTCTAATAAATTATTATAGTAAATTTGAACATTTTAATCCTTCTGTTAAATTTTACTGTTATTTCTATTAGAATTGACCTTGCATAATTTAATTATTTTTTTTAAAAGATTAATAGTTCTAATTTTTTTTTTTGTCAAAATAAAAAAAAAATTGTTTTACAGATTTAAAAAATCATAGATATGTATAAATAATCAAATCAACATTTACAAAAAAATAGAAACAAAATAAGGGTGATTTATGTAATTATAATTATGGTCAGTGTCATTCCTTGATGAGTCACAAACCAATAGAAAAAATGATAATGAGTTGGCTCACATCTTATTTTGAGATTATTTAATATTATTTGAAGATGGAAGTCACACATGGTCACAAGTGATACATAATAGTAAAAAGTAAACTTAATTATGTAAGCTAAAGTTTTTTTTTTTTTTTTTTTTAATATATATTAAAAAAAAAAGTAAAGATTTTGATGATCCTTTAAGTATTAATTAGTTTTTGAAAAACAATTCATAATCATATGATTTTTTTATTATTAATTTTAAAAGATTAAATTATAAATACTAATTTCACCTATAATTTTTTTTTATTTATGTTATTTACTTTTACATATATTTTACAAATTTAAAATTTAATTAAGAATTTAATATTTTATTACAAAATAAAAATATAAAAATTATTGTAAAACAGTATAAAATAAGTACCATTTAAAAAAAAAATGAAACGATAATCAAAAGACTTAAAGGCTTATCAAATCAGCCAACACTTTTTAAATTTCATCACATTAAGAAACACAAATGTACACATTAGAGAACCAGAATCACCAACAAGAGCATAACTCAATTTGTATGATGTATGGATCCAGTGATTAATAGATTCTAGGTTCGATCCCTCATCCCTACATGTTGTCAAAAACAAAAAAAGAGAACCAGAACTATTAGAATATGAAAATCGGTAGTAAATCATTGATTTGACATGGTATCAGAGCGAAGATCTTAAGAAATACAAAACCAACGAAAATTATAGGGGGCGATTCACCGCGCCGCCCATGCCTAATTTTGTATGCATTTTCAACCCAGAGAAAAAGAAAAAAAAGTGTCCAGATCTGAAGCGTCACGCTTCGGTCACCGTCGACGGACCTGCTGCTGTCGAAATCCGGTTGGATTTGTTAAGATTGAAGTTTGTTCCGGTTGGATTTGTGAAGGGGAAGATGAGCTTATTTTTTCAAAGAAACTCTCTCCCCACCCTAAGAGAAGGAGAAATTGGAAATGGAAAGAGAGATTATTGATGTTTGATTTTGTGGATATTTTCCAACTTTGAAGTTTGAAAAAAAAAAAAAAATCTTATCTTCAAGCTTGCGGCCGCCCCCATCTGCATTTCTTTGTCCTTCTAACTGTTTGGACAGTATGTTGTCCGAAAAAAAAAAACAAATTATGGGAGTCACTTGGCCTCGAACTCACGAGTTTGCATTAATAATTTGAGGGATTTTACTTTTACTAATAGTATATTGTAACTCTGTTTTTTAGCATACATGACCGTGTGAATGAATGGAACATGGAAGGCGTTTGATGCTTCCTCTCCTTCGATGATGATATGAAGGGAACACTGAGGGCGAAATCGATTCTTCCTCTCCTTCGACTTACTAAATGGAATGAAGGTGATAATTAATTCGTCATCTCCTTCTTTTATGATGAACAACCATGAAATTTGATTTGTGAAGCACCGACCCGCATACGTAGATTTGCAGATTTTTTATATTGCGTGGTCAAAGCAATGATGCGAAGACCCGCAAAAAATTAAGGATGTCATGTGGGCATCGACCTGAAAATTGGTGCACCATCTCATGTTTGGAGGCTCTTCGAAATTTAAAGATGTGATGTGGAGCATCAATCTGAAGTTTGCAGCACGGACCATCGTTCAGAGGCTGAAACTTTTTTTTTAAGTTTACCTTATTCTTACCTTATTTTCAAGTTGAGTATTTGTGATCCTTCATGCTCCAACTCGAGGGAGGGTATTAAGAAATTATTTATGTTAGGAAATATTTAGTATTTAGTTACCATTTATCTTCTTTCATATGTGTTTTGGGAAATTAGGTTTAGCCATTAGGTTGTATATGAACATCGTATTTTATATTTGATTCCATATTTAATTTTCTTGGAAGCTACAATTAGTATATTCATACCGGGAAAGTTTCTAGAGGCAGTTTGGGGTGCTGAATGGGTTATTGTTGCGTGATTTATTGCGTACCGCAAATGTACGGGTCAAGTTTTAATATAGTGATTTAAGTAAAGAGTATCGTCCATAGGATTGATTTTCTAGATCAATTGAGTACCATAGGTACTAACCACAAATTTTATTTAGACTAAAAAAACTTTGAGTTTGAGTGAAAATTAAATGTCTGAAAAATAATGGAAAACCTTTTGGAGAGAAAAAACCTAGGGAATTGATTTCATCGAATAGATTCATGCTTAATTAATCTATTAATCCAAAAATAGTCATGCATACAATTATAAGTCAATAAAAATCATAAAAGACTCGCTAGAGCTCAAATAATTATCTTCCCTTTTTATAAAACTAACCTGTATGTCTAGTTTTTATAGAAAAGAAATTCATTCAACAACTTCTATTAACGGCCTCTAAGAGAATTCTTAGAGAATTCTTCATGTTCATGCAAGAATTTACAAATAGTCATGTGTTTGAGTTCTACTCTAAAATCTACTTTTTCAAGTTAGAATTTAGACAATCAACAATTTAAACTTTCACCAGAAAGATAAAAGCGTTAAGCAAACAAACACACGAATAACTGTAGCAATATGAAGAACTTAGATTAATCAAACATGAAAAATAAAACGATTACATCAATCCCCTAAGTAAGAGTCTAGCTACTCATAATCACTAAAATAATGCTTAGACAATGTTTAGAATCCATAAAATAATGCAATGGAATCAAAGGTAAAGAGGAAAAAAGCTTGTAGCGTGCCAAGCCTTGTTCTCGATGTGATCTGCACGTTTCCGAGCCTCCAAATCTCTTCTTCAGCTCTCTAGAGTGTCCCTCAGCCTTTTCCAATAGTGTATTTCGAAAATAGGGTTCAAATCTTCCTAAAATTGGTCTCCCCGTCGAATGGAGAAAAATATGCATTTATAGTAAAAATCGGTATAGCGTCTCGACCCTACCCTGCGAAAACGCGTAAAACTAAATTGGAAAGCTAGCGTCGAGACGCTAGGCACAGCGTCGAGACGCTACAGACGGAAAAAAACGCTGATGAGTTTATTCGTAGCGTCTCGACGCTCTCGTGTAGCGTCTCGACGCTACTACTGCGGGATAAATGGCTTGAAGGAGGATTTTTGAGCGCCGAGACGCTACTTGAGCGTCTCGACGCTACTGCTGCGGGTTTTCTAGCTTGATCTCTTTCTTCTCTTGACTTGGCTTCTTCTATGATCACTCAATTGACTCATCTTTTCAATAGTAATCTCATAAATCTCCAAATTGCTTCATTTGCTCAATTTCTACACAACAAAGGGAAATCAACGTGAAAGTACTCGTTTGAGCAACAAAACTAGCGATAAAAAGGCTCTAAAGATAGCACACTTTGTGTGCTATCAGTTATTATAGTCGGTGTTTATAATAGTTTGTGGGTTATAATAGTTATGAATAATAAATATTATTGAAGTCATTATAGTTAATTTATTGACGGTAGGTTATAATAGTCGGTGGGCCAAACGTAAACTTGTGTTATAATAACTCAGTTCATTCAACTCCAAGTTGGTGTCCCAAACACCCCCTTAGTGTTTGACCCCTTTTTTCACTAGTTCTTGTCAAATAAGTAAGGACTCGTTTGATAGAGAATCTAAATTGTGTTTTATGTTTTCATATTCATTGTTCGAATATACGTTTGGTATGCAATCTTTTTATGCAACATGCGTTTGGTTTGCAATCTTCCTATGCAATTTGAATTCTATTTTTTTTTAAATTGTTTTTGATTATGTGATCAAAACAATGTAAATTCTTAAAAAAAAAAACAAAATTAAAATAAAATAAAATATTTTTTAATATATCTAGATTTTGAATTTAAAATTTAAAAATGATTTAAAATGATAAAAACTTTAATAAATAAAGTAGGTTATAAACTTTAAATTAAAATATATATAATATAATGTACTATAAATTATATGATATTATAAAATAATAATTATACAAAATTTATAACCTAAAATATATTCATAAATTAATTAATAATAGTTTATATCTAGAAAAGTTGTAACAGATGTCAATTTAGAGTAAAATAATTAAAAATATAGCATTTTTTTAAAAAAATTGCGGATATGACAATTTCTATCACCGATAGTATGGTATGCTGATAGAAGTTTATCGCTGATAGTAGTATTTTTTATAGAATTTTGTCAGTGATAATAGTCTATCAGTAATAGTCAAGTCATAAAGTTTATCAGTGATAGCCACTGATTTTTTACCATATTTGCAAAAAGTTTTAAACTTTGTTAAATTTGTAATTATTTTGGGTCTGATTGTTGTTTGTGCAACCAATTCTTTAATCTATGAACAAAACCATTAAGTATTCCGATCATCTCAAAATTGGCAAGGTAATTTCTCTCGTCTATTACTTATAACTTTATTTTATTTTTTTTTGTTTCTTAGTCTGTATTATGCAAACTCCTTTTTTTATTACTTTTAAATTCAAATTCAGAGAAATTAGTTTAGGCTCCCTGAATTTGACTTGGTCCGTGGTAGTTTACTACAAATCGCTATCATTAAATATAAATTTTATTTGACGGGTCTTGACAAGCTCGCATCAGCCGTACATGAATGAATTGACACACCACATCCAAATGAGATTGATCTAGCCTATGCAAACATGGTTAAAAAATGTTTAAAAAGATTGATAGTTACCATTTATACTCACAAAGAGTTATACTTAGGTCGACAATATACTCTATATATATATATAGTTTTATAATTGGGTTGGTTGCACAAACAACAATCAAGCTTAAAATAATTGCAAATTTAGCAACATTTAAAACATTTTGCAAATATGGCAAAAATTCAGTGGCTATCACTAATAGACTCTATTGTTGATATATGACTATCATTGATAAAATAATTTAGACTATTATCACTGACAAAATTCTATAAAAAAGACTACTATCAGTGATAAACTTCTATCCGCGATAGACTATACTATCAGTGATAGAAATTGTCATATCCGCAAATTTTTTAAAAAAGTGCTATATTTTTAATTATTTTATTCTAAATTGAGTTTTTCAATTTCTCTTTATAATTTATATAAATTATAGTGCAACTAGTTAATATTTTATTTAATAAACTAAATCTTAAACTTAAATAAGTTTAAAATTTGTATCTCTTAAAAATTAGATTAGAAAGTTTTATTTGAACAAATATCAAATCACACAAACTTTAGTTAACAAAAGGCTTCAAATTTCACGGTAATGCTCAAACACAATTATGCAAATACATTAATTTAGCCAAAATAGTTAAAAGAAGAGAACCTAAACACAGTAATAAATTTCCAAAACCTATTGAAAACATCTAACAACACTAGAAGAAATAATGAAACTTATAGCTAACTACAAATATATTAATTACAAATATGAAAATTTTGAAGTTAACATTAAGGCACCAAGTTAAACCAATCATAATAATAATAATAATAATGATAATGATGAACTAACATATTGTATCATGAATTAACATATTGTGAAACTTGAAAAACCGAACATAGCTTAATTAATTGACGTAAAGTTGTCAACCGAATATATCTCAATTGACATAAAGTTGTATCTTTGACTAAAAGGTCATGAATTCCAAAATTAATTAAAATATCTTTGCAAAAAAAAAAAAAATAACAGATGTGAATCATTGAAATTAGATTGACCCTCTTCAATTTCTCTTTTTATTTTATCAAAGGAAGCAAATCTCCTCTCTACTCCTTGTTGAGGATCCCACATTGGAAAGATGAAGGGACATCACTCACAATATAAGATACATATGCTACTCTTCCTATCACCATTTGGTTTTAAGATGGAACCTCATCTCACGTCGAAAAAATAGAGGAACCTCACTTACAATATTTAAGATACATGCTACTCTTTGCAAAAAATCCTTGACATATGTTACAATTTGAACCTCACTTACAATATTTAAGATACATGCTACTCCTTGCAAAAAAAAAATTAATCCTTGACATATGTTACAATTTCTCCATACTTAAATACATTTAGAAGATATATATAATTGCTTAATATCTAATAAATAGGTGTTTAGTTAAATCCATGTTTTTTTTAAGATTGTTGTTTAGAAGGGCACTTGGCAATTAGGTAGCTAGGTTAGGTTTTTTTTTTTTTACAACATGTTGGGTGGGGGATTGAACCTAGGACCTCATGGTCACTAGGCGATACATTATGCCGTTGAGCTATGCTCTTATTGGTTGTTGTTAAGGAGATATTAATTTAAACGATATTAAAAATATTTTAACTTATCTTCTCAATCTTAACATAGCTCATTCATCTGCCACCAAAAACTTTTTCTATATAACAAAATTTGAATCTCACCTCTCTACCATTGCAATGTTGTTTTCTGAAAAAGAAAAAAAAAATCATAATAATAATACATTGAATTTTTTTATTTTTTTTTTAACGATATTTTAATTAAAGCGAAGATTCTTCATAACCTCTTCAAGAGCACAACCTTATGTCAATGGAGCTACGCTCGAGTTTGACTAATTTTTCTGTACATGGACAAGAAAAAAACATTTTTTTTTAAAAGTTAATCCCATTACAACTCCAAATGATAAAACATCGGGGAGCTAATATAGGAAACTATATTTTTTTTAACTGAATTTGGTCTCCAATTTAGAACTTGAACTCTATGATTGTGTTATTCGATTTTTAATTTTTGGTTTTTAAAAATTAAGTCTATAAATAATATATTCATCTCTTAGTTTCTATCGTAATTTTCATCTTTATTAAGAAAAAATTAGAATTTTTAGCCAAATTCTAAAAATAAAACTAAATTTTTGAAAAGTAACTTTTTTTTTCTAAAATTTAGCCTAGATTTTGAAAAAAATTGTAACACATAGATAACAAAGGAATTAGGTAAATTTATTATTTATAGATTTAATTTTAAAAATCAAAAATTAAAAATTAAAGGGTTATCCGGCCTAAAAAATCTTAATAAATTTTAAATTTTAAAGAAAAAACAATTTAGAACATGAGTAAGTAAACGAGTAATTAGTTAAATAAAAATATCTCGTTTAACTTATTTATTCCAATAATTTCTTAATTTGTCTTTTTTTGCAAAGACAACTACTAAAGCCAACTTGAATTCCTTGGTCAAATTTCATAAACAAAATCATGTTTTTGAAAACTACATACTTAATTTTATAAACATATAATTAAGATTTTTAAAACATGTCTTTAATATATTACATAACAAAAGAAATTGCAAATACATTTTTTTTTATTTAAGAAAAAATGGTGTTAATAACAGCTTCCACTAATTTTTTTTGCTATATATATAATTGATATTGCTCTATCCTATTGCATTTTTCTTTCCCAAGTTTTGCAAAACTAACCATGGTTAGACTTTCTCAGAATCCAAACCAGACCAACCAGAAAACTATACAGGGAGGGCTCAGGGTGTTTCATAGAAAAACCCCACACTAAAAAAAAAAAAAAAAATTAATTGTAGAATTAGCGATTATCGTTTTGTGACGTAATGCAAAACGTCGCAACAATCCACGACGTATATAAATTAAAAAGAAGAAGAGAGAATAAGAATTTTACTGGCCACTAAATTAAATTAACTAGAAGAATTATTGCTCAAAAAATTGAAAGTTTACCCTAGTAAAATTTCCATCGTCCATAAATTTTGCCCACAACATCTAGGCAAAGATAACACAAGATTGATACTCGAAAAAAAAAAAAGTAAAGAGAATTGATAGAAGGAAGAAGAAGATATATATATCGAGAGATATATGTATTAAAATGTTCTAGCCAAGCGTTAGACTTGCCATGAGGTTCATTGTCCTCGCAATAGTAGTAGTTACGTACGTGTTTCACCTTCGTCTTCGTTTGATTTCAAGGCATGGTTCGAACTCCAAACAATTTTTCAATGCTAAATTTTCAACGATACAACGATTGTGGCCTCGCATCGTTCGTCTCGACCTTGAAAACGACATGGATATCTTGTTACGAGCTATAGAAATACAAATGAGAGAAAACTTTGAAGAAAATGAAGGGAGAGATTGTGATTGAGTTCATATGCGTGTGTTTTGTGTGTATATATAAGGGAAAGGGGGGAAATTTTGGCTACGTACATGTGAGGTCCTACGTTAATATTTTTTTTTGCCTTTTTTAAAAGGTCATTAAGAAAAAATCAATGTTTTAATTAAGTTTAATTAATTGAGTGGGAATCTTAGGTGAACTATCTAATTGGGGGATTCTTTTTAACTTTTTTTTTTTTTTTTTTGGTTTAAACTAAATGACAAACTGGTTGAATAATTAAAAATAAAAAGTGGTTCATTAAGGGCTCCACTAAAATTCAATTATATATAATAAAAATAACAATATGAGATAGAGTTGTTAGTAAATGGACAATTGAGAGATTAAGGCTGGGTTTCACATTGCATTAAAAATAAATTTTAATGGTTTGTTGTGTTTGATAAAATAATTTCTTTTATAATCCCTTAACTTCTCCAGTTCATTTCACATCATTTTAAAATGTGTAATTTCTTAATTTTTAGAGAAAATTTAAATATTTTTTAAATTAAAAATTATTTTATATATCCTATTTCTAATTACCATTCAATTTTATTTTATAGCCAAATCGAGCATAGCTCAATTGGCATAAGGTTATGTCCGTGATTATGAGGTCATGGGTTTAATCCTCGCTTTAATTAAAATATCGTTGCAAAAAAAAAATTATTTTATAATTTTTTAAATTAATAAATCAAATGCAAATCTCTTCCAAAATGGAAACAAATTCCTTCCCAAATTAAAACAAAATCCTTCCAAAATCAAAACAAATCTCTTCCAAAATTAAAATGCTAAGAAAAAAAAATACACAAGAAAAAAAAAATGGCGAGGTGCGATTGCAAAATTCCAGAGACGAATGAAAAGAAAAAAAAATTGAAGAGGGTTAGGGTTGATTCTAGAGACGGAGGGTAGAGGATGACAACTTCAAATGAAAAGAAAAAAAATAAAGAGGGTTGAAGTTTCTCAAAAGGAGAATATATATACTTCGGTTCGGTTCGGTTTTGGTTGGATTTTTCTATTGAAAACCGAATCGAACAAAAAAAAATTGATTTTTCATATATACAAACCGACATGTCCAATTTTGTATTAAATAACCGATCTGAACCATTGGATCGGTTCGGTTTGGTTCGACTTTTCGGTTTTTCGGTTTTGACTATCACCCCTAATTACAGAGAAATCACAATAATGTAATATTTATTTACCAAACACGATAACCAAGTTATTTTTTAAATTAAAAATTATTTTATATATCTAGTATCTATTTCTAATTACCATTCAATTTTATTTTATAATTTTTTAAATTAATAAATCAAATGCAAATATTTTTTTAAAATAATACCTTATTATTTTTTATTTTTTTAATTATACAAAATTTTTATAGTATGTCTATTAGGTAAATCACAATAATGTAATATTTATTTACCAAACACGATAACCAAGTTATTTAAGTGTACAACTAAAATTTACCAAACACTAATTTGTTTCTTAAAACAGCTGATTACAATCTCAAACCGAGCCTAAGTATATTCTTTTATATGATAAGAGGTAGTTTTTTTTTTTTTTTTTTTTTTTAATTGCTTTTTGAATGATTTTAAAGAAAAATCCAACTAATAAATGCTATTTGTAAAATTTCTCTCAAACCTCATCAAGAATATTTGGCGTGGTCTACACTTTTATTTTTTTTATTTTTTTGGGATTATGATTGTATATGTGTTTAGCTTCGAATATAAATTTTAAAAATCCAAGTTTGATATTAACGAAGGGAAGGTGGACCCTGACCGCCATTGAAGGTTGACCCCTCAAGAAGTCGACTCAGCCACTAACGAAGGTCAACCCCTCAAGGGATCAACTCGACCACCATTGAAGGTCGATCCCCCAAAGTGTCGGCTCGATCTTCCAACGCCATGAGCTCGACCTCACAGGGTTGGCTACATTTCTCTAATGCCTCACTGTTTTAAGATGGGATTCGTAACCGGCCACATAAATGAGACATTATACATTTAATACCCCTAGAATTTCTAACGATTATATAAAGAAATGAGGCATAGAAGAAAAGGGTAAGTCATACTTGTCATTTGAACTCTACTCTCCAAACTTGAATATTTTCTTCTTTACTGACTTGATCGTCGGAGATCTGGTGGCTTAACATCACACATGTTTTAGATCTCACCTCTTATTGTTTATTGGAACATATACGCTGATTTATAAACTGGAAAATACTAACACACAGATTACACCGTAACATAATCTACAAATAAAAACAATAGACACTATATATAAAAAAAATGTATGATACTAGAAAGATAGTTTTTGGCCATAATTGTTTATAGTGTAGTTGTGGGGATGAGGGATAGTCAAGAATCATCATGTGAAAAAGTATAGGATTTTTGCAATTGGTAAAATAAAAAAGAAAGTCGTTTCCTGAGATAATGGATAAGTTGACGCATAAAAAAAAATGTGTTTAGAGGTAATGGATTGTCTTTTGAAAAAAAAAAAAAAAATTGCTAGAGACTAATGGTGGAAGACAGTTACTAGTAACGGTATTTGAATAAAGGCAGGATTGAACCATATCATTTTCCCGCATAACCTTATGTCAATGAAGTTATGTTCGGTTTGGTAGGAATGGTGGTTGTTTTTTTTAAGAGGTATATATTATTAAAAGCAAGCAGGGGACCCCACAGCCCGGGGACAAGGCACACAAGAACACGAAAAAGAGAACCGAGAGATCACATCAAGAAAATAAATCCCAAGGAGGATCACTAATAGACACCGGGACCGGAATGGTGGTTGTTAATACTTGGTTGTTTTTTTAATTTTGCATATATATACATACAAATATTTTGAATTGTTAGTAAATTATTTTACAAAAATAAAATGCATAAAAAGAACTTAATTCTATTTAAAAAAAAATCATTATGCTCATGTTATATATGACCGTGGGAGAACGAACATCTGACCTCTTGGTCATTAGTTCATACTTTTGTCAGTTGAGTTATGCTCATGTCGACTAAAGTTTCATTCTTTTGCTTATATATTTATGTATAATTATGTAATGGTTTATTATAAATGTTATATATCAATACATCTAAAACTATTTTTATATAGCCAATTGACACCAAGCATAGTTCAATTGACATCAACATGTGTCGATCATGAGATTTGAATCCTCTCACTTCAAGTTGAACTAAAAAAAACTATTTTTACATGAAATTTAAATTATAAGGTTAGTTTCTAAACTTTCAAATTTTGTGTTTAATAGTTTTAAATTTTCAAAATGTCTAATAAATTTTTATTTTTTTTAATTTTGTATCCATTAATTAAATCTTTGTTATATTCAAAAAAAAAAAAAAAAAATTAATTGTCCTAATAGATATGTGATTTTTTTAAAAAAAAAAAATGAATAGATAAAAAACATATTAGACAGAAAATTAAAAGTTTTGGGTCACAAAACATAAAATTAAAATTTTAAGAGTCTATTATACATTTTTTAAAGTTCAAAGGACCGTATGACCCAATAAACTTGTAATTTAACCTTATATGCATTTGTGTCTCCCTCACGTAAATTTTTGAATCCGTCCCTTATGTTATAAAAAGAAAGTTTTGTTTATACATAAGATCGTAAATTATATACTAATCTTTGATTGATTATTTAAATTAACTTTACCATTTTTAGGAAATAATTAGATTCTTCCATGGATTTTGAGTTTCCATCATCCATTTCACCCAAAGATTTTTGGAGGTTTGAAATCTCATAGACTTGTGTGGCAATCTTGAACTATGAAGAGCTAGCTAGACCAAAATTAATTGATTTGTAGCCACACAAAATTTCATATTCACGATTGAAATTAAAATAAAAAACCTCAGTTGAACAAGATTTAGTAGTTGCTTCTACTGTTCTAGCTGCAACAAATATATGTGGACATTGGACATGTTCTTGTTACATTAAAAAAATTCTTAAGTTTAAACAATAGGGAATATCAAATTTTCCCACAATAAGAATTGTTGCTATCAACTTCGCCAAATGTCACCTAATTAATTCAGAAAACTTTCTAAAAAAGAGTTGGATTGGTTTTCTTCATTTCGACTATAATATAGAGTATTACAACATATGTCTGAGTTTTTTTAGTTCAATATGTGGGGTGGAGATTTAAACCTAGATCAATATATATGTCTTAATCAGTTAAGTTATGTTCAAGTTGACACCTATGATTGTTTTTTATGGTTGGTTTCGACTATAATCTAGAGTATCGATTTTTTTAGTTCAACATGTGAAGTGAAGATTTAAACCTCTAACGAATCGGTATATATGTCTTAATCGGTTAAGTTATGCTCAAGTTGACATGTCTTTATTTTTTATTGTTCGTTTTGACTATAATCTAGAGTATTACAACATATGTCTATTTTTCTTTAGTTCAATATGTGGAGTGGAGATTTAAACCTCTCACTAATCATTATATGTGTCATAATCAGTTAAATTATGCTCAAGTTGATACGTATGATTGTTCGACTATAATCTAGAAATTTTTTTTTAGTTTAACATGTGTGGTGGAGATTTAAACTTTGACGGATCAATATATATATGTCTTAATTAGTTAAGTTATACTCTTAAGTTGACACGTATAATTATCGTTGATAGAAGATATTTATGACCCTCAAAGCTCTAGAAACTAGTGAATATCCTTAGTTAATACCTTAGTGATGTATGTCATGATTGCTTTTGATTGCCAAAAAAAAAATAGGAACCAATACGAATAATTTTTTTACAATAAAT
The DNA here is from genome assembly GCA_028017165.1 of Herpetospermum pedunculosum. Classification (NCBI taxonomy): domain Eukaryota; kingdom Viridiplantae; phylum Streptophyta; class Magnoliopsida; order Cucurbitales; family Cucurbitaceae; genus Herpetospermum; species Herpetospermum pedunculosum. Next base: position 54,062,766 of record CM051529.1, read on the forward strand.
CTCCTTCATTCACTACCGATGGAGGTGGTATCTTTTCATTTATAGTCATAAATTTATATCATTATTTACAATATGAAATTTCTCAAGAACACTGCTAAGCTTTACGCGTCTAAAGTTTTAATTTAGAATACAATAAAAAGATTCTAAGCATATAATTAAATAAATTCGGGCAATAATAGGCATCAATAATAATTAGAAACGTTGTTTCAAAGCAAAATCGAGCATAGATCGAGCATAGTTCAATTAGCATAAAAAGATGTCTTCGACTATGAAGTCTCACATTTGAATCCTTTCGTTCATAATTGATATAGTAGTTGAATATCAATAGTAGTAATCAACAATAATGGTTATAACATTATTACCTTAATAAATGAATGTGAAGCCATATCCTTTTTAACTTATCTTACTGACTTCGTTTTAATTGATGGGTTTTTTTTAGTTCCTCCAAATCACTAGTATGGCTATCGAAATCGCGAGCATCAACATAAAAATAATTGTGAAAGTTAAGAATTGAACATTTAACCTCAAAAGAACAAGTACATGTCAATTGCATTGAGTTATGCTCATTTTCACAGTTTTAATCCATTATTATAACATTATTTTTTGCAAACATATATAAAATTCTATAATAAGTTAGTATATTTCTTAACATAGAATATAAGCAAATATAATAGTCACCAATAATTAAAAATGATTGAATCATAACAGTTCATTAGAGGATTAAAAATAGACTTTTACCTAGTGTGAATATTCATGGACACAACATGTTCTAAGTGCATAACTTTAAGTCTATAGTGGAGTGACTTAGAGCTAATGAATAAAAATTAATTTATTAATGAGTTTTTTTTTATCAACATGTGGGGGTGGGGATCAAACCTTTTGGTCACTAATAATCTATACAGTATGCCGATTGAGCTATGCTCATGTTGGCTTGATTAATGAGTTAATTAATTAATTTTATATAATTGAAGTTTATAATCTATAGGTTTTAAATGTCAAATTAATATTGAATGTATTAAATATAAAAGAGGATTACATTTTATCGTATTCGATACGGATTAATATAAAAAAAAATATATATATATATATATTTTTGTAGGAGATTTGAATGAGATTCAAATATGTCAAATATATATTTTAATATATATAACATTAAAATATATTATTTGATTTTGACAAAGATTTGTTGCAAAAGAGAAGATCTCGGCTCCAGAAACAGAATTCTTTCTCTCCTGACTTTTTCCTCTTCAATCCTTGTCTTTCTTTTCAAGAGGTTGTCACCCAGCTTTGGTCATGTGTTCGAATACTAACGAGAAAAATGATTTGATTCGCTATGGAGATTTGATTCGATGGTATGGTTGTGGAGATTGTTAGGAGTGCTAACAAAGTCTCATATTGGTTACATTGGTTAGGGACAAAGTCAGGATTTAGGCTAAGAGGGGACAATAAGACATTTTGCTGAAACTAAAAACAAAGCAAGAGTTTAGGCCCAAGGTGGACAATATTATATCAATGTGGAGATAGATTGAGGGTTTGTTGTCCTCCTCAATTGGTACCATAGCCATGGTACTACCCTAATTGTGTGGAGAGTTACTCAGATTCCGAACAAAGAGAATTAATGAAGTCTCATGTTCGATATTGTAGATACTCGGGATCGGACAAAAAGTGCTTGAATGGGCAAGCAAGAAGTAATAACTTTATTAAGTCGGTTAGTTGATAGAAGGAGGAGTCATATCAAAAAGATAGGAAAAGTATCTTTGTTCGAAGGGAGAAAGGGGTGGTTGGAGGGTCTGATAGGTGATCGCGTCGCACCATCAAGAAATCCTACAATGTGATCCGTTGGGCGGAGTGAACGGATTTGTTCAAGGTAAGACTCCAAGTGGTATTTTGTTCGAGTGGAGGATTGTTAGAAGTGGTAACGGAGTCCATATTGGTTAAGGTTAGGGAAGGAATTGATCCATGATATATAAGTGAGGACAATTATCTTCATTGGTATGAGATCTTTGGGGTGAAACAAAAAAACAAGTCACGAGGGTTTAGGTTCAAAATGGACAATATCATAGTGGAGGATTCGTTGTCCTTATCAGAGATTTGATGGTTGATATCTTATGGAGAACATTAGATTCGCTGTGGAGATTCGATGGTTCGAGGAATACAAGAAGTCTTGAAGTATGTTTGCTTTAACCTTCAATTTTTTTTTTTAATTCTGAATAATTCAAAGTCAGTCCTAACTTTGTTTTTAAATTGTTTAGAAATTATAGTCTTACACGAAAATTGTTCATTCCGGTCAAGTTTTGCATCTTTAATAACTATTTTTTTTTTTTTGCAGAGGTATTTTTAATTTAATGCGGGAATTGAACTCATGACTTCTAAGTAAAAGGTACAACCTTATATCAATTGAGCTATGTTCTTATAACTAATTTGTTAAAGTCGATTTTAAAAAAAATATATATAATAAAGTCGATATTTTAGTAAATAAAAAAAATGGTTTGAATTGATTTTCCACATAAGCAATAAAAAATATTAATTAATTAAATAATGTCTCGTCAGCATAAAGGTATTAAAAATTAATCAAAATAATGTCCAAGAAAAACTAAAAAAAATGGAAAAAAAAATAATGAATTTTTAATTCTAAACTTATCTGATTGTACCAATTTTCACCTAACTTTTCAATTTTATCAAACTGAATACTAAACTTAGATACGTGTTGCAATTTTTACAATTAGCTCAATTTACATGTTGCAATTTTTACGATTTAGCTTAATTTTCGTTAATTCACCTATTATTTTTTTATTTTTTTTAAAACACCCATTAACTAGAACTAACATACAAAGACTAAAAAATGCATCTTAACTTCTAAAGTGTAAGTCCATCCTCCCCATTACAATTTTAAAAATAAATAAAAGAAAAGAATTGATAAATTTCTAAAGTAAGTGAATATATTAGGATGGGTTGAGCAGGTTAGATGAACCCTTCTTCTTTTAGAGTTTTAATGTCAAATGATTCGATTCTTTAAAAATGCATGTTTTTTTAACAAAAAAAATGTGATCAGCAAGCCCTCTCAAGTCATTCTTACCATTTGCTAAGTACGATCGCGAGGGAGACGACTATAGTGCACTCGTACTTAACGTAGTGCTGATGACGTCAGTAAATAGATAAAAAAAATATACGTTTTCGAAGGAGAATCATCTATGAAAATATGTCGTGTTGAGCACATACAAAGGAGATGTTAATTTAATAAACTATTTAATGTCTTTTGACTAAAAGAGTGATCCATTGCTTACCAATACAAAGATGCACAAAAGAGATAATGGATAAAGTCTAATGGAGTGATTGATTCCAATATAGCTCTAAAGTGAAAAGGAAAATATATATATATATATATATATATATATATATATATATATATATATATATATATATATATATATATATATATATTATTTGTTGTGGAGGTTGAATGGATGAGATCTTAGAAACCAAAATGGAAGATGATAAATTAGGCCACATCCCACAAGGTTTTGCAAAGTATTAGTCCTTTTGCATATATATTATTAATACAAAAAGAGGACTTAGTTGACATGTTTTACACGTCAATAATTAATCAAATATATTTATGAAAAATGTCAAATGATATAGTCTAATGAAAACTTTTATAAATTTTTACATTTAACAACAAATCAAGTCCTAAAAATTAGCATCTGTAATTATTCTACTTTTTTTTGCAATGATAATTTAATTAATGCGGGGATTCAACTCATTACCTCTTAGTCAAGGACATATGTCAATTGAGCTATACTCCGTTTGACCTTTAAAATTTGGGCGGTAATAATGCATTTAAATTCCTGCCCCGTGCGTGGTTTTTTTGCACAGGTGCAGGACCAATCAACCTCACTCTAGGCTATCAAGTTGTGTTACCCGTTGCACCAAGTGGTTTTTTGATAAATTGTTTTAAAACGTTCATGCATCGTGCGTGGTTGTTTGCACAGGTGCAGGACCAATCAACTCTCACTCTGGACTATCTGAGTTATTCTAAACATTTGACATCGAATGAATGTCAAGTGTGAGGATTAAACTTGAAAATTTTAGGAAGATTTAATATATATTAACAATAAAAAAAAATTAATTTATAAACAATGACAAGTGACAGCCAACATGTGTACGAACTAGGGACCAAGAGATTCTAAAATCAATTCTCTCATTCCACGTATTGTCAAAAGAAAAAAACAATGTCAAATGACATCTAACACCTCGCTTTGAATAGCTAGCTCTTTCATAGTGTATACATAATACAGTAGCCTTAGTTTTCCAATGTTTTATCTGATTCTAACACTATTTTAGAGTATTTAACTAAAAGTATGAAAGATTTTAACGATCCTTAACATAAAATAAAAATTAAAAAAACTACGAAGCAGTATATTTTTCTCAAGGGTGGAGGTTTAGAATCAAAAGAAAATGAGAAAAAATAAAGATAAGAGAAAACTTTTTTTTTTTTTCTTTTTTATAAGGTACCGAACTTTCATTGAGAAATAAATGAAAGAATACAAGGGCATCCAAAAAAAGAAAAGCCCGAGGAGAAGCCCCTTAAAGAAAAGGGGTTCAGTCAAGTAAAATAAGACCTATAGAATAATTACAAAAAAACCGCGTCACCGACGCCCATAAAAAAACTTGAAATCTAATAAGAGACGAAATAACATTAGGCTCTCTTTCCGAGCCTCTAAAAGTTCTATTGTTTCGTTCTCCCCAAAAGCCTCATAAAACCGCACAGATCTCAGCCTGCCATGTTTGATAATTTTTCATTAAGACATGTTTGATAATTTTTTTTTTTTTTTACAATATATAAGATGAGAGATTCGATAACTTCTTAGTTGAACTAAAAAAAAAAAAAAAAAAAAAGTTGAACTATGGTCGTGTGCCAACAAGAGCATAGTTCAACTGACATGATGTATCGACTAGTGATTGAGAGGTCCTAAGTTCAATCTCCCACTCCAACATATTGTAAAAAAAAAAGTTGAAAAAAAAAATTCTATATTTGATATTTATAATAAGATATTTTTAAATATAAGTAATTCTAATAGAAAAACCATTAGATATATATATATATATATAAAAGGTGATAGAATCTGAAATGATAATGATTAAAAACAGTTGAAATGGAAACCAAGAGCACCATGTAAAAAAAAAAAAAAAAAAAAAAAAAAAAAAAAAAAAAAAAAAAAAAAAAAAAAAAAAAAAAGTAGTTGTTCCAAAACCAATGGCTCTAATGCACAGCATGATAATCCTTTGGAAAGTTTTTTTTGTTCCAAGTGGAAGAAAAAGTTGCTTTATGAATAATTGGGTCACCAAAATTTAAAAAATGCTTTCTTCTGTTTGAAACTGTTCTAATGACATCATCCATGACATCATCATGTCTTCCTTTATGCACAATTCATGCTTGTTCTTTAACCTTTTTCATTGTTTATCTCATTACTTTGTTTTTCATAAAAGTTGATTTTGTGTCATTTTTTATGCAATTTTAATACAAAATGGTTTTAATGAAAACACTTTGTGTTGTTTGTTACTTTTAGATTTCTAAGTGATTTTAATCCAAAGTTTGTTTCGCTACACTATACATCTAAGAGTGATTCTACAAATGTCACATTAGGACAGTTATTTTCTATCAAAATGGTTAAAAATTTATTTGTCACTACAAAACATGTCATTAATCATTTAAAATTAATTTTGATGGTATGTAAAATAATTGAAGGTATATTTTGAAGTAATTTTGAATATAACCTCATGATTTTAATTATTTTAAAATTACTCTCAAATATGAAAATAAAAATCTTCTAGAAGTGATTTCAAAATGTCAAGTTGCCACACAAATTATTTGAGAGTGGTTTCTAGTCCATGAATGAGTCAACTTTTAAAGCATTTCTTTCAAAAAGAAAAAAAAGAAAAAAAAAAAGTTTTGAAATCATAAAAAGTGGCTCTCATTTGCTACCAAACATGGCAAATTAAGAATAAAATAAAATAATAAATTTTAGCCATCCAAAATTAAGTATAAAGTATTGGCAAAATACACTCATGTTTGGCCTATGGAGTTGTTGAAAAAAGAGTTGAGAGTAGAAGTTAACCCCTCGTTTGCCTGACTCGTTGAACTCGATAAAAAATATCAACTCCCCAGACTTCAACCGTAATTACTATTCATGTATGTCCAATTTTGTAAGGCAACACATTTCTCTCTTCCTCTCTCTCCCTCACTCTCACAATATTTTTAATTATTTAAAAAAACGTAATTTAAACAAAATGTATAAAAATGACTAAAAAAGTAATTCAACCTATTTTTATTATTTTAAATATAAATTAGGTTGTTCAATCAAAATTGGTACTTAACCCAAATTTAGAATGTACTTTTAAAGAGAAATAAAAACATCAGTTTATTTATATCCGTTTAAATTAATGGATTAAAATCTTTCAAATTCACCTGTAATATTTAACACATTATTGCATGACTCTCTTTTATTTCAAAACTATTCAAATAAAATGAATAAATTAATGTGAGTGATATTGAAGAAAAAAAAAATGTGAAGTATTGCGGTCAAAATTGTTTTTGTTATCTTCAAAGAAATTTGCAAAGGATACATAAAATAAAATAAAAAATTGCATTCTTAAAATTTATTGAAAGAAGTCTTTAACAATGAAAATATGAAAAATTATAGAAAATATTGTACAAAAAAATTGCTAAAAATAAACCGTCATTGCTGAGATGCTGATTTTCGAGTGAAGTGGATTCAGTTGGAATGACGAGTTTAAGAGGGCGGTGGAGGCAGAGAAAGATGTGTTTGACACATGGGTCAGAGTAAAATTATACTTACATGTTGTTCTTTTTTTCTTTAAAAAGTTTATAAAATATACCTACATTAATAAAATCAAAAAAATCTCAATCTTATAATTCATAAAATTAAAAATGAGTCCTAACAAAAAAAAAAAAAAAAAAAAAAAAAAAATTGGATAATAAATATCAATTCTCGAGACTAAACAACCTCAAACTAAACAACTTCAACTCCTTCAATTCCTTGGGTCAAACGCCTCCTAAAGGTATTTGGCGGAGTTATTCAACTTGGATAATAAATATCGCTTCTCAAATTTCAAAAGTAATTATTATTCTGTGATTTTGTCTCTCTTTCTCGATCATAGGTAATATGGTTTTTTTTCTTTTTCTTTGATTCTAACTTTCATACTCTTTCAATCTAAACTTACTTCCCTATTTTATGAATCTTTTACTTGTATTTTGAGTTAAGATGTTTAAAAAAAAAACACAAACTTTTGGAGAAGAAATGCTTAACATCGATTTCAGCTAGAAATTGATATGGGCTGATTAAAAATTAGTCAATTATAAAAATCCTTGCCTTGAAAAGAAGATCTTTCGGGTCTTGTGAAGTGTGAAAATGATTTTTTTAATTATTATACAAAATATTTTTAACTAATTAAAAAAATGCATGTGTAGAAAGACTAAAAATGCAATTCACCCTGTGTTTATTATTATAAATCTAAATTATGTTGTTTATCTTAATTAAAATTGGTACTTAAACAAAATTCAAAATGTAGTATTTCTATAATGGAGAGAAATGAAAACATAAAAAAAAATTAAGTTTATTTGGATCCGTTTAAATTAATGGATTAAAATCCTACAAACTCGCATAATATTTAGGGCTGCAACCAGGCCAAAAATAATTGCAAATTTAGCAAAGTTTAAAACTTTTTGCAAATATGACAAAAAAAAAATCAGTGTTATCACTGATAGACTTTTATTATCACTGACAAAATTCTATAAAAAAAAAGACTATTATGAACGATAGACCATACTATCAGTGATAGAAATTGCCATATCCGCAATTTTTTTAAAACAAATGCTATATTTTTAATTATTTTACTCTAAATTGACACCGGTTACAATTTCTCTAATATTTAACACATTATTGCAAAGCTTTTTTTATTTAAAAACAATCCAAAATAAATGAATAATCAAAACTTGAAATATTGAAAAAAGAATGTGAGGTATTAGAGTCAAAATTATTTTTGTTATAAGCTAAAGCAAAAATCTCATTCTAAAAATTTATTAGAATAAGTCCTTAATAGTGAAAATTTGAAAAATTGTACAAAAAAAAAAATCCGCTAAAATAAATTAAAACTTCAAAACTCGACTAAAGAATTTTGTATCGATCGAAAAATAAAAGGCTCAAGTCTGGCCCTAGCCCAAGCCCTTCATGCCTAAACCACTATTTGGGTCGGGTCGACCTCTAAAACATAGGTTCATAGCTCAATCCATGAGTTTTTTTTTTTTTAATAATAATAAAGAAAAGAAAAAAAAAATTGTTAGCAAATGACTAATAAAAAACGAAAGAAAAAAAAAATCTCGAAATGGACCCGTTGGTGACTTTTGCCATAACTATAAGGCCTAAATTTGTAGTTTAATAAAAAAAATCAAAATTCAAATTCAAAATTAAAAGTATGTTAAATTGCAAATTTAGACTCTAAACTATATCTTATTTTCTTTACATGAATGGGTGAAGAAAATAAACAATTAGCCCAAATAAAATGACATTTGTTACATACTTTCTTTTGAAAATGTATCAAATCCCTTTTCCAAACTGTCATTTATTTAATTCCATTGTTAACCTTTCGTCATTTATTTATCACATCATAATCAACCAATATTTATTCAACAAAAAAAAAATGGCATACCATTTTTTTCTCAAATAGGTGATTAAGAGACTGTTTGAGACGCTAAGTATCGATATAGTTACTTTATTAACTATGAGTTATAATAGTCGGTGGGTCAAACATGGACTGAATTATAGATATAATAACTCAGTCCACCCAACTCCAAGTTGGTGTCCCAAACACCTCCTACAAAATTTTAAGTTTAAGAAACAATACGACAACCATAAAAACTTATTAACCAAAACGAAATAAATGAATGTTAAAGAACTAAATTAGTTTTAAACCTTTAATTTTCCTCAAAAGTATGTAGCCAATTGAATCAACTTCCGCTAATATGTTCCCAAGGCAAACATAAATTGCCAAAACGATTAAATACACAAAATGATTGAATAAATAGACATATAATACATTTTAAGCATACATAACAGGTTTCACTCTGCATTTCCAGGGATGAGATGGAAAGCTTAATGCTTGTTTCACTCTGCATTTTCAGGGATGAGATGGAAAGCTTAATGCTTTCAGTTCATATCTGTTGAAGGGTTGCAATAACAAAAAAGACGCCGAGCAAATCGACAACAGAAATGCAGTATATCTTCACCTGTAAGAGTTAGATACATCAAATTGAAGTATAACATGAAAATATAGAACTAGTATGCATATAGTTTTTCTTTATTATGCCAGTGCAAGCTAGTAAACAAACACAGGAGATTTAAGTAACAGCACTAAATATGCTTTTTAGGGTTCTACATGAAACAAATCAAAGAAAGAAACAAAGAACACAGCATAGATCATTGGTTCAATATCAAGCACATCAGCTCTAGTACTACTTAGGGTTTTCAGTCCAATAGCCGTTCGACACCTATTTCTTCAAGTAATTTTTCCAAAGAACTAAGTTTCAGAGAAGTTGGGGAACTTTCACTTGTTGTATGGTGCCTAGGTGCATAGTTTATAATGCAAAAGCTCCTTGTGACTTCTCCGTCGAATCGGTCATTCAAGACCTTTGATCTCTACCTAGACCCGATGAAGTATAAACTCATTGAGAATGGTTTTCATTTTTCATCTAGTTGAAGGCACTCTTTGGGATCCACAGATATGAAAAAAGATGGCAGTCAATGATCAAGTGACATTGTTTTTCCAGCTTAAATCCAAGAATCCCTTTGATATTGTACGAAATGCATCTTCCTAAGTAATTTAGGAAAAGAACTTGAGAAATATGCACCTATATAAGATTTCTGGTTCTAGATGATTGTGGGTCCTGAAGCTTAAAAAGATGGTTAGGATCTTCTGGTTCAACTCTACCTATGTCATTTTTGGAAAATGTAGTAGTTGGTTAGTAAGGAATGTTAAAAGTTTCAATTATTTGACTAATTGAGCCTTGTAAATGATCTTGTTTGTTGGCTTGTGTCGAACTCCAATCCACCCTCACCACTTTTGACAAGTTTTTTATTCATACATATATTCCACGGCCAAAAAGGGGGGAAATATATATATTATCTTTCACCTTATTTCCATGTGAAATCATCTTGAAATACCTAGATACAATGCACAACACAATATCTCACGAATTCAGTCATGATTATATGGTGTATTGTATAATTTTCTCGTATACAGTTTCATATTGAAACTTATATGTTAAAATACATATTTAAACTTTGATTTCTGCTCAACTTTAATCAGTCTCTGCCGTTAACACCAACTAATAAAATGGAAACATACCAATGCAGTCAAAGCAATTCTTTTTGAGTTATGGTTCAAAAAAAATCAACGGGTATTCCAGAACAAAAGTCGTCCTTGGCTAGATTGTTATGAAGCAGCACGCCTGAAGGCTTCCTCCTGGTGTTCTCTATCTAAATCTTTTGAATTTTTATCTTTTCAAGATCTTTATCTGAATTGGTTATCTATTGTTCACCCACTGTAAGTTTTATTTGTTTGCTTTTATTTTCCGCTTTTTTCCTCCTTCTTGGAGGTTTTTTGTATTTTGAGCATTAGTCTCCTTTCATTTTTCTAATGAAAAGTTTAGTGTTTTGTTTCAAAAAAATAAAATGGAAACATGATACTCATTTCTTGAAATTTGGATAAGGTGATGTGATCCATCTAGATGAACTTGACAGATTGATTGTAAAAATTTATGAACCAAAGACATAATTGTCCAAAAAAAGATTATCAAATATGGTTTGACCCAGTTACTTGCTCAAGTTTTTTTTTTTTTTATCAAGAAGTTACTTGCTCAATGAAATCTAATCGATCCAACTAGCTACCAAATCATGTCACATCATCCAAATTTAATGTCATGATTATGTTCTGTCAATTGGTGTTAATGGTAAGTAACGATTAAAGATGAGCACAATTCTTTTTATTCACAAAACAACCATGCAGGTATTATCAAAGCAAGTCCACCTAAAATTCGACTCAACATCCCACTCTTGATTCCCACCTAATGGAGAGGTGTGTAAATCTGACCAGAGGGTCAAAAAACACGAGTAATGCCCACATTGCATCCAATGAAAGCCCATAGTCACACCCGCTAGGAAAGTCAATTGTCCACAAGATTTGCCTAAACCCACAGCCACAGAGAACATCCTGTGGCACAGGCCTCAATCCCCTCCCTCTTTTTGCTGGGGTCGAAGGATGTGCTGGTGGAAACTAGCTGAAGCTCAACATCATGTAGCATTCAAGCTAAAGTGTTGGGTTCGAGGTGCCTCAGTCCTCCAACTCAAATGTCTTGCAGTGCAATACCATTGATGATACCACATCCGCCCTCGACCACGCCCAAAAATGCGACCAGGGGTGGTACATCTTGCTTGGAGCTTGGACATTGACCTTGGACCCCTTCAAAAGGGATGTCATGAACCCGCACTATGCCCAACAAGGCATGTGCCATGTACCAATGGTGCTTCACCAACCCCCCCCCCCCCCCCCCCCCAAAAAAAAAAAAAAAAAAAAACAAACAAACAAAAGCACTTTCCAACATATGCATCATCCGCCCTCTAATGCGAGACTAAGTAGACACATGCCAAAAGTACAAGAGCCAAATATGTCGTTTAACTTATTATAAGTTTATTTCACTTTGCTGCATTCAAGTACAAGAGCCAAAAAGCTCAAATTTTGCTTTTACATAATGCAAGCAATCTAATCAAAACAGCCGAATAGAAGATTCTAGCACAAGACATGAATCTCCCCTCCCACAAGACATGAATCTCCCCTCCCGTGACAAGTCACAAGGATATTAAGTTACTTTCTAAGATGGGTGAAACTTATTTGAGAATAGGAATCTCATAAGGATGGACAACACAATACACAAGTTTAAATCATAAAAAAGTACCTTAAAACACTTTGGAGATTACCTTAAAACAACTGCTGCATTTCTCATGGTCAAATACCTCTGAACGTACTCATTAGGAAGTGATCTTATGACCTTGAAGATATCAGCATTTGCATATCGAAGAGTAGTCCGGGGATCATAGTATGGTGCCTGATAATAACAACGTCACTTGCTGAAGTGAATTCAAACAGCTTTTTTTAGTGAAAACAAAAAATGTCTTGCAAAAACATGGCCAGAGCTACATAAGCCCAAAGGGAAGCATTAAAATGGGATTATAACTTGTTTGAAAAGAAAGAAAGAAAAAAAAGTTTGAAATAGAATGTGAATTTTATTATTCAAGAAGAATATTTACTAAATCAGGTAACATAAATGTAATGTATTTTCAACTCCCCTTAATCTTGTAAATAGAATGTGAATTTTATTATTCAAGATGATAAAGTCCCTGGGAAGGTTGAATTTTGTGTTTGACAGATTTTACATGGGAGAGTTAACACTTTGGACCATGTTCAAAGACATTGTTCCTTGGTGTTGTTCCCGCATAGTGCATTTTCTGTAGGCGTCAAGTTGAGGACCTTCATCATTTTTTGAGGAAGTGCTCTGGGTTCGCCTTTTTCATGTGGCATGCTAGTTTCTTTTCTATTTTGTGAGGGGTTTGGATTGAAAGAAACAATAGGTTTTTTTTAGAGAAGTAGACCGGTCTTGTGATGAGGTCTGGGAGGTAGTTAGGTTTAATGCCTCTTTATGGGCATCGGTCATTAGACCCTTTTTGTAATTATGGTCTTGGTTTGATCTTGTTGGATTGGAGTTCCTTTTTGTAGCTCTTTTGGGACTTTTGGTGGACTTGTTTTTTTTTTTTTGTATGTCCCTTGAATATTCTTTCATATTTCTTAATGAAAGATCAGTTTCTTACAAAAAAAAAAAAAAAAAAAAAAAAAAAAAAAAAAAAAAAACTTTGAGCAGTCAACTGAATATAGGTCCAAATTTAGAAACCCTATAGTTAGAATAGCAAGGTATGTTTTGATGCTTTGAAGAGGATTTTTAAGATACTAACTACTTTAAGCTAAGGGTAATGATTCTTATAAAAAAAAGCTAAGGGTAATGACCTTTTCTAGTTCTTATTTGCATTATAACTAATAAGAAAACTCATTGTTAATTTCAATAACACGAGGCCTCTTAACAAGATTAGAATTACGTGATATCCGCAAAACAACTTGCTTGCCTCTACAAGCAAAAAAAGTTAAAGCTGATTTGGACCAAATTTACCAAATTACTTATTTATTTATTTTGGTAAGAAAAAAACTTTCATTGATAAGAATGAAATATAAACAAGGGCATGCAAAAACCGAAGCCCAATAAAAGAAGTCCCAGAAAAACTACAAAAAGGGACTCCAATTCAACAAAATCAAACCAAGATCATGATTACAAAAAGGCCTAGTGACCCAAATTAATTAATTACTTAAAAATATTAATATGAAAATATAGAAAAAGAAGAGGAGTGTTTCTTAAAATACTATGAAAATAGATAAACAAATAAATATGAATGGGGCTGAAAAGGCAAGCAAATGCATGCAACTCACTATACATCACTTGGTCAGATCCATTATATTCTAGAACCATTCCAAAAACCATGAGAAGGGATTCGTAATTAATTGCTATTCTAATTTAAAAGCAATGCTGAGTCATTAACTACCAAAAGTCGCATACCTCATATCCTGTTATATCACAAATTTTCTTGCATGGATGCATTGAGGGAGGTGACTCAATATTAACATCTGAAAACGAATAAAAGGAACTATCAGTTCAACTGAGAGTACAAAACTCAAAGAAGAATAGAGCATATTGCATCATTTTAAAGAAAAAAATCCACTTCAGGAACATAAGCTTCTAGATTCTAGAAGGGCAATTATGATACGGTCCACAATGTAAGACGGACTGAATTACCTTCCCTGAGTCATTAACTACATGTACACACATGTACTGTGTTAAATAACTATTCGCTAGGTCTTATTTTGCTTGATTGAAGGTTTTTCCTTTAGTTTGCCTCCTTTCGCGGGCTTTTTTTTTTTGTATGTCCTTGTATTCTTTCATTTTTTTTTCAATGAAAGTCTGGTTATTCATAATAAAAAAAATGTATGTATATGTAGTTATAAATGTGATGAGCACGAGGCAAGACATATTTTATGGTTTTATGGGATGTTTTGGTTAGAGAGTAGCTAGCCTTCTTGAATTGGCTAGGCTTGTTCAAGTATGGTGCTCCATTGCACCCTTGAGCTCACAGATGTAAATAACACAGTTAGTTCCTAACATCCAAGCACATTTTGAACTGGGTAGGAGATCAAAATGGCTCAAACAAAATGGGAGAAAATATTTCATAGCAAAGCTCTATCTTTTTTCTTTTTTTAAATAGAGCAAAGAATCCTGGTATCATTACAGACGCAGTCCTCCTCCAACATATATTTAACCTCTTAAATAACTATCAAACAAAAAACAATCGCAGTCCATGCATTCAAACAACAACAACAACAAAATACAGACGAGCTCCTCAAGCAAAAGGTGTAAGAGACAAAATGATTGAAATGAAAGAGGAAAAGCTTACAGTTGGGTTCATCAGGGGAGCAATTTTGATAGTTCTCGGCTTGAAGAATTTGCTTCAGATGTTTCCAATGCCTACCTCTAGATTGGCCTTTAGGGTACTTCTCGTACATTTGAATTCGCTTGAAATTCAGGTGGGTCGGCAACACTAACTCTGCTTCTATCACCTCCGGCTCCATCTTCAACTCTTGTTAAAACCCTTCTGATCTCTAAAATTGAAATGTTGAAGGGGGAATTTTAAAGAAACGAACCTCTATTCAACCACAAACCCTATTGTTACTTCCATGGCGGCAACCTAAAAAATATCCCACCTGCTATAATCACTAATCAGGGCGACCCCCAGAATATTTGTGACAAACAATCTCCAATTCAATTTACCGGGTATAAGATTTCTTCATTTTAACAACGTAAATGCCAAGCAAAGAGCATAGCTAAATCGGTATGACCTAGTGCAGGAATTTTTGTACTACCAGTTATTTTCGTCCGTTTATCAAAATAACCCAAATTTTAAAAACAAGTCAAATTGATCTTTTTCTAACATCATAGCCAATTTTTTTAATATTTTTTTTGGTTGATTTTCTAGCTCTCTCGCTTTCCCTCCCTCTCTCTTCTCTGAACATATTTTCTTCTTTCTACATTTTTTTTCTATCTCCTCAATCACGTTTTTTCTTACTAGTTACTCCTATTCACCCATCGTCGGCGACTCTCCGATGACGACTCCCATCGACGACAACTCTCCCCTGACGATTCGAGAACCATAATTTTTTCAGATCTGAAAAATCTACAAAATGTAAAATTTCTGAATCTGGAAAATGTTTCAGATCTTGAAATTTTCATATCTGAAATGGAGCTAGAGCTAGAGCGAGACCAGCACGAGCTAGAGGGAGAAAAATAATATTAAAAAAAATAGGTGATGATATCAGTAGAAGGTCAATTTACCTTGTTTTTAATAGTAGGTCACTCGTACAAATTTCTCCCTAATGCACCCGGTTTCAATTTAGCGGAATATTGCAATAACTTTTCTAATTTGCATATTTTTATCTTACTAATTTGCATATTTTTATCTTACTATATCTAAAAGGGGCTTAGATGGAGAAATTTTTCTGGTCAAATTTATCCTTTCATAGAGGGCTACTCATTATTATTTTGATGGAATTCTGTCATTCAACAATTATTTTCAATATTTGTTTGAAAATTATTGTTTTTTTTCTGAAACTGAACTTCAAAAAACAAATTCATGACATAAAGAATGGAGATTGTTCAGATTCGTCAAACTTTAAATTTATATTAGAATTTGTATTAAATGGTAATGAGAGAAAGTGGAAGAGAAAACAGCTAGAGTCTACAAAGTGGAGAACAACCACCTGATTGTTTTTATTCCAGGTAGGTAGGTTGGCCAATAGAGAATTTCAAAAAGAAAACTTCAATTTTCCTACAATGGACTGTTCTTATTCCAAGTAAATTTAAAGTATCATTGATGTTGTTGTTGGCTAATGAAAGAATTTAAGACTCATTTTCATTAGGGATGTAAATGGGTCGGTTTGGGTCTCTCTTTTTTTCCACTGTTGGGCTAGGGCTAGGGCTGGCATGCTTTTTACAATCTTTATATCAAGTCATTCTAGTCAATAGTCACGCTCATATTTTCTAAACTAAGTCATTCTAGGCACACCTATATTTTCAACTTACCATATTGAACAAAGAAAAAAAAAATTAGCTTCTCTATGTCTATTATCAAAATAAAATCAGTCGTATAGAAGTTTGGGAAGAAAACTACCACAAAAAAAATTAGCTTCTATATTTCTATTATCAAGCATTTTTCAATTGCTCTTCCTATCGTATCTCCTTTATGATTAATTATTTGACAATTGTGGTGAGCCCTTATTACCATGTAGTTAATCTATATGTCTATTATCATCGATGAAGTGAGCAGTTATTACCATGTAGTTAATGTATTGAACCGAAGTCCATGTATCGGTCGTTAGACAAACTCTTTAGCCACTTCGAGTTAAGACACTCCTCAACTTATTTTTCTCACTCGTGTATAATTGAAAACAATCCTTTGCAATTGTGACTCGTGATGGAATTACAAACTTAGGATTTAATGCTTGACACCTTCCGTTTCTACAAACTTAAACAGTAATTCGTCCAATATGACCGCAAGCATCATTCTACAATTGTCTTGACTGGACGATGTAGTTTGCAAATTACATTCAGACTCCCCCTCCCCCTCCCCCCCCCCCCCCCCCCCAACATAATCCTCTGAATACTTCTTACATTTGTCCAAGTGCCTTTTCAAATTTGTTGTCCCGTTTCTCTTAGAATCACATACATATGTAACTCCACAATATTTACAATCTGCTCTAGGAAATTCAAGATCACAACCCTCTACGTTGATAAAATGCTTACAAGCATCTAAAGTTGATTTAGAAGGTTTGATTTTCCCTAACAATCCTACTTTACTACCGACACCAGGATTATCACTTGCAACTGAAGGAAGAGTTTGACTAGAATGACTTGGTTTAGAAGTCTCATTTGTAAAAGACAAAAGCATCATGAGACATAAATCAAACTATATTAAGAAGAATTAATTTTGAATAAGAAACAATTTCATTAATAATATGAAATTACATAAGAAAGGGTGTTCCCAAGTTACAAAAAAACCTCTCCAATTAGAAAGGAGGGTATCAAAACTATAGTCATGAAAGAGAGGGGATCGTTTGGTCCAAGTCACAACCGTATTAACAATGGCTTCAAAGAACCTAGCATAAGAAGATTTTTTTTTCTTGAAAAATACGTTTGTTCCTTTCTTGCCAAATGGTCCAACAAAAAGCCCTTGTGAAGTTCTCCCATAAAATCTTCTTCTTCTTCTTGAAAGGGTGGCCTCCAAGGATAAGAGCAAGAAAGAGCTTTGGTTCTTTTGGAAGGGTCGTTTGCCAATTGGAGGAAAATAACTCATTCCAAAACATACGAGCAAATTGGCATGAAATCATCAAGTGACTTTGAGATTCTAAATGATTTTTGCAAAGAATGCACCATTGGGGAGAAAGAGCCATGTGAGGTAACCTTCTTTGTAACTTATCATTGGTGTTCATAGCCTTGTGTGATAGCTCCCATAAAAAGAACTTGATCTTCTTGGGGTGAATACCTTTCCAGATGAGATCATAAAGATTGTCGGGCTCACTTATCGGTGGGGAAATGTCACTTAATAGGGAGCTTACAGAGAAGAGTCCATTTGGTTCCATCTTCCAAACCACTCTATCTTTGTTGTGGTTAATTGATACAGAAGATATACAGTGAATAAGTGAGGCAAATTCGTCAATCTCGACATCTTTCAAATTTCTTCTAAGTCTCAAATTCCAAGAATCAAGCTCTGTACTCCATAGGTCCTTGACAGCCCCTTGTTTTTTGGTAGACAGATTGTAAATCAAGGGAAATGTTCTAGCAAGAGATTCATTCCCAATCCAATTATCATCCCAAAAGGATATGTTTGCACCATCACCAAGCACAAATGATGTTCTGTCATAGATCATAGATCAAGTCTCCAAACCTCATGATTGTTTTCCAAGGGCCATTGGCTTTTGTAAGGGAGATGCTTCCCGACTTCATGTTGAGATAGGTAGAGCCATATTTGGCATCAATAAATTTCCTCCATAAAGCATTTGGCTCATTTTGATAACGCCAAATCCATTTAGCTAAAAGAGCTTTGTTTTTGTCTTTTATATTATGTAAGCCTAGCCCACCATTCTCCATAGGAGTAAGAAGCTTATCCCACTTGATAAGGTGTATACCTTTTTTATCATCATTACCTTTCCAAAGAAAGTTTCTAACCATTCGATCAAAGATAGAGGAAACTTTGCTCGGCATTTTAAAAATGGATAAATAATATAAAGGAAGATTTGCAAATGTGGCTTGAATGAGCGTGTGTCTCCCCCCTTTCGAGATGTAAGAATTTTTCCATGACAGAAGCCTTTTCCCAACTTTTTCAATCATGGGATCCCAGAAATCCTTTGTTCGAGGCTTACCATTGAGGGGAAGACCAAGATAAGTTGTTGGCCATGACCCAACTTTGCAGCCAAACTTCTGTGCAATGGACAAAACCTCCTGGGCTTCAATATTAATGCCAAATAATTCTGATTTTTGGTGGTTAATGTTGAGCCCTGTTGCCATTTCAAAAAATCCCACAATATTGAACAGGTTTTCTAGAGCAAAGTCATCCTTTGTGGAGAAAAGAATAGTGTCATCGGCAAACTGAAGATGATGAATATTCAATAAGCCTCTCTCCATAGAAAACCCCTCGATCATCTTTCTATTGGCAGCATGCATCATAAGTCGGCTAAAGCAATCCATGACCATAATAAAGAGAAAGGGGGAGAGCGGATCACCTTGTCTAAGGCCCGTTGATGCAAAAAAATTACCTATCGGGCGGCCATTGATGATGATAGAAAAATTTGGTGATGAAATGCAACCTCTAATCCATTTTCTCCAAGTGGGACCAAATCCCTTAGCCAAAAGAATTTCGTCAAGAAAGTCCCAATCGACTTTGTCAAAGGCCTTTTCAATATCAAGTTTAATGACCACCCCTGTTTTCTTTTTTCTTTTCCATTCGTCGATAAGCTCATTCGCAATAAGTGATGCATCTAAGATTTGTCTCTCGGCAACAAAGGCAGATTGATAAGCTGTGAATTGTGATAGTATGGGGGAGAACTTTCTTAAGCCTCTCGGATAAAACTCTAGCAATAATCTTATACATACAAGAGATGAGACTAATGGGCCTATAGTCACCCACACCTTTTGCATCAACTTTCTTTAGGATAAGACAAATATAGGTCTCGTTCAGGCTTGCGTTGATGATACCTTTCTTAAAAAAATCTTGGAACACCCTCATGATGTCGGCTTTGAGGATGTTCCATGACTTTTTATAGAATTCAGCGGTAAAACCATCCGGCCCCGGAGTCTTGTTGGTCCCTAATTCATTAACAGCATATCGAATTTCTTCCTCGGTGAAAGGTCTCTCAATATCAGTAGCTTGTTGGGGAGAAATGGGATCCCAGTTGAGGGGTGTGGGCAAATATCTATCTCCCTCTTTTTTTGTATATAATTCTCCAAAGAATCTCAAGAATTCATCTTCAATGTCAGATTCATTGATCAAACTTCTGCCATTTGTAGATAGTATCTCAAGGATGGAGTTTTTCCTTCTTCTTGCAGCCACAATTCGGTGGAAAAAGCTAGAGTTTATGTCCCCTTCACTCAACCATTTCAACTTACAGCTCTGTCTCCACAAAGATTCTTCTTTCACAGCCAAGGCAAGTAATTGGGCTTTTATAGAGTGTCTTTGCTGAATTTGTACTAGTTGTATATCCCCTGCTTCCTCTATAGAATCAAGCATCCCTAATTCCAAGACAAGATGTTCTTTTTGGAGATGGTTGCTGCCAAAAGTAGCCCTATTCCATTCTTTGATAACTGTTTTTAGCCCCTTAAGCTTTTGAATGAAACCATGCTTTGGAAATCCTCTTAACGGAGTATTGAGCCACCAATATTCGACCATTTGGGAAAAGCTTTTGTTTTCTAACCAATGATTTTGGAATCGGAAGGGGGTTGGTCCCCATTTGTCCACTCCAAAGGAGAGCTGAATAGGATAGTGATCAGAGGTAACCCTATCAATTCTTTTAGCCACAGCATTCTGAAATTTATCCATGAAAACATCATTTGCAAGAAATCTATCAATAAGTGTGAGAGTAGGGGACTGTCTGAAATCGGACCAGGTGTACAAGCCATTGGTAAGGGGGAACTCATTCAGTGCGGCTTGATCAATGAAGTCATTGAAGTTGTTCATATGTCTATTCGGTCTTCTATAGACAGATTTCTCCCTCGTCCACCGAATAACATTAAAGTCGCCTCCCAATAGCCAAGCACCCGAACAATGGGAAGATAAACTCTTTAGCTCGTCCCAGAAAAGATGATACATCTCAGATCTTGTTGGGCCATAGATGCCTGTAATCTAGAATTGAAAACCATCTGCAAGAGATAAGTTTAAAGAGAGTGAGAACTGACCTTTGGAGACTTCAGAGACCACAAAAGATGGGTCATTCCATAGAATGATGATGCCTCCAGCCGATCCAATTGATCCTAAAATTGTCCATCCCACATCCTTAGCACTCCATAAAGATTTAATGAAGAGTCTATCAACCGAAGCAACTCTGGTCTCTTGTAGAATGACAATGGTAGGATTGTGTTTGATGATGGAGTTTTTTATGAGGGCCCTTTTGTCTGCACAGCCCAAGTCTCTAACATTCCAAGATAATATGATCATACAAAATTGTTTTGCCCACCCTGTTAAGAAGAAGAAGACGGCTTTTCATACGTGACAGAGAAAGAGAGGTTGCTGATTTCTCTAACCCATTTATTTTGTTTCCTCAAATCCTTTGCTTGCTTGGATAATTTAGTTGGTAAGGGCAGAATTCCAAGACCCATTGTTTTCAACCATGGGACAACCATCTGTAGATAAACTGATGGGTGTAATGTTGTATCAAAGAGAGAGGGATGTGCTATCTGCAAGGGATGATGATCTTCTGTGATAAGAGCAACCTCTGTCTCATCCATGGGAAACTCCATGTAAGATATATACTCATACTCATTCTGCATTGATGTATTCTGGAGAGATGAGGGGTTGAAGGGGATAAGGGGTTGTGGAAGAGATGGCGTCGGTGAGGAGGGGTAAGGACTAGAGAGGTAGGTTTCTGAATCAGAGTCTAAGTTTAAGGGATTTGTAGAATGTTTGGTACCAGTGATGAAGAATGTATTTTGTTTGGCAATGGTAATGGGTATTTTCGGACTGTTTTGAAGGTGAGAAGGATCGGGTATGGATAAAGGGGGGAGAGAAATTTCTGTGAGCCCCAAAATGGGCATCGGGTCGGGTGGGGGGTTCAAAACCGAGGGCATCTGGTCCAGGCAAGAGGTCAAAACAGGGGGCGCTGGGTCGGGTCGTGGAGTCACAACATGTATTGGGTCGGGTAATGGAGCAGTGGGTAATAGGGGTGGGTCGGGTGAAAGGTGAGGGGTTGTTGGTAAGATAGGGAAAATAGAGGTTTGGTTGGGAAAATGGGTCAAAAAAGGTACAAAAGTCTCTTTTTCTGATGGATTGAGGGCTGTCAAATCAGCCTCACTGGAGTAACCAGTGGATTTTGATGCAAAAGTGTGAAAAGTACCATCCTTAATTAATGAGTGCGTACCAGATGGAGTGTGGAGGTCAATTTCCTTACCTTTTGGAGCTTTTTCAAGACAATCCAATTTCTTTGTAACCGAGCCAATTGGTTGCTTTTCTGCACAAGGGTACGGCCCTAGGATGATTGTAGACTTGACAATGTGCCTATGAAATTCAAAAAATTCACCGGAGCTTGTCATCGACGATCGAGCTCCATGGATTCTGGTCGAGTATCCTATATGCGGTTTTGAGGCAAAGAAGGGGTCAATGCTTACTTTTTGAACCATACTCGATGATGTTGGAATCTCAATCTCTGATGGGATGAAACCTCGAGCGTTTTCTTTAATTTTATGGATGCTTCCATTAGATCAATCCGCAAACAGGTCTTTCTAGCCGTTTCGAGGTAGCCTCCACAAGCATCCCCAATGAATCTTAAGGTCTTTTCATCCCATTTATCAAGCGGAAGGTTCCTAATCTTTATCCAGCCACCATAAGATGGAACCACAGAGGTATATACGTTGCCTGATGCAAATTCTATGGGCTGAAACTTTAGTTGAAAATCTCCCACTTTGCTCCAGTCTTTTTCCTTACAAAGTTCCTTTACTTGTTCCAAGTTACCACAAGTGAGTACAGCTTTGGAAGGGATTTGTGTAGCAAAAATCTCCAACATGTTCTTGTATAGCTCTAACGATTTTAAACCATTCATCATGGAAGCATCTTCTGATAACAATAATGTTGGAATGGGGTTGTGGGTCCATCTCTGTCTTGCTTCCCTTTAGTTCTGCAAATTCTTCAGTAATAACAGACTTTTTTGGTTGGTAGATTACTTTGCCTGTCTTTTTTATGGCTTCTTTTCCTTTGAGAAGTACATTCTGATAAGAGGATTTGGCAGTCTCTTTAATGAGAATTGGCTTTGGTTTGGTTTTGTCTTTAATAAGACAAGCTGAGGTAGATGGGGGTGGTAATGAGGTATGTAAAAGGGTATAAAAAACCTTCCAGCCACATCTTTCTTCTCCCACTGGAATAATAAGTCTGTTAAAACCACCATTGTTATCGAGTTTGGTAATTTCAGCCAATGCCCCCTTCTTGTTCAGTGTTTTTTCAACCTAGAGATGGTGGTCATCAATCCTTGTCTCCGTGAAGTAGCTTTGGTTAAGGGGGATAGTGAGAAGAGTAGCAAATGTTTTGGCTAACCACTGCAAGGAGGACCAGTGTATGGAGATGAAGAAAGACCTATCTTTGGTAGTTTCAGTAAGTTTGACTCTACTTCCTCTGTATCTCTGTATCTCTGATCAATGTCTACTGTGTATTTCTTTCTTTCAATGTTGGATGATCTTGGGTACTTTGGTTTTTCCATTGATGATAGAAAACCAGAAAAAGTCTAGGGCTATAGTGGGGATGAGTCCGGTGATGGTGCAGGGGTGGTGAGGGAGGGTGGGAAGGGAGGGAGGGGAGAGAGAGAGGAGAGTAATTAAGAAGAATAAACATAGATCATTCTATTTAGTGATTTTACTTTAACCAATAGTGATGAAATTAAGGATAACCATTCACCTAAAGTCTCAATCAACCAGTTTAAGAAAGTTCCCCCACCTCCAACATATTAGAGACTGTGGCCATGACCCAGTTTAAATATGGTTCATATAACAAAGCTCTATAGGGAAAAAAAAAACCCAACAAAAGAAGAATCCAACATGAATCAAAGGCCAGCATGTATAGAAACAAAACCAGAAATTTTCTCAATTTCTTAATGAGATATCCAAAAGCTTATCCCAAGCCAAGAGTCTCAATAACCAAGAACTTCCTCTAACTGTTACAATCACTAAATTACAGAAGTACACTCCTGAATGCTGCTTTCTAACAAGTTTTATCCATGTTCCTAGTATATGTGGTTAACCTAATTGAAAACTAAAACAAACCCACAACACAAATGAGAGAAAAAGAAGAAACAAAATGGTTGGAGTTCAAATTTCAGAAACCCAACTATCAAATTTCAATCAAATGTCAGAAACTCAACCATCAAATTCCAATCAAATTTCAGAAACTCAACCATCAAATTTCAATCAAAGCTTAGTTTCATTCTGTCAATAGAAACAAACCCACGAGCACAACACAAACAAGAACAAAAGAAGAAACAAAATGGTTGGAGTTCAAATTTCAATCCAATTTCAGAAACCCAACAATCAAATTTCAATCAAAGCTTGGTTTCATTTTGTCATTAGAAACAAACCCATAAGCACAACAGAAACTAGAACAAAAGGAGAAACAAATAGCTATGATATGCGTGTTATTGATTGTTAATAAATCACTTCAGTAAACAGAAGAAACAAATAGCTATGACATCAAAGTGATTTATCAGGTGAAAACCCAACAATCGATCGCAGGTGAAAATGAGAGAGAAGGGAATAAAAACCTGAAGATCGCAGGTGAAAGCCGAAGGTCGGAGTTTAGAATAAAAACCGATCAGTGACGGCGGCAACGGAGTTTAGATCACTGACGGCGGCGGCAGAGTTTATATCACTGGCGGCTGGCGGCGTTGGGAGAGTCGACGACGTCGGAGGAGACAGGGACGATGAATGAGGCGAACGCAGGCGGAGAGGGATGAACCGAACGTTTGCACTCTGCTGTTTGCGGACGAAAGAGGAAATCAGATGGCCTGAGTTGTTAGGTCGGTTTCGGTTAACCGAACCGAACCGGATCGGGTTTGGTCGAAAACTAAATACTATCTCTCCAACCGAACCGAACCGAATTTGTTTTTTTTTATTTAGCTGCGTTTGGGATTGCGAGAGTTGAAAGTGATGGAGAAAAAATATTAACCATTTTTTGGGTTTGGTAAATCAAAATATTTTAAAATTTGTTAAAATCACTTCTGCATAACACGTTCATTTTACACCTTCCTAAAAATCTGATTTTCTCTGGCTTTTAGATTTTTTGACAATCAACTTTTTCACAAAATTTCAAATATTTCTAAAATTAAGAATTAACGAACTTATTCAAGTCTACCACTAAAATTTAACAAACACTAATTTGATTATTCAAACTGGTTTTTTTTTTAACTAATTTGATTATTCAAACTGGGTTTTTTTTTTTTTTTTAAAGTAAAGGTACAAACAATTATAAAACGTGTGGAATATCGTTTTTTTAAAAACGTGTTTCAAATATTTTTATAAAAAAGTTTCGAAAATTGCAATATTAAAAAAAAAATGCCTAGTTGGGCTATCCAACTTTTTATTGCCAATTTTTTTTATTGATATTTTTAATAAAGTTGGCTAGGTTTGTTGGATTGATAGTGCTATAACTCAAATGATAAAATGACTAGCCATTCACAAAATTCTATACAAAATATAAATATATTTATAGTTATCATTTATCTGTTATCATTATCAGTAACTATTACCATAAAAATTGTCATATTTACAAAAGTTTTCAAAAGTGTTATATTTTTAATTATTTTATTTTAAATTGACACCGACTACAATATCTTGAGATTTTTATTGTTTTTATTTTTTCTATTTTGTATTATTTTAATTTATTTATTACTAGTTAATTTAATTACATATATATATATGTGAGTGTTTGTACCAGCTTACGCGTACCTCGACTAAATTCAAGAAACAATCGACTGACCCTACAACATTTAGGTCTCGTTTACTTCGATGTAATGTAATTTGGCTTGTAATCGTAATGAAAAGCAATAGTAATAAAAAGGCTTCAATCACAACCGGCTGACCCTACAATATTTATATCTCGTTTATTTCGCCGTAATGTAATTTGGCTCGCAATCGTAATGAAAAACAATAGTAATAAAAATGTTTCCATCGCAATCGGTTTCCCTTTGACGTTGTTTACTTAAAGTCGGATTCAAACGTAATTTGAATCTCATTGGGGATGTTTACTTGCCGGTTGAACTTTGTAAGTTTACCATAATATCCTTTCATTCAAATCTTGTTCGGACTCTTGTGCATACTCTTTGTCTGACCCTAGTGCTTTAGCAGACTAGGGGCGGATCGAGAATTTTTTGTCAAGGGTACAATTCCAATAAGGTTAAATTGCAAGTTTAGTCCTTGAAATTTTCGGTTTATGTCAATATGGTCCTTGAACTTTAAAATGTGCGTAACAAGCCCTTAAACTTTCAATTTTGAGTCTAACAGATCCTTAAACTTTCAATTTGCGTCTAATAGATCCTTAAAATTTCAATTTTGTGTTTAATGGAACCTTAATCTCTCGATTTTGTATCCAATAGAGACATATTGTCAAATTTAAAAAATTAAATGTTTTGTTAGACATAAAATTAATGGGTCATCAACCTATTCTTAAAAAAAATCATGTATCTATTAGATAGATAAAAAAAAAATAAAAAAAAATAAAAAAAATAAAATAAAAAAAAAAATATGCAATTAGAGATAAAAACAAAAAGAATTGATTTTTGCAGGAAAAAAATCAATATACCTAAAACCTATTGGATACAAAATTTAAAGTTAATGAATCTACTCAACATTGATAAGGTTCCAAGATTTACTAAAACACACACAAATCTTTTTTTTTTTTTTTATTACAAAGTTATTTAATTAATGTGAGGATTGAACCATGACCTATTAGTCAAGGACACAACCTTATGTCAATTTACTATGCTCGGTTTGGCAGATCTAAAAATTGGAAGACTAAACTTGTAATTTTACATTCATATAAATATAATTTTAAATATTTATATTAAGTAATATTAATTTAAAAATAATAATAAATCATTTTAAAATTATCTACCATGATCTTCTCCATATCTTAAAAACCCTATAAATATTGGTCAACCTTTTGATAGACAATAAATTGACTCATATTTTTTCTTCCTCCCTACTTTGTTCATGTTCTTTTGTTTCACAATACTACTTAAGTAAATAATAAAATTTGAAATATTTATCATTAAAATATAATTGAGTTGATTTTTTTCAAATATAAAATAGAAAAACAACATAATCTTTTTAAAATTATCTACCATGATCTTCTCCATATAAATTGACTCATATTTTCTCCTCCTCCCTACTTTGTTCATGTTCTTCTGTTTCACAATACTTAAATAATAAAATTTGAAATATTTATCATTAAAATATAATTGAGTTGATTTTTTTTCAAATATAAAATAGAAAAATGAAATAAAAACAACATCATTTTACTCTTCTAGGGGTGTTGAACTTGAATGTTGGGATCATTACTAAATTCTATAATTCAATTATCTCTCTTATGTGATGGACTTCATGGCTTTGCTTTTGGTCACCCAAAAGGTCTCATGCCAATGGAGAATGTCTCCTTATATACCCATGATTTTCCCCTCTTATAACCGATGTGGGATTTTGGTCACTCCCAACAATCCTCCCCTCGAACGAAGTACCATCGAGCCTCCTCTCAAATAGTCATCTCTATCTGTCTAGATACTTTTTATCTAGGCCATCCTTCACCGGAGCACACCACGGATCTCCATCAATGACTACACATTTGAGGCTCACCATATCTTTGTTCGGCACTCGAGGATTTCACCGACACGGCTAAGTTAGGGGCATGACTTTGATACCACTTGATAAGGCTGACATAACTCTCATATATCTCTATAGGTACAATATTGTCCACTTTGGGCCTAAACCCTCATGACTTTGCTTTTGGTCACCCCAAAATGCCTCATTTTCAATCTGTGTAGAAGGTTGTGCCAAGGGAACGAATCTAAATCAATTAGATCATCATTGTGTTCAGACTCTCCTTCATTTGTCTTCTTAATGTCTTGTATGGTTTGATATTCTACAAACACAACATCTCGACTTCTTACAATCTTCTTCTGCACTGGATCGTATATTCTGTAATCGAACTTATATTGACCATAGCCAAAGAACACACATGGTCTACTTTTTACATCAAGCTTTGTTTTCTCATCTTTAGGAACATGAACGAAAGCTTTACAACAAAAAATACACA
Source organism: Herpetospermum pedunculosum (assembly GCA_028017165.1). Classification (NCBI taxonomy): domain Eukaryota; kingdom Viridiplantae; phylum Streptophyta; class Magnoliopsida; order Cucurbitales; family Cucurbitaceae; genus Herpetospermum; species Herpetospermum pedunculosum. Next base: position 54,090,542 of record CM051529.1, read on the forward strand.
TGATTATAAGATATATTCTTCTTCGACCAAATTTTGTTCGGTACTTCATTATCCAATGGAATACATGGAGTGAGATTCAAAACATGTACAATTGTACATAATGCTTCACCTCAGAATGTTTGCGGTAACTGTGAATGTGAAAGCAAACATCTCATTCTTTCAACTAGTGTTTTGTTCATTCTCTCAGTTGTCCCATTTAACTGAGGAGTCTTAGGAGGTGACTTTTGATGTCGAATGCCATGGCTTCTACAATACTCATAAAAAAGGTCCAATATACTCACCCCCATTATCGGTCTTAACACACTTCAACTTTTTACCAGTTTCTCTTTCAACAAGGGCATGAAACTGTTTAAACACTTGCAACACCTGATCTTTAGTCTTCAAGGTATAAACTCATGTTTTTCTCGAATGATCATCTATAAACGTCACAAAATATGACGAACCTCCAAGTGTCTTAGTATTCATAGGACCACAAACATCATAATGTACTAAGTCAAGTACATTTGGCTTCCTTGAAGGAGGTTATGAAGCTTTAAAAGAAACTCTACTTTGCTTTCCTGCCAAACAATGAGCACACCTTTTCAGAGATGCATTCTTTATACCAGAAAGATGATTTTTCTTGGCTAGAATCATTAAACCCTTCTCACTAATATGACTGAGTCTCTTATGCCAAAACTCAACAGTCTCTTCATTGTCCACTGTATTTATGTCGCAATCAGTAATCTTTGCCTCCATAAAATACAATGAAGAACACTTATCTCCCTTATATACCACCATAGAGCCTTTAGTAAGCTTTCATTTATCATCATAGAAGATATTGTAATAACCTTCATAAAAGATATTGTAATAACCTTCATCATTAAGCTTACTTATGGAGATTAAATTCATGCATAAATCAGGGATGTGTTTTACATTATTCAATATCAGTATAGAACCATTATTGGTCTCCAAGTTCACATCTCCAATGCCAACTGCTTTTCCTGATCCATCATTACTCATCCTAACACTGCCAAAATCACCAGATGTGTAGGATGCAAAGAAATCCTTCTTCGGTGTAGCATGAATTGAGGCACCACTATTAATCACCCAACTGCTCTGTTGTGTAGCGAGATTAATAACATCACCGTCAAATAAAATATGGAACTCCTCGGTGGCTGCAGAAACTGTGTCTACATCCTTAACATCAGAATTCTTCTTCTACTTACCTTTATTATTTTATTTTATTTTTCTCTCTTTAACTCTCGACAATGCTTCTGTATATGCCCTTTCAAACCACAGTAGTAACATTCAACATTGGCAAACCGGCCACTCTTGCTTCTCTATCATTCAGACCTTTGCTTTTACTTCTCCCCTTTCTTTCAGTAATAAGATCCTCTGACTGTGAAGAAGAGCCCTGTGACTTTCTTCTCATCTCTTCGTTCAAAACACTGTTTTTTACTAAGTCCATACTTAATACTCCATTCAGGGCTGAGTTCGATAACGAAGATCTAAATGTCTCCCACGAGTCTGGCAATGTACCAAGAAGTATTAACCCATGTACCTCATTGTCAAACTTGATATTCATTCCAGATAGTTGATTAAGGATACTTTGGAATGAATTCAAGTCAAGTGATCTAACATAAGTGTTCCCTCTCGATACTTTAAAGTCATCAACTGCCTAATAAAAAACAATTTATTGATTCAAGTCTAATTGTGCCACACACTTTCCTATGACAAATTTCTCAATCTTCCATCTTCCAACCCTCCACATAGGTATGATATTGTCCAATTTGGGCATAAACCCGCATGACTTTGCTTTTGGTTTCACCCAAAAAACCTCCTACCAACAGAGAATGTTGTCCTTCCTTATATGCCCATGATCTTCCCATTTTCTAACCGATGTGGGACTTTGGTCGCATTCCCTCGCACTCCCAACCCAACAACACTAAGGGACAAAATCGCAAACTGTGCCTTCCTTACCACCCGACCAACAAATAACTTTATTATATCTAATGAATTTGTATATACAAATATATAAAACTAATAATTTAAGGGTGTACGTGTCCCTGGCCCCAACGTGGCTCCGCCCCTACTCTCGACGTTGTTCGAGAATGCCAAAGAAAAGTCATCACCATCAGTGAAATTGAGCAAAATACAAAGAACCATAACTTAAAAATCGAAACCAATTTAAAAATATTTTAAAAAGGAATGGGAAGAGTTTGTGGATAAATCACTTTGCACATTATTTTCAAGAATGAGAGGAAAAGAAAATGAAAAATACTAACTCTGAAGATTATTTCAAGAACGAGAGAAAAAATGAAGAAGGTGAAGTTGAAGATTATTTAAAGACAGACTCATTTCAAGAATGGGAGGAAAAAATGAAGTCGGAGATTATTTCAAGATAAACTCATTTCAATAACGAGAGAAAAAAAAAATTAAGAAGACCGAAGTCGAAGAGATGACAAGACAAACTCAATTAAAAAATGAAAGGAAAAAAACAATGAAGAAGATGGAGTAGAAGAGATACTAATACAAACTCATTTCAAGAATGTGAAAAAGAAAAGCGAAAGAGATGAAGTTGAGGATTTTGAGGAAGGAAGAAACAAAGACAAAGCATGAAGTATATGCAACAAAAACAAATGGGAGATAGGTCCCACCTAATGTGTGATGGTAATAACTCCTTGGATGTAATCTAATGTAATATGATTGCAAATTAACAATTTAGACCCACACATTCATTAGTTTGCACTTTTCGATAAACAACTTCAATAGAAAAGTAAATGGGATCCATTATCTTTGATCTAGTACGTTTGGAGGAAAGTAAATGTGACCTTAATTACCAAGAAAAAGGGTAGGAAACTAAATCATAGGTATGTGGCCATCAAAGAGAAAATTTTACAAGTATCAAGACTTTTGTGACAATTGGGTCAACCCTGTTATTTCAAATTTTTTAAACATCTATTTAAAGTATTTGAAAATGTTTTTTTTCCTTGAAATGTAAGTATTTTGGAATTGTAGTTCTCGTGAGTAATTAAATTAGATTTTGTCTAAGTTTAAAATTTTAATGATTTTGTCTTAAAAAAAAGTTTTAGTGTTATGAATATGGTCATTTAAATGTTTTCTTAGTGCATTGAAGTGAATGATTCGAACCAAAGACCTTAGTCATCAACACATACATATATCATCTGAACTATGCTCGTTTTGGCTGTCATTTAAATGTTAACGTGATATAATAATAGGAGAGAATAACAAGGGGAAAGAATAACGTATAAATTGAAAATAACAATTGAACATAATTTAATATAAAGATGAAATAATAATATATATTTTGAGCATATGTTATAAACCCTAATTTATTTTCTATTTAACTGGTATAAAAGCGACTAATATTTATAGGATTTACAAGATACCGAGAGCTACCAGGACTACTATTTATAGGATTTACAACATATCGAAAAGATTAACGAAAAAATCAGGGAGAAGATAGTAGAAGAGATAAGATAAGAATATTTATTATAAAAAAGAAAAAGGATAAAAATATTCGATATCTATATAAATATTCATACACAAATTAAAAAAAATAATAATAATAAAGGAGAATAAGAAACCCTAAACCCTTTCGATTCCTCTCTCACTCTCACGGTTCCACCTTCTTCTTCTTCTCGCGGTCTCCTCCTCCCCTCCCTTTCAGCAGCTCATCATCGCTGCAGCCTCCCTCCTAGCGGTCTGCACTGATTAACTATTGTTGTTACTGAAATTCTCCCACTTTCTTCTCACTTGTCACGGCTCCACCTTCTTCTTCTTCTCCCTTTCAGCAGCTCAGTGTCGCTGCCGCCTCTCTCCGGTTCAGTTCCGCCGCAGCCTCCCTCGTAGCGGTTTGCACTGATTAACTATTGTTGTTACTGAAATTAGGATTAGTGTGTAATGAAAGAAAGGAGGAGTTTTTATTTATTATAAATAGCAAAATTGGGACTTTTCGAACTGCCGTGTGTTACCCACTTCCTTTAAATTTCCTGCATATGTCTGTCAGTGTCAATTGAGAAAATTCTCAGCAATTTCTTCACCCCTTTTTTTTTATAGTTAGTTTTGATGAGTTTTTAAATTAAAATTATGGTGGGCGAGACCGACCATAAGTCTTCAACGTTTACTTTTATGCTGGGGTTTTAGGGGCTGTTCTTTCTCAGAGACCAGGCCGGAGAAGGTGAGAGTAAGAACAATTCTGACCCTCGTTTCATTGATTCATCAATTTTTTGTTGTTGTTTCAGCCAACATGGATATCGATTCTAAACCATGTGATGATGCCGAGTGCAAGCCAATGGAGTCTGAAGATTCAAATGTATATCAAGTACCTCTAATTTCCTTATATTTTTTTTCCCCTTGTTTTTTCTTTTGGAAATATTTAAATCCTCTCTGTTGAGTGCTATGCTAAGAAAGTGACGAAATTATTCCTTGAGTTTTTTTGTTTCGTCCATTTAGGATTTTACTCCATTAGTTATGATTTTACAATAAATGTTGGTTTTTACTTTCTCTGTTGTATGTGTGTGTTTGGGTCATATTTCGACCATGTTCCAATAATTTATTGAGAGCTTGTCTTGATTTGTAGTCTTTTTGGATATTAAGGAGAAGGGTAGATCAAAAGAGGAAATTGCTGATTTGATTAAGAACTTTGTAGTTGTAATCTTATTTGTCTTGTTTCTTTAAGAAGTATGTAGATCCTTTTTGTTTGGTGCGTAATAAAGTTTGAGGGAATTATTTTCTTAAGTTTCTTGTTCGGTCCTTCCAGGATTTTAATTATTTGATAACCATTTGGTTTTTTTAAAATTAAGTCTATAAACACTACTTCCACCTATAACTTTCTTTGTTTTGTTATGTACTTTCTACCAATATTTTAAAAAATCAAGCCAATTTTAAAAACCTGAAAAAGGAGCGTTCAAAAATTAGTGTTAGTTTTTAGAATTTGACTATGAATCCAAATCTTTCCCTAAGAAAAGTGAAACTCCTTCTAAAGAAATTAGGAGAATACAAGCATAAATTTTAAAAACAGAAAACTAAAAACGAAATGGTTATCAAACGGGGCCTTAGTTATGTGATTTTAGAAAAGACGTTGGGTTTTCCTTTTTGTGTGTGTATGTGTTTTGGTCACATTTCAACTTTCTTCCAATAAGTTTTTAAGAACTTAAGAGCTTGTCTTGATTCGAAGTCTTTTTGGTATTTTGATATTAAGGATAAGGGTAAAGCAAAAGAGGAGCTTGCTGATTCGATTAAGAATTTAAATATTGAAGAATCATCTAGCCATGCAGGGTCTTCAACCACAAACTTCAGGCGAAAACCAGTTATTATTATTGTCATAGGAATGGCAGGTAATTTTCATTGAAAATTCTTGTCGCTGTTGGAGTTCGGATGCATGCTAAATCTTTTAACTTATATTATGGTGTTTAAGACCCATGGTGTTTCTATATTGATGATGTTTGTCACCTCCAAAAATTAAAATTAAAAAACCTCCTAATTCAAGAGAGATGGACTTACGCTTCTGCAAGCTATTTTTCAAATGTGCCTACCCATGTTCCTCCGTTTTGTAGAATCCCATATAGTGTGGCCAAGACCATTTAGACTGTTCAAGATTTTTTTCTAGGACCAAATTGAGGAGGTTCTATACCTGGGGATCTTTTCACCCTTCCCTAGGAGCTCAAAAGCTAAGGCATAGGAAACTTAATTGGATTTTTTTTAATTATGATATATTGGTTTTGCAGACTTTTTGGCTACTCGTTTGGCTTTTACAGGCCTCCTACCAGCCATGTTCATTTGATTTTTTCTGAATGAAATTCTATCGGTTTCTTATAAATGTTACATAGATGTAATGATGTGGTTTTTTCCAGGGAGTGGGAAGACAACTTTTCTTCATCGTCTGGTGTGCCACACACATGCATCAAATATCAGGGGTTATGTAATGAACCTTGATCCTGCTGTAATGACACTACCTTACGGTGCAAATATCGATATAAGAGATACTGTGCGGTACAAGGAAGTGATGAAGCAATTCAATCTTGGGCCTAATGGAGGAATTTTGACGTCACTTAACTTGTTTGCGACCAAATTTGACGAGGTGAAATTTCATATGGATCTCTTTCTTAAATTATGTTCTCTTTTCGTTCACAGCTATCAACATTGCAAGCGTAGCCAGTTTTCCCTCCCCTCCTATGATCTTTTCAATGGTTATTATGAGTTTGGGATGTTAATTGTTTTTCTGTCATTTGTTTTTTGAGCTGTAAAAGAAGATTTAATGTTTTGTTCATGAACTGTTCTTACAGGGAAAAAAAGTTAAGGATTAATGCTTGTGTATGCTCACTGTTCAGATGCTATATTTTTCTTATATCATGTGCACCAAGTTGATATCAATGGCATACGTTCAGTATTGTTTTATTTATTTAGTATTTCTTCTAAATTTATACTATACATCACACACCCTACTGTATTATCCTATTAAAAGTTTCTTGTCGAACTGTGTGATCTCAGGTAATTTCAGTGATCGAAAAGCGAGCAGATCAGCTTGATTATGTCCTTGTTGATACTCCTGGTCAGATTGAGATATTCACATGGTCTGCATCTGGGTCCATCATTACTGAGGCTTTTGCTTCAACCTTTCCCACTGTAATTGCTTATGTTGTCGACACACCTCGTTCATCTAGTCCAGTCACCTTCATGAGCAACATGCTTTATGCCTGCTCTATCCTCTACAAGACGAGGTTGCCAGTTGTATTGGTTTTCAATAAAACCGATGTGGCAAAACACGAGTTTGCTTTGGAGGTAATTCGTCGCAGTAACTTTGGTTGGCCTTTCTTCATTGATTTTTTTTTCTTTCTGAAGAATAGAGTGGAATCACTCAAGCATTGGCCCTTCTGGTAAAGCTTTAAGGTCTGAGTTTAAGCTGTGGAAAACATAATAGTTTAAAACTCTTATTGTCTATAAGGTTGGTTTTAGGGAGGGCGAAGTCTCCCAATTATTAGTGGGGGTGGAGTGAGCCATGAGCACAATGCGAGGATTCAGCTGTTCTTAATAAAAAAATGAAAGAATATAGTTAGAATCCTAATGTTCTGAATTGAAAAATTAGACTTTTTTGTCCCCAAGTAATGCTTCATTTCCATTACGAACTGCTCTCGAACCTGTGTATATATAACATCTATATGTTATTGTGCTCTATATTTCTCTTTTTAGATAAGCTCTAGAAATTTTAGAATGTTAAAAAAGTAATTGTGCATGCAGTGGATGGAAGATTTTGAAGCGTTTCAAGCTGCAGTCAGTTCGGATAGTTCTTACACCTCCACATTAAGTCAGAGTCTTTCCCTTGTGCTGGATGAGTTCTATAAGAACTTGAAATCTGTTGGAGTGTCTGCAGTTTCTGGCTCCGGAGTGGATTCTTTCTTTAAAGCAATCGAATCTAGCGCTGAGGAGTACATGGAAAACTACAAGTAATGAGACCAAATAAAGCTCTGAATCTTTCCATCTGTAAATCTATTAGTTAGAGACAACAATTGTGCGGGTTCAAAAGTTGCAACAATTTTGATACTTATGCTACTTTCGGCCTTTTTTTCTTTTCAGGGCAGAGCTTGATAAGAGAGTTGCCGAGAAGCAGCGATTGGAGGAAGAGCGCAGACGGGAAAACATGGAGAAGTTGAGGAAAGATATGGAGAGCTCAAAGGGACAAACCGTGGTTTTGAGCACCGGTTTGAAGGATGACAAGAGTAAAACTAAGATGGTTGACGATGAAGATGAAGAGATTGACGAGGAAAATGAATTTGATGATGATTATGATAGATTTACTGAAGAGGAGGAGGATGCCATTGATGAAGATGAAGATGAAGAGGTTACCAGATTCTCCTTTTAGTAGTGAAATAGACATGATTCCGTATAAGTTAAAATGAAACTGTGTATGTATAGGTTTTACAAAGAAATCGAGTTACCATTCTCTCCGAACGGGAGAATCTGCCATTGTTTTCTGAGATTTTGACAAGGTGTGCTTCTTGGATGCTCTTGTGATATTTCATTTTGGTGATGATTATTGTCATCTGTAGGAGCTTTGGTTTGAAAGCTGGCTTTCCCTTGTCTATGTTGTACATTTTTATGGAGACTGTGTTTATGATGTAAAATCAAATTTTGAGAACTAATGCTTCTTCTTGTCAATTGTTTTCATCTTTCTGTTGTTTTGATTTTTACAGTTTGGTTTTGCTAAATTGAAGCTAGTTTTAGCTTTAGAAGATTCAATTCTACTACCTTCAAATATTTGTTTGGGCAAAAGTCCATTTATATCTAAACTTTTGGGGTTTATCGGTTAAAATTCTAAACTTTTAATTGTATCAACTAAAATCTTTGAACTTTCATATATCAATTTGAACTATTTGTTAGATTCAATTTAAAAAACATTAGTTCACATGAAGAATTATAATTGTATCAATTAAATTTTTAATTTTTTATAAGTGAATAAATTTAGACCATTTAATATTGTTCATTTCGTTCATCCGATATTTGAAGAATTCTACCTCGACCACAATTGTTTCTTCCACTATTTATGATCATAACCTTGCCACAATTGTTTCTTCTTCTATTTATGATCATGACCTCGACCACATTTTACAATATTCACTTTAATTAATGATATTGAAATAGTTGTTCGAGATTCGTGATTTTTCATAAAATTCTCATTTGTTTTACACTCTCAAGACATGATATTTGCTCATCACAATATTTAAAAAAATTATTTCTCGATGTTACTACTAGAAGAGCATATTCTATATATGAAAAACAGAATACGCACACCCATCGCAAAGCCCACTGTGCTATCGCACAACCTATGCGATGGAAGACAGAACAAAAAACGTACACTTTTTAGCCGTCTGTCTACAACAACAACCTCCTCTGCAAAATCCTCTGAAGATCTACACTCGAAGTGGTCTTCTTTAGCATATGGTCATTAATTTAGAATCACTTATTGATTTAAAATTGTGCAGCTACAGGTGCATCCAATCAAACTAAACAATTACTTTTTTTTATTTTAGAAGACAGAACAAAAAACGTACACTTTTTAGCCGTCTGTCTACAACAACAACCTCCTCTGCAAAATCCTCTGAAGATCTATGCGAGGATTGAACTCATGACCTCTTACTCTAGGGCACAATCTTATGTCAATTGAGCTATGCTCGGTTTAACACATATGCAAACACTTGATAACATGCTATGTATTTTACTCTCTCATTTCAACCATTTTTTTCTTTTATAAGTTTAGAGTCAAAAGAAACTTATGCACGATTTGTTATGTAAAAAATTTCATATTCACAAAACGTGTTAAATCTAACAACATTTGTATTTTTAAGGCAAATCAAAGCTAAATTGGAGCTTTGCGCCTTCTAAAAGTCGCATTTAGAGACCATGTGTAAATCCACTGCAACAAAGACATCTTCCCTAAAGCATAATTTGATTTCAAAGAAACGTAGAAGAAGTCTTAGCGAAAAGAGCATTGCGGTAGGAATTGCGGAAAAAATGAGCATTGTGCATTTCATCGACAATCCGTACGCCTGCCATCAAGCAAATTTCTTTTTAGTATGCGTTGATCCCTTTACTGTCAGAAAAAGCATAAAACATAATGGTTTGCGCAAGGAGAGAGGAGATTCACACCTAGAAATAGAACCTTGAAATAGTGTGTGCTCGTTTTATGTGCGATTTTTGTGTGATTTCTTGGAAACATCCTTGGGAAGTTTTGGGAGAGCCCCTAGATAGTTTTGTGGGAGAACTTTTGAGGAGGAAAAGTTGGAGAAGGGAGTTGCCATAAGGAGATTTTTCTCGTCCAACCTTCGCCGGAGCTTTCGCACACCGTCTTCACTTTCTTCTATCTTTGTCGAGGTTTTCTTCTTTAAGTGTTCATAGTTTAAGCCATTTGTTTAGCTTACTTGCATTTGTTATCTACCTTTGTTTTAGACCTTGTTATTGCTTATTTAAGTATATTAATGAAGATGTATTCATTTCACATCCTTTCTTTTTTTTTTGAGTACAACATCCTTTCTTTATGCATGAGCTAAAAGAATTTTTATTTTAGACAGAAACAAGGAGAGTTGATTCTATCGAAGCTTGAAGAAGCTATGCATAAGTAGAGTTTGTAGGAAAAGTGCATGACATAAAACTTTTGTTGTAGGAGTCATATTCAATTGTTTAAGTGATGTCAACAAAATGTTAGTTTGACTAATTCTCCGTCAATCTCTCAAATGGGCCTGAATGTAGGTCTGGCCAAATATCTCATTAAACTTGAATGAAGAATTGAAGAGAAAGAGGAAGGAAGAATATATAATTTAATTTGTATTTTTTAATTTAAAAATAAGGACAATTTAAGTATTAAGTAAAAAAATAAGATTAATATTGTCTGAAAAAGTCTCTTCTCACATTCCTACTTTTTATATATATATATATATATATATATATATTTTGCAAAGGAGATATAAATTAATTTTGGAGATGGGTAATTTAGATATTATACAAATAACCAAGGTTAATATCGCCCATTTTTTTTTCCTCATTCGTAGGTTTTATATAGTATAGGTATAGATGATAAATAAAATTGACTAACGTAGAAATGTGTGTATATATATTGTGAATTTATTGAATAAAAAATGTGATAAATTGAAAAGTTCTTAAACTATATTGTATAATTTTAAATTATTGTGGATGTAATAGAGATTTCACCATCATTATTATTATTATTATTATTATTATTATTTATTTATTTATTTATTTTTGCATATTTATGTATTCGCAATTCCTTAATTCTAATTCTGTTGGTGTTGGATTTATCTATAAATAATTTTAATCGTTTTAAAATTCTAAACATTCCTTAGATTTCGGATTCGATATTAGTTGATATATGTAAGACAACATGATATTTTAGATGATATTAATTCTAAATTTTCATAAGAAGAAAAGGTAATTGTTGGACACATTGTCACCTTGTATTAATTATTACTTGTAGTATCTCATATGTAACCTCCTGTATTTTCATTATTTTTTATATTTTAATATAGGTTAGTGAATTAAGTTTCTTTATCTTTTGTATTGGCCATAAAAAAATCTTTTATTAGTTAAACTTGAAAATTTGTAATTAAATAATTAGTTTTAGTTTAATAGATAATTACTTTATCAATTAAAATATTTTCACTAATTAAAAATGAAAAGAACAAAAAGAAGATAAATAAGAATTCATGTTGGTAATTGGAAGATGAGTTTGAATAGGGTTAAGGTTAGGCCTCATAACCTCTATGAATATAAGTTTTGGGTGAGACTTAAATAATTATATTCTCAATTAGAAGTAGTGGCAGATCCAGAACCTGAAGTCAGGGAGGGCTTAAGAAAATTTTGAACATAATGATATATACTTATAATAGGATTTTTTTTTTTTGAATCATAATAGGTAAGTGTTCACACGAGAATTCGACGAAGGATAGAGATTCGAACACGTGTAAATGAAATTTGAATTTGTATTTGTATATATCAGTGCGTAGGATTACAATCTCTAATGTTTGATCCTCTGATTCTCTCTCTTAAATGTAAATGTATCTCGAGGGCTTCGCAGCTTGTTCTCGATGTTGGATTTGTTTCGAGGGCTTCGCAGCTTGTTATCGATGTTGGATTTGTTTCGAGGGCTTCGCAGCTTGTTCTCGATGTTGGGTGATCGTTCAGTCTTCTAAGGATTCAGGGAGTCTTCGTTGCTTGGAAATTCTCTCTGAGCTCTTAGAAGTAGAAATTTTCTGAACCGTGCAAATGAAAATGAGCTCTCTATTTATAGAGTTCTCATGGGCCTGGTGGGCTTGGGCCTGGATCTAATGGGCTTGGGCTTGGATCCAATGGGCTTGGACCCAATGGGCTTGGTTCAAATGAGCTTTTGAATTTTGAGCCCAATGGGCTTGACCTTCGGACCAAATTGTCTTTGAAATATCTTTTTTGGACCGGCCCGATTTCGAGCCCAATTACGGTGTGACCGAATTTGCTCGGTCAAGTCTATCTAATCCACCGGCCGTGATGAAGACACGTGGCGACCGTTGATTGGCCGAAATTTCTCGGTCAACAAATGCCCCTTTTTTCGAGAGTTATGCACAAGTATGTGTGGGTGAGTCTCGGAAAAGTTAAATAGATAAATCGAAACGTAGGACACCCCTAATTTCGACTCCGCTTTGACGTATCAATTTTATCGAAATATGAGATTTGATTCATAAATCAATTATTTTAATTGACACATCTGTCCATGCCAATCGATCAAAAATATGAATTTAGCTCACAATTTTGATCTTTTTTATTTGGCAGAAACTTGATTTGAACTTCGGTAGATTTTTTTGTTCTACCTTAGTTTATCTTGGGATGTAGAGTAGAGACTTATGTCTGCCCAATTGAATTTTGAATAGGGTTTGACTTTGAACTTTAATCCAATTTCGACGTGGATAAAATATGAAGTATACCCAAATCGTCAATTTTGATTTGAGACTTGGATTTAGATAACTTTTGACTCTAAATCATACTCGGAAATAAAATTTTGAATATGCCCAAAATTTTAATTTTAGAAAAAACTATGATATTTTTTTTTTTTGAAGTTTGGCTTGAATTCGAGGTAGGGGTGTTGAAACGATTATTTTGACATAAATAATAAGCCGAATGCAATATTTGAATATGAAGACAAATGATAACATAGAAGCTTATTTGGTAGAGCGAAACTTGAATGACTTTAATTTCCTTCATCCTGAGCTCAAGTTCAACTTTGTACATTATAAGTAATTTCACCCTACAAAACCTAATCCTTTTAGGTTTTCTAGCCCTTATAAATAGAATGAGATGCAGCCCCCCGCCGTCGGCTCTGTGTCGCCGCCTCGCGCTGCTGTTGCAGCCAAGCCTCTGTAAGTTTTTTTTTTCCTTCTTCTTCTTTACAAATTTTTTTCTTTTTTTTTTTTTTTCTTCTTCTCAGATTTCTTTTTCTTTTTTTTTCTTTCTTTTTTTTTTCTTCTTCTCCGTACAATTTTTTTTTTTTCAGAAGTTTTTTTTTTCTTTCTATAGCAGGTGTATTTTTATTTTTTTACAACTCTTAATATATATATATAAGCCGCCATATCAATCCCAACCTGCAGATCGTGATTTGGGTGATTTTTTATTATCTTTGATTTAGACTTTAATTTATTGATTTGATTTGTAATTTTTTGATTATGGACTGTGGTTTTATTTTAATTTGTGATTATGGACTATGGTTTTATTTTAATTTTGGGATTTTAATTTTTGTATTATGGACTGTGACTGTTGATGGCTTTTAAGTGATTGGCTTTGAATGTTATGGCTTTTAAGTGATTGGCTTTTAACTTTGTGGTTGTGATAATGAATTTTGTGGTTGTGATAATGAATTTTGTGGTTGTGATGATGGACTCTAATTTTGTGGTTGTGATTATTTGTGGTTGTAATTGAGTATTTTAATTTATAACTTATGAGAATATGAGAAATATGTTATTTTAAATCGTTGTATTATTTAATTGGGAGTTACTAATTAGAAAATTTGGAATTGAGATTTAGCATTAACATGACACTTATGAACTTAGTAAATTGTAAATTTAGATTTAAAATCTAGACTTAAGAATTTTGAAAATTCCATGTAATTTTTTTGTAATTCTTTTTTATTTGGAAATTTGAAATTGGGAACTTAAAACTCAAATTTAGACTTAGAAATTTGAAGCCCGGCATCTCATCTCCATGTATTTTCTTATTTTCTTGGAATTGAATATAATTTGACAACAAAATAAACTCAATTTGAAACTGTGTCGACGCCATTTTTTTTTTTTTTTTTTGTGTTTTTGAGCTTGTGGATTTTTTTTTAATTTTTTTATTTATTATTATTTTTTTTTTTTTTAAATACAAAACAAAAGCTTCCTAAAAAAAATTTCAGTCTAAAGGAGTTAAGGATGTGACACTGGGTTGTGGGATGCCTACTCACGCCTACGTGTTGCCCCTGTTACGGGTGTCCACTTGTCGGCTGCGACTTGTAGGTATATCTAGAAGCAGACATCCTTAAACCTTTAAGACTTAAAATCTTTTCCTTTTGCGAAGGAGTTAGAGATGTGACGCTGGGTTGTGGGATGCCCACTCACGCCTACGTGCTGCCCCTGTTAAGGATGTCCACTTGTCGGATGCGACTTGTAGGTCTATCTAGAAGCAGACATCTTTAACCTCTTTGAGATTGAAAATATATATATATATATTTTTTTTTCATGTGTATTTGAGTTTGTGAAATATATATTTTTTTTTAAAATAAAAAAAAATTAAATACAAAACAAAAGCTTCTTAAACCAAAACATTGTTTTTTTTTTTTTTTCCAGTCTAAAGGAGTTAAGGATGTGACACTGGGTTGTGGGACGCCCACTCGCGCCTACGTGTTGCCCCTGTTAAGGATGTCCACTTGTCGGCTGCGACTTGTAGGTCTATCTAGAAGCAGACATCTTTAGATCTTTCAGACTTAAAATCTTTTCCTTTTGCGAAGGAGTTAGAGATGTGATGCAGGGTTGTGGGATGCCACTCACGCCTAAGCGTTGCCCCTGTTAAGGATGTTCACTTGTCGGATGCGACTTGTAGATCTATCTAGAAGCAGACATCTTTAACCTCTTTGGGATTGGAAATATTTTTTAAGCTTCCTAAACCAAAACGTTGTTTTTTTTTTCAGTCTAAAGGAGTTAAGGATGTGACACTGGGTTGTGGGACGCCCACTCACGCCTACGTGTTGCCCCTGTTAAGGATGTCCACTTGTCGGATGCGACTTGTAGGTCTATCTAGAAGCAGACATCCTTAAACCTTTCAGACTTAAAATCTTTTCCTTTTGCAAAGGAGTTAGAGATGTGACGTTGGGTTGTGGGATGCCCACTCACGCCTAAGCGTTGCCCCTGTTACGGGTGTCCACTTGTCGGATGCGACTTGTAGGTCTATCTAGAAGCATACATCTTTAACCTCTTTGGGATTGAAAATACTTTTTTTTTAAAGACATTTTTTTTGCTTTCAGTCTAAAGGAGTTAAGGATGTGACACTGGGTTGTGGGACGCCCACTCACGCCTACGTGTTGCCCCTGTTAAGGATGTCCACTTGTCGGATGCGACTTGTAGGTCTATCTAGAAGCAGACATCCTTAAACCTTTCAGACTTAAAATCTTTTCCTTTTGCAAAGGAGTTAGAGATGTGACGCTGGGTTGTGGGATGCCCACTCACGCCTAAGCGTTGCCCCTGTTACGGGTGTCCACTTGTCGGATGCGACTTGTAGGTCTATCTAGAAGCAGACATCTTTAACCTCTTTGGGATTGTAAATACTTTTTTTTTAAAGACCTTTTTTTTGCTTTTCAGTTTGTTAATTTTTTTTTGCTTTTCAGTTTGAAAGAGTTAAGGATGTGGCACTGAGTTGTGGGACGCCCACTCACGCCTACGTGTTGCCCCTGTTACGGGTGTCCACTTGTCGGATGCGACTTGTAGGTCTATCTAGAAGCAGACATCCTTAAACCTTTCAGACTTAAAATCTTTTCCTTTTGCAAAGGAGTTAGAGATGTGACGCTGGGTTGTGGGATGCCCACTCACGCCTAAGCGTTGCCCCTGTTACGGGTGTCCACATGTCGGATGCGACTTGTAGGTCTATCTAGAAGCAGACATCTTTAACCTCTTTGGGATTGAAAATACTTTTTTTTTTCAAATCTTGGTCAAGGGTCATGATGAGAACCTTTCATACAACTACCATTTTTCGCCAACGTTGGATCAATGTCACCGTTGTAAACTTTTTTTTTTTGTAAACGACTGCATATCTTTGAATGAAATATTTTTCTCATATCGTGACTGGACTTAAAGTTTATTTTTTTTTTCTTTAAGTTGCCTACGTACCCCCTTAGATGGGAGGGATCAAGTCATAACGTAGTTCAGATGAATGATTTTTTTTTTTTTATCGTTCACCTTTTAAGCTCATGCGGGCCAGGAGCAACATGTAGTTTATACTCTTACGTTAAGGAGTATTACATTTTATGCATAAAATTTCTTGAGAAACTTGCCGTTGATTGGACCAATTCTTAGTCCGTCCTGATCCACGATCTTGTATGCCCCATTTATGTAGACTTCTTTGACAACATAGGGTCCGTCCCATTTAGGGGTGAACTTGCTCCCCGTGTGTCGCGTTGTGATGATGGGTCTCCGAACTGCAAGTACTAGATCACCAACTTGAAATGACCGAGGCTTCAAATTTTTGTTGAAGGCCTTAGTCATTCGTGCTTGGTAGCATTCCAAGGCTTGTTGAGCATCTAATCTTCTTTCATCGAGTGCTTCCAATTCTTGGAGACGCAATCTTGCATTCTCTTCCGTAGTTAACCCTTCTTGCACCGCCATCCTTAAGGATGAGATTTCTCTTTCCAAAGGGAGCACAGCTTCAACCCCATAGACTAGGGAATAAGATGTGACCCCTGTAGGAGTGCGGTGGGTAGTTCGGTAAGCCCATAATGCCTCACCAATCTTTTCCTGCCAGTCTCTTTTTGACTTGGAGACTACTTTTTTCAGCAAGTTGCACAATGTCTTGTTGAATGCTTCTGCCAATCCATTTGCCGGAGCGTTGTACATGGATGACTTGCATTGCTTGAACTTGAATTTCTCACATAAATTGTCCATTAGACTATTGGAGAATTGTCTTCCGTTATCGGTCACGATGCGGTGAGGGATGCCGTAACGGTAAATGATGTGGGTTCGGATGAAATTCACAATAGTTTCCTTCTTTGCCTCCTTTAACGCAATTGCCTCGGCTCACCTTGAAAAATAATCTGTCCCAGCGAGGATATAAGAATGTCCTGCTGAGGACTTAGGTGTTATTGGACCAACGAGATCAAGCCCCCAAGCTTCAAAGGGCCATGAAGCTATGGTTGGGTGAAGGGGTTCTGGCGGTTGATGTATGAAGTTTGCATGAAACTGACAAGCCTCACATTTCTTAGCATACTCCATCGAGTCTTGAATCATCGTTGGCCAGTGATAACCCATTCTCTTCAACTGAAAATGAAGTTTCGGTCCCAATTGATGAGCACCACAGACCCCTGAGTGCGCTTCCTCTAATGCCTTTACCGATTCTTCTTTTCCTAGGCATCGAAGAAAAAGTCCGTCATAGGAGCGTCGATAAAGGGTTTCCTTGTAGTAGATGAATCAAGCACTTCTTCTTCGTATATCGGCCTTACGTCGGGACTCTGTTGGAAGTTTTCCATGTTGTAGATAATCTACAATCGGTTGTCGCCAATCCTCTTCCTCAATCACATAGACCGATATTACGTTTGCTTCTTGACTTTCAACTTCAGTTGGCGGTATAACCCATTTTTGACAAATCGGAACGTTCAATATTTCACTTTCTGATACAGTTAGGGCTGTGGCCAAGTTTGCTAATGCATATGCCTTTGCATTTTCAGCTCTTGGAATATGCTCTATCTGTTGAGATTTATGCCCTAAAGCCTCGTAATTAATTAATAATTATTTGATAATTATTTTATTATTAATATTTGAAATTTATAATATTCACTATATAAATAAAATCCAAGGTTATTAGTGTAATCTTGAACTGTATGTAGTTGACATACGGGAGGATCATGTTCAAGTAATAACCTAAAGGGTCTATAGTATATGGATAAGGTTGGGTGCCTTATCCTGGTAACACTATTGATACGGCCCACTTTGTAATTGTTACATATGATTTGATCCAAATCATTCATGTAGAGACATGTGAGTGGGGGTATCCTATACAATGAGTTTGTATAAGACTGGACCACGAAATATATAATCTCTCTTTATAAATCCGTTATTTGAGAAGATTAGTATTTCACAGGATGATCATATGTGACTCGATCTTAATCCTGAGTGAGTTATGAACTCCTGCCTGTGAGGGCTCGTCCTTTGATTTGTATGGGTGAGAATGACCTTTATAGCCGATTCAATAAGCCTACCATTTTGGGGACTTGACCAAATAGGGAGTTGGGAACATAAGTTTCACAAGATGGAATTCACTTCTTCCCATATAAGGAAAGTAGATGAGTAGTTCCCTTAAGTGCTGATTTCGGGACTTGAACAATGGGGCCCCACCCTCTCACTGGCCCGAGAGGGACTTGGTTTATGGTTGGATCATAAACAAATTGTTCATTAGAGAATCAGTGGTACTTAAGGTGTAAGATGTAATTACAGGGGTAAAACGGACTTTTTTCCCAGCTGTAATTACGAACAACTCGTGAAGGATCGACTTGCATGTAATGGTTATATCCATGGACACAACTTGTCTTACAGTGCATAAGAGTGCAACTCTAGGCCTATAGTGGAGTGACCTAGAGTTAATGAATGAAAGTCAATTAATTAATGAGTTTAATTAATTAATTTTGTATCATTGGAGCTTATAAATCTGTAGGTCCATAAGGTCCCCTTGCTAGCTCATAGTAACACTAAAATGATCAATTTAGTTGAAAGAAAATTTGAAATATTCAAATTAATATTTAATATATTTGATATATTAAATGTAGAAGAGTAAATATATTTATTGTATTTGATACATTAAATATTAGAGGAAATAGTTTATGTATATGATACATTAATATTAAAAACTATATACATATGTTATTTGAATGAGATTCAAATTGGTTTAAAGTATATTATAAAAGATTAATTTTATAATATTTGAATAAGATTCAAATAAATATAAAATACATATTTTAATATATTAGATATTAAAATGTATTTTATAAAATAAAATTAATTCCTAAAAGCCTTATTATAAATAAGACATTTAGGTTTAGCCAAAGGGTTGGCCAAACACACCACTCACCCTCTGCAGAGAGAATTGTTCTCTCATTCTTTCAAAGAGCTCCCACAAGCCTTGATCCCGTGTTCGAGTCATAGCGAGGAAGATCTCGTGGAAAAAAGAACCCAAGAAGATGATTCATCAAAGGTAATTGTACATATGCTTAACTTATTTTTTAGTTTAATTCTAAACAAAACAAAAGATCGATTCCAATCGCTTCCGCTGCGGGGAATGAAGAGTTCATTCCCTTCAATTGGTATCAGAGCAACTTTGTTTTTGTTCAGAATTAAAAATTCATGGTGGGTATTTGAATTTATTTTTCATATATGTGATATATGTGGTTTGCAAATTGATTGTTTAGGCATATTTTGGCATTAGTCTTATTGCTTTGATTAGATCAAATGTGAAACTCGAAAGAGATAGGAATTCTATGTATTCTCTGTATCATTTTTTGAAGCCATTACGAAATTGAAGATTCAATTTGTGAGTATCCTACCGAATTTCAGATTTGGAATGTTTGGAATGTCCAAAATAAAATCTAGAAATTTAGATTAAGATTTGGAATTTCTATAGATTTGATTTGGAATGTCCAAAATCAATTCTCGAGATTTAGATTCATATTTGGAATGTCCAAAATCAAATATGAAAATTTAAATTCAGATTTGGAATGTCTATAGATTTGATTTGGAATGTCCAAAATCAATTCTGTAGATTTAGATTCAGATTTAGAATGTTTGGAATGTCCAACATAAAATCTGGAAATTTAGATTCAAATTTGTAATTTCTATAGATTTGATTTGGAATGTCCAAAATTAATTCTAGAGATTTAGATTCATATTTGGAATTTGGAATGTCCAAAATAAAATATGGAAATTTAAATTCAGATTTGGAATGTCTATGGATTTGATTTGATTTGGAATGTCCAAATTGAGTTATGGAAATTGGATTCAAAGGTGGAAGAATAAAAAAGGAGGATTTTGAAGACCAAGATATGTCTTGGATTTAAATTAATGTAATTCAAAATTGGTTTCAATTTCTTAGGATATGTCAAATATGCCGGTCAATTTTGCTGTGTTTTTAATTTAATTATGCATGTTGTTTTTAATTTAATTATGCATGTTGATGTATGTTTTAAATTTTAATTGATTGCATAGAGTATGCCATCTAGATTAAAATCCCACCATAGGTTAAGCATGATCATGCATTTTAATTATTTTTAATATAAGTGTTATATTTGGAATATTATGATTAAAATGATTTCTAATTTGATTAGATGATTTCCTAATATGTTTATATTTCCATATTTACAATATAATTGTTATATTTGGAAATTTTAAATTAGGATACTTCCTTTTATAATAGGAATCCATATTTTTCTAATATTGATTAGGAAATCTTTTCCTAGATTGGAAAATCTTTATTGAGATATTTTATTGGGAAATCTTTTCCTAATAAGATTGGGAGATAGCTTTTCCCAATAAGTATTAGGATATTTTCCCAATGAGCTTAGGATATTTTCCTGAGATTAGATTTTTTCTTTCCTTATTTAAAAGATAATTTAATTCATTCTTTAAATAGTTTAAATATTTGAATTTAGTTTATCTTTTATTCTAATAAGATTAGAATATATGATAATCTTTAATTTTGTTTTAAAGGGTTTAAAATTGTTAAAAATTCAAGATTATCCATAAGATGAATTAGTTTTTAATAGGATTAAAAACATTGCTTAAAATAAACTTAAGTTCATTAATCTAGTAATTAATAGTTAATTAAAGATTAATGAATTTGAAATAAAAATTGACTATAAGGGAACCCTGTCTAAGAAAGGTTACTCGGGTGAGGTACTTAAGTTGACTGAAAAGGAACACCTCTACCTAAGAACTGGCCTGAGGGTTGAATTAGTCAAATTTTATTTTATTTCATTAAGCAGGCTCATAATGTGATTAGTTTTAAATAGTTTAATATACTTGATAATTCACATTAAAATCAATCCAACCAACATAAGGGTTATGAAAGGGTAGATTGAAAAACTTAGATAAATGAGATTAGCCTAATTTGTCTAAGTAATAGAAAACCCTATTTCATAATACTTAGTGGGAGAAAGACATATGTCAAAATCACCCTACAGTCTCTACCATAGATTCACAACGTGAGATTCATGCGAGGCCTCGAGGCGGCTTTGGACCGTCCCCCTACGGAAGGTGTTTACATGGGTCAATATCAGGGTGAATCTCTTGAGAAAGTATTTTTAAATAGTAAGTGGGAGAAGGAAATATGTCAACATATCCTACGGTCTCTTTCATTGGTTCACAACGTGAGATTCATGTGGGGCCTCGCGGCGGCTTTTGGACCGTCCCCCTACGGAAGGTGTTTACATGGGTCAATATCAGGGTGAATCTCCTGAGAAGGATAGGATTGTAATTTTATTTCCAATACTTGACCTACCCTACGGCGGCACTTGTTGGGATAAAATTATAGAATCTAAAATGATGGGTTACACTTACAAAGATATCATTAAGGTTGTTAATGATTTTCTTGACCAAACTAATGGTAACTAAATGTTATAGAAATAAGAGTTATTTTGGGATAACACTTGGTTGAGATTGTCTCGGTTTAGTGAAGGGGCATTTGACCTACCCTACGGCGACACTTGTTCTAACTCACTAAAGTATCATAGCATTAAAAAAATAATGTTTCAGGGTTCATTTATCAAATTGTTTGTTTTCTATGCTGAAATTGAATGAATGTTGATTGCATGTTATTAGATAAATATATATATTTTTTATATATTTCAATATTATGTCTATTTCTCTCAATTTTAATTTTCGTTACTAATTTGTCAAATTGAGAAAATAATATCACTTGGAAAAATAATGTTAACACTATATAATGACCGTGTAAATTTTTTCTTTAATTTGTCTTTATTGAGAAATGTTCTCAAAAACCAGTTGTCAATGCTAATCGAATTGTTCGTAAAGCACATGATTAATAAAAAAATATAACGAGATGGCTTATACAAATTTTCTATTTGACATATTAGATGTCAAGCTAAGAAGATAAAGAAGATGAGAACAACATATGAGATATTGTTGAAGTCAATAAAAGCTAGATTTAGATATTTATCTAAATAATCTCAAAAATTAAGTATTACCAAAATCCAAGAAAAGAAACCATATGACTGTAGCTAAAAGAAAATAGTTTCTAAATTAGCAAAGTAGTCATAATAAGAGGAGTTTATGAAATACCTCTATAAGAAGAATACGGATAAAAGTAAATTTGATTTACTAGATTTTTTCATTACCACCTATATAGTAGATTCAGATCCACTATTAAGATTTGTTCTTCATTACATTTTATATAATTCTTGGAAAATACTTAATTATGTAGAATGATCTCTACTTGTTGGCACCAGAAAACCCATCTCAATTAATGTAGTGGGAGACATTAAGATGTCCATAAAAAATAATTGTTATTTAATGCTGAATATGGTGTTTTTAGTACCATAGGAGAAATTCAATTTCTCTAACTTTATTACTAATAAAATGTTCATATAGTATGAATATTTTAGTACTAAATTTTCATTTTCAAAATTGTTTGAAAAATTCAGCTGAAAAATAAGAATAATTTCTATGTGTTAAATTATTAACATATAAAATACTACACAATGAGATATTCAGGATTATAGAATCCAGAATATAAAGACAATTTATATTCTCCTAGAATATGATACTTGTCTTTGGCATTCAAGATTGATTATGATTAATTTGAATAAAAAGACTACTACGAAGTGATTCTCTAAATGTTAGAGTTAATTACTTTATATGTCTTAATTTCTTGCCTTTCATGCAAGATAATCAATAGGTTTTTGTTGGAAAAGCCTACAGGCCAAAGAACACTTATGAATATTTCATCACTCTAGCTGATGACTATTCAAGAAATAAGTATCGTAACCTAATGCAACATAAGTCTGAATATTTTGAAAAGTTCAAGGAATATAAGACTCAAGTTGAAGGTAACTTAGGTAAATCTATCAAGACACTATGATCAGATCACAGTGAAAAGTACAGGAACCTTATGTACTAAGACTAATTGATAGAAAGTGATATTCTATCTCAACTCTAGCACAAAGTACAATTGTGTGAAATTGTGCTGTAAGAGAAGAAACAAGACCTTGTTAGACATGGTCAGAACAATAAAGAATTACACGTCATTATCAGACTCTTGTTAGGATATACAATATAGATTGTATAATGAACATCATTATATCTAAAAGGTGTCCATGAGACAACTTTGAGATTATAGAAGAGTAGTAAAGTTAGTTTACAACCCTTCGAGTTTTGAGAGTTTTAAGCATACATGTTGAAACTTGAAAATGTTCAATAGTGTTGAAAAATTGGTTCCAAGTGAAGCCACTAAATAGTTAATAAAAGTTGTTAACAATTTAATTACATTTGATAGTCAAATGGATCCTAGTCATGAATTGGATAAGCCTCATCGTAGTGGGAGAGTTATGAGATGACCCGACCGTTAGAAGAGCTTATATGAAGCCTAAGTTGTCAAATTAGATGACAAAATGTAGGGCTTCTTGACCTCAAAGTTGAAATGAGGGTCAATGACAAAGACTAGTAGACCAAAGTCATAAATCTCGAGATAGAGTAGATGTACTCATCTTTATCTAGAAATTGTAGATATTCGTGATGGGGTAAAACCCATAGGTTTTGAATATATCTACAAAAGTAAAAGATTTGTAAATAAGAAGGTACAGACCTTCAAAATAAGACTAATGACAAATATAGATGGAGAAAGAAAACTATGGATAGACTTTCTCATTTGTTGTCATATTAGAGTATATAAGCATTTCCTAATTCATTGTTGCATATGAGATATGTCAAGTGAAGGTTTAAGAAATCTTTTTTGAAAAGAAGTCTTAAAGAATGCATTTACAAATCAATTACATGAGTTCAATTTCAAAAATCAAAAGCAAAAGGTTTGCAAGCAGTAAATGTTCATTTATGAAATGAATTTGATCACTAGATTTTTGAATGTATGGTTTGATAAAAGTATAAAAAACTATGACTTTGAATAAATATTAATGATATTGTATAGACAAAGAAATCATTAATTACTTAGTGGAATTTTCTCATATTTTATGTGGATGACTTACTATTCATTGTGAATGATGTAAGATTTCAATCCAACATAAATTGTTGACTATCTAACCAATTCCAAATGAATGATTTAAATTACTGGGTATGTCCTAAAATAGAGTTTTCGAGGACAAAATGTTATTTATGTCTCACACATCTTATATTGACAAATTTGTTGTCAAGTATATGATGTAATACTTCAAAAATGATAATGTATCATTCTTACATGAAGTTTAGATTGTCTAAGGAATAGTGTCCTTAAACATTTCAAAATGTTGAGAACATGAGATTGATTATCTACGTTTGAATGGGAGAAAATCTAATGTACACTTGAGACATGACATTTGACAGTAAAATTGGTTAGCATTTATTAGTTAACCCAATGGTATGACCATTGCACGAAAAAATAAAAACTTTTCTCAAAATATCTATGGATAAATTGAGAAATTATATTTTTGTGTATGAGGTTAAAGATTTGATCTTTACGAGATGCACTGGTTTTAACAAAGATTTATGGAAATCTATGTTAACCCTAGATGGTGGAGCATGGTATGCAAGTTAAATGTTCTTGCTTATGAAGTAAAAAATTTGCATAACTCAAATAATTTATTATTGGTCTGAAAGATGTTTCAGATATAGTTAAGCCTAAAACGTTTTATGTAATGGCAAAACTTAAGAAACTTAGATAACATCAATAAATAGGGTATCTTGAGGGAGAAAGAATCGTGGTAGGACCAAGATGACTTTTAATTGACAGTCGTTTTGATCTATATAAAAAGACTTTCCAGGCTAAAGTGTTTGAAAGCCACCTAGAATGTCTAGGATTATGAGCCATGTCTCATCTTCACTAGGGCAAGTGGGAGAACATGTTGGGTGTAGAGTATGCCCTAGGATACATGTCTCACCGGCTTTAGTGCA
Organism: Herpetospermum pedunculosum; assembly: GCA_028017165.1. Taxonomy (NCBI): domain Eukaryota; kingdom Viridiplantae; phylum Streptophyta; class Magnoliopsida; order Cucurbitales; family Cucurbitaceae; genus Herpetospermum; species Herpetospermum pedunculosum. The sequence continues at coordinate 54,115,423 of CM051529.1, forward strand.
AGTGGGAGATTGTTGGGATTTATGCCCTAAAGCCTCGTAATTAATTAATAATTATTTGATAATTATTTTATTATTAATATTTGCAATTTATAATATTCATTATATAAATAAAATCCAAGGTTATTAGTGTAATCTTGAACTGTATGTAGTTGACATACAGGAGGATCATGTTCAAGTAATAACCTAAAGGGTCTATAGTATATGGATAAGGTTGGGTGCCTTATCCTGGTAACACTATTGATACGGCCCACTTTGTAATTGTTACAAATGATTTGATCCAAATCATTCATATAGAGACATGTGAGTGGGGGTATCCTATACAATGAGTTTGTATAAGACTGGACCACGAAATATATAATCTCTCTTTATAAATCCGTTATTTGAGAAGATTAGTATTTCACAGGATGATCATATGTGACTCGATCTTAATCCTGAGTGAGTTATGAACTCCTGCCTGTGAGGGCTCGTCCTTTGATTTGTATGGGTGAGAATGACCTTTATAGCCGATTCAATAAGCCTACCATTTTGGGGACTTGACCAAATAGGGAGTTGGGAACATAAGTTTCACAAGATGGAATTCACTTCTTCCCATATAAGGAAAGTAGATGAGTAGTTCCCTTAAGTGCTGATTTCGGGACTTGAACAATGGGGCCCCACCCTCTCACTGGCCCGAGAGGGACTTGGTTTATGGTTGGATCATAAACAAATTGTTCATTAGAGAATCAGTGGTACTTAAGGTGTAAGATGTAATTACAGGGGTAAAACGGACTTTTTTCCCAGCTGTAATTACGAACAACTCGTGAAGGATCGACTTGCATGTAATGGTTATATCCATGGACACAACTTGTCTTACAGTGCATAAGAGTGCAACTCTAGGCCTATAGTGGAGTGACCTAGAGTTAATGAATGAAAGTCAATTAATTAATGAGTTTAATTAATTAATTTTGTATCATTGGAGCTTATAAATCTGTAGGTCCATAAGGTCCCCTTGCTAGCTCATAGTAACACTAAAATGATCAATTTAGTTGAAAGAAAATTTGAAATATTCAAATTAATATTTAATATATTTGATATATTAAATGTAGAAGAGTAAATATATTTATTGTATTTGATACATTAAATATTAGAGGAAATAGTTTATGTATATGATACATTAATATTAAAAACTATATACATATGTTATTTGAATGAGATTCAAATTGGTTTAAAGTATATTATAAAAGATTAATTTTATAATATTTGAATAAGATTCAAATAAATATAAAATACATATTTTAATATATTAGATATTAAAATGTATTTTATAAAATAAAATTAATTCCTAAAAGCCTTATTATAAATAAGACATTTAGGTTTAGCCAAAGGGTTGGCCAAACACACCACTCACCCTCTGCAGAGAGAATTGTTCTCTCATTCTTTCAAAGAGCTCCCACAAGCCTTGATCCCGTGTTCGAGTCATAGCGAGGAAGATCTCGTGGAAAAAGGAACACAAGAAGATGATTCATCAAAGGTAATTGTACATATGCTTAACTTATTTTTTAGTTTAATTCTAAACAAAACAAAAGATCGATTCCAATCGCTTCCGCTGCGGGGAATGAAGAGTTCATTCCCTTCACTATCGTCATACTATCAAAGCTCTCTAAGAGTCGTCTTGCATAATTAAAGTAGGGCATTAAATCTGGATGCTTCACCTCGTATTGGAGCGACAATTGATTAATTATCAGTTTTGAATCTCCATAAATCTCAATGTAGGTCACTCCAATTTCTATTGCTATTTGAAGACCCATAATGAGTGCTTGATATCCAGCAACATTATTCGAACATACCTCTTCAAATGCGAAGCTATACGGCAGCATGTATTTTTCAGGGGTAATGAATACTATACCCGCTCCTGCGCCATATCTTCGAGCTGCACCGTCAAAATACATAATCCATGGGTCAACAATTTCAACGTAGAAGATTTCTTCGTCAGGCAGGTCGTCAGATAATTTCCAGTCTGACGGCACCGGATGATCTGCCAAGAAATCAGCCAAGGCTTGTCCCTTCACCGCCTTTTGCGGAACATAAACAATATCATACTGTTGTAGTAAAATTGCCCACTTTGCCAACCGACCTGAGATAATTAGTCTATACAGAACATACTTGATTGGGTCAGCCTTAGCCACCAGATGCACTGTGAACGCCTGCATATAATGCCTCAACTTATCGATGGCGAAGAAGAGCGAAAGACACATCTTCTCAATGGGTGAATAATTCAGCTCTGCCCCATTGAGAGTCCTACTTAAGTAGTAGAGGGCACATTCTTTACCCTTCTCACTTTCTTGTGCAAGCAATGCCCCAAGCGACCTTTCTTGCGCAGTAATGTAGAGTATCAATGACTTTTCTGCTACGGGTGCGCCCAAAACAGGAGGGTTAAGCAAATATTGCTTTATGTTGTCAAGGGCATTTTGACATGCTTCATCCCACTCAAAGGTCGTGTTTTTCCTCATCAGTCTCTGAAATGGTTGGCATCGGCCTGCTAGATTGGAGATGAACCTCCTGATATAAGCAAGTCGTCCTTGGAGACTTCTTAGTTCATGCAAGTTTCGCGGCTCTGGCATTTTTTGAATGGCGTCGATCTTGGATTGATCAATCTCGATCCCTCGATGTTTTACGACGAAACCAAGGAATTTCCCCGAAGTTACGCCGAATGCACATTTGAGAGGATTCATCCTCAACTGGTACTTTCTCAAACGATCGAAAACCACCTTTAGATCTTTCAAGTGATCCTGTCGCTTTTTGGACTTGACTACAAGATCGTCGACGTAGCATTCGACATGCTTATGCAGCATATCATCGAAGATCTTTTGCATGGCACGTTGATAAGTTGCGCCGACGTTCTTTAATCCAAAGGGCATTACCTTGTAACAGTATATCCCTTTCGGAGTCCGGAACGCTGTCATTTCTTCATCTTTGAGGGCCATTCGAATCTGGTTGTATCCTGATGACCCATCCATGAAAGACAAAGCTTCATGCCCTGTGGTAGCATCGACCATTAGTTCAGTGATGGGCAATGTGAAGTCGTCTTTCGGACATGCACTATTCAAATCGCGAAAGTCAACGCATACCCGTAATTGTCCGTTTTTCTTTCTAACAGGGACAATGTTTGCTATCCATGTCGGGTAGTTTACTTCGCGAATGAACCCTGCTTCAATTAACTTGTTAACCTCATTTTCAATTTGGGGGATGAGCTCTGACCTGAAACGTCGTTGAGCTTGTTTGACTGGTCGATACTCGTGTTCAATAGCGAGATGATGTACTGCGACTTTTGGATCAAGTCCCGGCATCTCTTTATACGACCAAGCAAAGACATCTTTATACGCAATGAACAAACTCAAGTACTCGCACTCCTCTTCACCGGAAAGTGATGCGCTTATAAAGGTTGGACGTGGTTCTTCCGTCGTACCCAGATTAACTTCTTTTAATTCATCAACTGTTGGTTGACTTCCATCTTCGAGTGGTAGTGGAGCCTCTTCAACATCCTCTTCAGATATCTCGACCTCCGTTTCGTCCCCGGCAGTAATATGATGACAAGAGGCTTCATCCCCATTCTCTGCACGTTTGCTCGCAGGGTTGGTGATGATGACATTGCGTCGTTTAACCTTTAATGCACCATCTGTATTCACGGTAACAAAAGTTTTTCTTTTCATCCGTGAGGGGACAATACTGCAGATTTCTTCATCGCTTTTTGTTTTGCTAGACTCTTTATTGTTCAAAGTCTCTCGAGCCTCTTCGTGTAGGAGGCGATCGAAAATGGAAGTGGATGAAAGTTTCTTATCTCTCTTTGTGGTCACGCTTAATCTTTGCAACGCTGACGTTCGTGAGAGAGATTTATCGGGCAACGTATTTTCTTTCTCCTCTGTCGGCTTACTCAACCTTTGAAATGCTGACTTCCGTGAGAGGGGTTTAGCGGACGGTGTGTTTTCCTTCTCATCTGATGGCTTACTCAACCTTTGAAATGCTGATTGCCGTGAGAGAGGTTCAATGGACGACGTGTTTTCTTTTTTATCTGCCGACTTACTCAACCTTTGAAAGACGGAAGATCTGATGGGATTAGGTGTTGAGTGCGAACTGTCTTCTTCTGTCACAGCCGCTTTCAATTGCTGGAAGGCTTAAGCGCGCGTAGCCGGCGGCTTGATGCGCTTAAAGATAGAGATCCTTGGTTTGACAGCTTCCTCCTCTTTTGAGTTGTGTGCCTCTTTGGTCGTTATGTTATTACTGTTGACCACTTTCTCTTTCCCTTTTCGGGTTATCCGGACTGGTTCAGGCGACTTATATCCAAGCCCCTTTCTTGATGCTGGTATAGGATATCCCTCCTTTAGGAGTTTCTTCTGTGTCGAAGAAAGCTCTAACCTGCCCTCGAGGATTTTCAGGCCCTTGAACTCAGTGTGAGTTGTGAAGTCATATCCTGCCTTTGCTAGCAGTTTATATGCCTTGGGATCGTATCCTTCTTTCGTTCGTTTCTCAGGTAGGACCATCCCTTTCTGAGTCTCTTTGGACTTCGTGACCTCTTGTTTCGTTATCTTCGTAAGAGGGGTGACAAAGTTTTCTTTCAGGATCTTAATGTCACAAACTTTCAAACTTTTAGTACATTCTGCGAATGGTGATTCACCTTTCTTACGCCGGGACAAGGGAACGTAGCGCAGAACAGAAGGGTTCGAACTTTTCTCGTCTTTCAAGGCCTTAGCCTTCGTAGGGCTGACGGATGTCTTACTTTCGCAAAACTTGGGAACATTTTCTTCTTTGATTGATTCTTTTCCTGCGCAAGTCTTCTGCTCCCCGCTGATCAAAGGGATTTCTTTTGGCATTATTTCTTCTATGTTGTTGTTATTTATATAAAACTTGACATCCGCGAAATGAGACTCGGCCTCTGAAAATGGCTTAGTGTCTGCCTCAACCTTTTTGACGCCGTTCTGATAAAACTTGAAGCACTGATGCAAGGTGGAAGTTATTACCCCATTTCCATGAATCCAAGGGCGACCCAACAATATTTTATAGGTAGTCCTGGAGTCTATGACATGAAATAAGGTATGTGCTTTTAATTCTCCGATGATGAGCTGTAGGCGAATCATGCCGATTGCTCGTTGTCCTCCCTGATTGAAACCCTGGATTACCAGCTTGCTACTTGATAGCTCTTCTATCAGGATGCCAATCTCCTTCATGACTGATTTCGGCATTATGTTGACGACCGATCCATCATCAATGAGGATTCGACCGACCCTCTGTTCTCGAATGTATCCTGAGACAAACAAAGGTCTATTGTGAGGTTTTGACCCCAACATCAAATCATCATCGGTGAAGCTTATGGACATGCAATCAGACGCGCATGCATGTGCTGTAGATGTTGAAGGTTCTGAAACATTAGAGTTCTTCAACGTGTTGACGTGAGCAGTTTTGTCCATTTGAGGCAAATCTACTACATTGAGGGAAGGTGTATCGTCCAGCTTTATTACCAACTCCGTTGAACTTGGAGTGGCGCTGTCATCCTCGATTGCCACAACGACATGGCACGTAGCAACTTCAACTATTTCTTCCTGCTTCTCATTAAAGAATCCCTTGGGAAAAAATTCCCGTAGGGTCATAGGCTGTTGGGGTCGAAGGAGGTCTTTGTTTTCCTCCACGACAAGTTTTGGCCTTCTCATACTCTTTCTTCCTTTTCTCTTTGGAAGTTTGCTTTTTCACCTATACTCTCGAAGTAGGCGGGCTTTTTTCTGAACAGGTCTCTGTCGCCGCATTTTCCGACGAGTTACGACGGTCCATCCTTCCTCCTCATCCCCAACGGGTTCGGGTTTCACCCGCGAAGTCTCCTGTAGGATTTCATGTTCGTATCGAACGATTACAGGTTCGCAAGTCTCGAACTGGATCAAACTCTCCTCTTGCTTCTTAGGAGAGACAGAAGATAATTGAACGTCGGAGTTCAATATTACGGCTGCGTGATTTGCTTGAGCTATCTCGTCGAGATCTAGCTCAATCTTCTTTTCACTAGCTAACTTCATGATTAGCTCTTTCAAAACGAAACATTTGCCTACATGATGACTGACGAACCGGTGGTATTTGCAGTAGTTAGGATCATTTACCTTTCCTAACTCCTCCGGTCGTTTGCACTCTGGCAGTTGGATGATTTGCGTTTCCAGCAATTGCTCTAACATATCAGGAATGTCAGAGTCTGAAAATGGGTAGATCTTTTCTTGTCTTTCTTTCAACGTAAGGCGACGTCTTTCGCCTTTGTCATTTCTTGCTTCCGTTTTGTTTTCCTTTGCTTTGGAGGAAAACCTTAAAGGGGCCGTGTTGACGACCATAGATTCTTTCACGACATTCTTCGTGATCTTCCCAACACTCTTCATTTCTGTCTTTGTTTTCTTTACGTCGGGGATTAAGAGGTCTTTGTTTCCTCTATTGGCAATACTCAACTCCATATCATGGGCGCGAGTTGCCAACTCCTCGAATGTTTGGGGCTTTATCCCTTGCAGGATGTAGTGAAGTCCCCAATGCATGCTGCCGATGCACATCTCGACAACAGACACTTCCGTAAGTCGGTCCTTGCAGTCAAGACTCAACGATCTTCAGCGGTTAATGAAGTCGACGACAGGCTCGCCCATTCTTTGGCTAGCATGCGAGAGTTCAGACATGCTGACTGTTCGCCTCGTGCTGTAGAAGCGTGTAACGTCCCGAACTTTCAGGTAAAGAATTTATTTATTATTTATTTACTCTTGTTATTGGTCTCGATAGTGAGTTTAAGTAAGAACATGTGAAATTTTTGGGCTTAAAAGAGGTTAGGTTAGTCATTTGACTAAGTCAAATAAGAATTAATGAATTGTTAATATTAATATTAATATTAATAATAATTAATATTATTAATATTAATATTATTATTATTATTATTAATATATTAATAATATTATTATTTATATATTAATAATAAAATTTTTTTTTTTAAAAAAAAAAAACTTTAGCGTAGGTCTTCGTTAAAACGAAGACCCACGCCGCCAACAAAAAAAAAAGGAAAAGAACCCATCTCCCCCAATCCTCTCCCTCTCAGTGCACTCTCCCTTTCAACTCCCTCAGCCCCACACGTTGCCGGCCGCCACTCTCTCTCCTTCGCCGCCAACCGCACGCCGTCGTCGTCATTCCCTCTCCGATCTCCATCAGTCGCCCTCTTCGCGGTGCTGCACGCTTGCCCTCGCCGTCGTGCCAAACACCGTCGCCTCCCCCTTCGTTTCTCCCCTCCTCCGCACGTAGTCTCCGTCGCCGGTCGTTCCTCCACACGCCGTCGCCGCCGTCTGTCGCTCCTCCGCACGCCGCCACTCCTCGACTTGGGATTAAATTTGTAGGTTCGATTTTGATTTTACATCGGTTGGAGTTACCTTAGGCGTGACACCAAGCTAGGACGACGTAAGTTGAGGCCAAAATCGTTCGTAAACAATCTAGTATCTGTGGGTCTTCACGTTCGGTAAGTAACCTTACTACTGGCTAGCTTTGGGCTAGGTTGGGAATTATTGTTTGAAATATTGATTATGTAATTTTGTATTAGTTCTTAAAGTTGGTTTTATGTTAAGACCTTGTGTGTGTGATGTTGTTGGGATATTTATGTTTGATGATGCGAGATGGCTGTGAACGATGCCATGAACAAGTCAGGTTGTATTTATGCATGTAATGTGGATGTAAAATTCGATGATGTGAGATTGTTGTGATTGATGTCATGAACAAGTTATGTTGTATTTATGCATGTAATGTGGCTATAAAATTCGATGATGTGAGATTGTTGTGGATGTCATGAACAAATTATGTTATGTTATGCGTGACTGTAAAGTTTGGGTGTAGCTGAGTTCAATTATTCATGAATGAGATGTAAGTTAGAAGTTGAGGTTAAGGCATGAGAGAAAATTACTCCATGTCGCATCATTTCTGGTATTTAGAATATTTTAGGTGGGACCTCATGCATCGATATGTGACATTGAGTCATGAGAGTTAAGATAGCTACCTTCCATTATTTGCGGAATTTGTTTGAATGAAAGTGATGTCGGTTTAGGGGTTCTAATCACATGAAAGTGATGTGTTTAGAGTCGGTGGGTATGAAAGTGATGCTCACCTATGCATGAAAGTGATGCATACCTAGGCAGGTTTAGGAGTTCTAATCACATGAAAGTGATGTGCTTAGAGCTAGTGGGTATGAAAGTGATACGCACTTATGCATGAAAGTGATGCATACCTTGAGGTTGACGTGCATGGACGTGATGCATGCTTAGAGGGTTCCTGAAATTGATATATTTGGTACTGATGTGTATGAAATTGATGCACATCCAGATGAACATGAATGAAGTGATAAGCTAAAGAGGCAGGTTTAGGTCCCACTAGTTAAAGTTTTCAGTTAGTTTATGACTGCATGTGATTGCGTAGCCCGACCACGGTAGTAGAGTTGCTTACTGAGTATTTTATATAAAATACTCATTCTTTTCTTATAACATTTTTCAGGTAATGACAGGAACGTACATGGCGCTTGGCGATGTGGTCGGTTGATGATATCATGGGACATGTGGAGTCAGAGCTTCCGCGTTTATTTAAATTCTTATTTCTTTCCGCCAGTCTAGACATTTTGCTAAGGACTAGAACAAATGATTTTGGTTTTAAATCTCGTCTTGAATGAACTTAATTAACTGTTTTTTTTTTTATGTTTTTACCGGGATCCCGAGTTAAATGTATTAGTTTGATTTGTTTAATTCTAAAATAAAGTTTTAAGTTATTTATTGAGATTTATGACGTCACGTATGTAGTAACGGTCCTAGAGTGAGGTCATAGAAAGTCGGGTCGTTACAAAGCGATTCAGGAAGTCTCTTTCAAACTGCTCCCAACTGTCGATCGTCTCGGGTTCCAAGTCGGTGTACCAGTCAAAGACGTTTCCTTTCAAAGTTCGGACGAATTGCCTAACCAGCAAGTCTCCGCGAGTTCCAGCATTCTCGCATGTTTCGACGAAGTGGGCAATGTGTTGTTTAGGATTGCCCTTACCATCGAATTGTTGAAACTTTGGCGGTTGATACCCAATGGGCATTCTTAAGCTGTCGATCCTCTTGAAATACGGTTTGGTATATAAGAGGGTGCTTTGGGCTGGTCCACCGTACTGGACTCGGATGGTGTTGGTAATCATGTCCTACAGTTGTTGGACAGATAAGGAAGCGACTGACGTCGAGTGTTGCGCTTGGTCTTCCTGGATGACCATTTTTTCTTTGTCATTATTTCTGGCCGCAGGAGTTAGGCTTGACTCCGCGACCTCACAGCTCTGCATCTGACTCCTCAGTTGGGCAATCTCGAAGTCTTTGTCCTCGACTGCTTTCATCAGGAAGCTAATTTTCTTTTCCATCTCAGCCATCGCTTCGTCGTTAGTACGCGCATCCGCCATCATTACAGATACGTTGGAGTCAGACACCTTCTCCGGCTGATCAGAGGAGGGAACAACCTCATCGAACAAAGGATTGTCCTTGATGATTATCCCAACATGCTCGGACTCCGTCAGTCGTTTGTATATTTTGCGCACTATGGCCGGAGTGTGTTCGTCCGTCCGCGAGACTTCTTTGATGACGCGGCTGCGGGTGGCAGGTCCTCTGTAAGGGCTGTTGGAACTGACAGCCTTGAATGTTGTTTTCTTTGATGCCATTGTAAAAAAAAAAAATTTGTTGAGAGAGAGAGATGAAAGGTAGAGTGGTCCCACTGGGCGTGCCAATCTGTTCACACGAGAATTCGACGAAGGATAGAGATTCGAACACGTGTAAATGAAATTTGAATTTGTATTTGTATATATCAGTGCGTAGGATTACAATCTCTAATGTTTGATCCTCTGATTCTCTCTCTTAAATGTAAATGTATCTCGAGGGCTTCGCAGCTTGTTCTCGATGTTGGATTTGTTTCGAGGGCTTCGCAGCTTGTTCTCGATGTTGGATTTGTTTCGAGGGCTTCGCAGCTTGTTCTCGATGTTGGGTGATCGTTCAGTCTTCTAAGAATTCAGGGAGTCTTCGTTGCTTGGGAATTCTCTCTGAGCTCTTAGGAGTAGAAATTTTCTGAACCCTGCAAATGAAAATGAGCTCTCTATTTATAGAGTTCTCATGGGCCTGATGGGCTTGGGCCTGGATCCAATGGGCTTGGGCTTGGATCCAATGGGCTTGGACCCAATGGGCTTGGTTCAAATGAGCTTTTGAATTTTGAGCCCAATGGGCTTGACCTTCGGACCAAATTATCTTTGGAATATCTTTTTTGGACCGGCCCGATTTCGAGCCCAATTACGGTGTGACCGAATTTGCTCGGTCAAGTCTATCTGATCCACCGGCCGTGATGAAGACACGTGGCGACCGTTGATTGGCCGAAATTTCTCGGTCAACACTAAGATTCAAAACTTAACGTCAAAGACATAAATTCGTATTAAATAATTTCGAACACATTAAATATGCATATTAATTTATAGATTAAATTATAAATTTAGCCTTAACTGTTAAAATTACAAATTTAATTTCTGATTTTTTAATATTTTAAAATTCACAAATCTAAACACAAAATTAAAATTTTAAGTTTCTATTAGATACAAAATTCAAATTTTACATAATAAATAAATTATATTTTTTAAATTTTAAATTTTTAATTGACATAAAATTAAAAGTTTAAAAATTTATTTTTAAATAAAAAAATTTAAATTATAGTATTGTTTATTTTTTTTATTTAAAAATAATATATATATATATATATATATATTATAAATTTAATTTTTTTTTATATATATAACGAAAAGTCTAAATAGTTACCTTAAATTTGAAAAGATAGTTTAATTTATTTTTGAGAAAAATTTGAAATATATACTGAAAAAAGAAGAAGAAAAACTGTAAATATATACGAAAAAAAAAAAAAAAAAAAAGGGGGAAAAACTACAAATATATGCCTAAAACAAAAAAAAAATAATCAAATTTGTTTTTGAGAAAAAATTGAAATACTCAAAAAAGAAGAAGGAAAAATGTAAATATATAATTAAAAAAAAAAAAGAAAAAAAAAGAAAGGGAAAAACTGCAAATATATGCCTAAAACGGAAAAAGAAAGAAAATATTTGACGAATGAAAAAACTGAGGCTCGGAGCTAAATCAAGCCTTACCCACTGAGACAAGGGATGATTTTAGAAAAATATGTGCTGTACTAAATATTTATTGGTACTGTCTCAAAGTTGAGGGGGGCTCGAGCCCTCTCTAGGCCCTTGGTAAATCCGCCCCTGATTAGAAGTAAATTTTTTCCGTAAAGTTTCTCCTCCTCTTTTAGTAGTCACACTATTTCTTCTCAATTGTTGATCAAAGAGATATTTTTAGTTTCGCTATTAGTGTGGTTTTGCTATTGACTAAGTTGGAAAAATTGTCGTTTTATTTGTATGTGATTGAATTGATGGGTATGTTTTCCATGTGGCATTGCATGTCGAAAAAATATGTTTATTTGATGCGACCTCGTGCATATGTATGATCATGATCAAAATGTTTTCTGCATTAGTTTTCTTCTTCAAATTATTTATAAAATTTATTTATGTATATCAATTTATTTTATTTTATGTTTTCAATGAGGTCCTAAATAAAGAGTTTTAAATTCTTTTTGACAAAGTATATTTCTCTATATATTTTTTCAACTGTCTTTAAATGTCATAAGCATGTATGTTGTATCGTCCCTACGCAATCTAAATTTTAAAAAAAGAAAAAGAAAAAGAAAGTGAGGGTGTTAGAGTTGGTATCAAAACAAAGTTAAAGGATAATTTTGATAATGTCCCATTATTATTTAATAGAAAATTTGGAGACCTTAGATAATATATCATATGATTTATTTATGTACATAATTAGATTAGAGTTGAAGTAGATGACTAATATCAAAAGGATAAGTATCATCAGGGTGTTGGGCTTTGAAAGCTCTGCTTGCAAATGTCATCATTCCAATCTCAGTTGGGTGAACTCCATCCCAAAAAATATGTTCGTTTCTATTAGCACATACTTTACCCGAAGGAGCACACTGTAACCTATCAGCTCGAATTTCACAACAAGGAGTATCTTGAAGCACTGGACCTGCAAGTTTGTATTTCTAGTTAATAATATTCATTAATCCAAACACATGCAATACATTCAAGAAGCACACACAAACTAACTAATTTGATTTTTTTTTTACTAAAGAGTTTTTCTAAAAACATAAAACTATTCTCCCTAATGCTCCCAATACTATACAAAACTACTTTTATAAAGAAAGAAAAAGAAAAGAAAAAAAAGACCAAACATCCAATTTTAATTCACTTTCAAACTTCATTCTAAATATTATTATTTCAAATTAATACCAATTTGAATTACTTTTTCCAATTGAATCATCAAACATTTAGAACATGGAGGTAACTTGTCAACATGAGCATAGCTCAAATGACATGAAACTTGTACCCTCGATCAAGAGGTCATATATTCAAATTCCCACCCCAAATATTGTAAAAAAAGAAATAAAAAATGGACGTAACTTTAAAGATACAAAGACAAAGTGCATATAAATCAAAATTTGTAAGATACATTACCTTGATTTGGTGTAGAATGAATAGCAATGTTGATGGCGTCAATGAATATAAACTTTGCACCACTCAAATTGGTATTAAGATCATTAACGAGCGATTTAAGGCCAATATTAAAAAGCTGAATTGCATTGTTGATCTCGGCCACACATTCAGATCCTTTGCGATCAAAGGTTGCCTTTGCATATGGAGTACACCCTACAAGCCCTGCTCCGAAAATAACAAATTTTCTAGCTCCATACCCATATAGTGCCTACAATATATTTTCCAAAATATTAATTCAATTTTTATCAATATTAAAGGCAACAATATAGATATAAATATCTATACATCATGTGTTATTATTATATTATGCAACCTATTTAAAATTTTGAGATAGCAATATTTTCAATTTTTTATGTTTTGTTTTTTTCATTTTTATGTACACCTTTGAGATTTGAATTTCATTTCTAGTTGTTCCTAAGTATACAAAATAGAAAATTCAAAAAAAAAAAAAATCATTTAAAAAGTACATATCAGCCTAGTTTAATCAACATATGTTAACTAACACATCAACATTTTGTTAGGTTAACTAACAACCAACTCTACTCAATAACCAATTTCAAACTCTAGGGACCAATTAGAAATCAAATTGAAACCTCCCAACAAATATGTCACTTTTGAAACACCAAGAACCAAATCAAAACTAAATTCAAATCTCAATGACGAAAACGTACTTCAGCCTTATTTCTTTTAGCTGAAACTAAAATGGTTTACTTTACTTTCTAAACTATTTTTTAAAATTGTAGTTTACTATTGAAAAATCATTTATTTATTTATTTTAAATGTAAGTTAGATTTTAAAAAATGAAAATGCTATCCAACATGAAAATAATATACTTAAGAACAAGTTCTCAATTTCCATTGTAGATCACTTGAATATGTAAGCAAATAAAAAATTAATGAAGTCAAATTTGTGTAGGGATTAACCTTCAATTGGTTGGAGAGTTGTGTGTTCAGAGCAATGGCATATTGTTGGGGAGTAAATAAGACACTAGTTTTGTAGGAAAGTGGCATAAAATAATTATTAAGATAATCGTTGCCTCCAATATTAACCAGGTACAAGCAACTATCTAGAGGAGCTGTACTAGTAGCGCTTTGTGAAATCGTATATTTATGTTGTGTCAATTGTTTGTTGAAGCTTGATCTTTCACCCTACGAGCACAAAAGAGGTAACTTAATTTTTATCAAATCATATAGTTAGATCATATACTCTCGACTGAAGAGGCTAGAGTTTAAATCCTCACTCCCACAAAAAAATAAATAATACAACACTGCCACTTTCTACATGTAACTTCAAATAGTTATTCATATAAATTATATTTTTCCATCAAACAAATGAATAAAAAAATATGTCAAAGTACATTAATTTTATATTAAATGATTCAACAAAAATGGTGATAAGAGCTCAAATTCATCTTTAATAAATGTATGATCTTTTTTGTCAATCTCTTATAGATCTAATGTTGTGAAAATGATCATCATATCATTGTAGGGATAATAGAAAAGTACTTGGAAAATCAATAATCAAATTTTAGCATAAATCTAAGTATTACTCAATTCGTTAATGCATTTATCTTCGACCAAAATGGCCAAATATTTGAATCTTCACTCATGTGGTTAGAACTCATAAATAATAAGAAGAATATAATAACTCACTTTTATATTTTTTTTATCCGACTAAATGAATGGAACGACATTGGAAAGTAAAAGTTTTCAACATGTTTGTGTTGTGTAGGGTAATAAAGTTTTATTCTAAAATAATTACTTGTGTCATTCCAGTTTCATCGCGAATTCCTGCGGCTCCAGATGCATAATTTATGCCTTTGAGAATGTTCCAACCTGTTGTGTTCTTAAATGGTGGGATGTAATTATCAAAACCCAAAAATTCAGCTCCAAAATGAAAATTGTGTTATCATCCCATCTTATGTACCTTAAATTGAAGCATAATTATATATATATATATTTATTTATTGAGTGACAACATTATAATTATCATAAATTGTCAATATAGATTGGCCCATGTGTTAACTTAGATAAAGAAAAAGAAAAAAAAAATCATAAAGAACAAAATTAACATCTATGAATTTTATTGAAAGTATTTCTTAGACCTAAGATAACATCATAATAGCCTATAAAACATAGGTTAAAATATCATTTTGGTATTTGTACATTAGAATTGTCTTATTTCAATAACTCATGTAGTTTCAAATGAAATGAGACTCATAGTACTAAAATATTTTTTTTTTAATACAACAAATGTGAAGGTAAATGGATTTGAACCTTCAACCTCAAGGAAAGAAGTACATGACAAATACCGTTGAGGCTCACTTTTAGAATACATAAACATATCTATAATAATTAAGAAAGGGTTCTTCAATCCTAATATAAATGAAACTAATACGAAATTAACATGATTCAAACATATGATCAACCGCACATGGGAAAATAAATAGCAAAATTGGGACTTTTCGAACTGCCGTGTGTTACCCGCTTCCTTTTAATTTCTTGCATATGTCTTGTCAGTGTCAATTGAGAAAATTCTCAGCAATTTCTTCACCCTTTTTTTTTATAGTTAGTTTTGATGAGTTTTTAAATTAAAATTATGGTGGGCGAGACCGACCATAAGTCTTCAACGTTTACTTTTATGCTGGGGTTTTAGGGGCTGTTCTTTCTCAGAGACCAGGCCGGAGAAGGTGAGAGTAAGAACAATTCTGACCCTCGTTTCATTGATTCATCAATTTTTTGTTGTTGTTTCAGCCAACATGGATATCGATTCTAAACCATGTGATGATGCCGAGTGCAAGCCAATGGAGTCTGAAGATTCAAATGTATATCAAGTACCTCTAATTTCCTTATATTTTTTTTCCCCTTGTTTTTTCTTTTGGAAATATTTAAATCCTCTCTGTTGAGTGCTATGCTAAGAAAGTGACGAAATTATTCCTTGAGTTTTTTTGTTTCGTCCATTTAGGATTTTACTCCATTAGTTATGATTTTACAATAAATGTTGGTTTTTACTTTCTCTGTTGTATGTGTGTGTTTGGGTCTTATTTCGACCATGTTCCAATAATTTATTGAGATGTCTTGATTTGTAGTCTTTTTGGATATTAAGGAGAAGGGTAGATCAAAAGAGGAAATTGCTGATTTGATTAAGAACTTTGTAGTTGTAATCTTATTTGTCTTGTTTCTTTAAGAAGTATGTAGATCCTTTTTGTTTGGTGCGTAATAAAGTTTGAGGGAATTATTTTCTTAAGTTTCTTGTTCGGTCCTTCCAGGATTTTAATTATTTGATAACCATTTGGTTTTTGAAAATTAAGTCTATAAACACTACTTCCACCTATAACTTTCTTTGTTTTGTTATGTACTTTCTACCAATATTTTAAAAAATCAAGCCAATTTTAAAAACCTGAAAAAGGAGCTTTCAAAAATTAGTGTTAGTTTTTAGAATTTGACTATGAATCCAAATCTTTCCCTAAGAAAAGTGAAACTCCTTCTAAAGAAATTAGGAGAATACAAGCATAAATTTTAAAAACAGAAAACTAAAAACGAAATGGTTATCAAACGGGGCCTTAGTTATGTGATTTTAGAAAAGACGTTGGGTTTTCCTTTGTGTGTGTGTATGTGTTTTGGTCACATTTCAACTTTCTTCCAATAAGTTTTTAAGAACTTAAGAGCTTGTCTTGATTCGAAGTCTTTTTGGTATTTTGATATTAAGGATAAGGGTAAAGCAAAAGAGGAGCTTGCTGATTCGATTAAGAATTTAAATATTGAAGAATCATCTAGCCATGCAGGGTCTTCAACCACAAACTTCAGGCGAAAACCAGTTATTATTATTGTCATAGGAATGGCAGGTAATTTTCATTGAAAATTCTTGTCGCTGTTGGAGTTCGGATGCATGCTAAATCTTTTAACTTATATTATGGTGTTTAAGACCCATGGTGTTTCTATATTGATGATGTTTGTCACCTCCAAAAATTAAAATTAAAAAACCTCCCTATTTCAAGAGAGATGGACTTACGCTTCTGCAAGCTATTTTTCAAATGTGCCTACCCATGTTCCTCCGTTTTGTAGAATCCCATATAGTGTGGCCAAGACCATTTAGACTGTTCAAGATTTTTTTCTAGGACCAAATTGAGGAGGTTCTATACCTGGGGATCTTTTCACCCTTCCCTAGGAGCTCAAAAGCTAAGGCATAGGAAACTTAATTGGATTTTTTTTAATTATGATATATTGGTTTTGCAGACTTTTTGGCTACTCGTTTGGCTTTTACAGGCCTCCTACCAGCCATGTTCATTTGATTTTTTCTGAATGAAATTCTATCGGTTTCTTATAAATGTTACATAGATGTAATGATGTGGTTTTTTCCAGGGAGTGGGAAGACAACTTTTCTTCATCGTCTGGTGTGCCACACACATGCATCAAATATCAGGGGTTATGTAATGAACCTTGATCCTGCTGTAATGACACTACCTTACGGTGCAAATATCGATATAAGAGATACTGTGCGGTACAAGGAAGTGATGAAGCAATTCAATCTTGGGCCTAATGGAGGAATTTTGACGTCACTTAACTTGTTTGCGACCAAATTTGACGAGGTGAAATTTCATATGGATCTCTTTCTTAAATTATGTTCTCTTTTCGTTCACAGCTATCAACATTGCAAGCGTAGCCAGTTTTCCCTCCCCTCCTATGATCTTTTCAATGGTTATTATGAGTTTGGGATGTTAATTGTTTTTCTGTCATTTGTTTTTTGAGCTGTAAAAGAAGATTTAATGTTTTGTTCATGAACTGTTCTTACAGGGAAAAAAAGTTAAGGATTAATGCTTGTGTATGCTCACTGTTCAGATGCTATATTTTTCTTATATCATGTGCACCAAGTTGATATCAATGGCATACGTTCAGTATTGTTTTATTTATTTAGTATTTCTTCTAAATTTATACTATACATCACACACCCTACTGTATTATCCTATTAAAAGTTTCTTGTCGAACTGTGTGATCTCAGGTAATTTCAGTGATCGAAAAGCGAGCAGATCAGCTTGATTATGTCCTTGTTGATACTCCTGGTCAGATTGAGATATTCACATGGTCTGCATCTGGGTCCATCATTACTGAGGCTTTTGCTTCAACCTTTCCCACTGTAATTGCTTATGTTGTCGACACACCTCGTTCATCTAGTCCAGTCACCTTCATGAGCAACATGCTTTATGCCTGCTCTATCCTCTACAAGACGAGGTTGCCAGTTGTATTGGTTTTCAATAAAACCGATGTGGCAAAACACGAGTTTGCTTTGGAGGTAATTCGTCGCAGTAACTTTGGTTGGCCTTTCTTCATTGATTTTTTTTTCTTTCTGAAGAATAGAGTGGAATCACTCAAGCATTGGCCCTTCTGGTAAAGCTTCAAGGTCTGAGTTTAAGCTGTGGAAAACATAATAGTTTAAAACTCTTATTGTCTATTAAGGTTGGTTTTAGGGAGGGCGAAGTCTCCCAATTATTAGTGGGGGTGGAGTGAGCCATGAGCACAATGCGAGGATTCAGCTGTTATTAATAAAAAAATGAAAGAATATAGTTAGAATCCTAATGTTCTGAATTGAAAAATTAGACTTTTTTGTCCCCAAGTAATGCTTCATTTCCATTACGAACTGCTCTCGAACCTGTGTATATATAACATCTATATGTTATTGTGCTCTATATTTCTCTTTTTAGATAAGCTCTAGAAATTTTAGAATGTTAAAAAAGTAATTGTGCATGCAGTGGATGGAAGATTTTGAAGCGTTTCAAGCTGCAGTCAGTTCGGATAGTTCTTACACCTCCACATTAAGTCAGAGTCTTTCCCTTGTGCTGGATGAGTTCTATAAGAACTTGAAATCTGTTGGAGTGTCTGCAGTTTCTGGCTCCGGAGTGGATTCTTTCTTTAAAGCAATCGAATCTAGCGCTGAGGAGTACATGGAAAACTACAAGTAATGAGACCAAATAAAGCTCTGAATCTTTCCATCTATAAATCTATTAGTTAGAGACAACAATTGTGCGGGTTCAAAAGTTGCAACAATTTTGATACTTATGCTACTTTCGGCCTTTTTTTCTTTTCAGGGCAGAGCTTGATAAGAGAGTTGCCGAGAAGCAGCGATTGGAGGAAGAGCGCAGACGGGAAAACATGGAGAAGTTGAGGAAAGATATGGAGAGCTCAAAGGGACAAACCGTGGTTTTGAGCACCGGTTTGAAGGATGACAAGAGTAAAACTAAGATGGTTGACGATGAAGATGAAGAGATTGACGAGGAAAATGAAGACGATGATGATTATGATAGATTTACTGAAGAGGAGGAGGATGCCATTGATGAAGATGAAGATGAAGAGGTTACCAGATTCTCCTTTTAGTAGTGAAATAGACATGATTCCGTATAAGTTAAAATGAAACTGTGTATGTATAGGTTTTACAAAGAAATCGAGTTACCATTCACTCCGAACGGGAGAATCTGCCATTGTTTTCTGAGATTTTGACAAGGTGTGCTTCTTGGATGCTCTTGTGATATTTCATTTTGGTGATGATTATTGTCATCTGTAGGAGCTTTGGTTTGAAAGCTGGCTTTCCCTTGTCTATGTTGTACATTTTTATGGAGAATCTGTTTATGATGTAAAATCAAATTTTGAGAACTAATGCTTCTTCTTGTCAATTGTTTTCATCTTTCTGTTGTTTTGATTTTTACAGTTTGGTTTTGCTAAATTGAAGCTAGTTTTAGCTTTAGAAGATTCAATTCTACTACCTTCAAATATTTGTTTGGGCAAAAGTCAATTTATATATAAACTTTTGGGGTTGTATCGGTTAAAATTCTAAAACTTTTAATTGTATCAACTAAAATCTTTGAACTTTCATAAATGTATCAATTTGAACTATTTGTTAGATTCAATTTAAAAAACATTAGTTCACATGTGAAAGAATTATAATTGTATCAATTAATTTTTTTATTTTTTATAAGTGAATAAATTTAGACCATTTAATTTCGTTCATTTCGTTCATCCGATATTTGAAGAATTCTACCTCGACCACAATTGTTTCTTCCACTATTTATGATCATAACCTTGCCACAATTGTTTCTTCCTCTATTTATGATCATGACCTCGACCACATTTTACAATATTCACTTTAATTAATGATATTGAAATAGTTGGTCGAGATTCGTGATTTTTCATAAAATTCTCATTTGTTTTACACTCTCAAGACATGATATTTGCTCATCACAATATTTTAAAAAATTATTTCTCGATATTACTACTAGAAGAGCATATTCTATATATGAAAAGCAGAAAACATCTTCTTTAGCATATTCTCATTAACTTAGAATCACTTAGGGGGCGTTTGGCCCCCCGTAATGTGTTTGGATGGGTTTGGCTTTTGAAGCCAAACCCATGTTTGGGAGGATGGGTTTGAAAACCATGGTTTTCAAACCCAAACCCATGGTTTTCAAAACCCAAACCCTTACTTTTCATCAATTTTATAATTATGGTGGGTCCCAACATTTTTCAATCAATTTTTTTCATTATTATAGTGGGTCCCATCATTTTTCTTCCAATTTCACCTCTCTAATTATAATTATATAGTTTTCTAATTATATTTATCTAAATAAAATTATTATTTTTTAATTTATTTATATTTAATCTAATTTACAATAACTCAAAATATGTTTAATTTTTTTTTAGTTGTAAGATAAAATAAAATATTTGAGGCGTATATTAATATTTTAAAAGATAATATTTAATTTTTAAGTTAACAAATTAAAAATTAAAAAATAATAATTATTAACAATATTCAATTGATTTTAAAATAGAATGTAGTTTTTTTCTAATTACAAAATTAGATTTTTTTTTTTCTTGTTTTATAATCCATGTGAAGCTTAAACTTATGAAATGTTTGAAATAACTTCTGAAAGATTATGATTTGAATCAAGATTTCCTTCCAATGCTAGTTTTTCAAGTTCTTAAATATAAATTTCAGTTTGTATTTAAGGGATACATACTTAAGAATATTATCCAAATATATATAATAGTAGGTTGTTGTTTAATTCTTGTTTTCTTCCTTTTGTGTTTTTCATTTCATTTTTTTTTTAATTCTATATCTAACTATATATTTGTTTAAAAAAAAAAAACCGATTGACATGATGTTATGTTTTTTGAGACGTTTGAATAAAACATTTAATTTTTTAATTCATTATCCAAATATATATTTGATTCTTGTAAGCAATATTTCGATTGTTGAAAATAATTTTATTATTCTTAGACTATAGCATAAATTAAATGCTTCATTCAAACGTCTAGAAAAAAAGTCACATGTTGCATAAAAAACTCTACAATTCACAAAACATCCACTAAAAAATAAGAAGAAGAAAAGAAAAAAAAAAAGTAGCGAAAGAATTTTTTTTTTTATCCAAACCCGAGTTTCAAAACACTGCACCTGAAACACTGACTTCTGATTCCCAGACTTCCCAACACTGCACCCCAAACACCGTTTTCTGATTCCCAGGTTTCAGAACCTTCCCAAACAAACCCACCGTATTTTGATTCCCAGGATTCTGAACCCATTACGGGGGGCCAAACGCCCCCTTATTGATTTAAAATTGTGCATACAGGTGCATTCAATCAAACTAAACAATTTTTTTTTTTATTTTAAATCATATAACATCAGTTGCATCTAATTAAAATGTGCAGTTATTAATTTATTCAACTTCAAATGCATCCGACCAAAATTAGTTTTATAAAGAATAATTAACTACTATACATTTCTTTTAAACTTTGTCACAGGATAATTCAAACAAAATATATATAACTAATTTGAATTTCAAAAATTCATTCGCATGAAAATAATTCAAATATATGACACTAAAATATTCATGATAAATATTTTTTACCCATTAATATCAAGAATTTCAACTCTAATTTTGTCATGGTAGAATAATCACAAAAAAAAATAAAATTTATGCTATAAACTTCATATATATATATATATGCATTCTAAAAGATTGATGGTAAGTAGCATGTTGCAATCCAATTTTTTTTGCAACGATATTTTAATTAATGTGAGGATTGAACCCATGACCTCTTACTCTAAGGCACAATCTTATGTCAATTGAGCTATGATCGGTTTGACACATATGTAAACACTTGATAACATACTATGTATTTTACTCTCTCATTTCAACCAATTTTTTTTCTTCTTTTATAAGCTTAGAGTCAAAACGAACTTATGCAGGATTTGTTAGGTAAAAAACTTCCTATTCACAAAACGTGTTAAATCTAACAACATTTGTATTTTTAAGGCAAATCAAAGTTAAATTGGAGCTTTGCGCCTTCTAAAAGTCGCATTTAGAGACCATGTGTAAATCTACTGCAACAAAGACATCTTCCCTAAAGCGCATTTTGATGTCGAAGAAACGTAGAAGAAGTCTTAGCGAAAAGAGCACTGCGGTAGGAAATTGCGGAAAAAATGAGCATTGTGCATTTCATCGACAATCTGTACACCTGCCATAAAGCAAATTTCTTTTTAGTGCGCGTTGATCCCTCTACTGTCAGAAAAAGCATAAAACATAATGGTTTGCGCAAGGAGAGAGAGGAGATTCACACCTAGAAATAGAACCTTGAAATAATGTGTGCTCGTTTTATGTGCGATTTTTGTGTGATTTCTTGGAAACATCCTTGGGAAGTTTTGGGAGAGCCCCTTAAAGAGTTTTGTGAGAGAACTTTTGAGGAGGAAAAGTTGAAGAAGGGAGTCGCCAGAAGGAGATTTTTCTCGTCCAACCTTCGCCGGAGCTTTCGCACATTGTCTTCACTTTCTTCTATCTTTGTCTAGGTTTTCTTCTTTAAGTGTTCATAGTTTAAGCCATTTGTTTAGCTTACTTGCATTTGTTATCTACCTTTGTTTTAGACCTTGTTATTGCTTATTTAAATATATTAATGAAGATGTATTCATTTCACATCATTTCTTTATGCATGAGCTAATTTACCTTGGGATAGTTGATTCATTCGAAGCTTGAAGAAACTATGCATAAGTAGAGTTTGTAGGAAAAGTGCATGACATAAAACCTTTGTTGTATGAGCCACCTTCAATTGTTTAAGTGATGTGCAAAATGTTAGTTTGACTAATTCCTGTATTTCAAGTCAATCTCTCGATCTCTCGAGAGGGCCTTAGGTCATCTGGCCAAATATCCCATTAAACTTGAATGAAGAATTTGAAGAGAAAGAGGAAGGAAAAGTATATAATTTAATTTGTATTTTTTAATTTAAAAATAAGGACAATTTAGGTATTAAGTAAAAAAATAAAGTTAATATTGTACGAAAAAGTTTTTTCTCACATTCGTACTTTTTATATAGTATAGATAGATATAATTTTTTTTTTTTATTTTTTTTTTTTGCAAAGGAGATATAAATTAAATTTGGAGATGGGTAGTTTAAATATTATACAAATAACCAAGGTTAATATGGCCCAAAAACAATTCTTCCTCATTCGGAGGTTTTATATAGTATAGGTATAGATGATAAATAAAATTGACTAACGTAGAAATGTGTGTATATATATTGTGAATTTATTGAATAAAAAATTCTTAAACTATATAGTATAATTTTAAATTATTGTGGATGTAATAGAGATTTCACCATCATTATTATTATTATTATTATTTATTTATTTATTTATTTATTTTTTTTTTTATTTTTTTTTTTGCATATTTGTGTATTCGCAATTCCTTAATTCTAATTGTGTTGGATTTATCTATAAATAATTTTAATCGTTTTAAAATTCTAAACATTCCTTAGATTTCGGATTCGATATTAGTTGATATATGTAAGACAACATGATATTTTAGATGATATTAATTCTAAATTTTCATAAGAAGAAAAGATAATTGTTGGACACATTGTCACCTTGTATTAATTATTACTTGTAGTATCTCATATGTAACATCCTGTATTTTCATTAATTTTTATATTTTAATATAGGTTAGTGAATTAAGTTTCTTTATCTTTTGTATTGGCCATAAAAAAATTCTTTTATTAGTTAAACTTGGAAATTTGTAATTAAATAATTAGTTTTAGTTTAATAGATAATTACTTTATCAATTAAAATATTTTCACTAATTAAAAATGAAAAGAACAAAAAGAAGATAAATAAGAATTCATGTTGGTAATTGGAAGATGAGTTTGAATAGGGTTAAGGTTAAGCCTCATAACCTCTATGAATATAAGTTTTGGGTGAGACCTAAATAATTATATTCTCAATTAGAAGCAGTGGCAGATCCAGAACCTGAAGTCAGGAGGGCTTAAGAAAATTTTGAACATAATGATATATACCTATAATAGGATTTTTTTTTTGAATCATAATAGGTAAGTGTTCACACGAGAATTCGACGAAGGATAGAGATTCGAACACGTGTAAATGAAATTTGAATTTGTATTTGTATATATCAGTGCGTAGGATTACAATCTCTAATGTTTGATCCTCTGATTCTCTCTCTTAAATGTAAATGTATCTCGAGGGCTTCACAGCTTGTTCTCGATGTTGAATTTGTTTGATCCTCTGATTCTCTCTCTTAAATGTAAATGTATCTCGAGGGCTTCGCAGCTTGTTCTCGATGTTGAATTTGTTTCGAGGGCTTCGCAGCTTGTTCTCGATGTTGGGTGATCGTTCAGTCTTCTAAAGATTCAGGGAGTCTTCGTTGCTTGGGAATTCTCTCTGAGCTCTTAGGAGTAGAAATTTTCTGAACCGTGCAAATGAAAATGAGCTCTCTATTTATAGAGTTATCATGGGCCTGGTGGGCTTGAGCCTGGATCCAATGGGCTTGGGCTTGGATCCAATGGGCTTGGACCCAATGGGCTTGGTTCAAATGAGCTTTTGAATTTTGAGTCCAATGGGCTTGACCTTCGGACCAAATTGTCTTTGGAATATCTTTTTTGGACCGGCCCGATTTCGAGCCCAATTACGGTGTGACCGAATTTGCTCGGTCAAGTCTATCTGATCCACCGGCCGTGATGAAGACACGTGGCGACCGTTGATTGGCCGAAATTTCTCGGTCAACAAATGCCCCTTTTTCGAGAGTTATGCACAAGTATGTGTGGGTGAGTCTCGGAAAAGTTAAATAGATAAATCGAAACGTAGGACACCCCTAATTTCGACTCCGCTTTGACGTATCAATTTTATCGAAATATGAAATTTGATTCATAAATCAATTATTTTAATTGACACATCTGTCCATGCCAATCGATCAAAAATATGAATTTAGCTCACAATTTTGATCTTTTTTATTTGGCAGAAACTTGATTTGAACTTCGGTAGATTTTTTTGTTCTACCTTAGTTTATCTTGGGATGTAGAGTAGAGACTTGTGTCTGCCCAATTGAATTTTGAATAGGGTTTGACTTTGAACTTTAATCCAATTTCGACGTGGATAAAATATGAAGTATACCCAAATCGTCAATTTTGATTTGAGACTTGGATTTAGATAACTTTTGACTCTAAATCATACTCGGAAATAAAATTTTGAATATGCCCAAAATTTTAATTTTAGAAAAAACTATGATATATTTTTTTTTGAAGTTTGGCTTGAATTCGAGGTAGGGGTGTTGAAACGATTATTTTGACATAAATAATAAGCCGAATGCAATATTTGAATGTGAAGACAAATGATAACAAAAAAGTTTGTTTGGTAGAGCGGAACTTGAATGACTTTAATTTCCTTCGTCTTGAGCTTGAGTTCAACTTTGTACATTTTTTTTTGCAAAATTTCTTAACTTAAGTGAATGATATTTAAGTAATTTCACCTTACAAAACCTAATCCTTTTAAGTTTTCTAGCCCTTATAAATAGAATGAGATGCATGTCTCTGAGGCAAGAGGAGAGGAAGTCAGCCCCCCGCCGCAGGCCGACCCGCCGCCGTCGCGTCTGCTCTGTGTCGCCGTCGCCGCCTCGCGCTGCTGCAGCCAAGCCTCTGTAAGTTTTTTTTTCCTTCTTCTTCTTTACAAATTTTTTTCTTTTTTTTTTCTTCTTCTTCTCAGATTTCTTTTTCTTTCTTTTTTTTTTCTTCTTCTCCGTACAGTTTTTTTTTTTTTTTTTTTTTTTTACAATTTTTTTTTTCTTCTTCTTCTCAGGTTTATTTTTCTTTTTTTTTTCTTTCTTTTTTTTTTCTTCTTCTCCGTACAGTTTTTTTTTTTCAGAAGTTTTTTTTTTCTTTCTATAGCAGGTGTATTTTTATTTTTTTACAACTCTTAATATATATATATATATATTTTTTTTACAGCCGCCATATCAATCCCAACCTGCAGATCGTGACTTTAATTTATTGATTTGGTTTGTAATTTTTTGATTATGGACTGTGGTTTTATTTTAATTTGTGATTATGGACTATGGTTTTATTTTAATTTTGGGATTTTAATTTTTGTATTATGGACTGTGGACTGTTGATGATGAACTGTTATGGCTTTTAAGTGATTGACTTTGAATGTTATGGCTTTTAAGTGATTGACTTGGACTGTGGACTGTTGATGATGAACTGTTATGGCTTTTAAGTGATTGACTTTGAATGTTATGGCTTTTAAGTGATTGGCTTTTAACTTTGTGGTTGTGATGTTGTGATGATGGACTCTTATGACTTTTAATTTTGTGGTTGTGATTATTTGTGGTTGTAATTGAGTATTTTAATTTATAACTTATGAGAATATGAGAAATATGTTATTTTAAATCGTTGTATTATTTAATTGGGAGTTACTAATTAGAAAATTTGGAATTGAGATTTAGCATTAACATGACACTCATGAACTTAGTAAATTGTAAATTTAGATTTAAAATCTAGACTTAAGAATTTTGAAAATTCCATGTAATTTTTTTGTAATTCTTTTTTATTTGGAAATTTGAAATTGGGAACTTAAAACTCAAATTTAGACTTAGAAATTTGAAGCCCGGCATCTCATCTCCATGTATTTTCTTATTTTCTTGGAATTGAATATAATTTGACAACAAAATAAACTCAATTTGAAACTCGTGTCGACGCCATTTTTTTTTTTTTGTGTATTTGAGCTTGTAGAAAGTTTTTTTTTTTTTTTTTTTTTTTTTTTTTTTTTTTTTTTTTTTTAATACAAAACATATTTGAGCTTGTGGAATTTTTTATTATTTTTATTTTATTTTTAAAATACAAAACAAAAGGTTCCTAAAAAAATTTTCAGTCTAAAAGAGTTAAGGATGTGACACTGGGTTGTGGGATGCCCACTCACGCCTACGTGTTGCCCCTGTTACGGGTGCCCACTTGTCGGCTGCGACTTGTAGGTATATCTAGAAGCAGACATCCTTAAACCTTCCAGACTTAAAATCTTTTCCTTTTGCGAAGGAGTTAGAGATGTGACGCTGGGTTGTGAGATGCCCACTCACGCCTGCGTGTTTCCCCTGTTAAGGATGTCCACTTGTTGGATGCGACTTGTAGGTCTATCTAGAAGCAGACATCTTTAACCTCTTTGAGATTGAAAATATTTTTTTCATATTTTTTTTCATGTGTATTTGAGTTTGTGAAATATATTTTTTTTAAAAATTAAAAAAATTAAATACAAAACAAAAGCTTCTTAAACCAAAACGTTGTTTTTTTTTTCCAGTCTAAAGGAGTTAAGGATGTGACACTGGGTTGTGGGACGCCCACTCGTGCCTACGTGTTGCCCCTGTTAAGGATGTCCACTTGTCGGCTGCGACTTGTAGGTCTATCTAGAAGCAGACATCTTTAGACCTTTCAGACTTAAAATCTTTTCCTTTTGCGAAGGAGTTAGAGATGTGACGCTGGGTTGTGGGATGCCCACTCACTCCTAAGCGTTGCCCCTATTAAGGATGTTCACTTGTCGGATGCGACTTGTAGATCTATCTAGAAGCAGACATCTTTAACCTCTTTGAGATTGGAAATATTTTTTAAGCTTCCTAAACCAAAACGTTGTTTTTTTTTTTTTTTCAGTCTAAAGGAGTTAAGGATGTGACACTGGGTTGTGAGACGCCCACTCACGCCTACGTGTTGCCCCTGTTAAGGATGTCCACTTGTCGGATGCGACTTGTAGGTCTATCTAGAAGCAGACATCCTTAAACCTTTCAGACTTAAAATCTTTTCCTTTTGCAAAGGAGTTAGAGATGTGACGCTGGGTTGTGGGATGCCCACTCACGCCTAAGCGTTGCCCCTGTTACGGGTGTCCACTTGTCGGATGCGACTTGTAGGTCTATCTAGAAGCATCTTTAACCTCTTTGGGATTGGAAATACTTTTTTTTTAAAGAACTTTTTTTTGCTTTCAGTCTAAAGGAGTTAAGGATGTGACACTGGGTTGTGGGACGCCCACTCACGCCTACGTGTTGCCCCTGTTAAGGATGTCCACTTGTTGGATGCGACTTGTAGGTCTATCTAGAAGCAGACATCCTTAAACCTTTCAGACTTAAAATCTTTTCCTTTTGCAAAGGAGTTAGAGATGTGACGCTGGGTTGTGGGATGCCCACTCACGCCTAAGCGTTGCTCCTGTTACGGGTGTCCACTTGTCGGATGCAACTTGTAGGTCTATCTAGAAGCAGACATCTTTAACCTCTTTGGGATTGGAAATACTGTTTTTTTAAAGACCTTTTTTTTTGCTTTTCAGTTTGAAAGAGTTAAGGATGTGGCACTGAGTTGTGGGACGCCCACTCACGCCTACGTGTTGCCCCTGTTACGGGTGTCCACTTGTCGGATGCGACTTGTAGGTCTATCTAGAAGCAGACATCCTTAAACCTTTCAGACTTAAAATCTTTTCCTTTTGCAAAGGAGTTAGAGATGTGACGCTGGGTTGTGGGATGCCCACTCACGCCTAAGCGTTGCCCCTGTTACGGGTGTCCACTTGTCGGATGCGACTTGTAGGTCTATCTAGAAGCAGACATCTTTAACCTCTTTGGGATTGGAAATACTTTTTTTTTCAAATCTTGGTCAACGGTCATGATGAGAACCTTTCGTACAACTACCATTTTTCGCCAACGTTGGATCATCGTCACCGTTGTAAACCTTTTTTTTTTGTAAACGACTGCATATATTTGAATGAAATCTTTTTCTCATATCGTGACTGGACTTAAAGTTAATTTTTTTTTCTTTAAGTTGCCTACGTACCCTTAGATGGGAGGGATCAAGTCATAACGTAGTTCAGATGAATGATTTTTTTTTTTGGTCGTTCACCTTTTAAGCTCATGCGGGCCAGGAGCAACATGTAGTTTATACTCTTACGTTAAGGAGTATTACATTTTATGCATAAAATTTCTTGAGAAACTTGCCGTTGATTGGACCAATTCTTAGTCCGTCCTGATCCACGATCTTGTATGCCCCATTTGTGTAGACTTCTTTGACAACATAGGGTCCGTCCCATTTAGGGGTGAACTTGCTCCCCGTGTGTCGCGTTGTGATGATGGGTCTCCGAACTGCAAGTACTAGATCACCAACTTGAAATGACCGAGGCTTCAAATTTTTGTTGAAGGCCTTAGTCATTCGTGCTTGGTAGCATTCCAAGGCTTGTTGAGCATCTAATCTTCTTTCATCGAGTGCTTCCAATTCTTGGAGACGCAATCTTGCATTCTCTTCCGTAGTTAACCCTTCTTGCACCGCCATCCTTAAGGATGGGATTTCTCTTTCCAAAGGGAGCACAACTTCAACCCCATAGACTAGGGAATAAGGTGTGACCCCTGTAGGAGTGCGGTGGGTAGTTCGGTAAGCCCATAATGCCTCACCAATCTTTTCCTGCCAGTCTCTTTTTGACTTGGAGACTACTTTTTTCAGCAAGTTGCACAATGTCTTGTTGAATGCTTCTGCCAATCCATTTGCCGGAGCGTTGTACATGGATGACTTGCATTGCTTGAACTTGAATTTCTCACATAAATTGTCCATTAGACTATTGGAGAATTGTCTTCCGTTATCGGTCACGATGCGGTGAGGGATGCCGTAACGGTAAATGATGTGGGTTCGGATGAAATTCACAATAGTTTCCTTCTTTTCCTCCTTTAACGCAATTGCCTCGGCCCACCTTGAAAAATAATTTGTCCCAGCGAGGATATAAGAATGTCCTGCTGAGGACTTAGGTGTTATTGGACCAACGAGATCAAGCCCCCAAGCTTCAAAGGGCCATGAAGCTATGGTTGGGTGAAGGGGTTCTGGCGGTTGATGTATGAAGTTTGCATGAAACTGACAAGCCTCACATTTCTTAGCATACTCCATCGAGTCTTGAATCATCGTTGGCCAGTGATAACCCATTCTCTTCAACTGAAAATGAAGTTTCGGTCCCGATTGATGAGCACCACAGACCCCTGAGTGCGCTTCCTCTAATGCCTTTACCGATTCTTCTTTTCCTAGGCATCGAAGAAAAAGTCCGTCATAGGAGCGTCGATAAAGGGTTTCCTTGTAGTAGATGAATCGAGCACTTCTTCTTCGTATATCGGCCTTACGTCGGGACTCTGTTGGAAGTTTTCCATGTTGTAGATAATCTACAATCGGTTGTCGCCAATCCTCTTCCTCAATCACATAGACCGATATTACGTTTGCTTCTTGACTTTCAACTTCAGTTGGCGGTATAACCCATTTTTGACAAATCGGAACGTTCAATATTTCACTTTCTGATACAGTCAGGGCTGTGGCCAAGTTTGCTAATGCATCTGCCTTTGCATTTTCAGCTCTTGGAATATGCTCTATCGTCATACTATCAAAGCTCTCTAAGAGTCGTCTTGCATAATTAAAGTAGGGCATTAAATCTGGATGCTTCACCTCGTATTGGAGCGACAATTGATTAATTATCAGTTTTGAATCTCCATAAATCTCAATGTAGGTCACTCCAATTTCTATTGCTATTTGAAGACCCATAATGAGTGCTTGATATTCAGCAACATTATTCGAACATACCTCTTCAAATGCGAAGCTATACGGCAGCATGTGTTTTTCAGGGGTAATGAATACTATACCCGCTCCTGCGCCATATCTTCGAGCTGCACCGTCAAAATACATAATCCATGGGTCAACAATTTCAACGTAGAAGATTTCTTCGTCAGGCAGGTCGTCAGATAATTTCCAGTCTGACGGCACCGGATGATCTGCCAAGAAATCAGCCAAGGCTTGCCCCTTCACCGCCTTTTGCGGAACATAAACAATATCATACTGTTGTAGTAAAATTGCCCACTTTGCCAACCGACCTGAGATAATTGGTCTAGACAAAACATACTTGATTGGGTCAGCCTTAGCCACCAGATGCACTGTGAACGCCTGCATATAATGCCTCAACTTATCGATGGCGAAGAAGAGCGAAAGACACATCTTCTCAATGGGTGAATAATTCAGCTCTGCCCCATTGAGAGTCCTACTTAAGTAGTAGAGGGCACATTCCTTACCCTTCTCACTTTCTTGTGCAAGCAATGCCCCAAGCGACCTTTCTTGCGCAATAATGTAGAGTATCAATGGCTTTTCTGCTACGGGTGCGCCCAAAACAGAAGGGTTAAGCAAATATTGCTTTATGTTGTCAAAGGCATTTTGACATGCTTCATCCTACTCAAAGGTCGTGTTTTTCCTCATCAGTCTCTGAAATGGTTGGCATCGGCCTGCTAGATTGGAGATGAACCTCCTGATATAAGCAAGTCGTCCTTGGAGACTTCTTAGTTCATGCAAGTTTCGCGGCTCTGGCATTTTTTGAATGGCGTCGATCTTGGATTGATCAATCTCGATCCCTCGATGTTTTACGACGAAACCAAGGAATTTCCCCGAAGTTACGCCGAATGCACATTTGAGAGGATTCATCCTCAACTGGTACTTTCTCAAACGATCGAAAACCACCTTTAGATCTTTCAAGTGATCCTGTCGCTTTTTGGACTTGACTACAAGATCGTCGACGTAGCATTCGACATGCTTATGCAGCATATCATCGAAGATCTTTTGCATGGCACGTTGATAAGTTGCGCCGGCGTTCTTTAATCCAAAGAGCATTACCTTGTAACAGTATATCCCTTTCGGAGTCCGGAACGCTGTCATTTCTTCATCTTTGAGGGCCATTCGAATCTGGTTGTATCCTGATGACCCATCCATGAAAGACAAAGCTTCATGCCCTGTGGTAGCATCGACCATTAGTTCAGTGATGGGCAATGGGAAGTCGTCTTTCGGACATGCACTATTCAGATCACGAAAGTCAACGCATACCCGTAATTGTCCGTTTTTCTTTCTGACAGGGACAATGTTTGCTATCCATGTCGGGTAGTTTACTTCGCGAATGAACCCTGCTTCAATTAACTTGTTAACCTCATTTTCAATTTGGGGGATGAGCTCTGGCCTGAAACGTCGTTGAGCTTGTTTGACTGGTCGATACTCGTGTTCAATAGCGAGATGATGTACTGCGACTTTTGGATCAAGTCCCGGCATCTCTTAATACGACCAAGCAAAGACATCTTTATACGCAATGAGCAAACTCAAGTACTCGCACTCCTCTTCACCGGAAAGTGATGCGCTTATAAAGGTTGGACGTGGTTCTTCCGTCGTACCCAGATTAACTTCTTTTAATTCATCAACTGTTGGTTGACTTCCATCTTCGAGTGGTAGTGGAGCCTCTTCAACATCCTCTTCAGATATCCCGGCCTCCGTTTCTTCCCCGGTAGTAATATGATGAAAAGAGGCTTCATCCTCATTCTCTGCACGTTTGCTCGCAGGGTTGGTGATGATGACATTGCGTCGTTTAACCTTTAATGCACCATCTGTATTCACGGTAACAAAAGTTTTTCTTTTCATCCGTGAGGGGACAATACTGCGGATTTCTTCATCGCTTTTTGTTTTGCTAGACTCTTTATTGTTCAAAGTCTCTCGAGCCTCTTCGTGTAGGAGGCGATCGAAAATGGAAGTGGATGAAAGTTTCTTATCTCTCTTTGTGGTCACGCTTAATCTTTGCAACGCTGACGTTCGTGAGAGAGATTTATCGGGCAACGTATTTTCTTTCTCCTCTGTCGGCTTACTCAACCTTTGAAATGCTGACTTCCGTGAGAGGGGTTTAGCGGACAGTGTGTTTTCCTTCTCATCTGATGGCTTACTCAACCTTTGAAATGCTGATTGCCGTGAGAGAGGTTCAGTGGACGGCGTGTTTTCTTTTTTATCTGCCGACTTACTCAACCTTTGAAAGACGGAAGATCTGATGGGATTAGGTGTTGAGTGCGAACTGTCTTCTTCTGTCACAGCCGCTTTCAATCGCTGGAAGGCTGAAGCGCGCGTAGCCGGCGGCTTGATGCGCTTAAAGATAGAGATCCTTGGTTTGACAGCTTCCTCCTCTTTTGAGTTGTGTGCCTCTTTGGTCGTTATGTTATTACTGTTGACCACTTTCTCTTTCCCTTTTCGGGTTATCCGGACTGGTTCAGGCGACTTATATCCAAGCCCCTTTCTTAATGCTGGTATAGGATATCCCTCCTTTAGGAGTTTCTTCTGTGTCGAAGAAAGCTCTGATCTGCCCTCGAGGATTTTCAGGCCCTTGAACTCAGTGTGAGTTGTGAAGTCATATCCTGCCTTTGCTAGCAGTTTATATGCCTTGGGATCGTATCCTTCTTTCGTTCGTTTCTCAGGTAGGACCATCCCTGAGTCTCTTTGGACTTCGTGACCTCTTGTTTCGTTATCTTCGTAAGAGGGGTGACAAAGTTTTCTTTCAGGATCTTAATGTCACCAACTTTCAAACTTTTAGTACATTCTGCGAATGGTGATTCACGTTTCTTACGCCGGGACAAGGGAACGTAGCGCAGAACAGAAGGGTTCGAACTTTTCTCGTCTTTCAAGGCCTTAGCCTTCGTAGGGCTGACGGATATCTTACTTTCGCAAAACTTGGGAACATTTTCTTCTTTGATTGATTCTTTCCCTGCGCAAGTCTTCTGCTCCCCGCTGATCAAAGAGATTTCTTTTGGCATTATTTCTTCTATGTTGCTGTTATTTATATAAAACTTGGCATCCGCGAAATGAGACTCGGCCTCTGAAAATGGCTTAGTGTTTGCCTCAACCTTTTTGACGCCGTTCTGATAAAACTTGAAGCACTGATGCAAGGTGGAAGTTATTCCCCATTTCCACGAATCCAAGGGCGACCCAACAATATTTTATAGGTAGTCCTGGAGTCTATGACATGAAATAAGGTATGTGCTTTTAAGTCTCCGATGATGAGCTGTAGGCGAATCATGCCGATTGCTCGTTGTCCTCCCTGATTGAAACCCTGGATTACCAGCTTGCTACTTGATAGCTCTTCCATCAGGATGCCAATCTCCTTCATGACTGATTTCGGCATTATGTTGACGGCCAATCCATCATCAATGAGGATTCGACCGACCCTCTGTTCTCGAATGTATCCTGAGACAAACAAAGGTCTATTGTGAGGTTTTGACCCCAACATCAAATCATCATCGGTGAAGCTTATGGACATGCAATCAGACGCGCATGCATGTGCTGTAGAGGTTGAAGGTTCTGAAACATTAGAGTTCTTCAACGTGTTGACGTGAGCAGTTTTGTCCATTTGAGGCAAATCTACTACATTGAGGGAAGGTGTATCAACCAGCTTTATTACCAACTCTGTTGAACTTGGAGTGGCGCTGTCATCCTCGATTGCCACAACGACATGGCACGTAGCAACTTCAACTATTTCTTCCTGCTTCTCATTAAAGAATCCCTTGGGGAAAAATTCCCGTAGGGTCATAGGCTGTTGGGGTCGAGGGAGGTCATTGTTTTCCTCCACGACAAGTTTTGGCCTTCTCATACTCTTTCTTCCTTTTCTCTTTGGAAGTTTGCTTTTTCGCCTATACTCTCGAAGTAGGCGGGCTTTTTTCTGAACAGGTCTCTGTCGCCGCATTTTCCGACGAGTTACAACGGTCCATCCTTCCTCCTCATCCCCAACGGGTTCGGGTTTCACCCGCGAAGTCTCCTGTAGGATTTCATGTTCGTATCGAACGATTACAGGTTCGCAAGTCCCGAACTGGATCAAACTCTCCTCTTGCTTCTTAGGAGAGACAGGAGATAATTGAACGCCGGAGTTAAATGTTACGGCTGCGTGATTTGCTTGAGCTATCTCGTCGAGATCTAGCTCAATCTTCTTTTCACTAGCTAACTTCATGATTAGCTCTTTCAAGACGAAACATTTGCCTACATGATGACTGACGACCCGGTGGTATTTGCAGTAGTTAGGATCATTTACCTTTCCTAACTCCTCCGGTCGTTTGCACTCTGGCAGTTGGATGATTTGCGTTTCCAGCAATTGCTCTAACATATCAGGAATGTCAGAGTCTGGAAACGGGTAGATCTTTTCTTGTCTTTCTTTCAACGTAAGGCGACGTCTTTCGCCTTTGTCATTTCTTGCTTCCGTTTTGTTTTCCTTTGCTTTGGAGGAAAACCTTAAAGGGGCCGTGTTGACGACCATAGATTCTTTCACGACATTCTTCGTGATCTTCCCAACACTCTTCATTTCTGTCTTTGTTTTCTTTACGTCGGGGATTAAGAGGTCTTTGTTTCCTCTATTGGCAATACTCAACTCCATATCATGGGCGCGAGTTGCCAACTCCTCGAATGTTTGGGGCTTTTTCCCTTGCTGGATGTAGTGAAGTCTCCAATGCATGCCGCCGATGCACATCTCGACAGCAGACACTTCCGTGAGTCGGTCCTTGCAGTCAAGACTCAACGATCTCCAGCGGTTAATGAAGTCGACGACAGGCTCGCCCATTCTTTGGCTAGCATGCGAGAGTTCAGACATGCTGACTGTTCGTCTCGTGCTGTAGAAGCGATTCAGGAAGTCTCTTTCAAACTGCTCCCAACTGTCGATCGTCTCGGGTTCCAAGTCGGTGTACCAGTCAAAGGCGTTTCCTTTCAAAGTTCGAACGAATTGCCTAACCAGCAAGTCTCCGCGAGTTCCAGCATTCTCGCATGTTTCGACGAAGTGGGCAATGTGTTGTTTAGGATTGCCCTTACCATCGAATTGTTGAAACTTTGGCGGCTGATACCCAATGGGCATTCTTAAGCTGTCGATCCTCTTGGAATACGGTTTGGTTTACAAGAGGGTGCTTTGGGCTGGTCCACCGTACTGGACTCGGATGGTGTTGGTAATCATGTCCTGCAGTTGTTGGACAGATAAGGAAGCGACTGACGTCGAGTGTTGCGCTTGGTCTTCCTGGATGACCATTTTTTCTTTGTCATTTTTTCTGGCCGCAGGAGTTAGGCTTGACTCCGCGACCTCACGGCTCTGCATCTGACTCCTCAGTTGGGCAATCTCGAAATCTTTGTCCTCGACTGCTTTCATCAGGAAGCTAATTTTCTTTTCCATCTCAGCCATCGCTTCGTCGTTAGTACGCGCATCCGCCATCATTACAGATACGTTGGAGTCAGACACCTTCTCCGACTGATCAGAGGAGGGAACAACCTCATCGAACAAAGGATTGTCCTTCATGATTATCCCAACATGCTCGGACTCCGTCAGTCGTTTGTATATTTTGCGCACTATGGCCGGAGTGTGTTCGTCCGTCCGCGAGACTTCTTTGATGACGCGGCTGCGGGTGGCAGGTCCTCTGTAAGGGCTGTTGGAACTGACAGCCTTGAATGTTGTTTTCTTTGATGCCATTGTAAAAAAAAAAAATTTGTTGAGAGAGAGAGATGAAAGGTAGAGTGGTCCCACTGGGCGTGCCAATCTGTTCACACGAGAATTCGACGAAGGATAGAGATTCGAACACGTGTAAATGAAATTTGAATTTGTATTTGTATATATCAGTGCGTAGGATTACAATCTCTAATGTTTGATCCTCTGATTCTCTCTCTTAAATGTAAATGTATCTCGAGGGCTTCGCAGCTTGTTCTCGATGTTGGATTTGTTTCGAGGGCTTCGCATCTTGTTCTCGATGTTGGATTTGTTTCGAGGGCTTCGCAGCTTGTTCTCGATGTTGGGTGATCGTTCAGTCTTCTAAGGATTCAGGGAGTCTTCGTTGCTTGGGAATTCTCTCTAAACTCTTAGGAGTAGAAATTTTCTGAACCGTGCAAATGAAAATGAGCTCTCTATTTATAGAGTTCTCATGGGCCTGGTGGGCTTGGGCCTGGATCCAATGGGCTTGGGCTTGGATCCAATGGGCTTGGACCCAATGGGCTTGGTTCAAATGAGCTTTTGAATTTTGAGCCCAATGGGCTTGACCTTCGGACCAAATTGTCTTTGGAATATCTTTTTTGGACCGGCCCGATTTCGAGCCCAATTACGGTGTGACCGAATTTGCTCGGTCAAGTCTATCTGATCCACCGGCCGTGATGAAGACACGTGGCGACCGTTGATTGGCCGAAATTTCTCGGTCAACAGTAAGATTCAAAACTTAACGTCAAAGACATAAATTCGTATTAAATAATTTCGAACACATTAAATATGCATATTAATTTATAGATTAAATTATAAATTTAGCCTTAACTGTTAAAATTACAAATTTAATTTCTGATTTTTTAATATTTTAAAATTCACAAATCTAAACACAAAATTAAAATTTTAAGTTTCTATTAGATGCAAAATTCAAATTTTACATAATAAATAAATTATATTTTTTAAATTTTTAAATTTTAATTGACATAAAATTAAAAGTTTAAAAATTTATTTTTAAATAAAAAATTTAAATTATAGTATTGTTTATTTTTTTTATTTAAAAATAATATATATATATATATTATAAATTTAATTTTTTTTATATATATAACGAAAAGTCTAAATAGTTACCTTAAATTTGAAAAGATAGTTTTGAATATATAATATTTTTAAAATCAAATTTATTTTTGAGAAAAGTTTGAAATATATACTGAAAAAAGAAGAAGAAAAACTGTAAATATATACTTAAAACGAAATATAAAAAAAAAAAAAAAAAAAAAAAAAAAAATGGAAAAACTGCAAAATATGCCTAAAATAAAAAAAAAAAAAATCAAATTTGTTTTTGAGAAAAAAATTGAAATACTCAAAAAAGAAGAAGGAAAAATGTAAATATATAATTAAAAAAAAAAAGAAAAAAAAAAGAAAGGGAAAAACTGCAAATATATGCCTAAAACGGAAAAAGAAAGAAAATATTTGAGGAATGAAAAAACTGACGGAGCTAAATCAAGCCTTACCCACTGAGACAAGGGATGATTTTAGAAAAATATGTGCTGTACTAAATATTTATTGGTACTGTTTCAAAGTTGAGGGGGGCTCGAGCCCTCTCTGGGCCCTTGGTAAATCCGCCCCTGATTAGAAGTAAATTTTTTCCGTAAAGTTTCTCCTCCTCTTTTAGTAGTCACACTATTTCTTCTCAATTGTTGATCAAAGAGATATTTTTAGTTTCGCTATTAGTGTGGTTTTGCTCTTGACTAAGTTGGAAAAATTGTCGTTTTATTTGTATGTGATTGAATTGATGGGTATGTTTTCCATGTGGCATTGCATGTCGAAAAAATATGTTTATTTGATGCGACCTCGTGCATATGTATGATCAGGGGCGGATCCAGATATTGATGTTTGGGGTGCCAAAAAATTAGAGTATAGAAATATTAAAAACAGATCGCCAAAAATCCATAGGTTCGAATTCACACTCTCAAGTTATGTTGACATTCAAAAAAAGTTATCAGGGATAAACATATGAAATAAACTTAATACCATCAAATAATTTTGCTCATCTCTATATTAAAAAAAAAAAAAAAAAAAAAAATTGAGTCCCTAAACTTTAAAAAGTTTTTAATGCATCCCTATACTTTCAATTTTGTTTCTAATGAATTCCTAGATTTAAAAAAATGTCAAATAAATAGAAGGATATATTAGATTTAAACTTGAAAATTTGAGGACCAATTAAATACAAAATTGAAAGTTAAAAAATATATTGAACCCTTTTTTGAAGTTAGTGATCTATTAAATACAAAGTTCAAAGTTCAAAGATTTATTAGACATTTTAAAAAAAAATTATTAAAAAAAAAAAAACACAATATAACATGAATTTGTTTACAAAATTTATAAAAAAGAGGTTAATATAGTCTAAATTACTTTGAAAATGTTAATAAATAAACTAATAATAAGAGTTAATAGAAAAAAAAATAGTTCTTAATTATTTTTAAGAATGAAATTTATATATTTTTAAATATATATAAACAAAATATTAAAAGAGAACAATTTTTTTTAAAAAAACATACATATATGGAAGGAAATGTAAAACAAATAAATTATTGTTATGGTTGAGTTTCGAACTCAGCACAACAAAATATAAAGCATGCTCAATGACCACCGCAGCAAAATGAGATTTTGTTATTTTGGGGGGGCCAAAATTTATTTAATAACAACAGTATATATTTAAGGCATTATTTTTGCCTACGAGTATATGAAAATCAAAAATTTTGGGGGGGCCGTGGCCCCCCTAGTCCCTTCAGAGGTCCGCCCCTGTGTATGATCATGATCAACATGTTTTCTGCATTAGTTTTCTTCTTCAAATTATTTATAAAATTTATTTATGTATATCAATTTATTTTATTTTATGTTTTCAATGAGGTCCTAAATAAAGAGTTTTAAATTCTTTTTGACAAAGTATATTTCTCTATATATTTTTTCAACTGTCTTTAAATGTCATAAGCATGTATGTTGTATCGTCCCTACGCAATCTAAATTTTAAAAAAAGAAAAAGAAAAAGAAAGTGAGGGTGTTAGAGTTGGTATCAAATCAAAGTTAAAGGATAATTTTGATAATGTCCCATTATTATTTAATAGAAAATTTGGAGACCTTAGATAATATATCATATGATTTATTTATGTACATGATTAGATTAGAGTTGAAGTAGATGACTAATATCAAAAGGATAAGTATCATCAGGGTGTTGGGCTTTGAAAGCTCTGCTTGCAAATGTCATCATTCCAATCTCAGTTGGGTGAACTCCATCCCAAAAAATATGTTCGTTTCTATTAGCACATACTTTACCCGAAGGAGCACACTGTAACCTATCAGCTCGAATTTCACAACAAGGAGTATCTTGAAGCACTGGACCTGCAAGTTTGTATTTCTAGTTAATAATATTCATTAATCCAAACACATGCAATATATTCAAGAAGCACACACAAACTAACTAATTTGATTTTTTTTTTACTAAAGAGTTTTACTAAAAACATAAAACTATTCTCCCTAATGCTCCCAATACTATACAAAACTACTTTTATAAAGAAAGAAAAAAGAAAAGAAAAAAAGACCAAACATCCAATTTTAATTCACTTTCAAACTTCATTCTAAATATTATTATTTCAAATTAATACCAATTTGAATTACTTTTTCCAATTGAATCATCAAACATTTAGAACATGGAGGTAACTTGTCAACATGAGCATAGCTCAAATGACATGAAACTTGTACCCTCGATCAAGAGGTCATATATTCAAATCCCCACCCCAAATATTGTAAAAAAAGAAATAAAAAATGGACGTAACTTTAAAGATACAAAGACAAAGTGCATATAAATCAAAATTTGTAAGATACATTACCTTGATTTGGTGTAGAATGAATAGCAATGTTGATGGCGTCAATGAATATAAACTTTGCACCACTCAAATTGGTATTAAGATCATTAACGAGCGATTTAAGGCCAATATTAAAAAGCTGAATTGCATTGTTGATCTCGGCCACACATTCAGATCCTTTGCGATCAAAGGTTGCCTTTGCATATGGAGTACACCCTACAAGCCCTGCTCCGAAAATAACAAATTTTCTAGCTCCATACCCATATAGTGCCTACAATATATTTTCCAAAATATTAATTCAATTTTGTTCAATATTAAAGGCAACAATATAGATATAAATATCTATACATCATGTGTTATTATTATATTATGCAACCTATTTAAAATTTTGAGATAGCAATATTTTCAATTTTTATGTTTTGTTTTTTTCATTTTTATGTACACCTTTGAGATTTGAATTTCATTTCTAGTTGTTCCTAAGTATACAAAATAGAAAATTCAAAAAAAAAAAAAAATCATTTAAAAAGTACATATCAGCCTAGTTTAATCAACATATGTTAACTAACAACCAACTCTACTCAATCACCAATTTCAAACTCTAGGGGCCAATTAGAAATCAAATTGAAACCTCCCAACAAATATGTCACTTTTGAAACACCAAGAACCAAATCAAAACTAAATTCAAATCTCAATGACGAAAACGTACTTTAGCCTTATTTCTTTTAGCTGAAACTAAAATGGTTTACTTTACTTTCTAAACTATTTTTTAAAATTGTAGTTTACTATTGAAAAATCATTTATTTATTTTTTTTAAATGTAAGTTAGATTTTAAAAAATGAAAATGCTATCCAACATGAAAATAATATACTTAAGAACAAGTTCTCAATTTCCATTTGTAGATCACTTGAATATGTAAGCAAATAAAAAATTAATGAAGTCAAATTTGTGTAGGGATTAACCTTCAATTGGTTGGAGAGTTGTGTGTTCAGAGCAATGGCATATTGTTGGGGAGTAAATAAGACACTAGTTTTGTAGGAAAGTGGCATAAAATAATTATTAAGATAATCGTTGCCTCCAATATTAACCAGGTACAAGCAACTATCTAGAGGAGCTGTACTAGTAGCGCTTTGTGAAATCGTATATTTATGTTGTGTCAATTGTTTGTTGAAGCTTGATCTTTCACCCTACGAGCACAAAAGAGGTAACTTAATTTTTATCAAATCATATAGTTAGATCATATACTCTCGATCGAAGAGGCTAGAGTTTAAATCCTCACTCCCACAAAAAAATAAATAATACAACACTGCCACCTTCTACATGTAACTTCAAATAGTTATTCACATAAATTATATTTTTCCATCAAACAAATGAATAAAAAAATATGTCAAAGTACATTAATTTTATATTAAATGATTCAACAAAAATGGTGATAAGAGCTCAAATTAATCTTTAATAAATGTATGATCTTTTTTGTCAATCTCTTATAGATCTAATGATGTGAAAATGATCATCATATCATTGTAGGGATAATAGAAAAGTTCTTGGAAAATCAATAATCAAATTTTAGCATAAATCTAAGTATTACAAAATTCGTTAATGCATTTATCTTCGACCAAAATGGCCAAATATTTGAATCTTCACTCGTGTGGTTAGAACTCATAAATAATAAGAAGAATATAATAACTCACTTTTATATTTTTTTTAGTAGACTAAATGAATGAGAACGACATTGGAAAGTAAAAGTTTTCAACATGTTTGTGTTGTGTAGGGTAGTAAAGTTTTATTCTAAAATAATTACTTGTGTCATTCCAGTTTCATCGCGAATTCCTGCGGCTCCAGATGCATAATTTATGCCTTTGAGAATGTTCCAACCTGTTGTGTTCTTAAATGGTGGGATGTAATTGTCAAAACCCAAAAATTCAGCTGCAAAATGAAAATTGTGTTATCATCCCATCTTATGTACCTTAAATTGAAGCATAATTATATATATATATATATATATATATATATATATATTTATTTATTTATTGATTGATTGAGTGACAACATTATAATTATCATAAATTGTCAATATAGATTGGCCCATGTGTTAACTTAGATAAAGAAAAAGAAAAAAAAAATCATAAAGAACAAAATTAACATCTATGAATTTTATTGAAAGTATTTCTTAGACCTAAGATAACATCATAATAGCCTATAAAACATAGGTTAAAATATCATTTTGGTATTTGTACATTAGAATTGTCTTATTTCAATAACTCATGTAGTTTCAAATGAAATGAGACTCATAGTACTAAAATATTTTTCTTTTAATACAACAAATGTGAAGGTAAATGAATTTGAACCTTCAACCTCAAGGAAAGAAGTACATGACAAATACCGTTGAGCTATGCTCACTTTTAGAATACATAAACATATCTATAATAATTAAGAAATGGTTCTTCAATCCTAATATAAATGAAACTAATACGAAATTAACATGATTCAAACATATGATCAACCGCACATGGGAAAATAAATAGATGCAATGAGAAGGCAAACCGATGAAATCAGCAATGTTTCGACCATTGGTAAACCTCCCCGTTGGTATCATATCCTTTGAAAAGTCAATGCCATACGGATTGTAATCCGCTCTCGCAACTCCTTTGTTGTTGTTATTATTTCCATTGTCAACCATAGAATCACCAAAAATGAAATAACAAGGCACCTTGGATTCTCCATCCACCCAACAAGTTTCCAAAGTAAAAATTGTTAAAAGCAAATAAAGAATGGACAAAACCTTTCTTTGGAGTTCCATTATTGTTGAACTATGAAATTGATTAGTTTTTGAGAAATGATGTGCTAAATTGGAATGGGTTGAGAAGCTTATATACATATATTTGAGGTTGAAATTAGTTAAATAAACAATTTGAACTCTACGTTTTTATTAGTTTTTGACAATTATGGTATTAGCAAAATTAGTTGTATTTTGTTATTTCAGTTGTAATTTGTTATTCCAATTATCACCTCCATTTTTTTTTATTTATTTATACAGATGAGGTCCTTCATTGTAATAAATTTCATTAGTTTTACCATTAATAAAGCTTTCATTCTTCTCCTCAAATTGACACGAGCAAAGTATTATGTTATCAGAGCAAAATACATTGTCTGACGCGTGTTTTTGCGTGTTCAATTGAGTTTTCTCTTATTGATTGTTCATGTAACACCCAACGTTTTAAATGAAGTTTAATTTTACTTTTGTGGGGGTTAATTTGATTCATTTGGGTCTTTGAGGTTAATATGTAAAGTTTGATTCAAGGAAGAATTGGACTCAAGTGGATTATTTTTTTTTTTTTTTCAATCTCGTAAAGTTTAATGAAAGTTAAATTTAAGGAGTATTTTTTTTAAAAAAGAAAAGAAAACAAGAGAAGATTTGGACTCAAGTGGATTAATTTGTTATTTTTTAACAAGGAATTTTATTCAAGTCAACCAAAATTTTGGGATTGGTGTCTCATGTTTATGAGTTTTCTTTTTTATGTTTTTTTTCAAACCTTAGAGCTCTGTATTTAAGGTTTGTTGAATTGTTGTTCTCTTCACCGATTCTTCTAACAAGTTTCCTACATTTTTTATATTCTCTAGGTATCTATTTTAGATCTAAGAAGAAAATTTTATGTTCGTGAGTTTGTGTCATCAATTTGAAACATTTGATTCGTGGCCAGTTCTTTAAGATGAAGTTGTAGACATTTTAAGTAAGGATGTAGTTCCTTGAACCTAAATCTACAGAGGGAGTTTGTCGATAATCCATCTCGAAGATGGCCATCAAATAAGAAGAAACGGTAGATCAAGAAAAAGAAAATTTCTACTTGAATTGGACCCATAAAATCCATTATTTGCTATTATAGATGTAA
This sequence comes from Herpetospermum pedunculosum, assembly GCA_028017165.1. NCBI lineage: Eukaryota > Viridiplantae > Streptophyta > Magnoliopsida > Cucurbitales > Cucurbitaceae > Herpetospermum > Herpetospermum pedunculosum. The sequence goes on from CM051529.1 coordinate 54,159,393, forward strand.
GCCAACAATACACTTATAGATGTAATAAAAGAGAGTTTCTCCTTATTTGATGCAATATACGTCAAAATATGTTAGTAACACATGATTTAATAATAATTTACAAATTTTAACCCTTTTTTTTTGTTTTCTAATGATATGACCAAATTTAATAATAATTTACAAATATGTCATTTTTCATGTATTTTTCCTCTCTCCCTTAAACATCTCATTCCGATTTTACCCCTGTTACCTCTCAACCTCCTTCGCCACCTTTTACGAGTTGTAGATTTGAAAAAATTTCCCCTCTCAAATGATCATAGACACCGTTACAATGCCTCAAGGACCAAAAAGAAGATCAATGACTAAATAACTTGGATAAGTCATGAACAAACACATATAAGTCTTAGTGACTTGACGAAGGCAACAAAACCATTCAGGTTCCCTTCAACTTTGCATCATCAAGTCGACGTTCAATTTACTTTTTCGATTCGAAACTCTTAGTCCCAAATGCACAGCTCGCGCGTGCATGACAACCTCACTGCATTGTTCCAACTTCAAGAAACACTTAAAGCTCTAGGAAAGAGCATTCCAACCGTATAAATAATAGTCCAGTCCAAATACTGGGGAAAAAGTTATCATCATAATACCGAAGAGTGTTCATAAAATATTACTTTCTTTTATTTTAGGAATGTAATTTCCCAACAAATATAAATATCTGAAAATTATTGCTATATATTTTTAGGAAAGTCAAATTTTAAATTATTAGAAATTTTTAATCATTAGAATAGATCTTTATTTTCCCTATTAATTTTGAGAATCTTATTTTAATAGTTCTAGGGTTCTAGACTTCTCAAGAAGACAATCCCAAGACTATATAAAGGCATCATTCTCAATTGTATTAGACGGTTTATGATCAATATAGAAAAGTGTTTCTTGAAGCCGTTTGTCCCTTCGTGCTTTGCATCATTTTGTGGAATCATTCAAGGATGGTTGGTTACCAAACTTGTGAAGTGTTTCCCACCTTGGATTGAATTAATCAATAATCCAACTCCTTGGTCTTTCACCAAACAAAAGATAACCTGATATTGATTTGCTTTTATAAACCTTTAAGCATATCAATTGCGCGACACAAGATTTGGATTTGGTAGATTACTTGAGGATCTTTCCCTTAGTGGATTGCCTAGGCTCCAAACCTACCTGTCAATTCTATCATTTGGTATCAGAGCCTAGACTCGTGAAATCAAGGTATATCTTCTGCCTTTTAAATTTTGTTCATCAATTTCATATTTCTTTCTGCCCCCTCGTCAATAAAAAAAAACATAAAAACATTTTTGTTTTTTTGCTGTTATTTTTTTTCTTACTTGACCAGATTTGTGACCATAGTTGGAGATGTTATATATTACTATATAGAGATTCAAAGTTTGTGAAGTCAGTGTCGTTTGAAATATATTCGTGTTAGCTTTCTAAAGCAGCAAGTTTGAGTCAATTTCATTCGGTTAGTCAAAAGTTATAGTTTTTTTAGTGAAGACTGACGAAAACAAAAATTTGTACAATAACTTTCTGAAAATTTAACTTTCATTAAAATCTAAAAAAAAGTGTTTGTTCTGAAATTTTACATACTTCTTCAGCACTTAGAGAGGAAGAAAAAAAGAAAAAGGCAAGCAGTCTATAAAGTGAGTGTAAAAACCAGAATATAGTTATACTTTAAAATTGAATATTGTTCTTTGTAATGTCCATATAAATACATAAAAATGGGCTGAGAGTGAGAAGAGGAGAAATACAGAGAGATAGAGAGATAGGGAGGATACAAATTTATCTCGTAAAAACCCTCTAATGTAAAAGCTTGGTTAAAAACTTGAATACAGAGATGTAGATGTTCTCCGAGGCTATGTGTTATAGCTAAAGAACACCTTCACTTTCTTCTCCATCTTCTTCTTCTTCTTCTTCTTCTTCTTCTCCTTCTTCTTCTTCTTCATTGATCATCTTCACAGGGGCTGAAAGTCGTCAGGGCTTCGCCAACATCTCACCATTCTCTTCTCATTCCCTAAACTGAAGGGAATTAGGGTTTGAAAGAACTTTGTTGCATGTGAAGGGTAACATGGAGCTATCTCCTTCACCCACCCTCTGAGTTGAGTTGTCGATTTGAAGTTCTTTGGGCTTCTTTTGATTGAAGCCCAATAATCAACCCAACAAATTGGTATCAAAACCTACAAAAAGAAGAAATAATTAGTTTCTTCATAAAAAAAAAAACAAGAAGAATCAAGATTCAAGCAAACATGTCAATTGCAAGATATGACATTGAAAAGTTTGATGGAAAATCAGATTTTGAACTTTGGAAAGCAAAGATCAAGGTTGTCCTTGGACAACAAAAAGCATTAAAAGCAATTCAAGACCCTACTAAACTTCCAAAATCAATCCCAGAAGAAGAGATGGATACAATGGAAGTAACAACCCATGGGACATTAGTCCTAAACCTACATGACTGTGTTTTAAGACAAGTAATTGATCAAGAGACAACCTATGCAATGTGGACTAAGTTTTATAAGTTATATCTCTCAAAGGATTTACCAAACAAGACTTATCTAAGAGAAATGTTCTTTACATACAAGATGGATGCAAGCAAATCCATGATGGATAATCTAAATGAGTTTAAAAGAATAACATCAGAATTTAAGCACATGGGAGATAAAGTGGGAGATGAGAATGAAGTTTTTATTCTTTTAAATTCTCTACCAGAAAGTTACAAAGAGGTAAAAACAACACTGAAATATGGTAGAGATAAACTAACTACTGATATTATTATTTATGCAGTTAGATCAAAAGAAATTGAACTTCAATCACAAAGAAAGCAATCTTCAAATTCAGAAGGTTTATTCATAAAAAGAAAAACCAAGAAAGGTTGGAAGAACAACAAGAATCAAGGGGACAATCAAGACAAGTAAAAAATGAAGTGCAACTTGTGTCACAAACCAAGATACTTAGCAAGAGATTGTTATGCCTTGAAAAAACTGAAAAATCAAAATATGCAAAAAAAAAAAAAAAATGCACCAGTTGAAGCCTCAGTTTGGGGGCAGTTCTTTTACTTATTCTGATGCCTTAGCTACCTCATATCACTCCTCCAAACAGAATGAATCACTCCAAGTACAAGATTGGGTTCTAGACAGTGGGTGCTCATTCCATATGACTTCATCAAAGGGTTGGTTTACAACCTATAAAGAGTGGGATGGAGAAGAGGTGTACATGGGAGATAACCATGTTTGTAAGGTGACTAAAATTGGTTCCGTTTCTATGAAGTTCCAAGATGGTTTAGTGAAGCTCCTAAGGAATGTGATACATGTTCCTAAGCTAAAAAGAAATATGATTTCCCTAGGAATGTTGGACTTCATTGGATGTGAATATGGAGGATCATGGGGAACTTTTGAAGTCAAGAGAGACTCAAAGACAGTGCTGATAGGTGTTAAGTTGAATGGCCTATATGTGATTAAGGATGTGCAAATGGTACATTTTGCCCTAGTTGTTACCAATGACAACATGGATGAAGGAGTTCTTTGGCATAAGAGACTCTCACACATAAGCAACAAATGACTTGAAACTATATCTAAGCAAGGTATATTGCCTCAAAAGATCAACATTGGAGTCAAAGCTTGTGATCATTGTATATTGGGGAAGTCTAGAAGACATAACTATATTAAAGCTCAACATACAACAAAGGGTATTCTAGACTATATACATTCAGATCTATGGGGGCCAACACCTACACCCTTAATCAGTGGATCGAGGTATTTCCTATCACTCACTGATGATTACTCAAGAAGAAGTTGGGTATATTTCCTTAAGACTAAAGATCAAGCCTTTAGCAAGTTTAAAGAATGGAAGGCTCTTGTTGAGAATCAAACCTCTAGGCATGTTAAATGCTTGAGGACAGATAATGACCTAGAGTTTTGCAAAGAACAAGGGATTCTAAGACACTGAACAATGAGGTATACACCCCAACAAAATGAGGTAGCTGAAAGACTCAATAGAAATATTATGGAGAGAGTTAAGTGCCTATTGTCTGATGCTATGCAACCTGAGAAATTTTGGGCTGAAGCTACATCCTACAAAGTGTACACCTTAAATAGGTGCCCACATACCCTACAACTCCTTACACCAGAAGAAAGGACTAAACACCCTTCAAACCTAGGCAATTTAAGAGTCTTTGTTTGTGTGGGGTTTGTCCATCAAAGTCAAGGCAAATTGAAGCCTAGAGAAACAAGATGCATGTTTGTTGGTTTTGCAAAATGTGTAAAAGGTTTTAGGCTTTGGCATCCTACTGAAAGAAGATGCATAAATAGCCAAGGTGTGACATTCAGAGACGAAAAAATGTTCATGGAAAGGGAGACTCAAACTACAAGCACAGACAAGACCTCTAGACTTGAAATTGAGGTGGAGAAACCTAACTTAACGACTTCCATTCCTCATCTATCAGATTCTGAAGATGAAGGAGAGAATTCTCAAGTGAAATTAGAAAGATCTCAAGTGAAACATGAAGGACATGAATATGCTAGAAAATCCTAATTTAGAAAGCTATAAATTTGCAAAAGATAGGTAGAGAATGATCATTACCCCTCCAGCAAGGTATAATGAGGCATATTGTGTTAATATGACACTAAATGTGAGTGATTTTCTAAATGAGACATATCCTAACACTTTTGATGAAGCTACAAGTTTTCCTAATGCAAAGAAATGGATTGAAGTTATGAATGAAGATATGAGTTCTTTAAAACATAATCATACTTGGAAACTTAGTCTATTACCTAAAGGCTTCAAGCCAATTGCATGCAAATGGATTTACAAATACAAGTATGGCATGCAAGGTGTTCAACAATCAAGATTCAAAGCAAGGTTAGTAGCTAAAGGCTATACACAAAAGCATGGAATAAATTACACTGAAATATTTTTACCAGTTGTTAAACAGACATCAATTTGCATGCTACTTGCTTTAGTTGTTCAAAATGATCTAGAATTAGATCAACTAGATGTAAAAACAACCTTCCTACATGGTGAGCTAGCAGAAACCATATACATGAAACAACATCAAGGGTATGAAAACCAGAACATGGAGAATTATGTTTGTTTATTAAAAAAAAATCTATATATGGTTTGAACCAATCTCCTAGATGTTGGTATCAAAAGTTTGATGATTACATGACAACAATAGGATTTCAGAGAAGCTCATATGATAGTTGTGTTTACATAAATAGAAAAACATACTTTACAGTTGTATATTTATTATTATATGTGGATGACATGCTGCTTGTAAGTAAATCAAAACAAGTAATGGAGAAAATGAAGCATTCACTTAAAGAGGAGTTTGACATAAAGGACCTAGGTGAATCTAAAAGGATCCTAGGTGTTGAAATCATGAGAAGAAGATCAAAGGGAGTTATTCAAATCAGTCAAACTACCTACTATGCCAAGACTCTAAAGAAGTACAACATGGAAAGTGCAAAAGTTGTTTCAACTCCATTGGCCCAACATTTTAAGCTATCTACCCAAAACTCACCCAAACTAAATGAAAAAGAACACTTGGATTTTATCTCTAATGTTCCTTATTCACAAGTTGTGGGGAGCCTAATGTACCTTATGATATCAACAAGACCGGACATATCCTATGTCTTGACACCGTATTTCGTCCGGCCTTATTTATCATCATTTTAGGTTTTTCACCTCATTTTATGTTTTTTCGCCTTTCTTTTTTTTAGTATTTTGAAGTTTTTCTTTAATTTCGTCATTTTTCTGTTATTTTCGGGATTTTCGAGAAAATGGCCAGATTTGTCTTCCGTTAGTGGATCGTTCAGGCGTCCAAGTCTTATGTTAGGGTTTCCAGTTTAGGTGTCTCGGTCTCGAGATTCCAGTTTAGAGTTGATCATTTTAGGGTTTGACGTCTCATCTCGGGACTCCAATTTAGCGTTTTATTTTAAGTTTATTATTTTAGGGTTTTAATTTTGGGTTTAGGGTTCCATTTTGGGGTTTATAATTTTAGGGTTTCTAATTTAGAGTTCCATTTTAGGGGTTTTGGTTTGGGGTTTCAAGTTTTAGGGTTTCATTTAGGGTTTTAGTATTTAGTTTTTGGGGTTAAGAAGATTAGGGAAAGGCCAAAATTTATGGCCCATTTGGAAAGGCTTGTGACCTAACCTACGACTATAAGTAGGGGGAGGATAAGACAAATAGATAGAGACAAAAAGTTGGAGAATCCCAAGATAGGCTACTATTCATCATCTCTCTCAAGGCCTCCTCCATCAAATCTGGCCATCACCCAACTCCGGCGGGCTCACGACGGGGAACCACCACGCACGACGGCACGACGACGAAGCTCCGGCAAGACCACGACGGCGTACGGCGGCGATTTTCACGAACCAGAAGACTCCAGCGGGCTTCGATCATTCAGATCGGTGGACTCTCCTCGAACCAGACGGCAGTTTCATCTCCCTCAGACCCCTCCGACGGCTTCGGTCCTTCAAGATTTGCGGCGGCGCAAGCTCGAACCAGACGCCGACAACGATCCCTCCATGACGATGGCAACCACGAACTCAGATTGAAGGCGATCTCGTCATCTTCAACCTCCGACGGCGGAGCAGCATCTGAACCTCTTCACGAACAGCTTCGCTCGGACCCGTAGCTGCGGCGATCTCCTCGACGGCGGGTGGTGAGCAGATTTTTGAATATCCTTTAATTCACAGTCTGTCGAAGCCTGACCAAAATGAATTTATAAGCCTATTAACCTTAGCTTTGCAGCTAGTGGCAACAAGGTCGATCCACAAAGAAGGAATAATCAGTTTGAAATTAAAGTTTGGAATGGAAATTAATCGATCAATTGGGTTTTTGTAACAAGAGGGGGATTTAATCATGCAACAAGAGAAATTAATCGCTAACGGAAAAATAAAGAGAAAGAGATTGAAGCGTGATCGATTCAGGGGATGTCGGGATTTTTGCTAGGCATTCTATCATTTATCATTTAATTCATATCTAAGGCTAGTATATTGATATGCACGCGGTCGGTTACCTGGGAACCCCTTGTGTAACCGGCTCCATATTAATTGATTAGAACTAAAGTCCTAACTAAACATTGTTCAAAGCCTTATTAGAGTGATCAACCCCAAATTGACCCTAAACAGTTACTAGCTAACCGCGACGAACATTCGACCATGCAATCTTAATGCTAACTGGCTACCCGCCAACGCTGAAGTACCCAACATTTATCATGCAGAAATCAATACTTCGATTTGTTTTGTTATCCTGTGTTACTATGGCGAAAATGAGAGACAAGGCATCGCTATTCTATAATAATAACATTCGCTAGAAAACTCGATTGTCCGTCGTCGAAATCTAACTCATGCATGGGTTTAAGCAAGAATAACAAATGCAATAAATGATAAAAGCCTATTCAGAACCATAAGCATAGATTATCAAAATGTAAAAGCCTAACCAATAATCCCTAAATCATCCCGAACCGTTCACAGTACCTTAGCCTACCATGGAGAGGATCGTCACAAACGCTCCAACGGAGGCAATGGCCATCATCTCTAACGTTATTACAAAGGAAAGCTCCAAAACCAGGCCACAAATGGCGGAGCAAAGCTAAAACTAGAAGAAAACCCGAGAGGAAGAAGATCAAAATCGAACTTGGCTGCTGGAAAATCGTCCTTCAGGTTTTTAAATCCGTCGGAGCGTCGAGACGCTAGGACAGCGTCGCGACGCTGTGACCTAATGAATCCGCGCGCGCCTCGCGATGGCGTCGAGACGCTAGGCGAGCGTCTCGACGCTGGCCCGATAATTTCCTACGCGCGCGCCCCTCGGAGCGTCTCGACGCCAGGCAGCGTTGAGCAAGCGTCTCGACGCTTGCTCTCGGGTTTGGGCTGGAAAATTGCCTCTCCTAGGCAATTTTGGTCCGGTTCTTCTTGGATCAGCTTGCCCTTTTCCCAATGCACTCCCGGGGCGTTAAAACACCGCTTTAAGCAAGAAAACGAGTCCAATGGACGCATGAGCTCTTCACCGCAAATCTCCTATAAATGAGACATATTAACTAATTAAATGCGGAATTTAGCTAGAATTAGGGAATGAATAATAGCTCCAAAATGGAGTTATTAGCGGGCTAACTCGAGCTCCGGCGAATCTCATCCCTTCAGCGGCAGCGCTCACAGCAAGCTCTGGTGGCAACAACCCTTTGGAGAAGAAGCAGACTCGTGGATCTTCGTGGGTAACAAAAATTTTTTAATCTTCTGCAGATTTAAGTTTTGCAAACAAGCTCTCTGTGCTAATATATACCCCCTGATGTTTCATATTCACATGGCTATTTTGTTGAAAGAAACTCTCTGTGCTAATATATACCCCTGCATTGTGATATATACCGGGGTATATGTCAGGTTTATTTTGCTCTATGTTCATGAGTATATAATGGTTTTTTTAGCTTTGTTTAGGCATATATACCAGGTATATATGATTGTTTTTTTTGTTATTTGTTCACCCACTTTGTTGTTCATTATTCACGTGTCCGATTCGTTTCCTAGTTTGTTTAAATTATTTTTTTTAATTCTCATCCCGGGATAGGTGGAGGATTCTTCCTCCCACCTTGAGGATGAACTCCGTTATTTTTAAATTGGAATCCTCTGAGAGGTGAAGGAATCTTCCTCTCACCTCGAGGATTAGCTTATTAGTTTTAAATTTGGAATCCTGGGAGAGGTGAAGGAATATTCCTCTCACCTCGAGGATTAGCTTATTAGTTTTAAATTTGCGATCCCGAGAGAGGTGAAGGAATTTTTCTCTCACCTCGAGGATTAGCTTTGTGGATTTAATTATTTGAATCCCGGGATAGGTGAATTTCACCCGGAGGATTCTTTATCTAGCTTAATTCTATTTTTTATTTTGATTATGTGTTTTTCTTCTTAAAAAATGTCATTATGCGCTAGTTACAAAAATCAACCCATTTTTAAAGTTTTTCTTCTAGTTTTTAAAAAAATTGAATTTCAAATTGTTATGGTTTCATATCGAAAGAGCTTTCTATTCTAAATTGAGTTTTTTTAAATCGAATTTCAAGCAAAAAAAATTTGATTTAAAAAAAAAAACAAGTTTTAAATTGAATTTCGAAATTTGTTTTGATTTTCAAATAAAAGAAATTGTCGGTTTAGATTGGGTTTTCAATTAATTTTAAACATTATTTTGATTTCAAAACAAAAAAGATTTTTTTCAAATTTTTGTTTTGTTGTACGATCCCGGTAAATGGGATTAAGGCAACTAATGGCGAAATTAACAATCTCGCTCACAAAATTCCAGTCCCTACTTTATTTTAAAGTTAGGGTGTGATTAGGTGAGACATTGTTTTAATTTTAATCATTTATTTTATTTGTTTTTAATTTTTAGAACCATTTGAAATTAGCTAGATAATTAGGATAAAAAGTTTTGGCTATCGTTTTGTTAAACGGGATGTTGTAGGGTGCTAACACATTCCCTACACTCTAGCGACCCCCGAACCTCGTTTTTTACTTCGTAGACCGTATTTTTGTAGGTGACCAATCACACCTGAAATGATTGGTGGCGACTTTTTTTTTGTGACAACCCCTGTTTAACAGAAGGTTGTCGGTCGCTCCGCGTCGCAAAAACGTTGCGACACTATGCTACAAGCTTAATTAGCAGATATATGGCTAATCCGGGTAAAAGACATTGGGAAGCAGCTAAGTGAGTATTGAGATACCTAAAGGGATCCTTATAAGTTAAACTCGCCTACACAAGCTGCAGTGATAAAGATAATCAGCTATTTGGATATGTGGATTCATATTATGTTGGGGATTTGGATAGAAGAAGGTCCCTAACAGGCTATCTATTCAAAACTGGGGGAAATCTCATAAGTTTGAGAGTTACCCTTCAACCAGTGGTAGCTTTCTCCTCTACAGAAGCAAAATTTATAGCCTTATCAGAAGCAATAAAGAAAGCATTATGGCTCAAAGGTTTGCTTAAGGATTATAACATCATGCAAACAACAACTAGATGTTAGCTTTATGAGCTTCAATCATACTATTTGTTTTGATGATAACAAACCTCTAACTTACTAATGATTTTAGTGTTTCAAATTGTCCATAGCATAGTTCTTATAAAGAAGATTCGAATGCATCTTGAATCATTCGAATCCGAGTTCAGACGAGAAAGATATTGACAAAAGAAGATTGGAGGCAAAATCCATTGTGGCATTGACACGTGACACTTTGCTGATGTGGAATCTGACGTGATAGCTAACGTGGCTCTCATGGTATTTGTAACGTAGAGCTCGGAAAGACGATTCCAACGCATTTTCAATCGCATAAATCGGACATCAAACAAAGAAGTTATGACCAAAAGAAGATGGAACATATTTACTAAACACCACCAATGACGTGGACGATTGGAAAGGCGACACATGACACGTGGACAACACCCCGACATTAACCCTCTTCTTTTTACCATTAACCTTTGAAAAATCATCATATTTTCTTTTACCATTAAACCCCCACCTTTGGATCTTTTAACCTAGATCTAATGGCCAATTTTAAATCGGCTTTAATATCATTTTAGGCCAAAATTTCCTATAAATTTAGCCACCTTCCTCCTCCAAATCACCAAATCATTTTGCTAAATTTTTCTCTCCTAAGCCACCATTGTTGAACTCTTCCAAGCTCAATTTTATTCTATATTGCGAGAGATTTGTGTGAGAGTTTTATTTTTGTGAGAACTTTATATTATTACTTCAATTGGGATTTGTAATAAGGTGTGGGTGCACCTTGGGAATGGAGTGAGCGGTTTAATCCTGAACCCGAAAAAGGATTTGGAGTGGTTTGATCCTGAACCCGTGAAAAGGACCATTGTGGTTTGATCTTGAACCCACGAAAAAGATCGGTATAGGTTGGGTCCTAAACCTGCAAAAGGATTCATAGTGGTTTCCTCTTGAACCCGCAAAAAGAGTGATCGTTCGGTTTGATTCTCACCCGTAAGAGAATCACAACAGTAAAATACCCAAGAGGAGCTTGGGGAGTGGAGTAGGAATTTCCGAACCACTATAAAAATTTCCGGTGTCAACTCTTACTCTCTACTCTTTTATTTTTCGTTGCCTTTTTACTTATTTGAGTAGGTTGCATGCTTAGAAATATTGTTACATATTTTTAGCAATTTTAGGGTGTTAATTCTATTAGTTTGCTTTGAAGTAATTTAACTTAATTTCTCGAAAAAGTTTTAAAATTGTTAAACAACCATATTCACCCCCCTCTAGTGTTGCGAACCGATCCTACATTAGAATATACTGTGACAATCATAGTACAATTCATCTATCCAAAAACCATCAATTTCACAATCAAACAAAACATATTGATATAAAATATCATTTTGTACGAGAACAAATAGAGAAATGAGAAGATGAGGTTCTTAAAGTACATACCTCAGAGAATGTATCTGACATGCTTACGAAGCCTCTTTCTCAGCTTAAGTTCAACCACTGTCTCGATCTCGTTGGTTTCGAATTACCTGAAAATGGTTAAACAGAGAGATGTTAGAATCAACGAAGACGAAGAACAAATATACGTTTTAAGGTGGAGATTTGTAAAAACCATAATATGGTTATACTTTGAAACTGAATATTGTTCTTTGTAATGTTCATATAAATACATAAAATGGACTGAGAGTGAGAAGAGGAGAAATACAAAGAGATAGGAAGGATAAAAACTTATCTTGTAAAAAACCTCTACTGTAAAAGCTTGGTTAAAAACTTGAATACAGAAATGAAGATGTTCTTCGAGGCTATGTGATATAGCTGAAGAACACCTTCACTTTCTTCTTCTTCTTCTTCTTCTTCTTCTTCTTCTTCTTCTTCTTCTTCTTCTTCTTCTTCTTCTTCATTGATTGTCTTCATAGGGGCTGAAAATTGTCAGGGCTTCGCCAACATCTCACCATTCTTTTCTCATTTCGTAAACTGAAGGGAATTAGGGTTTGAAAGGACTTTGTTGCATCTGAAGGGTAACGTGGAGCTATCTCTTTCACCCACCATCTCAACTAAGCTGTCGATTTGAAGTTCTTTGGGATTCTTTTGATTGAAGCCCAATAATCAGCCCAACAGTGAGAAATAAAAAGCCAAATAGAGAAAGAGTTTCATATAAGGAAAGTTTTCAAAAAAAAAAAAATGTACATGTTTAGAAAAATATTCACTGTAGGAAAATTCTTTAAGTATTTTGTGTCTTCCCTATATCATTTGAGTTCTGATTTGTACCACAATAGTCTAGATCTAGTTTGAAATTAAGTTTGTTCACTTATTATTTTTTAGATCATGTTTTCTCAAAGCTACTAAAAATCATTTTCATTCGGTTAAGTAGCATTCTTTTTGTTCTTTATTTTATTTGTTTTTGCATCAATTATTTTAAGGTTAGAACTTTTTTCTTGTACTCTAATTGATTTTTAAATTCAAGTGAGATTCACCACAAGCGATCCTCTTTCTTTGGTTTCTCTAAGGGTTACAAAGAAGACAACACATAAGGTTCAAGGAAGAGTGAGTTGAGAGAACAAAAGAGGTCACCTACCTCTATAATATGTTTTACTAATTTGTTTTCTTTGAGAATATAGGCATTTCTAACCAAGGACAAAGGAGTGGTGAGACGAGAAAAAGTATCAATGCAGTCGAGAGAGAAAACCAAATTCCTTTGGAAGATCAAGTATAGCTACTTATGCAAGGAATACGAAAATTGGAGATCAATACCACCAAGATCAAGTTCAAAAAGCTCAAAGGAACAAGTGATCCAGATAAATACTACAATTGGGAAAAACAAGGAGACTACTTTTTCAAGATAAATAATAATCTCACCGAGAAAAAAAAAAGGTAAAATATGTTATCTCGTATTTTGAACATTACGCATTAACATGGCAGAACAGTGTCAGAAATATGAGATTTAGACAATATGGTGACGCTAGACAAGATGAGAAAGTTACAACTTGGGAACATTTTAAAAATGTCAAGGACAAGTTTGTTCCAAAGTACTATCAAAGGGAACTTTACTTCAAGCTTCAAAATCTAACACAAGGATGCATGCATGTGAAAGTCTACTATAATGAGATGTGCTCATTACTTATGAAGGTTGGCATTTGTGAAGATAAGGAGAGCACAATGAATCGTTTCTTCGATGGACTCCATAGAGAGATTCCTAAGGTAATTGCCAAAAGAGAAGAAACTCAACTTTGTAAGAGTTTGGAATAAATGTTTTATATTGCTAAAAAGATTGAAATTAGCATCAACAAGAATCTTTAAGGTATGTTAATCCTAAACCTATCTCATCTGAATTTCCAGTTTTTGGTATGGATAGTTTGCCTACTTTTACCCCAATTGTAGAACATAAAAAACATGATATACTTTGTTGAACTATGTATGACTTACCTGTTGGGTTTTATGTCCTAAAACTCATGGTTTGTAACATGAATGTATATTTTATTTTGCAATAAAGTTGTTATTGAGATTTATTCAGTAAAAAATTTATTGAATAAAGTGAATTGTGTTTACTTTTAACCTAACTCCAATAAGCAAAGAACCCATGGCTATAGGTTGTATACTTCAACTTCATGTGTGACATGATTGTGGATCAAGTTCAAGTAATAGCCAGAAAGGTCTATAGTATAAGGATAAGGCTGGGTACCTTATCCTGGGGACACTATTGGACGCGGCCCGCTTTGCATAGTACAAACAATGTGATCCGAAATCGTTCATGTGGAGACATGCGAGTGGGAGCGTCCTGTGCAATGAGTTTGCATAAGACTGAACCGCGAAACAAGTCGCTCTTTCTTTATAACTCCATTTACTGTAAAGATCGTCTTTTTCATATGATGATCTAGGTAACTCGATCTGAATCCTGAGCACACTATGAACTCCTATTTATTCGGGTTTATCATTTGACTTGTATGGGTGAGAGTGGCCCGAGATCGCCGACTCAATAAGTCTACCATCTTGGGGATAAGACCGGGTAGGTAGCTAGGAACATAGTCATGCGAGATAGAATTCACTCCTACCCGCCTTGAGGGATTAGTAGAGAGGTTGTTCCCTTAAGTGCTGACTCCGGGTCTTGACCTAGGGATCCCACCCTCTCATTGGCCCGAGAGGGACTTAGTATAGTGATGAGATCACATACCAATCGGTTTGGTGGTTGGACCACAAACCAATAGTTCATTAGAGAATCAGTGAGACTTAAGGAACAAGATGTAATTACAGGGGTAAAACGATTATTTTGACCCAACTGTAATTACGAACGACTTGTGAAGGATCGACTTACTGATGATGGTTATATCAAGATGATAGAAATATATCTACGGTGATGAGAGTACAACCCTTGGACTTTAGTGGAGTCTCCGGGGGTTAACGAATGTCTGTTAGCTTGGCTAAAGAGTTAGGCCGGGTAATCTCGTATCGTTGGAGCTCATGATCTGTAGGTCCTTTAGGTTCTCCTGGCTAGCTCGGATTAAGCTGTGTAACAATATGAGAGAAAATAATTTGAATTTATTCAAATTTGTTTTTGGAAGAATGATGGACATATTTAAATATGATTATAAATATGGGATCGGTCTAAAACATGAATATGGATTCATGTGTGATAATTCGGTTTAAGAAACCGAGATTAATCTTATTATTTAATTAATATTTTATATTGAATTAAATAATAATATTAATTAATTAAAATTTATTTTGTTTATTAAAATTAATTATGAATTAATTTTAAAATGACAAAATAATATAAGTGAATTTATCCGAGTTGAGTGGGTTTATCCAAGTTTAGTAAGTGGATTGTGAATCACTAACTACATGCATAAACTCATCAATTGTTGAACACTTGAGTGAAGACTAATTCATCCATTTTGAGGTGTCATGGTAAGCAAAGAGTTTGTTGCATGTGAATGACCTATAAATTGGATGAAGTTCAAATGGTTTAAGATCGATGATGTTTGAGTTTTGTTGGAAGCTTTGATTGTGTGACAATTCTTCTTCAAACACTCATCACAAAGATCTCTTCTCTATCTATCTCTTCTTCCATTTTTCTCTTGTAAATGAGTCACACCACTCCGTTGCTCGACCCGAGGATAGCGGGACTACCAGAGGTGGTCCTCGAAGCGTTTGAGAGAAGGTTCGTAGATTTTGTGAGGAGATTCGAGCATCGGGATTAGAAGATTTTAGAACTACAAGAGGTATGTGCTATAATTTCTTTAATTTCCAAGTTTTGAGCATGTTTATAGTTTAGCTAAATTGATGAAATTAGAGTGTCAATGATTCGACTCGCTTCTGCTGCACTACATGCGCTCCATCAATTGGTATCAGAGCATTTTTTTTTGTCACTCAATTTGCATCAATTTGAGCTCGGTGGGTATTTGTTTTAGATTTTAATTTGTTGGGCGTGTAAAGTGTTTTTCCGGTTTTGGCATATTTATTTGAGCTTCGATTTGTACTTAGTTTTGTAATTTCCCAACCATGTATGGGCTTTAATGTGTGCAGAATAGTCTGTAAAAAAATTGGAGTCATTAGAGTCCATATAGCTTTCAATTCGAAGACAGAAGCTCGGGTGTTCAAAAAAACAACATGCTGTTTTTTTTTTTTAAAAAAAGCACAAAATCGGTTCAGCGCAAGGTGGAAGAAACGATATGGTTCGGTCCTCGAGCGGTCCAGTTCAGTGAAAGTCAGACCAGTTCCTTGTTCTTCACCCTCTGGCGGTCCGGTTTAGCGTTCGTTTGGTCCGATTCGGGTCGTTATAGGTCCAGTTTCGGGTTGTTGAAGTCGGGACAGTTGTTTTGGACCAGTTCAACTTATTTGAAGTTTTGTTGTTGCTGTTTTTTGGCCGGTTCAAACAATTTTAAGTTGATTCTAGGCGGTTCGAAGGGTTCAGAAGCGTCTCAACATAGTTTATGAATTGTTCTTGTAATAATTTAGTTGCATGTTTCTCCGTGATGCCAAAATCGGTCCACTTTAGTGTGTTTAATTAATTATGTATTGTGAATGTATGTTTTAATTAAAGTCTCTTGTATGTGCATAAAGTATGCCATATAGATTTAAAATTCAACCATAGGAAGCATGCTCCATGCATTGAAAGTATGTTATAATTGTTATAATGTATAGTATGCATGCTTAATTCATGAGAATTAATATAAGTGTTATATTAATTTATGAATTGAATGTTGCTTGTTTAAAAGTGTAATTGATATAAATGTTATATTAATTATGAAATTAAACATACAACATAGTTGCCTTAGTTGAATATAATGGTTATATTCTTGCTTGGGAAGCATGTTATAGAATGAATGTAATAGTTATATTCTAGCTTAGGAAGCATGTTATAGAATGTCTTTGTTTTATAAATCATTGTAAAATGAGATAGACATTTAAAATCTATAACAAAGATAAATGCATGCTCACTAAGAGTTAAAGAATTTCAATGTGATTAGGAATTTAGATCGATTTGTTTTAATAGTTAAAATATGTTGATATCTTGTAAAGCTAAGGTTACAAGAGAACTCACCCGGTGAGATCCTGTACTAAGATTGGAGGTATTTAAGCTGACGGTTTACGGAACACCTCATACCTGGGGATTGATCTGGTACTTGAGTTAAGTTAACCCGACTTTATGAGCATGCAAGAGAGTGGTGTAAGGTTTTAAAGCGTTTATCACCTAGACATCTTAGGTAAAAATCTTGTTTTACCTAGACTTAGGTTTTATTGTCTTAGCCGGATAATACCTAAGTAAAAGTATACCCAAACTGTATAAAATACTTAGTAGGGTGTTGAGAAGGTATATATGATATATCGATCTCCTCCTACGCTCTCCGTGAAGTTCACACCATGAGATTTATGCTCGGGCTCTTGATGTCAATAGGGCATCCCTATACGGGTGGTGTTTGCATAAAGCAAAAGCAAGGTGCATGGAGAAAGTATTTATAGTAAGTGGGAGAAGGAAGTATGTCAATACATCCTGCGATCTCCTCCATTGGATTGAACCGTGAGATTCTCATGTTCCGCCTGCTGGTTGCTCTTAGAGGCACCGTCCATACGGATGGTCGTTTCATGAGAGTCAGAACATCTCAATCACCAGAAATGGATAAAGATTACTTAGGGTCATTCCCAACACTAACATTCCATACGGTTGCACTGTTGGGGCCGCCCTAAGAAATCTAAAAATGGCGGGTCACACTAACAAGATTTGCTAAAGAGTTAGTAAATTCTTGACCAAACAGCGATAACTAAGATGTCATAGGAATATGAGTTATTATGGTATTAGCATGTAGTCAAGATTGTCTTGGTTCAGTGAAGGGGTGGTTGACTGCCCCACAGTAGCAATCGTTCTGACTCACTGAAGTATCGTTGCAAATTAATAATGAGTTTATGGGTACATTATTACTTTTTGCTAAATTTTTTATTGGTTGTTAAAAGGGTTAAAATCAATTCACTAATAGAATTTATTCTTTTTCAGCATGTCTAGCTCGTCTATCAAATTACTAGCTTCCGATAAACTAAACGACGATAACTACACGACCTGGAAATCGAACTTGAATACGATTCTTGTTATCGATGATCTTATGTTTGTCTTAACAGAGGAATGTCCTCACCCTCCTAGCTCGTCTGCAACTCGAACTGTTCGAGATGCATTTGACAGGTGGACTAGGGCTAATGATAAAGCCCGAGTCTACATCTTGGCCAACACATCCGATGTGTTAGCTAAGAATCATGAGGTAATGATCACCGCTAAGGAGATCATGGATTCATTACAGACGATGTTTGGACAACCGTCCTCATCGGTATGTCATGATACCCTCATGGTGAGGAAAGCTGAGAAGAAAAAACAAAGTAAATATGATTTACTTGTTGTTTAAACATGCTTAGTAGAACATGATAGTTTTGTATGGATACTAGATTCAGGAGCAACTAACCATGTGTGTTCTTCTTTCCAGGAAACTAGTTCCTGGCAGCTGCTTGCTCAAGGTGAGATAACTCTTAGAGTTGGAACTGGAGAGGTTGTCTCAGCCAAGGCAGTGGAAGCTATCAAGTTGTTATATAGAGATAGTTTCATTTTACTTGAAAATGTATTATTGGTTCCTAGCTTTAAAAGGAACATTGTATCTATCTCTTGTTTATTTGAACATTTGTATAAAGTATCTTTTGATTTTAATGAAGCGTTCATTAGCAAAAGAGATGTACATATATGTTCTGAGAAACTTGAAAACAACTTGTATGTGTTAAGACCAACAGAGGCAAAAACTATTTTGAACACCGAGATGTTTAAAACAGCTGAAACTCAAACTAAAAGGCAGAAACTTTCTCCAAGTACCTATCTTTGGCACTTGAGACTAGGCCACATTAATCTCAATAGCGTTGGGATATTGGTTAAGAGTGGTCTCCTAAATCGATTAGAGGACAACTCTTTACCACCACGTGAGTCTTGTCTTGAAGGCAAGATGATCAAACGATCTTTTTTCTAAAAAAGGTCATAGGTCCAAAGAAACTCTAGAGCTTGTACATTTAGACCTTTGTGGTCCGATGAATGTTAAAGCACGGGGAGGGTATGAATATTTCATCAGCATCATTGATGATTATTCTAGGTACGACTATCTTTACATAATGCATCATAAGTCCGAAGCTCTTGAAAAGTTCAAGGAGTATAAGGTAGACGTTGAGAACTCATTAGGTAAAACGATTAAAACACTTCGATCAGATCGAAGTGGAGAGTATATGGATTTGAGATTTCAAGACTATATGATAGAACATGGAATAGTATCCCAACTCTCAGCGTCCGGAACACCGCAGCAGAACGGTGTGTCCGAAAGGAGAAATAGAACCTTGTTAGACATGGTTCGATCTATGATGAGCTATGCTCAACTGCCTAGTTCGTTTTGGGGATATGCAGTAGAGGCTGCTGTATATATTTTGAACGCAGTTCCCCTCTAAAAGTGTTTCTGAAACACCTTATGAGTTATGGAGAGGGCGTAAAGTGATTTTACGTCACTTCAGAATTTGGGGGTGTCCGACACATGTGTTGGTGCCTAATCCAAAGAAGTTGGAACATCGTTCAAAATTATGCCTATTCGTAGGCTACACTAAGGAAACGAAAGGTGGTCTATTTTACGATCCACAACAGGACAAGGTGCTTGTATCGACAAACACCATGTTCTAGGAGAAAGACTACATGAGAGATCATCAACCTTCGAGCAAAATTGTTTTGACCGAACTTTCCAGGAAAGCTACAGATGGGTCAACAAAAGTTGTTGATCAGGTTGTTCCTTCTCAAGAGTTGAGAATACCTCGACATAGTGGGAGGGATGTGAGACAACCCAACCGCTACATGGGTTTAACGAAAACCCAGGTCGTCATAACTGATGACGGCGTTGAGGATCCATTGACCTTTAAACAGGCAATGAATGACATAGACAAGGACCAGTGGCTTAAAGTCATGGACTTCGAAATGGAGTCGATGTACTTCAATTCGGTATGGGATCTTGTAGACCAACCAGATAGTGAAAGACTTATCAGTTGCAAGTGGATCTACAAGACGAAACAAGACCAAGTCGGTCGGTAAGGTGCAAACCTTTAAGGCTCGACTTGTGGCAAAGGGTTATTCCCAGAGGGAAGGGGTGGATTATGAAGAAACATTCTCCCATGTTGCCATGCTAAAGTCGATTAGAATTCTCTTATCCATTGCCACGTTTTATAATTATGAAATTTGGCAAATGGATGTCAAGACAACCTTTCTAAATGGAAATCTTGAAAAGAGTATCTACATGGCTCAACCAGAGGGGTTCATAGTTTAGGGTCAAGAGCAAAAGGTTTGCAAGCTTAATCGATCCATTTAAGGGTAGAAGCAAGCGTCTAGTTCCTGGAATATAAGGTTTGATACTGCGATCAAATCTTATGGCTTTGAATAGAATGTTGACGAACCTTGTGTCTACAAGAAAATAGTCAATTTTGTTCTAGCTTTCTTAGTCTTATACGTAGATGATATTCTACTCATTGGGAATGATTTAGGGTTCCGGACTGACGTTAAGCAATGGCTAGTGACCCAATTCCAGATGAAAGATTTGGGAGAGGCTTAGTTTGTTCTAGAGATTCAAATCGTAAGGAATCATAAGAATAAAACGCTAGCGCTGTCTCAAGCATCTTATATCGACAAGGTGTTGATACGATATTCGATGCAGAATTCCAAGAAGGGTTCATTACCTTTCAGGCATGGAATTCAATTGTCGAAGGAAGAGTGTCCTAAGACACCTCATGAAGTTGAGGATATGAGACGAATTCCCTATGCATCAGCAGTCGGTAGTCTGATGTACATCATGTTATGTACAAGATCTGACATATGCTATGAAGTAGGAATTGTCAGTAAGTACCAGTCCAATCCGGGATATGATCATTGGACTGTCGTTAAACACATCATCAAGTATCTTTGGAGAACGAGGGAATATGTGCTCGTGTATGGCGCGAAGGATTTGATCCTTACTGTCGCAACGTTTTTGCGACGCGGAGCGGCCGACAACCTTCCTGTTAAACAGGGGTTTTCACAAAAAATGGAGTCGCCACCAATCATTTAGGGTGTCATTGGTCACCTTAAGAATACGATCTACGAAGTAAAAAGACGAGGTTCGGGGGTCGGTTGAGTGTAGGGAAGGTGCTAGCACCCTACAACATCCCGTTTAAAAACGGTAGCCAAAACGTTTTATCCTAATTATCTAGCTAATTTCAAATGGTCCCTAACGAATAAAATAAACAATTAAAAAATAAAACAATGTCTCAATTAATCATATCCTAACTTTAAAATAAAGTAGGGTTTTGATTTTGTGAGTGAGTTTATTGATTTCGCCATTAACGCCTTAATCCCGATACCGAGATCATAGAACTTTAAAAATCATTTAGTAAAATTGTTTTGTTTCAAATTCAATTTGAAATTCGATGAAAATTTGAATTAAAATTAAAACAATTTTTGCTTTGAAAAACAAACCATTTTTTAAATTTAATTTAAAACATGATTTGAAATAACAATCTTTTATTTTTAAATAGTGAATCAAAATTCAATTTAAAAGCTCAATTTTAAAATCAAATGAAAACCCATTTTTTAAAACAAGGGCGTTCTTGTAATTAGCGCATAATGACGGTAATGATAAATCCTCAAAAATAGGGAAACCCTATTTATCCCGGGATTTCAATAAAATTAAAATACCCTCGAGATGAGAGGAACAATCCTTCATCTCTCTCCGGGGTTGAAATTGAATGTTAAAACACCCTCGAGATGAGAGGAACAGTCCTTCATCTCTCCCGGGGTTGTAAATTAAAATTAAAGTACCCTCGAGATGAAAGGAACAGTCCTTCATCTCTCTCGGGGTTTAAAAATTAATATTAAAATACTGCACACAAACTAACGAGAAAGAAAATAACGAAATTAAAGTGATAATTAAATAAACGCGCAAGCTAATATAACTAAACCTGAAAACACACTTAAGAATTAAAAACTGAAACTAAATAAACCAGCAGGCCTATGCGATATAACCTAGGCATATAAACAGAAAAGCATATCAAGGTATATATCGAACATGCAGGGGTATATATGTGTTCAAATAGGGGTATATATCATATAGCAGGGGTATATATGGGCACCAAAAGATCAGCCAAATACTTATAACAGGGGCAAACTAGTAATTTTACTAAAAAAAACCTAATGTCGTTACCCAATGCGAGGACCAGCCGCCCATTCGTCAAGTTCTTCTTCTCCAAGGGGCTGCTGCCGCCGGAGCTTGGCGTGAGCGCCGCCGTTGGAGGGCTGAGCTTAGCCGGAGTTCGAGTTAGTCCATCGCACGTCGTTGACCCACTGCCGTCTGGGTTCGTTGTGAGCCGCCGTTGGAGGTTGAAGATGATGAGGGAGCTCCGTCGTCTGGTTCGAATCACCTGAACTACCGTGCACGAGGTTCGTCTGGACTTGCGCCGCCGTCGTCGTCTTTGTACGAGAGAAGAGCTCCGCCGCTGGTTCTTGGAGGTTGAAAGCTCGAATCGTCGTCGATCTGGTATGCTCGAAAAAAGAAGAAGCTCCGCCGTCGAAGTTCAGATCCGTCTTCCCCTCGCCGTCGTCTGGTTCAAGCTTACGTCGGAGAAGAAGAAGACGATACCGCAAGGTCGCCACCGTTTGTCCGAGATCAAAACCGGCGCCGAAATCGTGGAGCTTCACTCGCTCGCCTTCGTCTGGGTTCGAGCTTGATCTTCAAGGTTTGCTGCGCGCGGCCGGCTACTCCGCCATGGTTCAAGAGTGTCCGCCGCCGTCGTTGAGCTGGTTCAAGGTTGCTGGAGAAGACGAAGCTGACTCCACCCGCCATCGTTCGAAGATGAAGAAGATGAAACCGTGCAGTGCGCTGGTTCGAAGAGGATCGCCGCCATGCGCCGTCGTGGTCCTGACGGATCTGGTTTTGTCAGGCTTCGACCAGCTATCGAGACGGAACCACAAACATAGGGTTCGATTTAACCAACAAGAATTTAAACGGACCTGGTTTTGCCAGGCTTCGACCAGCTATCGGGACGGAACCACAGACATAGGGTTCGATTTAACCAACAAGAATTTAAACGGACCTGGTTTTGCCAGGCTTCGACCAGCTATCGGGAAGGAACCACAAACATAGGGTTCGATTTAACCAACAGGAATTTAAACGGACCTGATTTTGTCAGGCTTCGACCAGCTATCGGGACGGAACCACAAACATAGGGTTCGATTTAACCAACAAGAATTTAAACGGACCTGGTTTTGCCAGGCTTCGACCAGCTATCGGGACGGAACCACAGACATAGGGTTCGATTTAACCAACAGGAATATAAACGGACCTGGTTTTGCCAGGCTTCGACCAGGTATCGGGACAGAACCACATACATAGGGTTCGATTTAACCAACAGGAATTTAAACGGACCTGGTTTTGCCAGGCTTCGACCAGCTATCGGGACGGAACCACAGACATAGGGTTCGATTTAACCAATAGGAATTTAAACGGGCCTGGTTTTGCCAGACTTCGACCAGCTACCGGGACGGAACCACAGACATAGGGTTCGATTTAACCAACATGAATTTAAACGGACCTGGTTTTGCCAGGCTTCGACCAGCTATCGGGACGGAACCACAGACATAGGGTTCGATTTTACCAACAGGAATTTAAACGGACCTGGTTTTGCCAGGCTTCGACCAGCTATCGGGACGGAACCACAAACATAGGGTTCGATTTAACCAATAGGAATTTAAACGGACCTGGTTTTGCCAGGCTTCGACCACCTATCGGGACGGAACCAAAAAACATAGGGTTCGATTTAACCAACAAGAATTTAAACGGACCTGGTTTTGCCAGGCTTCGACCAGCTATCGGGACGGAACCAGAGACATAGGGTTCGATTTAACCAACATGAATTTAAACGGACCTGGTTTTTCCAGGCTTCGACCAGCTATCGGGACGGAACCACAAACATAGGGTTCGATTTAACCAACAAGAATTTAAACGGACCTGGTTTTGCCAGGCTTCGACCAGCTATCGGGACGGAACCACAGACATAGGGTTCGATTTAACCAACAGGAATTTAAACGGACCTGGTTTTGCCAGGCTTCGACCAGCTATCGGAACAGAACCACAGACATAGGGTTCGATTTAACCAACAGTAATTTAAACGGACCTGGTTTTGCCAGGCTTCGACCAACTATCGGGACGGAACCACAGACATAGGGTTCGATTTAACCAACAGGAATTTAAACGGACCTGGTTTTGCCAGGCTTCGACCAGCTACCGGGACGGAACCACAGACATAGGGTTCGATTTAACCAACAGGAATTTAAACGGACCTGGTTTTGCCAGGCTTCGACCAGCTATCGGGACGGAACCACAAACATATGGTTCGATTTAACCAACAGGAATTTAAACGGACCTGGTTTTGTCAGGCTTTGACCAGCTATCGGGACAGAACCACAGACATAGGGTTCGATTTAACCAACAGGAATTTAAACGGACCTGGTTTTGCTAGGCTTCGACCAGCTATCGGGACGGAACCACAGACATAGGGTTCGATTTAACCAACAAGAATTTAAACGGACCTGGTTTTGCTAGGCTTCGACCAGCTACCGGGACGGAACCACAGACATAGAGTTCGATTTAACCAACAAGATTTTAAACGGACCTGGTTTTGCCAGGCTTCAACCAGCTATCGGGACGGAACCACAGACATAGGGTTCGATTTAACCAACAGAATTTTAAAAACAGAGTGAGATGAGTGGGATTTTTTTTTTTTTTTTTTTTGTGTGTGTGTGAGAGAGAGACAACGGTTTTTATTTCAAAACTTAGTTGCCGAACAAAAAACAGCGGTTTTTATTTCAAAACTTAGTTGCCGAACAAAAAACAGCGGTTTTTATTTCAAAACTTAGCTGCAAAACAAAAGACAACGGTTTTTATTTCAAAACTTAGTTGCCAACAAAAAACAGCGGTTTTTATTTCAAAACTTAGCTGCAAAACAAAAGACAACGGTTTTTATTTCAAAACTTAGTTGCCAACATAAAACTTGAAAAAGACTCTTTGGAAAGCATTAGAAACTCTCATGAATATGAAGAAGTCCTAAATGCATAATTTTTTTTTTTTTTTTTTTTTGAAATTGACCCTCAAATGAGAATATGACGCAAATGCGAGTTGCAAAATGTGACTCGAATGTCGCACAAAACATGAGTGCATGCGTTGATGTGCAATGTCAATGATGAAACAATGCTCATTAATTCTGAGAAGCAAGAATGCAATTGATAATTTGATGAAGATATGTCTTGATTTGCTTGACTTGACCAATGGATTTGACTTTGAAAGCATGACGCAATGATGCATATGCATGCTAATGGTAGAAGATGATTGTTTATGAATGCAACATGTGTGCATAATATGTTAAAGATAATGAATGTCATGAATGCAACAAGTATGCATGTGCATTAACAAATGTCATAGTTGTAGCACGTATGCATGAGCATGCTAGGAATAGAATGACAGATGTCATGAATGCAGTATGTATGCATGATACTGATGCATATACATCCTAAGGATAGGATAATGTCATGAATGCATTATGTGCATAAGATGTTAAGGGTAGAAGAATGATTGAATGCAACACATGCATAATATGTTAAAGGTGATGAATGATTGAATGTATCATGCTGAGGGTAGAAAACTGTAGAATGCATCGTGTATGCACGAATCATATGATCTACCAACTAACCATGATATGTGAAAATGCTTTTTTTTTTTTTTTTTTTTTTTTTTTTTTTTTTAATGATGATGTAAATGATATCAACTTACATGATGGAATGGATGATTTGTGAAAACAAATGCTTAATCAAAAATGACTTTTGTGTTATTGAAGTGACCACTCTTGCTTAAGTTCATTGATTTTATCAGCCAATACTTAGCAGAGAATCAAATAAAAAATAATGGTGTCGTTATCAGGATTTTTTTTTTTTTTTTTTTGAATGCTTTCTTTCACCTGAGAGAAATTAAATGTGTCAGTCCTAGATCACCCAACCATATTGAACAATGTGGGTTGTTGGATAGATTCTCATGAGCTAGATTAGAGAACTTATCAAAAGTAATTGATAATGTTGAACATCTTCTGATTAAACTGCTTCATAAATTAACCTTGTAATGAACAAGAATGTTGGAGTACAAGATAGTGAATTTAGATTTGAAATACGAGATGACAGTCAGTCAATATTGGAATTTTTGGCGCAAATGCAGGAAGAAATGCGAAAAAGATGTAGTACTCGCATGTTTTCCGAAGATTTCTTGGACAATAAGAGATTGAAAATGTCTTTTCACATTTGAGTGAGAAATTGGAAATTGGTTAGATGGAAAGATGAGCGATATGACTCCATTTCCTCGGACAAGGGTTTTGAGAGCTAAAAGTAGCTTCTTAAGAAATTCTCATTTTCCTTTGAGTAAGCTCGAGATCTTTGATGATATTTGATCTAGCGTGGCAAAGGCGTAGGCTTTGCCCCATTATTGATGATGTGTGACTAAGATACCCCTAGCTTGGCTAGACGTAACCTCTTGATCTACTGATTGCACCAATTTTATTTATTTATTTTTTTATATTTTTTTTTTTTGGAATGATGCAATAAAATGCCCCAACTTGATGATGATTTCGCTCTATTTGCGGCAAAGACGTGGTTGCCCCAGTGTTCATGATATTGATCCAGCGTGGCGAAGACGTAGGCTTTGCCCCCGTATTGATGGCGTTCAAATGAGACACTTCAAGATTTGTGAGATGTAGCTTTTTGATCAATTAATTGCACCAATTTTTTTTTTTTTTTTTTTTGAGACATGATGCAATAACGTGTTCCAACTTGTAGACGGTGGCTTCGCTCTATTTGTGGCAAAGACGTGGGCTTTGCCCCAGTGTCGCAAAGACGAGGGTTTTGCCCCAGTTTTGCTGATGTCAAACAAGCTTTGTGAGATGTAGCTTCTTGATCAATTGATTGCACCAATCTCTTTTTGAGACATGATGCAATAACGTGTTCCAACTTGTAGACGGTGGCTTCGCTCTATTTTTGGCAAAGACATGGGCTTTGCCCCAGTGATGCAAAGACGAGGGCTTTGCCCCAGTTTTGCTGATGTCCAACAAGCTTTGTGAGATGTAGCTTCTTGATCAAATGATTGCACCAATCTTTTTTTTTTTTTTTTTTTTTTTGAATGAAAGGTGCAATAAGATGCTCAAGCTTTGACGATGACTTCGCTCTATTGTGGCAAAGACGTGTGCTTTGCCCCAATGCTGCAAAGACGAAGGCTTTGCCCCAGTCTATGATAATGCTCCAGCGTGTGGCAAAGGCGTAGGCTTTGCCCCAGTGTTGCGAAGATGAGATCCAGCGTGACTCAGACATATGCTTTATCCTGATGTGGCAAAGGCGAAGCCTTTGCCCCAACTTATCGATTTACCGCGGAGACCTTTCAGCATCTTCAAGATGTGGCTTTTATTGCATCATCCTCGGTTTTTTTTTTTTTTTTTTTTTACGGTGCAACCAGACTCTGATGTCACTCTAGCACACATTCTCTATCATTTTTTTATCCACACTCCTTGTGATGATGTTAACTCCGAGCAAAAACTCATTTAAGACTTTGATATAGTTTCTCAAATTACTAACTATCCAGCTCTCAAAAACAACATCCTTAGTCTTGGAATCAATTTATAATCGGGGAAAGAGATAGATCAAAGAATGGGAAAAAGGAGAATGAATTTAAAAGATGAAGCTCAAATAGTTGTACATGAGAAATTACAAGTCTTAATTATGAAGCAGTAAATCACAAGCATTCAACATTATTTTATTACATCTGAAGCTCTCCTGGTAACTTCTGGTGGATAATTTTGAGGGGTTCGCCACATAATTGGGTGTGACATGCTTAGCAAAAGGCTTGATGGGTAGAAAACTGTAGAGACACCGTGTAGATGGTGAAATTACCCAGATATTTTACGGTAGATCTACAAATTGATTAGATTGCCTCAAAATTATGTGTGGCATGTAGGTACAAGGTTTTATAGTAAGTAATTTTGAACAGTCACTGCAAGATGGGCTTGCTCCAGTGTGATAATTAGAACACTACTTAGTGGGTTATGATGGTATGATTTTTAGCACATGAAGGATAACGAAGGTCAAAATAAAGTTCCTCTTGAAATGGAGTTCAACTTAAAGCTTGAGAGGAGTTTTTGAAAAGGTGATGAAATGGTCGAGATCTGACAAATTTCTCAATAGAAGAGCAAGGGAAAGCAACCATTTTATTATTATTTTTTTTTATTTTTTTTTTTTTTAAATGATGAAACACAATGATTTGATCCTTAATTCTTGTTAAGGTTTCAACTGATAAGAACAATTAAAGCAATCACAAGAATGATCAAGTAAACACACAAAAGACTTTTTTGATTTTTTTATTTGATGCATGAGATTTTTAATTTCAAAATATGCACGAGATGCAATTATTGAAAGACATGATTATTTTTATATGCAAAATGAGACGATGCATGAAAATATTGTCACATGCGATTTTATGCAATTAAGAACAAATGAAATCTTTGAACGAATTGTCATGCGAAATGTGATAATGCATGCCTGAATGACATGATGTAATGCAACTGATTTTTTTGTTTGATTTTTCGGCTTTCTATGCAAGATGAAACAACAAATATTTTTTTGTTTTTTGTTTGTGAAAATGCATGAACAATTTTTATGATGTGATGACGTGGTGTTATGCAACGATTTTGATTTTTTTCTTATCATGCAAAAATGAATCGACGCATGCATGGACACCCTTTTTTATTTTATGCATAATGTTATGCAAAATGTTTTTTTTTTTTATTTTTATGACTTGACATGTCAGATGAGCTAACGAATGCACAATGTTATGCAAATGATTAATTATTTGTGACTTGTCATGCAACATAAATTAATGCATTTTTCTTTATTTTTTCTTTATGTGTGAATTTTTATGTATGCATTTTTTTTAGATTCTATGTATGTCATGCAAAAATGAAATAATGCATGCATGAACACTTTCTATGATGCATATGATTTATTTTTTTTCAGGCAAATGAGCTAATGCCGATATATTTTTTATGATATGATGATTTTTGGTGCATGTACAAAGATGGTACGATGCAACGAATGATGAAATGTTATGACTTCTCGTTCAAATGAGAAAATGCATGAACTTCTTTTATGATGTGATGATGTGATGAACTTTGATGCATGCTTAATGAATTAACAATGCATGGACATTCTTTGTGAATGCATGATGATATGCAACTGAATGTTAATTCGACATGCAAAATGATATGATGAATGAACATTTTTTTATTATGCATGATGATATGCGATTGAATAATAAACAAATGATCAAATAACATGCAAAATGAATTTATAATGCATTGACATTTTTTTTAATATGCATGCTGATATGCAATTAAATGATTCGACATGCAAAATGATTTTATGATGCATGAACGCATTTTTTGTGAATGCATGATAATATGCAATTGAACGATTCGACATGCAAAAATGATATGATGCATGAACATTTTTTTTTATGTTTTATGGCTTGCGCAAAATAAGATAATGCATGAATGAATGTTTTTATTACGCGTGTACGTGTGAAATGACACCATGCAATATGAGATTATTTTTTGACATGCAAAATGCAAGAATTGATATTTTTTATTACACGTGCACGTGTGCAATGACACCATGCAGGATGAAATGATTTCTTTGACATGCAAAATGCATGAATTGATGTTTTTATTCACACGTGCACGTGTGAAATGACACAATGCAATGTGAAATTATTTTGATATGCAAAATGCATGAGAAGATGCTTTTATTACCGTGCACGTGTGAAATGACACCATGCAATGTGAAATGATTTTTTTGACATGCAAAATGCATGAGAAGATTCTTTTATTATGTGTGTACATGTGAAATGACACAATGCAATATGAGATTATTTTGACATGAAAAATGCATGAGAAGATGCTTTCATTACCGTGCACGTGTGAAATGACACCATGCAATGTGAAATAATTTTTTTGACATGCAAAATGCATGAGAAGATGCTTTTATTATGTGTGCGCGTGTGAAATGACATAATGCAATTGATGAACTGATTTTCTGTGATTTTATGCATGAAATGATGCATGAACATTTTTTTTTTATGCAAAATGATTTTTAACATGTATGAATACACATTTTATTATGCATAAGTAAAATGACACTATGCAATTAGGATAATGCCCGTGATGCATGATTTTTTTTTTTTTTTTTTTTTATATATGCATATGCAAATGATGGATGAGAAGCGAAGAATTTTTTTGGAATGATCGGTTTTTATACATGCAATTGATTTATTTTTTAGATTTTGTGTATGTCATGCAAAAATGAAACAATTCATGAATTTTTACTTATGCATGAATGATGAAATGAGACTCGATTTTTTTTGCGATGCATAAACGAGATGCAATTAACGAAAAAGACTTGTTTTTTTGTTTTTTTGTTTTTTTTTTTTTGCACGTCTCTAAACACTGAACGAAAGACTTTATTTGGATGAGAACGCGATAACTCGTAAAAAAAAAATACATGATCCTTAAATTTTTTTTATTTATTTATTTTTAAAAAAAAAAAAACGACGTGTAGAACGAATATCACTAGAAGAAAATTTTCTGAAAACGAAAAAATGAAAAATGAACGAAGACTTTTCGTGCGCCTTTACGGGGGCAGGTTACATCCTCCCGCAGGTCGACATTACTCGACTCTCCATTCTAAAACCTAAACAAAGAGGTCCCCAATCATAATTGAATGCTAAAAATTAGCAAACGAATTAATTTGAACGTGAAGCTTTCGTGCGCCATACAAGGGCGATTATATCCCTTTGAAGGTCTACATTACTCGATTATCTGTTCTAAACCTCAGGGGGACGACTCGATAATTTTTTGTAAAAAATCAAAATAAAACACATATAATGAAATCAACACACGCAGCTTAAATATGTGAATGAAACACGCAATATGATACAAGCACGAGAATCAAACATGCGACAAAGTAGGTGTATTCTAAAATTCAGAGTTTGGACAATTAACGGTTAACCCTAGGATGTATATGGGTGTGGTTTAGGTTCTAACAATCCTAGAAAAACGGTCCCCGAGCTTTCAAACTGATTAAACAGCGTGGATAGCTCGAGTGGAGAATTTCATGCACCTGCACGAGAACCGAAGTTCCACGAAGGTCACACTACTCAATCTCCGAATCTAATCCTAAATGGTAGAGCCCGGGTAGGAGGCTCGTGAACAAGTGTGTGAAATGCATGATAATGCAAACAATTTAAATTAAAACAATGCATAACAACGAAAATAATAAACATGATGTGAGGGTAGGGTTCTAAACATAAGCATAAAGACCCCCAAATTAATTTGAAAGCTAAAGATTAACTAACGAATTAATCTGAGCGAGAATCTTTCGTGCGCCTATACAGGGGCAATTATATCCCCTTGAAGGTCGACATTACTCGATTCTCAATTCTAATCCTAAGAGGTAGAGCCCGGGTAGGAGGCTCGTGAACGTGTGTGAAATGCATGCTAATACAATAAACAGTAAATTGCGAGAATAACAAAAATAAAAACCCGACGTGAGAGAAGCAACACAAAACATACAGATAAATAAACGACGATCGGCTCTAGAATGCACATGAGTGTGGTTTAGGTTCTAAACAATCCTAGAAAAACGGTCCCCGAGCTTTCCAACTGATTAAACAGCGTGGATAGCTCGAGTGGAGAATTTCATGCGCCTGCACGAGAACCGAAGTTCCACGAAGGTCACACTACTCAATCTCCGAATCTAATCCTAAAGGGTAGAGCCCGGGTAGGAGGCTCGTGAACGTGTGTGCGAAATGCATGATAATGTAAACAATTTAAATTACGATAAATGAAATAATTTAAATAAAACAATGCATAACAACGCAATGAATTAAATAATAAACATGATGTGAGGGTAATGCTCTAAATCTAAGAATAAAGGCCCCCAAATTAATTTGAGAGCTAAAGATTAGCCAACGAATTAATCTGAGCGAGAATCTTTCGTGCGCCTATAGAGGGGCAATTATATTCCCTTGAAGGTCGACATTACTCGATTCTCAAATCTAATCCTAAAAGGTAGAGCCCGGGTAAAAGGCTCGTGAACATGTGTGAAATGCATGCTAATGTGATAATAAGTAAATTAAAACCAAACAAGTTAATTAAGACAACATAATTCAATAAATAAATAAAACAAACAAGGACCAAAAAGGAAAAAATCAGATAAACAAAAGATAACATGCAATGACCTAGACCCACTAAAAAGTCCCCAGTGGAGTCGCCATGCTGTCGCAACGTTTTTGCGACGCGAAGCGACCGACAACCTTCCTGTTAAACAGGGGTTTTCACAAAAAATGGAGTCGTCACCAATCATTTAGGGTGTGATTGGTCACCTTAAAAATACGATCTACGAAGTAAAAAGACGAGGTTCGGGGGTCGGTTGAGTGTAGGGAAGATGCTAGCACCCTACAACATCCTGTTTAAAAACGATAGCCAAAACGTTTTATCCTAATTATCTAGCTAATTTCAAATGGTCCCTAACGAATAAAATAAACAATTAAAAAATAAAACAATGTCTCAATTAATCATATCCTAACTTTAAAATAAAGTAGGGTTTTGATTTTGTGAGTGAGTTTATTGATTTCGCCATTAACGCCTTAATCCCGATACCGAGATCATAGAACTTTAAAAAATCATTTAGTAAAATTGTTTTGTTTCAAATTCAATTTGAAATTCGATGAAAATTTGAATTAAAATTGAAACAATTTTTGCTTTGAAAAACAAACCATTTTTTAAATTTAATTTAAAACATGATTTGAAATAACAATCTTTTATTTTTAAATAGTGAATCAAAATTCAATTTAAAAGCTCAATTTTAAAATCAAATGAAAACCCATTTTTAAAAAAAATGGCGTTCTTGTAATTAGCGCATAATGGCGGTAATGATAAATCCTCAAAAATAGGGAAACCCTATTTATCCTGGGATTTCAATAAAATTAAAATACCCTCGAGATGAGAGGAACAGTCCTTCATCTCTCCCGGGGTTGTAAATTAAAATTAAAGTACCCTCGAGATGAAAGGAACAGTCCTTCATCTCTCTCGGGGTTTAAAAATTAATATTAAAATACTACACACAAACTAACGAGAAAGAAAATAACGAAATTAAAGTGATAATTAAATAAACGCGCAAGCTAATATAACCAAACCCGAAAACACACTTAAGAATTAAAAACGGAAACTAAATAAACCTGCAGGCCTATGCGATATAACCTAGGCATATAAACAGAAAAGCATATCAAGGTATATATCGAACATGCAGGGGTATATATGTGTTCAAATAGGGGTATATATCATATAGCAGGGGGTATATATGGGCACCAAAAGATCAGCCAAATACTTATAACAGGGGCAAACTAGTAATTTTACTAAAAAAACCTAATGTCGTTACCCAATGCGAGGAACAGCCGCCCATTCGTCAAGTTCTTCTTCTCCAAGGGGCTGCTGCCGCCGGAGCTTGGCGTGAGCGCCGCCGTTGGAGGGCTGAGCTTAGCCGGAGTTCGAGTTAGTCCACCGCACGTCGTTGACCCACTGCCGTCTGGGTTCGTTGTGAGCCGCCGTTGGAGGTTGAAGATGATGAGGGAGCTCCGTCGCCTGGTTCGAATCACCTGAACTGCCGTGCACGAGGTTCGTCTAGACTTGTGCGCCGTCGTCGTCTTTGTACGAGAGAAGAGCTCCGCCGCTGGTTCGTGGAGGTTGAAAGCTCGAATCGCCGTCGATCTGGTCTGCTCGAAAAAAGTAGAAGCTCCGCCGTCGAAGTTCAGATCCGTCTTCCCCTCACCGTCGTCTGGTTCAAGCTTACGTCGGAGAAGAAGAAGACGATACCGCAAGGTCGCCACCGTTTGTCCGAGATCAAAACCGGCGCTGAAATCGTGGAGCTCCACTCGCTCGCCTCCGTCTGGGTTCGAGCTTGATCTTCAAGGTTTGCTGCGCGCGGCCGGCTACTCCGCTATGGTTCAAGAGTGTCTGTCGCCGTCGTTGAGCTGGTTCAAGGTTGCTGGAAAAGACGAAGCTGACTCCACTCGCCATCGTTCGAAGATGAAGAAGATGAAACCGTGCAGTGCGCTGGTTCGAAGAGGATCGCCGCCATGCGCCGCCGTCGTCCTGACGGATCTCCGTCGTGGGCTTGCCGGGCCGCCGTCGTGCGCGGTGGTTCTCCACCGTGAGCCCGCTGCCCTGAACTCGCCGGAGTTGAGGTTGGGGTAGATGGAATGGGGAAGAAGATGATGAATAGTAGGAGAGAGGGAAAATGATTTTTTATTGGTTTTTTTGGGATCCTCCCACAATTTGTCTTATCCTCCTCTCTTTTTGGCTCCCCCTTCCCTTTCTATTTATAGCCATCAAATTAGGTCACCTTCCAAATGGCCATAAACCCTAAAATGAAATACCCAACCTCAAATAAAACCCTAAAATAAATCCTAAATTGGAACTCTAAACCCACAACTTAAAATAAAGCGCTAAATTGGAGTCTCCAGACCGAGACACCACCCTAAAACAAGAAAACCTAAAATTTAACACTAAACCCTCAAGCAAAAACCCTGAACTAAAAACCCTAAAATAAAAACGTTGAGCTGGAATCCCGAGACACGAAACTCTAAAACAATAAACCCTAAGCCGGAATCCCGAACTAGAAACCTGGACGCCTGAACGATCCACTAACGAAAGACAAATCTGGTGATTTTCTCGAAAACTCCGAAAATAACAAGAAAATGACGAAATTAAAGAAAAACTAAAAAATACTTAAAATTAAGTGAAAAAACATAAAACGACGTGAAAAATCCAAAATGATGATAAATAAGGTCGGACGAAATACGGTGTCAACACTTATAGGATACACTGACTCTGATTTTCAAACCGATAAGGATTCGAGGAAATCCACATCGGGATCAGTGTTCAATCTTAACGGAGGAAAAATAGTATGGAGGAGTATAAAGCAAGATTGTATTGCTGACTCCACCATGGAAGTTGAGTATGTTGCGGTTTGCGAAGCTGTGAAAGAAGTTGTATGGCTTAGGAAGTTCTTGACAGATTTGGAAGTTGTTCCAAATATGAATTTTCCTATCACACTTTATTGTGATAATACTGGTGTTGTGGCAAATTCCAGAGAACCAAGAAGCCATAAGCGTGGAAAGCACATTGAGCGGAAATATCATCTCATCAGAGAGATAGTGCATCGAGGAGACGTGATCGTTATGCATATCGCCTCAGAGCACAATATTGTTGATCTGTTTACAAAGTTCCTCACGGCTAAAGTGTTCGAGGGGCACCTAGTGAGTCCAGGACTGCGAGTTGTACAGTAGGACAGTGGAAGAAAAGTCATGGATGTATTTGATATTCCAGATTTTCTCATCCAGCATGTAATACTCCACTGATGTTTTAGTCCAAGTGGGAGTTTGTTGGGTTTTATGTCCTAAAACTCGTGGTTTCTAAACTGAATGTATATAATATTTTGCAATAAAGTTGTTATTGAAATTTATTCAGTAAAGTTGTTATTGAATAAAGTGAATTGTGTTTACTTTTAACCTAACTCAAATAAACAAAGAACACATGGCTATAGATTGTATACTTGAACTTCATGTGTGACATGATTGTGGATCAAGTTCAAGTAATAGCCAGAACGATTTATAGTATAGGGATAAGGATGGGTACCTTATCTTAGGGACACTATTGGACGCGACCCGCTTTGCATAGTACAAACAATGTGATATGAAATCGTTCATGTGGAGACATGCGAGTGGGGGCGTCCTGTGCAATGAGCTTGCATAAGACTGAATCGCGAAACAAGTCGCTCTTTCTTTATAACTCTGTTTACTATAAAGACCGACTTTATCATATGATGACTTAGGTAACTCGATCTGAATCCTGAGCACACTATGAACTCCTGTTTATTCGGACTTATCTTTTGACTTGTATGGGTGAGAGTGGCCCGAGATCGCCGACTCAATAAACCTACCATTTTGGGGATAAGACCGGGTAGGTAGCTGGGAACATTGTCCTGCGAGATGGAATTCACTCCTACCCGCCTTGAGGGATTAGTAGAGAGGTTGTTCCCTTAAGTGCTGACTCCGGGTTTTGACCTAGGGATTTCACCCTCTCATTGGCCCGAAAGAGACTTGGTATAGTGATGAGATCACATACCAATCAGTTTGGTGGTTGTACCACAAACCAATAGTTTATAAGAGGATCAGTGGGACTTAAGGAACAAGATGTAATTATAGGGGTAAAACGGTTATTTTGACCCAACTGTAATTACGAACGACCTGTGAAGGATCGACTTACTGATGATGGTTATATCAAGAGGACATAAATATATCTACGGTGAGGAGAGTGCAACCCTTGGACTTTAGTGGAGTCTCTGGGGTTAAGGAATGTTGGTTAGCTTGCCTAAAGAGTTTGGCCGGTTAATCTCGTATCGTTGGAGCTCATGATCTGTAGGTTCTTTAGGTTCTCCTGGATAGCTCAAATTAAGTCGTGTAACAATATGAGAGAAAAAGAATTTGAATTTATTCAAATTCGTTTTTGGAAGAATGATAGACATATTTAAATATGATTATAAATATGGGATCGGTCGAAAACATGAATATGGATTCATGTGTGATGATTCGGTTTAAGAAACCGGGATTAGTCTTATTATTTAATTAATATTTGATATTGAATTAAATAATAATATTAATTAATTAAAAAGTTTAATTAATTAAAATTTATTTTGTTTATTAAAATTAATTTTAAAATGACAAAATAATACAAGTGGATTTATCCAAGTTAAGTGGGTTTATCCAAGTTAAGTGGGTTTATCCAAGTTTAGTAAGTGGATTGTGAATCACTAACTACATGCATAAACTCATCAAGTGTTGAACACTTGTGTGAAGACTAATTCATCCATTTTGAGGTGTCATGCTAAGCAAAGAGTTTGTTGCATGTGAATGACCTATAAATTGGGTGACGTTCAAATGGTTTAAGATTGATGATGTTTGAGTTTTGTTAGAAGCTTTGATTGTGTGACAATTCTCCTTCAAAACTCTCATCACAAAGATCTCTTCTCTATCCATCTCTTATTCCATTTTTTCTCTTGTAAATGAGTCACACCACTCCGTTGCTCGACCCGAGGATAGCGGGACTACCGGAGGTGGTCCTCAAAGCGTTCGAGAGAAGGTTCGTAGAGTTTGTGAGAAGATTCGAGCATCGGGATTAGAAGATATTAGAACTACAAGAGGTATGTGTTCTAATTTCTTTAATTTCCAAGTTTTGAGCATGTTTCTAGTTTAGCTAAATTGATGAAATTAGAGTGTCAATGATCCGACTCGCTTCTGCTGCGCTACATGCGCTCATCATTACCTACTATTAGTGATAACAAAGTGTTGCATGATTTTTATATTTATAGTTGATGGAGAAATTAAAGAGAAATTATTTTGCGATGTTATGCCATTTTGATCATATTCCATCAGATTGCAAAGTTTTACATGATTGTATGCATATTCTTGAGAAAGAGAGTAGTGATACTATAAATGAAATAATATGTGAAACCATGAATGAAACTCCAATGTCCATTGGTAAAATAGAGTTACAAGAATGTTTCCTTATTCTTGAGATTAGTGAGATGGAAGAGAAAGCTTGTGATCCTATGCATGTTCTTCCCAGTTTATTAGATAACAAAGTACCATATATCGATGTTTGTGAATTAAAAGAAAATAAAGATAGTAAGGACCAACCTATTTTGCCTTACAAGCCAAATCTAATGGAAATATTGTATAAGAATCCTTACTATCATCATATTTGTTGGGTTTTATGTCCTAAAACTCGTAGTTTGTAAACTGTTTGAATGTATATATTATATTTCAATAAAGTTGTTATTGAATTTTAGTGAATTGTGTTTGTATTAACCTATACCAATAACTAACACCCATGGCGATAGTGTGAGTACTTGAACTTCATGTGTGACATGAATGTGAATCAAGTTCAAGTAGACAGCCAAAATTGGTCTATAGTATAGGGATAAGGTTGGGTACCTTATCCTGGGGACACTATTGGACGCGGCTCACTTTGTATAGTACAAAACGATGTGATTCGAATCGTTTCATGTAGAGACATGTGAGTGAGGGCGTCCTGTGCAATGAGTTTGCACAAGACCGAACCAGAAATAAAATCGCTCTTTCTTTATAACACCGTTTACTGTAAAGACCGGTTTATTCTTATGATGACTTAGGTAACTCGATCTCAATCCTGAGCTTACTATGAACTCCTGTTTATTCAACCTTATCCTTTGATTTGTACGGGTGAGAGTGGCCAGATCGCCGACTCAATAAGCCTACCATCTTGGGGATAAGATCGAATAAGTGGCTGGGGACATAGTTGTGCGAGATGGAATTCACTCCTACCCGCTTTAAGGGTTAGTAGAGAGGTTGTTCCCTTAAGTGCTGACTCCAGGTCTTGAACAATGGGCCCATCCTCTCCTGATCAGGGAGGAATCTGATTTGATGGTTGGACCACAAATCAATTGTTCATTAGAGGTGTCAGTGGTACTTAAGGAACAAGATATAATACAAGGGTTAAACGGTATAAATGACCCGTTGTGATTATGAACGACCTGTGAAGGATCGACTTACTGATGATAGTTATATCAACAGGACACAATATATCTACAGTGAGGAGAGTGCAGCCTTTGGACTTTAGTGGAGTCTCCGGGGGTTAACGAATGTTGGTTAGTTCGGTTGAAAGTGTTTTGACCGGATAATCTCGTATCGTTGGAGCTCATGATCTGTAGGTCCTTACGGTTCTCCTGGCTAGCTCGGATAAAGCCGTGAAACAATATAAAAGAAAAGAAAAGAATTTGAATCGTTCAAATTCGGGTTTGTGGAAGAAGGATAGACATATTTAAATATGATTTAAATATGATTTAAATATGGACATATTTAAATATGATTTAAATATGAGATTGGTCTGAAAACATGAATAGGATTCATGTGCAAAAAGTCGGTTTTCAGAAAACCGGGTTTAATTATATTATTTAATTAATATTTGATATTGAATTAAATAATATTAATTATATATATATATATATATATTTTTATTAATTAAAAACTTTAATTAATAAAATAATAATTATTATTTTTAATAATAATAATATATAAATATATATATATATATATATATACATGTGTCTTACATGCAAGCATGTAAGACACATGTAAGGTATATATATATATACAGAGTATATATTTCGTTAGATCAATTAAAAAAAAAAAAAAAAAAAAAAAAAAAAAAAACAAACAAAATCCATTTTCTCAGTGGGTTTTGGGGTTGTCAAATTGAGAAATGAAATGTGATTTCATTTTTTCTTCAATTTCCTCCGTCTTCTTCTTCTCGGCAGCTCTCTGTTTTTTAAAAAAAAGTTTTTATTCAGTGGAGCTTCTTCCTCCGTTTCTTTTGTAAAAGGAGTCCCACTACTCCGTTTCTCGGCCCGAGGATAGCGGGATTACCGTGGGTGGTCCACGAAGGTTTCGTGAGAAGGCTCGGTGAGCTCGTGAGGAGCTTCTGGCGGTGAAATTGAAGAAATTCGAACGATAAGGGTATGTGTTCTAATTTCTCTTTTTCATTGCTTTTGCATGTTTCCGTTTTGTTTAAATTGATGAAATTAGAGTGTCTATGATCCAAATCGCTTCCGCTGCGTTCCATCAACGCTCCATCAATTGGTATCAGAGCGTTTTTGGCCACTCAATTTCAATCAATTTAAGTTATGGTGGGTTTTATTTAGAAATTGTTTCTGAATGGATATCTAAAGTGAATATCGATTTTGGCATAGTTTCTTTTTTATTTTCATTATTTGTAATTTCCCGAGAATGTATGGGCTTTAATGCATGCTAAAGAGTCTGTATTTTTAGAGTCATTAGAGTCCATATAGGTTTCTTTGTGAAAGAAGTTTGAGTTTGAAACTCGCCGAAATGTTCGGTGTAAGTTCAAACTCATTCTGGGCAATACAAGGAGAAATTCGAAGAAAATTTGGCCGAAGCGTTCGGAGGAAACAAGTTGGTCAAAGGCGGTGCGAAGAGTTCGAAGTCCGCTCAAGGCGTAGCTTGTTGATCAAACTTGTAATAAATTAGTTATTGCTTGATAAATGCCAAAATCGATCCACTTTAGTGTGTTTAATTAATTATGCATTGCGAATGTATGTTTTAATTAAATTCCATGTTTGTATGTGCATAACGTATGCCATATAGATTTAAAATCCCACCGTAGGAAGCATGCTTCATGCATTGAAAATATGTTATAAGTGTTATAATATATCGTATGCATATTTGGCAATTCATGAATTTTGATATAAAAGTTATATTAATTCATGAATTAGTTGTTGTTAGTTCAATAGAATAATTGATATAAGTGTTATATTAATTATGAAATTGAATGTACAACATAGGTTGTCCTATTTTTATGCACATGGTATGTTATAAGTGTTATAATATATAGGATGCATGTTTATTCATGAGTATTAATATAAGAGTTATATTAATTCATGAATTAGATGTTGTTTGCTT
Source organism: Herpetospermum pedunculosum (assembly GCA_028017165.1). NCBI lineage: Eukaryota > Viridiplantae > Streptophyta > Magnoliopsida > Cucurbitales > Cucurbitaceae > Herpetospermum > Herpetospermum pedunculosum. Next base: position 54,199,602 of record CM051529.1, read on the forward strand.
AATAGAATAATTGATATAAGTGTTATATTAATTATGAAATTAAACATCCAACATTAGATGCATTTTGTTTGTTATAAGTGTTATAATGTATAGGATGCATGCTTAATTCAGAGTATTGATATAAGTGTTATATTGATTATGAATTAAGAGTTGAATGTTTAAGAGCATAATTGATATAAGTGTTCTATTGATTATGAAATTAAATATTCAACTTGTCGTGCCTTAGTGATGCATGTTTGAGAAGCATGTAGAAGTTTGTTGTAGTAAGTCTTAGTTTTGCAAAGCGTTGTAAAATTGGCATAGACTTTTAAAATCTATAACAAAGACAAAGGCATGCTCACTTAGGGTTGAATGTATCGTTCTGTTTCATTAGATGAATAGGTCGATATCTTGTAAATGCTAAGGTTACAAGAAACTCACCCGGGGACATCCTGTTCGAGGTTGGAGGTATTTAAGCTGACGGTTTACGGAACACCTCCTACCTGGGGACCATCCGGTACTTGAGTAAAGTTAACTCGGCTTTATGAGCATGCGTGAGTGGTGTGAGGTAATAAAGTGTTTATCACCTAGACATCATAGGTAAAAGTTTGTTTTACCTAGACTTAGGTCTTATTGTCTTAGCCGGATAATGCCTGAGTAATTTACCCATTCCGTCTTAAAATACTTAGTAGAGGTGTTGAGAAGGTATATATGATATGTCCCTCTCCTCCTACGTTCTCTGTCAAGTTCACACCGTGAGAATTATGCTCGGCCTCGTGATGTCAATAGGGCATCCCCATTCGGATGGTATTTGCATAATTCAAGAGCAAGGTGAATGGAGAAAGTATTTATAGTAAGTGGGAGAAGGAAGTATGTCAATACATCCTGCGGTCTCCTCCATTGGATTGAACCGTGAGATTCCTATGTTCTGCCTGCTAGGTGCCCACAAGAGGTACCGATCCATTCGGAGGGCCGTTTCATAGGAATCGGAACATCTCAATCACCATTTATGGATAAAGAAACATAGAGCCATTCCCAACTTTGACATTTCCATTCGGTTGCATCGTTGGGGCCGCCCTATGAATTCTAAAAATTGAGGGTCACACTTACGAGATTTGCTAAGGAGTTAGTAAATCTTGACCAAACAGCGATAACTGAGATGCTATAGGAATATGAGATATTCTGGTATTAGCATTTAGTCAAGAATGTCTTGATTCAGTGAAGGAATGCTTGACTGCCCCTCGGTAGCGACCATTCTGACCCACTGAAGTATCGTTGCAGTTTAATAATGAGTTTTGGGTACATTATTATTCTTTGCTAAATTCTTGATTGGTGTGTAAATTAGGTTAAAACTTTTTCACTAATATTTTATTCATTCTCTTTTCAGCATGTCTAGCTCTTAAATTCACTTACTAGCTTCCAATAAGTTAACGGGCGATAACTACGCGACCTGGAAATCGAACTTGAATACGATTCTCGTTCTAGATGATCTCAGGTTCGTCTTATTAGAGGATTGTCCTCCCCCTCCTAGCTCGGATGCGACTCGAACTGTTCGAGAAGCATATGATAGATGGACAAGGGCTAATGATAAAGCCCGAGTCTATATCTTAGCCAGCATATCTAATGTGTTAGCTAAGAAGCACGAGGATATGGTTTCTGCTAAAGAAATCATGTCTTCATTACAGGCGATGTTTGGACTACCGTCCTCATCGGTCTGTCATGAAGCCCTCAAATACGTTTACAACTCTCGCATGAAGGAGGGTACCTCAGTTAGGGAGTGTTGCGTGCTCAATGTGTAAAGATAATTATGCAAAAGTGTAGAGAGAGCACTTAGAACATGCAAGCATACATGGTCTCACAGCAAGTAGTAAGTATATTTCATTCGTTTTTTCCACAGAGACTCATTTTTAGCTATTCGCGAAGTGTGATTGTTAAGAAAGATGGGATGAATTTGATGGGGTAAAATTGGTTTTTAATTATCTAATTTTTGCTGAATGTATAAAGGGATATAACATAAACAAATGCAAGTTGAAATTAGATGCAAAGGACAAGAGATGGAATTAATAAACGAGGAAGAAAACAGCTAAACAGAATGGTAAAATGGCAGAATTGCGAGGACCGCAATGTTACCGCAATTAATTGACAGCGAAAGTGTGTAAATGGGTGAATTAAGGGCTACTAATGACTATCCTATAGGCACTTTATTACGATTCTCAAGCTTTGGATCAACTCTCTATACATCAAACTCACTCTATCTCAAGTATCGTCCGATTCCATGCATTAGAGTCTTAAGTTTACTCGACTTCAAAGTAAGGTCTTAAGCATCTTGTTAAAACAGGAATGTTTAGTTTGTACTAGGGAAACGCCTATTCCTAGGCCGTTTCCTGATTACCATGAAAGGCTAGCATGATTATATGACTCTGAACTCTTACTCCTTCCAGAGGTTAGGAGTTCTTTGGACAAAATGGATGGCCAATCGAAATTGCCCGTGGGATGAAGCTTACATACAATCAATGTTCGAGTGTTAATCTGCCTACTTGATTCACGTTTTTTAGCCTATAGTTCTGTCATTAGCATGCCCCTAAGTGACTTAGCTACTCATGGATATATAGAGAACAGAGATGGCAGATAAGATAGACATGCTTAGAAGGGAAATGTGCTTAAAACAGTAAGCCAAACCCGTAGCAGAAGATGGGAAATGAGAAATGCAGAAATGAACTTTAATTACTGAAATTGTTTGTTGAACAGATAAAAGCTGTAAAGTAAATAGCAACAAGACAGAAAGCAACGAAATAAACTAATCTAGCTACTTAGGAAAAGAACAGCACGAAGCAGAATGTAAAACAGACGAGAAAGACAGAAAAACAGTAAAGAGTTGCTGGAAAACTTCGTGGCAGTCGCCTCGAATGAAGGGGATGAAAGATCAGCCTTGCTTGGATGAATCCAATCGAGAGAGAAGAAGAATCTTCTCTCCTTCCTATCAGATTATCGATTCCAACAGCTGAGACTCTCACTCCAACAGACGGCAAAGGAAAACAGATGGAAATGGTGGACTGCGAGAAGACTTCTGCGCTTCGAGTGATGATCAAACCTCCGACTTTGACCCCCTTTTATAGTAGTTTGCAGGTGCGTTTGGGCCAAGGAGAACCATCAATCTTCAACGTCGTATATCAGAATGGATGGAGGAGAAAGAATGAATCCCTGAAATTACGGCAATTAACAGAAAAAGATCAGTCAACTTACGGTTTTCACTTGAATAATTGCGGCCTCAGCAATGTTTTCGCAATTCATTCGCAATGCTCATTTTTTCATTCTTTTCCTTCGGTTTTCAACCCTTTTTCTACCTATTGTACATAAGTCCTATATTAGCTACCTTCTTCTAATTCTCATATTAAAGCATAGGTTTAGGCTAAATGCTAACAAAAACACCTAAATGTGTACATCTTCTTAAGCTAAATGGGTCCTAAATAAGTCACTTTCAGAGACTTAACACACCCCCAAACTTAAGGCTTTGCTTGTCCTCAAGCATACTAAGGACTTACTTAGGCTGCTGTTTTATCTTCTTTAACTACTTACCGACTCCCCTATATCCCTATCTCTAGCAGTGCTGTCCTGTGACACACTTCTAAGTTTAGAATTAACCTCTTATCAAGCTTCTTCTGACTTCACCTGCCTACTATACCTGCTGGTTTTGTTAACCCCCTACTATTTGATCTAACTACTTTTATGATATCATGCCACTATCCCTAAGGTTTCAAATTCTACCAAGCTTTACTCCAGACTCAGTACATGCTTCTAGCTTAACTTTTAATGTGCCTAGGATTCCTTAGAGTCATGCCAGTCTTAGTATTAACAGTGACAGTGGTACTTTTAGAGAACAACCTAAGCCCTGGCATCACTACATTGGATATACATTCATCTCCCTAGACAAACCTAAAAGCTACAACCTTGTGCTTAGCTCATTAAGGATCAGAGTTCTTTTTACATAGGACATCTAAGCCACAAGATTATAACTCCTAAGCATACATTCTTCTTCCCTATTTCTCCCTTTTTTACTTCGGTGGAGTCTCTCCTTGGGTTGCCTTTTGATGCAATGCCACTTGTGGTTTACACACTTGGCACTGATTACTCAGCAACTTGAGAGAGACTCCCCTCTTTATTCTATTTTTCACTTTTTCTATTTATCACAAATTTTTTTTTCTTAGGAGAAGAAGAATGCTTATGTCCTAAGGAAGAGAGGAATGTTCCTAAGCCTAGGGTGGCTTCCCCCAAACTTCAACTACTCATTGTCCCTAATGAGTGTCTGAGGTGGCACACCCCCAAACTTGTCCTAGAAGCATCTAGTCTAAAGTAAAACAAAGAGAATCTAAAAATCCTAGGCATAGGCAAAACATTCTAAAAGCAATTATTCCAACAGCAGAAAATTTGAACATAACAGACAGTTTTTAAGGACTTACGGTTTATGCATGCTGAGCACTATTCAGAGGCAAATTTAAACTATCAAAGCGTGTCCTATGACACTCATCCAGCATGCTTTAAGATCAGCTATATAAGGTAGTCATGCTAGCAGCAAAAGATAGAATATAACAGATCATAGCCTAACTAAACAGACAGTCCAAAACATGCAATCAGTCACAAAAATTGCGGGAACCGCAATTATTTCGCAATTCAATCCGGGCAGATTTAACATTGATTCAGGCCCCTAGCATGCTTTTTCCTGTTACTCATGCCTCCTAAAAATAAAACTAAACTATCCTACCTATTCAGCTAACATCAGACTAAACTAAGCAAAAGAAAAAACATAAAACTAAACATTAAAAACAGATCAAAAATTGAACAAAAAACAGCATAATGCACATTATCTATCAGAAAGCAGAAAAATTGTTTGTTTTTTCTAAGGGAACAGCAATACTCCCTTCAGTGCACTTCAAACCAGCACTCAATTCTCGTCATCCTCATCTGGTTGCCGTGGTCGTGGGGGCACCCATGGAGTTAGGAGATTAGTAGGGAAGTCCGGGAAGATGCACCCCAGCTGGTCTGCAACCTCCTTATCCCTCGCCTGCGCATAGTTGGCCCATTGAGCCATTCTCCTCTGCATGTCCATCAAGCAGGCCATGGATAGGGACTGTTCAGCAGCCAGCCTATCCAATTCAAACTCCATATTCCCCTTTCTTCTCAGCCTCAGGTTAGCAGGCAGCTCCAAATGGCCTGTGTAAGGCAGCTGCTGCTCCAAGCGCTCGGTGGGGACTCCTGCAAGCAAACATAGCTTGGTTATGGTATTAGGGAAAAACAAGGGTCCCTTACCCTTCTTTGCGCATTCAGCAATGGCAGCCGACATGATTTCCCCCACATTGACCGTGAGACCGCGCATGATGGCATAAACCAGCAGTGATCTACTCTGGTTGATTGTCGTCTCGTGTGTCACAGGGGACAGCTTCCTCCTCACAAAGGCAAACCAAACCGCTGCCTTTGCTGTCAGATTGGCACTCATTAAGGTGTGCCTCCCATTGCGTGAGACAGTCCACGCTGCTTCAGGCTGGCCAATTGTGCGAATGGCCTCTTCCAGCACGGCCTCAGTCGGCTCATCAACTATCCGTGCATAATCTGTGTGCGTTTGGCCCTTGAGACCAAAGGCTTCATTGATGGCCTTGGCTGAGAAATCAACTTCCACCCCTCTGACCACAGATAGGCCATCCTCAGGGCTGAGCACATTGGCGTAGAAATCGTACACCATGCTCGTGTAGGCTGGATTAGGCGGTCTGCAAAATTCCTCCCAGCCGTGGTTGATCACTCCTGCGCGCAAGAACTGCGGCAGGTCAGCGAGTCGGTCGAGGAAACCTTTCTCGTGCAACAGGTCTCTCTTCCTTAGCTCAGCCCCCCTGGATTCAGCATCAGACGAAACATACCTCACTGACTGAGGTTCGTCTTCAGGGTAGAGCTTAGCCTTCCCCTTGTCTGCTGGTTTGGATGATTCGGCAGCCTCCACCTTGAGGCGTTTGAGCGAAGGCTCAGTACTCTCTTTGTCCGCCGAGGGCACCTTCTTGGCCTTCTTTTTCTTCAACTTCTTGGCCTTGCCAATCGTGGCCTTCTTCTTCTTCTTGAGTCTGGCCTTGATATTGATCTGCTGGAGGCATGCCCCCAACGTTTCTTCCATAGAATCGTCCTGCTGTGCAGGCTCGGCAGGGCTATCTTCCCTCATAGGAGAGAAGACTTCGTCTTCCCCAGCATCTCCACTGCCTTGCGTGGACTCTTGATAATCCCCATAAGGGAATTCAGGATCAGGCCGTGGATAATTGTGCTCTGCTGATGGTGTCTGCGCAGAACTCAGTGGCGAAGATGGCAGCTCAGGACTCTGCGCTGCTGCAGGTGTCGGATCAGAACTCTGAGGTGCTGGGGACAACTCGGGGCTCTGTGCAGGCGGTGACGACTCTGCGCTTGGCACTGGTTCAGATGGGAGAGGGCTGCGCGCAGGTGATGCAGACGGCAACGAACCTTCTTTGGCTGACTCGTGGGATGCACGATCAGTTTCTTGACTCTCCACAGAGGGAGTCCTTGCGGTGCTTGGTTCGGCGGCTGTCTTGACACTCCACCGGCGTTTCTTGGGCGTGCCCACTGGCTCAGATGGTCCAGCAGGGATCTCAGTGACCACCCTCCACTTCTTCCTACGAATAGGAAGCTTGGGAAGAGGACCGGTGCGAACGGCACCATCGTCTGCAAGGGTGAGAAGCGCTTCCCTCGCAGCCGCTTCAGCTGCGTCATCAGCCTTCTTCTTGGCTGCGGATCTTTCAGCACGTGTGGACACCATTGTCGAATCTTGGAGGTTTGGAGAGAAGGATCAGAGATGGAGAGAATCGCAGATTTCTTGAAAATCAGAAAATGAGAGGATCGTATCGAACGAGCGCGTTCTAACGGCTATAAATGCAACGGAAAAATCCCAACGGCTCTTTTTTCGCGGATCCAGCAATTTTAGCGCAATTGTAGGGATATTTTATCATCAAAATCTCAAACTTTGCTCGTCCGTATCTTTTATTTGGCTCGATCGTTTCTTGATTTTTAAAGCTTGATTTACTCTCCTTGATTCCCTCTTTCGAATCCTTGCAAACACAAATAAAACAAACATTAAATACGCAATTAAAATTACACCACAAAACATACAAACGATAACCGGAAAAACAGAAAAAATAAACTAAGGCATTGGCCTTGACTAAACGAGCACAGTAACCACTCGTTCTCTCTCGTTCTTTTCGTCATGCTTCAGTCAAGAGGAAGGCCGAGAGAGTCTTCACATCTCCTTCCTCATAGTAGTGCTTCAACCTAGCACCATTGACCATAAATGGCTGGCCTTGCTGCAAGTTCTTTATCTCTATTGCACCATGAACAAAGACATTAGTAATAACAAATGGACCCGACCATCTAGACTTTAGTTTGCCTGGAAATATCTTTAAACGTGAGTTAAATAATAGGACAAGTTGGCCTTTCCTAAAGTCTTTGATCCTAAGTCTACTGTCGTGCCATATTTTGGTCTTTTCTTTATACATTTTGGCATTCTCATAGGCCATATGCCTAAGCTCATCAAGTTCATGTAGCTGCAAAGATCTCAATGTCCCCGCATCCTTTACACAGAAATTCAATTCCTTCATGGGCCAAAATGCTTTGTTTTCTAACTCAAGTGGCAAGTGGCACGCCTTGCCATACACCAACCTATAGGGCGACATACCTAGAGGTGTCTTATATGCTGTCCTATAAGCCCAAAGTGCATCATCAAGCTTAAATGACCAGTCTTTCCTATTTGGTTTGACTACCTTTTCTAGGATGTTCTTTATCTCCCTATTGGAAATTTCAGCTTGGCCATTCGAGTGTGGGTGATAGGGAGTAGCTACCCTATGTCTAATGTTATATTTAGCCAATACTTTCTCCATAGCCTTATTAATGAAATGTGACCCCTCATCACTAATGATAGCACGAGGAGTCCCAAATCTAGTGAAAATGTGCCTATGCAAGAAGTTAGTGACTGTTTTAGCATCATTATGAGGACATGCTTTGGCTTCTACCCACTTGGACACGTAGTCCACTGCCACTAATATGTATAGGTTACCTGACGATGGAGGGAATGGTCCCATGAAATCAATGCCCCATACATCAAAGAGCTCCAACTCTAAGATGTAGGTGAGGGGCATCTCATCCTTGCGACTGAGGTTACCTGTCCTTTGGCATTCGTCACAGCTGTGGGCATAGTTGTGGGCGTCCTTGAAGATTGTTGGCCAATAGTAGCCACTCTGAAATACCTTCGCAGCTGTTCTTTGACCACCAAAGTGTCCACCGTAAGGAGATGAGTGACAGTGCTGCAGCACAGACTTCGCTTCAGCAGCTGAAACACACTTCCTTAACAACCCATCAGCACAGGTTCTGTAAAGTGTGGGGTCATCCCAGATGAATTTCCTTGCTTCATGAAGGAACCTCTTCTTCTCTTGTCCTCCCTTGAACACTGGCAATACCTGTGATGCACGGAAGTTAGCAATGTCAGCAAACCAAGGTTCCTCATCGTTATCACGATGAGCCAAAGCAAAGACATGTTCATCTATAAAAGCATCAGAAATTGCGGTCTCCGCAATTTTTTCGCAATTGTGCTGCAATCGAGACAGGTGATCTGCAACCACATTTTCACAACCTTTCTTGTCCCGAATGTCCAAATCAAATTCCTGCAGCAATAGCACCCATCTAATCAATCTAGGCTTAGCGTCAGCCTTCCTCATAAGATATTTTAAAGCAGAATGGTCAGTGTATACAATGGTCCTAGTGCCTACAATATAGTTTCTAAATTTTTCACAAGCAAATACTACAGCAAGCATCTCTTTCTCTGTAGTTGTATAATTACATTGAGCCTCATTCAAGGTCTTACTAGCATAATAGACAGGATGTGTGAGCTTGTCAATCTTCTGTCCTAACATGACTCCTACAGCATAGTCACTGGCATCACAGAGCATCTCAAATGGGAGATCCCAATTTGGTCCTACTATGATTGGTGCTGTGACCAGTGCGTCCTTAAGGGTTTTCCAAGCTACTACACATTCCTTAGAGAAGATGAACGGTCTATTTAGCTCTAGAAGCTCGCACAGAGGCTTGGCTATCTTAGAAAAGTCCTTAATGAACCTTCTGTAGAAGCCAGCGTGCCCTAAGAAGCTCCTAATAGCCTTGACATTCTGGGGCTCTACCAACTTCTCAATGATCTCTATTTTTGCCCTATCCACTTCCACACCTGCCCTTGACACTCTATGTCCTAAGACAATCCCTTCATCTACCATAAAATGGCACTTCTCCCAATTTAGGACTAGGTTGGTCTCTTCACACCTAGCCAGGACTTGTTCTAGGTTTTCTAGACAGGTTTTAAATGAATCCCCAAAGACTGAGAAGTCATCCATGAATATTTCTATCATAGACTCATCCAACTCAGAGAAGATTGCCATCATACACCTTTGGAAAGTTGCCGGTGCATTGCATAAGCCAAAAGGCATTCTGCGGAAGGCAAACGTTCCAAAAGGGCAAGTGAAGGTAGTCTTCTCTTGATCCTTAGGGTCTATAGTAATTTGATTATAGCCAGAGTACCCATCTAAGAAACAATAGTAGGCTCTACCAGCTATTCTGTCTAGCATCTGGTCAATAAACGGTATAGGGAAATGGTCTTTTTTAGTTTCTTTATTTAATTTTCTGTAATCCATACATACCCTCCACCCTGTGACAGTCCTTGTTGGAATCAGTTCGTTGTTCTCATTGACTACCACAGTTATTCCCCCCTTTTTAGGTACACATTGGATGGGGCTCACCCACTGGCTACTAGCTATGGGGAAAATTACTCCTGCATCTAACCACTTGATTATTTCCTTCTTCACTACCTCTTTCATAGAGGGGTTCAACCTACGCTGGTGATCTACCCTAGGTGTGTGCTCTTCCTCTAGTATAATTTTGTGCATGCAATAAGAAGGGCTAATGCCTCGAATATCAGCAATAGACCATGCTATAGCCTTCCTATGTTGCTTAAGCAGTAAAATTAAATCAACCTCATGCTGTTCACTTAGTTTAGAAGAAATAATTACGGGCAGCGTATCATTATCTCCTAAATATGCATATTTGAGGTGAGTAGGTAGTGGTTTTAGTTCTAACACAGGTGGATGCTCAATGGAGGGCTTTAACGGATTTATAGTTCTATCAGTTAAATCTATATTCATACATACATGCTGTGGTTTATCTACAGGCATATCCATTATGTCAGATACATTTAAATCAGCTACATCTAATCCTACATATTCATTAGCATGCTTGGTTAACAATACATGCTCTAATTGTTCTTCCATTAGTGAGTCAACAACATCCATGCTAGCACAGGATTCAAGGTCAGAGGGATACCTTAAAGCTTTATAAACACTAAATTTTACCTCTTCATCATGAACCCTCATAGTTAACTCACCTTTCTGAACATCTATGAGTGCCCTACCTGTGGCTAGAAATGGTCTACCTAGCAGGATGGGAACCTCCTTGTCTGCCTCATAGTCCAGGACAATGAAATCTGCAAGGAAAATGAATTTGTCAACTTTAACTAGAATATCCTCGATCTTACCTTCTGGATATGCGATGGATCTGTCTGCTAGTTGTAAAGTGACTGTGGTTGGACGTGCTTCTCCCATTCCCAACTGGCGGAATAGGGACAGGGGCATGAGATTTATGCTGGCGCCTAGGTCACAAAGCGCTCTGCCCACGTGCTTGCCTCCAAGTTCTACAGGTAAGGTGAAGGAACCAGGATCCTTCTCCTTCTTGGGCAGCTTGTTCTGGAGGATGGCACTGCACTCCTCGGTGAGGTTCACTGTTTCAAACTCACCAATTATTTTTTTGTTAGTAATAATGTCCTTCAAAAACTTTACATAAGAAGGCATAGACTGTAAAACCTCTACAAAAGGAATGTTAACATGCACTTGCTTAAGTATTTCTAAAAATTTATTAAAATGAACTTCCTGTTCCTGCTTCTTCTTAAGCCTTCGAGGGTATGGAGGTGGTGGCACATATGCAGGCACGTCAGGGCGCCTTAGGATGGGTGGAGGCCTTGGAATGTCTTCTACCTCCTCAACAATTGGCTCTAGCCTGGCTCCTGATGTGCTAGTTGGTGGTGGACCTTGGCTTGGCAGAGACTCCAGTGGAGCACTAGACTCAGTGTTCTCTACTCTCTTTGGTGTGTCCTTTGTGTTGCTCACCAATGGTCTCCCACTCCTAAGTTCAATTGCTTGAACTTGTTCTTTGCCATCTCTCCTTGGTACCTCGGTATCAGCAGGGAGTCTACCCTGGGGCCTACTTTTAAGTTCATTGGCTAATTGGCCTATTTGGTTCTCTAGGCTCCTAAGAGTAGCTTGCTGGCTCTGAAGAGTAGCATCATTCTTAGCTATATATTCCTTGAGTAGGTTTTCTACAGAAGATCCTACAGGTTGATTGTAAGGCTTTTGGTACATTGACTGGTTATGTTGGGGAGTGAAACCAGGTGTTCCACTCGGCCTTGGTTGGTTAGGATTTTGGTTAGTGTTCTGTTGGCCACCCCATGACAGGTTAGGGTGGTTTCTCCAACCAGGGTTATAGGTGTTGGAGTAGGGGTTATTCCTAGGCTGCTGCTGGCTTCCAACATAGCAGACTGAAGATGGATTCCCAGGGCAGTATTCATAAGGGTGCCCTTCCCCACAGAATCCACAGATTGGTGCCTCGCCTTGACTTGGTTGGGTGCCCATTGACATGGCTGTGGCGGTATTGGCACTGTTTTGGAGATTGGCCTGAGTCATTTGCTTAACTAGGTTGGTCAGGGCATTTATTTGGGTGCTCATGGCGCTTAGAGCATCCTTGTCTTGAGCCCTAGTTGGCTCTACTGGATCGTCTGACCACCTACAATGAGATGTTGAGATCTTCTCCAAGATCTCATAAGCTTCGTTGTAACTCTTGGACAACATGGAACCTCCAGCAGATGAATTTAAAACTTGTCTGGTGCTGGGGTTGCATCCTTTAAAGAAAACTTCTATTTGGATACACCATGGAATGCCATGGTGTGGACATTTAATGAGAAGGTCTTTGAATCTTGTCCAAGCTTCGTGAAGAGACTCACTTGGAGCTTGTTTGAACTTTATGATATCATCACGAAAGGTCGAATTCCTATCAGGTGGGAAGTATTTGACTAGGAATTTTTCTGCTAAATCTGTCCAATTGAGGACAGAGCCTGAGGGTAAAGAATTTAACCAAGTTTTGGCTTTGTCCCTCAAAGAGTAAGGGAAAAGATATAGCCTCAGGGCTTCTTGGGAAACTCCAGGGATTAGGAAGGTGTCACTAACTCCTAAGAAGTTCCTAAGGTGGTTATGGGGGTCCTCATTTTCTATTCCAAAGAATTGCCCCACAGTGGACAACATTTGGAACATCACTGGCTTTAACTCAAATGAGTTGGCAGTGATTTCAGGACGGATTATGCTGGGGTTCAGCTCCCCAGGCATAGGTACTAAATATGAGAGGATGGCGCTATCCTTGTCATTCGCTATTTCAATGGGATTGCGAGTGACAGGCACCAGGTTTTGATTTACTCCAGCCATTTCTTCTTGAGGTAATTGCGGAGGAATTGTAGTCTCTGCAATGATTGGAGGTAAAAGGGTTTGTTTAAAGAGACGTTTCTTGGCTCTATTCCTAGCTCTAAGTAATCTCTCGGGCTCAGGGTTGAACTCTAGATCACTACTTGGAGTCTCATTCATAAACTACCCTAAATGGTACCTGAAAAAGAAATGAAGATGGATCAAATTCAATGAAAAATACTTTGATGTTTCAGACTTAACAACTTCGTTTTCACTTAAAATAAGTCCCCGGCAGCGGCGCCAAAAACTTGTTGCGTGCTCAATGTGTAAAGATAATTATGCAAAAGTGTAGAGAGAGCACTTAGAACATGCAAGCATACATGGTCTCACAGCAAGTAGTAAGTATATTTCATTCGTTTTTTCCACAGAGACTCATTTTTAGCTATTCGCGAAGTGTGATTGTTAAGAAAGATGGGATGAATTTGATGGGGTAAAATTGGTTTTTAATTATCTAATTTTTGCTGAATGTATAAAGGGATATAACATAAACAAATGCAAGTTGAAATTAGATGCAAAGGACAAGAGATGGAATTAATAAACGAGGAAGAAAACAGCTAAACAGAATGGTAAAATGGCAGAATTGCGAGGACCGCAATGTTACCGCAATTAATTGACAGCGAAAGTGTGTAAATGGGTGAATTAAGGGCTACTAATGACTATCCTATAGGCACTTTATTACGATTCTCAAGCTTTGGATCAACTCTCTATACATCAAACTCACTCTATCTCAAGTATCGTCCGATTCCATGCATTAGAGTCTTAAGTTTACTCGACTTCAAAGTAAGGTCTTAAGCATCTTGTTAAAACAGGAATGTTTAGTTTGTACTAGGGAAACGCCTATTCCTAGGCCGTTTCCTGATTACCATGAAAGGCTAGCATGATTATATGACTCTGAACTCTTACTCCTTCCAGAGGTTAGGAGTTCTTTGGACAAAATGGATGGCCAATCGAAATTGCCCGTGGGATGAAGCTTACATACAATCAATGTTCGAGTGTTAATCTGCCTACTTGATTCACGTTTTTTAGCCTATAGTTCTGTCATTAGCATGCCCCTAAGTGACTTAGCTACTCATGGATATATAGAGAACAGAGATGGCAGATAAGATAGACATGCTTAGAAGGGAAATGTGCTTAAAACAGTAAGCCAAACCCGTAGCAGAAGATGGGAAATGAGAAATGCAGAAATGAACTTTAATTACTGAAATTGTTTGTTGAACAGATAAAAGCTGTAAAGTAAATAGCAACAAGACAGAAAGCAACGAAATAAACTAATCTAGCTACTTAGGAAAAGAACAGCACGAAGCAGAATGTAAAACAGACGAGAAAGACAGAAAAACAGTAAAGAGTTGCTGGAAAACTTCGTGGCAGTCGCCTCGAATGAAGGGGATGAAAGATCAGCCTTGCTTGGATGAATCCAATCGAGAGAGAAGAAGAATCTTCTCTCCTTCCTATCAGATTATCGATTCCAACAGCTGAGACTCTCACTCCAACAGACGGCAAAGGAAAACAGATGGAAATGGTGGACTGCGAGAAGACTTCTGCGCTTCGAGTGATGATCAAACCTCCGACTTTGACCCCCTTTTATAGTAGTTTGCAGGTGCGTTTGGGCCAAGGAGAACCATCAATCTTCAACGTCGTATATCAGAATGGATGGAGGAGAAAGAATGAATCCCTGAAATTACGGCAATTAACAGAAAAAGATCAGTCAACTTACGGTTTTCACTTGAATAATTGCGGCCTCAGCAATGTTTTCGCAATTCATTCGCAATGCTCATTTTTTCATTCTTTTCCTTCGGTTTTCAACCCTTTTTCTACCTATTGTACATAAGTCCTATATTAGCTACCTTCTTCTAATTCTCATATTAAAGCATAGGTTTAGGCTAAATGCTAACAAAAACACCTAAATGTGTACATCTTCTTAAGCTAAATGGGTCCTAAATAAGTCACTTTCAGAGACTTAACACACCCCCAAACTTAAGGCTTTGCTTGTCCTCAAGCATACTAAGGACTTACTTAGGCTGCTGTTTTATCTTCTTTAACTACTTACCGACTCCCCTATATCCCTATCTCTAGCAGTGCTGTCCTGTGACACACTTCTAAGTTTAGAATTAACCTCTTATCAAGCTTCTTCTGACTTCACCTGCCTACTATACCTGCTGGTTTTGTTAACCCCCTACTATTTGATCTAACTACTTTTATGATATCATGCCACTATCCCTAAGGTTTCAAATTCTACCAAGCTTTACTCCAGACTCAGTACATGCTTCTAGCTTAACTTTTAATGTGCCTAGGATTCCTTAGAGTCATGCCAGTCTTAGTATTAACAGTGACAGTGGTACTTTTAGAGAACAACCTAAGCCCTGGCATCACTACATTAGATATACATTCATCTCCCTAGACAAACCTAAAAGCTACAACCTTGTGCTTAGCTCATTAAGGATCAGAGTTCTTTTTACATAGGACATCTAAGCCACAAGATTATAACTCCTAAGCATACATTCTTCTTCCCTATTTCTCCCTTTTTTACTTCGGTGGAGTCTCTCCTTGGGTTGCCTTTTGATGCAATGCCACTTGTGGTTTACACACTTGGCACTGATTACTCAGCAACTTGAGAGAGACTCCCCTCTTTATTCTATTTTTCACTTTTTCTATTTATCACAAATTTTTTTTTCTTAGGAGAAGAAGAATGCTTATGTCCTAAGGAAGAGAGGAATGTTCCTAAGCCTAGGGTGGCCTCCCCCAAACTTCAACTACTCATTGTCCCTAATGAGTGTCTGAGGTGGCACACCCCCAAACTTGTCCTAGAAGCATCTAGTCTAAAGTAAAACAAAGAGAATCTAAAAATCCTAGGCATAGGCAAAACATTCTAAAAGCAATTATTCCAACAGCAGAAAATTTGAACATAACAGACAGTTTTTAAGGACTTACGGTTTATGCATGCTGAGCACTATTCAGAGGCAAATTTAAACTATCAAAGCGTGTCCTATGACACTCATCCAGCATGCTTTAAGATCAGCTATATAAGGTAGTCATGCTAGCAGCAAAAGATAGAATATAACAGATCATAGCCTAACTAAACAGACAGTCCAAAACATGCAATCAGTCACAAAAATTGCGGGAACCGCAATTATTTCGCAATTCAATCCGGGCAGATTTAACATTGATTCAGGCCCCTAGCATGCTTTTTCCTGTTACTCATGCCTCCTAAAAATAAAACTAAACTATCCTACCTATTCAGCTAACATCAGACTAAACTAAGCAAAAGAAAAAACATAAAACTAAACATTAAAAACAGATCAAAAATTGAACAAAAAACAGCATAATGCACATTATCTATCAGAAAGCAGAAAAATTGTTTGTTTTTTCTAAGGGAACAGCAATACTCCCTTCAGTGCACTTCAAACCAGCACTCAATTCTCGTCATCCTCATCTGGTTGCCGTGGTCGTGGGGGCACCCATGGAGTTAGGAGATTAGTAGGGAAGTCCGGGAAGATGCACCCCAGCTGGTCTGCAACCTCCTTATCCCTCGCCTGCGCATAGTTGGCCCATTGAGCCATTCTCCTCTGCATGTCCATCAAGCAGGCCATGGATAGGGACTGTTCAGCAGCCAGCCTATCCAATTCAAACTCCATATTCCCCTTTCTTCTCAGCCTCAGGTTAGCAGGCAGCTCCAAATGGCCTGTGTAAGGCAGCTGCTGCTCCAAGCGCTCGGTGGGGACTCCTGCAAGCAAACATAGCTTGGTTATGGTATTAGGGAAAAACAAGGGTCCCTTACCCTTCTTTGCGCATTCAGCAATGGCAGCCGACATGATTTCCCCCACATTGACCGTGAGACCGCGCATGATGGCATAAACCAGCAGTGATCTACTCTGGTTGATTGTCGTCTCGTGTGTCACAGGGGACAGCTTCCTCCTCACAAAGGCAAACCAAACCGCTGCCTTTGCTGTCAGATTGGCACTCATTAAGGTGTGCCTCCCATTGCGTGAGACAGTCCACGCTGCTTCAGGCTGGCCAATTGTGCGAATGGCCTCTTCCAGCACGGCCTCAGTCGGCTCATCAACTATCCGTGCATAATCTGTGTGCGTTTGGCCCTTGAGACCAAAGGCTTCATTGATGGCCTTGGCTGAGAAATCAACTTCCACCCCTCTGACCACAGATAGGCCATCCTCAGGGCTGAGCACATTGGCGTAGAAATCGTACACCATGCTCGTGTAGGCTGGATTAGGCGGTCTGCAAAATTCCTCCCAGCCGTGGTTGATCACTCTTGCGCGCAAGAACTGCGGCAGGTCAGCGAGTCGGTCGAGGAAACCTTTCTCGTGCAACAGGTCTCTCTTCCTTAGCTCAGCCCCCCTGGATTCAGCATCAGACGAAACATACCTCACTGACTGAGGTTCGTCTTCAGGGTAGAGCTTAGCCTTCCCCTTGTCTGCTGGTTTGGATGATTCGGCAGCCTCCACCTTGAGGCGTTTGAGCGAAGGCTCAGTACTCTCTTTGTCCGCCGAGGGCACCTTCTTGGCCTTCTTTTTCTTCAACTTCTTGGCCTTGCCAATCGTGGCCTTCTTCTTCTTCTTGAGTCTGGCCTTGATATTGATCTGCTGGAGGCATGCCCCCAACGTTTCTTCCATAGAATCGTCCTGCTGTGCAGGCTCGGCAGGGCTATCTTCCCTCATAGGAGAGAAGACTTCGTCTTCCCCAGCATCTCCACTGCCTTGCGTGGACTCTTGATAATCCCCATAAGGGAATTCAGGATCAGGCCGTGGATAATTGTGCTCTGCTGATGGTGTCTGCGCAGAACTCAGTGGCGAAGATGGCAGCTCAGGACTCTGCGCTGCTGCAGGTGTCGGATCAGAACTCTGAGGTGCTGGGGACAACTCGGGGCTCTGTGCAGGCGGTGACGACTCTGCGCTTGGCACTGGTTCAGATGGGAGAGGGCTGCGCGCAGGTGATGCAGACGGCAACGAACCTTCTTTGGCTGACTCGTGGGATGCACGATCAGTTTCTTGACTCTCCACAGAGGGAGTCCTTGCGGTGCTTGGTTCGGCGGCTGTCTTGACACTCCACCGGCGTTTCTTGGGCGTGCCCACTGGCTCAGATGGTCCAGCAGGGATCTCAGTGACCACCCTCCACTTCTTCCTACGAATAGGAAGCTTGGGAAGAGGACCGGTGCGAACGGCACCATCGTCTGCAAGGGTGAGAAGCGCTTCCCTCGCAGCCGCTTCAGCTGCGTCATCAGCCTTCTTCTTGGCTGCGGATCTTTCAGCACGTGTGGACACCATTGTCGAATCTTGGAGGTTTGGAGAGAAGGATCAGAGATGGAGAGAATCGCAGATTTCTTGAAAATCAGAAAATGAGAGGATCGTATCGAACGAGCGCGTTCTAACGGCTATAAATGCAACGGAAAAATCCCAACGGCTCTTTTTTCGCGGATCCAGCAATTTTAGCGCAATTGTAGGGATATTTTATCATCAAAATCTCAAACTTTGCTCGTCCGTATCTTTTATTTGGCTCGATCGTTTCTTGATTTTTAAAGCTTGATTTACTCTCCTTGATTCCCTCTTTCGAATCCTTGCAAACACAAATAAAACAAACATTAAATACGCAATTAAAATTACACCACAAAACATACAAACGATAACCGGAAAAACAGAAAAAATAAACTAAGGCATTGGCCTTGACTAAACGAGCACAGTAACCACTCGTTCTCTCTCGTTCTTTTCGTCATGCTTCAGTCAAGAGGAAGGCCGAGAGAGTCTTCACATCTCCTTCCTCATAGTAGTGCTTCAACCTAGCACCATTGACCATAAATGGCTGGCCTTGCTGCAAGTTCTTTATCTCTATTGCACCATGAACAAAGACATTAGTAATAACAAATGGACCCGACCATCTAGACTTTAGTTTGCCTGGAAATATCTTTAAACGTGAGTTAAATAATAGGACAAGTTGGCCTTTCCTAAAGTCTTTGATCCTAAGTCTACTGTCGTGCCATATTTTGGTCTTTTCTTTATACATTTTGGCATTCTCATAGGCCATATGCCTAAGCTCATCAAGTTCATGTAGCTGCAAAGATCTCAATGTCCCCGCATCCTTTACACAGAAATTCAATTCCTTCATGGGCCAAAATGCTTTGTTTTCTAACTCAAGTGGCAAGTGGCACGCCTTGCCATACACCAACCTATAGGGCGACATACCTAGAGGTGTCTTATATGCTGTCCTATAAGCCCAAAGTGCATCCTCAAGCTTAAATGACCAGTCTTTCCTATTTGGTTTGACTACCTTTTCTAGGATGTTCTTTATCTCCCTATTGGAAATTTCAGCTTGGCCATTCGAGTGTGGGTGATAGGGAGTAGCTACCCTATGTCTAATGTTATATTTAGCCAATACTTTCTCCATAGCCTTATTAATGAAATGTGACCCCTCATCACTAATGATAGCACGAGGAGTCCCAAATCTAGTGAAAATGTGCCTATGCAAGAAGTTAGTGACTGTTTTAGCATCATTATGAGGACATGCTTTGGCTTCTACCCACTTGGACACGTAGTCCACTGCCACTAATATGTATAGGTTACCTGACGATGGAGGGAATGGTCCCATGAAATCAATGCCCCATACATCAAAGAGCTCCAACTCTAAGATGTAGGTGAGGGGCATCTCATCCTTGCGACTGAGGTTACCTGTCCTTTGGCATTCGTCACAGCTGTGGGCATAGTTGTGGGCGTCCTTGAAGATTGTTGGCCAATAGTAGCCACTCTGAAATACCTTCGCAGCTGTTCTTTGACCACCAAAGTGTCCACCGTAAGGAGATGAGTGACAGTGCTGCAGCACAGACTTCGCTTCAGCAGCTGAAACACACTTCCTTAACAACCCATCAGCACAGGTTCTGTAAAGTGTGGGGTCATCCCAGATGAATTTCCTTGCTTCATGAAGGAACCTCTTCTTCTCTTGTCCTCCCTTGAACACTGGCAATACCTGTGATGCACGGAAGTTAGCAATGTCAGCAAACCAAGGTTCCTCATCGTTATCACGATGAGCCAAAGCAAAGACATGTTCATCTATAAAAGCATCAGAAATTGCGGTCTCCGCAATGTTTTCGCAATTGTGCTGCAATCGAGACAGGTGATCTGCAACCACATTTTCACAACCTTTCTTGTCCCGAATGTCCAAATCAAATTCCTGCAGCAATAGCACCCATCTAATCAATCTAGGCTTAGCGTCAGCCTTCCTCATAAGATATTTTAAAGCAGAATGGTCAGTGTATACAATGGTCCTAGTGCCTACAATATAGTTTCTAAATTTTTCACAAGCAAATACTACAGCAAGCATCTCTTTCTCTGTAGTTGTATAATTACATTGAGCCTCATTCAAGGTCTTACTAGCATAATAGACAGGATGTGTGAGCTTGTCAATCTTCTGTCCTAACATGACTCCTACAGCATAGTCACTGGCATCACAGAGCATCTCAAATGGGAGATCCCAATTTGGTCCTACTATGATTGGTGCTGTGACCAGTGCGTCCTTAAGGGTTTTCCAAGCTACTACACATTCCTTAGAGAAGATGAACGGTCTATTTAGCTCTAGAAGCTCGCACAGAGGCTTGGCTATCTTAGAAAAGTCCTTAATGAACCTTCTGTAGAAGCCAGCGTGCCCTAAGAAGCTCCTAATAGCCTTGACATTCTGGGGCTCTACCAACTTCTCAATGATCTCTATTTTTGCCCTATCCACTTCCACACCTGCCCTTGACACTCTATGTCCTAAGACAATCCCTTCATCTACCATAAAATGGCACTTCTCCCAATTTAGGACTAGGTTGGTCTCTTCACACCTAGCCAGGACTTGTCCTAGGTTTTCTAGACAGGTTTTAAATGAATCCCCAAAGACTGAGAAGTCATCCATGAATATTTCTATCATGGACTCATCCAACTCAGAGAAGATTGCCATCATACACCTTTGGAAAGTTGCCGGTGCATTGCATAAGCCAAAAGGCATTCTGCGGAAGGCAAACGTTCCAAAAGGGCAAGTGAAGGTAGTCTTCTCTTGATCCTTAGGGTCTATAGTAATTTGATTATAGCCAGAGTACCCATCTAAGAAACAATAGTAGGCTCTACCAGCTATTCTGTCTAGCATCTGGTCAATAAACGGTATAGGGAAATGGTCTTTTTTAGTTTCTTTATTTAATTTTCTGTAATCCATACATACCCTCCACCCTGTGACAGTCCTTGTTGGAATCAGTTCGTTGTTCTCATTGACTACCACAGTTATTCCCCCCTTTTTAGGTACACATTGGATGGGGCTCACCCACTGGCTACTAGCTATGGGGAAAATTACTCATGCATCTAACCACTTGATTATTTCCTTCTTCACTACCTCTTTCATAGAGGGGTTCAACCTACGCTGGTGATCTACCCTAGGTGTGTGCTCTTCCTCTAGTATAATTTTGTGCATGCAATAAGAAGGGCTAATGCCTCGAATATCAGCAATAGACCATGCTATAGCCTTCCTATGTTGCTTAAGCAGTAAAATTAAATCAACCTCATGCTGTTCACTTAGTTTAGAAGAAATAATTACGGGCAGCGTATCATTATCTCCTAAATATGCATATTTGAGGTGAGTAGGTAGTGGTTTTAGTTCTAACACAGGTGGATGCTCAATGGAGGGCTTTAACGGATTTATAGTTCTATCAGTTAAATCTATATTCATACATACATGCTGTGGTTTATCTACAGGCATATCCATTATGTCAGATACATTTAAATCAGCTACATCTAATCCTACATATTCATTAGCATGCTTGGTTAACAATACATGCTCTAATTGTTCTTCCATTAGTGAGTCAACAACATCCATGCTAGCACAGGATTCAAGGTCAGAGGGATACCTTAAAGCTTTATAAACACTAAATTTTACCTCTTCATCATGAACCCTCATAGTTAACTCACCTTTCTGAACATCTATGAGTGCCCTACCTGTGGCTAGAAATGGTCTACCTAGCAGGATGGGAACCTCCTTGTCTGCCTCATAGTCCAGGACAATGAAATCTGCAAGGAAAATGAATTTGTCAACTTTAACTAGAATATCCTCGATCTTACCTTCTGGATATGCGATGGATCTGTCTGCTAGTTGTAAAGTGACTGTGGTTGGACGTGCTTCTCCCATTCCCAACTGGCGGAATAGGGACAGGGGCATGAGATTTATGCTGGCGCCTAGGTCACAAAGCGCTCTGCCCACGTGCTTGCCTCCAAGTTCTACAGGTAAGGTGAAGGAACCAGGATCCTTCTCCTTCTTGGGCAGCTTGTTCTGGAGGATGGCACTGCACTCCTCGGTGAGGTTCACTGTTTCAAACTCACCAATTATTTTTTTGTTAGTAATAATGTCCTTCAAAAACTTTACATAAGAAGGCATAGACTGTAAAACCTCTACAAAAGGAATGTTAACATGCACTTGCTTAAGTATTTCTAAAAATTTATTAAAATGAACTTCCTGTTCCTGCTTCTTCTTAAGCCTTCGAGGGTATGGAGGTGGTGGCACATATGCAGGCACGTCAGGGCGCCTTAGGATGGGTGGAGGCCTTGGAATGTCTTCTACCTCCTCAACAATTGGCTCTAGCCTGGCTCCTGATGTGCTAGTTGGTGGTGGACCTTGGCTTGGCAGAGACTCCAGTGGAGCACTAGACTCAGTGTTCTCTACTCTCTTTGGTGTGTCCTTTGTGTTGCTCACCAATGGTCTCCCACTCCTAAGTTCAATTGCTTGAACTTGTTCTTTGCCATCTCTCCTTGGTACCTCGGTATCAGCAGGGAGTCTACCCTGGGGCCTACTTTTAAGTTCATTGGCTAATTGGCCTATTTGGTTCTCTAGGCTCCTAAGAGTAGCTTGCTGGCTCTGAAGAGTAGCATCATTCTTAGCTATATATTCCTTGAGTAGGTTTTCTACAGAAGATCCTACAGGTTGATTGTAAGGCTTTTGGTACATTGACTGGTTATGTTGGGGAGTGAAACCAGGTGTTCCACTCGGCCTTGGTTGGTTAGGATTTTGGTTAGTGTTCTGTTGGCCACCCCATGACAGGTTAGGGTGGTTTCTCCAACCAGGGTTATAGGTGTTGGAGTAGGGGTTATTCCTAGGCTGCTGCTGGCTTCCAACATAGCATACTGAAGATGGATTCCCAGGGCAGTATTCATAAGGGTGCCCTTCCCCACAGAATCCACAGATTGGTGCCTCGCCTTGACTTGGTTGGGTGCCCATTGACATGGCTGTGGCGGTATTGGCACTGTTTTGGAGATTGGCCTGAGCCATTTGCTTAACTAGGTTGGTCAGGGCATTTATTTGGGTGCTCATGGCGCTTAGAGCATCCTTGTCTTGAGCCCTAGTTGGCTCTACTGGATCGTCTGACCACCTACAATGAGATGTTGAGATCTTCTCCAAGATCTCATAAGCTTCGTTGTAACTCTTGGACAACATGGAACCTCCAGCAGATGAATTTAAAACTTGTCTGGTGCTGGGGTTGCATCCTTTAAAGAAAACTTCTATTTGGATACACCATGGAATGCCATGGTGTGGACATTTAATGAGAAGGTCTTTGAATCTTGTCCAAGCTTCGTGAAGAGACTCACTTGGAGCTTGTTTGAACTTTATGATATCATCACGAAAGGTCGAATTCCTATCAGGTGGGAAGTATTTGACTAGGAATTTTTCTGCTAAATCTGTCCAATTGAGGACAGAGCCTGAGGGTAAAGAATTTAACCAAGTTTTGGCTTTGTCCCTCAAAGAGTAAGGGAAAAGATATAGCCTCAGGGCTTCTTGGGAAACTCCAGGGATTAGGAAGGTGTCACTAACTCCTAAGAAGTTCCTAAGGTGGTTATGGGGGTCCTCATTTTCTATTCCAAAGAATTGCCCCACAGTGGACAACATTTGGAACATCACTGGCTTTAACTCAAATGAGTTGGCAGTGATTTCAGGACGGATTATGCTGGGGTTCAGCTCCCCAGGCATAGGTACTAAATATGAGAGGATGGCGCTATCCTTGTCATTCGCTATTTCAATGGGATTGCGAGTGACAGGCACCAGGTTTTGATTTACTCCAGCCATTTCTTCTTGAGGTAATTGCGGAGGAATTGTAGTCTCTGCAATGATTGGAGGTAAAAGGGTTTGTTTAAAGAGACGTTTCTTGGCTCTATTCCTAGCTCTAAGTAATCTCTCGGGCTCAGGGTTGAACTCTAGATCACTACTTGGAGTCTCATTCATAAACTACCCTAAATGGTACCTGAAAAAGAAATGAAGATGGATCAAATTCAATGAAAAATACTTTGATGTTTCAGACTTAACAACTTCGTTTTCACTTAAAATAAGTCCCCGGCAGCGGCGCCAAAAACTTGTTGCGTGCTCAATGTGTAAAGATAATTATGCAAAAGTGTAGAGAGAGCACTTAGAACATGCAAGCATACATGGTCTCACAGCAAGTAGTAAGTATATTTCATTCGTTTTTTCCACAGAGACTCATTTTTAGCTATTCGCGAAGTGTGATTGTTAAGAAAGATGGGATGAATTTGATGGGGTAAAATTGGTTTTTAATTATCTAATTTTTGCTGAATGTATAAAGGGATATAACATAAACAAATGCAAGTTGAAATTAGATGCAAAGGACAAGAGATGGAATTAATAAACGAGGAAGAAAACAGCTAAACAGAATGGTAAAATGGCAGAATTGCGAGGACCGCAATGTTACCGCAATTAATTGACAGCGAAAGTGTGTAAATGGGTGAATTAAGGGCTACTAATGACTATCCTATAGGCACTTTATTACGATTCTCAAGCTTTGGATCAACTCTCTATACATCAAACTCACTCTATCTCAAGTATCGTCCGATTCCATGCATTAGAGTCTTAAGTTTACTCGACTTCAAAGTAAGGTCTTAAGCATCTTGTTAAAACAGGAATGTTTAGTTTGTACTAGGGAAACGCCTATTCCTAGGCCGTTTCCTGATTACCATGAAAGGCTAGCATGATTATATGACTCTGAACTCTTACTCCTTCCAGAGGTTAGGAGTTCTTTGGACAAAATGGATGGCCAATCGAAATTGCCCGTGGGATGAAGCTTACATACAATCAATGTTCGAGTGTTAATCTGCCTACTTGATTCACGTTTTTTAGCCTATAGTTCTGTCATTAGCATGCCCCTAAGTGACTTAGCTACTCATGGATATATAGAGAACAGAGATGGCAGATAAGATAGACATGCTTAGAAGGGAAATGTGCTTAAAACAGTAAGCCAAACCCGTAGCAGAAGATGGGAAATGAGAAATGCAGAAATGAACTTTAATTACTGAAATTGTTTGTTGAACAGATAAAAGCTGTAAAGTAAATAGCAACAAGACAGAAAGCAACGAAATAAACTAATCTAGCTACTTAGGAAAAGAACAGCACGAAGCAGAATGTAAAACAGACGAGAAAGACAGAAAAACAGTAAAGAGTTGCTGGAAAACTTCGTGGCAGTCGCCTCGAATGAAGGGGATGAAAGATCAGCCTTGCTTGGATGAATCCAATCGAGAGAGAAGAAGAATCTTCTCTCCTTCCTATCAGATTATCGATTCCAACAGCTGAGACTCTCACTCCAACAGACGGCAAAGGAAAACAGATGGAAATGGTGGACTGCGAGAAGACTTCTGCGCTTCGAGTGATGATCAAACCTCCGACTTTGACCCCCTTTTATAGTAGTTTGCAGGTGCGTTTGGGCCAAGGAGAACCATCAATCTTCAACGTCGTATATCAGAATGGATGGAGGAGAAAGAATGAATCCCTGAAATTACGGCAATTAACAGAAAAAGATCAGTCAACTTACGGTTTTCACTTGAATAATTGCGGCCTCAGCAATGTTTTCGCAATTCATTCGCAATGCTCATTTTTTCATTCTTTTCCTTCGGTTTTCAACCCTTTTTCTACCTATTGTACATAAGTCCTATATTAGCTACCTTCTTCTAATTCTCATATTAAAGCATAGGTTTAGGCTAAATGCTAACAAAAACACCTAAATGTGTACATCTTCTTAAGCTAAATGGGTCCTAAATAAGTCACTTTCAGAGACTTAACAGGGAGCATGTCCTTAGCATGATGGTCCACTTCAATGTGGCGGAAGTAAACGGAGCTACTATTGATGAGTCGAGTCAAGTAAGCTTTATCATGGAATCTCTTCCGAAGAGTTTCCTTCAGTTCAGAACCAATATGGTAATGAACAAGATAAAGTATAATTTGACTTCTCTTCTCAGCGAGCTACAGACCTATCAGTCCCTTCACACTTCTAAAGGAAAAGAGAAGGAGGCAAACGTTGTCACTTCTAGGAAATTCCAAAAGGGGTCGTCTTCAGGGAGTAGGTCTGAACTTTCTTCTATTAAGAATAAGAGTATTCAAAATAAGAAGAAAGATAAAAGGAAGGGAAAAACACCTGCTGCTGCTAAGAGCAAGACTAGATCTGCAGACAAAGGAAAATGTTTCCATTGTGGTGTAGATGGGCACTGGAAACGGAATTGCCCAAAGTATCTTGCAGAGAAAAAGGCTGAGAAGGAAAGACAAGGTAAATATGATTTACTTGTTGTTGAAACATGTTTAGTAGAACATGATTGTCATACCTGGATACTTGATTCAGGAGCTACTAACCATGTTTGTTCTTCTTTTCAGGAAACTAGTTCTTGGCAGCCACTTTCTCGAGGTGAGATAACTCTCAGAGTTGGAACTGGAGAGGTTGTCTCAGCTAAAGTAGTGGGAGCTGTAAAGTTGTTGTATAGAGATAGTTTCATTTTACTAGAAAATGTACTCCTGGTTCCTACCTTCCAGAGGAATCTTGTATCTATATCTTGTTTGTTAGAACAGTTGTATAAAGTATCTTTTGTTCATAATGAAGCGTTCATTAGCAAAAGAGGTGTACGTATTTGTTCTGCGAAACTTGAAAATAACTTGTATGTGTTAAGACCAACCGAAGCCAAAGCTATTTTGAACACTGAAATGTTTAAAACAGCTGAGACTCAATCTAAAAGGCAGAAACTTTCTCCAAGTACTTATCTTTGGCACTTAAGACTAGGTCACATTAATCTCAATAGGATTGGGAGATTGGTTAAGAGTGGTCTGCTAAATCGTTTAGAGGACAACTCTTTACCGCCATGTGAGTCTTGTCTTGAGGGCAAAATGACCAAACGATCTTTTTTCTGAAAAAGGTCATAGGTCCAAAGAACCTCTAGAAATCGTACATTCGGATCTCTGCGGTCCTTTGAATGTCAAAGCACGAGGAGGGTATGAATATTTCATCAGTTTCATTGATGATTATTCTAGGTACGGTTATCTTTATCTAATGCATCATAAGTCCGAAGCTCTTGAAAAGTTCAAAGAGTATAAGGCAGAGGTTGAGAACACATTAGGTAAATCGATAAAAACACTCCGATCAGATCGAGGTGGAGAGTATATGGATTTAAGATTCCAGGACTATATGATAGAACATGGAATAGTATCTCAACTCTCAACGCCAGGAACACCACAGCAGAATGGTGTGTCCGAGAGGAGAAATAGAACCCTATTAGACATGGTTCGATCTATGATGAGTTATGCTCATTTGCCTAGTTCGTTTTGGGGATATGCAGTGGAGACTGCGGTATATATTTTGAACATGGTTCCCTCTAAGAGTGTTTCTGAAACACCTTATGAGTTATGGAGAGGGCGTAAAGGTAGTTTACGTCACTTCAGGATTTAAGGGTGTCCGGCACATGTGCTAGTACCCAATCCAAAGAAGTTGGAACATCGTTCAAGATTGTGCCTATTTGTAGGTTACCCCAAGGAAACGAAAGGTGGTCTATTTTACGATCCTCATGAGAACAAGGTACTAGTATCGACTAATGCCACGTTCTTAGAGGAAGACCACATGAGAGATCATCAACCGTCGAGCAAAATTGTTTTGTCCGAATTTTCCCGGAAAGCTACAGACGGATCAACAAAGGTTGTTGATAAGGCTGGTCCTTCTCAAGAGTTGAGAAAGCCTCGACGCAGTGGGAGGGATGTAAGACAGCCTGACCGCTACATCGACTTGTCTGAAACTCAAGTCGGCATACCTGATGATGGCGTTGAGGATCCATTGACCTTTAAACAGGCAATGAATGATACAGACAAGGACCAGTGGCTTAAAGCCATGGATCTCGAAATGGAGTCTATGTACTTCAATTCGGTCTGGGATCTTGTAGACCAACCAGATAGTGAAAGACCTATCGGTTGCAAGTGGATCTACAAGAGAAAACGAGACCAAGCCGGTAAGGTGCAAACCTTTAAGGCTCGACTTGTGGCAAAAGGTTATTCCCAAAGAGAAGGGGTGGATGTTGCGTGCTCAATGTGTTAAAATAAATAAGCAATAAGATAGAGAGAGCACTCAGAACATGCAAGCATACATGATCTTATAGCAAGTAGTAAGTATTTTTTCATTCGTTTTCCCACAGAGAATTATTATGAGCTACTCGTGAACTGTAAAGTTAAGAAAGAATGGGTGGATTTGATGGGGTAAAATTGGTTTTAAATTGTCTAATTCCTAAGGGATATGTAAAGGATAGCAACATAAATAAGTGCAAGTCAAAGTTAAACTCAAAGGAAAAGAGACGAGATCAATAAACGAAGAGGAACTTGGCTAAACAGAATTTTAAACTTAGTAGAATTGCAGAAACAGCAATTCTACCGCAATTTTACTAACAGCGAAAGTGTGTAAAATGGAGAAACAAGAGCTACTAACGACTCCTCTATAGGCATTTTCTCACGATTCTCAAGCATTGGATCAACTCTCTATGCATCAAACTCACTCAATCTCATGTATCGTCCGATTCCATGCATTAGATTCTTTAGTTTACTCATGTCCAAGTAAGGTCTTAAGCATCTTGTTAAAGCAGAAAGTTATGGTTTGTACTAGGAAAACGCCTATTCCTAGGTCGTTTTCTGGCTACCTTGAAAGGCTAGCATGAGTGTATGACTCTGAACTCTTACTCCTTCCAGAGGTTAGGAGTTCTTTGGACAAAATGGATGGCCAATCGAAATTGCCCGTGGGATGAAGCTTACATACAATCAATGCTTCGAGAGCTATCCTACATGCTTGGTTCACGTTTTTTAGCCTATAGTATTGTCATTAGCATGCCCCTATGTGACTTAGTTACTCATGGATATAGGGAGAACAGAAAGAAGAGATAAAACAGACATGCTTAGAAGGAATTTCAAGACAAAACAGTAAAGAAAAACAGTAGATCGCAAAGGCAAGAAACTGTGAAATGCTGAATTTTGCTTTAGATTACTTGATTGTTTGAATGAACAAAGGAAAGCCTAAAGTGAATAACACAAAGACAGAAAGCAACGAAGTGAAATAAACTAGCTACTAGAACAGAAACAACAACTAAACAATGCTGGAAATTAGAAAGGAAAGACAGAAAGCAGGTAAATGAGCTCGAACGCCTCGTCGCAACCGCCTCGGCTGAAGGATGAGAAAGATCAGCCTTGCTTGGATGAATCCAATCGAGAGAGAAGATGAATCTTCTCTCCTTCCTATCAGATTATCGACTCCAAGCAGCTAAACTTCGCAAACCAACAG
The DNA here is from genome assembly GCA_028017165.1 of Herpetospermum pedunculosum. Classification (NCBI taxonomy): domain Eukaryota; kingdom Viridiplantae; phylum Streptophyta; class Magnoliopsida; order Cucurbitales; family Cucurbitaceae; genus Herpetospermum; species Herpetospermum pedunculosum. The sequence goes on from CM051529.1 coordinate 54,228,807, forward strand.
ACGGCAAAGAAAAACAGGAGAAAAGATGGAGCTGCGAGAAGACTTCTACGCTTTCGGATGATGATTGAACCCTCTACTTTGACCCCCTTTTATAGTAATCTGCAGGTACGTTTGGGCCAAGGAGAACCATCCATCCTCAACGTCGTACTTCAAAATGGATGGAGGAGAAAGAACGAATCCCTGAAATAACGGAAATTAACAGAAACAGATCAGTCAACTTACGGTTTTCACTTGAAACATTGTTGTTTTAGCAATGTTTCCGCAATGCTATCGCAATGCGCATTTTTCACTCTTTTCCTTCGGTTTTCATTCCTTTTCTTTCCTTTTGCACACAAGTCCTAATTTAGCTACCTTCTTCTAAATCTCATATATAAGCATAGGTTTAAGCTAAATCCTATCAAAAACACCTAAGAGTGTACATCTTTCTAAGATAAATAAGTCCTAAAAAGGTCACTTTTGGAGACGTAACACACCCCCAAACTTAAGGTTTTGCTCGTCCTCGAGCAATCTAAGGACTTGCCTAGGCTGCTGTTTCATCTTCTTTAACCACTTACTGACTCCCCTACATCCCTATCTATAGCAGTGCTGTCCTGTGACACACTTCTAAGTTTAAAACTATCCTCTTATCTAGCTTCTTCTGACTTCGCATGCCTAATACTCCTACTGTTTCATTAACTCCCTACAACTGATCTACTTGCTTTTGTCATATCATGCCACTATCCCTAAGGTTTCAAATTCTACCTAGCTTTACCCCAGACTCAGTACATGCTTCTAGTTTTTACTTATGAGCTACCTAGGATTCCTTAGAGTCATGCCAGTCTTAGTATTAACAGTGACAGTAGTACTTTAATAGAACAACCTAAACCCTGGCATCACTACATTGGACATACATTCATCTCCCTAAACAACCCTACAAGCTACAACTTTGTGCTCAGCTAATTGAGGATCAGAGTTCTTTTTAATCAGGACATCTAAGCCACAAAGTTGCAACTCCTAGGTATACATTCTTCTTCCCTACTTCTTCCTTTTTTCTTTCTTACTTAGGTGGACCCTCTCCTTTGGTTGCCTTTTGATGCAATGCCACTTGTGGATTACACACTTGACACTGATTACTCAGCAACCTAAGAAAGACTCCCCTCTTTATTCTATTTTTCATTTTTTTTTTTTCAGCTCATCATTTTTTGTAAAGGAGAAGAAGAATGCTTATGCTTTTAAGGGAGAGAGGAATGTTCCTAGGCCTAGGGTGGCCTCCCCCAAACTTAAACTACTCATTGTCCCCAATGAGTGTCTGAGGTGGCACACCCCCAAACTTGTCCTAGAAGCATCTAGTCTAAGGTAAAACAAAGAGAATCTAAAAGCCCTAGGCATAGACAGAACATTCTAAAAGTAAATATCACAGCAGCAGAAATTTGTAAAAACAGTCAGGTAAGGCCTTAAAGCTATGCATGCTGAGCTTTTTAGAGGTTAATTTAAACTATCAAAGGGTGTCCTATGACACTCATCCAACATGCTTTAAGATAAGCTATATAAGGCAGACAAGATAGCAGCAAAAGATAGAATTTAAACAGAACCAACCTAGCTAAACAGACAGTCAAAAACATGCATTCAGTAATAAAAATTGCGGTTTCCGCAATTATTTCGCAATAAAGACAGGGCAGATATATCAGTGATTAAGGCTAGGGGTGAGTAAAACAAACCGAAAACCCGAACCGACCGATCAAAACCGACCGAACCGAGTCGGTTCGGTCGGTTTTTGTCAATATTCGGTCGGGATCGGTTTTTATCACTAAAAAACCGACAAAAAAAAAAAAAAAAAAAAAAAAAAAAAAAAAAAACGTGGTGTGCACATCACATTGGGAAGAGAAGTTCTCTTCCCAATGTCTTCTCTTCCCAATATCACCTCTTCCCAACATCACCTCTTCCCAATAAATAATATATTTAATAATAATAATTTTTTTCTTCATTTCTTTTTCATCTTCTTCCCAACTATCTTTCTTTCTCCTTTCTTTTATTTTTTATGTTCTTCACTTTCTCTCCATCTTCTTCCCACCTATCTTTCTTTCTCCTTTCTTTCTCCTTTCTTTCTCCTTTCTTTTATTGTTTGGTCATTCTCTTCCTCTCTTTCTCTTCTTTTTCTCTCTTTTTTTCACGTTTTTTTTTTTCCACAACCCGCCGGAGTTCTATTTCGGCCAAAAACCGATTAAAACCGACCGACCGACCGTCGGTCGGCCGGCGTCACCAATCATCTCAAAACCGATCCAAACCGACCGACGTAAACCGACTTGTCGGTGGTCGGCGGCGGTTTGAGCCAAAAACCGACTCCGACCGACCGATACTCACCCCTAATTAAGGCCCCTATGCATGCTTTTTCCAGTCATCCAAGCTATACAAAAATGAAACTAGACTAATCTACCTATTCAGTTATCATCAGACTACACTAAACAAATTTAAATACTAAAATTAAAGAACTAAAACAGATCAAAAGATTAACTCCAAACAGCATAATTCACATGGTTCAACAAAAAGCAGGTTGATTGTTTTTTTTTTCTTAATTTAAGGGAACAGCAAATACTCCCTTTAGTGCTTCTCAGACTAGCACTCAAATGTCTTCCTCATCATCAGTCCTTCGTGGTCGTGGAGGCACCCATGGAGTCATTAGGTTCGTGGGGAATTCAGGAAAAATGCTTCCCAACTGGTCAGCAACTTCCTTGTCCCTTGCCTGCGCATATGTGGCCCATTGAGCCAACCTCTTCTGCAGATCCGTCAGGCATGCCATGGTCAAAGACTGAGCAGCAGCCAAGCCATCGAGCTCGAACTCCATGTTCCCCTTTCTGCGCAACCTCAAGGCAGTAGGCAATTCCAGGTAGCCCGTGTAGGCCAGCTGCCTCTCCATTCGCTCGATTGGGACTCCTGCACGTAAGCACAGCTTAGTAATTGTGTTAGGAAAGAAGAGAGGTCCCTTACCCTTTTTGGCGCAGTCAGCAATTGAAGCTGCAATGACCTCGCCCACGTTGATCGTAAGACCTCGCATGATTGCGTAGACCAGCAGCGATCTGCTCTGGTTGATGGTGGTCTCATGAGTCACTGGGGACAGCTTCCTCCTCACGAAGGAAAACCAGACAGCCGCCTTGGCTGTGAGGGTGGCACTCATCAGGGTGTGCCTCCCATTGCGCGAGACTGTCCAGGATGCCTCTGGCTGGCCAATTATCCGTATTGCCTCCTCCAATACAGCTTCTGTTGGCTCATCAACAATCCTCGCATAGTCAGTGTGTTTTTGGCCTTTGAGGCCATAGGCTTCGTTGATCGCCTTTGCTGAGAAGTCTACCTCAACCCCTCTGACCACAGATAGGCCATCCTCCGGATTCATCAGATTGGCGTAGAAGTCATACACCATGCTGGAGTAGGCTGGATTGGGTGGTCTGCATAGCTCCTCCCAACCGTGATTCGTGATTCCTGCGCGCAAGAATTGCGGCAGGTCAGCAGGTGCGTCGAGGAATCCCTTCTCGTGCAGCAACTCTCTCTTTCTCAGCTCAGCGCCTCTGGACTCAGCATCAGAGGAGACATACCTCACTGATTGAGGCTCATCTTCAGGGTAAAGCTTGGCTTTCCCTTTGTCTTTTGGTTTGGCTGACTCAGCAGCCTCAATCTTGAGCTTTTTCAGCGACGGCTCATCACTTTCTTTCTCTGATGGAGGCGCCCTCTTGGTTTTCTTTTTCTTTGACTTCTTGGGCCGTTTGGCCTTAACAGCCTTGGCGGCCTTCTTCTTCTTCAACCTCGCCTTGGTTGTCAATTGCTGGAGGCAATCCCCCAGTATTTCGTCCATCGAATCAGTCCTCTACACAGGGCTCTCAGGGCTGGCTTCCCTCAAAGGAGAGAAGACCTCTTCTTCCTCAGCTTCCCCACTGCCCTGCGTCGATTCTTGGTACTCCCCATATGGGAATTCAGGGTCAGGTTGTGGGGAAGTGGGTGATGCTGCAGGGCTCTCTTCTGGTGGGGTGTGATCAGAACTCTGCGGCGATGGGGGAAGCTCAGGGCTTTGCGCTGGCGGAGATGGCGAAGAGCTCTGTTTTGGTGACTCGTGTGATCGAGGATCACTTTCTTGACTCTCCACAGAGGGAGTCTTTTCCTTGCTTGCTTCTTCGGCCACCGCCATACTCCATTTACGTTTCTTGGGTGTGCCTGCTGGTTCAGAGGGTCCAGCAGGTATCTCCGTGACAACCTTCCACTTCTTCTTGCGGATCAGCAGTTTGGGAAGTCGTTCAGTTCGCGCAGCATCAGCGTCTGCAAGGGCAAGAAGTGCTTCCCTCGCAGCAGTTTCAGCGTCGTCAGCCCTCTTCTTGGACGCCGACCGTTCAGCTCTTGTTAGCACCATCGTTGAATCGTTGGAATCTGGAGAGAAGAATTGCAGGTGAAGAGGGAGAGAATTTTTTTGGAGTTCAGATAATTGGGAAATCGTATAGATCAGCGCGCGTCTTAACGGATATAAGTAATGATGAAATCCCAACGGCTCTATTTTTGCGGATTCTGCAAATCCAGCGCAATTCTAGTGACCGTTGGAGATTTTTTTGCGTTTAAATGCCAATCTTTCCTCAACCGTATCTTTGATTTGGCCCAATATCTCCTCGATCTTTTTAGCTTGATTTAATCTCCTTGATTCCCTCTATTGATCCCCTACAAAAAGAAATAAAATAAATATCAAATTCATAATTAAAATCGCACAAAAATATACACAAACAGTAACCGGAAAAATAACAAAAAATAAACTAAGGCATGAGCCTCGCATGGACGAGCACAGTAATCACTCGTCCTCTCTCGTTCTCGTTTTCATGTCTCAGTCAAGAGGAAGGCCGAGAGAGTCTTCACATCTCCTTCCTCATAGTAGTGCTTCAATCTTGCACCATTAACCATGAATGGTTGTCCTTGTTGCAGGTTCTTTATCTCGATTGCACCATGAACAAACACATTAGTTATTACAAATGGACCTGACCATCTAGACTTAAGTTTACCTGGAAATAATTTCAATCGTGAGTTAAATAATAAGACAAGCTGGCCTTTCTTGAAGTCCTTAATCCTAAGTCTACTGTCGTGCCAAATCTTGGTCTTCTCCTTATACATTTTGGCATTTTCATAAGACATATGCCTAAGCTCATCAAGCTCATGTAATTGCAAAGACCGCAATGTTCCCGCATCGGTCACGCAGTAATTCAACTCTTTTAGGGCCCAAAATGCTTTAATTTCTAACTCGAATGGCAAGTGACATGCTTTGCCATACACCAGTCTATAAGGAGACATACCTAGGGGTGTCTTATATGCAGTTCTATATGCCCAAAGTGCATCCTCGAGTTTAAACGCCCAATCTTTTCTATTGGGTTTGACCACTTTTTCCAGTATGTTCTTAATCTCCCTATTTGAAATTTCAGCTTGGCCATTCGAATGAGGGTGATAAGGGGTGGCTACTCTATGTCTAATATTATACTTAGCCAACACTCTCTCCATAGCCTTATTAATGAAATGTGTCCCCTCATCACTGATTATAGCCCGAGGTGTCCCAAATCTAGTAAAAATATGTCTATGCAAGAATCTTATGACTGTTTTTGCGTCATTATTTGGACATGCTATAGCCTCTACCCACTTAGATACGTAGTCTACTGCTACAAGGATGTAAAGGTTACCTGATGATGGGGGAAATGGTCCCATGAAATCGATGCCCCACACATCAAAGAGTTCCAACTCTAAGATGTAAGTAAGAGGCATCTCATCCTTTCGACTTAGATTACCTGTTCTCTGGCATTCATCACAGCTGTGGGCATAGTTGTGGGCATCCTTGAAGATCGTTGGCCAATAGTAGCCACTCTGGAACACCTTTGAAGCTGTCCTTTGGCCACCAAAATGTCCACCATAGGGTGCTGTATGGCAGTGCTGCAGCACAGACTTCGCCTCAACAGCTGAAACACACTTCCTGAGCAGACCATCAGCACATGTCTTGTAAAGTGTGGGATCATCCCATATGAATTTCCTTGCTTCATGAAGGAACCTCTTCTTCTCTTGGCCTCCCTTGAAAGTTGGTAGTACCTGTGATGCAAGGAAGTTAGCAATGTCAGCAAACCAAGGTTCCTCATCGTTATCACGATGAGTCAATACAAAGACATGTTCATCAATAAAAGCATCAGAAATTGCGGTTTCCGCAATTTTTTCGCAATTATGCTGCAATCTAGAAAGATGATCCGCAACTACATTTTCACATCCTTTCTTATCTCTAATGTCCAGATCAAACTCTTGCAGCAGCAAGACCCATCTAATCAACCTAGGCTTAGCATCAGCCTTCCTCATAAGGTACTTTAAAGCAGAATGGTCAGTGTACACAATTGTCCTAGTGCCTACAATGTAATTCCTAAACTTCTCACAAGCAAACACTACAGCTAGCATCTCCTTCTCAGTAGTTGTGTAATTACATTGTGCCTCATTAAGTGTTTTACTAGCATAGTATACAGGGTGTGTTAATTTGTCAATCTTCTGTCCTAACATAACCCCTACAGCATAGTCACTGGCGTCACATAACATCTCAAAGGGAAGATCCCAATTAGGCCCTACTATGATAGGTGCTGTGACTAGTGCTTCCTTAAGGGTTTTCCAAGCTAGGAAACATTCTTTAGAGAAAATGAACGGCTTGTTTAGCTCTAGAAGCTCACATAAAGGCTTTGAGATCTTAGAAAAGTCCTTAATGAACCTTCTATAGAAACCAGCATGCCCTAAGAAACTTCTAATGGCCTTGACATTTTGAGGTTCTACCAATTTCTCTATTATTTCAATTTTTGCCCTGTCAACTTCTACACCTGCCCTTGACACTCTATGACCTAAGACAATCCCTTCATCCACCATGAAATGACACTTTTCCCAATTTAGGACTAGGTTAGTCTCTTCACACCTAGCCAGGACTTGTCCTAAATTCTCTAGACAGTTTGTAAATGAATCCCCAAAGACTGAGAAATCATCCATGAATATCTCTATCATGGACTCATCCAAATCAGAGAAGATTGCCAACATGCACCTTTGGAATGTTGCCGGTGCATTGCATAAGCCAAAAGGCATTCTGCGAAAGGCAAAAGTTCCAAAAGGGCAAGTGAAGGTAGTCTTCTCTTGGTCCTTAGGGTCTATAGTAATCTGGTTGTATCCTGAATAACCGTCTAAGAAAAAGTAATAGGCTCTACCAGCTATCCTATCTAGCATCTGGTCAATGAATGGTAGAGGGAAATGGTCTTTTTTGGTTTCCTTGTTTAACTTCCTATAATCCATGCAAACTCTCCATCCTGTGATAGTCCTAGTTGGAATCAGTTCATTGTTCTCATTGACTACCACAGTCATCCCCCCCTTCTTAGGTACACATTGTATAGGGCTCACCCACTGACTACTAGCTATGGGGAAGATCACACCAGCATCTAACCATTTTATTATTTCCTTTTTAACTACCTCTTTCATAGAGGGGTTCAACCTACGTTGGTGATCTACTCTAGGTGTATGCTCTTCCTCCAATATAATTTTATGCATGCAATAAGAAGGGCTAATGCCTCTAATGTCAGCAATAGTCCATGCAATAGCCTTCCTATGTTGCTTAAGTAGTAATATCAGTTCAACCTCATGCTTTTCACTTAATTTAGAAGAAATAATCACAGGCAAAGTATCATTACTTCCTAGATATGCATACTTGAGGTGAGTGGGGAGAGGTTTCAATTCTAAGACAGGTGGATGCTCAATGGATGGTTTTAATGGATTCAAAGATTTTTCAGTTAAGTCAATATTCATACAAACATGCTGAGGGTTATTTACAGGTATGTCCATTATCTCAGCTATGTTTAAGTCAGTTAATTCTAAACCTACATATTCATGAGCATGCTTAGTCAACAATTCATGCTCCAATTGTTCTTCCATTAACGAATCTACAATGTCCATGCTAGCACAAGATTCAGAGTCAGAAGGATACCTCAGTGCTTTAAAAACACTAAACTTAACCTCCTCGTCATGAACCCTCATAGTGAGCTCACCTTTTTGGACATCTATCAGGGCCCTACCTGTGGCTAGAAATGGTCTGCCTAACAGGATGGGGACCTCCTTGTCTGCTTCATAATCCAGGATAATGAAATCTGCAAGGAAAATAAACTTGTCAACCTTTACAAGAATATCCTCAATCTTACCTTCAGGGTATGCTATGGATCTGTCTGCTAGTTGTAAAGTGACAGTGGTTGGACGTGCTTCTCCTATTCCTAGCTGGCGAAATAGTGATAGGGGCATGAGGTTTATGCTGGCTCCCAGGTCACAAAGAGCTCTGCCCACGTGCTTGCCTCCTAGCTCTACAGGTAAGGTGAAAGAACCAGGATCCTTCTCCTTCTTGGGTAGCTTGTTCTGGAGTATGGCACTGCACTCCTCAGTGAGATTGACTGTTTCAAACTCACCAATTATTCTCTTGTTAGTTATAATATCCTTTAAAAACTTTACATAAGAAGGCATAGACTGTAAAACTTCTACAAAAGGAATATTAACATGCACTTGCTTAAGAATTTCTAGAAATTTATTAAAGTGCACTTCCTGTTCTTGTTTTTTCTTTAGCCTTCTAGGAAATGGAGGTGGTGGCACATATGCAGGCACTTCAGGTCGCCTTAGGATAGGTGGAGGCCTTGGAATTTCTTCTATCTCTTCTATGATTGGCTCCAGCCTTGCTCCTGATGTGCTTGTTGGTGGTTGACCTTGGTTTGGCAGAGACTCCAGTGGAGCACTAGACTCAGTGTTCTCTACTCTCTTTGGTGTTTCTTTGGTGTTGCTCACCAATGGTCTACCACTTCTAAGTTCAATTGCTTGAACTTGTTCTTTACCATCTCTCCTTGGCACTTCAGTATCAGCAGGAAGTCTCCCTTGGGGCCTATTTTTAAGTTCATTGGCTAGTTGCCCTATTTGGTTCTCTAGGCTCCTAAGAGTAGCTTGCTGACTCTGTAGAGTGGCATCATTCTTGGCTATGTATTCCTTGAGTAAGTTTTCTACAGAAGACCCTACAGGTTGGTTGTATGGTTTTTGATACATGGATTGGTTATGTTGGGGAGTGAAACCAGGTGTTCCACTCGGTCTTGGTTGGTTAGGAGCTTGGTTAGCATTTTGTTGGCCACCCCATGACAGGTTTGGGTGGTTCCTCCAACCAGGATTATAAGTATTGGAATAGGGGTTGTTCCTAGGCTGCTGCTGGCTTCCAACATAGCAGACTGAGGCTGGATTCCCAGGGCAGTATTCATACAGGTGCCCTTCCCCACAGAATCCACAGATAAGTGTCTCACCTTGACTTGGTTGGGTGCCCATTGACATGGCTGTGGCGGTGTTGACACTTGTTTGGAGATTGGCTTGAGCCATTTGCTTGACTAGGTTGGTCAGGGCGCTTATTTGGCTACTCATGGCATTGAGTGCGTCCTTGTCTTGAGCTCTAGTTGGCTCAACTGGATCATCTGACCACCTACAGTGAGATGCTGAGATCTTCTCCAAGATCTCATAGGCTTCGTTGTAACTCTTGGACAACATGGAACCACCAGCAGATGAATTTAAGACTTGTCTAGTGCTGGGGTTGCATCCTTTGAAAAAGACCTCTATTTGGATACACCATGGGATGCCATGATGTGGACATTTGAGAAGAAGGTCCTTGAACCTTGTCCAAGCTTCGTGAAGAGACTCACTCTCAGCTTGTTTGAACTTGATTATATCATCACGAAAGGTAGAATTCCTATCAGGTGGGAAGTATTTGACTAGGAATTTCTCTGCTAAGTCTGTCCAGTTAAGGACTGATCCAGAGGGTAATGAGTTTAACCACGTTTTGGCTTTGTCCCTCAAAGAGTAAGGGAACAGATAGAGCCTCAAGGCTTCTTGGGAAACTCCAGGGATGATGAATGTATCACTAACTCCTAAGAAGTTTCTAAGATGGTTGTGGGGGTCCTCATTTTTAACTCCAAAGAATTGTCCCACAGTGGACAACATTTGGAACATCACTGGTTTTAACTCGAATGAGTTGGCAGTGATTTCAGGGCGGATTATGCTGGGGTTCAGCTCCCCAGGCATAGGTACTAGGTAAGAGAGTATGGCGCTATCCTTATCATTCGCTATTTCGATGGGATTGCGAGTGACAGGCACCGGATTTGGAACTATTCCATCCATTTCTTCTTGAGACAATTGCGGAGGAATTGCGGTTCCCGCAATTATTGGAGGTATAGAGGGTTGGTTAAAGAGACGTTTCTTGGCTCTATTTCTGGCCCTAAGTAATCTCTCAGGCTCAGGATTGAACTCTAGATCACTACTTGAAGGCTCACTCATAAACTAACCCAACTAGTACCTGCAAAAGAAATGAAACAGATCAGCTTCAATAGACAATAAACTTGGTGTTTCAAACTTAACAAACTTCGTTTTCACTTAAATAAATCCCCGGCAGCGGCGCCAAAAACTTGTTGCGTGCTCAATGTGTTAAAATAAATAAGCAATAAGATAGAGAGAGCACTCAGAACATGCAAGCATACATGATCTTATAGCAAGTAGTAAGTATTTTTTCATTCGTTTTCCCACAGAGATTTATTATGAGCTACTCGTGAAGTGTAAAGTTAAGAAAGAATGGGTGGATTTGATGGGGTAAAATTGGTTTTAAATTGTCTAATTCCTAAGGGATATGTAAAGGATAGCAACATAAATAAGTGCAAGTCAAAGTTAAACTCAAAGGAAAAGAGACGAGATCAATAAACGAAGAGGAACTTGGCTAAACAGAATTTTAAACTTAGTAGAATTGCGGAAACAGCAATTCTACCGCAATTTTACTAACAGCGAAAGTGTGTAAAATGGAGAAACAAGGGCTACTAACGACTCCTCTATAGGCATTTTCTCACGATTCTCAAGCATTGGATCAACTCTCTATGCATCAAACTCACTCAATCTCATGTATCGTCCGATTCCATGCATTAGATTCTTTAGTTTACTCATGTCCAAGTAAGGTCTTAAGCATCTTGTTAAAGCAGAAAGTTATGGTTTGTACTAGGAAAACGCCTATTCCTAGGTCGTTTTCTGGCTACCTTGAAAGGCTAGCATGAGTGTATGACTCTGAACTCTTACTCCTTCCAGAGGTTAGGAGTTCTTTGGACAAAATGGATGGCCAATCGAAATTGCCCGTGGGATGAAGCTTACATACAATCAATGCTTCGAGAGCTATCCTACATGCTTGGTTCACGTTTTTTAGCCTATAGTATTGTCATTAGCATGCCCCCTATGTGACTTAGTTACTCATGGATATAGGGAGAACAGAAAGAAGAGATAAAACAGACATGCTTAGAAGGAATTTCAAGACAAAACAGTAAAGAAAAACAGTAGATCGCAAAGGCAAGAAACTGTGAAATGCTGAATTTTGCTTTAGATTACTTGATTGTTTGAATGAACAAAGGAAAGCCTAAAGTGAATAACACAAAGACAGAAAGCAACGAAGTGCAATAAACTAGCTACTAGAACAGAAACAACAACTAAACAATGCTGGAAATTAGAAAGGAAAGACAGAAAGCAGGTAAATGAGCTCGAACGCCTCGTCGCAACCGCCTCGGCTGAAGAATGAGAAAGATCAGCCTTGCTTGGATGAATCCAATCGAGAGAGAAGATCCTTCCTATCAGATTATCGACTCCAAGCAGCTAAACTTCGCAAACCAACAGACGGCAAAGAAAAACAGGAGAAAAGATGGAGCTGCGAGAAGACTTCTACGCTTTCGGATGATGATTGAACCCTCTACTTTGACCCCCTTTTATAGTAATCTGCAGGTACGTTTGGGCCAAGGAGAACCATCCATCCTCAACGTCGTACTTCAAAATGGATGGAGGAGAAAGAACGAATCCCTGAAATAACGGAAATTAACAGAAACAGATCAGTCAACTTACGGTTTTCACTTGAAACATTGCTGTTTTAGCAATGTTTCCGCAATGCTATCGCAATGCGCATTTTTCACTCTTTTCCTTCGGTTTTCATTCCTTTTCTTTCCTTTTGCACACAAGTCCTAATTTAGCTACCTTCTTCTAAATCTCATATATAAGCATAGGTTTAAGCTAAATCCTATCAAAAACACCTAAGAGTGTACATCTTTCTAAGATAAATAAGTCCTAAAAAGGTCACTTTTGGAGACGTAACAGTGGACTATGAAGAAACCTTTTCTCCTGTTGCCATGTTAAAGTCGATTAGAATACTCTTATCCATTGCTACATTTTATGATTATGAAATCTGGCAAATGGATGTCAAGACTGCCTTTCTGAATGGTAATCTTGAGGAGAGTATCTATATGGCTCAACCAGAGGGATTCATACTTCAGGGTCAAGAGCAAAAGGTTTGCAAGCTTAATCGATCCATTTATGGGTTGAAGCAAGCATCTAGATCCTAGAATATAAGGTTTGATACGGCGATCAAATCTTATGGCTTTGAACAAAATATTGACGAACCTTGTGTTTACAAGAAATTAGTCAATACAGTTGTATCTTTCTTAGTCTTGTACGTAGACGATATACTACTCATTGGGAATGATGTAGGGTTCCTAACTGGCGTTAAGAATTGGCTAGCGACCCAATTCCAAATGAAAGATTTGGGAGAGGCTCAGTTTGTTCTAGGGATTCAGATCATAAGGAATCGTAAGAACAAAGTGCTAGCGTTGTCTCAAGCATCTTATATTGACAAGGTGTTGTCAAGATATTCGATGCAGAATTCCAAGAAAGGTTCGCTGCCTTTTAGGCATGGAATTCACTTGTCTAAGGAACAGTCTTCTAAGACACCTCAAGAGGTTGAGGATATGAGATGAATTCTCTATGCATCTGCAGTTGGTAGTCTCATGTACGCTATGTTGTGTACACGACCCGACATCTGCTATGCAGTAGGAATTTTCAGTAGGTTCCAGTCCAATCCAGGATATGATCACTGGACAGCCGTTAAACACGTCCTCAAGTATCTTAGGAGAACGAGAGACTATGTGCTTGTGTATGGCGCGAAGGATTTGATCCTTGCAGGATACACTGACTCTGATTTTCAGACTGATATAGATTCCAGGAAATCTACATCAGGATTAGTGTTCACTCTTAACGGAGGAGCAATAGTATGGAGGAGTATAAAGCAAGGTTGTATTGCTGACTCCACCATGGAAGCTGAGTATGTCGCAGCTTGCGAAGCAGCGAAGGAAGTTGTATGGCTTAGGAAGTTCTTGACAGATTTGGAAATTGTTCCAAATATGAACTTGTCAATCACCCTTTATTGTGATAACAGTGGTGCAGTGGCAAATTCTAAAGAACCTAGAAGCCATAAGCGTGGAAAGCATATTGAGCGGAAGTATCATCTCATCAGGGAGATAGTGCAACGAGGAGATGTGATCGTCACACAGGTAGCCTCGGAGCACAACATTGCTGATCCGTTTACTAAGTCTCTCACGGCTAAAGTGTTTTAGAGACACCTATATAGTATAGGGCTGCGAGCTGCTCAGTAGGACAGTGGGAGAAACTTTAGATATTTAATATTCTAGTTCTCTCGACCAGCATGTACTCCACTGACGTTTTAGTCCAAGTGGGAGTTTGTTGGGTTTTATGTCCTAAAACTCGTAGTTTGTAAACTGTTTGAATGTATATATTATATTTCAATAAAGTTGTTATTGAATTTTAGTGAATTGTGTTTGTATTAACCTATACCAATAACTAACACCCATGGCGATAGTGTGAGTACTTGAACTTCATGTGTGACATGAATGTGAATCAAGTTCAAGTAGACAGCCAAAATTGGTCTATAGTATAGGGATAAGGCTGGGTACCTTATCCTGGGGACACTATTGGACGCGGCTCACTTTGTATAGTACAAAACGATGTGATTCAAATCGTTTCATGTAGAGACATGTGAGTGAGGGCGTCCTGTGCAATGAGTTTGCACAAGACCGAACCAGAAATAAAATCGCTCTTTCTTTATAACACCGTTTACTGTAAACACCGGTTTATTCTTATGATGACTTAGGTAACTCGATCTCAATCCTGAGCTTACTATGAACTCCTGTTTATTCAACTTTATCCTTTGATTTGTACGGGTGAGAGTGGCCAGATCGCCGACTCAATAAGCCTACCATCTTGGGGATAAGATCGAATAAGTGGCTGGGGACATAGTTGTGCGAGATGGAATTCACTCCTACCCGCTTTAAGGGTTAGTAGAGAGGTTGTTCCCTTAAGTGCTGACTCCAGGTCTTGAACAATGGGCCCATCCTCTCCTGATCAGGGAGGAATCTGATTTGATGGTTGGACCACAAATCAATTGTTCATTAGAGGTGTCAGTGGTACTTAAGGAACAAGATATAATACAAGGGTTAAACGGTATAAATGACCCGTTGTGATTATGAACGACCTGTGAAGGATCGACTTACTGATGATAGTTATATCAACAGGACACAATATATCTACAGTGAGGAGAGTGCAGCCCTTGGACTTTAGTGGAGTCTCCGGAGTCTCCGGGGGTTAACGAATGTTGGTTAGTTCGGTTGAAAGAGTTTTGACCGGATAATCTCGTATCGTTGGAGCTCATGATCTGTAGGTCCTTACGGTTCTCCTGGCTAGCTCGGATAAAGCCGTGAAACAATATAAAAGAAAAGAAAAGAATTTGAATCGTTCAAATTCGGGTTTGTGGAAGAAGGATAGACATATTTAAATACATATTTAAATATGATTTAAATATGAGATTGGTCTGAAAACATGAATAGGATTCATGTGCAAAAAGTCAGTTTTCGGAAAACCGGGTTTAATTATATTATTTAATTAATATTTGATATTGAGTTAAATAATATTAATTATATATATATATATATATATTTTTTTTTTTTATTAATTAAAAAGTTTAATTAATAAAATAATTATTATTATTTTTAATAATAATAATATAAATATATATATATATATATATATACATGTGTCTTACATGCAAGCATGTAAGACACATGTAAGGTATATATATATACAGAGTATATATTTCGTCAGATCAATTAAAAAAAAACAAAATCCATTTTCTCAGTGGGTTTTGGGGTTGTCAAATTGAGAAATGAAATGTGATTTCATTTTTTCTTCAATTTCCTCCGTCTTCTTCTTCTCGGCAGCTCTCTGTTTTAAAAAAAAAGTTTTTATTCAGTGGAGCTTCTTCCTCCGTTTCTTTTGTAAAAGGAGTCTCACTACTCCGTTTCTCGGCCCGAGGATAGCGGGATTACCGTGGGTGGTCCACGAAGGTTTCGTGAGAAGGCTCGGTGAGCTCGTGAGGAGCTTCTGGCGGTGAAATTGAAGAAATTCGAACGACAAGGGTATGTGTTCTAATTTCTCTTTTTCATTGCTTTTGCATGTTTCCGTTCTGTTTAAATTGATGAAATTAGAGTGTCTATGATCCAAATCGCTTCCGCTGCGTTCCATCAACGCTCCATCAATATTAACCTGTTTTATCCTAGTACTTGTGTTCTAAGATTTTTGCAGGAATTTATACCTTCTAACATCAATTATATTTGAACACAACAAGGGTTGAATAATATCATCCCTCAAGTCAAGATAGAACCAAAGAGACTCGTCCTACCAATGTCTCATGACTTCAAGATTGTGTTACAAGGTAAGTTTGAATCAAATATGAAAGTAGCTAACTTGACTTCTCCTTGTGCTAATTTTCAGGAACTACAAAAGAAGAAGTTCCAAAACGTGAAATGGAATCACGTGGAGAGATTTATAGACCAAAGCTTAAACCTTTCCAATATTGGAAATTAGAAACAAAATGCAAGGGAAATGAAGATTTCTTACACATGTTGAAGTGTTGTTTTATGAAGAGTTTAATCCCAAAAGAAAAATCTCACTACAAGTGCTTGCAAGGATGCATAATGAGGATTACAAAATTGTTCTTCATGGTGAGTACATTCAAAGTTGTGTAATCTTTAACTCTAATGAATTTTCTTATATAATTTTGCAGGACAATAAATTATCAAATGTCCAACATGGTTTAAAGACCAAAGAAAGAAGTCATGACAACACTTATTTTCAAAAGAGGTGGAATCCTAGAAGAAATACTCGTTGGACGTCTCATGATTATAAAATTGCATTACAAGAGAGATCATCAAGAAGAATCATCATACCATCGTCTCATGACTTTAAGATTGCGTTACAAGGTAAGTGTGAATCAAATCTTCAATTTACTAACTTGATTTATCTTTGTGTTGAAATTAAGAAAATACAAAAGAAGAAGTTCCAAAGAGTAAAATGAAACCACATGGAGAGTGTTCTAGATCAAAGTCCAAAAATGTTCAATACTTGGAATTGGAAACTAGATGTCATGGAAAGAAGATTCCTAAAAGATGTTCAACTTTTCTACCTTGACTTTGATCCAAAAAGAAGAATTCCTTTCCAAGTACTTGCAAGGATACACAATGAGGACTACAAGATTGCACTTCATGGTAAGTATAATAAGGTACATTTGTTGTTACTAATTAAATTGTTCTTTTGTGTAGGTGATCATGAACAATTAGGATATAAGGTAAAAGAAATCTTGGAAAACAACAACTCTAAACATCCCTATCATGGCCACAAACACAAAGGTGTTGTGTTGTAGAAAAAACGTGTCAATCCCAAAATGGACATCTTGGAAATTAAGGCGTAAAATAAAGAAATCAGGTGATTGGGTTTGAAAACACTTTTGGAAGGATCGAAGAACCTTTAAAAAACTAACGAAAATGAAGCCTAAAACATCATTATCATCTCACGATTTCAAGAGTGCTCTACAAAGTACGTATACTATGAATTTGGAATTTGGAGTTACTTATTTTCCTTCGTTATGTTGTAGGAAATGAAAAATATCATTCGAGGATGAATGAAGCAAAAGAAGGGGAAACTGATATGATCATGGACACCGTTACAATGCCTTATGAACCAATGACAAGATCAAAGACTAAATAACTTGGATAAGTCATGAAAAATCACATATAAGTCTTAGTGATTGTAACTAAGGACTAAGGCAACATAACCATTCAGCCAAATGCACAGCTCGCGCGCGCATGACAACCTCACTGGAGAAGAAGTTAGCTTTCCAACCGTATAAAGAATAGTCTAATGTGAGCACTGGAGAAGAAGTTATAATCAGAGTACCGAAGAGTGTTCATAAAATAATACTTTCCTTTATTTTAAGGAATGTGATTTTCCAACCTTATTGGATATAAATATCCGAAAATTATCACTATATATCTTTAGGAAAGTCTTATAATTGTCTTATTTTAAATTATTAGAATAGATTATCTTATTTTTAATTATTGGAATAGATCTTTAGTTTTCTTATTTGCTTTGGAAATCTTATCATAATAGTTCTAGGGTTTTAGACTTCTCAAAAAGACAATTGCAAGGCTATATAAAGGCCTCATTCTCATTTGTATTAGACGGTTTATGATCAATATAGAAAAGTATTTCTTGAAGTCGTGAGCTTGTCCATTTGTGCTTTGCACCCTTTCGTGGAATCATTCAAGGATGGTTGGTCACCAAACTTGTGGAGTGTTTCTCACCTTAGATTGAATTAATCAATAATTCAACTCTTTGGTCTTTCACCAAACAAAAGGTGGGGTTTTTGTACGGATGACCCACCCCTCGGGGTGTGTAAAGTTTTTTTTAACTCAGTTTTTGAAAACTTATGCTTTTTGACATTCTCTCGTGATAAGGAAGTGCACAAAGTCATTCGTACCCTTCGCTTATCACGAGGAGATCACAGTTGTCTCCTCGTGATCGTGATAAGCGAAGGGTACGAATGACTTTGTGCACTTCCTTATCACGAGAGAAGGTCAAAAAACATAAGTTTTCAAAAATTGGGTTAAAAAACCTCGCGGCCCCCGAGGGGTGGGTCATCCATACAAAAACCCCAACAAAAGGTTGTAGGGAATGAACGCTTCAAACTCCGCAACATAAGCGTTGGAATCGTTCTTTGAGTTTATTTAGAATTAAATTAAAATAGAAGTTCAGCATACATTACCTTTGAAGACAATAATCTTATTGTGTTCCTTCTCCACGAGATCTTCCTCGCTATGACTGGAATACGGGATCAAAGTTTGTGGGAGCTCCTTGAAAGAAAGCTAGTTTTGAGAGAACCCTTCTCTGCGTAGGGAAACTAAGTTGTGTGCGTAGGGAAACTAAGTTGTGTGTTTGGCCAACCTTTTGGCTAAACCTAAATGTCCTATTTATCTTTAGGAATTAATTTTATTTAATAAAATACATTTTAATATCTATTATATTAAAATATGTATTTTATATTTATTTGAATCTCATTCAAATATCATAAAATTATTTTTTTATAATATAGATTTAACCAATTTGAATCTCATTCAAATTTTATATGTATATATAGTTTTCAATATTAATGTATCTAATACATCAACTATTTCCTCTAATATTTAATGTATCAAATACAATCAATATATTTTTCTCTTCTACATTTAATATATCAAATATATTAAATATTAATTTGAATATTTTAAAATTTTCTTTCAACTAAATTGACCCTGTTAGTATGAGCTAGCAAGGGGATCTTATGGACATACATATTTATAAGCTCAAATGATACAAAATTAATTAATTAAACTCTTTAATTAATTAACTTTCATTCATTAACTCTAGGTCACTCTACTATAGACTTAGAGTTGCACTCTTATGCACTGTAGGACAAGTTGTGTCCATGAATATAATAATTACATGCAAGTCTGTCATTCACGAGTTGTTCGTAATTAGAGGGGTTAAAAGTCTGTTTTACCCCTGTAATTACATCTTACACCTTAAGTACCATTGATTCTCTAATAAACAACATGTTTGTGATCCAACCATAAACCAAGTCCCTCTCGGGCCAATGAGAGAGTGGGGCCCCATTGTTCAAGTCTCAAAATCAACACTCTCATCTACTTTCCCTATTATGGGAAGTAGTGAATTTCATCTTGTGAAACTTATGTTCTCAGCTCCCTATTTGGTCAAGTCCCCAAAATGATAGGCTTATTGAACCGGCTATAAAGGTCATTCTCACTCATACAAATCAATGGACGATCCCTCACAGGCAGAAGTTCATAACTCACCCAAAATTAAGATCGAGTCACATCTGATCATCCTATGAAATATTAATCTTCTCAAATAACGGATTTATAAAGAGAGATTATATATTTTGTGGTTCAGTCTTATACAAACTCATTGTATAGGATACCCCCACTCACATGTCTCTACATGAATAATTTGGATCAAATCATTTGTAACAATTACAAAGTGGGTTGTATCAATAGTGTTACCAGGATAAGACACCCAACTTTATCCATATACTATAGATTGTTTAGGTTATTCCTTGAACATGATCCTCCCGTATGTCAACTACATATTGTTCAAGATTACACTAATAACCTTGGATTTTTATATATAATTAATATTATAAATTACAAATAATAATAATAAAATAATTATCAAATAATTATTAATTAATTACGAGGCTTTAGGGCATAAATCCCAACAAAGGTAACGTGGTATTGATTTTCTTTTCTAAACCTTTAAGCATATCGATTGTGCGACACAAGATTCAGATTTGGTAGATTACTTGAGGATCTTTCCCTTAGTGGATTGCATAGGCTTCAAACCTACTTGTTGTTTATATCACCCTCTCTCTTCCACGTTTTATCCTCCCAGATTTTATGTTGTGTCGTCCCTCTTCTTCTCATACCTCAGGCAACCTCTAACTTGCAGATGCCTAATCTTCGCTTTCTTGTTCCACAAATTTTTGGTGCCGATATCGCTTTCTCCTCCGTCCTCATACTCGATCAATCCTTGAATCAACCAAATCCACCAAAACACCCAATTTGGAAACACTACGAAATGTCGATTCACTTTCTTCGCATCTGTACACCTGTGCAACCACCACAGAAGCATCTTCAACAATCTCGGCATGGTCGCCGACCACAACCAAAGAAAATAGTTGAGGAATCACTCTGAGATCAACCATATGGGATTGATTCGGCTGATACAGCACAATCCTGAATTTGGCCTTGGAAAGTTCAAAATAATGGATTTGGTCACAGGTAAATCAGATGAAGAATTGAGACACCATTTCGAAGGTTATAGTGTAGATTGGGAATATTAGTGAAGTATTATAGAGAAAATTGTTGGGGAGGCTTTGAACTATGTTGTCTCCTCAAGTTTTTGCAGAATTGAGACCGCATTTGATAAAAGGTTCGATGACCCAAACTTTGAACTATGTTTTCTCGAGACAAAAGGACATGCTCTTTTTCATCTTAATGGCCCAGACTCTAGATTGATACTGAATACACGATAATGATAAGGTGACATTACACTGTAATTGCACAATTCACTATTCGAATGCAATAAATTTTGGATGGGATACAAGGTATTTGCGTTCATAATTTTTTTTTTGGAAAATTAAACTAATGGTCCCTAAGGTTTGAGTTTGATAGCATTTGGGTCCTCAAGGTTTCAAACTCAACAATTATACCTTAAGGTTTAGATTTGGTGTGTGTTTTCTCGCTCCGTCAAATTTTCGGTTAAATATTAACAGAATGCTAACGTGACACTTATTTTTAATTATTAAAAAAAAAACTTTTTCTTTTCTTTTTTTCCATTTTTCTTTTTCATTTTTCTTATTCTTTCTCTTCCTCTTGCTCCCTCCTCCCTCCTCCTCCATCATCCATTTTTTTCCTCTTATGGTCATCGCCGACGACAATTTATTTGTTTCGTTCTCTTCTCCTTTTCCTCTCCATCTTTCTTTTTCCTCCACCTTCTTCTCCTCCCTTCATCATCCATCTTCTTCCTCTCATGGTCGTCACCAATGACCTTTTTTTTCTTTTCATTTTTCTCTCCCTCTCCCTATTACCTTCATCTCTCCCTTTCTCCCCTTCTTCCCCTCGTTTTCACGGGAACATGTTTTTACAGATTTGAAACTAACCCAGATTTGGGTTTGTTTCAGATCTAGAACGGGAGTTCATTTCAGATTTATAATTTATTTATTTTTTAAACGAGGGGAAGAAGTGGAGAAATGAGAAAATTGAAGTGACAAGGAGAGGAAGAAGAAAAAGGAAAAGAGAACGACGAAGAAGAAGAAGAAGAAAAAAAAACGACCATGAGAGGAAGAAGATGAATGATGGAGGAGGAGGGAAGAGGGAGCAGGAAAAGAAAAATAAAAATAACATAAAAAATATTTAAAAAAAAAAAGAATTTTAATAATTTTAAAATATTTTAAATTAAAAATAGGTGTTATGTCAGATGTAACTGAAAATTTGACGGAGAAACAAAAAAAAAGCACCAAATCCAAACTTTAAAGGTATAATTGTTGAGTTGAAAACTTTGAGGATTCAAATGCTACCAAACTCAAACTTAAGGGACGATTAGTGTAATTTTTCTTTATTTTTCTTTTTATTTTTTTTTTAATTTGATTAGATAATTAAGTTTTTTTTTTACTTGGTTAAAAAAATTTAAATGACTAGCTTGTCATTTAAGTACCAAATTTGAAAGATTTATAATTCTCCTAAAAAATATTTATTTTTTATTTTTTTATTTATGTTCAAAGCTCCATTAATTTTTCTTTGCAAAAAAAAAAAGTTCCATTAATTTTGTTTAATTTAAATATCTAATTTGTTCTATTTACCCCACTTTTGATTTTCCTTTCAATGACTATTTTAATCTAAATCGTTATATTCCGTCTATTTTTAGCTTTTGACTATTTATCTCATTAAAAATATAATTCACATTTATCGAAATAGCTTATTAAAAAATTAAAAAAATCCCTAAATTAAGAATTTCTTAACAACCCCATTTGTTTCACTAGACTTAACATGCATGGACTTTTGCATGGAAAACTATTATATCTATGTTTGTTACATGAATTTAGTTTTGTAAAACCAGAATATTAATTATCTTTGGGCAATGCAAAAGACTATTATATATATATATGTTTGTTACATGAATTTAGTTTTGTAAAACTAGAATATTAATTATCTTTGGGCAAACAAATCCTAGATAATGTGAGTTTTTATTACCTTATGAAAGTTTTTTTTTCAACAAGTGAAGGTGGGTAGATTCGAACCTCCTACTTGATGGTCGTTGATATATATATTTTATGTTAATTGAGCTATGCTTAGTTTGACTACTCTTTAAATTTTTTTTTTTTTTTTTTTTTTTTAACTACATAAATAGATGTTTTAGAAACTAATATTACACAAATGTCTAGTAATTTTTAAAAGATCAGCTTTGTCAATGTCTAAGTCATCTAAGCCAAAACTATAATGAAATTTGTTTGTTTGCCCATTATGTATTTTTGTAATTAGTATAAATTCTAAAATTCAAAATTGTGCCAGCCCTAAACCGTCATTGTTCTCCCCCTCTATGAGTTCGTTATTGTTCTCCCCCTCTATGAGTTCGTTGATTAACTTCAACACCCACGCACAACGAGCTTCTCCTCCACGGCGCTCAGATGTGGGAAGCCACTGCCCCCTCTGTTCCAGCAACTTCAACCCGCATATAGTCTTCTTCTCCGACCGAGCTGGACCTCAAATCCGAAAAGTTTGACACCCATGCACCGACGAACTTCTCCTCCACAATGCACATACGTAAGATCAGAGGTGGATCCAGGAATTTAGGTCAGAGGGCACAATTCAGATAAGGTTAAATTACAAACTCCTTGAAATTTTGGATTCGTGTCCATGGTCCCTGAATTTTAAAAGTTGTGTAATAAGTCCCTAAACTTTCGATTTTGTATCTAATATATCTATAAATTTTAATTTTTTATCCAATAGAAACATATTCTAAATTTTAAAAAAATTAAATGTTTTATTAAACATATATTTTAATTTTGTGTCTAATAGGTGCTCAACTTATCCGTCGTTTTAAAAAAAAGCACGTATATATCAGGGCTTAGGGTTTACAAAATTAATTTTAAGGTTAAATTAGAGATAAAATTAAATCTTTCTAATAGAACCACTAATTGTTTTTTAACATATGCCTAAGACTTATTGAAATTAAAGTTCATAAATTTATTAGACATTGGTAAAATTTATTGACTGACACACAATTAAAAATTTAGAAGGCAGACATTGTTCCAGGAATCTATTAGACGCAATTTTAAAATTTATTCATATATAATATTTAAACTTAAAAAAATATGAATTTAAATTATAATAAACCATTATAAAATTATTCACTTATATTTATTATTTTTAAAATCTTAATTTTTCTAAACTAATTTGTTAAAGATTAAAAAATGGTATATATTTATATATCTTAATACATTTCTATAAATTTTCAAAATGGAACAAAAGCAATAAGAAATTGCATTCGTGCCCCCACAACCAATAATCTAGCAACGAATTTTGTTTCAAATTCTGCACTTTGTTATACAAATATATATATTGAATAATTTGAGGGAGGCTGTCCCCCTAGCGCCTACCCGCATCCGCCCATGCGTAAGACGACGTTATCCCCTTGTCCCAACATCTTCAGTGCATCCTATCCTTCTGTTCGAGCGTGAGGGAGGAATGTGGAGGAAAAAATTCGAGTTTAGGTTTTTTTTTTTGTCCTTAATTTTTCAACAATAGGGTTATATTTTATATTTATTTTATTTCACGTTTATATTTCATAAACATGATGTAGAAATAAACATGTTGTATATTTAATAATATGAGTATATATTATTGTTTCATTTCATGTTTATATTTCATAAATGTGGAGTATATTTTATCATATGAAGTATATAATTCAAAAGTAGAGTTGAATCACAACATAGAAAAAAAAAATATATATATATATATAAACGAATTATATATATGTTGGATTGTAGTATATAAACAAAATATATTTATTAGATTATAGTATATAAACGAAGTATATATGTTGGATTATAGTATACAAACGAAGTATATAGGTTTCAAAAGTTGAAATATTTCAAGAAAATGGGCATATAGTGTTGGATTATAGTATACAAACGAAGTGTATGGTGTTGAATTATAGTATTATAAACGATCAGGTCGCAACAAAATGTAAATAAAGAAAAAATTAATACATCAACCAAATTTAAAGAATATAAAACCAATATAATTATTTCAAATTTTAGTTGATAAAAAAATAAAGTATACATTAAATACGGAGAAAATAATTAAAAAATATAAACGAAATATATATATATGTTAAATTATAATATATAAACGAAGTATATATATATTGGATTATAGTATATGAACGAATTATATACGTTGAAAAAGTTGAAATATTCAAAAATAGGGAGTTGAGCGGAAAAAAATGTTCGACTCACACCAAAATATAATTAAGGAAAAAAAAATTAGTATACAACAATCTACATAAAATATAAAATTTGTCATAATATTGAATAAGATAAATACGAAAAAAAAAAAAAAAAAACTAAAACGATAAATATTAACTAACAATATAAAAAATTCAAATTTTATTCAATAAAAAATTAAATATTCAATAAAAAATCAAATATACATTAAATCACCCTCTAAACAGTATTATTTATTTTTGTATATAAATTAAATTAAAAAATTGAAAATTGAAGGATGTTTAGAAATTAAAAACAAAAAAAAACAATTGATAAAACTCCGTCTGTTTTTTTTTAATATTGTAATTTTCAAAACTTTATATAAAAATATTGCACTTTTGAAACTATTTTTAAACATAATGCGACCTCTTCACGCGATCAAAAGTCATCTTTGGAAAAGACGATCTTCTTCCACGTGGATGAAGATCGTCTTTTGAAAAGACAATCTTCTTCTAAGCCCACACAATATGTCTTTTCAAAAGAGGATCACCAAATTTTTTGAACAATACACTCTCAAATATGGATGGTTGGAAAGCTAACACGAGAGTTTCAATTTGATATGTGATTTTACTCTTTTTGAAATTGTATATTGAAAGATAAAAGATCGTCGAAGTTGAGCTACAGTTCTGAAATTTGAAATTTGCAGAACCATAGTCCAACTTCGATGATTTTTATATTTTAATATATAACTCTAAAAATAACCAAGTTTCAAATTGAAGCTCACTTTTCAAAAATATATTTTTCAAATTTTTTGAATTTCTGAATAAAAAGATATCGATTTTTGAATGCACATTTCTCAAAATAACTATGGAACATCGAAATTGGAATATGGTTCTGCAAATTTCAAAACTGTAGCTCAATTTCGACGATCTTTATCTTTCGATATCCAACTTCAAAATAGTAAAATCATATATCAAATTGAAGCTCTCGGTGTTAGTTTTCCAACCATATATGTTTAAAAAAATTTGCATATCTGAATAAAAAGATATCGATCTTTGGAAGTACATTGTTCAAAAAATTTGGAGATCGTCTTTTGAAAAGACGACATGTGGGTCTAGAAGAAGATCGTCTCTTCTAAATACGATCTTCATCCACGTGGAACAAGATCCCCTTTTCAAAATACGACCTTTGCTCGTATCGTCTTTTCAAACTGTAATATTTTTATAAAAAAAAAAAAAGAAAAAAAAAAAAGAAAAAAAGAAAAAAAAAAGCCTAAAACCCAAATATTTCAAGAAATGAGAATTTATTATTCTCTCCTCCAAAACAGCAAAACATCATTGTTTAATATTTTAATTAATTTTTTTTTTCGAACCACATACCTCTTGGTCATTAAATCATACATGTGCGAGCTGAACTATGCTCGCTTTGACATATTTTAATTAATTAATATGTTATTATTAAAGGGTTGGTTGCACAAACAACCATCAGACGAGTTGTTGCACAAACAACCATCAGACTCAAAATCATTGCAAATTTAGCAAAATTTAAAACACTTTGCAAATATGGCAAAAAGTTAGTGACTATCACTAATAAAAGTTATTGTTGATATATGACTATTACTGATAAACTACTATCAATGATAGACTACAAAGTACTATCAGCATTCAGCGATAGACATACTATAAGTGATAAAAATTGTCATATCTGCAAATTTTTAAAAAAATGTGTTATATTTTTAATTATTTGACTCTAAATTGACATATGTTACAATTTCTCATTATTAAATTGATAATGTAATGTTTAAGTATTTGTTATAATTAGTATTTTAATTTTGAATATCAATTTCAAAAATAAAATATTTTTTTTAATTAATTAGATAATTTAATAATTTAATATCAATTTCAAATAAAAAAATATTTTAATTAATTGGTTAATTTAAAATATAAAGAATTTATTAATACTATTTCAATATTTTATATTTAATCATTTAATTTTTTATTTCCATAATAAATTTGTGAAACAAAACGATAAGTTGAACTTGGCATTAATTATCTTGCATATTTGAAGCACAAACAATTATTATTATTAGGGGTGAGTATTAATCGATAGGTTCAATTTTCTGATCAAATCGACGTCGAACTGACCATATCGATTTTCTACGTATCGAAAACCAATTTTTTTTTTTTATTCACTAAATTGATCGACCGTCAGTCAATTT
Organism: Herpetospermum pedunculosum; assembly: GCA_028017165.1. Lineage (NCBI taxonomy): Eukaryota > Viridiplantae > Streptophyta > Magnoliopsida > Cucurbitales > Cucurbitaceae > Herpetospermum > Herpetospermum pedunculosum. Next base: position 54,255,329 of record CM051529.1, read on the forward strand.
CGTAGAGGGGCGAGGGAGAATTTGAGAATGGAGACAGAGACAAAAGCAACGTTGGTTGCACGCATGGTGAGGGATTGAAACTGTAAGGGCGACGACGACATATGAGACTCTGATGGAAACTCAAAGAGTAGCATTTGAGACTCTGATGGATGGAAACAGTGAGGGTGGCTTTGCGTATTCACAGAGGGAAGCGAGAAACAATAAGGAAATGAGGTAGGACGACAATGATGAAGGTGACTGACGGTGATGGATGGAACCGTTTGCAAGGCTGGGGCTGTTGCGTTGAAGAATGAAGCCTAATGGTTAAGTAGACTACAAGTTAACTTTGAGGGAGAGAAATAATCCCCAAGGCCAAGGGTTTTCAGTTTCAATTTAGTTACTTATTAAAATAAATACTATATATTAAAACTATTAAAATAAAAATAAACGTTTTTATATAAAAGTCAGTCGTTTCGGTCGTTTATAGTATTTCAGTTTGACCGAGCGATCGACAATTCGATTTTACAACAAGTAAAATCGATTCCGACCGAATCAACTTATAAGCTGATCGTCTGACCTTGAGTCGACCGAAAATTCGATTCCATTTGCTCACTCCTAATTATTATAGACTTCATGGCCGAAGACACGTCTTTATGCCTATGTTCGATTTGACGATATTTAATATACATACACCCATGAAATAATATGTGCGATTCAACGAGATTGTTAAACACAAAAACTATATCCATGAAATAAAAAAAAAGTAAAATAGGGTTTAAAACCTATTATTATTAATTTTGAATTTTGGGTACCTAAAATTAAAGAAATAAATGATATAATTAGAAGCATCAGCCCCGAAAACCTCTGAGATACTCAAGCGACCTTTGTAGTCCCACCCAACCTGGGTGGTCTGAATTTCAACTCCTTCTTCGTCGCAGAAAGGGCTTGATTTCAACCCATCTTCCTTCCAAATCTACTCCTCAACTGAAGGAACTGAAATTGAATCAACAAAGGCGACTGCTCGTTTCTGCAATCTGTTTCTTCGAAGTTTGAACCTCTGGAAGCTCCATTTCCCATTCCAGTACTGCCGTCAACCTTGGTTTCTAGGTCATATCCTTTTAACTTATGATTTTTTTGCTTTTGATTTGATTTTGAGATGGAGGAAAACCACCAGGACGTTGATGATGTTGGGAGTGCGTCTAGCGATTCTTTTATCGATGATTCAGAAGATGATGGGCCATCAACATCTGGGCAGGATGAACAATTGAATTTCGAGGTAAGCGACATTAGAGTTCCCATTTGTATTTGGGAAGTTTGGGGTTTCACTTTGTTGCTTCATGTCTTGCTACTCAGTAGATACTTGGGTAATTAATATCTGTTTCAATTCTACTATGTTCTATAATCTCAAGTATGGTATGTTTGTTTGTTTGTTTTGTTTTTGTTCATTAAGCAGGAACCTCTTACTGAGCAAGAGATAGAGGATTTGGTGGCTGAGTTTTTGGAAGTTGAGAGTAAGGTGTCATATTTTTCTCTTAGCTTCAAGGACTTGTATTCCTAATGTTTTGTGAGCGTAGTATTGATATTTAACTTATATTCTTATAGTATCCACACCAACAAACTTACCTTCCTGGTAATTTTATTCCATCACAACGATGATGAAAGTACTCTAGACTGTCTCTTCTACCCTTGTATTTCTCTCAATGAGTAGTTGTTTTTAACACTTATATCCATGAATACAAAAAGAAAGAAATTAGGAAAAAAGATTCCACGAAAAGAATGAGAGAGGGGCATATAAAATATAAAACTAGAGAGATGGAGAGAAGTTAGATTTAGATAGAGAGAGACCAATTGAGAGAGCAGGTAACAACCCAAATAGGTTTGTATGATAGAGAGATGTTGGTAGTATATTAACTTATTAAGTAGCTATTTTGAAACTTAAATATGAGTTGGTCTCACTTATAGTGACATGTGCAACTTGCGTGAAATATGGACATGAATGATGTCCAATTCGAGTCGGTCGGCTAGTAATAGATGTATTTCTTTTTTTGAACAAGAAACAATTTTTTATTTAAGGAGAAGGGATTCATTCCTTTGGTTGAGAGAGCCCCCCGGGACCACCCTGTTCAGTAGGAAGGTAAGTCCAACTCCATCTCACCAAATGGATGGCGGGACGCGGGAGAGTAGATTCCTCCATTCCATATAAAATCTCTCATATGTTTTTTTTTTTTTTTTTTTTTTTTTCCTTTTTTGAAAGGAAACAACATTTTTCATCAATGAAGAAAAGAGTACAAGATTGAAGTAAAAACAAACTAGAAAGAGTAGACTGATAAGAGACAAACAAAATAAGCTAAAAAAACACAAGATAAAGAAGAGCAATAAAAACATAAAGCTACAAAAAACCACTGAATCACCTTTAAAGGGGCTTTCAACAAAGAGAAGAAGTAAATGGGAGGAGGCTTTTTAGAACTGCTTGGGCAAGCGCGAGTAAGAGACCTCTCCACTTATTCAATCAGGCTGCATTTTAGGGATCCGAAAAAGAGATGGAGGTTTGGTTGCCTTCAAGAGGGAAACCAAGGTAAATTAAAGGTAAAACTTTAATATAGCCGCCAATATTCCTTGCTAGCTTCTCAATTTCCATAGGGCTGATGTTGATGCCATTAAGGGATGTTTTTGATACATTTAACGTCAAGCCCAACTCCCATAGGAAATATACTCAAAACATCCCACCAAATTTGCACTTGAACCTCATCCGAGCAGAAAATGAGAACATCATCAACATATTGGAGGTGGAAAACTTCCACGTTACTACCTTCTAATTTGGAAAACTTCAACATATTTTTTTTGGCAACAATAGTGTCTAGTGTGGCTGAGAGTATCCCCTATGATAGTAAAGAGGAAAGGGGATATCGGGTGGGTTCCCTCGTCTAAGGTTCTTTTTGGCAAAGGTTTTACCTCTCGGTTTCCCGTTGATGAATAATGAAAAGTTTGTCATTGATAAACAACCCCATACCAATTTTCTCCAATGCGTTTCAAAGCCCATTAGCATAAATCAACCTTATCGCAAGCTTTTTCAAAGTCCAATTTCTAGAGAAAATCAATATTTTTCTTTACTTTTCACACTCCCACCATTTCATAGGCCACAAGAATAACATTCAGAATTTGGCACTCTTCTACAAAAGTCACTTGTGTATCATCAATGATCCGTGGAAGAATCGCCTTTAATCTCTCCGCCAAAACTTTAGCGATAATCTTGTAAAGGGAGGTTACATGGCTAATAGGTCTTAAGTCCTCTATGTTTTTCACCGTCTTTCTCTTCGAAATTAAGCAATTATATATCTCATTAGTGCGACAATGCCTTTCTCCAAGGCTTTCTCTTTCTACCCTTTTCTATTTATACTCACAGGGTTTTCCTTTTCACCCTCAAATCAATATTTTTCTTTACTTTTCACACTCCCACCATTTCATAGGCCACAAGAATAACATTCAGAATTTGGCACTCTTCTACAAAAGTCACTTGTGTATCATCAATGATCTGTGGAAGAATCGCCTTTAATCTCTCCGCCAAAACTTTAGCGATAATCTTGTAAAGGGAGGTTACATGGCTGATAGGTCTTAAGTCCTCTATGTTTTTCACCGTCTTTCTCTTCGAAATTAAGCAATTATATCTCATTAGTGCGTTTGTTCACAATGCCTTTCTCAAATTTTACTAAGTTGGCTTTCAGGATGTTCCAAGTCTTTTTGAAGAATTCATTGCTCATACCGTCCAACCCAGGAAATTTCAAATTTTCCAAAGCACACATTTTTTATTTTATTTTTAACAAGAAGTAACTTTTCATTGAAGTGATGAAAAGAGACTAATGCTCAAGAGATACAAACTTCGTCGAAAGGAGCCTCAAGATGATCTCTCCAAGTAGGAGACACGGGAGCCCGCTCAACATTTTCTGGCCTCCGAGAAGCCATACAACTTTGCAAATAGCTCACTGTCTCTTTCTTTATATCAACTCCCTAAGAGAGAATACTGCCATCGTGACTTTCAAGGGTAGAGAGGAACTTTTTGCTTCTTCTCGATGAAGTCCATCTATAGAATAATCCTATCAAAAAAAAAAGTCCATCTATAGAATAAATTTGTGTTTTCATCTCCACACGACCATTACAGTTTACGTTTTTGCGTCCATATTTTCTGCTCCTTCAAGATAATCTCCAATTAGGAAGCCTTAAGGCTAATTCTTTCTTTGCACTAATCGACATTAATTCTACCCTTTTCCTCTCCTTTGTCTAAAGCTGCAAAATTGTTTACGAGGTCTTTTTTAGTACATGTAAGATGTAACATTTCCAAAATTTTCCTTGTTCCATTCTAGAAAGAAAGACTTTAAGACCTTTGAGCTTCTCCATGGAAGCAAAACCAAGCCTACCATGAACACCTTTTCAGCCCACTAATTTTCTATCATTGGCAGAAAACCTGGAAACTCAAACTAGATGTTTTCAAACTTGAAAGGGGTCGGTCCCTACTTCTGGAGACCCCTCTTAAGAATAAAAGGAAAATGGTTAGAGGTGATTCTTGCCAACCTCTCAACTCCAAACTCTTTAAACTGATCATTCCATTCTTTGGCCATTGAAAATAATCTATTTATTTTCGGGAAGAAAGGATGGTCTTTGAGATTAGACCAAGTGCATTGCCCATTGCTAAGCTGAATATCAATCAAATCTATTATCTATAGCAACTATAAGAGAATTGAAGGATTTCATGCTCTTTGTGATTCACCCCTTCATTTTTCATCCATCCATCGAACTACATTAAAATCTCCTCCTATGCACCAAGGCCCCTGACAGATCCTCGATAAATCTTCAATTTCACGCCAAAAATTGTTTATGCCCGAAGGAGTAGGGGGCCATATACTCCTGTGAACCATCCTGCTAAGCTACTGTTAAGTTTGAAATTGATAGAAATGGAGAAGGCTTCTAATATTAAATAAAAAACCCCCACACAACCCTCTTTCCACATAATCAGGATACCACACTCGAGGAGCCCTGCTGCATCTAAAGCCACCCACCCACCCAATCCTTCTATAAATCTAAATTGATTTATTGAATTTCCTATTCGAAGAACCATGTTTGGTCTCATGAAAGCAAACATTATCTAGTGATAACTTAACTACGAAGTCTTCAATCAGAGCTCTTTTGGGATGAGCTCCTTGCCCCTAACATTCCAAATGTGGATTTTCATGAGGAAACCTTAGGGCCCAAGTCTGTTACCTTCCGTCTGATCTCCTCTTCTATCTTAGCTTATTTTTCCCAGGAGGACAATAAGTTTTTTAGCTCCCTAATTCCTTACCTACTTGTTGCATTTCCTTTGTTTGCTGATTTTCCTTCCACTGGAATAGGTATCATACGAAGGCTCTTCCTCAAAGCCACCACCATTTTCTTTGTAAACAGAAAGTCTCTAGGCTCCTCCTCCTCTTGAAATGACTCCCTTTGTTTCGACTGTGAGTAATGGCTGGCAACCCTCTATATTATCTTCTACCATTACCCTCTCTCTTCCTATGATCGTGTCTTTCGCCAGCCCTTCCTAATCGACATGCTCTTTCCTCTGTCAGAGTTTTTGTAACAATGTTCTGTTGCCTTCGCTAGAAAGCTGCCATGAGTTCTGATAACTTTTCCAATCAACACGTTTGCATCCTGATAAATGTAACCGATGTTTTCAAGGCGAGCGCCGAGCAAACCCAGAGGAGTCGTTTTCAGCCTCTTGCGCCTCCGACATGGCCAGGGCGATGGTCTTCAATCGGGCGTGCGCCTTGCCGCGCCCGTCATCGCCCGACGACGCCTTCGCCGTTGAAGGAGGCGCGCGCCTGATTGAATTTTGTCTTCCGTCTTTATTTTTATTTTTATTATTATGTGTTAATTTAGAGAAAATGGTGGTAGAAGGAGAAGAGAAGAAGGGTCCGAAGAAAAAAAATGAAGAGTCGCAAGAAGAACTGTGGGAAAAAGAAGAAGGAGAAGAAGAAGGGTTGATTAAAGAAGAAAGAAGAAGGAGAAGAAGAAAGGGAGGAAAAAGAAAGGTCTCAGCTTAAGAGGCTGAAAACTAATCACATAAAAAATATTATGATGTTAGCTGCCAGAATTTGAAAAAAATACAGCTGCATGTTGCCATCTGGCAAAATCAATTATTCTTGTAATTAATAAGGCACTATTTTACATATTTTAAAAAGAACTATTTTTTTTCAAATATCTTTCCAATTTCTTAATTATATAAGTTAATTTTTAAAATGATTTTTAAATCTGAGTATTTATTTTACCTATAATTCCTATAGATAATATTTATTAATTATATTTTTAAATGCGCCTTGCTTCACTCAGGCGACGCTTTTTTGGCGCCTCTCGCCTTGAGATGATAAAGAGGTTTGCTGCCTTAGAGTGTGCCTTGCGCTTTGAAAACGCTGAACGTAACCCATCCCTCGTTAGCAACTAGCATCTGTGCTAAATCCTCCATTGGACATTTCAATAGAGTTTTGTTCGGTTGAAATGGGTTGATGATGAAAGATGGTTGTAGTTTCTCTTCTAAGGTTTCAAGTATTCTGCCCCAGTCATCATGAAAATCCCTCTTTGTCACTACGATAACCTCTTTCCAGTAGATTTTCCTAATGGTTGTAGTTTCTCTTCTAATGTTTCAAGTATTCTGCCCCAGTCATCATGAAAATCCCTCTCTGTCACTACAATAACCTCTTTCTAGTAGATTTTCCTAATCTCTTTTGCTGTAACTAACATGGGTGGTGTTTGTATTGTGGGTCTGACTGCCTCGACATAGGTGACCCTCTTTCTTACTTTCGTATCTTTTTCGCATTTGTTGGGGTTTTCTTTTCCATTAGATTTCTTTTTTGCATTTGTTGGGGTTTTCGTTTCCATTAATGAAATCTAGGAGGGAGCAAAAGGTCCCCCTCCCATCAAAATCACTCCTTGTAGGAACACCGGTGTTTGATTTCTCTCTTGAGTTCATCACCTTTGTAATTTCTATGAAAGTCCCACGTTTGTTAGTCGTTTGAGCACAGATGAAGCCATTTGTATAGTGAGATTTTTTAAAAACTTATGCGTTTGAGGAGAGACGAGTATGTCTTCCATTGTATCAATAATCCAGACTAAGACTACTTCTTCAACATTGATAGTATATAAGACCTTTGGAGATGAGATTCGAGTATTCGTATCACTCTGCCCTTTGCTTCGATAGTCCCAACTACACGAGAAACTCTTATTTTCCACTTTTGTTGACACCTTGCTAGCAACCATTTCGACAAGAAGTTTTAGCTTGTCTGTTAATAACCTTAAAGAAGACTAGGCAAAGCATTATCGAAAAGGAAGAGTTGGTGAGTTTCGTCGGATGGAGTGTGTAGGGGGAGAAAACGAGAGCCATCGTTGCAATGTACAAAAATGCTAGTCTATTTTTGAGTGTTGGAGCCATCGTTAAGATGTACAAAACATGCCAGTCTATTTTTGAGTGCTGAAATGAGTGGTCTGACCCCAAGTGGCTAGGGAGAAGATTTGTGATAGCTAAGATATTCTCTTCTAAATCTCTTTTGTCCTACTTCATTGAGGAACATAGACATATTTCATCCTACTCTATTATTCTTAATTATGATCTTGTGCATATCTTACCAATTGAGAGTCCGTTTTATAAACCATTGGTTTAGGAAAGAGCTTTTGGGATGAGGTTTGAGCCTTGCCTAGGTTTCTTATAAAACAAAAGCCTTGGCTAGGTTCAATACCTCCCTTTAGATCTTGGTTACTAAGATTTTTTGTGATTACTATGTTTCTTATAAAAAAAAGTTTTTTTGTGATTACTTTTTATCTCTCATTCTTTTGAATGGGAGCATTTTTTTTTTCTTTTTGTAGTTTGTTAGCTATGTTCTTTATTCTTGGCTCCTTTTGTCCTAGACTTTTCTTTTTTTATTGCCCTTGTGTATTCCCTCGTTCATTCTCAATGAAAGTTGGTTTCTTCATATAAAAAAAGTGAAAAAAAACCATTGGTTTTGTAGGGATAGATATCCCCTCTTTTGTATGGGCTCTCTTTAATATATATTTCTCAGTTCTCTTGAAAGAAATGTCTGGGAAGGTTCACTTATGCTCATGTTAGGCTGCAGAGGCTCAAGAAGCACTTGAAAAGGAGTCTCTTGCCAAAGTGGAGAAGGAAGTTCGAGAAGAACTGACATTGACTCTTAATGGTGATGATGTTAGTTGTTGCCTTGTCTCTGTCCTTTTGAATTCTGTCATATTTTCCATCAATAATGTGCTTTCTTGTCTTACAGTTGGAAACCGCAGTTGGAAATGAAATGACTACTTTTATAGAAGAGTGGGAAGGTGTGCTCGATGAGCTTGAGATTGAGAGTGCTCATTTGTTGGTATGCTTTTCTCTATTTCTTTGATCATGTTCAACACCGAAAAAATATTTTAATACCTGAATTTGTTAAGATGCAACTAAGTTTGATCATAGCAGTGAGGAAATATGGTGGAGCCGAAAGCCTTATGGCGGTGTTTTATTAAGTTCTCAAAAAAGTTGTACAAAAGGGAAAGCCTTAGCCTTTATATATAGGCTATGGGATAATGGGCTGGAATTACAAGGGTGGTTAGATTAGTTATCCACAGTAACTAACTAAAAACAAATAAAATAAAATACCTAAGCTAAGTTACAAAGAGAGCCCTAGCCCCTAACTAACTAAACAAATCAAACTACATCAATTCCCCCCTTCAAGAAAAAAACAACTCTTCCTCGAGTTTAGAGTTGAAGCTCATCAGGAGGAAAATAGGTAGAGAGATCCGAAACGTTAAATGTGTTAGATAATGTAGCCGTCGGAAGCTCAATCATATAAGCATTGCTGCCAATTTTCTTAAGGATCCGACATGGACCAATCTTCTTCTTTTGCAACTTGTTGTAAGTTCCTCTTGGAAATCTTTCCTTTCGAAGGTGCACAAGAACTAAATCCGACATGAGTTAAATCGCTGAGTATCCATGGGATGATATTACCATGTACTTTGTAGAGGGGCTTCCTAAACCTAAAGGGAAAAATATTTTTAGTGACCATGGATTATTTAACAAAATTATGCACATTTCTCATCACTCTTATATCAGTGATATTTTGCTTCTATAAGTTATGGACTTCTTTTATCCAGGGTGCTTTTATTTAATTACCTCTCTGAATAGGAGCAACTTGATGGTGCTGGTATCGAGCTACCAAGTCTGTACAAGCTTATTGAAAGTCAGGCTTCTAATGGTTGCTATACTGAAGCTTGGAAAAAAAGGATACACTGGATTGGGTCTCAGGTAACTGGTGATCTTCTTGCATCTGTATCTGACGCAGAGAAGACCCTTCAAACCCAAAGGCCTGTAAGGAGGTACAACATGCCCTTATGATACTGTGAAGCTTGTAAGAACTGAGATTTTCATTTCACATATGTAAATAATGTCTGCTTTGGGCTTAGACGACACGGTAAACTTTTGGAGGAGGGAGCAAGTGGATATTTGCAGAAGAAATTCTCCACTCAGGAGATTGAGGGAATTGGAAAAGAAAATTTGGAAGTTGATTGGTGCTCTTTTAATAAAGTTTTTTCAGAAGGCTCAAAGGACAATGACACATTGTTCGGGAGCAAGAACTGGGCTTCTGTTTACTTGGCCAGCACTCCGCAACAAGCTGCAGAAATGGGACTCAAATTTCCTGGAGTTGATGAGGTATGTTTTTTTTTTTTGGTTATTTGTTAGAGCAAGTAGGATATTTCAGAAATCACAGTAAAAAAACAGGGACAGTCTGGCCGATTTCCATTTTTAGCTCCATTATGGCCCTGTTTCCCTTATTGCTTCTATTGTGATTTATCGTTTTTTTTTATTCTGCTAATGTTGGCACTTTCCACAGCCCTTTGTAAACAATTGTGGAAATCTTCTATTTCCAAGAAGTGAATTCTTTTTGTAGACTCTTTAGCTCGGTGGTTTAAGCACAAATGATGGGATACAAAAAGCGAATTTGAAATCTTAAAATCTTATAGTTTCTTGTTCAAAAATATAAATCTTAGAATCTCATCTCAATCCATTATCTTGCTTTCTATGCAAGAATTATGGGGAAACGACTATTCACTTCTTTGACTTTGTCCTAGATTGACAAGTTAGTTTGTGGAGCAGTCGTTTTGTGGTAATTAGTTTAAGGGCTAGAAGTGGATTCTATTGGCCGAATGCTTGGGTACCCTCCTGTGGCATGTTTGGCAGAAAATAATTTTCAATGAGGAGTCAACTGTCTCTTAACTATGTCAGCCTCATCATTGGGCCAACCCGACCCAAAAAAGTCCAAGCCCAAGCCCAACGGGCCTTAGAGGCTTAGACATTGTTTAGCCCGGTTCAGACTTGTTCTAAGTTGGAACCAAAGTCTAGTAGCAATACTATCTACAATTCATTGGTTTTATAAGACTTTGTATCTTCTGTTCCTCAGGCTCTCATGCATTTCATGAAACTTGACTTTTTTTTGTAAGTTTCTTTTTTCCAATAAAAAATAATGAGAAACAAAAAAATGGGCTGGGGCTGGCACTGTTTGGAAGCAAATTCATGCAAAGAAGATTTGCTGTAGGCTTTTTAACATAGATCTAGAACAATTTTTAGTCTTGTTATATTGACTTGTGACAACCTATATTTCCTATATTCCTGTTTATTCTCCATTGTGAACGACCTAAGAATAGATTTCGTATCGTTTTTATCAGGTAGAGGAGATAGATGATGTTGATGGAAATTCTTGTGATCCGTTTGTTGCAGCTGCCATTGCAAATGAAAAAGAGTTGGATCTTTCTGAAGAACAAAAGAAAAATTTCAGAAAGGTAAATAAATTCTTTTGGTTAAAGAAAATATTAATTAATTTGTTTAAAATCCTTGTATTTTTTTAGGAGAAAACTTGATAAATAAAATGAAAGAAGTAAATAAACACTCCCAATCACCAATAGATGTATTACAAGAAAGTTCGCCAATTTGTAATTTGAAAAGAAAGACCGAAAGCTGTAAATGGATGTTTACACTGTTTTTGAGGCGCACTCAGGCGATATGGCGAAGGGCGATCACGATGCGAGGAGCATGCCCATCGCCTTAGTGGTAGCCAAGGCGAGCACCTTCAGTAAGACACTCACCTATTAGCCCTCATGAACACATGTCATGGCATGCCGACACGGGCGCTCACCTTAAAGAAGAAAAAGAAGAAAAGAAAGAGAAAGATGGTTGGAAGAAGAACGGTTGGAAAAAGAAAAAGAAGGGGAAGAAGAAGGGTCATAAGGAGGGTCGGAAAAGGAAGAAGGAAGGGAGGAAGAAGAGAAGTCTCTCCACATTTCCTAGAAGCATTAAAAATGGGTAGCTGCCATATTTAAAATAAAATTATCAGCATATTTTAAAATGGCTGGTTGCCATCTTCAGGATTAATTATGTTTTAATCAGGGCACTATTCTCTTAGCATATTTTTAAAAAGAATTTATATTTTAAAAAGTTCAATTTTAAAATGATTTTTAAAACCTGAGAAAGAGAAATGAGGCATCTTCTTTGTAGCCGATGGACCGTATTAATCCCACCATGGCTAAGCTCCCAAAGAAAATTTTAATCTTTGAAAGTCCTTGTGTTCTTTCATTTTTTCTCAATGAAAGCTCGGTTCTTTATCAAAAATAAAAAAAATAATTTTCTTAGGATAAGGGTCTTTCCATATGATCGAATAAAGATTGTTTGTGGACGACTCCTTAGCATAAAGTCCTTGTATTCATTGAAACTTCAAAAAAGAAAAGTTCAAATTTATATCATTTAAAATCCTTGTATTCATTGTTTTCTCTCTATTTGTCTATGTTCTATTTCTTGATTTTATGATTTTAGCAGAATAAAATATTTGTATTCAGAATGCATAGAACAATGAAGACATACATATAATTGGGGGGTTTACTCTTAGTTCGGAGAGAAAGGATGTTCGTATTTGGAGTCCAAACCCCACTGAGAGCTTTTCTTGCAGCTCATTCTTTCAGAGCTTGCTTAATTCCTCTCCGTCTAGCGTGTCAGTTTTTTATTCTTTGTGGAAGGTGAAAGTCCCAAAAAAGATTCAATTTTTTGTGTGGTTGGCCATTAATGGCAGAGTGAACACTTTAGACCGGCTTCTGAAGAAAAAGTTTACCCTGGTTGGTCCTTTCTGCTGTATTCTTTGTTGGAGGGCGGAGGAAGACCTGGATCATTTGTTATGGAATTGTAAGTTCGCTCGGGATGTTTGGAAACTTTTTTTTGAGGTGTTCGACGTCCAGTTTGCTAGGCACAGGCGCCTTAGAGAGATGATCGAGGAGTTCCTTCTCCATCCGCCATTTTGGGAGAAAGGAAATTTTTTGTGGCAGGCTGGGATCTGTGCGGTTTTATGGGGTTTATGGGGGGAAAGAAACAATAGAACTTTTAGAGGTTCGGAAAGGGACCCGAGTGTTATTTGGTCCCTTGTTAGATTTCAAGTTTCTTTGTGGGCGTCGGTGATGCGACTTTTTTGTAATTACTCTATAGGTCTTTTATTACTTGATTGGACCCCTTTTCTCTAAGGGTTGTTCCCTCGGGCTCTTCTTTTTTGGATGCCCTTGTATTCTTTCATTTTTTCTCAATGAAAGTTTGGTACCTTATCAAAAAAAAAAAAAAACAATGAAGACATACATGGTCCTCTTATATAGGAGAAAGACCGAGTTCAAATAGGAAAATAATTAAGATAATAAAGACTATATATTTAACAATTAATATTTTCACTAAAATCTTCATAAAACCAATAGGAATAACAACACTCCCCCTCAAGCTGGTTTAAAGATGTCTTCCATAGCCAACTTGTCAATCAATCTGTCAAATTGCTTCTTTGATAGTCTTTTAGTAATTTCATTAACCATTTGCTCCGATGTAGGAAGATAAGGAATACATATTGCACCTACATCAATTTTCTCCTTAATAAAATGCTTATCAACCTCAATATGTTTTGTTCTACCATGTAGATTTGGATTATGAACTATAGAGATAGCAACCTTGTTATCACAATATATTTGTATAGTTGTCTTTTGAGACAATTTCAAATCTCCAAGTATCCTGTCAATCCATATACTTTCACAAATTTCATGTGCTAAGGCTCTATATTCTGCTTCAACACTAGCACTACTTCTGACAACTACATTTTGTTTTTTAGTGCGCCATGTAACTAAATTTCCTCCAACAAAAGAACAATAACCAGAAGTAGATCTTCTATCAATAGGACTTCGAGCCCAAAATGCATCAGTATACACTTCAACTTGAAGATGATCATGTTTCTGAAATAATATACCTTTACCTGGGGTTCCTTTCAAATTTCTCAGGATTCTATATACAACTTCAAAATGAGTTGGTCTAGGTGAATGCATATATTTACTCACCATACTTACCGCAAATGCTATATCTGGACGTGTGTGAGATAAATAAATCAGTCTACCCACAAGTCTTTGGTATTCATCTCTTTTTTTTTAACAAGAAACAAACCATTTCATTGATATAATGAAAGGAGACTAATGCTCAAAGGAAACAAACTCCACAGAGGAGTGAAATAAAAGCAATAAAAGATAATAACATAAAACACAACATGGATTTTATAAGGGAAAAATAAAAGCGTTCCAATTTAGGTAGATGTCTTGCAAAGAGAAATCTTTGAAGGAGCTTGAGAGAGAACACCAAAGAGAGGCTTTGAGATGAGCTGATTCATAACGAACAAACCAAGAGCTTTGAACTTCTTCAAAAATTCTAGAATTCCTTTCCAACCAATTTTTCGAGAGGAGAGCCTTGACCCCCTTTATCCATAGCAAAAGAGGCCGAGGAGGAAGAAGAGGGCTCGATAGTAGTTGATTAACATTGTCCTTAACATTTGAAGAGAACGCCCAATGAAGATTAAACCAACATGCTTGAGAAAAAACACTTAAGAGCTTAAACCAACATGCTTGAGAAAGAGTACAGTCGAATAGAAGATGTTGCAATGATTCCTTGTTAGCTCGACATAGAAAACATAACGAGGGCTGCAAATTGAGGTTAGGCGATTTTTTCTGAAGAACTACTTATTAAGGCTGTTGTTCAATAAAATCCATGAGAGAATACTGGTTCACTTCGGGCTCTTTGACTTCCATAATGCTGAAAATAAATCTGACGATAAAGGGAAAGAGTCATTCAGCTTGTTTGAAAGTGATTTTACTGAGAAAACTCCTGAATCTTCTAATTTCTACTTTCTTGAGTCAACTTCGGAACCAACTTGGCAAACACTAAGGGCTTCAAGGAGCCTTGTAAAATCTTCCACAGAAAAAAAAGAGCCTTGTAAAATCTGAAATTTCCTCTTCTTTGTGAAGTCTTCGAAATGTCAAGTTCCAAACTCTATGTACCGGATCCCATAAGTTCAAAATTGATCCATTTGGGAGAGAGAGGATATCTTGAATAGACTTGGAAAACCTAATTAAAATGGAATTTCACCAAGCTAAGTGTCGTGCCAAAAAGATATTCTGGAGCCGCTCCCTAAAGCGAAAGGAGCGAAGTTTTCCACTGATTTCCAGCATCTTGAAATGCTTTTCTATGGGCTTCGGAGGCTAAAAATAGAATTCCCAATATGCCACTCAAATAAATCAAATCCATGTATGCTGAAAATCACCATTTTCCATAAAGATTGATGATCATGCTCCATAGAAAACCGCCAGCCCCATTTAGCTAATAAAGCCTTATTTTTATTTCTCAACCCACCAATACTTAGACCTCCATTCAATTGAGAATTTGTAGCTACCTTCCAACGAACTAGGTGAGATACCTTTCCTCCATTATTGCCTTCCCAGAAGAAATTTCTCATAAGTCTTCCAAGTTCCAAACAAATACTAGAAGGCATAAGAAAAACCGACATATAGTAGATTGGAAGATTGGAGAGCACCGATTGGCACAGAGTAAGCCTTCCTCTTCATGATAAAGAATATCTTTTCCATCGATCAAGTTTCTTGGCCACTTTATCAAGAATAGGTTGCCAAAAATAGACATTCTTTGGACGACCTCCCAAGTGAAGTCCAAGGTATAAAAAAGGCAGAACTTCAATTTTGCAGTTTAGTCGAGTTGAAACCGTTTGCAGCTTAGAACTATCAATGTTGATACCACAAATGGAGGACTTTTGCCAATTAACCTTGAGACCCGAAAGACTCTCAAATGCTTTCACTGTTCTTAGTAAAATATCTAACATCGAGTCGTCATTCTTACAAAACAGAAGCCTGTCATCTGCGAATTGAAGAATAGGAATGTGAACATTTGCAGCCCCAACTTTGAATCCCTTAAAAAGACCTTTATCATATATATTCTTTACCAAGGTTGTAAGGACTTCACTAACCAAAAGAAAAAGTAAGGGAGAAAGAGGATCACCTTGTCTTATTCCTCTGGAAGCAAAGATCCTTCCTCTAGGCCGATCGTTTATAAAAATGGAGAATCTCGAATCACGGATACAGGCTTTGATCCTAGGTGCAAAACACTTCTGAATCATAACTTGCTCTAGAAAATCCCAATCAACCGAATCAAAAGCTTTTTCAATATCAAGCTTCAAAATCCACCCCTGATTTTTTTCACTCTATACTCTTCTACCATTTTTTTTTTTTTTTTCACTCTATACTTCTCTACCATTTTATTGCCAATTAAAATAGGATCTAGAATTTGCCTTCCTTCAATGAATGCACTTTGAGAATTGGATATAATAGATAGCATTACACGTTTCAAACGTTCAGCCAATACTTTTGCTAGTATCTTGTAAGAAGAGGAAGTGAGACTAATGGGTCTAAAATCTTTGATCGAAGAGATGATATCCTTTTTACGAATAAGGCAAATGAAATTTTCTTTCAAAGGAGAATTCACAATACCGTCACTGTGAATGTCTTTAAACAACCTGGAGAAGTCTTTCTTGAAGTAATCCCAAAACTTGATAAAGAATTCGATGGTGAAACCGTCTGGATCGGGAGCTTTGTTTTTGTCAAGACCATTGACTGCTTTCCAGATTTCCTCCTCTGTAAAACGTGCAATTAACCTTCTGTTATCACTAGGACAAACCATTGTCCATTGAGTGTTGGAAGGCAGAGCTCGTGGCTTCGGAAGTTTGGTGTATAAGGCTGAAAAAAAGCCCACGATCTCTTTTTCAATGTCCTTGTAGGACAACAAGGAAACACCATCAACTGATTGGAGCTTAGTAATCAAACTTTTTCTTTTTTTTGCTGCCAAATATCGGTGAAAAAAATGGTGTTTTCATCTCCTGATTCCAACCATTTTGTCTTACTTTTCTGAAGTATATTTCTTTCTTCATTTGTGTAAAGATTTAGCAACTCACTTTAAGCTAAAGTACGGGCACTACATTCAATTGAAGATAGAGGATTGTTTTCAGCTCATTGATCGAGAAATTTAATTTATGCCAATAGATTTCTTCTCAGTGCCTTGTTTTTTGAGACTTGCTCATCATTCCATTTCCTCACTTCTTCTTTTATTACCCTTAGCTTCATATCAATAGCTACTGCGGCCCAACCAAAAGATTTATCTCGAGAAATGACTTTTTTTAATGATCTCAACACAATCTTTTTCCATCAGCCAAGAATTGTAAAACCGAAAAGGGGAGGGGCCCCAAATGAAATTTCCAGCCTCAAGAACAATTGGAAAATTGATGTAGCCTAAGTGACTAAAATGAGAACTCTCTCCAAGAATCAACCAAGTATTATTTATGAATCAAATGTTAAAGAATACTAATGATAAGTTCTTTATTTATAGAGAATTAAAAGCAAACTAAATCCTAAAAGGAAACTAAAACATCACTCCTAATCCTACTCTTAATCCTAGACTGCATCATCATGATGAGATAACTCCTAATCCTACTACATCATTCTATCCCTCCAAGAAAAAACTCGTCCTCGAGTTTAAAAAAGAAAATGAAGATAGGTAGAAACAAGTGAACTTCCCGACTAGAAAGATGTTTCAGTCGATGGTTGCAAAAGACTCCAGCTGAAAATTGCGTTCTAATTTCATCAACACGCCAAGGTGTACCAATGCTCCCCAAAGTTTGGTTTCTATGCCAAAAGTCTTGCCAATCCAAAATTATATGCAATAGGATCCAATAGTCTTAAAAAATTCCTCCAAATACACATACTTTTTTAGTGAAACAAAGTTCAACTGCTTTCATAAAGATGTCTTCCTGACTTGACCAAATTTGTGAAGATTTAGTCTTTCATGTAACAAATCAAAATTAGATTCTTGAAGGAATTTTCTTGAAAATTCTCTTGAAGTTCCAAACTTAAGAATAGTACCCTTATTTGAATATCTTCCAACATCAACCTCAAGAATTTCAACAAAGTTTTTCTCAACTGCGTTCTAAAATTTTTCAACCCCAAGTTTCTTCCACAATAGTCAAAAGATTATCCAAACAGATTAATATTTCATATTCTTTGTCAAAATACTCAGCAAAATTCAAAAGGAATTGATCTTCCACGACATTCGAACTTATTTGATGGTGTCATCATTTGAGAGTAAATCATTGAGGTCAATAAAAGAATCTCCGTGTTTTTCAGACAAATCATTCTGATGAAGATCTTGAATAAATTTTCCAACAATACAATCAATATCATTAACATCAATCGTTTCTTTCAATTCTTTTTCAACTTTATCTTCCTCGCCAAAATAATTTTCAAATTGTAGAAAACACTCATCTTCTTTGTTGAAAAAGCCAGAATCTTTAAGATCAAATACATGAAAAAAATCATCTTCTACGTTGGAACAATTGGAATCTTGAACCAAGAAACCTTCATTTCGGCATTCTTGGAGTTTATCATGATAAAAGATGTTCCCAAGATTTTTTGGAAGGTGAGTTTTCTTTTCTTGGAGCATTTGTTCTTGTGTATCTTCATAATTTTTGTGTGAATCTCCGTGGTAAAAATCTTTTTTTCTCGAACTTTCAGAATCTTGATTCATGAATCTTGAAAATTGATGTTCTAGAGGCCTCCCCATTATATTTGCTTGAATCTTTCTCAATGATCCATGAGTTCTTGACTTCGGGTGAATTCTCCATTTTCTTGACTACTACTTTCAAAATTTGTCATTCTTGACTTTTCGGGTTCTTGTTGTTTGGTTGTAAAACGAGCCAAATTGTTAGATATATTTTCCAAAAGACGCCTGATTTCATCATGGTTGTTTCCTTCAATTTTTGTCTTCAATGAGTGTGATGCACATTCAGAGGAAACTTTTCTAATATTGAACTTCTTTCTTGTGTTGTAAATTCCCGTTCTTGGCAATTTCTTGAACATTCTTGAACATTCTTGAAATTGTAACATGGTCTTCTTCTTCAGAATCACTAGAGTCACTACAATAAGAATTCCAATTTAGATCTTGATAGGATCTTTGAAAGAATTGAGCATGGATCGAGTTGTTATGTTTTTTCATCTTCCGAATCGCTAGAATCAAAATTCCAGCATTGTTTCTGAATGGATTTGTGGTTTTCGCTATACCGATCATTGAATCTTTTCTTGGTCACCTTGTAATTCTCCATTCTTGAAAATTGTTGGTGAATCTTCTTTAAAGGGTTCCCCCTTGTAATTAGGTGTACGCTGTTCGGCAACGAGCACAACTCACGAAGCTCCCTCTTGCGATTTGCGCCAACAAAAGTTTTCCGGTCTTCCACCGGCGGCAGTTAACGTTGGCCCAGACGGTTGCTCTGATACCAATTTGATGTAGCCTAAGTGACTAAAAGGAGAACTCTCTCCAAGAATCAACCAAGTATTATTTATGAATCAAAAGTTAAAGAATACAAATGATAAATTCTCTATTTATAGAGAATTAAAAGCAAACTAAATCCTAAAAGGAAACTAAAAAGATTAACTAAAGATTAAACATGAGATGACTCCTAATCCTACTCTTAATCCTAGACTGCATCATCATGATGAGATAACTCCTAATCCTACTGCATAAAAAATGGTCTGATATAGTGCAAACTAATCAACTTGCACTTGAATTACCAAAGATTGAGTCCCAATCCTTAGTAATAAAGAATCGATCAAGCAAGGAATGGATTTTGCCCTCTCCTGATTTGGACCAAGTAAACTTAGCATTTGATAATGGAAGTTCCAGAATGCCCAACTCTTCAATAGTGTTCATTAAAAGTTTTCATATCTTTATTTGCTCCTCTTATCGGACTCCTTTCATGAGCCCAACAAATGAGGTTGAAATCACCACCTAAACACCAAGGGCCATCACATGTAGCATAGGTTGATCAAAGCTCATTCCAGTAAAATGATCTCTCACGATAATCATTTGGATAGAGAAAAGATTATCTTCTTGGGGAGCCACAATTTATCGAAAGGAGGTAGATTAACTCTCATTCAAGCCACCTTGACAAATCTGCCTATATATTATCTCTCCCTATTCAAGGCCCCAAAATCTGTGACGGATGATATCGAGAGGCTTTTCAGAAACTATCTATGGAGGAGTAGCTCCGAGTAAAAAGGGATGCACTTACTTAAATGGGAAAAAAATCAAGAATCCTATTGATGAAGGTGGTCTAGGTATTCTTGATATGCAAATAAGGAATAAATCTTTATTATCGAAATGGGTTTGGCGTTTCAATGCTGAAAAAGGGGCAATATGGAGACAAATTATAAAGACCAAATATGGCACAACACACTTTGATACTAGACCAAGTACCAAAACCATGCACTCAGCCAACGGGCCATGGAAAGCCATTGATTCTCTAAAATCCTTGATATACAAGCACCTTACCATAAAAATTGGTAATGGGAAGAAGACATCTTTTTGGAAAGATGTGTGGTTTGGACCTACAAGTTTACAAATGATCTTCCCAAGAATTTATCATCTAGACAAGAAAAAAGAAGCATCCATTGATGATGTTTGGTGCCCCCAATCCAGAATGTGGTTGCTGCTTTTAAATAGAAACCTCAAAGATGAAGAAAGTGAGGAATTGACAGCTTTTCATAACATGATGCCACCTTTCAACCCGATTGATAAAAAAAATATTTGGTTATGGGGATTAGAGAAAGACCAATTTTTCCTCCAAGTCGATGGCATTGAATTTAGCATCTATGGGAATAAATGAACATGCATTTATACAAGACTCCATGGTCCGGAAAGATACCGAAAAAGGTGAAATTCTTCACATGGGAGCTCAGTCACTCATGCATTAATACTCATGATAAGCTTTAAAAAAGACTACCGAATCACAATATATCTTCCAACTGCTGCATTATGTGTTTAGCCAACAAGGAAAATCAAATACACTTATTCAGTGAATGCTCATATGCCGATAAATTATGGAATTTCGTTCTTCAAGCTTTCAATTGGTCCTTTCCTAGACTGGGTAATATCCTATCTTTATACTATATTATCTTCATGGGACACCCTTTCAAGAAAGCTAAGAAGAAGTTTTGGCTTTGTTTTGTTCGTGCTTTCCTATGGAGTATGTGGAATGAAAGAAACACGCGTATTTTTAGGGATGTTTTCAAAGATGTCTCACATTTCATAGACTTTACGATTATGTTAGCTATTACATGGAGCAAGTTATATCCTCCTTTTTGTAACTATGATCTAACCACCCTCTATAACCAATGGAGGAGTCTTTTGTAATTATCAGGATAGGATACCTTTTGTAATACTTTTCATACCATCAATGAAATTGTTACTGTTTCCTATTAAAAAAAAACGATAATCATTTGGACCATAAACATTTGTAATCCAACATATTGACTTTGATTGGAAAGAGATTTTAATTGTGATAGAGAATCTTCCTTTGAGAACATTTAAAACTTTTACCTTGCTTTCATCCCACAAGAATGAAAGGCCTCCTGATTGGCAAACAGAATCTACACAAGCCCAACCGACATCCTTGGAGCTCCATAGGGACTTAATGAGTCGATAATCGGAAGCCAATGTCTTTGTTTTTTGAATTAGCACTAAATCTGGACACCTTTCCTCCATTAAAAATTTCTTCTGAGCTAACCTTTTTGCTTGATCTTTTAGACCTCTTGTGTTCCATGAGATAATCTTCATAGCTTAACTTCTTGGATTGATTGTTACAATATCTAAGCCACACTCTTGGAAATAAGATGTGAGATCATCTTTTTCAGTGGGCTAAGATCTGCTTTTGAAGTAGGAGTATTTGAGGATTTTGAAGTAGGAGTATTTGAGGATAAGTTCTCCTCATCTGGTTGTACTACCCCAATGTGTGTACCATCAGATTCTTCATTGAATAAGGTTTTTATGCCTATGTCTTCCAAAGGAATCTCTGCATTTGTTTCAATAGAAGGAAAAATAGAGTCTGTTTCAATGCTTCTCAGACTTATATCTGAATCTGAATCTTATGACTTAGAGCATTCATTTCCTCCATGACTGCTAGTTTCCAATTAGGATCATCTATGTATATTCCTTGGAACAAATAAGTTGTCTATCCTAGAGGTGAAGACTTTATGACTATTTGACAATTTTTCATATGAGATGTAATTTGCAATGGGATATTTAGTACAAGTTCGAGTACCTTTCCTAATTGCAATAGGAACATCAAGATCAGAAACAATAGGCTAGGTATTTTGAACATTTAAAAGATTAGGAATCGAGGAGGAATCAACTCTCTAGTCTTGGTTCCTTTGATTGTCTGTTCTTCGAGTATAAAACCTTAACTTAGGAGTTTGACCTGTAGAGTAATTTTGTAGTATTTCTCCCCCTGAATGAGGTGTTTCTATACTTGACATTGAATGACTCGGGACAGACGAATCAGGATGAATGACATAAGGAAGAGGTTCAAATATTTCTCAAAATTTATCTTCTAAATTTGGTTTCTCCCCATGAAGGGAATTTTGGGTAAAATATGGTCGTTTTTCTAAAAACGATTTGTCCATAACAAAAAGTTTTTTTGTCTGAGGATCAAAATATTTATACCCCTTTTGATTCGTAGCATAACCCAAAAAAATGCATTTAGTAGCTCTATGATCAAATTTTGACCGAGAAAGACTAGGTATGCGACTGGTTGGAAAAACAATCTTAAGAGCTACTAAATGCATGCGACTGGTTGGAAAATCACAATGTATGCGACTGGTTGGAAAAACAATCTTAAGACATTCTAGAGGTGTTCTAAAATTCAAGACTTTACTAGGCATCCTATTTATCAAGTAGGTAGTCGTGAGTATAGCTCCCTCCATAAATACTTAGGAACATGCATGGAAAACATTATTGCACGTGGAACCTCAAGTAAATGTCTATTTTTCCTTTCAGCAATTCCATTTTGTTGAGAGGTATCTCGATAAGTAGACTGATGTAAAATACCTTTATCCTTTAAAAAATCACTCAAGTGTTCATTGAAATACTTAGTTCCATTATCAGAGTGTAAAATGCAAAAATATTGTTTGAAAATATCTTTCACCTCAATTTTTTTTTATATTAAATAGACCCAAGATAGGCGTGTGTGATCATCAATGTAAGTAACAAACCATTTTTTTCCACAATGAGTCAAAATTTTAGAAGGACCCCAAACATCACTATGAATTAGGTAAAACGGTTTGGAGGCTTTGTATGATTTTGGTAAATATGTGGATCGATGGTCTTTTGCAAAAATGCAAGTTTCACACTGAAAGGAAAAGCAATCAACATTTTAAAATAAATTTGGAATTAGATGTTTAAGATAGAAAAAACTAGGATGTCCCAACCTACGATGCCAAAGTATGATTTGTTCATGACTAGAAAGAAAACTGATGCTACTCTGAGCGGGCAGCTATAGGAGACGACGCTCCTCGAAGTCGATGATGGCGGAGGCGTGTGGCTGTAGATGATGACCACCCTCGAAGTCGACGGCGTCGGAAGTGAAGGCGTGCGAACGAGAAGAGCCGAGTCGCGAATGTTTGGGTAAGCTGCCGGAAGTAGGGTGCGCCGTTTTAAATGTGGCTGCGGCGAAGGTGGCGGCTAGGGGTTTAAAAAAACTAGGATTTTCTGCTTTGATACCATCTTGATTTTAGTAGAATAAAATATTTGTATTCAAAACACGTAGAATAGTAAAGAAATACATGATCCTCTTATATAGGAGAAATACCCAATTCAAATAGGAAAAAAATTAAGATAATAAAGACTATATATTTAACAATTAATATTTTCACTCAAATATTCATAAAACCAGTAGGAATTCCAACCAGTAGGAATTCCAACACTATTCTTGGTAATAATGGATCTTAATTTTCCTTTAAAGATCAATGTTCTTCTCAGAAACATTGATGGAGAGGAGTTGCAGACAAATTAAGTTTTTATTTTATTTTCTATTTTCTATTTTTTATAGTTGCTGGAAATCCCTGGTTGAAGATTAAGTTAGAAGAAAGGGGAAATGTGTACTAATTTTATATTAGATTACAGAGGAAATAACTTTTATGGCTAGAGTAACCTATGGGGAAGCTTGTTGAATATCCATTGAACTTCAAATTATTGAGGATAGAGAGGTTTATTGATGACTCATTATGAATCGTGAAAAAAATGAACCAAAATGTTTGGTTTGTTTTTCTCAATGAATTCTCAGATATTCATCAAAAGAAGCTTCCTTTGATGGCATTGTCTCCTTTTTGCGCTATGTGCTTTGCCGATAAGGAAGGTCAAGCTCATATTTTTTTTCGGTGCTCTTTCTCAAGTTTTTGCTGTTTATGCTTCTCTATTTTCAACATTAGCTGGGTTTTTTTGGAGGATGTTCGTGGTAATATATTTCAGCTTCTTAGCTTGTCGCTTTCTCCCATCAAAGCCAAGGTTAAAATTTGGTGGGAACGAAATTAAAGGATTTTTGAGGATTGTATTCTTTTCTTGTTCAGATCGCTTCAAACTCATTAAGATTAAAACTTCTTATTGGTGTTTTCTATCCAAAGCGATATCTGTAACAACTGAGAGGTCTCCTTGTAGTGTTTGGCCCTTTTTGGTTGTATTTTTCCTTCTGCTTTTTTGTTTTTTCTACTTTGTTGGTCTACATTTTGTAGTCTGCTTATCTTGTTGTATTTGTTCTCTTTTCTTCATTAATGAAAATACCTGTTTCCTTTACCAAAAAATATGCATGTAGTCATTCTTTTCCTTCAAGGGCTTTTTAAGTTTAAGAATATCATTAGTTTTCATTGACAGGTCAAAGAAGAAGATGATGCCATTTTTGATAAAAAACTCCAAATGCATTTGAAACAAAAGCGATATCAGAAGAGATGTAAACAGGTATAATTTTGTTGTCTTCTTCTGGTCTTGTTTTTGTTTTTTGCATCTCATACTGAAGTTTTGGTGAATAGAATCACTTGATTATTTGAAGAGCCAAAGAGAGACAACTAATGACAAGAAAGTAGGAACTAAAGAACAACTTATTTCCTAATATAGAACTAACAAACTCCTAAAATAGTTATTCAACTATTTATAGAAATAACCAACTCCTAAAATACTTGTTCAACTATTTATATTTTCTACACTCCCCTCAAGTTGGTGCATAAATGTCATGCATACCCAACTTGTTTACAAGTATCTCAAATGTCGGCCTAAATAATCCCTTGGTTAGAATATCTGCTGTTTGCTCCTTTCTAGTCACAAACGGTATGCAGATGGTTCCATTTTCCAAGTTTTCCTTTATGAAATGTCGATCAACTTCGATATGCTTGGTCCGGTCATGTTGCACCGGATTATGAGCGATACTTATCGCAACTTTGTTGTCACAAAATAACTTAATTGGAGGGTTGATTTCCAGCTTTAATTCTCCGAGTACACGTTTGATCCACAATACTTCGCATACTCCATTAGCCATTGACCTGTATTCAGCCTCCGCACTACTTCTCGCCACAACATTTTGTTTCTTACTCCTCCATGTTACTAAATTACCCCACACATAGGTACAGTAACCAGAGGTAGATTTTCTATCAAGTGAACCTGCCCAGTCTGCATCAGTGAATGCCTCTACATTTCTGCTTTCGGTCTTACGAAATAACACACCCTTTCCTGGACAACTCTTCAAGTACCTCAATATCCGGTGAGTTGCTTCAAGGTGTTCTTCATATGGAGCATGCATAAACTGACTAACCATGCTTACAGCAAATGCAATATCTGGTCGTGTGTGAGCAAGGTAAATAAGTCTCCCAACAAGTCGTTGGTACTGTTGTACATTGACTGGAACTCTCTGCTTGATGTCACCAAGTTTTTGGTTTGGGTCTATGGGTGTGTCAGCAGGCCTACATCCACTCATCCCTGTATCTCTCAATAGATCTAGGATATACTTTATCTGTGAGACCACTATACCCCTTTTTGACCTTGCAATCTCCATGGCTAGAAAATATCGCAATTCTCCTAAGTCTTTTACTTCAAACACTTTGGCAAGCTTCTCCCTCAGATTCTTCAACTCCACTTGATCATCCCCGATCAAGATTATATCATCAACATACACGATCAGGATAGTAATTTTCCCTTCACTTGAGAACTTCATGAAGAGCGTATGGTTTGATTGTGCTTGTGTGTATCCTTGATGTTTAACAAATTGAGTAAATCTGTCAAACCAGGCTCGGGGTGACTGTTTCAAACCATAAAGAGCTTTCTCCAACCTACAGATCTTGAAGTTAAACTGATCTTCGAATCCCGGAGGGGGAGTCATATAGACTTCCTCTTCTAACTTGCCGTTTAAAAAGGCGTTCTTCACATCGAATTGCCTGAGAGGCCATTCTCGATTTGCTGCAACTGATAACAAAATTCTCACAGTGTTAAGTTTAGCAACTGGAGCAAATGTTTCAGTGCAGTCAATACCATGTCTGTGTGTATCCTTTAGCTACAAGCCTTGCCTTGTATCGCTCTAGGGTACCATCTGAATTGAATTTCGGCGTAAACACCCACTTATATCCCACCGTAGGCTTTCCCTTCGGGAGCTCCTCTACCTTCCACGTCTTATTCTTCTCAAGAGCATCCATCTCTTCAAATACAACCTTCCTCCACTCTGGTTTAGATAGAGCCTCCTGTATACTACTCGGAATGACAATGGACGATACATTTGTTGAAAATGTTGAAAAAGCAGAGGATAATTTAGAATAAGACACAAAGGTAGAAGTAGGATATTTAACGCAAGAACGTTTTTCTTTCCTAATGGCAATTGGTAAATCAAGAACAGTAAAAGTTTTAATAAGAGATGCACCGTTGGTCTCGGGTTCTAGCTTCGGTTCGGATTCATGGCTTGCCGGAGGTGCAACCGTCTCTATTCCTTGATTTGGGAATCTCCTCTCGTAAACTCGGCCATATGATCTGCCTGCCTGGTTATTATTTCCTTCCACATAAGTTATCGGTTTAGTGATACTTGGCTGATTTTGTGGTATTAAAATTGTGGGCTCATTATCACTAATATTTTCGGGATCTAAATTTTCCATGTCAACTGGTTCTTTGTTTCCTTGAGAATTTTCTGGTGAATTTAAAACTTCCAAGTCAATCGATTCCTTACTTTTTAGAGTGTCATTCCTAATAACTGGTGACACGAAATCAGGTATTAAAACATCAAGCTCAAACGAATTTTCCTTTAGAACTTCCTGATTTATCTCCCCTTGAAAATGAGTGTTAAAAAATGGTTGATTTTCAAAGAACAGGGTATCCATGGTAACAAACAATTTTCGACGAGAAGGATCAAAACACTTGTAACCACGTTGAGTTGGAGCTATCCCTACAAACACACACTTTAATCCACTAGGATCTAATTTACTTGCATTCCTATTAGGATTTCGAATGAACACAGAACACCCAAAATTTTTTAATGACATAGAATGAAACACTCGTGATTTTGGAAATTCCCTTTTTAATATGCTGATAGGAGTTTTAAAATCTAACACTTTTGATGGCATACGGTTTATTAAATATGTGGCATGAAGAACAGCATCTCCCCAAAGATAATTTGGTGTTTTTGTTGAAAACATTAAACTACAAGTGACTTCTAACATATGTCTATTTTTCCTCTCTGCTATGCCATTTTGTGGTGGTGTATCTGTGCAAGAACTTAGATGAATAATTCCTTTTTCTTTAAATTTTTTTTACAAAGTTTTGCAAAATATTCTCTCCCATTATCACTCCTAATCATTTGAATGTTTGTGTTAAATTGAGTTTGAATCATATTGTAAAAGCGTTTGAAAAGAGATTCAACCTCTTATTTTTCATTTAACAAATACACCCAACTGACTCTCGTGTGATCATCAATTAATGTAACAAACCACTTCTTTTCATTATACGTTGATATTCTAGATGGACCCCAAATATCACTATGTATGAGAGAAAAAAGGTTTGGAAGGCTTATATGCACGTGGAGGATATGTGTTCCTATGATGTTTTGCTAAAACACATATCTCACATTAGAGCAACGAGGGATCTTTATTTCTAAATAAATTAGGAAACAATTTTCTCAAATAATGAAAACTAGGATGACCTAGTCGAAAATGTTGTAAATAAATTTCTTTATCACCAGGAATGGAAATAATTTGCAGGCAGGAGTTCTCTAAACCTTCTTTATTCGAGTGTTTTCCCTCTTCAAATAAATAGATACCATCACGTTCCCTAGCATTGCCAATCATCCTCCTCGTTGCCAAATCCTGGAAAACACAATGAGATGAAAGGAAATTAGCACTACAATTAAGGTCATGGGTTATTTTGCTGATAGATACGAGATTGCAGGACAAATTAGGAACATGTAGAACTTTAGATAAAGATAAGGAAGGTGAGATTTTTATGTCTCCTATCCCTGCAACTGCTGAGTAAGATCCATCAGCTATTCAAACTTTTCTATTGCCTGCACATGGTTTATAGGTCCGGAAAAAGACAGAGTTTCCTGTCATATGGTCAGAGGCACCTGAATCGATGATCCAAGTGTTATTATTGGTGGAACATAAGTAAGAGGAAATAGAGACAACTTTACCATTTTAAGCAAAGGAACATGAAGGAATATCAGGATTGGGGCTAGGTGTTTTTTGTGAGACTTGGAGTAGTTTAATGAGTTGCTCTATCTGATCCTTTGTGAATTGTGGCTGACCCGATTTGATGGGCTGCTCTTGTGATGCTTCAGTCACGGCTTGGAAGGCTCTCTCGGGTTTCTTCTTCCCAGCTCCGGGTGGTTTCCCAATAAGTTTCCAACACGTATCTCTCGTATGCCACAATTTTCTGCAATAGTCACACCAAGGTTTCTTCCGACTCTCTCCTTCTTGTCCTCCCCTTCTGACGAACAAAGTAGAGGTTTCAGTGGCTGGTTCTGTTATACCACCATTCATGATTTTCCTTCGATTTTCTTCCAATCGAACAACGGAGAAAAATTCTCGGATTGAGGGCAGCGGACTTCTCCCCTTCACCTCATCAAGTTCTCTATTAACCCCTGCAAGAAACATGTATACACGATCGTTCTCCTTATTTTTTTGATGTCGCGCATAATCATTAACATTCTCCCATACATCATCGTGACATTGATCCAACTCCTGCCATAATGACACCATCTCATTGTAGTAGCTCGTCACATCTCTATTCCCCTGTTTGGACTGCCACAATCTTGTCTTTAGCTCGAATATTTGCGACGAGTTTTCGAGATCTGAGTAGGTTTCCCGAATTGAGTCCCATACCTCTTTTGCCGTCTTCATAAATAGAGGTGGCTTGGCAATCGAAGCATTCGTGGAATTGAGCAGCCACGCTGTGACGAGCAGATTCTCCGACCTCCAGATTTTGTAGCCATCTTCACTCTCTTTTGGACTCTTCGCTTCTCCAGTGATATAGCCCAATTTTCCTCTTCCATCAATAGCAAGCTTCACGGATTGGGACCACTCTAGGTAGTTTCTGCCATTCAATCGATGCATAGTGATGTGTATAGATGAACTGTAGGTCTCCACAGTGATGGCTTGAACCGGGGATGGTTTTTGGGTACTGGTTTCGGCGATGAAGGATTTCTGAGGGTTGGTTTCTAAGCTGTCAGGCGTGCTTTCTGGTTTTGTATTCATCACGGTATATATATATATATATATTTTTTTTTTTGGTTCGGTTTGGTTTGGTTCGGTATGGTTCAGGTTTAGTTTGGGTCGATCTGGTTCGGGTTAAGTTTGGGTCGGTCTGGTTCGGCTAAAAAACGCCGATTTTAGAGGGGCTGCAACGGGTCTGGATGGGTATATCACCGAAGGATGTGCAAATTTGGGAGGAAGAATTCTTTGGTTTTCAGGCCTGTTTTTTTCCGGAACACAAAACTAAACACGGTTTGAACCAACAACAACAACTATACAAAAAAAGCCTGCAAATTCATCATCATTAGAAGGTTATAATTACATAATAATGTTGTGTAAAGAAATCCACCAAGAAGCTGAATTTTGTACAAAATTACAAAACATGCCAAACCTTAAAGATTTGTCTTCAAAGGTTCTAGCCTTCATTTTCTTCCACAAGTGCCACAAAAGAGCTTAACTACCAACCACTTTAGCTTTATCTTTCAAATTCCAAGCATTTAATCACTCCATTAGCCAATCGTCCACCTTTTTAGGGAGACAAAAAGAAAGGCCCAACATCCCAACTACAAAGCTCCACGAACGTGAGGCAAACTCACAATGAAAAAACAAATGATCCATAGAATTCCCCTCTTTTAAGCAAAGTCTACAACCCGAAGGCGGTAGAGACCAACTTTTGAACTTTCGTTGTAATCTATCATCCATATTAAGGCTTCTAAAAACCATTGACCAGAGAAAAACTTTAACTTTCTTGAGATATTTATTCTTCCAGATCAAAAGAGTTAAAGTCTGTATATCTTTGAAGGTCTTTTAGAATGAGTTTGGAAAGCCATTCCATCCTTTTCTAGCATGATTCAGTTTTGTGTGGGAGATGAGAAGGATACCTATTTTTGGGAAGATAAGTGGGTTGGGATAGTCCCCTTTGCTCTCTGTTTCCTATGTTATATCATTTGTCTTCCCTAAAAAATTATTCTGTCGCGGATATTTTTAACCAGTCGGCTTTCCTTCTCCTTTGACTTTCGTCGGGCTTTATCTAATAGGGAAACGATGGATATTATGGCTCTCATGTCTCTAATTGGGGGGCATGCTCTTAGTCCGGGTAGAAAGGATGTTCGTCTTTGGGCCCCTAACTTGGTTGGGGGTTTCTCATGCAGCTCATTCTTTCAGAGCTTACTTAAACCTTTCCTGGTTAGCAAGTCAGTATTTTCTTCTCTTTGGAAGGTGGAAGTCCCAAAAAAATGATTCGGTTTTATGTGTGGTTGGTCATTCACGGAATAGATAACACTTTAACCGTCTTTTGAAAAAGAGTTTTACATTGGTTGGTCCTTTCTGCTGTATTCTTTGTCGGAGGGTGGAGGAAGACCTAAATCATTTGTTGTGGAGCTGCGAGTTTGCTTGGGATGTGTGGAACCTTTTCTTTGAGGTGTTCGACGTTCAGTTTGCTAGGCACAAACGCCTTAGAGAGATGATCGTGGAGTTCCTTCTCCATCCGCCTTTTCAGGAGAAAGGAAAGTTTTTGTGGCAAATTAGGATCTGCACGGTCTTATGAGGTTTATGGGGGGAAAGAAACAATAGAACCTTTAGAGGTTCGGAAAAGGGAACCTGCTGCTATTTGATCCCTTATTAGATTTTCAGTTTCTTTATGGGCGTCGGTGACGCGGATATTTTGTAATTATTCTATAGGTCTTTTATTACTTGATTGAACCCCTTTTTTTTAAGGGGCTTCTTTCGGGCTTTTGATTTTTTTGGATGCCCGTGTATTCTTTCATTTATTCTCAATGAAGGCTCGGTACCTTATAAAAAAAAAGAAGAGTTTGGAAAGCCGTCTTACTAGAATAACTTTCGGAAACATCTAAAGACCAAATGTCTTTGTCATCTCCGTCCCCCAACTGCACTGAACTAAGCACCTCCACCAGATATATATGAAATGAGTTTTTATTTATATATATATTTAGGGTTTAGGGTTTTGGGGTTTGAGGGTTGATTTTTCTGTTGGAACTAAAGAACACTTATTGTAATGAGTTTTCCTGAGAGTAAATTAAAACCTCTCAGATTCCCTCTTGAGAATAGAGGTTCAAAGTTCTTATTACTCTGATCCCAATTGCAAGAAACAACAATATACTGTATTGCAATATAACGAGATTTTTTTTTGAAATGAGAATAATAAAAACTCATTTCAGGCCTCGCGTACGATGGTCACCTTCAACCACCCCTCAAGCTTATTTACATCCAATCCGGTTTTCCTGCTCTATTTTTTTTAATTGATTCTTCGTTTTCTCCAAACCGGCTATTGCCATTTTCCTTCTTTAGTTTATGCTCTCTTTTCACCCTTCGGTGATTTAAATCCTCAAATCGATTTTGCATTTCTTCCATATGTTAATCACGTTTGACCAATGGTCTCTGATACCAATATGTTAGGATCCCAATTGCAAGAAATAACAATATAACTGAATTGCAATATAACGAGAAGTTACAATGTCAATAGCCTTTCGTGAGGGCTCTCTCTCTCTCCCCGAGTCCCACAGGGGACTCTGCCCAAAATAATCTCCCCTCTAAGATCTCTAACTCCCTCTATTTATAACCCAGTCACCCCTAGCTAATTATCACTATGTCCTTACTAATATCCTACTAGTATTCCCAATATATCCCTTATTAGTATTCTCACACAGGAACATAAGCACCATTTTGGAATTTTCAAACTACTGTGATTGAATGCCTGTGAAGTCTGTAGTTTTTAGTTTTTAATTTGCAGAAAGACATGGGATTAATGGCCGGGAGAAATGATTGAGGATGTAGCCAAAACTGGTGCTAATAATTTAGGGCTTGGAAAAATTGAATGAAGTTTCTTGTTGTTATACCGTGAGACTGTAGTTTCACCCGTGCTTTTTGTATTTTGAACAAGAAACCAAAACTTTTCATTGAAGAAATAAAAAGCTCAAAAGATACAATCTCCCAAAAGAGAGAGAAGAATATAAAAAGACTAAGGAAAAATAATAAACATCTCAATTTAAACATGTCTTGTAGAGAAAAACCATAAAAAAGCTTAGAATGAGAACACCAAAGAGAAGCCTTCAATTTCGCCGCCTCAAAACGATCAAACTAACGATGATGATTGCTTCAAAATATTCTTTGATTTCGCTCCAACCAGAACTCTGAAATAATAGATTTAACAGCGTTAACCCACAACAAACGAGACTGTGGAAGACTAGGGCCAATAAGCATTTGGAGAGAGCTGCACCTTTAGTCATTAGAAAAAATGCTGCCAACAAGATAGAGCATGGGAACTGTCAAAGACCAAGTGGTTTAATCTCTTTGAGTTGGAACCACACAAGGGACAAACAGATGGCATCTTCCTTCGCAAAACATCAGTAGTGTTTAAACTAGTATTTATCACAATCCACATTAGAATATTGATCCTCTTGGGGCATTTTGACTTCCATAAGGCTGAAAATAAGTCTTTTGGGATTGGAGAAGAGGCGGACAACTGCCTTGTTAGAGATTTAACTGAAAACGTACCCAAACATTATTCCGGCACTTCACCAGTGCTTTTTGTATCTCCAATGTGAGTGATGAGGGCTACACATGGTAACTAGGATTAAATTGGTTTTTCAGAGACTATGTACCTTAGTTTCTTGTGTTATTCTAGTGATTTGAATTTTTCCTGTATTCTTGACTCTTTTTTTGTTTGATTTAGGAGGTCTTCCAAAAAGATGTTTCCCCTGTTGATAAAGAGATACAAAGGGATGAAGAGCAGCTTGTATCTCTGGTTGACTGTTTGAACCCTGTTTCAGATGAGAAAACTGATGAATGTCGAAAGGTGGTCTCTGATGATGAAAATGCAGATGGTTGCCACAATCTCAAGATTGACATATCCAATGGTTCTGGCGCTTCAAGTGATATTGATATGGAAAGGTCTATGGAGAATACAGCTTCTGTGCTTCCTTCTGCTTTATCTGATTTTGGGGAGCCTTTAGGTTCCAAGCGTTTAAATGATACAGAAGAACTGACCATTCAAACTAAAAAGAGTCGAACCAATGGTGTACATAACGATGAAAGTCCCCTGATAAAGGAGCATTCTCTTCCATCCGAGAGTCTGAATGAGAAGATCCGTTGTACTGCTTGTGATCAAGTGGTTATTAAAGCGTATGCACATCCTTTACTGAAAGTAATTGTTTGTGCAGATTGCAAATGTTTGATGGATGACAAGAAGAATGTGAAGGTGCGGAAAATATTTACTTGTTGATCTTACTGAAATTTGTATTTTGGTTCTGCATAAAATGTTGACTGCACTATGACATGGTTCATTGTTCATCAATAATACTTGATTCTGCTGAAAGAAAAAAAATCATCTTGTCATATTTGGCATGGATGTTTGGTATTTATCCCACATAAAATGAAAGTAAAATGATTATTGTCTTTTAGTCCTTTAAATCTAATTTTTTATACATAATAAGGCTTTTGAAAGTTCTTGGATTTCATGTTGGAATGGTTTCAGGAACCTGATTGCTCTGAATGCTATTGTGGATGGTGTGGGCGAAATGCCGACTTAGTAAGTTGTAAATCATGCAAAACACTATTTTGTATCAGTTGCATAAGGAGGAACCTTGGTGTCGAGTGCTTGCTCAAGGCCCAGTCTTCTGGCTGGAATTGTTGTTGTTGTCGCCCAAGTCTCTTGCAACCCTTGACCATGCAGTTGGAGGAGGCCGTAGGATCTGGAGATTTGACATGTTCCAGCTCTGATAGTGATTCAGACAACCCAAATGCAGATATAAATGTAACCATAAGGTAACTTGCCAGCCATTAATTTTTTATGATAGGAAACAGAGACTTGTAATTCCTTATAACAAAAAGATTTACGAAAAAGGAGGCAGAGCTATCTCCAAATAGCTAAGATTACAAAAAAGGCTCCCAATTTTTTGTTGTTGTTGGATAAGAAACAATTTCATTGATTGTATGAAATTACAAAAGAGGGGCAAAGCCCCCATTCAAGGGAGGGTTACATAAAATCTCTCCAATTGGACTTTTGTTTTTATTTTTTCTTGACGTTCAGTAACCTAAATTGGACTCTTGTTTATCTGTTGTAATGTGACTACTTTTGTGCTTTACCAATCAGCTCAAAGAGAAAGCGTAAGAAAAAGATACGGAGGATACTTGATGATGCTGAATTAGGAGAAGATACTAAAAAGAAAATTGCCATAGAAAAGGTAAATTCTATGGAGCAATTTTGTACAATTTTACCTTTTAACTTGTAGAGAATAATTCCTCATGTTTTACTTTTGTTTTCATTTTTTCCTCTCTAAAGGAACGGCAAGAACGTCTAAAATCACTACAAGTTCAGTTTTCCTCCAATTCTAAAATGATGAGCTCTGCTGGCTTTTGTGGAAATCTGTCTGAAGGTGCTAGTGCTGAAGTCCTTGGTGATGCGTCAACGGGATATATAGTAAATGTTGTGAGGGAGAAAGAAGAAGAGGCCGTAAGAATTCCACCAAGCATTTCATCAAAGTTGAAAACTCATCAGGTTTGAGCATACCTGCACACACGTGAATCTTTTTCCAAAATAGTCTAGAATTGGCTTTTATTTGTCTGTCTTTTTTTGGGATCCCGGGGGGTTGAGTTGGTAGGGACTAGGGAGTATAATGATTTAACCCGTGAAACCCCATTCTTGGAAGACCAACCGACATTCAAATGCCCGGTTTCATGATTCAAGAAAGGGTCAATCGACATCCAACATTCCATGTGTAGAAAATATATTCTTATTTTCCTTGATCCATCGTTTTAGAATTACAACCCTAATATATATATTTTTGCTGAAACAACCAGCCCACAAATTTAGCAACTAAAAATCCCTAATAACAGGGAGAATAAAAACTAATCAAACTATTGAAAGGAAACAAAATCACTAATAACTATCTTCCTAAACTTTAGCATAAAGCTAACTAATTTATATTATGAGAATACCCTTTTCCACACCCCCCTCAAGCTGGGTTGTATATGTTGTACAATCGAAGCTTGCAAATCAACTCATCAAACGTAATACGCGGTAGTGCCTTTGTGAGTACATCAGCCGTTTTTTGTTTGGTTGATACATAATTGAGTTGTACACTACCAGTATTAACTTTTTCTGATATGAAATGCCGATCGATCTCAATGTGCTTTGTCCTGTCATGATGAACAAGATTTTTAGCAATACTAATGACAACTTGATTGTCACTCAGCATCTTCATCGAGTCTTGAGTGTGAACTTCGAGTTCCTTGAGAAGTTTTTGAAGCCACATTCCTTCACCTATTCCGAACGCTAATGCTCTGTATTCTGATTTTGCACTGCTATGAGATACAACAACTTGCGTTTTACTTCTCCATGTAACAAGATTGCCCCAAACATAAGTGTAATAACTTGTAGTTAATCTTCGATCTGTTTGCTCACTGTCCCAACTAACATCTCTATAAATCTCCACTTCACGCTTCCGACTCTTTTTGATCAACAAACCAAGACCGGGAGTCATCTTCAAATACTTAAGAATCCAGTAAACAACTTCCAGGTGATCCTCATTTGGATCATTCATATGTTGACTCACAACACTGACATAATAGGCAATATCAGACCGTGTATGTGACAAGTAGATGAGTTTACCTACCAACCTTTGATATCTACTTTTGTCAACAGGGCTTGTCTCTTCATTCTTGGTTAGTCTTTTGTAAGGATCCATGGGAGTATCTGATGGTTTGCAGCCAAGAAACCCTGTCTCATCAAGAAGATCGAGCACATACTTTCTTTGAGAAATTGCAATTCCTTCTATAGACCGAGCTACTTCCATTCCCAGAAAATATCTTTGTGTGCCTAGATCCTTAATTTCAAATTCTTTAGCCAATAGTTCTTTTAGGCTCCTCGATGTCATCACCTGTTTGAATAATATCATCAACATACACAATGAGAATAACCATCTTATCACCTAAGTTATGTTTAACAAACAAACAGTGTGATTATTTAATAGGTCTTCTTTTGTAACTTTTCATTTTATCAATGTAATTGTCTCTGTTTCCTGTAAAAAAAAAAACAAAAAAAACAGTGTGTGATCACTTTGACACTGATAATACCCATAAGTTGTAATGGTTGTAGAAAATCTGTCAGGGGATTGCTTCAGACCATATAGAGATTTCTTTAACTTGCACACCAATCCACTATTGGATTTTGATTCCATCCCTGGTGGAATCCATGTAGACTTCTTCTAAGTCCCCGTTGAGAAATGCATTATTCACATCCAGTTGGTGCAATGACCAATCTAGATTAACTGTTAGTGAGATTAGCACCCTGACTGTATTTAACTTGGCAATGGGAGTAAAACTTTTCTTGGTAGTCAACCCCATATGACTGGGTGAATCCTTTTGCCACGAGTCTGACTTTGAATCTTTCAATACTGTCATCAACTTTATACTTCATAGTGAATATCCATTTGCAGCCCACTGGACTCTTTTCAGACCATATAGAGATTTCTTTAACTTGCACACCAATCCACTATTGGATTTTGATTCCATCCCTGGTGGAATATCCATGTAGACTTCTTCTAAGTCCCCGTTGAGAAATGCATTATTCACATCCAGTTGGTGCAATGACCAATCTAGATTAACTGTTAGTGAGATTAGCACCGACTGTATTTAGCTTGGCAATGGGAGTAAAAGTTTCTTGGTAGTCAACCCCATATGACTGGGTGAATCCTTTTGCCACGAGTCTGACTTTGAATCTTTCAATACTGTCATCAACTTTATACTTCATAGTGAATATCCATTTGCAGCCCACTGGACTCTTTCCCTTTGGTAGTTCCACCATCGTCCAAGTGCCGCTTTTTTCTAGTGCTGAGATTTCTTCTTCTACTGCATTCTTCCACACAGGAATTTAAAGTGCTTCCTGTATTGTATTTGGTACCAGAGTGATATCCAAATTTGACACAAATGCTCTGTAGTCTGGAAGGAGTTTTCCATAGGCAAGAAACTTCTGAATCAAATGGTTTGTGCATTTTCTCACCCGTCCAATGAGCAATGGGCTGATCAAGATCATCTATTGTGGGAGTATCCAAGTGATAGAATTCTTACCATTCTGATCATCGGTGGCATGAGAATCCAACTCAAGTGATTGGCAGATTTGAGATGGAATGGTGGTGTTTTGTCTTGCTCCATAGGTTTTCTTCTGTAAACACGAAGTTCGGATTGTTGGTCAAGTGTCGATTTAGGACTGCTTAGATCTATTTTGATTGGTCACCCCTTCAAGAAAATCAAGGCCTCCCTTTGGAAGCACATTATTCGAACTTTCTTTTGGATTCTTTGGAAGGAACGTAACCAAAGAGTATTCCGCGATTTAGGACTGCTTAGATCTATTTTGATTGGCCACCCCTTCAAGAAAATCAAGGCCTCCCTTTGGATGCACATTTTTAAAGGATGCACATTATTCGAACTTTCTTTTGGATTCTTTGGAAGGAACGTAACCAAAGAGTATTCACGGATTAAGAACAATCATTTACGGCTTTATTTGACCTTGTCATATATTATGTTGTTTCTTGGTGTAAAAGCTCTAGTCTCTTTGACTCATATACATATGCTTCCCTCTTAACAAACTGGAAAAGCCTCTTGTAACCATCAGAGAAATTTGGTCCCTTTTGTATATTTCATACATCAATGAGCAAGTATTGCTTAACATAATACTTATATATATTTATATAAGTATAAAAACAATCACCCCTGTGGCCCTGTCAATTGCCACTTGAGCAAAAATTCTAAAAGGATATCTTTAATATCACTACTATTATCACTAATAGGATTGACTTCAATGTTTATGAAGCCTAACTAGTAAAATTAGTAATAGTTCAAATTGTTATAACTCAAACCGTTTTATTTTTAAACTAGACAAATTAATATAATTCTTCTAATCATTATACGAGGCATATAGACTTTAAGCTTCATGGCGTTTTCATAGAGGCGGAAGCCTCTTATGGCTCAAAGAAGGCATAGGTCTCGAGGCTAAAAGCTAGAGCCTTGCCTTGTGGCTGGCCTCAAGTGGTAAGCCTCAATAGCCTTTTAAAACATTGATCTTTAGTTGTTGTAACTACAATTATTTTTATGGTTTGTAAATATATTATCAAACACATTTTGAACAACTTCTTAAATTGGGATCCATTTACTAAATCTTCTACCAAACACATTCGAAAACACTGAAAACATGAAATACAATTTTATTTTTTAATTGAATCCCTTGTTTTTGAAATTATGTTTTCAGATCACTAACCAAATGCACCATTGGCTTCTGATATAATTTAAAACCGGGATTCTTTCATTTTTAGGGTTTAGGGTTTTATGCCCTTGTATTCTTTCATTTTTTCTCAATGAAAGTTTGGTACCTTTTAAAAAAAAATAATAATTTAAAACCGGGATGACTATCAGAG
Source organism: Herpetospermum pedunculosum (assembly GCA_028017165.1). NCBI lineage: Eukaryota > Viridiplantae > Streptophyta > Magnoliopsida > Cucurbitales > Cucurbitaceae > Herpetospermum > Herpetospermum pedunculosum. Next base: position 54,293,725 of record CM051529.1, read on the forward strand.
TCATAAGTTTCTACTTACCATTTAGCAATCTAACTGGAGCCGATAAATGCTTGGTCCTTGGTATTAGGAGCTTTTAAGAGTTGTGTTCTGTTTTATGTAAACCTTTTGACAAGGATTTTGACAAGGATACTACAATGGTCCTGGATGACTTTTGAGTTTTTATTCCATACTGGAACCCTTTTTGGTCTATTTTTCTTTTTTGTCATATTGTTTTCTGCTGCAGATTTCTGGAATAAGATTTATGTGGGAAAATATCATACAATCAATAAGGAAAGTGAAGTCGGGTGATAAAGGTCTTGGATGCATTCTTGCTCACACAATGGGCCTTGGTAAAACTTTTCAGGTATTTTGTTCATCGATATCTAATGTGACCTTGTTTATACATCTGAAAAGTGGTTTTTTGGTTTTTTCTCTCTCTATAAAAAAATGATAAAGAATTGATTGAAAATAATTATAAGAGGCATCTTCAAAATGAACAATTGAAGGACTCACTCCATCTGCTGCCTATACTAGGAATGTAATAAAAGATGTCTCTTTCTTCGTATAGTACTTATTTGAAAGCATTTAAATGTCTAAAAACATACTAACATATCTAAAGCACCTGAACTTGAAAATTGCAATTAGAATTCAAATATGTATGTAATCTTTACACAAGTATAAGCCATACTTCTTCTATCATTAGCTTAAGATTACGTAACTCTTCCATCTCTTCATCTTTCAAATTCTTCTCACCATGCATTTGCGGAACTTTTTCTGTCATTAGTATAATTCTATTTTCTTTTATAAATACCCTTTATGAAAAGTTGTAAAAATGATTCGATGTTCTGTATGAAAGATGGTGAACTTCTATGCTGACCAATTGAAGATTTCATTATTATTGCATGTTTGCGAGGATTTGAACTCGGGGGTATTTTTCTTTGGTGTAGACTTTAACATTCTTAGAAGAAATGAACGAAGACATAAAATTGCAGTCCCATAAATTTTTTTTTTACGAAAATAAAGTAAAAGAATTAATAGATAATTAAAAAAAAAGAATAAGAATTAATAAATATCATGACAGCTACACTCCTATTATTTAGAAATCTTCTAACTAACGGATCCTTTTGCCTATTCTGAGTTTTAAGTTGATTATAACTTGTTTTTATGGTTTGTGACTATTTTTTTGCTGAATTAAACAATGATCTCAGGTAATAGCATTCTTATACACTGCAATGAGAAGTGCGGACTTGGGTTTCAGAACAGCACTTATAGTCACCCCTGTTAATGTGTTGCATAATTGGCGGCAAGAATTCTTGAAGTGGAAGCCTTCAGAATTAAAGCCTCTTCGCATTTTCATGCTGGAAGATGTAACAAGGTGAAGATCAATTGGTTGCTTTATTCATATATTTTTATCACGACTCCATTAAATTGTGTGCATCATGTAGTCCATGTTTTAAAAGTCATTTGACGTGTATATGATGTATTCAAGTTATTAAGTTTCGTTAGAAATAGCAAATCAGCCCAACAACTAGTGTTTTAAAAGGCGCAAGGCGCACTAAGGCGCAAAGACCCTCTGGAGCCTAGGCGCAAGGCGCACAATAAAGCGCGGACTTTATTTTGCGAAGCGCACTTTGTATAGAAAAAAAATATAAAAAAATATAAAGAAGAGATAGCATGGTTGAAGTGGAAATATGAAAAAAAAAAACCTTTAGGATTAGTTGGAATGCCTTGAATCTGTTATGACCCGTTACGACTGGTTCGTTCAGATTTGGTTTAGTTACTTTTATTTTTTTTAATAGTTGAAAAAGCCCCTGTGCCTTAGGGCATAATTGGTGGGATTAATGGAAGGCGTGCCTAACACGCGCCTTTTTACGTTCGCCTCGCCTTTTCAAGGCGAGGCGCCAGACTTGCGCCTTGCGCCAGGCGTGCCTTTTAAAACACTGCCAACAGCTATAAAGTTTACATGACTTAGCTGTACAAAATCTAACTAACCACAACAGTTAGTTCGGCTATAGAGTTTAAATGAAAAAAAGTCAACATGGTCCCTACATCAAATTCGTCCCACCCAAAAGATAACTTGCCACGAGTTAGGGATTTGAGGAAAATTCATCCGGGGCATGATAATGAGAAAGATCTGAAATGTTTAATGTGGGGCCGATGCACATGGTGGAAGGGAGATCAACCCAACCCAATAAGCATTATCTCCAATTCGTTCCAAAATCTTAAACGGGCCAATTTTCTTGTTAGTGAGCTTATTGTCGAACCAGTAGAGAGTTTGGACTTTCTCTGGTGGACCAACACCAAGTCCCCAATCTAAAAAGTTGTCCCTTCGTCGTTCATCAACTCTTGTAGGCACGATTGGCTTATTCCAAATGTTCCTTTACTTCTTGATGGAGCTCCTGAATTCTTTCAGCCGTGCGGTCGACCTCCATACACAATTAACTTAGTGTGTAAACAATTTCAAAGGGAGAATTTCCTGTTGATTGATTGTGCATATGATTGTACGTGAGTGAATTCTGCTTGAGCCAAAGAAAGAACCCATTGTTTGGGTTTGTCACTGCTTAAGCACCTGCTAATTTTATGATGGTAAAAAATAGAGAAGATGTTATTCTCATTAACACTTAATGGTTACAAGATGTTTCCTTAAGTAGGTGGTAAAAACCTAATACCTAAAAGGAAAAGGAAAACCTAAATAGTAAATAATATCTCTAATTATATTTACTAAATATAATAAATAAATATTTAATGAATAAATCAACAACAGCTTATAAGATTCCCTAGGGTACGGTTTGTCACTTCAATTTGGCCGTTGGTCTGTGGATTACTACTTGTGCTAAAAGGTAGTCTTGTGCCAAACTTTTTTCACAAAGATTTCCATAAACAATTCATAAATTTTACATCCATATATGAAAACACTACTTGTGCTAAAAGGTAGTCTTGTGCCAAACTTTTTTCACAAAGATTTCCATAAACAATTCATAAATTTTTCATCCATATATGAAAGAATAGATTTAGGAAGCCTAGGGAGTCTAACAATCTCACAAAAGAATGTGACATTTTGCTAAATCGACCAACCACTACTATAATCGAATCATGACCCCTTTGGGTCCGAGTTAGTCCATGGATAAGTCCTCCCTTATGGATTGAGGATTTGAAAGTGGTGAATATAGCCTTATGTTTTGACTGATCTCTTTTGAACTTTGATATTTATAGCATCTTTTTTTAGTTGGGATAAGTTCCCCCTTATGGATTGAGGAATTGTTCCTTCAATGAAGTTTTTCTTCTTGAAAAAAAAAAATCAGCTTAAAAGGATTTTATTAAGATTTCAATCAATATCAAAAGAAGGGCCAATCAGCTTATTTATACAAGCTAGCCAATCTTAACCATCTAACATTCGGTTAGAAGGTTAGTTACAAAGAAATAAAAGACTGAGGTAAATGCCCACAGTAAACAACAAATAACCTTAAGCCTTCATTAGATAAAATGTAGGTTTTGTGATATAATTTGTATGTTAACTGATTTTTGTAGTATTTCCGTTTGATATAATATAAATACCACGTTGATATTAAAAAGATGGAAAATTGAAATCTATAATTTACATTTCATTTGGATTTTGGTTATGACTTGACTTCTCTGTTATTGTTGACAACTTCTCTCTCTCTTACCAGGGAGAGAAGGGCAGAGTTGCTTGCTAAGTGGAGAGCTAAGGGTGGTGTCTTTTTAATTGGTTATAGTGCTTTCCGAAATTTATCACTTGGTAAACATGTTAAAGACCGACACATGGCTAAAGAAATTTACCATGCCTTGCAGGTGACTTTTATTTTTATTGTTTATTCTTTTACCTTTTAAATGTATTCTTACGTCATTTCAGTTTTCTTTTTAATCACACCTCGTTTTAGAATTGAGCCTGCACTAGCTAATTTTACATTTTTTTCTTCTGTTATATTATTTGAAGCCTCGTCTAGTTGGTAGAAACAATATAATTGTTGAAAATCTGGAGAAAAAGAATCAGAGTTATTTATTGAATTTTTGATATTGTGTCTCATTTGCCTGCTTTAAAATGACCATCGGCAAATGATATATTTTTTTGTTTGAAAACAAAATGAAACTTTTCATTGCAGAAATGGAAAGATACTAATGTTTAGAAGATTCAAACTCTTCAAAGGTGTGTATTAAATTTAGGAGAATAATAATCTCTTATTAGATATGTGAAACCTAAGTCTCTTATATAGGAGAAAGACCTAATTTAATAAGAAAAGTAAAAGTAAAAGACCTAATACAATAAGGAAAATAAAATAAAGTCAATAAAGACTAAATATCTACATAATTATAAATACTAGAAATTCTAACACTCCCCCTCAAGCTGGTTTAAAGATGTCATCCTTAGCCAGCTTATCAATCAATTTATCGAATTGCTTCTTCGGAAGCCCCTTAGTTAGTACATTAGCAATTTGCTCTGTCGTCGGAAGATAAGGAATACATATTGCACCTGCATCAATCTTTTCTTTAATAAAATGTTTGTCAACCTCAATATGTTTAATTCTATTATGTAGAACTAGATTATGCGCTATAGATATGGCAGCCTTATTATCACAATAAATTTGTATAGGTTTAGTCTGAGAAAACTTCAGTTCTTCTAGTATCCTTTTGACCATATGCCTTTTCTTTAATAAAATTTCATGCGCTTCAACACTATTCCTGGCCACTACATTTTGTTTTTTACTTCTCCAAGTAATCAGGTTCCCACCAACAAAGGAACAATAACCAAAGATAGATCTTCTATCTGTAATACTTCCTGCCCAATCTGCATCAGTATAAACTTCTACTTGGGAGTGATTATGTTTTTGGAATAAAATACCTATTCCAGGAGTCCCTTTTTGATACCTCAAAATTCTGTAAACAACTTCAAAATGATTCGGTCCTGGTGCATGCATAAACTGACTTACCATGCTTACGGCATATGCAATATCAGGGTGCTTATGAGATAGATAAATTAATCTTCCAACAAGTCTTTGGTTCAACAGGAGTTTCTGCTACCTTGCAACCAAGTAATCCGGTATCCTTGAGTAAGTCGAGGACATACATTCTTTGATTAACAAAGATACTTTTCTTCTATCTTGCAAATTTCATCCCTAAAAAATATTTCAGCGGTCCCAGGTCCTTGATCTGAAACTCACTTGCAAGATTTTTCTTGAGATCAGCCAGACCAACTTCATCATCACCTGTGAGAATAACATCATCTACATAGACAATCAAAATTGAGATTTTATTATTCTCAGAGTGTTTATAAAAATATAGTATCATCTGCTTGACTCTGAAGAAATCCATAGCTAGACACAACTTTTCCAAAAGACAACTCCGACTACACACCCACCTCCGTTGTCTCCTTCAACGTCTCGTCGGCATGGGGCGGCGATTTGGGTGGTTGTTCAATAGAAAAAAGCGATGAGTGACTAGCCTACGAACAACGATTCTTTCTGGCCGGCAACCTCTAGCGTCGGCCAACACCCCTTCGCGTTAACAAAAAATTGGTTGTAGAAGTGTGCTTGCGACAACGGCGACTATGGTTCCGGCCGTGGTGAAAGTGGCGGCTAGGATTTCTTGCTCTGATACCATCTTAAATTTAGGAGAATAATAATCTCTTATTAGATATGTGAAACCTAGGTCTTCTTATATAGGAGAAAGACCTAATACAATAAGGAAAGTAAAAGACCTAATACAATAAGGAAAGTAAAAGACCTAATACAATAAGGAAAATAAAATAAAGTCAATAAAGACTAAATATTAATAATTAATATCTACGTAATTATATATAGTAGAAATTCTAACAATGTGAAATGAAGACATCCCAATTCAAGCATATATCTTGTAAAGGAAAACCAATAAAAAGAATAGAAAGAGAACAACTAAGGAGCTTTTAAAGTAAAAAGGTGGGCCTCAAGGCGCAAGCCTCGATAGCCAATAAAGTAAAAAGATTTTAGGCCTACAAGTCTTGCGACAAGTCAGTATAAGATCATTGCTAAACTAAAACTCTAGCGGATAGACTTAGGAAATTGCTCCCAAGCGCTATTTCCAACTCGTAAGGAGCTTTTATGGTTGGGGTTTTTATTTTTTATTTTTTTATGCCCGTGCATGTTCTTTCATTGTTTCATTGGAAGCTTGGTTTCTTATAAGAAAACTAAAATGATAGAAAAACAGGATAACACTGCTCATGAGATATATATAAACGAGTACCGCAAGGTTAACCTAACTTAGAGAATATGTCTAAGATACTTGCCACTAGTGTTTTAAAAGGCGCGCGCCTAGGCGCAAGGCGCACTTAAAAAGGCGCAAGTTAGGCGCGCGCCTGGGCATTAAACCTCTCATTTATGCCCTAAAGCGCACGAGTTTTTTCAACTATTAAAAAAAATAATAATAACAAACCCAAATCTGATTAAAGGCATTCCAACTAATCCTAAAGGTTTTTTTTTTCTTCATATTTCCACTTTAACCCTACTATCTCTTCTTTATATTTTTTTTTATTTTCTTTCTATACAAAGTGCGCCTCGCAAAATAAAGTCTGCGCTTTATTGTGCGCCTTGCGCCTTTCAAAACACTGCTTGCAACAATATAAATATTCTGATATAAGCACCTAACATTGCTCATGAGAATTACTAATATAAGCATTATAACACCGCTCATGAGATATATAACAATGAGATTTTTTTTTTGAAATATATGAGAATGAGATTAATGTAGTAGGATTAGTGGTTAATTAGATATTTTTGTTAATTCCTTGGTTATTTAGATTTAGGTTGGTTTCCTCGATTAATTAGGATTATGTTTAGTTTCCTTGGGTTGTTAGGATTAGGATTAGTTTTCTAATTCTCTAAAAATAGAGCATTGCCCTCCTTCTGGGCCAACGTGGTTGCCGCCGGAGACTTGTTCGATTCATAATAAAGACTTGGTTGATTCTTGGAGATAATTCTTCTTTTATCCTCTTAGGCTACATCAAATGTGTATCTGAGCATTCGTCTGGGCCAACGTGGCTGTCGCCAGTGGAAGATCGGAAAACTCTTGTTGACGCGGATCGCAAGAGGGAGCTTCATGATTTGTGCTCGTTGTTCGACAACCAACATTTTAATTACAAGAGAGTACCTTTTAGAGTATTCTTTTTGTTTTCAAGAACAAGAAAGTTTTCAAGAAACAAGCAAGAAACTTCAAGAATGGATATTACAACCTAAGAAAGGAGTTCAAAGCCATACAATTTACTTCCAGATTTGGATCAAGACCAATGAAGGTGAAAAATTATTCAAGACACACTTAAATACCTACATCGATCACAAAGCCGTAGAGGAAATCAAGAAAGGGGTGGTCGAAGTTCGACGACTTATGAAAAATATGTGTAGCAAAATGGATCAATTTAACCGAAAAGTTCAATATGAGAGAAAGCTCGCCCGAGCAAAATCAGCATGCAATGACTGCAAAATCCCGAGCGCAACGAAGGAATGGGAAAAAATCGATCGTGCGAAGACAAAGAAATCGAAGGTGACGACAAGTTGTTCAGGAAAAAAGTTGTGTGATACTTTTCAACCTATTACAAGCGCAACCCGATCCAAAGATTTTGAGAACCCTAAGCAATGTCGTACACGATGAAAGGGAAGAAGGCTTGATTGATATGACTAAAGAAGATGATGCGAACAAACGAGGCAGAATCCACAACCGAGTGTTGTGCAAGGTCGTGTGTGAAGAGAAGGAAGAATATGCGTTTGATCCAACGCCTGCACGGCCCAGTACCCGTACATCAAGTTCTGTGCGATCGGGTTCAGCTCCAAGCCTGATAGCTCACAAAATGAGCTATCTTTAGGACCTATTTTATGCTAGTTTAAAGATTTACACGGTTAATTTCACGTTTATATTTGATTATTTTATAGATATCGAGCATTTGGAGCAAACCGGAGCTTTTAGAAGATTTATGATGAAAAATAAGCTAATAGGATGCAAAAATGGGGGCCCAATTGAAGAGGATGAAGAAAATCAGCCAAAAACCCGAGGGGACAGCGCCTAGACGCTGGAAATAGCGTCTAGACGCTTGAAATTAAAATAAAATGAAAATATGCAGCCACCAGGATTCGAACTCAGGCTGTGGCGCGCGCAATGTTCACTACCCAACTTTATCTAACCAACTTTGCCAGATGCTAAACATTAGACATTACCTCGCAATTATATTTGTTAAGCCTTAATTTAGCGTGATCCCAGCTGCCTTGCACCTCCATAAAGTTCCATAGACGCGTGCCACATTGGATCGCAACCCCCAGACTTGCCAATTTTGCCTTTTACCCGAGTTTTGCCCTATTTTACCTTATAAATACATCTTTTTGGAGAGTTTTCAGGGAGCCAATTTGGAGAGTTATTCCCAATTTCGAAAATACATAATTTTAAGAGTTAGAAGTGATTTTTGGGAGCAAAAAGAAGGCAATTACATGCTCGGGATCGTGGCGATTGCAGTGGGAACGTGGAATCGACACTAGTTTTATTTCTTCTTCCCTTTTAATTTGTAGTTTCCTTATGAGTTTAATTTTGAGTTTAGATTTTATAATATTGAATATGTTTGGCTAAACTCATTTATCTTGGGGATTGATGTAGCCTTTTAGTTTTGATGTTTTAATTAATTGAATGCTTAGATTGATTGTTTATTATTCATTCATGCTTTTACTTTCTTAATGCTTATAATCTTTTGGCCAAGGGTTGTATGTCGTCATGGTTTAAATTATGCTTGGAAGAGAATGATTTAGACTAGATCTTAATTGCATGACTAAGAATAGTTCTAACATGGGAATGATTAGGCTATCTTAGAAGTTGTTTTAAAGAAGAGTTCTTAATGCCTTGCATGTCTTTAAAAACTAGATTGGAAAATTAGTTTTATTACATTGCATGAGACCAATTGCGCTCGGAAGAGGCAATTGTTATTTGTGTCCTTCTAGACTTATGGAAATTTGCATGAATAATCTAGGTATTTGATTGATTGAAGCATCAATCTAATTGGCGAAATCAACTCCCTAAGATATCTCTCTCCTTGTTGTTCTCCATCTTTTATTTTATGTTTTTATTTTGTTTTAATCCTATCTTTTATCGCTTTCTTTCTCTAAATAAAATTGGGTGACTGTATTCGCGGTACTTAAGTGAACTAGAAAACCAATCCTGAGGACGATACTCGTATTTACATACACTTTATTACTTGACCCGTACACTTGCGGTTTTGCACCTGCATTAAAAGTGCGCAACAAAGCCCAATATTTTTTGTTACAAAATTTGACTCGGCCCACATCCGAAATATTTTACATACCCTCGATCCAGCCTACTTTGAATATTTTCAAGATTTTCCATGAGTTTTTTTCGTTCCAGCCCATAAGAAAAAACGCAAACTTTTTCCATGAGAACTTTCTCACGAATGTGTGTCTTATTGAAGAGAAGATTTTATGAGAAGGCATCAAGACCCGTTTTGAAAGAAGAGGATTTTTGGACCGACATTCTTGGGCTACTTGTTGATGATGGTGCTGCTGGAAAATTCATTCAAGATCTTCATCAAGATGATTCTTTTGATCCCAATGATTATTTGAATGGCTATGTGAAAGAAAAATATTGTTGTGGATTGTTTTGCTTGCTTTGCTGCAACGAAGACAAAAAGGGTAGGGCAAATATTTTCAGTGGAAATGTTTTCAAACCATCGAAAGAAGCATCGTTTGACTAGTCCGTCTCATCAACTATCCTCATCCCGACACTTTGTTTTTGTCCTCCTTACCTCTTTTTAGAACTCGAGGTTGAGTTCTTTTTTGGAGGGATAAAATATGATGTAGTAGGATTAGTTGTTAATTGGATATTTTTGTTAATTTCTTGGTTAATTATAATTAATTAGGATTGGTTTCCTTGATTAATTAGGATTATGTTTAGTTTCCTTGGGTTTGTTAGGATTATGATTAGTTTTCTAATTCTCTATAAATAGAGCATTGCCCTCTTGTATTCATTAACTTTTGATTCATAATAAAGACTTGGTTGATTCTTAGAGAGAATTTTCCTTTTCTCCTCTTAGGCTACACCAGAGATTTACTAATATAAGCACTATAACACCGCTCATGAGATATATGAGCATGAGATTTACTAATGTAAGCAGTGTTGCTATAACACTGCTCATGAGATCTGAGAAGTTGTACTCCTCTCGGAGATAATTCATCTGATGAAGGTTTGGGGCTATGAGACTAATCTTATGCGATTACATATCACCGTGCAGGAAAAGTATCATTTCTTACCAGAAATGCCAACTGTTGTATGTATATGATTTTGGCTACCTCTTAATTTCCAGGATGGACCAGATATTCTTGTATGTGACGAGGCCCACATGATTAAGAATATTAAGGCTGATATCACTCAGGCATTGAAACAAGTGAAAAGCCAGAGGAGGATTGCATTAACTGGATCACCACTGCAGAACAATCTCATGGAGTATTATTGTGTAAGTTTTTGAAACAGTTACAGCAGCTGATATATTTATACATGAGTTTCTTTTCTTTGATATGATAATTGGCACAGATGGTTGATTTTGTGAGAGAAGGTTTCCTGGGAAGTAGCCATGAATTTAGGAACCGGTAAGACTCCACCTTCAGTTTTCTTTTCTTCTGCCTTTTTGTCTTTCCATATTTCTCTTAACATATTCTCTTATGCAGCTTCCAGAACCCTATCGAGAATGGGCAGCATACTAATTCAACTCTGGATGATGTTAAAATAATGAACCAGAGTTCTCATATCCTATATGAACAGTTGAAAGGGTTTGTTCAAAGAATGGACATGAATGTGGTGAAGAAGGACTTGCCACCTAAAACTGTCTTTGTGATATCTGTTAAACTCTCTCCCTTACAGAGGAAGTTATACAAAAGATTTCTTGACGTGCATGGATTTAATAATGGCAAGGATTCTAGTGAACAGTTAAGGAAGAGGAGCTTTTTTGCTGGGTACCAAGCACTGGCCCAGGTATACTCATGACATCTTTATCTGATTTTTGAGATGCTGATCTATATTCTATATGCATATATTTTATGGCATGGGCACAGCTACACTTGATCAATATAAGTGTAATCATTTGTGCACATTACTTTGTTTCAAAATGATTGTTGCCCTTAGAGGTTGACTTGCACAGTTGCACTTTGATAGGAATAGTTTGAGGGAAGTCCTTGGGATTGAGATTTTTGCAATAGTTCATGTTTTCTAGTTTGCCACAAATGGCCTGTGCTCTTTGTAATAGCTGGCAGTGTCTTCATCAATGAGATTCTTGTTTGTTCTAAAAGGTGTTTCAATCAGAACTTGAGTTGAGATACGCCTTTGCAGTTTCAAAATTTTTATATTGCTATAAATTTGTGAAATTTGATCAATGGCAGCTTAGTTGGTTAATGGCTCATTTCTTATATATCTATATATATAGAAAAAAAGTCTTAAGGGTCCTAGAGGCGTAGCATTGGGGTCTGGATATCCAAAATTACCTTAAAATTGTAAAATTCAAATAATCTGGATATATTAAATGGAAATAGTTTGTGATTAAATAATGGCTTTAATTTCATCAATCAATAAAATTGTTGCATCTCTCCAAAACAAAGAATTTAAAACAGAAAAAAATAAAAATTTATACAATCATGTGAATTTGATTGAAAGTTCAAGATGTTAATTTAAATGGAATGATGAAAAATTATATCTTTATTTTTTTTTACTTGTACGTTTTTGTTTAAAAATTAAATGTAAAATAATAGTTGGGAAAAAAAATCAATTTTTATAATAGTTGGGAAAAAAATCAATTTTTAGCCAAAAACTTGTCCAGTTGTATCATTTTTCACCGTAAACTTTCAAGTTCATCAAATTGCCCCTCAAACTTAGATAAGTGTTGCAATCTAAACCCTAAACTTTAAAAAGTGTTGTAATTTTAGCCCCTGATAAGTTTTTGTTCGAAAAATAGTTCAAAAGGTATTCTCATATGCGTTCACTGAATTATAAAATATAATACGAAATTGAAAAGATTTTAAAGAAAATACGAAATTGAAAAGATTTTAAAGAAAATGACATCAAAGCTAATTTGTTGTTGAAAGTATTGCATTGCTCAACCTCCTAAATTGTACTTTCTTGAAATTAGTGAGTTTATGAAGATCTTTACATTGCTTTTTGTTAAAATTAGTGGGTGAATTAGGAGAAACTAAATTTAGTGTCCAGGTGATATAACTTGACAAGTTTAGTGGTAAATTTTTTATTTTTTTCCCCAAAATAGTAATATAACTAATTAAATGATATCGTGACTAAAGAAAATTTAAATTACTAGTTTACTTTCTCAAGTTTCAGACTTGTTTTTAATAGGTGCTTGGACATTTTTAGTTTTTGTTAATAAGTCTTTAAACTTTTAATTTGATGTCTATTAAGTCTCTGAACTTTAAAGTGTGTCTAGTAAATTCTTTAAACTTTCAATTTTATGTTCTATCTGCTTTTAAAAATCGTGCTAAAAACAGTTTTTTTCATCTTTAATTGTCATTTTTATTTTATTTTTTCTATTCGTGTCCCTGGAACAAAAATAATTTCCAAATTTATTACCAAACTTGCCCATAGGTATTTCTCATTTCAATCTTTCGATCCAACATCATTACTAGAACATACTTTTGCCTTTGTCACTGCCCACATATGTTATTAAGTTTTTCTGTCATTATAGATCTGGAATCATCCTGGAATCCTGCAATTGACAAAAGAGGACAAATATTATGTGAAGCGTGAAGACGCTGTTGAAAATTTTCTTGCAGATGACAGCTCCAGCGACGAAAACATAGATTCTAATATTGGCATTGGAGGTATACTCTCTTAGATTTTGGACTTTTTTGTATTAATTATTTTGTGGTTATTGTAAATATTAGTTGTTAAGTTTGTATATTATGGTTGACAACTAATATTTACAATAACCACAAAATAATTAATACCTCTTCCCCCAGCCTTTGGGCTGTTTTTTTCTTTTCCAGTAATACATCTAAGTTTCTTATAAAAAAAGTTTGTATATTATGAAAGTCTAGCTATCAATATTGCTTGTAATTTCTTTTGTTGAAGTAATGTTTATTCTCTTCTTGTAAGGAACTATGTAATCATTCTCTAATCAAGAAAATAATATTATAATGTCCTAGCCCCTGTCCATTAGACACGAAATCCAGGGGCCTATTAGCCATTGAAATTCTAGCCCCTGACCATTAGACACGAAATCCAGACACCTATTAGACAGAACCTTCTGCAAGCTCGAAAATTGTGTGTTTAATACAACCTTGAACAACTCCCTTTAAAGCCACAAGGAAGATTATGGCTAAGGTCCTACCTAGCTAATAGTCTGAAAAAGGTTCTCTCGTCCACGATCTCAGAGACCCAAGGTGCTTCCATTGCTGGCTGCCAGATTTTTTATTAGGCCCTCATTGCCAATGAGGCTATCGAGGACTATAGAGGAAAGAGGAAGGAGGAAGGAGGGGGTTATCTTTAAGATCGACTTTGAGAAGGCTTATGACCACGTGAATTGGAATTTCATTGACAAATTCTGGAGAAGAAAGATTTTGGTTTTAAGTGGCGATCTTGGATTGGACTTGCTTAAGATCGGTGATGTATTCTATCAAGATTAGTGGAAGTCCCAAAGGAAGGATTAGAGCTACCAGGAATCTGCGTTAGGGTGATGCGCTGTCCCTTTTCCTTTTCTTGATTGTCGTGGATGTTCTTAGCAGAATTACCACTAAAGGGGGGAGGGTCAGATTTTGGAGGGCTTTGAGGTGGGTCAGGATAGAGTTCCTTTATCCCACCTTCAATTTGCGGATGACACAATCTTTTTTTGCTTGGCAAAAAAAAGTCTTTCCTCATTTTGATCATATTCTGACCTTCTTTGAGTCCATGTCCAGTTTAAAGATCAATTGGAGTTAATGCCAGATTATTGGCCTAAACTGTGATCCGGACAAGGTGGCTACGTGGGTGGCCCTAGTTGGATGTGAGGTTGGCTCTCTGCCTTCTTCTTATTTAGGTCATAATTTGCAGAACATCCAGTTTTGGGAGTCGGTGGTGGCAAAGGTTCGGAAAAGACTTGTGAATTGGAAGAATTTTTTCTCCATGGGGAAGAGTAACTCTGATTCGTTCTGTTTTGAGTGACATACCCATATATTTTCTCTCTCAGTTTAGAGCTTGAGTACTGTCTGCAAATCTATTGAGAAGGTCATGAAGGACTTTTTATGGGATGTGTTGAGGAAGGTAGAAGGGTGCACATGATGGGTTGGGATACGATTGAGAAGCCGGTGAGTCTTGGAGGTCTGCAGTTGGGGAATTTAAGCTACCGAAACAAGGCTTTGTTGGCCAAATGACTCTGGCATTTCCTCCTTGAATCTAACACCTTTTTGCTTCTTTGAGCGAGTCTCGGAGAGGATTAAAGACATTTTTAAGAACCTGTGGAAGAATATTTTACTCGAGTTTCTGACCTTAATCCCTTTTGAGACCCACTCAAAGTAGCAGAAGGATGTTAGATTCAAGGAGAAAACGCCAGAGCCTCTTCTGCTTCTTTGAATGGGTCTGAGAGGGGATTAAAGACATTTGTAGGAGGGATATTTCTTTCTAGTTTCCGACCTTTCCTAGCCTCGTTAAATACTCAGTGGGAATGGGAATGACACCTTTTTTTGGGGAGGATTTGTGGGTGGGTGAACGTCCTCTTTGTTCCATCTTTCGGGTTGACACATGAAAATTCGGGTTGTGGTTGATGTTGTGAATTCTTCGGAGGGCTCTCCTTCTCTTTGTGTTTTCGTCGAGTTTTTATCCGATAGGGATACGTCGGGGGTGTTACCTCTTCTTTCTCTTATTGGGGGTTGTGTTCTTTCATCGGGGAGGAGAGATATTCGTGTTTGGTCCCCCAATCCTATTGAGGCATTCTCTTGTGGGTCGCTCTTTGTTTGTTTGTTGGATCCCTGCCCGGGTGGCTAGTCAGTTTTTTCGACTCTTTGGAAGGTGAAGGTTCTGAAGAAGGTTTTGTTCTTTACTTGGCAGGTTATTCATGGAAGGGTTAATACTTTAGATAGGCTTGTGAGGAGGTCGTTCTCTCTTGTGGGCCCGTCTTGATGTATTCTTTGTCGGAGGGCAGAAGATGACTTGGATCATCTCATGGGGAATTGCGATTTTGCTCGGGCTGTTTGGGATATGGTTTTTGAGGTGTTCGACGTTTAGTTGGCTAGACCCAGGGATCTTAGGGAAGGATATTCCTTGTATTCTTTCATTTTTTTTCAATGAAAGTACAATACATTTTCTTCCTTTTCAAAAGAAAAAGTAGCAAGCAGGGTATAAGCCCTGTTTAATAAATAAATGCCCTGTTTGAAACTTATGGATGCTAACATTTTTTTTTTTTTTCCACATTTTTTTTCTCTCTTGCTGGTTTTTTTTGTTTTTTTAATTCTAGTCATTCATCTTTTCTGTTCTTAAAGTGTTAAATGAATGCCCTGATATTTCTTTGCTTAACAGAGAAGCCAACAAATCCCAACGGGAATCATCAGGATAAATTTGTTAGTGGCTTTTTCGTTAAGGTATGAGTTATTATTTACTAACAATTTTTCTTCTTACGTTTGAGCTTTCCTTTGGTCAAATTTCCTTATGAAGAGTTCTGTTAGATTGATGTATAGGAAATGGCTTTGCTGCTCCTAAGTTATTCGTATTTGCAATTCGTCAATCTGATGAAGTACAATATGGGTATCATGATGTAGATTAGTCAGATACAAATTCTCATATAATGTTTTGCATAAGCATGTTAAGTACTTATCATCAGCAATGCCCTTTTTATTTCTTTTAGGATTGGTGGAATGGTCTGATGCATGCAAATAGTTACAAGGAGCAAGATTATAGTGGCAAAATGGTTTTGCTTCTAGAGATCTTAACCATGTGCTCTGAATTGGGCGATAAGGCATTGGTATTCAGCCAGAGCATTCCTACGCTTGACCTAATTGAATTCTATCTGTCAA
Organism: Herpetospermum pedunculosum; assembly: GCA_028017165.1. NCBI lineage: Eukaryota > Viridiplantae > Streptophyta > Magnoliopsida > Cucurbitales > Cucurbitaceae > Herpetospermum > Herpetospermum pedunculosum. The sequence goes on from CM051529.1 coordinate 54,309,717, forward strand.
GATTACCCAGACGAGGAAAGAGAGGAAAATTTTGGAAGAAGGGTAAAGATTGGTATAGGTATGCAGTTTTGCTATATAATTGACTCACTTTCTGCTTTACATGTGACATCATAGGACTTTCGTTGAACTCAAAAAAAAAAAAATGAACCACAGGTTCAGTCACATTGCTTGCAGCTCATCTCTCTCTCTCTCTCTCTCTCTCTCTGTTTAATATTTTGTATAAATTTTGATTTCATTTTTTAACTTGATATCAACAACCAATGTAGACAATTTTCAATGGTTATTACATGTTTGATTTTGTAATCCAGAGAACGAGAGAATGTTTTGTGTATTCTTCAATAGAAATTAGTGGGTATAAATACCTATACAATGTAGCTACAGAAGGAAATATCAATTAACCTAATGCTAGTAATTAGGCCTAATTAAAGGGAAGGGAATATGTATAATATATACACAGCTGTAATATAATATATACACATACACAGTTGTAACACTCCCCTTCAAGTTGGAGCATAGATGTTTGTCATACCCAACATGTTACAAAGATAGTCAACCCGAGACCCATTTAGAGCCTTGGTAAAAATAGCAGCTAGTTGTTCTCTTAATCCCACATATCCTGTAGAGATTAATCTTTGTTGCAACTTTTCACGAACAAAATGGCAATCGATCTCGATGTGTTTAGTTCGTTCATGAAGGGCTGCTTGGTTGTCACACCATAACTTAACAGACATTGAAAGTTCCAAACCTACTTTAGTGAGAAGATTATAGATCCATACTATTTCACACACACATTTTGCCATTGCTCTATATTCAGATTCAACACTCGATCTAGACACTACATTTTGTTTCTTGCTTTTCCTAGAGACCAAAATTCCCCCAACAAAGACACAATAACCTAAAGTAGATCTTCGATCTTCCTTAGACCCAGCCCAATCAGTATCCGAAAAGCATTCAATCTTACTGTGGCCTTAGTTGCTATATAGAATTCCTCGTCCAGGAGCACCTTTTAGGTAACACAAGATCTGCATGCTCAACAGTAAGAGATGACAGATATTGACTCACTATACTAACTGAGTATGCAATGCCTGCGCGAGTTACAGTAAGGTAATTTAGTTTTCCAACCAATCTCCGGTATCTTTCAGGTTTTGCAAATAGTTCACCCTCCTTAGTGTGCTGAGAATTCGGAACCATTGGAGTGCTACATGGCTTAGCCCACAACTTTTCGGTTTTTGTCAATTAATCAAGCACATATTTCCTTTGACAATTAATCAAGCACGTTCATCCCTTTACTGGTTCTCGTTACTTCAACACCCAGAAAGTATTTTAACCTTCCCAAGTCCTTTGTATTGAATTGACTATGGAGGAAAGTTTTGAGAGATGCGATACCGGTAACATCATTACCTGTAATGAGTAATGACAATGTCATCCACATATACAACCAACAGAGTAATGCCAACTGCAGACTTTCGATGAAAGACAGAATGATCAAATTTACTCTTTTTCATGCCAAATTGTTCGACAACTAGACTGAATTTGCCAAACCATGCACGAGGGCTCTGTTTCACGCCATACATCGATTTTCTTAGATAACAAACCTTACTATTTTCCCCTTGAGCAACAAAACGAGGTGGTTCCTTTATATACACTTCTTCCTGGAGATCCCATGAAGAAATGCATTCTTGATATCTATCTTATGGAAGTGAGTTTGGCCACAGGAGAGAATGTGTCAAAGTAGTCGATTCCATAGACTTAAGCATACCCTTTTGCCACCAAGTGAGCTTTTAATCGAGCAATAGAACCGTCAGGGTTAACTTTGATAGCAAAGACCCATTTGCAACCAATAGTTTTCTTACCAGTTGGTAAATCGACTAAAGTCCATGTACCATTTTCCTCTAAGACTCGCATTTCCTCCATCATGGCATCACGCCATCCATTGAGAAAGAGCATCATCAACAGACTTAGGCAAAGACATAGAATCAAGTGATGTAATAAATGAACATACAGAAGGAGGCACACTAGTCTAAGATATAAAAGAAGTGGCAGGATACGTACTTGTCTGTTTCCCCTTGCAGAGATCAATAGGTGAGGCTGGATCTGGCGACGAAGTTTCTTGTACAGTGGTGTCCGGAAACGAGTCTGGTGCAATAACTGGACGACGGGTGTACACATGTGGGAATGGGGTTATTGGCCGATGGGTAATCATAGGAGTCGGAACTGACTGTGGCACAACGGTTGTAATGGTGTAGATTAACAAGTTATCATCCTCCTAAGGATACACGTGTGGGATGGACTGAGAAAAATGTGTGTTTTCGAAGAAAGTAACATCCGCTGAAACATGATATCTATTGAGAACTGTAGAGAAACATCTATAACCCTTTTGAACCCGAAATCGAGAGTAACCAAGGAAAATACGTCGTAAGGCTTTAGGGTCAAGTTAGAAAGTTGGGGTCGAACATCCTGGACAAAACATATGCAACCAAAAATCCTAGGTTCAATAGGAAAAAGAGGTTTCTTCGAAAACAAATTGTGATACGAGGTTTGACTTTTAAGAATAGATGAGCTTATACGGTTGATGAGAAAGCAAGTTGTTGACACAACATCAATCGAAAAGTTTTTAGGAACCTGCATTTGGAACTGTAGAGCACGTGCAGTTTCCAGAAAATAAGAGAATGTTTTGTGTATTCTTCAATAGAAATTAGTGGGTAGAAATATCCATACAATGTAGCTACATAAGGAAATATCAATTAGGCCTAATTAAAGGGAAGGGAATATATATAATATATACAGAGCTGTAACAGATTTTAACAAGTACTTGGCTCCATCTTATTGAAAGCCCCTAAAAACATTCATGGCCTCTTCATTTTTTTAATTTACCTAGTTAAACATTTCTTGAAATTTCATCTCTGCGACTGATGCTTTGCTCCAATTGAAGGAAAAGGGGTGTTCGGGGAGAGGGAGGGGTAGATGATCCATGATGAGTTTTTTTGTATGAATGTCATTTCAAGTTCAGTTTCCCATGGGATTCATACCTTGATTTATATGGGGGATCTGTGGTAGTGGGTTGTTGTATTATATTCCCGTACTTCAGCCATCCAATTTTGTATGGATGTGGTTCTCTGAAATTAAAGAATGGAAGCTTTAAGTTTCTGGGTCTCTCTCGAATTATCCTTGGGTTAAAGAGTTGTCTTAGAATAATTATTAATTTCTTATTTGTTTCCTCTTTTTATGCTCTTTTTTCATTTCAATCCCTTTTGAGAGTTTGTATCTGGAACATTTTTGTTATTTTCATTACTCATTGAAACAGTTTGTTTCTTGATAAAAAAAGAAAAGAAAAAGGAATCATTCAATACTTCTTTCTTGACAGGCTAGATGGAAGAACTGAGAGTTCTGAAAGACAGAGGATTGTTGAGAGGTTTAATGAGCCTCTAAATAAGAGGGTAAAATGTACCTTGATATCAACTAGAGCTGGATCATTGGGCATCAATCTTCATTCTGCTAACCGTGTCATCATAGTGGATGGTTCTTGGAATCCAACTTATGATCTTCAGGCTATTTATCGAGCGTGGAGGTAGTTTTGTTAGCTTATTATTTTTCCACTTCTTACCCAATAATACAATTGTTTCTGAAAATTCGATGACCATGTCAGACTTGGATGTATATTTTTTATTTACTACCCAAACGAATTTTTCCAAACGAGCATGCCATGGGGAATTTAGGTGTTTTCCGCCATGAACTAACCTTCATATTACGATAACTTCGGCGTCTAGAATTTGTTGTAAATTATCTAAGAAATGAAGAAAACCCCAAGTTCATAATTCTTGGATTAATATATTTTTCCTGCTAAAAATATGTCGTATATACGTATTGGCCTCCTTTATGCTTGTCCATGCGTGGATGGTGAGAAGAAATAATTTATGTTACTGTTTTTGGAAACTAAACTAATCGATCAGCTTCAATGCCATCTCAAAATTTTGAAACTTTCAAATTATATTATTTTTATGAATGATGGAACGTGTTCCCTCTTATCAACTACGTACATAGAAACAATGGTAGTGTTGATTTAGCTTCCCTATTTTTGTTGATAGTTGTGTCATTTTTTACCTCTTCTCTCTCTATATTATTGTGGTAGACTTCATTCATAATTTCTTGATTTATTTCCTTCTTTGTATTATCAATAAGAAATCATCTTTCTTTTTTCTTAGTTCTCTCTCATATTATATTTTTTCATCTTTGTTCAACAAACATTAATTTATTTACTATTTTACTATGTTTTTGCATTATCTTTATCATTCTCTTTCTTCAACAATAGCTACTCCTAGTCCTAGCTTTACATTTGACAGCAAACACCAGAAGTTTTTATTGTTTAATATACATAAATTACCACTGTTATATTTTAACCTTGCAGATATGGCCAAACAAAACCGGTGTTTGCTTACCGATTTTTGGCGCATGGAACAATGGAAGAAAAAATTTACAAGCGTCAGGTATGGTAAAACATTTGCTTACTTGTAAGTTTTACGATTATAAACAGGTTTCTTTTATGGACTTGAATTTGATAAGAAGTAAATTTGATAGGTAACAAAGGAGGGACTGGCTGCAAGAGTTGTTGATCGCCAACAGGTGTACCGTACTATTTCTCGGGAAGAAATGTTGCATCTTTTTGAATTTGGTGATGATGAGAATCCTGAGGCTTCCACTGAGTTGGACCAAGGAAATGGACATGCATCTCAACAGATTATGACTGGGCATCACGGAAATGTGCTGAAGCAGAAAGGGCCTCTTTCCCATGGAAGTTGCTCATCTGATAAGTTAATGGAAACTTTACTTGGGAAACACCATCCAAGGTAGATTCTTTGAACGTATTTATCATCTCTGGATATAAAACTAGTACGCAATTGGAACATTAGAGGAATGTTCCTCTTGTTTCTAAGAACCTTGTGGAGAAAATTTGAATCACAAACTTTGATGAAGGTAGGAGGAAGAATGATCTTTGGGACTAGAAAACTAAAAGTATACTTATTTGTCACCATTAAATTCAATCCTAAAGTTCAAAAACTAGATAACTACTTTATAATATATATATATATATATATATATATATATATATATATATATATATATATATATATATTGCTCACGAGCTTGTAAATTTTTCAAATTGCTCCGCCTCATCCTTAAACGCCTTGGCCTTAAGTGAAATTTATCAACTTGAGCTCAAAATTTTGAGTCTCCCTCATTGACGCCTCTTGCCAAGACAGGAGCAATGAAAATAGGACATTATTTTCTTCCGACTTTTTCCCTTGTTGATCTTTCTGAGTACAACGGGAATAGAAAGCTTGCATGATTTTGTGGTTTAGATCTTAATATTTTTAGTATGGAAATTCGGATTTCACCAAATTCCTTGTGATACAGTACTGATATCCTCTCTCTTTCAGGTGGGTTGCCAATTACCACGAGCACGAAACGCTACTGCAAGAGAATGAAGAGGAAAAATTATCTAAGGAGGAGCAAGACATGGCATGGGAAGTGTACAGAAAATCAATAGAATGGGAGGAAGTGCAGAAAGTTTCACCTGCGGATTTTATTTCCGAGCAAAAGCTAACCACGTCAAACGTCGCCCATCCTGCCCATCCTGCACCAGAGACTACCAATCTGGCACAATCAAGGGCAAAGAACCGATTTGTTACTCGAAAATGCACTAATCTTTCTCACATGCTGACACTCAGAAGTCAGGGGACAAAGGTTGGGTGTAGTACAGTATGTGGGGAGTGTGCACAAGAGATAAGCTGGGAAGAGCTCAACAGAGATAGCAAGTTAGGGAAGTGAAAAAACAGCTTCTTCCATTTTGTCTATTTTATGCTCTCTGCCATTGAAGCTTCTGTAAGTCCAATTCTTCTAACATAATACATTAATTCCTTTTTGTAACATGAAGCCCCACCTTCATCCCCATTGATAGTTGGCATCTCTGGTTCCTCATATGTTTTTTTTTTGGGTCTTGTATTTTTTTTTTTTTTTTTTTGTAGGGGTATGAAGTTAATAGAGAGAAGGGTATAATTCATATTGGTTACTTGAAACTAAGGTCTGTATAGATGTCTTTTATGATCATTTAATATATAAGTTGAATGAAATAGCAGCAAATTTTTCTTGTTACATTGATTCATGACGATTTTTAATATGTCTATTTACATAGATAGACGTTTTATAGAATCTCATTACACAATTGTTAATTTTCTAATTAAATTTCAGTTTTGTCATGTTAATGTAGGCCAATAAAGAAATGAAATGACCTAAATGATCATATATTAGGTTTAGTTGTAACTACAATTAATTGATTAAAAATATTAGAAAATATTATGGATTGTTATGCAAATTTTATAAGAAAAAAGACACTTATTTTAATAAGATTACAACCTCTTTGCTCTTTCTCTTTCTATTTATTTTTATTATTTTTTTAAATCAAAATTCTTAAAAGCTTTTTTGGATTGGATGTGTTAATAGTGGTGAAAAAAATTGAAATGTTTAAAGATTTGTTGGATTATAGTATATATATTTAATTATAGTATATAAATGAAGTATGTATATCGGATTATAGTATATAAACAATGTATGTTGAAAAAGTTAATATTTTAAGATATGAAGTGGGACAGGAAAAAAAAAATGTTAGACTCGAGGAAAAAACAAATTCGTATACATTAAAATAATAAATATAAAATTTGTCATAATATTTTAAATTTTGATTGAAATTTATGAAAAATATGGAAAAAGTCCATCAAAGCAAATATATATATATATATATATATATATATATATATATATATTAATGAACAATATAAAAATAATTTAAATTTTATTTAATAAAAATAAATATCCATTTAAACAGAATAAATATGGAAAAAATTATAATATTGTTTGAAAATTTTACAGTTTAAAAAAAAAAAAATCGAAATATTTAAAGATTTGTTGGATATAGTATATAAAACGAAGTATATATATTGAATTATAATATATAAATGTAGTATGTATGTTAGAATAGTATATAAACGGGGTATATATGTTGAAAAAGTTCATATTTCAAGATATGTAGTTGGATGGAAAACAATGTTGACCAACGAATAAAGAAAAAGAATTAGTCTACATTAAAACATGGAATATAAAATTTACCATAATATATATTTCTAGTTTTGATTAAAATTTTCGAAAAATGGCGAATAAGAAAAATATGGAAAAAGCAATAAAAGCAAAATAAAATATTAATGAACCATATAAAAACAATATAAATAATTCAAATTTTATTTAATAAAAATAAAATACATTAAATGACAATCTAAACATAAAATAAAAAAAATATATATATTAAAAAATTAAAAAAATGTTTGAAAATTTTGAAAACTGGAAGGCATTTTAAGGATTTAAAAAAAGCAAAAGTCAAATCGTGCTAAAACCGTAATGTTTCAAACCGGTAACATTTATGAAATATATGGTGAAAATAGATCTTTTATTATAATTCATCTTTTTAATAGACCAACTTGCAAAATAGTTAAATATATTAGATTTTGTAAGAATGTCTAAGGGGGCGTTTGGCCCACGAAGTTGGGGGAGTGAGTTTACTCTCCGTTTGTCCCACGGAATTGTTGAACTCATTAAAAAAAAATATAAACTCTCAAACTTCAACAGTAATTATTATTGAACTCTGTCCATTGATACTTAAACAAAATTCAAAATGTAGTATTCCTTGAGAAAAATAAAAACATCAACTTATTTGTATTCGTTTAAATTAATAGATTAAAATCTTTCAAGTTCATAGGTAATATTTAACATTGTAGGACTCTCTCTTATTTCAAAATTATCAAATAAAATGAATAATAATCAATTTGAGTGATATTGGAAAAAAAAAATGTGAAGTATTGTGGTCAAAATTATTTTTGTTATCTTCAAAAAAAAAAAAAAAAATTGTGAAGGATACATAAAATAAAAAAAACAAAAATCACATTCTTAAAATTTATTGGAATAAGTCCTTAATCATGAAAATATGAAAAATTATAGAAAAAACAATTGTACAAAAAAAATAGCTAAAATAAGTGTCATTACAGATGGAATGACGAGTTTAAGTAGGTGGAGATGAGAATAATGTGTTTGACACATGGGTTAGGGTAGGACTATATTTATGTGTTGTTGTTTTTTTTTGTTTAAAAAAGTTTGTAAAATATACATATTGATTAATAGAAACAAAAAAATCTCAACCTTAGAATTCATGAAATTAAAATAAAAGGGCAAAAGATAGTCCTAACAAAAATGGATATATATATATATATATATATAATATGGGGGCATTATGTTCAAAATTATTTTTTGTTCTCTTAAAAAAAAATCATTGTTTAAATTTATTGGAAGAAATCTTTAATAAACGAAATTTTGAAAGCTTGTAGAAAAAAGTTGGGCAAAATAAAGTAAATCTCAGACTTAGCCTTGAGAACTCAAGGTTTAACAATTTCTTTTCTCAAACACAACAGACTTCAGAACTCCCTAGACTAAATAACTCTAGACTTAATAACACCAACTCCTTGCAACTCATTGCCTACCAATAGTCCATAAATGTGTTATTTTATTAGAATATTAATATTGGATTAAGAGGAAAGTCCACTTGATCTAGATTTTACATTTGTTAAGGAAGGCTAAAACAATGCAAGGATAAGAGAGAGAAATTATAACAATCAATAATAAATTGCAAAAAAAAAAAAAAAAAAAAAAAACATACCAACCAAGAATAAATTATAAATTTCTAACCCGTTAGGATTTAGGGTTTAGGATTATTCTTTCCTAATTTGTTATAGATTATTATGTCCTTAATTGTGTTTGTGCCTTCCTTATTTGTCATATCAATATCTATATAAATCCTCGTGTAATTCGCTCTTAATAGAATGAATACTATACTTTCGATATATTATAACATGGTATCAGAGCTTATCTAAAATCCTAACCCTGAGAAATAAAACATCTTAGGGCGGCGGCTTGGCGTCTGTCGCCGTCGCCGTCGACATCGCCCCTCTCTTAATTTCGTTCATCTCCGATTTTGTTCATATGATTTCGTTTGTCCAAGAAACACTAGTTTTTTATTTGGCTTTTCTTTCTCCGGTTGTCGTCGTTCCCTCCGCCCACCGCCTCCTGCGCCGGAATCAGCCCAAACGCCGCCTCATTCTCCATTCGCAATCCAAATATGAATGTTGGCGTCTGGCACCCCGACCTCCCTCGCGCCCAGATGTGTCCAGATCGACCATTCTCCCTCGCCATCCACCACCTGCCGTCGTTCAGCCGCCACCCGCTGCCCCAGATACGCCGGCCAGGTTCGTCTGTCGCAGCGCATCGTCGCGCCTATTCCTCCTTCACTGCCAAGTTTGCACCTCCGCCAAGTTCACGCAAATTTTAGACATATTTTCGTCAATCCAGACCTAGTTCTACTTCGTTTCAATCCGGTTCAGTTTTGTTTCATTTCAGTTTTGTTTCGTTTCAACCTCGGTTCAATCCGGTTTTGTTTCATTCAATCTTATTCAGTTTACTCTAATTCGGTTCAGTTTATTTTGATTCACCCTGTTTGTTGTGCATCTGCCAGCCTCTATCGGTTCTTGCAAATCCTTCATCGTGAAGACCCAAATTTGCTTTTGTTCGCCAAATTACCTAGCAAACTCAATTTGGTTTCTCAGCTACCATCTTGAGTTTGAGGGAGGGTGTTAGGATTTAGGGTTTAGGTTTAGGGATTATTCTTTCTTAATTTGTTATAGATTATTCTGTCCATAATTGTGTTTGTTCCTTTCTTATTTGTTATAACAATATCTATATAAATCCCCATGTAATTCTAATAATATACTTTCGGTATATTATAACATAACCTATCATTATTTCAAATTAATTTTTGGACTCCATATTTATATATTTTTTTCACATCTATTCTCTCATAAAATTTTGAGGGATAAATTTGAGATATGTAAATGACAAGGTGTGACAAATTTGTAGGAAAACTGAATCTAAAAGTTGGTATCTATTAATTTTTGCACGTGAGTAAATTGGGAAGTGATTCATAAATAATTTATTTTACCAAACAACCGGAGCGATTAAGATTCTCTCATAATCGTTTTTTTTTACGCTAGCAAACGCAATCCCAAACGATGTTGTAATATGACGTAGGTTCCACTCTAGTGAATTAACAAAGAAAGTGATGAACATTATGATAAAAATGATTATCGAGATAAGTTCCAAAAATGAGTATATATTCTTACATACATATGAAATTACATCTAGCTGACTTCAAAATGAGACTAATAACAAAACAAAATCCTAAATGGAAACTAAGGGCTCTCTTTTCTCTTCGGGATTTAGTAGGGCAGCAGCGACCAAAGTGATGTTTTGGGGCGACCTAGTCTGCCACGATTTTCAGACGGTGCGTTTTCGATTCTACTTCGGCTATCTTGAGGAAACTCTCATTCCACAATGGCAGATCTTCTTACTAGTCAGATTCAGAATCTCAACCAACAGATGAAGAGAAAGGAATGTGGTTTGAATTGTCGGATTATGTTCTTGAAGCAATGGAGAAAGCATTAGCCAACTCCATTGTCTGAGAGCTGTTGACCACCAAATATGTGCCTTCTGACATTTTCAAGCAAATGATGCCACATATTTGGGCTAACATACCTATTAAGATAGATTGTGTAGGGCAAAATTTATTTCTGTGTAGATTCCAATACGTGAGGGACAAGGAGAAAGTTATCGGCAATAGTTTGTGGTTCTACAACAAATCTTTGGTGCTAATCGAGGAGCCTCAGAGTGACATCAGTTTCAACGACCAGGAATTCAGGTACGCATATTTTTGGACTAATTTCCACAATATGTCAAGTTGCCTTTGTAGGTCTACTGCGACTTCCCTTGGGAATTTGATTAGTAAGTTTGAGCATGTGGAGGCGGATTCTAAAGATAAATGTTGGGTCAATCGCTCAGAGTTCTAATTTCTCTGGATGTTTTTTTTTTTTTTTTTTTGAGCGAATGTGGATGTTAATAAACCTCTAAAGAGAGGTCTCATGGTAAAAATGGAAGCCATGGCGACAGATTGATGGGTTGAGATTTCGTACGAGAAATTGCCAGATTTCTACTACAGTTGTGGGAGGTTGGGACATATAGCAAAAGATTGTATTGACCCTCCGGTGGAAGAAGAATTTGAACCACAGTTTGGACCTCAACTGCGCTGTCAGATCCCTATGTGTCAAGTTTTTCAAAGCAGGGAGGATTATGGCACCATCTAGAGGTGTGGGTATAGACAATCCAAACCATAATAATTGCATTTTTATAGAGGGATGCATGATTCAATGGAAATAAAAAGGGAGGGGATTGAAGTGGGCCGAAAGAGAACAAGGTTGGGGGATGGAATTCAAGTGGGTCATCATGTAACAATTATTGGGGGGGGGGGGGGGGGGGGGGGTGGGTGAAGACTGGAATCCAAGTGGTCCAAAAGGGAACAAATGTGGGGAATGGAATTCAAGTGGGCGTGATAGGCATGCGGTTGCATCTGTGAAGATTCTCTCGGATTGTAGACTAACAGGACAAGGTAGAAATAAATGGAGAAAGATTGATCGTAGAGTTTATTGGGGACAAAACATCAAGCGCCTGAGTTATTAGGGGACCTGAATAAGAAAATTTGTTTGGATGCTTTAGATATTGAAAATACGAGATCGGTGGAGGCTGCAAAGCAGCCCCGCCAGGCACAATGAAAACCTTATGTTGGAATATCCGTGGGCTGGGAATCCCCGGACAGTGCGAGATCTTAGTCGATTAGTGGTGAAACACCATCCCTAACTGGTTTTCTTGATGGAAACCAAATGCAGAGAAAGTAGGAATGATCAAACAAAAAGAGAAACTAGGTTGCATTATTGTTTGAGCATCTCTAGTATCGGAAAAGTGGGGGCATCATGCTCCTTTGGTCGAATGACTTGGATGTAAATATTATGTCTTATTCTCTTGCCCACATTGATTCTTTTATCAAAGAAGGAAAAAACATATGGCGTTTTACAGGTTTCTATGGGAACCCGGAAGATGATAAACGACACGAGTCTTGGGACCTTCTAGAGCGTTTGCATAATGTTTCAAACCTTTCCTGGATGGTTGGTGGAGATTTTAATGATATCACGTGTGATTCTGAAAAAAGAGGTGGCGTGGCATGCCGCCCATCGTTGATGCAGAATGTCCAAACAGTTATAGATATTTGTGGTCTCGTTGACGTGGGATTTAGAGGGAATACGATTACGTGGTGTAGTCGACAATATTTAGGGGATGCAATCTGGGGCAGTTTAGATCGATTCTTAATTAATTCAGACTTGGAAGCCAAAACCTTATTCCTGGCGGTTCAACATATTTTCTCCCCTGTATCGGACCATAGACCAATTTTGGCATGCTAGGAGTACAAGGGGACGATTTCGGGAAAGGTACAAGTCTAAACTTTTACGCTTTGAGCCTGGATGGGTAAATTTTGAGGCTTGTAAAGAGGTAGTTCGAAGAGAGTGGAATCGAAGAGGCGTGAGGGATGTTTCCAGTTTTAAAAACCAGGACGTCTTTTGCCTAATACCGCTGGTTAAATAGAACAAATGTCGTCTTCAAGGGTCACTCACAGGAGCAATCGAACGAAAGGAGAGGGTGGTTGAAAATTTGACTCTTCATCACGGGCAAAATTGGCTTCGGAACTCTAGAATGGATGAGAGGAAGCTTGAGAAGTTTCTAGAGGAGGAATAATTCTATTGGAAATAGAGATCTCGTGAGGAATGATTAGCCTAGGGTGACAGGAACACTAAGTAGTTTCATATTCGGGCATCAAACATGTGGCACACTAACATGATAAAAGGTTTATTGGATGATACCAGGCTTTGAACTGGAGAGGAAGAACGTTTGAGTAATATCGCCAACTCTTATTTTCAACTTCTCTTTCAGTCTAGTAACTCGGAGGATTCTAGTATTCTTGAAACATTTGAAGTCATTCCGACTACAATCTCGACAGAGCAAAATAATAGTTTGATTCGACATTTCACAATATCAGAACTAGAGTGGGTGATTATGAATATTCTAGCTACTAAAGATCCGGGACCAAATGGATTATAAGTGCTCTTTTACCCGCGTTACTAGGACATTGTAGGAGATAAAACAACATATTTGTGCCTAAGGATCTTTAACGATGGTGGGGATCTGACCTTCCTTAATAAAGCCTTTATTGTCCTAATTCCAAAAACTAAGGATCCGAGAAGAATGACGGAGTTCCGGCCGATTAGTTTATGTAATGTGGTTTACAAAATTGTGGCGAAAGTTTTAGCAAACAGGTTGAAGGTCGTTCTGGATTCTGTTATTTCTCCAGCGCAGTCTGCCTTCGTCCCTGGAAGGCTTATATCGGAGTCTGATCGATTTTGAATATATTCACTCTTTGAACAATAAAAGGCCAAAAAAGGAAGGTTTTGTGGCGCTTAAGTTGGATATGAGCAAGACCTATGACAGGGTATAATTAGTTTTTGCAATCAGTGAGGCTCTTTTATTATGAAATGTGTCGAATTAATCACTTTTTAGTTCTGCAAAATGAGGTCCCAACTAGAGAATTTCAACCTCAACGAGGCCTGAGACAAGGGGACCCTCTTTCCCCGTATCTCTTTCTTTTATGTATGGAAGGATTCTCAGTTCTTCTTAATGAGGAGGAACATCTTCGTAATTTCACAGGTTTGCAAATTAATCGTCACTGTCCCTCGATTTCTCATTTATTTTTTGCAGATGATAGCTTGGTGTTTTTCAATGGAACATTAAGGGATTGTCAAACCATCTAGAGGATCCTTAATATCCATGAGAAAGACTCAAGTCAAATAGTCAATTTCGTTAAGTCTCTATTTATGAAGAGGAAGCCAGAAAAGGATCAACCAAGTCCATGGGGGAGCTAGGAGTTAAGTTCACCATCACCCTGGGTAAGTACTTGGGTTTCCCGTCTCAAGTGGCCAAGAATAGTTGCCAAGCTTTCAGCTCAATTAAAGATAGGTTTGAAGGGGTTTTCAAGGTTGGAAAGAAAAGTTGTTCTCCACATGAGGGAAAGAGGTTCTAATAAAGGTTGTTGGTCAATCTATCTCTACTTATACCATGAGTTGCTTTAAGCTGTCGACTCGGGTAAGTGATAACCTTTCGAATATGTTTGCTCATTTTTGGTGGGGTGTAGTTCTATAAAAGAAAGATTGATTGGCGTTTCTAGACAAGATTATGTATTAGGAAGGCTAAGGGTGGAATGAGTTTTAGGGATCTTTCACTCTTTAATCAAGCTTTGTTGGTTAAACAATGCTGACATTTTGTTAGAAACCCTAATAGTTTGTTGGTCCGAGTTCTAAAGGCGAAGTACTATCAACATGGGATTTTTATGCGTGCTAATCTAGGCCTGTGACCGTCCTATGCTCAAAGAAGTATCATGTGGGGCAATGAGATTTTTTTATCAGGGGTATAGGTGGTGCATTGGCAATGGCCAGTATGTCATCATCAATAATGATCATTGGATCCCAACAAGGCATAATGGCAGACTTATTTTGCCGCCGCCCATGGCTAACCATCATCCTGTGGCGACCTTGCTGGTGACAGGGGGACTTGGGATCAAGGGAGAATAAGGGAGATGTTTCATCCTTTTGACTCGGAAGCTATTTTTAAGATTGATATTCATCCTAATGGCAGGGAAGATGAAGGTTATATGACATCCTTCTAAACATGGAGTTTTTACTATAAAAAGTGCTTATCATTTGGGATTAAACTGTAGGAACTTGAGTGAGGCCTCCTCATCGAATATTGCAAACCAAAGAAAAAGATGAAATATTTTTGGAAAGCTAATGTGCCTCCAAAAGTAAAACTTTGTTGTTGGAAAATTTATACAATTATTCTTCCAAACAAGTGGAGGAAAGGCGTCAGAACTGATAATCTATGTGTTTTTTGCAGGACCTGTGAAGAATCCTCTCAACACCTCCTCCGGAAATGTGAGGTAACAAAGAATTCTTGACAACATTATTTTTCTCTAGACTTGAGTTGTTTTTGTGATGACAGGAACGATTGGTCTATACATGAGCATTAACATTGGGATTAGATTTTAGACAAAGATTCAAAAGAAGACATAGACAAAACAATGCTAATAGTGGGGAAGTTGTGGGAGTTCAGAAATCTTGTTCTTTACAAACGGATACACTTAAATGATCAATACATAGCCTTAAAACTCAGTAATATTTTCCATCAACAAACATGCACAATAAGTGGCATCCAAGGTCGGGACCAAAATAAATGAAAGTTACATGTTGGAGCCTTGTCGGTTCCTCCTGCCATCAACAATGAGTCGGGAGGAAGAGTTGGGTTGGGTTGGATCATCTGCGTCCATAGTGGTAGAATTAAATTGGCTGAAAACGAAGCTCATAAGGAACACTTTGAGGTGAAGATTCTTAAAAGTCTGAAAGTTTTGCGTGCCTTACCTGAAGTTTCAAGATGCATCTTAGAAGTTTAATCCAATAATTTGGAGATTATTCAACTGATTAATGGCCAAAGGACTAATTTTTCTGAAATTCCACCCTTCATCAAGGAGGTCATTGCACTAGGAATCGATGGGCATGTTGTCTGTTCGCCCATATCAGTCAAAAATAAATCATTCACCTGTCATCATTTAATGAAGTCATCTTTGTAAGGTCGCTTCGTTTTGCTCAAGTGTCTTCATGTTATTTTGGTAAAGCTAAAATGAGAGGTTGAATAAAGTGTTCTTTTATCAAGTTACAACTTTATTATTGGTGTGAAAGCGAGCATAGCTCAGCTGACATATATATATATATATATATATATATATATATATATATATATTGACGACCAAGAGGTCTGTGGTTCGAATCTCCCCACCCCAATGTACTCAAAAAAAAAAAAAAAAAAACTTTACTATCAGCTTGACCCCATTAAAATTGGCCTTTTTTTTATTTTATTTATTTCGAGCACAATTGAAATTATAAAAAAAAAAAAAAAAAAAAAAAACTCCTATGTCTTCATTAAAAGGTTATTTGGCCATAAAATGGTTACTTTTTTTAATGCCTCCAACATATAATTGCTACAACCTTCCTAGGATCCATAAATCTTTCACCCTCACTCGTAATAAAACCAAGAAATAACTTTGACGATAAAAATCCATAGTTCTTTAGATTCAAATATAGTTTATAATCATTGAGGGCCTGCAAAATATATTTCAGGTGATGAAAATGGCCCCTCAACCGTACTGTGATTATGTCACCACTTATACAACCACAAAAATAACTCATAAGTAGTATTACAATATGATTTTCACACTAACTTTCGCATAGTTCAAATAGTTAAGGCATTATAATTTCGACCAAAAGATTAAATGTTTGAATCTCCACTTTCACAATCACACATTATTGCTCCACCTCATATATATAGTTGAAATCAAAACAAAAAGCTAAAAAAAAATGGTGTTATTATAAGCCTCGTGAATGTGCTAGGTGAGAAATACGTCTTGTAATTTTAGAATTTGGTAATTTGAATTAACACAATTGTCACTAAAAGCTATATTTGATTGTTATCATCATGTTTTCTCTCAATATATTCTTCTATGATATGATTATGAAGTTTCTTTATATTAGTTATTATATCACTACTATTATAATGAAAACTATGAGTGTGCTTGTCTAAGTGACAACATAATGACTTATTAAGGAGGCGTTTGGAGGTGCTGAGTGAATTATAATAATATGTGGGCTATTATAGTTAGTGAGTTATAACAGTCGTCTGTTGGTTATAATAGTATGTGTTTGAGGTGCAAAGTTGTTTAGTCTGAGTTGAGTAAGTCTATGTTTGGGTGCAAAGTTGTTTACTTTGGGTTTAGTAAGTCTGTGTTTGGAGTGCAAATTTGTTTAGTCTGGGTTTAGAAAGTATGTGTTTGGGATGCAGATTTCTTTAACATGGAGTTCTGAAGTATGTGTTTATGTTGGTTGACTTCTTTTTAACAACTTTTTTGGTTGTATTGTACCGTTAAAATGTATATTACATATTAATTTTTTAAAACTTAATAGAATAAATATTGTTTAGGATGCATAAAATAATTGTAATTCATAAAAATTTCATTAATTCATCATCTAAATCTCCATGCTTGGAGATGTACATAAGAAAAATAATTGGCAACTCCATTTTACCTAAAACAAAATGTTTTGGAGTTGTAATTGTCAATTTTGGGCCACAGCCAAAATTGCACAAAAAATAATTTAGATTCATTACAAACTTCCCAAAAGTCTATTGTAGTGTGGCGTATCAAAAAAGTTTGAGACGCACGTTGATCAGTCGTGTAACACCAAAGAAGCTGACAGAAGTAAAGGAAGTTTAATTTACAATATATAAAACTGTAAGCATCTTATGTATAATAAATCAGAGTGGCGCAGCGGAAGCGTGGTGGGCTCATAACCCACAGGTCCCAAGATCGAAATTTGGCTTTGATAAAGAATAAGTTTTTAAACTTTTTTTTTCCGACGTTTTTTACTTCTTCCTTTTCGGGTATAATCGAATTGAGCCCATTGGATTTAGAGGGCATTGGGCTTTATTAGAGATTTATCTATCTTAAGAAATAGTTAGTATCTAGTTAGCATTTATATGTATTTTGGGAAATTAGGGTTTGAGTTATCTTGTATAAATTCATCACATCCTAATGAAAAATCGAGAGACAATACAAAGATTATCAAGAGGAATACATTGGGTTTTGTCATGGTATCAGAGCATCGATCTTAAGAAGCTCGATTAAACAAAAACGCTAAAATAAGACCACTAAATGAATCAATGAAAGCATGCACGTGACTCAAACCTCAGTGCTCTTAAGACAGATAATCCACAATTGAAGAAAATATTAGACCACAACTCCATCAAGATAATTAAAAACAAATCTTTGCGTCCCTTCATGAGTGTGTGCAATTTAACTTCTCTTGATATCTAAGAATACAAATAAAACTAAACAAACATCAATGACTCGAGTCTTAGTAGCAATCAAAAGATTAAGATTAAGCATTCATAGACTACAATTTTATAACCAAAAAACTCAAGCATCTCATTAAGCTACCAAAATTCGAATGCACAAGACTTGATACCCTCACAGAATTTCACTCAAAACGCTGAACTCCTTAAGGCATAAATGCTCAAACCAAAGCATAAAATAATATTAACCATAAACTTGCTAATATATCACATCTTCATCATCAATGAATAGAATGAATGCAAAATTTCAAGGGTCCCGCTTTGGTTGTAATTGGGCTTAGGTAAAGGTAGATTGATAGAAATTTTAAGCTACTCGATTGGAAGAACTATAAATATTTACCACATGAAGCTCAATTTTTCAGTTGATTCTTGATGAATGGTCCCTTTATGATATTTGTTGAAACATTAACTTTTCTTCACATAGTGTACTATTTTGTTTTTTTTTCTTTTTTCAATGTATATATTTTTTTCTCTTTTTTTTTTTTTCTCAAAACGAAGCATTAAAATAAGCTAATGAAATGAATGCTTCTTTTTTAATACTATGTTGACACAGTTCAACTCTCTCTTTTTTATGAATGAAAACATCGTGTGGTAAACACTTATAATTCTTCAATTCAAGGTTCAAAGATAGAAAAATAACAGGAGAATGGATATAAGGCTTGTAACGTGACAATTTTCCAATGAAAAGGGTCTAAGGCTCAAAATTTGGATTTCTAAAGGATTATGTCAAGGTAGGCTGTTTGAGAAAGCTAGAAGTGGTTTTACCTAATTGCCCTTGAGAAAGCTAGAAGTGGTTTTACCTAATTGCCCTTTTGATTGACTTTGTCTTGTTCTTTGAGTGTGTGCAGGTGTTTTGTCAGGTTGCTCTATGCGGTGCTGTTTCGCTTCTGGCGGTTGCTTCTTCCCCTGCTCTGTCCCTGGTTCTTGCTGCTGTCTCTTCTCTGGAGGGGTTTCTTTTTTGGTCTGTGCGGTTTGGTTGTTTGAGCTTGTCCCCGTGCTTGTTCCTGCTCTGTGGTCGCTGCTTGCAGAGGCTTGATCAGTTGCTGGCTTCTTCATCTGTCTGTCCTTGGCTGTCCTTGGCCTTTTTCCCCTGGTGGGCTTCTTGTGTGGGGCTTTGAGAGGCTATTCTGTGGGGTGTCCCTAGCTGTCAGGTTAGTTCAGGCGGTGCTTGCTTCTTCTGCAGTTGGCTGTCCTTCTCTGTTCTGTGGGTGCTCGTTATCCCCTGGCGGTCCTGGTTCCTAATTGAGCTGAGTTCTGGTTGCTTGTTGTCACCCCGAAAGGCGCTTTGTCCTGAGGGTGTGTGGGCTTTTGGTGGGTCCTTGGATCTGGCTTTGTCGAGGGAAGCGATGCTGGCTGGGTCCCTGTGGCTTTCTGCCGGGCCTGCATACCGGATGGTTGTTCTTTTGCCATAAGTAGGGGGAAGACGAGTTGTTGGGCCTCTTCTCTGTTCGGTTTCTTGGTCGTGCTTGGGGGGCGGGCTTCTTGCTTGCATATGTTGGATGGCCAGCTTGGCCCCTTTTTTCTCAGCACCTGCCTGTCCTCTCTCTGTTTTTGCTTGGTGCCCCTTGACCCTGTCTGGAGTTGCTCTTTCACTCGTGCCGACCGAGGGATGGATGGCCTGGGGTGTTTTGTGGGCGGATGAGGAGTCATGTTTGGGGCTGAGGTGTCATGATTCGGTCGCGTTCTGTCTTTGTTTCCTCTTGCTTCAGCTGGTTCTTCTGCTTTTTTAGTTGTGTTACATTTTTATGCTTTTTGTCTTTTCTGGCTCCTTCCCGCTTGTGGGGTGGATGCTGGGGTCTGTTGCTGTTTGGTTTGTTTGTTGCTTTCCCTCGGGCTGTGAGGTTTCCGTTTGGTTGTTTTGGTTTTGTTGTCATACATTGGTTCTCCCAGTGTTGTTCTCTTGTTTGTTGTGCCCTTTGACCTCGGGCTTTGAGGTCTTTTTGCTTTATATAATCACCTTTGCAAAAAAAAAAAATTAAAGCATTCAAGTAAAATTCAGAGATTCCAGACATGCATAACAAAACAAGTTCTAGAAAAAACAATCATGTAGGATAATCACTCAATTTTAAGAAAATAGAGCATCATGCAATGTGAGTGCTTATTAGCTCAAAAACTCACAGGAAAGCAAGGTATATTGGCATAAACCTTATGCATTCTTCATTCAGTCAAACCATGAGATACCATCATATAAATTTCAAATAAAATCCTAATCATGTTTATCTCTCTCATGCATTAAAACTCAAAACAAAGATGTACCATTAGCTTACAAAGTAATCAAAGATATCAAGAAGGATTCAAAAAAATAAAATTTAACTCAAATTTCAAATATGGTCTCACAGTTCAACAAATGCAGATTATCAAAGACTAGAACACTTCCTAGGTTGTCCTAATCACGAGCGATGCAACAAATATTCAACCATAAAGATTATGCTCAAAATTTAATTTTTTTTCCTAAAAACATGCATAACATACATCATCTCACCTCCAAACTTAAAGAATACATTGTTCTCAATGTATAAACTACTAACGCATGCAATGAACAAAGAAAAGACAAGAGTGAACAATACTGCCCTGATAAATGAGAGAGTCAACATTTTCTTCAAAGTTGTGGAAGAGAATAATGATGATTTTGCTCCTATAAAAAAAATCAACAGAAACATAAGAACAACGACACAACAGCAAAAAGAATAAAAGAACGAAAAAAAACTAAAAAAAAACTTAAAAGAAATTAAACTTGGGTTGCCTCCCAAGAAGCGTTTTATTTAACGTCTTCTAGCTAGACGAGAGGAATATATGCATCAAGATACATAAAACTCTTCTATGTTCTTTGGTCCCTTCTTGCTTGAATCAATGTATCCTACTAAGTCTAGTAGGCTCACGTTTTTCTCATGGGTACCTGAAAGAGAAATATTTTTGTAATTTTTTTTTATAGAAATAAAAGAAGAAAAAGACATAAAATCAAAATCAAAATTAAAAGACTTCTCTTAAAATCTAGAAAATGAAGACTACAACAAATATGTTTTTTATAGAGTTTTAAAATATCTAGGAAAGAAAAGAAAAAAAAAAAAAGGTGCCAAAACTTTAGCTATTTTTTCTATTTTTAAAAATGCAGTATTTTACCATTTTGAATTTAGGGATCGTTTTTTATTTTTAATAAAATAGGGCGTGTGATGGGTAAGGAAAAATTGAAAATTTCATTGTTCCGAGGTTGATGAAATGAAAATATGTGTGAGAATAAGGAAAATAAATATCAACTTTAAAAGGAAATTCTAAAAATAGAATAAGATGAGAATTTGGGAAAAACCCACATTTTCGTCGGCATATGATACGCCAACGGAAAAAAAATGTCGGCTGGTTCGTCGGCGTAGCTTTCGCCGACGGATAATACGTTACGTTGGGGTACCTCAGTGTTTCACCGACGATAGTATTGCGTTGGCGAAAAGTTTAACTATGCCTACGTTATGTTTAACGTCGGCATTGATGGAGCGATATACGCAGCGGAAAGCGATTTTGGACCGATGATACTCTAATTTCATCAATTTAACAAATAGAAAACATATTCAAAAAGACGGAAATAAGAAATTAGAAATTCATACCCTTGTAGTTCAAATTTCTTCAAGTCCGTCGGCCGTTCCTCGTCACGAACTCTTCCGACCTCTTCTCACGAACTCCCCGAGGACCACCCCAGGTAGTCCCACTATCCTCGGCGTCGCGCAACGGAATTGTGGGACTCCGAAAAAAGAGAAAACGAAAAAGAAAATAGAGTAAGAAGAAGAAGAGAGAATGAAGGCAGAGGGGCTGAAAGATTCTTTCAACAATTGAAAGAATTTAAAAAATAAATAAATGCTGCTGCCATTTTTTCATTCATAAACGAGAACCCCTCGTTCGCACTTCACCTCTCCCTTTCTCTATATCTCTTTGATGGCCAAACATACTAATATATATATATATATATATATATATATATATATATTAATTATTATTATTAATAATAATAATAATAATTTTATTTATTAAACTTTTTAATAAATAAAAAATATATATATAATTATTAATTAAACTTTTTAATTAATAAATATTATTTAATTCAATATCAAATATTAATTAAATAATATAATTAAACCCAGTTTTCCGAAAACTGATTTTTTTACACATGAATCCTATTCATGTTTTAGGCCATTCCCATATTTAAATCATATTTAAATATGTCCATCATTCTTCCACAAACCGAATTTGAACAATTCAAATTCTTTTTCTTTTTCTTTTCTCTTATACTGTTGCACAACGTTATCCGAGCTAGCCAGTAGAACCTAAAGGACCTACAGATCATGAGCTCCAACGATACGAGATTATTCGGTCAAAACTCTTTTAACCCGAATCAATCAACTTTCGTTAACCCTCGGAGACTCCACTATAGTCTGAGGGTTGCACTCTCCTCACTGTAGATATATTATGTCCTCTGATATAACCGTCACGGGCAAGTCGACCCTTCACAGATTGTTCGTAATCACAGCTGGGTTATTTAAACCGTTTAACCCCTGCATTACGTCTTGTTCTTTAAGTACCACTGACACCTCTAATGAACAATAGATCTGTGGTCCAACCAACAGATCAATTAACACTCTCATCTCATGAGAGTGTGCGCGCTAATTGTTCAAGCCCCGGAGTCAGCTATTAAGGGAACAACCTATCTACTAACTCTGAAGAGTGGGTTCAGAGTGATCTCCAATCTTGTTGTACTATGTCCCCAACTACCTATTCGACTTTATCCCCAAGATGATAGGCTTATTGAGTCGGCGCTTATGGGCCACTCTCACCCGTGCAAGTCAAAGGATACTATCGAATAAGCAGGAGTTCATAGCAAGCTCAAGATTGAGATCGAGTTACCTAGGCTATCAATATGTATAAGTCGGTCTCATCAGTAAACGAAGTTATAAAGAGAGAGCGACTTAATACGCGGTTCGGTCTTATACAAACTCTTTGCACAGGACGCCCTCACTCGCACATCTCCATGTGAAACGATTCAGATCACATCGTTTTGTACAATAGAAAGTGAGTCGCATCCAATAGTCTTACCAGGATAAGGTACCCAGCCTTATCCGTATACTATAGACAATTTTGACTGACTACTTGAGCCTGATCCACAATCATGTCATACATGAGCCTCTAGTACTCATATCCAGCCAAGGGTGTTGGTCATTGGTATAGGTTAACTTAAACACGTTTCACTTTATTCTAGTAAACTCTTTTACTGAATAAAACTAACAACTCTTTATTCTAAACAGAGTATTTACAAACATAACAGTTTACAAACCACGGGTTTTAGGACATAAAACCCAACAAGCATAAGTACCACAATGCCGACGTAAATAACTACGTCGACCAACGATTTTAGGGTTTATATAATTTAGGTTTCGAGTTTGGGGTATTTAGATTTGGGATTTCGAATTTGGGGTTTCAAATTTGGGGTTTTGAATTTGGAGTTTCAAATTTGGGGTTTCGGGTTGCTTTTTCAGTATTTTTTTTAATTCAAATTTTGTAATAATTCGAATTCGATATAGTTAGAACATAAATATTATCAATTGTACAATTTTAACCTGAAATATCATAAACGTCAATATATTAAAATGCAATCTTCTTACAAAAATAACAGAGTCTTGAAATAAAAAGTGTTATTCTTCTGAGTAGAAATATAAACAAAAAGAACGAATATAATCCTACATGCACTGAAACAATTTGTAGTATGAGAACTAATCCTAAACAACGCCTATTTTTATCTTCAACAAAAACTGCACTGAAAAAAAGAAAAAAAGAAAAGAAAAAAAACTAATCCTAAACCATTTCTATTTTTGTCTTCGTCCGTCTTTTTTTAGAAGTCCCATTGAAGATTACTGATAACTCCATTTTGGAGCTAATTATCACTCCCTAATTCTAGCTAAATGCCGTATTGAATTGATTAATATGTCTCGTTTGTAGGCGAATTGCGGGGAAGAGCTCATGCGTCCATTGGACTCGTTTCGTAGCTTAAAGCGGTGTTTTAACGCCCCGGGAGTGCTTGGGGAAAAGGGCAAGCTAATCCAAGAAGAACCGGACCAAAATTGCCTAGGAGAGGTAATTTTCCAGCCCAAACCCGAGAGCAAGCGTCGACCAGACAGCGTCGAGACGCTTGCTCAACGCTGCCTGGTGTCGAGATGCTCCGAGGGGCGCGCGCGCAGAAAATCATCGGGGCCGCGTCGAGACGCTTGCCCAGCGTCTCGACGCCATCGCGAGGCGCGCGCGGATTATTTAGGTCGCAGCGTCGCGACGCTGTCCCAGCGTCTCGACGCTCTGACGGATTTAAAGGCTGTAAGGACGATTTTTTGCAGCCAAGTTTTGCTTCATCTTCTACCTCACGGGTTTCTCTTCATTTTTCTTCTTGCTCCGTGTTACGTCTCCAAAAGTACTTAATTTAGGGACTTATTTGCCATGTAATTGTGTGAACTCTTAAGCGTTTTTGATAGAATTTAGTTTAATACGTGCTTAAATATGAGAAATCAAGGAATGAAGCTAAATTAGGAGTTATTTGTAAAAGGAACAAGAAAGAATAAAAAACGGAGTTAAAAGAGTTGAAATTTTGCATTGCAGGAAAATTGCTGAAACATTGCTGTCTCCGCAATGTTTAAGCTGCAAATGATAAGTTGTTCCAACCGTCCGCCGTTCTGTTGCGATCTTTCAGCCGCCCAATTTCTCCCCTGCTGCCACGTGGTGGGACGTCGTTCAGAATGGATGGTTCTCCTTGACTGAAGAGTACCTGCAAAGAGCTATAAAAGGAGGTCAAGGGGGTAGGAGAACAACAAGCTTGGAAGCGTAGAACTCTCCATCTCAACGCAATTTCTCTCTATTTTCTCTTCCGTTTGTTGGCGTGAAGGAATCAACTGTTGGCACCGATAATCTGAGAGGAAGAAGAGAAGATCATTCTTCTCTTCTGATTGGATTCATCCCCAAACAAAGCTAACCTTCCCCTTCATCCGAGGCGCTTGCGACGAGGAGTTTCACGCACACATTTATACGCTTTCTACTGCTTTCTGTCTTCTATTTTCTCTACTGTCTTCTGCTATTTGTGTCTGTTTGCTACTTCAATTCAATTCGTCTTCAGTTGTTTAGTCTTTACTGTTTTATAGTTGTTGCACATTAAGCTTTGAATCTTACGTAATAGAGTAATCATTTACCCACGTTGCAAGCTTCTTATCGCTTTCTATCTCCCTTTTTACTTTCAGTTTGCTTTGAATCATGTTTAATCCATCTAGTCTCCCCAAATCCACACCATCCATGAGTAACTAAACCACATAAGGGTCTGCTAATGATGAATCTATAGGTAGAAATACGTGAATTCAGCATGTAGGATAGCTTCGTATGCTTTGAATGTATGTGTACTTCATCCCACGGGCAATTTCGATAGGCTATCCATTTTGTCCAAAGAACTCCTAACCTCCGGAAGGAGTAAGAGTTCAGAGTCGTCCATTCATGCTAGCCTTTCATGGTAACCAGAAAACGACCTAGGAATAGGCGTTTTCCTAGCACAATTCATTAACTTGCTTATATAAATAGATGCTTAAATCTTACTTGGACATGAGTGAACTAAAGGATCTAATGCATGTAATCGAGAGAGACATGAGAATGAGTTAAATTGATGCATGATAAGTTGAGCTACTGCTGAATAATCGTATGAAAAAGCCTATAGAGGAGTCGTTAGTTGACCTTGTTTCCCCATCTCACCCTTAAAACGTTGCTAAATTAATTGCTATACAATTGATGTCTCCGCAATTCTTTTAAATCAGTTTTTGCCTTAGCCATTTTTCCAGTCTTTTACTTTTTGCGATTTTATTGCTGGAACATTGTTGAGTCCGCAATTCTTTCTTTCCTACATTTAAGTCCATCTCTTTACTTGCTTTCGTTTATGCTTGCATATCTCGTATATTCTTCATTAGTTAGGCACATTAATCTTCAATTCACCCCATTTAAACCACCCGTTCTAATTTAGCATCTCACTTCGTTAGTAACTAAGAATAAATCTCTGTGGGAAATCGAATGAAAAAATACTTATTACTTGCTACAAGACCATGTATGCTTGCATGTTTTGAGTGCTCTCACATCGCATTTTTATTTACACACTGAGCACGCAACAAGTTTTTGGCGCCGCTGCCGGGGATTTTGTTTAGTAAACACGAAGTGTGTTATTTTAGGAAAAAACCAAACTTAATATTGGAGCTAATCTTCTTTCATTTCTTTTACAGGTACCATCGAGCTAGTTTATGAATGAACATTCAAGTAGCGACCTAGAGTTCAATCCTGAGCCTGAAAGACTTCTTAGGGCCAGAAACAAAGCTAAGAAACGTCTCTTTAAACAGCCACCTGTAACTCAAAACATTGTTGACTCCGCGGAGTCACCGCAATCCCAACCACCCGAAATGGATAGAGCAGCCCCAAACCAAGCACCTACCATTCGCAACCCCAGCGAAATCGCGAATGATAAAGATAGTGCCATCCTTTCATACTTAGTTCCTATGCCTGAGGAGCTTAACCCGAGCATTATACGCCCTGAGATTATAGCCAACTCATTCGAGTTAAAGCCAGTAATGTTCCAAATGCTGTCCACAGTTGGACAATTCTTTGGAGTGGAAAACGAGGATCCCCACAATCATCTGAGAAATTTCCTAGGAGTCAGTGATACTTTCCTCATCCCTGGAGTTTCCCAAGAAGCCTTAAGACTTTACCTCTTTCCTTACTCATTAAGAGATAAAGCCAAAACGTGGTTAAATTCCTTACCCTCTGGATCGATTGTCAATTGGACAGATCTAGCTAAAAAATTCCTGGTCAAATACTTTCCACCTGATAGGAATTCCAACTTTCGTGATGATATAATCAAGTTCAAACAAGCCGAAAATGAATCACTACACAAAGCTTGGACAAGATTCAAAGATCTATTGCTTAAATGTCCACACCATGACATTCCATGGTGTATCCAAATAGAAGTGTTCTTTAAAGGATGCAACCCCAGTACAAGGCAAGTGTTGAATTCGTCAGCTGGTGGTTCCATGCTTTCAAAGAGCTACAATGAAGCCTACGAGATTTTGGAGAAAATCTCAACTTCCCATTGTAGATGGTCAGACGATCATGTAGAGCCTAGGAGAGCTCAAGACAAGGATGCACTTAGTGCAATGAGTAGCCAAATCAATGCCCTGACCAATCTAGTCAAACAAATGGCTCAAACCAATCTCCAACCAAGTGTCAACACCGCAACAGCCGTTTCAATGGGCGCATCAAATAGTCAAGGTGAGACACTAATCTGTGGATTCTGTGGGGAAGGGCACCTGTATGATTTCTGCCCTGGGAATCCAGCCTCGGTCTGCTATGTTGGAAGTCAACAACAGCCTAGGAACAACCCCTATTCTAACACCTATAATCCTGGTTGGAGGAACCACCCAAATCTTTCTTGGGGTGGACAACAAAATACTAACCAAGCACAGAACCAACCAAGACCGAGTGGAACACCTGGTTTCACTCAACAAAATAACCAATCTATGTACCAGAAGCCATATAACCAACCCGTAGGATCATCAGTAGAGAATTTACTTAAAGAGTACATTGCAAAAAATGATGCAACCCTGCAAAGTCAGCAAGCCACCCTTAGGAGCTTAGAAAACCAAATAGGGCAGTTAGCAAACGAGCTGAAAAATAGGCCCCAAGGTAGATTGCCTGCAGACACTGAAGTACCAAGAAGGGATGGAAAAGAGCAAGTTCAAGCAATTGAACTTCGAAGTGGGAGACCGTTGGTGATCAACAACAGAGAAGCCCCAAAGCGAGTAGAGAATGAAGAGTCTAGTGCTCCACTGGATTCTCTGCCAAACCATGATCAATCACCACCAAGCACAACAAGGGTGAGGCTGGAACCTATCATAGAGGAACCAGAAGAAATCCCAAGGCCTCCACCCGTCATTAGGCGAACTGAATTGCCTACATATGTGCCACCACCTCCATTCCCAAGAAGGCTGAAGAAAAAACAAGAACAGGAAGTGCACTTTAATAAGTTTTTAGAAATTTTAAAGCAAGTGCATGTTAATATCCCATTTGTGGAAGTTTTGCAATCTATGCCTTCTTATGTTAAGTTCTTGAAAGATATAATTACTAACAAGAAAATTATTGGTGAATTTGAAACAGTGAATCTCACCGAGGAGTGCAGTGCTATACTCCAAAACAAACTACCAAAGAAGGAGAAGGATCCTGGTTCCTTCACCTTACCAGTCGAGTTGGGAGGCAAGCACGTGGGCAGAGCTTTGTGTGATCTGGGAGCCAGCATCAATCTCATGCCCTTATCTCTATTTCGTCAGCTTGGAATAGGAGAAGCACGACCTACTACTGTCACCTTGCAGCTTGCAGACAGATCCATAGCATACCCGGAGGGGAAAATTGAGGATATTCTTGTCAAGGTTGACAAATTGATCTTTCTTGCAGACTTCATTATTCTGGATTATGAGGCAGACAAGGAGGTACCAATCTTATTGGGCAGACCATTTCTAGCCACAGGTAGGGCTTTGATCGATGTCCAGAAAGGTGAGCTCACCATGAGAGTTCATGATGAGGAGGTTAAATTCAGTGTATTTAAAGCTCTAAGGTATCCCTCTGATTCTGAATCTTGTGCAAGTATGGATGTAGTAGATTCACTAATGGAAGAACAACTTGAGCATGAACTGTTAATTAAGCATGCCACTAACTATGTACAAGTAGAAGTAGCTGATTTAAACATTTCTGAAATAATGGATATACCTGTGGACAATCCTCAGCATGTTTGTATGACTAATAACTTGTCTGAAAGAACCACGAATCCGTTGAAACCATCAATTGAACATCCACCTCTATTAGAATTAAAATCATTGTCTGATCATCTTAAGTATGCATATCTAGGAGAGCATGATACTTTGCATGTTATCATTTCGTCCAAATTAAGTGAAAAGCATGAAATTGTGTTAATATTGCTGCTTAAGCAACATAAAAAAGCTATTGCATGGACGATTGCTGATATAAGAGGTATTAGTCCTTCCTATTGCATGCATAAGATATTATTGGAAGAGGAACATACACCTAGGGTAGATCACCAACGTAGGTTGAACCCCTCCATGAAGAAGGTAGTTAAAAAAGAAATTATCAAATGGTTAGATGCAAGTGTAATTTTTCCTATAGCCAATAGTCAATGGGTGAGTCCGATCCAATGTGTGCCTAAGAAAGGTGGAATGACTGTAATAGTTAATGAGAATAACGAACTAATTCCAACTAGAACTGTTACAGGATGGAGAGTCTGTATGGACTATAGAAAATTAAACAAAGAAACAAAAAAAGATCATTTTCCTTTACCGTTTATAGATCAAATGGTAGATAGAATAGCTGGCCGAGCCTATTACTGCTTTTTAGATGGTTATTCTGGATATAACCAAATTACCATAGACCCTGTGGACCAGGAGAAAACAACCTTTACATGTCCCTTTGGAACATTTGCTTTTCGCAGAATGCCATTTGGCTTATGCAATGCACCAGCAACATTCCAAAGGTGCATGTTGGCCATTTTCTCTGACTTGGATGAGTCCATGATAGAAATATTCATGGATGACTTCTCAGTCTTTGGTGATTCTTTTAATAATTGCTTAGAAAACTTAGGACAAGTCCTAACTAGGTGTGAGGAGACCAACATAGTCCTAAATTGGGAGAAATGCCACTTTATGGTGGAAGAAGGGATAGTCCTAGGACATAGAGTATCTAGAGCAGGAGTAGAGGTCGATAGGGCCAAAATAGAAATAATAGAGAAGCTAGTGGAACCTCAAAATGTAAAAGCTATTAGAAGTTTCCTAGGTCATGCAGGTTTCTATAGGAGATTCATTAAAAAATTTTCAAAAATCTCTAAACCTTTGTGTGAATTTCTAGAGCTTAATAAACCATTTGTCTTCTCAAAAGAATGTTTCCTAGCATGGACAACACTTAAGGAAGCCTTAGTCAAAGCACCAATTATAGTAGGTCCAAACTGGGATTTACCATTTGAAATGATGTGTGATGCTAGTGACTATGCAGTAGGGGTTATGCTAGGACAAAAAATAGATAAACTAACACATCCTGTATACTATGCAAGTAAGACTTTGAATGAAGCAGAATGTAATTACACAACCACGGAGAAGGAAATGCTAGTTGTATTGTTTGCCTGTGAAAAGTTCAGGAATTACATTGTAGGCACTAGAACAATTGTGTACACTGATCACTCTGCACTAAAGTATCTAATGAGGAAGGCTGATGCTAAGCCTAGGTTGATTAGATGGGTATTATTGTTGCAAGAGTTCGACTTAGACATTAGAGATAAAAAAGGATGCGAGAATGTAGTTGCTGACCATTTATCTAGATTGCGAAGTAATTGCGAAATAATTGCTGAGCCAACAATTTCTGATGCCTTTGTTGATGAGCATGTCTTTGTATTGACACATCGTGATAACGATGAGGAACCCTGGTTTGCGGACATTGCTAATTTCCTTGCCTCGCAGGTACTACCAACTTTCAAAGGGGGGCAAGAAAAGAAGAGGTTCCTAAACGAAGCTAGGAAGTTCATCTGGGACGATCCTACACTTTACAAGACTTGTGCAGACGGATTGCTGAGGAAGTGTGTATCAGCTGCTGAGGAAAAGTCAGTGTTGCAGCACTGCCACACATCTCCTTACGGTGGCCATTTTGGTGGCCAAAGGACGGCTGCAAAGGTATTCCAAAGTGGCTACTACTGGCCCACGATCTTCAAAGATGCCCATGACCATGCACACAGCTGCAATGAGTGTCAAAGAACAAGTAACCTTAGTCGGAAGGATGAGATGCCTCTCACCTACATCCTAGAGTTGGAACTCTTCGATGTGTGGGGCATTGACTTCATGGGACCATTCCCTCCATCTTCAGGTAATCTCTATATATTAGTAGCTGTAGATTACGTTTCTAAATGGGTAGAAGCCATTGCATGTCCATCAAATGATGCCAAAACAGTCATTAAGTTTCTAAATAGGCATATTTTTACAAGATTTGGTACACCACGTGCTATAATTAGTGATGAGGGAACCCACTTTATAAATAAAGCTATGGAAAAGGTACTAGCTAAATACAATGTTAGACATAGAGTAGCAACCCCTTATCACCCACACTCAAATGGACAAGCTGAAATATCCAATAGGGAGATCAAGAACATCCTTGAAAAAGTGGTTAAACCTAATAGAAATGACTGGTCTTTTAAGTTAGACGATGCACTTTGGGCATATAGGACTGCATATAAAACACCCTTAGGTATGTCTCCTTATAGGCTAGTATATGGAAAAGCATGTCACTTACCATTCGAATTAGAAATCAAAGCCTTTTGGGCCTTAAAAGAGCTGAATTATTGCGTGACCGATGCTGGAACATTGCGGTCTCTGCAATTACATGAGTTAGATGAGCTAAGACATATGTCCTATGAAAATGCTAAAATGTATAAAGAAAAAACTAAGATTTGGCATGATAGTAGACTTAGGTTCAAGGACTTTAAAAAGGGGCAGCATGTCTTATTATTCAACTCACGGTTAAGGTTATTTCCAGGCAAACTTAAGTCTAGATGGTCAGGTCCTTTTGTGATAACTAACGTTTTTGTTCATGGTGCTATTGAGATTCGGAACCTACATCAAGGGCAACCGTTCATGGTGAATGGTGCAAGGTTGAAGCATTACTACGAGGAAGGAGATGTGCAGACACTCTCGGCCTTCCTCCTATCTGAAGCTTGAGAAACGAATCGAGAGGGGATGAGTGACCACTGTGCTCATCCGTCAGAAGGCTATGCCTTAGAGTTTTTTTTTCAGTATTTTTGAATTGTGTTTGTGTGTTTATTTTTTATTTTAATTGCGGATTTTTGTTTTAATTAGGCGAATATTAATCTTTAAGAGGCAATGAAGGAGATGAATCGAGGGGTAAAGATCTACGAAGAAGATCGGGCTAAATCAAAGATTTGGTTGCTAAATCTTGCAACTCAAAATCAAGAAAAATCCTAACGGCTAGGCGAATTTATTACGGAGAATTTGCTGAGTCCGCAACAGAAAAGAGCCGTTGGAGGGTACTCAAGTACAAATAGCCGTCGTTGGATGATCCCTGCCCTTTACGTTTTATCAAACCGTTGGACCTCCAAACGTTCAATCTTGTCCTTCATCTGCATCTCCTACCTTCAGATCCTCAAAGAACGACAATGGTGTCCACGCGAGCAGATCGATCCACGCCCAAGAAAACGTCGCCTGACGCAGAAGAAGCTGCGAGGGAGGCGCTGCTTTCCTTAGCAGACGCCGATACTGCGCAGCCCTCACGGCCTCCGAAGCTACCAGTACGAAGGAAGAAATGGAAGGTAGCGACTGAGGTACCTGCTGGTCCTTCTGATCCAGTCGGTACTCCGAAGAAAAGGAAGTGGAAGATTGCGGTGGAGGACTCACCGATCAAAGAAAAGAATCCCAGCGAGGAGAGTCGAGGGAGTGGCCGGCCATCATATGAGACGGCCAGGCAGAGCCCTGAACCTTCTCCACAGACGCCGACGCCTGACGCCCCACCTGAAGAGCACCAAGACTCGGTGCCAAGCGACGAGCCGGCGGAGGAAGAAGAAGTGTTTTCCCCTTAAGGGTTGTCAGTCTTGACAGCCCTGTGGAGGGGGGAAGTAAGGACTCCATGGACGAAACACTGGGGGATTGTCTCCAGCAGATAACCACCAAGGCAAGGCTCAAGAAGAGAGCCCCCGTGATCGTGAAAGGCAAGCGGCCGAAGGCCTCAAAACGAGCCAAGAAGAAGGTTGGAGCTGAACCTTCTTTAAAGAAAATGAAGGTTGAGGCCGCTGAATCGGCCAAAGCAAAAGAGAAGGGGAAAAAGAAGATGTACCCAGAAGAGGAACCTCGAGCTGCGAGGTATGTTTCACAAGAAGCTGAGGCCAAGGGCCTCGAATTGATGAAGAAGGAACTCCTCCACGAGCGAGGATTCCTTGAAGCGTTGGCGGACCTGCCGCAATTCTTGCGCGCAGGAATTATCACCCATGGCTGGGAGGAGCTGTGCAGACCCCCAATTCCAGCCTACCCTGACATGGTGTATGACTTCTACGCCAACCTCACACACCCTGAAGCGTGTCTGCCCACAGTGAGGGGGGTAGAGGTCGACTTCTCTGCCAATGCCATCAATGAGGCCTATGCTCTCAAGGGGTATCCGCATTCTGAATAGGCCAAGATTGTTGACTTGCCATCTGAGGCAGTCCTAGAAGAGGCCTTGCACACGATAGGCAAACCAGAGGCATCTTGGGCGGTCTCAAGGAACGGAAAGCACAGCCTGATGAGTGCAACCCTGCGAGACAAGGCGGCCGTCTGGTTCTCTCTTGTGCGCAGACGTATCTCCCCTGTGACCCACGAAACGACTATCAACCAGGGGCGATCATTGCTGCTGTATGCCATCATGCGGGGACTCACCATTGACGTTGGTGAAGTCATTGCCGCCTCCATCACTGACTGTTCAAAGAAAGGTAAGGGTCAGCTCTTTTTCCCAAATACCATAACTAAACTATGCTTACGTGCAGGTGTGCCAATGGAGAAGAATGAGAGGCAGTTGGCTTACACTGGCCATCTGGAGCTGCCCACAATATTGAGGATGCGAAGGCGGGGCAATATGGAATTCGAGATGGACGGCTTGGCTGCTGCACAGTCACTGTCCATGGCATGCTTGATGGACCTGCAACATAAGATGGCTCAGTGGGCTGAGTATGCACAAGCAAGGGATAAGGATATGGCTGATCAACTAGGGTGCATATTCCCCACCTTCCCTGCTGATCTGCTGAAGCCATGGACGCCTCCAAAGGAGAGAAGAGACGAGGACAAGGATGATTGAATGCCAGCTTGACGACATTCGAGGGAGTTTTCTGATCCCTCTTAAGGAAAAAAAAACAAAACCTGCTTTTCTGTTACCCGTATCTTTAAATCAATGATCTGTTTAGTTGTTAATTTGTTTGTTTAGAATAGTTTGATTTGGTTTGATGGTATCTGAGTAGTTAGCTTAGTTAGTTTTTGCTGTTTTGGATAGTTGTTGATGTCTGAATATAGCATGCTAGGAGCCTTAATCACAGCTAAATTTGCTCTGTAGGTTTATTGCGAATTCTTTGCGGAGTCCGCAATTTTTTGTTAGTTTTCGCATGCTGTTGGATGACTTTTTGATGGGCTGTTTCTGTTTAAATTTCGATATCTTGCTGCTTTACTGACTTCAATATGTGATCTATCTGTTGAGCATGCTGGATGAGTGTCATAGTACACATTTGGTAGTTTAATTTAGCTTCCTTTATTGCTCAGCATGCACCTCTATAAGCCCTTACTTTGTTGTTTTTACAAAAATTCTGCCTCTGAGTTATCTGCTTTAAGAAGGTCATTCTATGCTTAGGAGTTTTAAGTTCTGCTTGTTTTGCCTTAGACTAGATGCTTCTAGGACAAGTTTGGGGGTGTGCCACCTCAGACTTTCATTGGGGACAATGAGAAGTTTAAGTTTGGGGGAGGCAGCCTCTAGGCCTAGGAACATTCCTCTCTCCCTCTTTAAACATAAGCATTCTTCTTCTTTGAAAAAAAAACATGAAAAGAAAAAAAAATGAAAAACAAAAGAACAAAGAGTAGTGTCTCTCTTGAGGATGCTGAGTAATCAGGGCCATTTGTGTAACCCACAAGTGGCACTGCATCAAAAGGCAAACCACAAGGAGAGACTCTACCAGAAAAAGAAAAGAAAAAGGAAAAACCAAGGAAGAAGAATGTATGCCTACAAGTTATAGCTTAAGTGCTTAGGTGTCCTGTATGAATGAACTCTGATCCTTATTTTGCTAAGCACAGGGCTATAGCTTGAAGGTGTGTTAAGGGAGATGAGTGTATATCCAATGTAGTGATGCCAGAGTTTAGGTTGTTCTATGAAATGTACTACTGTCACTCGTGTGTACTAAGACTGGCATGACTCTAAGGAATCTTAGGTAGCTTAAAGAAAAACATTAGAAGCATGTACTGAGTCTGAGATAAAACAAGGTCGAATTTGAAAACTTAGGGATAGTTGCACAATGAACCTAATGGCCAAAGCAGATAGATTAGTTGTAGGAGAGTTATAAAGGCAGTAGGTTTACAAGGCAAGAGAAATCAGAATAAGCAGAATGAGAAGTTAGTTTGAACTTAGAAGAGTGTCACAGGACAGCTATACGATGCATAGTAAGCTTAGGGAAGTCAGCAAGTAGTCAGATAGAGTGATAGCAGCCTAAATAAGCCCTTATATTGCTCGAGGACGAGCAATAACTTAAGTTTGGGGGTGTGTTACGTCTCCAAAAGTACTTAATTTAGGGACTTATTTGCCATGTAATTGTGTGAACTCTTAAGCGTTTTTTTATAGAATTTAGTTTAATACGTGCTTAAATATGAGAAATCAAGGAATGAAGCTAAATTAGGAGTTATTTGTAAAAGGAACAAGAAAGAATAAAAAACGGAGTTAAAAGAGTTGAAATTTTGCATTGCAGGAAAATTGCTGAAACATTGCTGTCTCCGCAATGTTTAAGCTGCAAATGATAAGTTGTTCCAACCGTCCGCCGTTCTGTTGCGATCTTTCAGCCGCCCAATTTCTCCCCTGCTGCCACGTGGTGGGACGTCGTTCAGAATGGATGGTTCTCCTTGACTGAAGAGTACCTGCAAAGAGCTATAAAAGGAGGTCAAGGGGGTAGGAGAACAACAAGCTTGGAAGCGTAGAACTCTCCATCTCAACGCAATTTCTCTCTATTTTCTCTTCCGTTTGTTGGCGTGAAGGAATCAACTGTTGGCACCGATAATCTGAGTGGAAGAAGAGAAGATCCTTCTTCTCTTCTGATTGGATTCATCCCCAAACAAAGCTAACCTTCCCCTTCATCCGAGGCGCTTGCGACGAGGAGTTTCACGCACACATTTATACGCTTTCTACTGCTTTCTGTCTTCTATTTTCTCTATTGTCTTCTGCTATTTGTTTATGTTTGCTACTTCAATTCAATTCGTCTTCAGTTGTTTAGTCTTTACTGTTTTATAGTTGTTGCACATTAAGCTTTGAATCTTACGTAATAGAGTAATCATTTACCCACGTTGCAAGCTTCTTATCGCTTTCTATCTCCCTTTTTACTTTCAGTTTGCTTTGAATCATGTTTAATCCATCTAGTCTCCCCAACTCCACACCATCCATGAGTAACTAAACCACATAAGGGTCTGCTAATGATGAATCTATAGGTAGAAATACGTGAATTCAGCATGTAGGATAGCTTCGTATGCTTTGAATGTATGTGTACTTCATCCCACGGGCAATTTCGATTGACCATCCATTTTGTCCAAAGAACTCCTAACCTCTGGAAGGAGTAAGAGTTCAGAGTCGTCCATTCATGCTAGCCTTTCATGGTAACCAGAAAACGACCAACGACCTAGGAATAGGCGTTTTCCTAGCACAATTCATTAACTTGCTTATATAAATAGATGCTTAAGTCTTACTTGGACATGAGTGAACTAAAGGATCTAATGCATGTAATCGAGAGAGGCATGAGAATGAGTTAAATTGATGCATGATAAGTTGAGCTACTGCTGAATAATCGTATGAAAAAGCCTATAGAGGAGTCGTTAGTTGACCTTGTTTCCCCATCTCACCCTTAAAACGTTGCTAAATTAATTGCTATACAATTGTTGTCTCCGCAATTCTTTTAAATCAGTTTTTGCCTTAGCCATTTTTCCAGTCTTTTAATTTTCGCGATTTTATTGCTGGAACATTGTTGAGTCCGCAATTCTTTCTTTCCTACATTTAAGTCCATCTCTTTACTTGCTTTCGTTTATGCTTGCATATTGATAGCTCCATTTTGGAGCTATAATTGTGTCCCTATTTCACGTTTATTAGTTGCTTAATCTTGCTTTTATGTGTTAATTACAGGTGTTCTTGGTAATTCGCTCTCGAGAGCGTTTCGGCGCTTTTCGGAGCTTAATATCGCAATTTAAAGGCCTAAGAACACTTCCGGGGAAGATCCATGCAAAGGCATGAAGGTTGAGCGCTTTGGGGAAATTGAAGGCAGAAATCCATGCAAAACCCGAGAGTTAGCGTCGAGCGACAGCGTCGCGACGCTAGCTCGACGCTGCCCCAGCGTCGAGACGCTGTCAGAGCGTCTCGACGCCCCGAAGTCTGAAGCGCTGATTTGAAGAAAAACCCGAGAGCAAGCGTCGAGTGATAGCGTCTCGACGTCGCACAAGCGTCTCGACGCTCCGAAGTCAGAGGCGTTAAGTTGAAAATCCACCCGAGAGCAAGCGTCGAGTGATAGCGTCTCGACGCTCGCTCGACGCCGCACAGAGTCTCGACTCTGCGCGAGCGTCTCGACGCCACCCCGACTGCGCGCGCGGATTATTTAGGGCACAGCGTCGAGACGCTGCCCTAGCGTCTCGACGCTACGGCGGATTACTTAAAGTTTTTATCCGTTTTTAGCCGCCATCTTCGTCTTCTACCTCGAGCTTCGCGCCTGATTTGACGTTCCAGCAACCTTTTTCACCATGGGAGGGGCTAGGAAGCTTGGATTGAAGCCGT
Source organism: Herpetospermum pedunculosum (assembly GCA_028017165.1). Taxonomy (NCBI): domain Eukaryota; kingdom Viridiplantae; phylum Streptophyta; class Magnoliopsida; order Cucurbitales; family Cucurbitaceae; genus Herpetospermum; species Herpetospermum pedunculosum. The sequence continues at coordinate 54,347,382 of CM051529.1, forward strand.
CCCACACCACACAAGTCATGAGTGAGTAGTTTTACCGTTTTTGGCTCGGGATTGTAAAGGAGAAATGTAGTTTGAACTCTTGGTGAGGTTGTAGAATTTAAATTCTGAATTGGTTGAATAATTTATTGAATTGAGTTCTATTTCTTAGCTTAATCTATGAGCATGTTTGAATGATTTAGGACTAGGCACCCTTGATTTTGAGCATGTTTCATTAGTTAAAGGATTTGATGCCGTGCCTCTCAGATCCGCCAAGTAACAAGGATTAACGACACCTTTGAGCGTATTGGCGTCCTTGCGCTCTTGGTGATCGTTCCTCCCGAAGTAGAATTCCAAATCGACATACTAATTTCGCGTCCAAATTAGATAGTTGTCACAGTTGGCTCGTTGCTATCGATCGGTCTTGGGAGAGCGTTGGCCGCCAATGTCCGATCGATATGCTTGATTAGCATGATTAATTATGTCTAATTAATTCCATGGAGCATGTCCGAGTTAATTTATTAATTTTAGACAAGCTGTGCATTCGTTAAATTATTTAGCCATAATACTCGTCAACCTATGATCCAAGAGGCATGCTAAATTTACTCCCGATCGTCCCGAGTCGAAAACTCCGGTAGCTAAATTTTCCATTGCATTGTTCCTTCTTAGTAATTTAGAAACCAACAAATTCCCCCTTATTTCATTTACTTTAATAGTTTGCAAATTTAATTGAGATTAAGTCTAATTAACTTAATTCCCTGTGGATCGACCCCGTTGCCGCTACTCTACTAATAGTTTAGTGAATTCGGGCAAATATAAATTCATTTTGGCGGGTCTCGACAACCCGATGATTGGCGATAGTTCAATAATATCGTTACCAAAATTGGCGCCGTTGCCGGGGAGTTAAGTGTAATTCGGCCTAATTTAGATTTGATTTGTAGACTTTTAATTTTTACTTTAAAAATTTTGTTTATTCTTTTATTATTTGCAATTTTTGATCTGTTTGATTAAGTGTGCTAGAAGTGCTTAATTTTTATTGAGAAAAATGGAGATCGCCGATGAGGCTGGAGTCCCAAGAACACTCAGACAGTGGACATCGGTTGCTATGGGCCATCAACCTTCTTGTATTTCCTACCCGGAAATCTCAGGTGAGTTTGTGCTTAAGTCAGGCTTAATTGATCATTTGCCTTCCTTTTATGGTGAAGCAGATGAAGATCCCTATAAGCACCTCAAGGAGTTTCAAATGATAAGTTCCGCGATGAAGCCAGGCGACATAACTGAAGATCAGCTCTACCTGAGAGCTTTTCCATTCACCTTGAAAGGTGAAGCTCGAGATTGGCTACATTACTTGCCATCGGGAACCATTTTCACTTGGGAGAAGTTACAGAGTCTATTCTTGGAAAGGTATTTCCCAGCTTCGAAAGCCAGAGCCGTGAAAAAAGATATCCACCATTTCAAGCAAGAAAAGGACGAGGCATTTCATGAATGCTGGGAGAGATTCATTAAACTCTGTGAGAAATGCCCGAACCATCTGATAGCAGAAGCCGCGCTTATCGAATTCTTCTATGATGGGTTGCTTCCGCATGATTGCCAGATGCTTGATGCATCAAGTGGAGGAGCCCTTTGGGAGAAAACTCCTGCCGAAGCCAGACAGTTGATTTCCAACATGGCTGAGAACCGTCGCCAGTACGGAGGAAGAAACGAGCACGCTAAAATGTCGACCGACATAGAAGAGCTCAAAGAACAAGTGTCTCAGGTATTTGGTTTAATTCATACGATGCAAGAAAAATCATCTCAGGCTGTTTCTTCTATTTCAGGTCAAGCCATTGAAGGCATGTTCAAATCACTTATGGAAGCTAGCAATGAGACCAGGTCGCAGATGAAATCTCTAAGAAATGAGTTCACAAAGGTGAAGGAAAGAATGAGTAAGATTGAGTCCAAAGCGGAAGGTGTTAGTGCGATAAACCTCAGAAGTGGTAAAGAGATACCATCACGTACCACTCCCGAGGACTCTAACAAGGATTCAGAGATATCTCCAGATAAGTGTTCTCAAACACCCTCTGAAACAGTTGTACCTTCTCCTTATATTTCTATGAAGTCTTACACTCCCGTTGCTCCTTTTCCCAATAGGTTGGTGAGGCCACCTAAGGGAGTCGAGGACGCGGACGTTCTTGAGACGTTGAGAAAGGTTGGGATCAATATGCCGCTGCTTGATGCAATTCAGCAAATCCCAAGGTACGCTAAATTTTTAAAGGAGATGTGCACCATGAAGAGGAAGACCAAAGGTGCTGAGAGAGTCGTGGTGAGCAAGAATGTTTCTGCCCTGATAAACCAAGGTATTCCAAGCAAATGCCAGGACCCAGGTATGTTCCTCTTGCCATGTACTATAGGGGATAGAGAAATCGAGCACGCTATGCTAGACTTAGGAGCCTCAATTAATGTTATGCCATACTCAGTCTACAAAAGCCTCGGTTTAGAAGGTATCCAGGAAACTAGTTTAATTATCCAGTTAGCTAATAGGTTTTCTATTCATGCTCTAGGGGTGATTGAGGATGTGTTGGTTAAGGTTAAGGATTTGATCTTCCCTGCTGATTTTTATGTGATAAACATGGAAGAAAACACGTCCACTACTTCAGTTTTACTTGGTAGACCATTCATGAAAACCGCTAAGACAAAAATTAATGTGCATGATGGTACCTTATCTGTTCAGTATGAAGGGGATGTATTCGAATTTAATGTATTTGATGCCATGAAACAACATGCTGATGTGCATTCTGTCTGTAAAATTGATCTGTTAGATACTTTAGAACAAGAAGAATGCATGACTGTTGTTGAGGGGGATGACCCACTCATTTTTACTAATATTGTTGAAGGAAGTGAAAGTAGTGTTCCCATATTGTCTGACTCATCTGAACAAACTACTTTTGCTTTAGAGACATGTGAAAAGCCAACTAAATTATTACCATCTCTTTTGTAGGCTCCCAAGTTGGAATTAAAGGAGTTGTCGGGTCATCTCAAGTACGTATACTTGGGTGAGGTGGAGACACTCCCGGTAATTATCTCCAAGGAGCTTACATCGGATCAAGAAGGCGAGTTGGTTGAGGTATTGAAAAAGAACAAAAGAGCCATAGGATGGACATTGGCAGACTTGCATGGGTTGAGTCCAGTGCTGTGCATGCACAAGATTCGGCTGGATGAGGGAGCAAAGCCATCCCGAGAGCCTCAGCGGAGACTGAACCCTGCAATGAAAGAGGTAGTGTTGTCTGAGATACACAAACTCCTAGATGCAGGTATTATCTTTCCCATTTCTGATAGCCAGTGGGTTAGCCCTATTCATGTTGTACCTAAAAAGACGGGCATAACTGTTGATAGAAATGAGCGGGGTGAGTTAGTACCTAAGAGAGTGCAAAATGGGTGGAGGATGTGTATAGATTTTAGAAAACTGAATGATGTGACTAAGAAGGACCATTTTTCGATTCCCTTCATAGATCAAATGGTGGAGCGTTTAGCTGGGAAGCCATTCTTCTGTTTTCTAGATGGTTTTTCTGGGTTTTATCAAATTCCCATAGCCCAGGAAGACCAAGAAAAGACTACTTTTACCTGTCCATTCGGAACTTACGCATATAGGAGAATGCCCTTTGGGCTTTGTAATGCTCCAGGGACTTTTCAGCGATGCATGATGAGCATATTTACTGAATTTGTAGAAAAATGCATCGAAGTCTTTATGGATGATTTCACTGTATATGGAAGTTCATTTGAGGATTGTCTGTTTAACTTGTCTAGAGTCATGGAAAGATGCATCGAAACTAATCTTGTTTTAAATTTTGAAAAGTGTCATTTCATGGCCAGTCAGGGCATTGTATTAGGTCACGTTGTGTCGGCTAAGGGGATAGAGGTTGATAAAGCAAAAATTGATGTCATATCTGATTTACCTTACCCCACGAACCTTCGGGAAGTGCGTTCTTTTCTTGGTCACGCAGGTTTTTACCGCAGGTTCATAAAGGACTTCTCGAAGATAGTGACTCCGATGACAAGCTTGCTAAAAAAGGATGTTCCATTCTGCTTTGACAAAGAGTGCAAGCTTGCCTTCGACGTTCTGAAAAAGTGCTTAACCAACGCACCTATCATTCATCCACCACAGTGGGGGACTCCTTTCGAGATCATGTGCGACGCAAGCAATTATGCTGTGGGCGCTGTGTTGGGCCAGAGGATAGACAAGAAGAGCGATGTGATTTATTATGCCTCCAGGACGCTCAACTCCGCGCAAATCGGTTACACAACAACTGAGAAGGAGCTGCTCTCCATTGTTTTCGCTCTTGATAAATTTCGGCCATATATTCTTGGATCTAAAGTGATTGTTTTTCTGATCATGCAGCCGTTCGATACTTGATGAACAAGAAGGACTCGAAGCCTAGACTGCTCAGATGGGTATTACTACTCCAGGAGTTCGACGTCTCAGTCCAGGACAGAAAAGGATCAGAAAATACCGTCGCTGACCACTTGAGCCGCATTGTGCGTAATGAGGATGATCTGCCTCTGAATGACGAGTTCCCTGATGAAGTCCTCTTCCAGGTAAGTGTGGAGACACCATGGTACGCCGACATTGTCAACTACTTGGTCACAGGTACGTTCCCATTCAACTTTTCATATAACCAAAGAGCTAAGCTGAAAAGCGAAGCCAAGACGTATGTTTGGGAAGAGCCCGTTTTATGGAAATTTTGCGCTGACCAGGTAATTAGGAAGTGTGTCCCTAAGTCTGAACATAGGTCCATACTTACATTTTGCCATGAATTTGCATGTGGGGGACTGTTACGTGCTCAATGTGTGAAATAAATAGCAATAAGAGAGAGAGAGCACTTAGAACATACAAGCATACATGATCTTGTAGCAAGTAGTAAGTATTTTTTCATTCGTTTTCCCACAGAGATTTATTATTAGCTACTCGTGAAGTGTATTGTTAAGCAAGAATGGGTGGATTTGAAGGGGTAGATTTGATTTTAAAATTCCTATTTACTGCTGAATATATAAAAGGTAGCAACATAAACAAGTGCAAGTCAATGGTAAACGCAGATGTAAAGAGAAGAAATTAATAAACGAAGAGAAAAGTAGTCAAGCAGAATTTTTAACTTAGCAGAATTGCGAGAACAACAATTCTACCGCAATGTTACTAACAGCGAAAGTGTGTAAAATGGAGAAACAAGGGCTACTAACGACTCCTCTATAGGCATTTTCACACGATTCTCAAGCATTGAATCAACTCACTATGCATCAAACTAACTCAATCTCATGTATCTTCCGATTTCATGCATTAGATTCTTTAGTTTACTCATGTCCAAGTAAGGTCTTAAGCATCTTGTTAAAGCAGAAAGTTATGGTTTGTACTAGGAAAACGCCTATTCCTAGGTCGTTTTCTGGCTACCTTGAGAGGCTAGCATGAGTGTATGACTCTGAACTCTTACTCCTTCCAGAGGTTAGGAGTTCTTTGGACAAAATGGATGGCCAATCGAAATTGCCCGTGGGATGAAGCTTACATACAATCAATGCATTCGAGAGCTATCCTACATGCTTGGTTCACGTTTTTAAGCCTATAGTATTGTCATTAGCATGCCCCTATGTGACTTAGTTACTCATGGATATAGAGATAACAGAAATATTAGATGAAGTAGACATGCTTAGAGGAAATTTAAAGACAAAACAGCAATGAAAAACAGTAAGCAGAGAAGGAAAGACAAAGTGTGAAATGATGAATTGTGCTTGGATTAATCGATTGTTTGAATGAACAAAGGGGAACTTAAAGTGAATAACATAAAGACAGAAAGCAACGAAATAGATTGTACTAACTAATGGAAAAGAAATAACAACAAAACAGTGCTGGAAATGAAGAGTAAAAGACAGAAAGCAGTAAGTGAGCTTGAACGCCTCGTCGCAAACGCCTCGGCTGAAGGGATGGAAAGGTAAGCCTTGCTTGGATGAATCCAATCGGGAGAGAAGATGAATCTTCTCTCCTTCCTATCAGATTGTCGACTCCAACAGCTGAACCTCTCAAACCAACAGACGGAGAAGAGATTGAATGGGAAAGACTGCGCTGCGAAGAGACTTCTACGCTTTCGGATGATGATCAAACCCTCTACTTTGACCCCCTTTTATAGTAATCTGCAGGTGCGTTTGGGTCAAGGAGAACCATCCATCCTCAACGTCATACTTCAAAATGGATGGAGGAGAAAGAACGAATCCCTGAAATAACGGAACATAACAGAAAAAGATCAGCTAACTTATGGATTTCACTTGAAACATTGCGGTTTTAGCAATGTTTCCGCAATGCTGCCGCAATGCACATTTTTCATTCTTTTAACTTCGTTTTTCTTTCCTTTTCTTTCCTTTTGCATACAAGTCCTAATTTAGCTTCCTTCTTCTAATTCTCATAAATAAGCATAGGTTTAAGCTAACTCCTATCAAAAACACCTAAGAGTGTACATCTTTCTATGGAAAACAAGTCCTAAAAAGGTCACTTTTGGAGACGTAACACACCCCCAAACTTAAGGTTTTGCTCGTCCTCGAGCAATCTAAGGACTTACTTAGGCTGCTGTTTTATCCTTTTAACCACTTGTTGACTCCCCTAACTTCCTATCTATAGCATTGCTGTCCTGTGACACACTTCTAAGTTTACAACTATCCTCTTATCTAGCTTCTTCTGACTTCGCATGCCTAATGATCCTACAGTTTTATTAACCCCTTACAGCTGATCTACTTGCTTCTGTCATATCGTGCCACTATCCCTAAGGTTTCAAATTCTACCTAGCTTTACCCCAGACTCAGTACATGCTTCTAGTTTTACTTTTGAGCTACCTAGGATTCCTTAGAGTCATGTCAGTCTTAGTATTAACAGTGACAGTAGTACATTTAGAGAACAACCTAAACCCTGACATCACTACATTGGACATACATTCATCTCCCTAAACAACCCTACAAGCTACAACTTTGTGCTCAGCTAATTGAGGATCAGAGTTCTTTTTAATCAGGACATCTAAGCCACAAAGTTGCAACTCCTAGGTATACACTCTTCTTCCCTCTTTCTTCTTTTTCTTTCTTTCTTACTTAGGTGGAGCCTCCCTTTTGGTTGCCTTTTGATGCAATGCCACTTGTGGGTTACACACTTGGCACTGATTACTCAACAACCTAAAAGAGACACCCCTCTTTATTCTATTTTTCATTTTTTTTTTCAGCTCATCATTTTTTTGTAAAGGAGAAGAAGAATGCTTATGCTTAAAAGGAAGAGAGGAATGTTCCTAGGCCTAGGGTGGCCTCCCCCAAACTTAAACTACTCATTGTCCCCAATGAGTGTCTGAGGTGGCACACCCCCAAACTTGTCCTAGAAGCATCTAGTCTAAGGTAAAACAAAGAGAATCTAAAAGCCCTAGGCATAGACAGAAAATTCTACAAGCAAACATCACAGCAGCAGAAATTCATAAAAACAGGCAGGTAAGGACTTAAAGCTATGCATGCTGAGCACTTTTAAGAGGTTAATTTAAACTATCAAAGGTGTCCTATGACACTCCTCCAGCATGCTTTTAGATAGGCTATATAAGGTAGTCAAGATAGCAGCAAAAGACAAAATTTAAACAGAACCAGCCTAACTAAACAGTCAGTCAAAAACATGCATTTACTAATAAAAATTGTGGATTCCGCAATTATTTCACAATGGATCCAGGGCAGATATATCAGTGACTAAGGCCCCTATGCATGCTCTTTCCAGTCAGTTAAGCTACACAAAAAGGAAACTAAACTAACCTATCTATTCAGCTACCATCAGACTATACTAAGCAAATTCAAACAACAAAAATAAAGAACTAAAACAGATCAAAATATTAACTCAAAACATCCAAATCCACATGGTTCAACAAAAAGCAGTTTGATTTTTTTTTTTTTCTTTTTTTTAAGGGAACAGCAATACTCCCTGGAGTGCCACTCAGCCTAGCACTCAGATGTCCTCATCATCATCATCTCTTCTTGGTCTTGGAGGCGCCCATGGTGTCAGTAGGTCCGTGGGGAACTCAGGGAAGATGCAGCCCAACTGGTCAGCAACCTCCTTGTCCCTTGCCTGAGCATATGTGGCCCATTGAGCCATCTTCTTTTGTAGGTTCATCAGGCAGGCCATTGACAGAGACTGAGCAGCAGCCAGGTGGTAACGATATTATTGAACTATCGCCAATCATCGGGTTGTCGAGACCCACCAAAATGAATTTATAAGTGCCCGAAATCACTAAACTATTTGTAGAATAGTAGCAACGGGGTCGATCCACAGGGAATTAAGGTATTTTGACTTAATCTTAATTAAATTTGCAAACTATTAATATAAGTGAAATAAGGGGTAATTGTTGGTTTTCAAGTGACTAAGATGGAACAAAGCAAATGGAAAAATTTAGCTAACAGAGTTTCCGACTCGGGACGATCGGGGATAAATTTAGCAAACCTCTTGGATCATGGGATGACGAGTATTATGGTTAAATAAATTAACGAATGCACAGCTCGTCTAAAATTAATAAATAACCCAGACATGCTCCATGGATTTAATTAGACATAAATAATCATGCTAATCAAGCATACCGTTCGGACATTGGCGGCCAACGCTCTCCCAAGACCGAACGGTAGCAACAAGCTAACTGTGACAACTATCTAATTTGGACGCGAAATTAGTATGTCGATTTGGAATTCTAATTCGGGAAGAACGAACACCAAGAGCGTAAGGACGCCAATACGCTCAAAGTGCCATAATTCCTTGTTACTTGGCGGAAACGAGAGGCACGGCATCAAATCCTTTAACAAATGAACATGCTCAAAATCAAGGGTGCCTAATCCTAAATCATTCAAACGTGCTCATAGATTAAGCTAAGAAATAGAATCCAATTCAATAAAATATCCAACCAATTAAGAATTTCAATCCTACAACCTCACCAAGAGTTCATACTACATTTATCCTTACAATCCCGAGCCAAAACGGTAAATCTACTCACTCATGACTTGTGTGGTGTGGGATGGCTTCAAATCGAGCTTCCTAGCCCCTCCCATGGTGGAAAACAGCTGCTGGACGTCAAATCAGGCGCGGAGCTCGAGGTAGAAGATGATAATGGCGGCTAAAATCGGACAGAAACTTAAGTAATCTGTCGTAGCGTCGAGACGCTAGGGCAGCGTCTCGACGCTGCGCCCCAAATAATCCGCGCGCGCGCAGTCGGGGTGGCGTCGAGACGCTGTCACTCGACGCTTGCTCTCGGGTTTTTCTTCAAATCATCGCTTCAGACTTCGGGGCGTCGAGACGCTATGGCAGCGTCTCGACGCTGGGCAGCGTCGAGCTAGCGTCGCGACGCTGTCGCTCGACGCTAGCTCTCGGGTTTTTCTTGGATTTCTGCCTTCAATTTCCCCAAAGCGCTCAACCCTCATTCCTTTGCCTGGATCTTCCCCGGAAGTGTTCTTAGGCCTTTAAAATGCGATATTAGGCTCTGAAAAACGCCGAAACGCTCTCGAGAGCGAATCACTGAGAACACCTGCAATAATCACATAAAAGCAAGATTAAGCCAATAATAAACGTGAATTAGGGGCATAATTATAGCTCCAAAATGGAGCTATCAAACACCCCCAACTTAATTCTTGCTAGTCCTCGAGCAAGGTGGAATTCTGATTAATCAAATAAAACGAGAATACATGCTAGGGACTCGATTCTCAGTATTGGAAAAGACAGGGCATTTGCATTTGAAAGAAACAGCTGCACGCATGCATGAGTTAAGAACAATTCGAAAAATTTAAAGATGCTTCCCTATTTATGCTTCAGACTTAGCTCCTCGATCTTAGATTTCAACAGGCTTAGAACAACTCTATCTATCCTAAAACTTCGCTTTCCCCCTACTTATGGCTTAACAAAACAATCTAAGGGCAGTTCACCGTCTATGCAAGTAATATATCGCAAGGCATCTTTTCTCTCTTTTTCTTTGATCTCCATGAGCGTCTAACATGTCAATTTTACTTTCGTTTCAGCTTGCCTGCAATTTCATTGCACAATGCATCTGACTACGGGCAAAATTCACATTTTTAAGGACTAGCGTTCACTTCTTTGTGCTTCCTTTTCATGCAGTGGCGACCGTGGGTTTCACGACCGCCCCTGGCTACTAAGGAAACTCAAGAAGGAGGAACACCTCAGGAGATTAATTTCTTTTTATGAGCTTGCATTCATTTTTATTTTTAGCCTAAAAATCATGTTGAACTTTTAAGCGCATGGATTACAAACAAGAGCGAATCTTAGCCCATCCTAAGGTTGCCTTTCGAGGTGACAACGAATTTAAAAACAAACAGAGCTACTGTTATGTCTCCAAAAGTGACTTATTTAGGACTTATTTAGCTTAGAAAGATGCACACTCTTAGGTGTTTTTGATAGGATTTAGCTTAAACCTATGCTTATTCGTGAGAATTAAAAGAAGGTAGCTAAATTAGGACTTATGTGCAAAAGGAAAGAAAAGGATTGAAAACCGAAGTAAAAGAATGAAAAAAACAACATTGCGACAGCATTGCGGAAACATTGCTGAAACCGCAATGTTTCAAGTGAAAACCGTAAGTTGACTGATCTTTTTCTGTTAATTCCCGTTATTTCAGGGATTCGTTCTTTCTCCTCCATCCATTCTGAAGTACGACGTTGAAGATTGATGGTTCTCCTTGGCCCAAATGCGCCTGCAGATTGCTATAAAAGGGGGTCAAAGTCGAGGGTTCAAGCATCATCCGAAAGCGTAGAAGTCTTCTCGCAGCTCCATCTTTTCTCCTGTTTCCCTTTGCCGTCTGTTGGTTTGCGAAGCTCAGCTGTTGGAATCGATAATCTGATAAGAAGGAGAGGAGATTTATCTTCTCTCTCGATTGGATTCATCCAAGCAAGGCTGATCTTTCTCATCCTTCAGCCGAGGCAGTTGCGACGAGGCGTTCAAGCTCACTTACCTGCTTTCTGTCTTTATTTCCATTTCCCAGTTTTGTATTGTTGTTGTTTCTTTTCTAGTAGCTAGACTAGTTCATTTCGTTGTGTTCTGTCTTCTGTTATTCACTTTAAGTTGCTCTTCTGTTCATTCAAACGATCAAGTAATTAAAGCATAGTTCTTCATTTCTCAATTTCCTATCTTTGCAACTCACTGTCTTACCTTGCTGTTTTCAGTTTATTTCTCTTCTAAGCATGACTGTTTTCTCTCTTCTTTCTGTTCTCCCTATATTCATGAGTAACTAAGTCACATAGGGGCATGCTAATGACAATACTATAGGCTAAAAAACGTGAACCAAGCATGTAGGATAGCTCTCGAAGCATTGATTGTATGTAAGCTTCATCCCACGGGCAATTTCGATTGGCCATCCATTTTGTCCAAAGAACTCCTAACCTCTGGAAGGAGTAAGAGTTCAGAGTCATACACTCATGCTAGCCTTTCAAGGTAGCCAGAAAACGACCTAGGAATAGGCGTTTTCCTAGTACAAACCATAACTTTCTGCTTTAACAAGATGCTTAAGACCTTACTTGGACATGAGTAAACTAAAGAATCTAATGCATGGAATCGGACGATACATGAGATTGAGTGAGTTTGATGCATAGAGAGTTGATCCAATGCTTGAGAATCGTGAGAAAATGCCTATAGAGAAGTCGTTAGTAGCCCTTGTTTCTCCATTTTACACACTTTCGCTGTTAGGAAAATTGCGGTAGAATTGCTGTTTCTGCAATTCTGCTAAGTTCACAATTCTGTTTAGCCGTTTTCTTCTTCATTTATTAATCTCGTCTCTTTTCATTTGAGTTTAGCTTTGACTTGCACTTGTTTATGTTGCTACCCTCTACGTATTCAGTAGGAATTAGACAATTTAAAACCAATTTGACCCCATCAAATCCACCCATTCTTTCTTAACTTTACACTTCACTAGTAGCTTATAATAAATCTCTGTGGGAAAACGAATGAAAAAATACTTACTACTTGCTATAGGATCATGTATGCTTGCATGTTCTGAGTGCTCTCTCTATCTTATTGCTTATTTATTTTAACACATTGAGCACGCAACAGCTACCCTAAACCCACAGATCCAAGATAGAGTGCTAACATGCGAAGCCTAAACAGGAAGATATTTTTTAAAATTTTTCAAAATGGCCTTAACATATGCAATTATGCTGAATTTCACAACAAACACACATACGAATGCTTTAACAGTACATCACAGAATTTCATAATCGGACAAGCATGCTTTCTCCATAGCTCAACAAGTTAATCAGGATTCCACAACAAAGCTCGACAATCCTTTATAAGGCAAAACCCACCACCCCCAACTTAAAAATTGACAATGTCCTCATTGGACCAAATATGCACAGTCAACACAAAAGGAAAGAAAACCTTCCCTGAATTGTGACTTAGAGGGTTGGAGAGTGCGCTTTAACCTTAGCCAATAAACCGCAAGGATGAGCCATTATTTCACCTGAAAATTCACAACGTCAGAGTAGAAATCTAAACTAATCCTAAAGGCGGTAAGTAAACAAAAAGCATGTACAGTTCAAGCTCGGGTGCCTCCGAGTAGCGCAAATTTTTAGAGTCGATTGCTCGACTTTACCAAAACTCAATTTATCCTTTCTCATAATCAGGCTCTTTCAGGTAGGCATGATCGTCGAAGTCCTCTGACATTCCCTCATGAAAGATCTTCAATCGCTGACCATTCACCGTGTATTCTTTCTCTGTATCCAGGCTCTGAATCTTGACTGCACCATAGTGATGGACATCAGTTATAATGAAAGGACCAAGCCACCTGGAACGAAGTTTACCTGGCATGAACTTCAGGCGGGAGTTGAACAAGAGGACCTTCTGACCAACTTCGAAGTGCTTTCTGACGACTCGCCTGTCGTGGAAAATTTTGGTCTTCTCCATGTAGGTCTTCGAGTTCTCATATGCATCCAGGCGAAGCTCCTCCAGTTCTTGCAATTTGAGGAGTCTTTCTTCGCCCGCCAAGTCAAAGTCCATGTTGCACTTCTTCACGGCCCAGTAGGCTTTGTGCTCGATCTCCACTGGGAGATGACAGGCTTTGCCATAAACCATCCGGTAGGGAGACATCCCTATGGGGGTTTTGTAAGCCGTACGGTAGGCCCACAAAGCGTCGTCCAGCCTGAGGCTCCAATCCTTCCTTCCTGGACTTACTGTTTTCTCGAGGATGCTCTTCACCTCTCGATTGGAGACTTCTGCTTGGCCATTGGTTTGAGGATGGTACGGGGTAGAGATTTTGTGATTTACCCCATACTTCCTCATCAAGGCCTGGATCGTCTTGTTGCAGAAGTGGCTCCCTTGGTCGCTTATGATGGCTCGTGGAACTCCATACCTGCTAAAAATATTGGATTTGACAAAACTTGAAACAACATTAGCAGTATCAACTTTGTGGCCTTAGCCTCCACCCACTTAGACACGTAGTCCACAGCCAATAAGATATAGACAAAACCAAATGAAGGGGGAAAGGGTCCCATAAAGTCCATACCCCAAACCTCAAAAATTTCACAAGTTAAAATGGGGTTTTGGAGCATTTCATTCCTACTAGTGATGGTCCCTTTTCTCTGACACTGATCACAAGATTTACAAAACTCATAACAGTCCTTAAACAGTGATGGCCAGAAAAACCCACAATCTAGAATTTTTCTCGCAGTCCTATTTTGCCCAAAGTGTCCCCCACATGCAAATTCATGGCAAAAGGTAAGGATGGACCTATGTTCAGACTTAGGGACGCACTTCCTAATTACCTGGTCAGCACAAAATTTCCATAAAATGGGTTCTTCCCAAACATACGTCTTGGCTTCGCTCTTCAGCTTAGCTCTTTGATTATATGAAAAGTCGAATGGGAACGTACCTGTGACCAAGTAGTTGACAATGTCGGCGTACCATGGTGTCTCCACACTCACCTGGAAAAGAACTTCATCAGGGAATTCGTCATTCAGAGGCAGATCGTCCTCATTACGCACAATACGGCTCAAGTGGTCAGCAACGGTATTTTCTGATCCTTTTCTGTCCTGAACAGAGACGTCGAACTCATGGAGTAATAATACCCATCTGAGCAATCTAGGCTTCGAGTCTTTCTTGTTCATCAAGTATCGAACTGCTGCATGATCAGAAAAAATAATTACTTTAGATCCAAGAATATATGGTCGAAATTTATCAAGAGCGAAAACTATGGAAAGCAGCTCCTTCTCTGTTGTTGTGTAACCGATCTGCGCAGAGTTGAGCGTCCTAGAGGCATAATAAATCACATGGCTCTTCTTGTCTATCCTCTGGCCCAACACAGCGCCTACGGCATAATTGCTTGCGTCGCACATGATCTCGAAAGGAGTCCCCCACTGCGGTGGATGAATGATGGGTGCGTTGGTCAAGCACTTTTTCAGAACGTCGAAGGCAAGCTTGCACTGCTTGTCAAAGCAGAATGGAACATCCTTTTTCAGCAAGCTTGTCATCGGAGTCACTATCTTCGAGAAGTCTTTAATGAACCTGCGGTTAAAACCTGCGTGACCAAGAAAAGAACGTACTTCCCGAAGATTCGTGGGGTAAGGTAAATCAGATATGACATCAATCTTTGCTTTATCAACCTCTATCCCCTTAGCAGACACAACGTGACCCAATACTATGCCCTGACTGGCCATGAAATGACACTTTTCAAAATTTAAAACAAGATTAGTTTCGATGCATCTTTCCATGACTCTAGACAAGTTAAACAGGCAATCCTTAAATGAACTTCCATATACAGTAAAATCATCCATAAAGACTTCGATGCATTTTTCTACAAATTCGGAAAATATGCTCATCATGCATCGCTGAAAAGTCCCTGGAGCATTACAAAGCCCAAAGGGCATTCTCCTATATGCGTAAGTTCCGAATGGACAAGTAAAAGTAGTCTTTTCTTGGTCTTCCTGGGCTATGGGAATTTGATAAAACCCAGAAAAACCATCAAGAAAACAGAAGAATGGTTTCCCAGCTAAACGCTCCACCATTTGATCTATGAAGGGAATAGGAAAGTGGTCCTTCTTAGTCACATCATTCAGTTTTCTAAAGTCAATACACATTCTCCAACCATTTTGCACTCTCTTAGGTACTAACTCTCCCTTATCATTCCTAATAACAGTTATGCCCGTCTTTTTAGGTACAACATGAATAGGGCTAACCCACTGGCTATCAGAAATGGGAAAGATAATACCTGCATCCAGGAGTTTGTGTATCTCAGACAACACTACCTCTTTCATTGCAGGGTTCAGTCTTCGCTGAGGCTCTCGGGATGGTTTTGCTCCCTCATCCAGCCGAATCTTGTGCATGCACAACACTGGACTCAACCCGTGCAAGTCTGCCAATGTCCATCCCATGGCTCTTTTGTTCTTTTTCAAAACCTCGATCAACTCGCCTTCTTGCTCTGATGTAAGCTCCTTGGAGATAATTACCGGGAGTGTCTCTACCTCTCCCAAGTATACATACTTGAGATGACCCGGCAACTCCTTTAATTCCAACTTGGGAGCCTGCAAAAGAGATGGTAATATTTTAGTTGGCTTTTCACATGTCTCTAAAGCAAAAGTAGGTTGTTCAGAAGAATCAGTCAATATGGGAACACTACTTTCAACTTCGCCAACAATTTCAGTAAAAACGAGTGGGTCATCCCCATCAACAACAGTCATGCATTCTTCTTGTTCTAAAGTATCTATCAGATCAATTTTACAGACAGAATGCACATCAGCACGTTGTTTCATGGCATCAAATACATTAAATTCGAATACATCCCCTTCATACTCAACAGATAAGGTACCATCATGCACGTTAATTTTTGTCTTAGCGGTTTTCATGAATGGTCTACCAAGTAAAACAGAAGTGGTGGATGTATTTTCTTCCATTTTTATCACATAAAAATCAGCAGGGAATATCAAATCCTTAACTTTAACCAACACATCCTCGATCAATCCTAAAGGACGAATAGAAGACCTATTAGCTAACTGGATAATTATACTGGTTTCCTGCATACCATCTAAACCGAGGCTCTTGTAGACTGAGTATGGCATAACATTAATTGAAGCTCCTAAGTCTAGCATAGCGTGCTCGATTTCTCTATCCCCTATAGTACATGGCAAGAGGAACATACCTGGGTCCTGACATTTGTTTGGAATACCTTGGGTTATCAGGGCAGAAACATTCTTGCTTACCACGACTCTCTCAGCACTTTTAGTCTTTCTCTTCATAGTGCACATCTCCTTAAGGAATTTAGCGTACCTTGGGATTTGCTGAATTGCATCAAGTAGCGGTATATTGATCCCAACTTTTCTCAATGTCTCAAGAACATCCGCATCGTCGGCCTCCTTAGATGGCCTTGCTAGCCTACTAGGAAAAGGAGCAACTGGAATGTAAGACTTCATAGAAATTATTGGAGGGGTTACAACAGTTTCAGAGGGTGCTTGAGAACACTTATCTGGAGATATCTCTGAATCTTTTGGAGGACTCTCGGGAGTGGTTTGAGATGGCACTTCTTTACCACGCCTTCCGCTTTGGACTCAATTTTACTCATTCTTTCCTTCACCTCCGTGAACTCATCTCTTAGAGATTTTATCTGCGACCTTGTCTCATTGCTAGCTTCCATGAGCGATTTGAACATGCCTTCAATGGCTTGACCTGAAATAGAAGAAACAGCTTGAGATGATTTTTCTTGCATCGCATGAATTAAACCAAATACCTGAGATACTTGTTCCTTGAGCTCTGCTACGTCGGTAGACATTTTAGCGTACTCGTTCCTTCCTCCGTACTGGCGACGGTTCTCAGCCATATTAGAAATCAACTGTCTGGCTTCCGCAGGTGTCTTCTCCCAAAGGGCTCCTCCACTCGATGCGTCAAGCATCTGGCAGTCATGCGGAAGCAACCCATCATAGAAGAATTCGATAAGCGCGGCTTCTGCTATCAAATGGTTCGGGCATTTCTCACAGAGTTTAATGAACCTCTCCCAGCATTCGTGAAATGCCTCGTCCTTTCCTTGCTCAAATTGGCGGATATCTTTTTTCACGGCTCTGGCTTTTGAAGCTGGGAAATACCTTTCCAAGAATAGACTCTGCAACTTCTCCCAAGTGAAAATGATCCCCGATGGCAAGTAATGCAGCCAATCTCGAGCTTCACCTCTCAAGGTGAATGGAAAAGCTCTCAGGTAGAGCTGATCTTCAGTAATGCCGCCTGGCTTCATCGCAGAACTTGTCATTTGAAAGGCCTTGAGATGTTTATAAGGATCCTCATCTGCTTCACCACAAAAAGAGGGTAAATGGTCAATTAAACCCGATTTAAGCACAAACTCACCTGAAATTTCCGGGTAGGAAATACAAGAGGGTTGATGGCCCATAGCAAATGATGTCCACTGTCTGAGCGTTTTTGGGGCTCCAATCTCATCATCAATCTCCATTCTCTCAATAAAAATTTGGCACTTCTAGCACACTTAAACAAACAGATCAAAATTGCAAATAATAAAAGAATAAACAAAATTTTAAAGTAAAAATCAAAAGTTTACAAATCAAATTTAAATTAGGCCGAATTACACTTAGTTCCCCGGCAGCGGCGCCAATTTTGGTAACGATATTATTGAACTATCGCCAATCATCGGGTTGTCGAGACCCGCCAAAATGAATTTATAAGTGCCCGAAATCACTAAACTATTTGTAGAATAGTAGCAACGGGGTCGATCCACAGGGAATTAAGGTATTTTGACTTAATCTTAATTAAATTTGCAAACTATTAATATAAGTGAAATAAGGGGTAATTGTTGGTTTTCAAGTGACTAAGATGGAACAAAGCAAATGGGAAAATTTAGCTAACGGAGTTTCCGACTCGGGACGATCGGGGATAAATTTAGCAAACCTCTTGGATCATGGGATGACGAGTATTATGGTTAAATAAATTAATGAATGCACAGCTCGTCTAAAATTAATAAATAACCCAGACATGCTCCATGGATTTAATTAGACATAAATAATCATGCTAATCAAGCATACCGTTCGGACATTGGCGGCAAACGCTCTCCCAAGACCGAACGGTAGCAACAAGCTAACTGTGACAACTATCTAATTTGGACGCGAAATTAGTATGTCGATTTGGAATTCTAATTCGGGAAGAACGAACACCAAGAGCGTAAGGACGCCAATACGCTCAAAGTGCCATAATTCCTTGTTACTTGGCGGAAACGAGAGGCACGACATCAAATCCTTTAACAAATGAACATGCTCAAAATCAAGGGTGCTGTTATGTCTCCAAAAGTGACTTATTTAGGACTTATTTAGCTTAGAAAGATGCACACTCTTAGGTGTTTTTGAGAGGATTTAGCTTAAACCTATGCTTATATATGAGAATTAAGAGAAGGTAGCTAAATTAGGACTTGTGTGCAAAAGGAAAGATAAGGAATGAAAACCGAAGGAAAAGTATGAAAAATGCACATTGCGATAGCATTGCGGAAACATTGCTGAAACCGCAATGTTTCAAGTGAAAACCGTAAGTTGACTGATCTTTTTCTGTTAATTTCCGTTATTTCAGGGATTCGTTCTTTCTCCTCCATCCATTTTGAAGTACGACGTTGAAGATTGATGGTTCTCCTTGGCCCAAACGCACCTGCAAATTACTATAAAAGGGGGTCCAAGTCGAGGGTTCAATCATCATCCGAAAGCGTAGAAGTCTTCTCGCAGCTCCATCTTTTCTCCTGTTTTTCTTTGCCGTCTGTTGGTTTGCGAAGCTCAGCTGTTGGAATCGATAATCTGATAGGAAGGAGAGAAGATTCATCTTCTCTCTCGATTGGATTCATCCAAGCAAGGCTGATCTTTCTCATCCTTCAGCCGAGGCGGTCGCGACGAGGCGTTCAAGCTCAATTTCCTGTTTTCTGTCTATCATTTCTAATTTCCAGTTCTGTTCTGTTGTCGTTTCTCTTCTAGTAGCTAGTTCATTGCATTTCGTTGCTTTCTACCTTTATGTTATTTACTTTAAACGTCCCTTTGTTCATTCAAACATTCAAGTAATCAAAGCACAATTCTTCATTTCACAGTTTCTTCTCTTTACTGCTACTGTTTTCTCCTTGCTGTTTGTCTTAAAATTACTTCTAAGCATGTCTACTTCTTCTCTTACTTCTGTTCTGTCTATATCCTTGAGTAGCTAAGTCACATAGGGGCATGCTAATGACAAGTCCATAGGCTAAAAAACGTGAACCAAGCATGTAGGATAACTCTCGAAGCATTGATTGTATGTAAGCTTCATCCCACGGGCAATTTCGATTGGCCATCCATTTTGTCCAAAGAACTCCTAACCTCTGGAAGGAGTAAGAGTTCAGAGTCATACACTCATGCTAGCCTTTCAAGGTAGCCAGAAAACGACCTAGGAATAGGCGTTTTCCTAGTACAAACCGTAACTTTCTGCTTTAACAAGATGCTTAAGACCTTACTTGGATATGAGTAAACTAAAGAATCTAATGCATGAAATCGGAAGATACATGAGATTGAGTGAGTTTGATGCATAGTGAGTTGATTCAATGCTTGAGAATCGTATGAAAAAGCCTATAGAGGAGTCGTTAGTAGCCCTTGTTTCTCCATTTTACACACTTTCGCTGTTCTTAAAATTGCGGTAGAATTGCTGTTTCCGCAATTCTGCTACGTTTACAATTCTGTTTAGCTGTTTTCTTCTTCATTTATTAATCTCGTCTCTCGTCATTTGAGTTTAACTTTGACTTGCACTTGTTTATGTTGCTACCCTCTACGTATTCAGTAGGAAATAGACAATTTAAAACCAATTCTACCCCATCGAATCCACCATTTCTTCCTTAACTTTACACTTCACGAGTAGCTTATAATACATCTCTGTGGGAAAACGAATGAAAAAATACTTACTACTTGCTATAAGATCATGTATGCTTGCATGTTCTAAGTGCTCTCTCTATCTTATTGCTTATTTATTTTAACACATTGAGCACGCAACAAGTTTTTGGCGCCGCTGCCGGGGATTTATTTAAGTGAAAACGAAGTTTGTTAAGTTTGAAACACCAAGTTTATTGCCTATTGAAGCTGATCTGTTTCATTTCTTTTGCAGGTACTATTGGGTTAGTTTATGAGTGAGCCTTCAAGTAGTGATCTAGAGTTCAATCCTGAGCCTGAGAGATTACTTAGGGCCAGAAATAGAGCCAAGAAACGTCTCTTTAACCAACCCTCTTTACCTCAAGTAATTGCGGGAACCGCAATTCCTCCGCAATTGTCTCAAGAAGAAATGGATGGAATAGTTCCAAATCCGGTGCCTGTCACTCGCAATCCCATCGAAATAGCGAATGATAAGGATAGCGCCATACTCTCTTACCTAGTACCTATGCCTGGGGAGCTGAACCCCAGCATAATCCGTCCTGAAATCACTGTCAACTCATTCGAGTTAAAGCCAGTGATGTTCCAAATGTTGTCCACTGTGGGACAATTCTTTGGAGTGGAAAATGAGGACCCCCACAACCATCTTAGAAACTTCCTAGGAGTCAGTGATACATTCATCATCCCTGGAGTTTCCCAAGAAGCCTTGAGGCTCTATCTGTTCCCTTACTCTTTGAGGGACAAAGCCAAAACGTGGTTAAACTCATTACCCTCAGGATCAGTCCGTAATTGGACAGACTTAGCAGAGAAATTCCTAGTCAAATACTTTCCACCTGATAGGAATTCTACCTTTCGTGATGATATAATCAAGTTCAAACAAGCTGACACTGAGTCTCTTCACGAAGCTTGGACAAGGTTTAAAGATCTTCTTCTTAAATGTCCACACCATGGCATCCCATGGTGTATCCAAATAGAGGTCTTTTTCAAAGGATGCAACCCCAACACTAGACAAGTTCTAAATTCTTCTGCTGGAGGTTCCATGTTGTCCAAGAGTTACAACGAGGCCTATGAGATCTTGGAGAAGATCTCAGCATCTCACTGTAGGTGGTCAGATGATCCAGTTGAGCCAACTAGAGCTCAAGACAAGGATGCTCTAAGTGCAATGAGCAGCCAAATAAATGCCCTGACCAACCTAGTTAAGCAAATGGCTCAAGCCAATCTCCAAACAAGTGTCAACACCGCCACAGCCATGTCAATGGGCACCCAACCAAGCCAAGGTGAGACACTTATCTGTGGATTCTGTGGGGAAGGGCACCCGTATGAATACTGCCCTGGGAATCCAGCCTCAGTCTGCTATGTGGGAAGCCAACAGCAGCCTAGGAACAACCCCTACTCCAATACTTACAACCCTGGTTGGAGGAACCACCCAAACCTGTCATGGGGTGGCCAACAAAATGCTAATCAAAATCCTAACCAACCAAGACCGAGTGGAACACCTGGTTTCACTCCCCAACATAACCAATCCATGTATCAAAAACCATACAACCAACCTGTAGGATCTTCGGTAGAAAACTTACTCAAGGAATACATAGCCAAGAATGATGCCACTCTACAGAGTCAGCAAGCTACTCTTAGGAGCCTAGAGAACCAAATAGGGCAACTAGCCAATGAAATCAAAAGTAGGCCCCAAGGTAGACTCCCTGCTGACACTGAAGTGCCAAGGAGAGATGGTAAAGAGCAAGTTCAAGCAATTGAACTCAGGAGTGGAAGACCATTGGTGAGCAACACCAAGGACACACCACAGAGAGTAGAGAACACTGAGTCTAGTGCTCCACTGGAGTCTCTGCCAAACCAAGGTCCACCACCAACAAGCACATCAGGATCAAGGCTGGAGCCAATCATAGAAGAGATAGAAGAAATTCCAAGGCCTCCACCTATCCTAAGGCGACCTGAAGTGCCTGCATATGTGCCACCACCTCCATTTCCTAGAAGGCTAAAGAAAAAACAAGAACAGGAAGTGCACTTTAATAAATTTCTAGAAATTCTTAAGCAAGTGCATGTTAATATTCCTTTTGTAGAAGTTTTACAGTCTATGCCTTCTTATGTAAAGTTTTTGAAGGATATTATAACTAACAAGAGAATAATTGATGAGTTTGAAACAGTCAATCTCACTGAGGAGTGCAGTGCCATACTCCAAAACAAGCTACCCAAGAAGGAGAAGGATCCTGGTTCCTTCACCCTACCTGTAGAGCTGGGAGGCAAGCACGTGGGCAGAGCTCTTTGTGACCTGGGAGCCAGCATAAACCTCATGCCCCTATCACTATTCCGCCAGCTAGGAATAGAAGAAGCACGTCCAACCACCGTCACTTTACAACTAGCAGACAGATCCATAGCATACCCTGAAGGTAAGATTGAGGATATTCTTGTAAAGGTTGACAAGTTTATTTTCCTTGCAGATTTCATTATCCTGGATTATGAAGCAGACAAGGAGGTCCCCATCCTGTTAGGCAGACCATTTCTAGCTACAGGTAGGGCACTGATAGATGTCCAAAAAGGTGAGCTCACTATGAGGGTTCATGATGAAGAGGTGAAATTTAGTGTGTATAAAGCCTTAAGGTACCCCTCTGACTCTGAATCTTGTGCTAGTATGGACATTATAGATTCATTAATGGAAGAACAATTGGAGCATGAATTGTTGACTAAGCATGCTCATGAATATGTAGGATTAGAATTAACTGACTTAAACATAGCTGAGGTAATGGACATACCTGTAAATAACCCTCAGCATGTTTGTATGAATATTGATTTAACTGAAAAATCTTTGAATCCATTAAAACCATCCATTGAGCATCCACCTGTCTTAGAATTGAAACCTCTCCCCACTCACCTCAAGTATGCATATCTAGGAAGTAATGATACTTTGCCTGTGATTATTTCTTCTAAACTAAGTGAAAAGCATGAGGTTGAACTGATTTTACTACTTAAGCAACATAGGAAGGCTATTGCATGGACTATTGCTGACATTAGAGGCATTAGCCCTTCTTATTGCATGCATAAGATTATATTAGAGGAAGAGCATACCCCTAGAGTAGATCACCAACGTAGGTTGAATCCCTCTATGAAAGAGGTAGTTAAAAAGGAAATAATAAAATGGTTAGATGCTGGTGTGATCTTCCCTATAGCTAGTAGCCAGTGGGTGAGCCCTATACAATGTGTACCTAAGAAGGGGGGGATGACTGTGGTAGTCAATGAGAACAATGAACTGATTCCAACAAGGACTATCACAGGGTGGAGAGTTTGCATGGATTATAGGAAACTAAATAAAGAAACCAAAAAAGACCATTTCCCTCTACCATTCATTGACCAGATGCTAGATAGGATAGCTGGTAGAGCCTACTACTGTTTCTTAGACGGTTATTCAGGATATAACCAGATTACTATAGACCCTAAGGACCAAGAGAAGACTACCTTCACTTGCCCTTTTGGAACTTTTGCCTTTCGCAGAATGCCTTTTGGCTTATGCAATGCACCGGCAACTTTCCAAAGGTGCATGTTGGCAATCTTCTCTGATTTGGATGAGTCCATGATAGAGATATTCATGGATGATTTCTCAGTCTTTGGGGATTCATTTACAAACTGTCTAGAGAACCTAGGACAAGTCCTGGCTAGGTGTGAGGAGACCAACCTAGTCCTAAATTGGGAAAAGTGCCACTTCATGGTGGATGAAGGGATTGTCTTAGGTCATAGAGTGTCAAGGGCAGGTGTAGAAGTTGACAGGGCAAAAATTGAAGTAATAGAGAAATTGGTAGAACCCCAAAATGTCAAGGCCATTAGAAGTTTCTTAGGGCATGCTGGTTTCTATAGAAGGTTCATTAAAGACTTTTCTAAGATCTCCAAGCCTTTATGTGAACTTCTAGAGCTAAACAAACCGTTCATTTTCTCTAAAGAATGTTTCCTAGCATGGAAGACCCTTAAGGAAGCACTAGTCACAGCCCCTATTATAGTAGGACCAAATTGGGATCTCCCATTTGAGATGTTATGTGATGCTAGTGACTATGCTGTAGGGGTCATGTTAGGACAGAAGATTGACAAGTTAACACACCCTGTATACTATGCTAGTAAGACACTTAATGAGGCACAATGCAACTACACAACCACTGAGAAGGAGATGCTAGCTGTAGTGTTTGCTTGTGAGAAATTTAGGAACTATATTGTAGGCACCAGAACAATTGTGTACACTGACCATTCTGCTTTAAAGTACCTTATGAGGAAGGCTGATGCTAAGCCTAGGTTGATTAGGTGGGTACTGCTGCTGCAAGAGTTTGATCTAGACATTAGAGATAAGAAAGGAAGTGAAAATGTGGTTGCGGACCATCTTTCTAGATTGCAGCATAATTGCGAAAAAATTGCGGAAACCGCAATTTCTGATGCTTTTATTGATGAACATGTCTTTGTATTGATTCATCGTGATAACGATGAGGAACCTTGGTTTGCTGACATTGCTAACTTCCTTGCATCGCAGGTACTACCAACTTTCAAGGGAGGACAAGAGAACAAGAGGTTCCTTCATGAAGCAAGGAAATTCATATGGGACGACCCCACACTTTACAAAACATGTGCTGACGGCTTGCTAAGGAAGTGTGTTTCAGCTGCTGAGGCGAAGTCTGTGCTGCAGCACTGCCACACAGCTCCTTATGGTGGACACTTTGGTGGCCAAAGAACAGCTGCAAAGGTATTTCAGAGTGGCTACTATTGGCCAACAATCTTCAAGGATGCCCACAACTATGCCCACAGCTGTGATGAATGCCAAAGAACAGGTAACCTTAGTCGCAAGGATGAAATGCCTCTCACTTACATCTTAGAGTTGGAGCTCTTTGATGTGTGGGGCAGTGACTTCATGGGACCATTTCCCCCATCATCAGGTAACCTTTACATATTAGTGGCAGTAGACTATGTATCCAAGTGGGTAGAGGCAATAGCATGTCCCAATAATGATGCCAAAACAGTCATAAAATTCTTGCATAGGCACATTTTTACTAGGTTTGGAACACCACGTGCTATCATTAGCGATGAAGGGACACATTTCATTAATAAGGCTATGGAGAGAGTGTTGGCTAAGTATAACATTAGACATAGAGTAGCCACTCCCTATCACCCACACTCGAATGGACAGGCTGAAATTTCAAATAGGGAGATTAAGAACATTCTAGAAAAAGTGGTCAAACCCAACAGAAAGGATTGGGCGTTTAAACTCGAGGATGCACTTTGGGCGTATAGAACAGCATATAAGACACCCCTAGGTATGTCTCCTTACAGACTTGTGTATGGTAAAGCTTGTCATCTTCCATTCGAGTTAGAAATTAAAGCATTTTGGGCACTAAAAGAGTTGAATTATTGCGTGACCGATGCGGGAACGTTGCGGTCTTTGCAATTACATGAGCTTGATGAGCTTAGGCATATGTCTTATGAAAATGCCAAAATGTATAAGGAAAAGACCAAGATTTGGCACGACAGTAGACTTAGGATTAAGGACTTTAAGAAAGGCCAACTTGTTTTGTTATTTAACTCACGATTGAGATTATTTCCAGGCAAACTAAAGTCCAGATGGTCAGGTCCTTTCATAATAACTAATGTGTTTGTTCATGGTGCCATCGAGATAAAGAACCTACAGCAAGGACAACCATTCATGGTTAATGGTGCAAGGTTGAAGCACTACTATGAGGAAGGAGATGTGAAGACTCTCTCGGCCTTCCTCTTGACTGAAGCGTGAAATTAAGAACGAGAGAGGACGAGTGATTGCTGTGCTCGTCAATATGAGGCTCATGCCTTAGTTTATTTTTTCCATTTTTTCCGGTTATCGTTTGTGTATATGTTTGTATGATTTTAATTACGAATTTGATGTTGATTTTATTTCTTTTTGTAGGGAATCAATAGAGGGAATCAAGGAGATTAAATCCAGCTAAAAAGATCAAGGAGATATTGGGCCAAATCAAAGATACGGTTGAGCAAAGATTGACATTTAAATGCAGAAAATCTCCAACGGTCACTAGAATTGCGCTGGATTTGCAGAATCCGCAAAAATATAGCCGTTGGGATTTTTTGTGTTTTATTTATATCTGTTAGAAGGCGCGTTGATCCGTACGATTCTCCCATTATCTGAACTCCAAGAAAGCTGCTTTTCTCTTCATCTGTGATTCCTCTCTCCAAATCTCCACAATTCAACAATGGTGCTAACAAGAGCCGAACGATCTGCGTCCAAGAAACGGGCTGATGAGGCTGAAACGGCTGCGAGGGAAGCACTTCTTGCCCTTGCAGACGCTGATGCTGCGCGAACTGAACGACTACCCAAACTTCCGATCCGCAAGAAGAAGTGGAAGGTCGTCACA
This sequence comes from Herpetospermum pedunculosum, assembly GCA_028017165.1. Taxonomy (NCBI): domain Eukaryota; kingdom Viridiplantae; phylum Streptophyta; class Magnoliopsida; order Cucurbitales; family Cucurbitaceae; genus Herpetospermum; species Herpetospermum pedunculosum. Next base: position 54,373,599 of record CM051529.1, read on the forward strand.
GAGATACCTGCTGGACCCTCTGAACCAGCAGGCACACCCAAGAAGCGCAAATGGAGTATGGCTGTGGCCGAAGAAGAAATCAAGAAGAAGACTCCCTCTGTGGAGAGTCAAGAACTAGGCCAGCCATCCCACGAGACAGCCGAGCGCAGCCCTTCACCATCCCCACCGGTTCGAAGCCCTGAGCTCTCTTCATCGCCACCAGCGCAGAGCCCTGAGCTGCCTTCATCACCGCAGAGTCCTGCACAGACCCCTACAGCAGCGCAAAGCACCACTCCTTCGCACACTTCTCCACGGCCTGACCCTGAATTCCCATATGGGGAGTACCAAGAATCGACACAGGGCAGTGGGGAAGCTGAGGAAGATGAGGTCTTCTCTCCTTTGAGGGAAGCCAGCCCTGAGAGCCCTGCACAGAAGGATGACTCGATGGACGAGATACTGGGGGACTGCCTCCAGCAGATGACAACGAAGGCACGATTGAGGAAGAAGGAAGCCACGATTGTCAAGGCCAAACGGCCAAGAACAAAAAAGAAGTCCAAGCTGTACCCTAAAAGAAGCTCAAGATTGAGGCTGCTGAGTCAGCCAAACTGAAAGACAAGGGGAAGGCCAAGCTGTACCCTGAAGATGAGCCTCAGTCAGTGAGGTACGTGTCTTCTGACGCGGAGTCTAGAGGCATTGAGCTGAGGAAAAGGGAGCTGTTGCACGAGAAGGGCTTCCTCGACAGACCTGCTGACCTGCCGCAATTCTTGCGCGCAGGCATTACGAATCACGGCTGGGAGGAGTTGTGCAGACCACCCAATCCAGCTTACACAAGCATGGTGTATGACTTCTACGCCAATTTGAGGAATTCTGAGGAGGGAATGTCTGTGGTCAGAGGGGTTGAAGTGGACTTCTCAGCAAAGGCAATCAACGAAGCCTATGGCCTCAAGGGCCAAAAACATACTGATTATTCAAGGATCGTTGACGAGCCTACAGAAGCTGTCCTGGAAGAAGCCATCCGGATCATTGGCCAGCCTGAAGCAGCATGGACCGTGTCGCGCAATGGGAGGCACACTCTCATGAGTGCCAACCTCACAGCTAAGGCGGCTGTCTGGTTTTCCTTCGTGAGAAGGAAGCTGTCCCCCGTGACACATGAGACCACAATCAACCAGAGCAGATCGCTGCTGGTCTATGCAATCATGCGAGGTCTCACGATCAACGTGGGTGAAGTCATGTCAGCTGCCATTGCTGAATGCGCCAAGAAGGGTAAGGGTCCATTGTTCTTCCCTAATACTATTACTAAACTATGCTTGAGTGCAGGAGTCCCCATTGAGCGGATGGAACAGCAGATGGCTTACACAGGTCACTTGGAGCTGCCTACAGGCTTGAGGCTGAAAAGGAAGGGGAACATGGAGTTCGAGCTGGATAGATTGGCTGCTGCTCAGTCACTGTCCATGGCGTGCCTGATGGATTTACAGAAGAGGATGGCTCAATGGGCCACATATGCACAGGCGAGAGACAAGGAGATGGCTGACCAGCTGGGTTGCCTTTTCCCTGAATTCCCCACGGACTTGCTGACTCCATGGGCGCCTCCAAGACCACGAAGGCCTGATGAGGATGAAGACATCTGAGTGCTAGTTTGAATTGCACTCAAGGGAGTATTGCTGTTCCCTTACAATTAAAAAAAAAAAAATAATCAAACTGCTTTTTGTAAACCGTGTGAATTATGTTGTTTTTAGTTAATATTTTGATCTGTTTTAGATGCTTAGTTTTAGGTTTTTAAATTGTTTAGTGTAGTCTGATGCTAGCTGATTAGGTAGATTAGTTTAGTTTCATTTTTAGAGAGCTTGAATGACTGGAAAAAGCATGCATAGGGGCCTTAATCAATGATATATCTGCCCTGTCTTTATTGCGAAATAATTGCGGGAACCGCAATTTTTATTACTGAATGCATGTTTTTGACTGTCTGTTTAGTTAGACTGGTTCTGTTTGAATTCTTTCTTTTGCTGCTATCATGACTACCTTATATAGCTTATCTTAAAGCATGTTGGATGAGTGTCATAGGACACCCTTTGATAGTTTAAATTAACCTCTAAAAAGCTCAGCATGCATAGCTTTAAGTCCTTACCTGTCTGTTTTTTTTTCACATTTCTGCTGCTGTGATATTTACTTTTAGAATGTTCTGCCTATGCCTAGGACTTTTAGATTCTCTTTGTTTTACCTTAGACTAGATGCTTCTAGGACAGTTTGGGGGTGTGCCACCTCAGACACTCATTGGGGACAATGAGTAGTTTAAGTTTGGGGGAGGCCACCCTAGGCCTAGGAACATTCCTCTTTCCCTTAAAAACATAAGCATTCTTCTTCTCCTTTACAAAAAAAAATGATGAGCTAAAAAAAAAAAATGAAAAATAGAATAAAGAGGGGTGTCTCTTTTTAGTTGCTGAGTAATCAGTGCCAAGTGTGTAACCCACAAGTGGCATTGCATCAAAAGGCAACCAAAGGAAAGGCTCCACCTAAGAAAGAAAAAAGGAAAAAGTAGGGAAGAAGAATGTATACCTAGGAGTTGCAACTTTGTGGCTTAGATGTCCTATTTAAAAAGAACTCTGATCCTCAATTAGCTGAGCACAAAGTTGTAACTTGTAGGGTTGTTTAGGGAGATGAATGTATGTCCAATGTAGTGATGCCAGGGTTTAGGTTGTTCTCTTAAAGTACTACTGTCACTGTTAATACTAAGACTGGCATGACTCTAAGGAATCCTAGGTAGCTCATAAGTAAAAACTAGAAGCATGTACTGAGTCTGGGGTAAAGCTAGGTAGAATTTGAAACCTTAGGGATAGTGGCATGATATGACAAAAGCAAGTAGATCAGTTGTAGGAAGTTAATGAAAACAGCAGGAGTATTAGGCATGCAAAGTCAGAAGAAGTTAGATAAGAGGATAGTTTTAAACTTAGAGGTGCGTCACAGGACAGCACTGCTATAGATAGGGATATAGGGGAACAGTAAGTGGTTAAAGAAGGTGAAACAGCAGCCTAGGCAAGTCCTTAGTTTGCTTGAGGACAAGCAAAACCTTAAGTTTGGGGGTGTGTTATGTCTCCAAAAGTGACTTATTTAGGACTTATTTAGCTTAGAAAGATGCACACTCTTAGGTGTTTTTGAGAGGATTTAGCTTAAACCTATGCTTATATATGAGAATTAAGAGAAGGTAGCTAAATTAGGACTTGTGTGCAAAAGGAAAGAAAAGGAATGAAAACCGAAGGAAAAGTATGAAAAATGCACATTGCGATAGCATTGCGGAAACATTGCTGAAACCGCAATGTTTCAAGTGAAAACCGTAAGTTGACTGATCTTTTTCTGTTAAATTCCGTTATTTCAGGGATTCGTTCTTTCTCCTCCATCCATTTTGAAGTACGACGTTGAAGATTGATGGTTCTCCTTGGCCCAAACGCACCTGCAAATTACTATAAAAGGGGGTCCAAGTCGAGGGTTCAATCATCATCCGAAAGCGTAGAAGTCTTCTCGCAGCTCCATCTTTTCTCCTGTTTTTCTTTGCCGTCTGTTGGTTTGCGAAGCTCAGCTGTTGGAATCGATAATCTGATAGGAAGGAGAGAAGATTCATCTTCTCTCTCGATTGGATTCATCCAAGCAAGGCTGATCTTTCTCATCCTTCAGCCGAGGCGGTCGCGACGAGGCGTTCAAGCTCAATTTCCTGTTTTCTGTCTATCATTTCTAATTTCCAGTTCTGTTCTGTTGTCGTTTCTCTTCTAGTAGCTAGTTCATTGCATTTCGTTGCTTTCTACCTTTATGTTATTTACTTTAAACGTCCCTTTGTTCATTCAAACATTCAAGTAATCAAAGCACAATTCTTCATTTCACAGTTTCTTCTCTTTACTGCTACTGTTTTCTCCTTGCTGTTTGTCTTAAAATTACTTCTAAGCATGTCTACTTCTTCTCTTACTTCTGTTCTGTCTATATCCTTGAGTAGCTAAGTCACATAGGGGCATGCTAATGACAAGTCTATAGGCTAAAAAACGTGAACCAAGCATGTAGGATAGCTCTCGAAGCATTGATTGTATGTAAGCTTCATCCCACGGGCAATTTCGATTGGCCATCCATTTTGTCCAAAGAACTCCTAACCTCTGGAAGGAGTAAGAGTTCAGAGTCATACACTCATGCTAGCCTTTCAAGGTAGCCAGAAAACGACCTAGGAATAGGCGTTTTCCTAGTACAAACCGTAACTTTCTGCTTTAACAAGATGCTTAAGACCTTACTTGGATATGAGTAAACTAAAGAATCTAATGCATGAAATCGGAAGATACATGAGATTAAGTGAGTTTGATGCATAGTGAGTTGATCCAATGCTTGAGAATCGTATGAAAAAGCCTATAGAGGAGTCGTTAGTTGCCCTTGTTTCTCCATTTTACACACTTTCGATGTTCTTAAAATTGCGGTAGAATTGCTGTTTCCGCAATTCTGCTACGTTTACAATTTTGTTTAGCTGTTTTCTTCTTCATTTATTAATCTCGTCTCTCGTCATTTGAGTTTAACTTTGACTTGCACTTGTTTATGTTGCTACCCTCTACGTATTCAGTAGGAAATAGACAATTTAAAACCAATTCTACCCCATCGAATCCACCCTTTCTTCCTTAACTTTACACTTCACGAGTAGCTTATAATACATCTCTGTTGGAAAACGAATGAAAAAATACTTACTACTTGCTATAAGATCATGTATGCTTGCATGTTCTAAGTGCTCTCTCTATCTTATTGCTTATTTATTTTAACACATTGAGCAGGCAACAGGTGCCTAATCCTAAATCATTCAAACGTGCTCATAGATTAAGCTAAGAAATAGAATTCAATTCAATAAAATATCCAACCAATTCAGAATTTCAATCCTACAACCTCACCAAGAGTTCATACTACATTTATCCTTACAATTCCGAGCCAAAAACGGTAAATCTACTCACTCATGACTTGTGTGGTGTGGGATGGCTTCAAATCGAGCTTCCTAGCCCCTCCCAAGGTGGAAAACAGCTGCTGGACGTCAAATCAGGCGCGGAGCTCGAGGTAGAAGATGATAATGGCGGCTAAAATCGGACAGAAACTTAAGTAATCCGTCGTAGCGTCGAGACGCTAGGGCAGCGTCGAGACGCTGCGCCCTAAATAATCCGCGCGCGCGCAGTCGGGGTGGTGTCGAGACGCTGTCGGCGTCGAGCGAGCGTCGAGACGCTGTCACTCGACGCTTGCTCTCGGGTTTTTCTTCAAATCACCGCTTCAGACTTCGGGGCGTCGAGACGCTATGGCAGCGTCTCGACGCTGGGCAGCGTCGAGCTAGCGTCGCGACGCTGTCGCTCGACGCTAGCTCTCGGGTTTTTCTTGGATTTCTGCCTTCAATTTCCCCAAAGCGCTCAACCCTCATTCCTTTGCCTGGATCTTCCCCGGAAGTGTTCTTAGGCCTTTAAAATGCGATATTAGGCTCTGAAAAACGCCGAAACGCTCTCGAGAGCGAATCACTGAGAACACCTGCAATAATCACATAAAAGCAAGATTAAGCCAATAATAAACGTGAATTAGGGGCATAATTATAGCTCCAAAATGGAGCTATCACCAGGCCATCCAGCTCAAACTCCATGTTCCCCTTCCTTCGCATTCTCAAGGCAGTAGGCAACTCCAGGTGCCCCGTGTAGGCCAGCTGCCTCTCCATTCGCTCGATTGGGACCCCTGCACGTAAGCATAGCTTAGTAATTGTATTAGGAAAGAAAAGTGGACCTTTACCCTTTTTAGCGCAGTCTGCGATTGAGGCTGCAATGACTTCACCAACGTTGATTATGAGGCCCCTCATGATCGCATAGACCAGCAGCGATCTGCCTTGGTTGATGGTGGTCTCGTGGGTCACTGGGGACAACCTTCTGCGCACAAATGAGAACCAGACAGCTGCCTTGGCTGTGAGGTTAGCACTCATGAGAGTGTGCCTCCCATTGCGTGAAACTGTCCACGATGCCTCAGGCTGGCCAATGAGCCGAATTGCTTCCTCCAGGACAGCCTCTGTTGGCTCATCAACTATCCTTGCATAATCCGTGTGCTTTTGCCCCTTGAGGCCATAGGCTTCGTTGATTGCCTTAGCTGAGAAGTCCACCTCGACTCCTCTGACCACAGATAGGCCATCCTCAGGGTTCATCACATTGGCGTAAAAATCATACACCATGCTGGAGTAGGCGGGGTTGGGCGGCCTGCACAGCTCTTCCCAGCCGTGATTTGTGATCCCTGCGCGCAAGAATTGCTGCAGGTCTGCGAGTGCATCAAGGAATCCTTTCTCGTGCAGCAGGTCCCTCTTTCTCAGCTCAGTGCCCCTTGATTCTGCATCAGAGGACACATACCTCACTGATTGAGGCTCATCTTCGGGGTACAACTTGGCTTTCCCCTTGTCTTTTGGTTTGGCTGATTCAGCAGCCTCGATCTTGAGCTTTTTCAGAGACGGCTCATCACTCACCTTCTTTGATGAAGGCTCACCCTTGGCCTTCTTTTTCTTGGATTTCTTCGACGCCTTAGATCGTTTGACCTTGACAACCCTGGTGGCCTTCTTTTTCAATCTTGCCTTTGTTGTGATCTGTTGAAGGCAGTCCCCTAGTGTTTCGTCCATCGAATCATTCTCTTCTGCAGGGCTGTCGGGGCTGACTTCCCTTAAGGGCGAGAAGACCTCTTCTTCTTCAGCCTCTTCACTACCCTGCGTCGATTCTTGATGCTCTCCATATGGAAATTCGGGGTCAGGCTTCCGGGAGATGGGTGATGCTTCAGAGCTCTGCGCCGGTGGAGTGTGCTCAGAGCTCTGTGGAGATGGAGAAAGCTCAGGGCTTCGCGCTGGTGGAGATGGAGAAGAGCTTTGCTCGGCTGTCTCGTGGGACGGACGACCTCGTTCTTGACTCTCCACAGAGGGAGTCTTCTTCTTGATCGCTGCTTCAGCCACAACCATACTCCACTTTCTCTTTTTGGGCGTTCCTGCTGGTTCAGATGGTCCGGCAGGAATCTCCGTCACTACCTTCCACTTCTTCTTGCGAACAGGAAGCTTGGGAAGGCGTTCAGTGCGCGCGGCCTCAGCGTCGGCCAAGGCTAGAAGTGCTTCCCTCGAAGCAATTTCAGCGTCGTCAGCCTTCTTCTTGGACGCAGATCTCTCAGCTCTTGTTAGCACCATGGTTGAGTCTTTAGAATCTGGAGAGAAGGATTGCAGAGGAAGAAGGAGAGAGCTTTCTTGGAGTTCAGAGAATGGGGGAAACGTACGGATCAGAGCGCTTCTAACGGCTATAAGTAATGATGGAAATCCCAACGGCTATTTCTGTTGCGGATTTCGCAAATCTACCGCAATTAAATGGCCGTTTGGAGATTTTCCTGAATTTAAATGCCAATCTTCTCTCAACTGAATCTTTGATTTGGCCCAACATCTCCCTCGATTTTTTATCTTGATTTCATCTCCTTGATTCCCTCTAGCGATTCCCTATTAAAAGAAATAAAATCAACATCAAATTCGTAATTAAAATCACTCAAAAATCTCTACAAACAGTAACCGAAAAAATAGCAAAAAATAAACTAAGGCATTAGCCTCGCATGGACGAGCACAGTAATCACTCGTCCTCTCTCGTTCTTATTTTCACGTTTCAGTCAAGAGGAAGGCCGAGAGAGTCTTCACATCTCCTTCCTCATAATAATGCTTCAATCTGGCACCATTAACCATGAACGGTTGCCCTTGCTGCAGGTTCCTAATCTCGATTGCACCATGAAAAAACACGTTAGTTATCACAAAAGGACCTGACCATCTGGACTTAAGTTTGCCTGGAAATAATTTCAACCGTGAGTTAAATAATAAGACAAGCTGGCCTTTCTTAAAGTCCTTAATCCTAAGTCTACTGTCGTGCCAAATCTTGGTCTTTTCCTTATACATTTTAGCATTTTCATAGGACATATGTCTAAGCTCATCAAGCTCATGTAATTGCAAAGATCGCAATGTTCCCGCATCGGTCACGCAATAATTCAACTCTTTTAGGGCCCAAAATGCTTTAATTTCCAATTCGAATGGTAAGTGACATGCTTTGCCATACACAAGTCTATAAGGAGACATACCTAGGGGTGTCTTATATGCAGTCCTATATGCCCAAAGTGCATCCTCGAGTTTAAACGACCAATCTTTTCTATTGGGTTTGACCACTTTTTCGAGTATGTTTTTAATCTCCCTATTTGATATTTCAGCTTGGCCATTCGAATGTGGGTGATAAGGGGTGGCTACTCTATGTCTAACATTGTATTTAGCCAACACTTTTTCCATTGCCTTATTAATAAAGTGTGTCCCTTCATCACTAATTATAGCACGAGGTGTCCCAAACCTAGTAAAGATATGCCTATTAAGGAACTTAATGACTGTTTTGGCATCATTGTTTGGACATGCTATGGCTTCTACCCACTTAGACACATAGTCTACAGCTACAAGTATGTAAAGGTTACCTGATGATGGGGGAAATGGCCCCATGAAGTCAATGCCCCACACATCAAAGAGCTCCAACTCTAAGATGTAAGTGAGAGGCATCTCATCCTTTCGACTAAGGTTACCTGTTCTCTGGCATTCATCACAGCTGTGTGCATAGTTGTGGGCATCCTTGAAGATCGTGGGCCAATAGTAGCCACTCTGGAACACCTTTGCAGCTGTCCTTTGGCCACCAAAATGTCCACCATAGGGGGCTGTATGACAGTGCTGCAACACAGACTTCGCCTCAGCAGCTGATACACACTTCCTTAGCAGACCATCAGCACATGTCTTGTAGAGTGTGGGATCATCCCATATGAACTTCCTAGCTTCATGAAGGAACCTCTTCTTTTCTTGTCCTCCCTTGAAAGTTGGTAGTACCTGCGAGGCAAGGAAGTTAACAATGTCAGCAAACCAAGGTTCCTCATCGTTATCACGATGAGTCAATACAAAGACATGTTCATCAATAAAAGCATCAGCAATTGCGGTTTCCGCAATTTTTCCGCAATTATGCTGCAATCTAGAAAAATGATCCGCAACCACATTTTCACATCCTTTCTTATCTCTAATGTCCAGATCAAACTCTTGCAGCAGCAATACCCATCTAATCAACCTAGGCTTAGCATCAGCCTTCCTCATAAGGTACTTTAGTGCAGAGTGATCTGTATACACGATTGTTCTAGTGCCTACAATGTAATTCCTAAATTTCTCACAAGCAAACACTACAGCTAGCATTTCCTTCTCAGTGGTTGTGTAATTACATTGTGCCTCATTAAGTGTCTTACTAGCATAGTATACAAGGTGTGTTAACTTGTCAATCTTTTGCCCTAGCATAACCCCTACAGCATAGTCACTTGCATCACATAACATCTCAAATGGGAGATCCCAATTTGGCCCTACTATAATAGGTGCTTTGACTAGTGCTTCCTTAAGGGTTTTCCAGGCTAGGAAACATTCTTTAGAGAAGATGAATGGTTTGTTTAGCTCTAGAAGCTCACATAAAGGCTTGGAGATCTTAGAAAAGTTCTTAATGAACCTTCTATAGAAGCCTGCATGTCCTAAGAAACTTCTAATGGCTTTTACATTTTGAGGTTCCATCAATTTCTCTATGATTTCAATCTTGGCCCTATCGACCCCTACACCTGCCCTAGACACTCTATGACCTAAGACAATCCCTTCGTCCACCATGAAGTGGCACTTCTCCCAATTAAGGACTAGGTTGGTCTCCTCACACCTAGCCAGGACTTGTCCTAAGTTCTCTAAACAGTTTGTGAATGAATCACCAAAGACTGAGAAATCATCCATGAATATCTCTATCATGGACTCATCTAAATCAGAGAAGATTGCCAACATGCACCTTTGGAATGTTGCCGGTGCATTGCATAAGCCAAAAGGCATTCTGCGAAAGGCAAAAGTTCCAAAAGGGCAAGTGAAGGTTGTCTTCTCCTGGTCCTTAGGGTCTATAGTGATCTGGTTATATCCTGAATAACCGTCTAAGAAGCAGTAGTAAGCTCTACCAGCTATCCTATCTAACATTTGGTCAATGAATGGTAGAGGGAAGTGGTCCTTTTTGGTTTCCTTATTTAATTTCCTATAATCCATACACACTCTCCACCCTGTGATAGTCCTAGTTGGAATCAGTTCATTGCTCTCATTGACTACCACAGTCATCCCCCCCTTCTTAGGTACACATTGTATAGGACTCACCCACTGACTACTAGCTATAGGGAAGATCACACCAGCATCTAACCATTTTATTATTTCCTTTTTAACTACCTCTTTCATAGAGGGATTCAGCCTACGTTGGTGATCTACTCGGGGTGTATGTTCTTCCTCTTATGCATGCAGTAGGAAGGGCTAATGCCTCTAATGTCAGCAATAGTCCATGCAATAGCCTTCCTATATTGTTTAAGTAATAAAATCAGCTCAACCTCATGCTTCTCACTTAATTTAGATGAAATAATCACAGGCAGAGTCTCATTACTTCCTAAATATGCATACTTAAGATGTGTGGGCAGTGGTTTCAATTCTAAGACAGGTGGATGCTCAATGGATGGTTTTAATGGATTCAGGGATCTTTCAGTTAAGTCAATATTCATACAAACATGCTGAATCCTATCTACAGGTATATCCATTATCTCAGAAACATTTAAATCAGTTAAATCTAATTCTACATAATTATTAGCATGCTTAGTCAATAATTCACGCTCCAGCTGTTCTTCCATCAGTGAATCTACAATGTCCATGCTAGCACAAGATTCAGAGTCAGAGGGGTACCTTAAGGCTTTATAAACGCTAAATTTAACCTCCTCATCATGAACCCTCATAGTGAGCTCACCTTTCTGGACATCTATCAGGGCCCTACCTGTGGCTAGAAACGGTCTGCCTAATAGGATGGGGACCTCCTTGTCTGCTTCATAATCCAAGATAATGAAATCTGCAAGGAAAATAAACTTGTCAACCTTTACAAGAATATCCTCAATCTTACCCTCAGGGTAGGCTATGGATCTGTCTGCAAGTTGTAAAGTGACAGTGGTTGGACGTGCTTCTCCTATTCCTAGCTGGCGGAATAGTGATAGGGGCATGAGGTTTATGCTGGCTCCCAGGTCACAAAGAGCTCTGCCCACGTGCTTGCCTCCTAGCTCTACTGGTAAGGTGAAGGAACCAGGATCCTTCTCCTTCTTGGGTAGCTTGTTCTGGAGTATGGCACTGCACTCCTCAGTGAGATTTACTGTTTCAAACTCACCAATTATTTTCTTGTTAGTGATAATATCCTTCAAAAATTTAACATAGGAAGGCATAGACTGTAAAACTTCTACAAAAGGAATATTCACATGCACTTGTTTAAGAATTTCTAAAAATTTGTTAAAGTGCACTTCCTGTTCTTGTTTTTTCTTTAGCCTTCGAGGAAATGGAGGTGGTGGCACATATGCAGGCACTTCAGGTCGCCTCAAGATAGGTGGAGGCCTTGGGATTTCTTCTATCTCTTCTATGATTGGCTCCAGCCTTGGTCCTGATGTGCTTGTTGGTGGTGGACCTTGGTTTGGCAGAGACTCCAGTGGAGCACTAGACTCATTGTTCTCTACTCTCTTTGGTGTTTCTTTAGTGTTGCTCACCAATGGTCTCCCACTCCTAAGTTCAATTGCTTGAACTTGTTCTTTACCATCTCTTCTTGGCACCTCAGTGTCAGCAGGTAGTCTACCTTGGGGCCTACTTTTGAGTTCATTGGCTAGTTGCCCTATCTGGTTCTCTAGGCTCCTAAGAGTAGCTTGCTGACTCTGTAGAGTGGCATCATTCTTGGCTATGTATTCCTTGAGTAAGTTTTCTACAGAGGATCCTACAGGTTGGTTGTATGGTTTTTGATACATGGACTGGTTATGTTGGGGAGTGAAACCAGGTGTTCCACTCGGTCTTGGCTGGTTAGGAGCTTGGTTAGCATTCTGTTGGCCACCCCATGAAAGGTTTGGGTGGTTCCTCCAACCAGGATTGTAAGTGTTGGAATAGGGGTTGTTCCTAGGCTGCTGTTGGCTTCCAACATAGCAGACTGAGGCTGGATTCCCAGGGCAGTATTCATACAGGTGCCCTTCCCCACAGAATCCACAGATAAGTGTCTCACCTTGACTTGGTTGGGTGCCCATTGACATGGCTGTGTCGGTGTTGACACTTGTTTGGAGATTGGCTTGAGCCATTTGCTTAACTAGGTTGGTGAGGGCGCTTATTTGGCTACTCATGGCATTGAGTGCGTCCTTGTCTTGAGCTCTAGTTGGCTCAACTGGATCATCTTACCACCTACAGTGAGATGCTGAGATCTTCTCCAAGATCTAATAGGCTTCGTTATAACTCTTGGACAGCATGGAACCTCCAGCGGATGAATTTAACACTTGTCTGGTGCTGGGGTTGCATCCTTTGAAAAAGACCTCTATTTGAATACACCATGGGATGCCATGGTGTGGACATTTAAGAAGAAGGTCCTTGAACCTTGTCCAAGCTTCGTGAAGAGACTCATTCTCAGCTTGTTTGAACTTAATTATGTCATCACGAAAGGTAGAATTCCTATCAGGTGGGAAGTATTTTACTAGGAATTTCTCCGCCAAGTCTGTCCAATTGAGGACTGATCTAGAGGGTAATGAGTTTAACCACGTCTTTGCTTTGTCCCTCAAAGAGTAAGGGAAGAGGTAGAGCCTCAAGGCTTCTTGGGAAACTCCAGGGATGATGAATGTATCACTGACTCCTAGGAAGTTTCTAAGATGGTTGTGGGGATCCTCATTTTCCACTCCAAAGAATTGTCCCACAGTGGACAACATTTGGAACATCACTGGCTTTAACTCGAATGAGTTGGCAGTAATTTCAGGGCGGATTATGCTGGGGTTCAGCTCCCCAGGCATAGGTACTAGGTATGAGAGAATGGCACTATCCTTATCATTCGCTATTTCAATGGGATTGCGAGTGACAGGCACCGGATTTGGAACTAACCTATCCATTTCTTCTTGATAGAATTGCGGAGGAATTGCGGTTCCCGCAATTATTGGAGGTATAGAGGGTTGGTCAAAGAGACGTTTCTTGGCTCTATTTCTGGCTCTAAATAATCTCTCAGGCTCAGGATTGAACTCTAGATCACTACTTGAAGGCTCATTCATAAACTAACCCAATGGTACCTGTAAAAGAAATGAAAATAGATCAGCTTCAATAGATAATAAACTTGGTGTTTCAAACTTAACAAACTTCGTTTTCACTAAACTAAATCCCCGGCAGCGGCGCCAAAAACTTGTTACGTGCTCAATGTGTGAAATAAATAGCAATAAGAGAGAGAGAGCACTTAGAACATGCAAGCATACATGATCTTGTAGCAAGTAGTAAGTATTTTTTCATTCATTTTCCCACAGAGATTTATTATTAGCTACTCGTGAAGTGTATTGTTAAGCAAGAATGGGTGGATTTGAAGGGGTAGATTTGGTTTTAAAATTCCTATTTACTGCTGAATATATAAAAGGTAGCAACATAAACAAGTGCAAGTCAATGGTAAACGCAGATGTAAAGAGAAGAAATTAATAAACGAAGAGAAAAGTAGTCAAGCAGAATTTTTAACTTAGCAGAATTGCGAGAACAGCAATTCTACCGCAATGTTACTAACAGCGAAAATGTGTAAAATGGAGAAACAAGGGCTACTAACGACTCCTCTATAGGCATTTTCACATGATTCTCAAGCATTGGATCAACTCACTATGCATCAAACTAACTCAATCTCATGTATCTTCCGATTTCATGCATTAGATTCTTTAGTTTACTCATGTCCAAGTAAGGTCTTAAGCATCTTGTTAAAGCAGAAAGTTATGGTTTGTACTAGGAAAACGCCTATTCCTAGGTCGTTTTCTGGCTACCTTGAGAGGCTAGCATGAGTGTATGACTCTGAACTCTTACTTCTTCCAGAGGTTAGGAGTTCTTTGGACAAAATGGATGGCCAATCGAAATTGCCCGTGGGATGAAGCTTACATACAATCAATGCATTCGAGAGCTATCCTACATGCTTGGTTCACGTTTTTAAGCCTATAGTATTGTCATTAGCATGCCCCTATGTGACTTAGTTACTCATGGATATAGAGATAACAGAAATATTAGATGAAGTAGACATGCTTAGAGGAAATTTAAAGACAAAACAGCAATGAAAAACAGTAAGCAGAGAAGGAAAGACAAAGTGTGAAATGATGAATTGTGCTTGGATTAATCGATTGTTTGAATGAACAAAGGGGAACTTAAAATGAATAACATAAAGACAGAAAGCAACGAAATAGATTGTACTAACTAATGGAAAAGAAATAACAACAAAACAGTGCTGGAAATGAAGAGTAAAAGACAGAAAGCAGTAAGTGAGCTTGAACGCCTCGTCGCAAACGCCTCGGCTGAAGGGATGGAAAGGCAAGCCTTGCTTGGATGAATCCAATCGGGAGAGAAGATGAATCTTCTCTCCTTCCTATCAGATTGTCGACTCCAACAGCTGAACCTCTCAAACCAACAGACGGAGAAGAGATTGAATGGGAAAGACTGCGCTGCGAAGAGACTTCTACGCTTTCGGATGATGATCAAACCCTCTACTTTGACCCCCTTTTATAGTAATCTGCAGGTGCGTTTGGGTCAAGGAGAACCATCCATCCTCAACGTCATACTTCAAAATGGATGGAGGAGAAAGAACGAATCCCTGAAATAACGGAACATAACAGAAAAAGATCAGCGAACTTATGGATTTCACTTGAAACATTGCGGTTTTAGCAATGTTTCCGCAATGCTGCCGCAATGCACATTTTTCATTCTTTTAACTTCGTTTTTCTTTCCTTTTCTTTCCTTTTGCATACAAGTCCTAATTTAGCTTCCTTTTTCTAATTCTCATAAATAAGCATAGGTTTAAGCTAACTCCTATCAAAAACACCTAAGAGTGTACATCTTTCTATGGAAAACAAGTTCTAAAAAGGTCACTTTTGGAGACGTAACAGGGACACTTTGGGCAAAATAGGACTGCGAGAAAAATTTTAGATTGTGGGTTTTTCTGGCCATCACTGTTTAAGGATTGTTATGAATTTTGTAAATCTTGTGATCAGTGTCAGAGAAAAGGGTCCATCACTAGTAGGAATGAAATGCTCCAAAATCCCATTTTAACTTGTGAATTTTTTTAGGTTTGGGGTATGGACTTTATGGGACCCTTTCCCCCTTCCTTTGGTTTTGTCTATATCTTATTGGTTGTGGACTACGTGTCTAAATGGGTGGAGACTAAGGCCACCAAAGTCGATACTGCTAATGTTGTTTCCAGTTTTGTCAAATCCAATATTTTTAGCAGGTATGGAGTTCCACGGGCCATCATAAGCGACCAGGGGAGCCACTTCTGCAACAAGACGATCCAGGCCTTGATGAGGAAGTATGGGGTAAATCACAAAATCTCTACCCCGTACCATCCTCAGACCAATGGCCAAGCAGAAGTTTCCAATCGAGAGGTGAAGAGCATCCTCGAGAAAACAGTGAGTCTAGGAAGGAAGGATTGGAGTCTGAGGCTGGACGATGCTTTGTGGGCCTACCGTACGGCTTACAAAACCCCCATAGGAATGTCCCCCTACCGGATGGTTTTTGGTAAAGCCTGTCATCTCCTAGTGGAGATCGAGCACAAAGCTTATTGGGCCGTGAAGAAGTGTAACATGGACTTTGACATGGCGGGCGAAGAAAGACTCCTCAAATTGCAAGAATTAGAGGAGCTTCGCCTAGATGCATACGAGAACTCGAAGACCTACAAGGAAAAGACCAAAATGTTCCACGACAGACGAGTCGCCAGAAAACACTTCGAAGTTGGTCAGAAGGTCCTCTTGTTCAACTCCCGCCTGAAGTTCATGCCAGGTAAACTTCGTTCCAGGTGGCTTGGTCCTTTCATTATAACTGATGTCCATCACTATGGTGCAGTCAAGATTCAGAGCCTGGATACAGAGAAGGAATACACGGTGAATGGCCAGCGACTGAAGATCTTTCATGAGGGAATGTCAGAGGACTTCGACGACCATGCCTACTTGAAAGAGCCAGATTATGAGAAAGGATGAAATGAGTTTTGGTAAAGTCGAGCAATCGACTCTAAAAATTTGCGCTACTCGGAGGCACCCGAGCTTGAACTGTACATGCTTTTTGTTTACTTACCGTCTTTAGGATTAGCTTAGGTTCTTACTCTGATGTTGTGAATTTTTCAGGTGAAACAATGGCTCATCCTTGCGGTGTATTTGCTAAGGTTAAAGCGCACTCTCCAACCCTCTAAGTCACAATTCAGGGAAGGTTTTCCTTCCTTTCATTTTGACTGTGCGTATTTGGTCCAATGAGGACATTGTCAATTTCTAAGTTGGGGGTGGTGGGTGTTAAGTCTCTGAAAGTGACTTAGTTAGGACCCATTTAGCTTAAGAAGATGTACACATTTAGGTGTTTTTGTTAGCATTTAGCCTAAACCTATGCTTTAATATGAGAATTAGAAGAAGGTGGCTAATTTAGGACTTATGCACAATAGGTAGAAAAAGGGGTGAAAACCGAAGAAAAGGATGGAAAAAAAGAACCATTGCGAATGCATTGCGGAATAATTGCGGTGACCGCAATTATTCAAGTTAAAACCGTAAGTTGGCTGACATTTTTCTGTTTAGATCCGACTTTTCAGGGATTCGTTCTTTCTCCTCCATCCATTCTGATATACGACGTTGAAGATTGATGGTTCTCCTTGGCCCAAATGCACCTGCAAACTACTATAAAAAGGGGTCAAAGTCGGAGGTTCAATCATCACTCGAAGCGTAGAAGTCTTTCTGCAGTCCACCCTTTCCACTGTTCTTCCTTTGCCGTCTGTTGGAGTGAGAGTCTAAGCTTTTGGAATCGATAATCTGATAGGAAGGAGAGAAGATTCTTCTTCTCTCTCGATTGGATTCATCCAAGCACGGCTGAATTCTCATCACCTTCATTCGAGGCGACTGCCACAAAGTCTTCAGCAAGCCTTTACTGTTTTCTGCTCTCTTCTTCTCATTTCCATTACTGATCATTGTTGTTCTTAGTTTAGACATTTCAATTATTGCATTTCGTTGTTGTTTGTCTTGGGTTCAGTTCTTTTAAAGCTTTCCTTTGTTATTCAAACACTTAAGGTAATCAAAGTAAGTTTCTGCATTTCACAGTTCTACCTTGTTCTGCTACGAGTTTTGCTTACTATTTTACACACATTTCTCTTCTAAGCATGCTTACTTTAGCTACCATTTCTACTCTTTACATATCCATGAGTAACTAAAATCATTTAGGGGCATGCTAATGACAGAACTATAGGCTAAAAAACGTGAGTCAAGTAGGTAGATTAACACTCGAACATTGATTGTATGTAAGCTTCATCCCACGGGCAATTTCGATTGGCCATCCATTTTGTCCAAAGAACTCCTAACCTCTGTAAGGAGTAAGAGTTCAGAGTCATATAATCATGCTAGCCTTTCATGGTAATCAGGAAACGGCCTAGGAATAGGCGTTTCCCTAGTACAAACTGAACACTCCTGCTTCAACAAGATGCTTAAGACCTTACTTTGAAGTCGAGTAAACTTGAGTCTCTCATGCATGGAATCGGACGATACTTGAGATAGAGTGAGTTTGATGTATAGAGAGTTGATCCAAAGCTTGATAATCGTAATAAACTGCCTATAGGATAGTCATTAGTAGCCCTTAATTCACCCTTTTAATCAGATTCGCTGCTAATTAATTGCGGAAACATTGCGGTCCTCGCAATTCTGCCTTGTTATCATTCTGTTTAGCTGTTTTCTTCCTCGATTATTAATTCCATCTCTTGTCCTTTAGGTCTAGTTTTAACTTTAATTTGTTTATGTTATATCCCTCTACACATTCAGCAAAAAGTAGTTAATTAAAAACCAAGTTTAACCCATCAAATTCATCCCATCTTTCTTAACAAACACACTTCGCGAATAGCTAAAAATGAGTCTCTGTGGAAAAAACGAATGAAATATACTTACTACTTGCTGTGAGACCATGTATGCTTGCATGTTCTAAGTGCTCTCTCTACACTTTTGCATAATTATCTTTACACATTGAGCACGCAACAAGTTTTTGGCGCCGCTGCCGGGGACTTATTTTAAGTGAAAACGAAGTCTGTTAAGATTGAAACATCAAGTTATTTTTCATTGAAATTGATTTATCTTCATTTCTTTTTCAGGTACCATTTAGGGTAGTTTATGAATGAGACTCCAAGTAGTGATCTAGAGTTCAACCCTGAGCCCGAGAGATTACTTAGAGCTAGGAATAGAGCCAAGAAACGTCTCTTTAAACAAACCCTCTTACCTCCAATCATTGCAGAGACTACAATTCCTCCGCAATTACCTCAAGAAGAAATGGCTGGAGTAAATCAAAACCTGGTGCCTGTCACTCGCAACCCCATTGAAATAGCGAATGACAAGGATAGCGCCATCCTTTCATATTTAGTACCTATGCCTGGGGAGCTGAACCCCAGCATAATCCGTCCTGAAATCACTGCCCACTCATTCGAGTTAAAACCAGTGATGTTCCAAATGTTGTCCACTGTGGGACAATTCTTTGGAATAGAAAATGAGGACCCCCATAACCACCTTAGGAACTTCTTAGGAGTTAGTGACACTTTCCTAATCCCTGGAGTTTCCCAAGAAGCCCTGAGGCTATATCTTTTCCCTTACTCTTTGAGGGACAAAGCCAAAACATGGCTAAATTCTTTACCCTCAGGCTCTGTCCGCAATTGGACAGATTTAGCAGAAAAATTCCTAGTCAAATACTTCCCACCAGATAGGAATTCCACTTTTCGTGATGACATCATAAAATTCAAACAAGCTCCAAGTGAGTCTCTTCACGAAGCTTGGACACGATTCAAAGACCTCCTCATTAAATGTCCACACCATGGCATTCCATGGTGTATCCAAATAGAAGTTTTCTTTAAAGGATGCAACCCCAGCACCAGACAAGTCTTAAATTCATCTGCTGGAGGTTCCATGTTGTCCAAGAGTTACAACGAAGCTTATGAGATCTTGGAGAAGATCTCAACATCTCATTGTAGATGGTCAGACGATCCTGTAGAGCCAACTAGAGCTCAAGACAAGGATGCTCTAAGCGCCATGAGCACCCAAATAAATGCCCTGACCAACTTAGTCAAGCAAATGGCTCAGGCCAATCTCCAAACCAGTGCCAATACCGCCACAGCCATGTCAATGGGCACCCAACAAAGTCAAGGCGAGGCACCAATCTGTGGATTCTGTGGGGAAGGACACCCTTATGAATACTGCCCTGGGAATCCATCCTCGGTCTGCTATGTAGGTAGTCAGCAGCAGCCTAGGAATAACCCCTACTCCAACACCTATAACCCTGGTTGGAGAAACCACCCTAACCTGTCATGGGGTGGCCAACAAAACACTAACCAAAATCCTAACCAACCAAGGCCGAGTGGAACACCTGGTTTCACTCCCCAACATAACCAGTCAATGTACCAAAAACCTTATAACCAACCTGTAGGATCTTCTGTAGAAAACCTACTCAAGGAATATATAGCTAAGAATGATGCTACTCTTCAGAGCCAGCAAGCTACCCTTAGGAGTCTGGAAAACCAAATAGGCCAGTTAGCCAATGAACTTAAAAGTAGGCCCCAAGGTAGACTCCCTGCTGATACCGAGGTACCAAGGAGAGATGGCAAGGAACAAGTTCAAGCAATTGAACTTAGGAGTGGAAGACCATTGGTGAGCATTACAAAGGACATACCAAAGAGAGTAGAGAACACTGAGTCTAGTGCTCCACTGGAGTCTATGCCAAGCCAAGGTCCACCACCAACTAGCACATCAGGAGCCAGGCTAGAGCCAATTGTAGAGGACGTAGAAGAAATTCCAAGGCCTCCACCTATCTTAAGGCGTCCTGACGTGCCTGCATATGTGCCACCACCTCCATACCCTCGAAGGCTGAAGAAGAAGCAGGAACAGGAAGTTCATTTTAATAAATTTTTAGAAATACTTAAGCAAGTGCATGTGAACATTCCTTTTGTAGAGGTTTTACAGTCTATGCCTTCATATGTAAAGTTTTTGAAGGACATTATTACTAACAAAAGAATAATTGGTGAGTTTGAAACAGTAAACCTCACCGAAGAGTGCAGTGCCATCCTCCAAAACAAGCTGCCCAAGAAGGAGAAGGATCCTGGTTCCTTCACCTTACCTGTAGAACTTGGAGGCAAGCACGTGGGCAGAGCGCTTTGTGACCTGGGCGCCAGCATAAATCTCATGCCCCTGTCCCTATTTCGCCAGTTGGGAATAGGGGAAGCACGTCCAACTACTGTCACTTTACAACTAGCAGACAGATCCATCGCATATCCAGAAGGTAAGATTGAGGATATTCTAGTTAAAGTTGACAAATTCATTTTCCTTGCAGATTTCATTGTCCTGGACTATGAGGCAGACAAGGAGGTACCCATCCTGCTAGGTAGACCATTTCTAGCCACAGGTAGGGCACTAATAGACGTGCAAAAAGGTGAGTTAACTATGAGAGTTCATGATGAAGAGGTAAAATTTAGTGTTTACAAAGCTTTAAAATATCCCTCTGATTCTGAGTCTTGTGCTAGCATGGATGTTGTTGACTCACTAATGGAAGAACAATTAGAGCATGTACTGTTAACCAAGCATGCTAGTGAATATGTACAAATAGATGTAGATGATCTAAATGTAGCTGATATAATGAACATGCCTGTAAATAACCCTCAGCATGTATGTATGAATATAGATTTAACTGATAGAACTATTAACCCTCTGAAGCCCTCCATTGAGCATCCACCTGTTTTAGAACTGAAACCACTACCTACTCACCTCAAATATGCATATCTAGGAGATAATGACACACTGCCTGTAATTATTTCTTCTAAACTTAGTGAACAGCATGAGGTTGATTTAATTCTACTACTTAAGCAACATAGGAAGGCTATAGCATGGTCTATTGCTGATATTCGAGGCATTAGCCCTTCTTATTGTATGCACAAAATTATTCTAGAGGAAGAACACACACCTAGGGTAGATCACCAGCGTAGGTTAAACCCCTCTATGAAAGAGGTAGTGAAGAAAGAAATAATAAAGTGGTTAGATGCAGGAGTAATTTTCCCCATAGCTAGTAGCCAGTGGGTGAGCCCCATCCAATGTGTACCTAAAAAGGGGGGAATAACCGTGGTAGTCAATGAGAATAACGAACTAATCCCAACAAGGACTGTCACAGGGTGGAGGGTATGTATGGATTACAGAAAGTTAAATAAAGAGACTAAAAAGGATCACTTCCCCATACCGTTTATTGACCAGATGCTAGACAGAATAGCTGGTAGAGCCTACTATTGTTTCCTAGATGGCTATTCAGGTTACAATCAAATAACTATAGACCCTAAGGATCAAGAGAAGACCACCTTCACTTGCCCTTTTGGAACGTTTGCCTTCCGCAGAATGCCTTTTGGCTTATGCAATGCACCGGCAACTTTCCAGAGGTGCATGATGGCAATCTTCTCTGAGTTGGATGAGTCCATGATAGAAATATTCATGGATGACTTCTCAGTCTTTGGGGACTCATTTAAAACCTGTCTAGAGAACCTAGGACAAGTCCTGGCTAGGTGTGAAGAGACCAACCTAGTCCTAAATTGGGAAAAATGCCATTTCATGGTAGATGAAGGGATTGTCTTAGGACATCGAGTGTCAAGGGCAGGTGTAGAAGTGGATAGGGCAAAAATAGAGGTCATAGAGAAGTTGGTAGAGCCCCAGAATGTCAAAGCTATTAGGAGTTTCTTAGGGCATGCTGGGTTCTATAGAAGGTTCATCAAGGACTTTTCTAAGATAGCCAAGCCTCTATGTGAGCTACTAGAGCTAGGTAGGCCATTCATCTTCTCTAAGGAATGTGTAGTAGCTTGGAAAGCCCTTAAGGAAGCACTGGTCACAGCACCAATCATAGTAGGACCAAATTGGGATCTCCCATTTGAGATGCTATGTGATGCCAGTGACTATGCTGTAGGAGTCATGTTAGGACAGAAGATTGACAAGCTCACACATCCTGTCTATTATGCTAGTAAGACCTTGAATGAGGCTCAATGTAACTATACAACTACAGAGAAAGAGATGCTTGCTGTAGTATTTGCTTGTGAAAAATTTAGGAACTATATTGTAGGAACTAGGACCATTGTATATACTGACCATTCTGCTTTAAAATATCTAATGAGAAAGGCTGATGCTAAGCCTAGACTGATTAGATGGGTGTTATTGCTGCAGGAATTCGATTTGGACATTCGGGACAAGAAGGGATGTGAAAACGTGGTTGCAGATCACCTGTCTCGATTGCAGCACAATTGCGAAAAAATTGCGGACCCCGCAATTTCTGATGCTTTTATAGATGAACATATCTTTGCTTTAACTCATCGTGATAACGATGAGGAACCTTGGTTCGCGGACATTGCTAACTTCCGTGCAGCACAGGTATTACCAGTGTTCAAGGGAGGACAAGAGAAGAAGAGGTTCCTCCATGAAGCAAGGAAATTCATCTGGGATGACCCCATACTTTACAGGACCTGTGCTGATGGGTTGTTAAGGAAATGTGTTACAGCTGCTGAAGCGAAATCTGTGCTGCAGCACTGTCACTCATCTCCTTATGGTGGACACTTTGGTGGCCAAAGGACAGCTGCGAAGGTCTTTCAGAGTGGCTACTACTGGCCAACAATCTTCAAGGACGCACATGATTACGCTCACAGCTGTGATGAGTGCCAAAGGACAGGTAATCTCAGTCGCAAGGATGAGATGCCCCTCACCTACATCTTAGAGTTAGAACTCTTTGATGTGTGGGGCATTGATTTCATGGGACCATTCCCTCCATCATCAGGTAACCTGTACATTTTAGTAGCAGTAGACTACGTGTCAAAGTGGGTAGAAGCTAAGGCATGTCCTAATAATGATGCTAAGACAGTCACTAATTTCTTGCATAGGCACATTTTCACTAGATTTGGGACTCCTCGTGCTATCATTAGTGATGAGGGGTCACATTTCATTAATAAAGCTATGGAGAAGATATTGGCTAAATATAACATTAGGCATAGAGTAGCTACTCCCTATCACCCACACTCAAATGGTCAAGCTGAAATTTCAAATAGGGAAATAAAGAACATCCTAGAGAAGGTAGTTAAACCTAATCGAAAAGACTGGTCATTTAAGCTTGAGGATGCACTTTGGGCTTACAGAACAGCATATAAGACACCTCTAGGAATGTCTCCCTATAGGTTGGTGTATGGCAAGGCTTGCCACTTGCCACTTGAGTTGGAAAACAAGGCATTTTGGGCCATGAAAGAATTAAATTTTTGTGTGAAGGATGCAGGGACATTAAGATCTTTACAGCTACATGAACTTGATGAGCTTAGGCACATGGCCTATGAGAATGCCAAGATGTACAAAGAAAAGACAAAAATATGGCATGACAGCAGACTCAGGATCAAAGACTTTAAGAAGGGCCAACTTGTATTGTTATTTAACTCACGATTAAAGCTATTTCCAGGCAAATTAAAGTCTAGGTGGTCAGGTCCATTTATTATTACTAATGTCTTTGTTCATGGTGCCATAGAGATTAAAAACTTGCAGCAAGGACAGCCATTTATGGTCAATGGTGCTAGGTTGAAGCACTACTATGAGGAGGGGGATGTGAAGACTCTCTCGGCCTTCCTCCTACATGAAGCATGAAGTTAGAAACGAGAGAGAACGAGTGGTTACTGTGCTCGTTTAGTCAAGGCCAATGCCTTAGTTTATTTTTTCTGTTTTTTCGATGATCGTTTGTATGTTTTATGAGGTATTTTTAATTGCGTAGTTAATGTTTGTTTTATTTGTTTTTGTAGGGAATCGAAAGAGGGGATCAAGGGGAGTAAATCCCACTTTAAAAATCAAGAAACGGTTGAGCCAAATGAAAGATACGGGCGATCAAAGTTTGGAATTTTGATGAAATATTATCCCTGGAATTGCGCAGAAATTGCTGGATTCGCAAAAAGAGCCGTTGGGATTTTTCCGTTGCTTTTATAGCCGTTAGAAGGCGCCCGATTGATACGATCCTCTCATTCTTTGCTCTCCAAGATTTCTGCGATTCTCTCCACCTTTGATCTCTCTCTCCAAACCTCCAAGATTCGACCATGGTTTCCACTAGGGCTGAGAGATCCGCCGCCAAGAAGAAGGCCGACGACGCAGCTGAAGCGGCTGCGAGGGAAGCGCTTCTCACCCTTGCTGATCAGGGTGCTGTACGCACTGGCCGTCTTGGTAAGCTTCCTATTCGTAGGAAGAAGTGGAGGGTGGTCACTGAGATCCCTGCTGGCCCATCTGAGCCAGTGGGTACGCCAACGAAGCGCCGGTGGACTGTCAAGACTGTCGCCGAACCAAGCATCGCCAAGACTCCCTCTGTGGAGAGTCAAGAACCTGATCGTGCATCCCACGAGTCAGCCAAGGAAGGTTCGACGCCGTCTGTGTCACCTGCGCGCAGTCCCCTCTCGTCTGAACCAGTGCCAAGCGCAGAGTCGTCACCACCTGCACAGAGCGCCGAGTTGTCTCCAGCACCTCAGAGTTCTGATCCGACGCCTGCAGCAGCACAGAGCCCTGAGCTGCCATCTTCGCCATGGAGTTCTGCGCATACCCCATCGGCAGACCACAACTCTCCACGGCCTGATCCTGAATTCCCTTATGGGGATTATCAAGAGTCCACGCAAGGCAGTGGAGATGTTGGGGAAGAGGAAGTCTTCTCTCCTATGAGGGAAGACAGCCCTGATGTTCCTGCACAGCAGGACGATTCTATGGAAGAAACGTTGGGGGCTTGCCTCCAACAGATCAACATGGAGAAAGAGAAGAAGAAGGCCAAGAAGGAGGCCAAGAAAGCCAAGAAAGCCAAGAAACTGAAGAAGAAGAAGGCCAAGCGAGTGCCTTCAGCAGATAAAGACAGTACTGAGCCTTCGCTCAAACGCCTCAAGGTGGAGGCTGCTGAATCTTCCAAGCCAGCCGATAAGGGGAAGGCTAAACTCTACCCTGAGGATGAACCTCCATCAGTGAGGTATGTCTCATCCGATGCCGAATCCAGGGGTGTGGAGCTGAGGAAAAGGGACCTGTTGCACGAGAAGGGGTTCCTTGATCGACTTGCTGACCTGCCGCAGTTCTTGCGCGCAGGGGTGATCAACCATGGCTGGGAGGAATTCTGCCGACCTCCCAATCCAGCATACACGAGCATGGTGTATGACTTCTACGCCAACGTGCTCAGCCCTGAGGATGGACTATCTGTGGTCAGAGGGGTGGAGGTTGATTTCTCAGCCAAAGCCATTAATGAAGCATTTGGTCTAAGGGGCCAGCCTCACACAGATTACGCACGGATAGTTGATGAGCCGACCGAGGCTGTGCTGGAGGAAGCCATCCGCACCATTGGCCAGCCTGAGGCCTCCTGGACAGTCTCGCGCAATGGGCGGCACACGCTCATGAGTGCCAACCTCACGGCTAAGGCAGCTGTGTGGTTTTCATTCGTAAGAAGAAGACTCTCCCCGGTGACTCATGAGACTACAATTAACCAGAGCCGTTCGCTGCTGGTTTATGCTATAATGAGAGGTCTCACGATCAACGTGGGAGAGGTCATCACTGCTGCCATAGCCGAGTGTGCTAAGAAGGGTAAGGGACCATTATTTTTTCCAAACACTATAACCAAATTGTGTTTGCTTGCAGGGGTTCCCACCGAGCGCGTGGAGCAGCAGCTGCCCTACACAGGCCATCTGGAGTTGCCTGCACACCTAAGGCTGAGAAGAAAGGGCAACATGGAATTTGAGTTGGATAGGCTGGCGGCCGAACAGTCCCTATCCATGGCCGGCTTGATGGACATACAGAGGAGAATGGCTCAATGGGCCAATTATGCGCAGGCGAGGGACAAAGAAGTTGCAGACCAGTTGGGGTGCATCTTCCCGGACTTCCCCACCAACCTCCTAACTCCATGGGTGCCCCCAAGACCAAGGCGACCAGATGAGGATGATGAGAATTGAGTGCTGGTTTGAAGAGCACTAGAGGGAGTATTACTGATCCCTCAAGAAACAAAAGACAATTTTCCTGCTTTTTGATAGAGTAATGTATATTATGCTGTTTTGTGGTTAAATTTTGATCTGTTTTGGATGTTTAGTTTTATGTTTTTCCTTTTGCTTAGGATAGTCTGATGTTAGTTGATTAGGTAGGATAGTTTAGTTTTATTTTTAGGATGCATGAGTAACGGGAAAAAGCATGCTAGGGGCCTGAGTTAGTGTTAAATCTGCCCAGATTGAATTGCGAAATAATTGCGGTTCCCGCAATTTTTGTGGCTGATTGCATGTTTTTGCCTGTCCGTCTAGTTAGGCTGTGATCTGTTAAATTCTATCTTTTGCTGCTAGCATGACTACCTTATATAGCTGATCTTGAAGCATGCTGGATGAGTGTCATAGGACACCTTTTGATAGTTTAAATTTGCCTCTGAATAGTGCTCAGCATGCATAAACCATAAGTCCTTAAACCTGTCTGTTATGTTCAAATTTTCTGCTGCTGGGATAGTTGCTTCTAGAATGTTTTGCCTATGCCTAGGATGTTTAGATTCTCTTTGTTTTACTTTAGACTAGATGCTTCTAGGATAAGTTTGGGGGTGTGCCACCTCAAACACTCATTGGGGACAATGAGTAGTTGAAGTTTGGGGGAGGCCACCCTAGGCCTAGGAACATTCCTCTCTCCCTTAGAAACATAAGCATTCTTC
Source organism: Herpetospermum pedunculosum (assembly GCA_028017165.1). Classification (NCBI taxonomy): domain Eukaryota; kingdom Viridiplantae; phylum Streptophyta; class Magnoliopsida; order Cucurbitales; family Cucurbitaceae; genus Herpetospermum; species Herpetospermum pedunculosum. The sequence continues at coordinate 54,400,363 of CM051529.1, forward strand.
TTCTTCTAAAAACAAAAATGATGATGAACTGAAAAAAAATGAAAAAAGAATAAAGGGGGGGAGTTTCTCTTAGGTTGCTGAGTAATCAGTGCCAAGTGTGTAACCCACAAGTGGCGTTGCATCAAAAGGCAACCAAAGGAGAGGCTCCACCTAAGGAAAAAAAAAGAGAGAAAAATATAGGGAAGAAGAATGTATACCTAGGAGTTATAACTTTGTGGCTTAGATGTCCTATTTAAGAACTCTGATCCTCAAAGTAGCTGAGCACAAAGTTGTAACTTGTAGGGTTGTTTTAGGGAGATGAGTGTATATCCAATGTAGTGATGCCAGGGTTTAGGTTGTTCTCTAAAAGTACCACTGTCACTGTTAATACTAAGACTGGCATGACTCTAAGGAATCCTAGACACATTAAAAATAAGCTAGAAGCATGTACTGAGTCTGGAGTAAAGCTTGGTAGAATTTGAAACCTTAGGGATAGTAGCATAATATCATAGAAGTAGTTAGATCAGTAGTAGGGGGTTAACAAAAGCAGTGGGTATAGTAGGCAGGTGAAGTCAGAAGAAGCTAGACAAGAGGTTAGTTCTAAACTAAGAAGTGTGTCACAGGACAGCACTGCTAGAGACAAGAATATAAGGGAGTTAGTGAGTAGTTAAAAGAAGAAGAAACAGCAGCCTAAGTAAGTCCTTAGTATGCTTGAGGACAAGCAAAGCCTTAAGTTTGGGGGTGTGTTAAGTCTCTGAAAGTGACTTAGTTAGGACCCATTTAGCTTAAGAAGATGTACACATTTAGGTGTTTTTGTTAGCATTTAGCCTAAACCTATGCTTTAATATGAGAATTAGAAGAAGGTGGCTAATTTAGGACTTATGCACAATAGGTAGAAAAAGGGGTGAAAACCGAAGAAAAGGATGGAAAAAAGAACCATTGCGAATGCATTGCGGAATAATTGCGGTGACCGCAATTATTCAAGTTAAAACCGTAAGTTGGCTGACATTTTTCTGTTTAGATCCGACTTTTCAGGGATTCGTTCTTTCTCCTCCATCCATTCTGATATACGACGTTGAAGATTGATGGTTCTCCTTGGCCCAAATGCACCTGCAAACTACTATAAAAAGGGGTCAAAGTCGGAGGTTCAATCATCACTCGAAGCGTAGAAGTCTTTCTGCAGTCCACCCTTTCCACTGTTCTTCCTTTGCCGTCTGTTGGAGTGAGAGTCTAAGCTTTTGGAATCGATAATCTGATAGGAAGGAGAGAAGATTCTTCTTCTCTCTCGATTGGATTCATCCAAGCACGGCTGAATTCTCATCACCTTCATTCGAGGCGACTGCCACAAAGTCTTCAGCAAGCCTTTACTGTTTTCTGCTCTCTTCTTCTCATTTCCATTACTGATCATTGTTGTTCTTAGTTTAGACATTTCAATTATTGCATTTCGTTGTTGTCTGTCTTGGGTTCAGTTCTTTTAAAGCTTTCCTTTGTTATTCAAACACTTAAGGTAATCAAAGTAAGTTTCTGCATTTCACAGTTCTACCTTGTTCTGCTACGAGTTTTGCTTACTATTTTACACACATTTCTCTTCTAAGCATGCTTACTTTAGCTACCATTTCTACTCTTTACATATCCATGAGTAACTAAAATCATTTAGGGGCATGCTAATGACAGAACTATAGGCTAAAAAACGTGAGTCAAGTAGGTAGATTAACACTCGAACATTGATTGTATGTAAGCTTCATCCCACGGGCAATTTCGATTGGCCATCCATTTTGTCCAAAGAACTCCTAACCTCTGGAAGGAGTAAGAGTTCAGAGTCATATAATCATGCTAGCCTTTCATGGTAATCAGGAAACGGCCTAGGAATAGGCGTTTCCCTAGTACAAACTGAACACTCCTGCTTCAACAAGATGCTTAAGACCTTACTTTGAAGTCGAGTAAACTTGAGTCTCTCATGCATGGAATCGGACGATACTTGAGATAGAGTGAGTTTGATGTATAGAGAGTTGATCCAAAGCTTGATAATCGTAATAAACTGCCTATAGGATAGTCATTAGTAGCCCTTAATTCACCCTTTTAATCAGATTCGCTGCTAATTAATTGCGGAAACATTGCGGTCCTCGCAATTCTGCCTTGTTATCATTCTGTTTAGCTGTTTTCTTCCTCGATTATTAATTCCATCTCTTGTCCTTTAGGTCTAGTTTTAACTTTAATTTGTTTATGTTATATCCCTCTACACATTCAGCAAAAAGTAGTTAATTAAAAACCAAGTTTAACCCATCAAATTCATCCCATCTTTCTTAACATTCACACTTCGCGAATAGCTAAAAACAAGTCTCTGTGGAAAAAAACGAATTAAATATACTCACTACTTGCTGTAAGACCATGTATGCTTGCATGTTCTAAGTGCTCTCTCTACCCTTTTGCATATTTATCTTTACACATTGAGCACGCAACAAGTTTTTGCATAATTATCTTTACACACTTGGCACTGATTACACACTTGCATTGGCCAGCCTGAGGCCTCCTGGACAGTCTCGGGCGGCACAAGCTCATGAGTGCCAACCTCACGGCTAAGGCAGCTGTGTGGTTTTCATTCGTAAGAAGAAGACTCTCCCCGGTGACTCATGAGACTACAATTAACCAGAGCCGTTCGCTGCTGGTTTATGCTATAATGAGAGGTCTCACGATCAACGTGGGAGAGGTCATCACTGCTGCCATAGCCGAGTGTGCTAAGAAGGGTAAGGGACCATTATTTTTTCCAAACACTATAACCAAATTGTGTTTGCTTGCAGGGGTTCCCACCGAGCGCGTGGAGCAGCAGCTGCCCTACACAGGCCATCTGGAGTTGCCTGCACACCTAAGGCTGAGAAGAAAGGGCAACATGGAATTTGAGTTGGATAGGCTGGCGGCCGAACAGTCCCTATCCATGGCCGGCTTGATGGACATACAGAGGAGAATGGCTCAATGGGCCAATTATGCGCAGGCGAGGGACAAAGAAGTTGCAGACCAGTTGGGGTGCATCTTCCCGGACTTCCCCACCAACCTCCTAACTCCATGGGTGCCCCCAAGACCAAGGCGACCAGATGAGGATGATGAGAATTGAGTGCTGGTTTGAAGAGCACTAGAGGGAGTATTACTGATCCCTCAAGAAACAAAAGACAATTTTCCTGCTTTTTGATAGAGTAATGTATATTATGCTGTTTTGTGGTTAAATTTTGATCTGTTTTGGATGTTTAGTTTTATGTTTTTCCTTTTGCTTAGGATAGTCTGATGTTAGTTGATTAGGTAGGATAGTTTAGTTTTATTTTTAGGATGCATGAGTAACGGGAAAAAGCATGCTAGGGGCCTGAGTTAGTGTTAAATCTGCCCAGATTGAATTGCGAAATAATTGCGGTTCCCGCAATTTTTGTGGCTGATTGCATGTTTTTGCCTGTCCGTCTAGTTAGGCTGTGATCTGTTAAATTCTATCTTTTGCTGCTAGCATGACTACCTTATATAGCTGATCTTGAAGCATGCTGGATGAGTGTCATAGGACACCTTTTGATAGTTTAAATTTGCCTCTGAATAGTGCTCAGCATGCATAAACCATAAGTCCTTAAACCTGTCTGTTATGTTCAAATTTTCTGCTGCTGGGATAGTTGCTTCTAGAATGTTTTGCCTATGCCTAGGATGTTTAGATTCTCTTTGTTTTACTTTAGACTAGATGCTTCTAGGATAAGTTTGGGGGTGTGCCACCTCAAACACTCATTGGGGACAATGAGTAGTTGAAGTTTGGGGGAGGCCACCCTAGGCCTAGGAACATTCCTCTCTCCCTTAGAAACATAAGCATTCTTCTTCTTCTAAAAACAAAAATGATGATGAACTGAAAAAAAATGAAAAAAGAATAAAGGGGGGGAGTTTCTCTTAGGTTGCTGAGTAATCAGTGCCAAGTGTGTAACCCACAAGTGGCGTTGCATCAAAAGGCAACCAAAGGAGAGGCTCCACCTAAGGAAAAAAAAGAGAGAAAAATATAGGGAAGAAGAATGTATACCTAGGAGTTATAACTTTGTGGCTTAGATGTCCTATTTAAGAACTCTGATCCTCAAAGTAGCTGAGCACAAAGTTGTAACTTGTAGGGTTGTTTTAGGGAGATGAGTGTATATCCAATGTAGTGATGCCAGGGTTTAGGTTGTTCTCTAAAAGTACCACTGTCACTGTTAATACTAAGACTGGCATGACTCTAAGGAATCCTAGACACATTAAAAATAAGCTAGAAGCATGTACTGAGTCTGGAGTAAAGCTTGGTAGAATTTGAAACCTTAGGGATAGTAGCATAATATCATAGAAGTAGTTAGATCAGTAGTAGGGGGTTAACAAAAGCAGTGGGTATAGTAGGCAGGTGAAGTCAGAAGAAGCTAGACAAGAGGTTAGTTCTAAACTAAGAAGTGTGTCACAGGACAGCACTGCTAGAGACAAGAATATAAGGGAGTTAGTGAGTAGTTAAAAGAAGAAGAAACAGCAGCCTAAGTAAGTCCTTAGTATGCTTGAGGACAAGCAAAGCCTTAAGTTTGGGGGTGTGTTAAGTCTCTGAAAGTGACTTAGTTAGGACCCATTTAGCTTAAGAAGATGTACACATTTAGGTGTTTTTGTTAGCATTTAGCCTAAACCTATGCTTTAATATGAGAATTAGAAGAAGGTGGCTAATTTAGGACTTATGCACAATAGGTAGAAAAAGGGGTGAAAACCGAAGAAAAGGATGGAAAAAAAGAACCATTGCGAATGCATTGCGGAATAATTGCGGTGACCGCAATTATTTAAGTTAAAACCGTAAGTTGGCTGACATTTTTCTGTTTAGATCCGACTTTTCAGGGATTCGTTCTTTCTCCTCCATCCATTCTGATATACGACGTTGAAGATTGATGGTTCTCCTTGGCCCAAATGCACCTGCAAACTACTATAAAAAGGGGTCAAAGTCGGAGGTTCAATCATCACTCGAAGCGTAGAAGTCTTTCTGCAGTCCACCCTTTCCACTGTTCTTCCTTTGCCGTCTGTTGGAGTGAGAGTCTAAGCTTTTGGAATCGATAATCTGATAGGAAGGAGAGAAGATTCTTCTTCTCTCTCGATTGGATTCATCCAAGCACGGCTGAATTCTCATCACCTTCATTCGAGGCGACTGCCACAAAGTCTTCAGCAAGCCTTTACTGTTTTCTGCTCTCTTCTTCTCATTTCCATTACTGATCATTGTTGTTCTTAGTTTAGACATTTCAATTATTGCATTTCGTTGTTGTCTGTCTTGGGTTCAGTTCTTTTAAAGCTTTCCTTTGTTATTCAAACACTTAAGGTAATCAAAGTAAGTTTCTGCATTTCACAGTTCTACCTTGTTCTGCTACGAGTTTTGCTTACTATTTTACACACATTTCTCTTCTAAGCATGCTTACTTTAGCTACCATTTCTACTCTTTACATATCCATGAGTAACTAAAATCATTTAGGGGCATGCTAATGACAGAACTATAGGCTAAAAAACGTGAGTCAAGTAGGTAGATTAACACTCGAACATTGATTGTATGTAAGCTTCATCCCACGGGCAATTTCGATTGGCCATCCATTTTGTCCAAAGAACTCCTAACCTCTGGAAGGAGTAAGAGTTCAGAGTCATATAATCATGCTAGCCTTTCATGGTAATCAGGAAACGGCCTAGGAATAGGCGTTTCCCTAGTACAAACTGAACACTCCTGCTTCAACAAGATGCTTAAGACCTTACTTTGAAGTCGAGTAAACTTGAGTCTCTCATGCATGGAATCGGACGATACTTGAGATAGAGTGAGTTTGATGTATAGAGAGTTGATCCAAAGCTTGATAATCGTAATAAACTGCCTATAGGATAGTCATTAGTAGCCCTTAATTCACCCTTTTAATCAGATTCGCTGCTAATTAATTGCGGAAACATTGCGGTCCTCGCAATTCTGCCTTGTTATCATTCTGTTTAGCTGTTTTCTTCCTCGATTATTAATTCCATCTCTTGTCCTTTAGGTCTAGTTTTAACTTTAATTTGTTTATGTTATATCCCTCTACACATTCAGCAAAAAGTAGTTAATTAAAAACCAAGTTTAACCCATCAAATTCATCCCATCTTTCTTAACAAACACACTTCGCGAATAGCTAAAAATGAGTCTCTGTGGAAAAAACGAATGAAATATACTTACTACTTGCTGTGAGACCATGTATGCTTGCATGTTCTAAGTGCTCTCTCTACACTTTTGCATAATTATCTTTACACATTGAGCACGCAACAGTGGGTTGTGCCTTATAGTGATTGTCGAGCTTAGTTGTGAATCCTGATTAACTCGTTGAGTTATGGTGAAAGCATGCTAGTCCGATTATGAAATTCTGTGATGTACTGTTAAAGCCTTCGTATGTGTATCTGTCGTGAAATTCAGCATAATTGCATATGTTAAGGCCATTTTGAAAAAAATTTCAAGTTATTTCCCTGTTTAAGCTTCGCATGTTAGCACTTTATCTTGGATCTGTGGGTTTAGGGTAGTTCTGTTTGTTTTGAAATTCGTTGTCACCTCGAAAGGCAACCTTAGGATGGGCCAAGATTCGTTCTTGCTTGTAATCCATGCGCTCAAGATTTTAACATGATTTTTAGGCCAAAAAGGAAAAAAAATGAATGCAAGTTTATAAAAAGAAAACAATCTCCTGAGGTGTTCCTCCTTCTTGAGTTGCCTTAGTAACTAGGGGCGGTCGTGTAACCCACGGTCGCCACTGCATGAAAAGGAAGCACAAAGAAGTGAACGCTAGTCCTTAAAAATGTGAATTCTGCCCGTAGTCAGATGCACTGTGCAATGAAATTGCAGGCAAGCTGAAACGAAAGTAAAATTGACATGTTAGGCGCTCATGGGGATCAAAGAAAAAGAGAGAAAAGATGCCTTGCGATATATTACTTGCTTAGACGATGAATTGCCCTTAGACTGTTCTGTTTAGCCATAAGTAGGGGGAAGGCGAAAATTCAGGATAAATAGAGCTGTTCTAAGCCTGTTGAAATCTAAGATCGAGGAGCTAAGTCCGAAGCATAAATAGGGAAGCATCTTTAAATTTTTGAAATTGTTCTTAACCAATGCATGCATGCAGCTGTTTCTTTCAAATGCAAATGCCCTGTCGTTTCCAGTACTGAGAATCGAGTCCCTAGCATGCATTCTCGTTGTGTTTTATTAATCAGAATTCCACCTTGCTCGAGGACTAGCAAGAATTAAGTTGGGGGTGTTTGATAGCTCCATTTTGGAGCTATAATTGTGTCCCTATTTCACGTTTATTAGTTGCTTAATCTTGCTTTTATGTGTTAATTACAGGTGTTCTTGGTAATTCGCTCTCGAGAGCGTTTCAGCGCTTTTTGGAGCTTAATATCGCAATTTAAAGGCCTAAGAACACTTCCGGGGAAGATCCATGCAAAGGCATGAAGGTTGAGCGCTTTGGGGAAATTGAAGGCAGAAATCCATGCAAAACCCGAGAGCTAGAGTCGAGCGACAGCGTCGCGACGCTAGCTCGACGCTGCCCCAGCGTCGAGACGCTGTCAGAGCGTCTCGACGCCCCGAAGTCTGAAGCGCTGATTTGAAGAAAAACCCGAGAGCAAGCGTCGAGTGATAGCGTCTCGACGCTCGCTCGACGCCGCACAAGCGTCTCGACGCTGTGCGAGCGTCTCGACGCTCCGAAGTCAGAGGCGTTAAGTTGAAAATCCACCTGAGAGCAAGCGTCGAGTGATAGCGTCTCGACGCTCGCTCGACGCCGCACAGAGTCTCGACTCTGCGCGAACGTCTCGACGCCACCCCGACTGCGCGCGCGGATTATTTAGGGCGCAGCGTCGAGACGCTGCCCTAGCGTCTCGACGCTACGGCGGATTACTTAAAGTTTTTATCCGTTTTTAGCCGCCATCTTCGTCTTCTACCTCGAGCTCCGCGCCTGATTTGACGTTCCAGCAGCCGTTTTCACCATGGGAGGGGCTAGGAAGCTTGGATTGAAGCCGTCCCACACCACACAAGTCATGAGTGAGTAGTTTTACCGTTTTTGGCTCGGGATTGTAAAGGAGAAATGTAGTTTGAACTCTTGGTGAGGTTGTAGAATTTAAATTATGAATTGTTTGAATAATTTATTGAATTGAGTTCTATTTCTTAGCTTAATCTATGAGCATGTTTGAATGATTTAGGACTAGGCACCCTTGATTTTGAGCATGTTTCATTAGTTAAAGGATTTGATGCCGTGCCTCTCAGATCCGCCAAGTAACAAGGATTAACGACACCTTTGAGCGTATTGGCGTCCTTGCGCTCTTGGTGATCGTTCCTCCCGAAGTAGAATTCCAAATCGACATACTAATTTCGCGTCCAAATTAGATAGTTGTCACTGTTGGCTCGTTGCTATCGATCGGTCTTGGGAGAGCGTTGGCCGCCAATGTCCGATCGATATGCTTGATTAGCATGATTAATTATGTCTAATTAATTCCATGGAGCATGTCCGAGTTAATTTATTAATTTTAGACAAGCTGTGCATTCGTTAAATTATTTAGCCATAATACTCGTCAACCTATGATCCAAGAGGCATGCTAAATTTACTCCCGATCGTCCCGAGTCGAAAACTCCGGTAGCTAAATTTTCCATTGCATTGTTCCTTATTAGTAATTTAGAAACCAACAAATTTCCCCTTATTTCATTTACTTTAATAGTTTGCAAATTTAATTGAGATTAAGTCTAATTAACTTAATTCCCTGTGGATCGACCCCGTTGTCGCTACTCTACTAATAGTTTAGTGAATTCGGGCAAATATAAATTCATTTTGGAGGGTCTCGACAACCCGATGATTGGCGATAGTTCAATAATATCGTTACCACATATCTCGTATATTCTTCATTAGTTAGGCACATTAATCTTCAATTCACCCCATTTAAACCACCCGTTCTAATTTAGCATCTCACTTCGTTAGTAACTAAGAATAAATCTCTGTGGGAAATCGAATGAAAAAATACTTATTACTTGCTACAAGACCATGTATGCTTGCATGTTCTGAGTGCTCTCACATCGCATTTTTATTTACACACTGAGCACGCAACACTCCGCCATTTGTGGCTTGTTTTAGGAGCTTTCTATTGTATGTAAGTTGGAGATTATGGCGTTTGTGACGACTCTCTCCATGGTCGGCTAAGGTACGGTGTGCGATTCGGGATAGTTTAGGGGTATTTTGTTAAACTTCTTCATTTTGATAATCCATGCAACTAATTCTGAATTGACTATGATTTTGTATGCATTTATTGTTCTTTCTTAATCTCATGCATGTGTTAGATTTCGCCGACGGACAATCGAGTTTTCTAGCATGTGTTACAGTTAAAAATTAGCGATGCCTTGCCTCTCACTTTTCGCCTAGTAACACAGAACAATGAAACAAATCGAAGTATCGATATATGCATGATAATTGTTGGGTACTTCAGCGTTGGCGGGTAGCCAGTTAGCAATAGGATTGCATATTCGAATGTTCGTCGCGGTTAGCTAGTGACTGTTTAGAGTTAATTTGGGGCTGATCACTCTAACGAGACTTTAAACAATGTTTAATTAGAACTGTTGATTTAATTAATTAATATGGAGCCGGTTACAAAAGGGAGTCCCAGTAACCGACCGCGTGCATGACAAATTGATAGCCTTAGATTTGAATTAAATGATGAATGATAGAATGTCTAGCAAAAATCCCGAAACTCCCCGGATCGAACACTTGTTAATCTCTTTCTCTTTAATTTCTCCGTTAGCAATTTATTTCTCTTGCTGCATGCCAAAAACCCCCTCTTGTTATAAAACCCAATTGATCAATTAATTTTCATTTCAAACTTTGATTTCAATCACGTTAAGTCCCTCTCCGTGGATCGACCCTGTTGCCACTAGCTGCAAAGCTAAGGTCAATAGGCTTACAAATTTATTTTGGCGGAACTCGACAACCCGAAATTTATAGGATATTCCCAAATACTTACCACCAAAATTGGCGTCGTTGCCGGAGAAGGCATAAAAGATTGAAATTATGTTGGACTTGGATTTTGGTTGATTTGTTGTGTGCTGAAATTTTTTTTTTCGGTTTGTTTTTGCATGTTTAAAATTTTTGTTGTTGTATGACCCGTTCTTCTGAGTTTAGTGGACTGCAGTATATCCCTGAAATTGAGAAAGAAGAGCGGCGGTTGAGAAAAGAGGCCCGGGAGGGGCGAAGACTGTTTGAAGAAGGAGGCGTGGATCCCTTCTTTGGCGAGGCGATGGCGCAATTAGCCGCGCCAGATCTGAATTTGCAACCTCTGTGCATTAACTACCTCGTGGTAGCAGGTAATTTCGAGTTGAAATCTGGATTAATTCACCAATTACCTTCCTTCCATGGCAATGCAGGAGAGGATGCAAATAAGCACCTGATGGAGTTCCACTGTGTCTGTTCGGAGATGAAGCCCCCAGGTGTGACAGAAGAGCAGCTAAATTTAAGGGCATTCCCCTTCACGCTGAAAGATAAAGCCAAGGACTGGCTTTATTATCTGCCTTCTGGATCGATAACGACATGGCAAGAAATGAAGAGGATCTTTCTTGAGAAATATTTCCCTGCGTCTCTTGCCATGACTTTGAGGAAAAGGATTTATGGGATCACCCACGACTTTGGGAATGTTTTGGGCGCCTGTGCGCAAGCTTTCCGCATCATCAAATTGTCGATCAGCTTCTGATCCAGTACTTTTATGAGGGCATGACGCCTCATGATCGGCAGATGATCGATGCCGCGAGTGGTGGGGCGTTGATTGACAAGACCCCGATTGAGGCCAAGAAGCTAATTGCAAACATGGCGGCCAACTCGCAGCAATTCGGTATTCGTGGGCAGGGGCAAGTTCACAGTGTGACCCAGAATCATGAGATGACTGAAATGAGAGCCCAGGTGGCCGAGATTGGGAATTTGCTGAAAACATTTGTAGGATGTAACCGAGTGGAGGAGGTCAATGCGATCGGGGGATATGCTTCCAACCCTAGGAAGTATGATCCTTACTCGAGCACATACAACCCCGGTTGGCATGACCATCCCAACATGAGCTACGGGAATAGAGACGGGCAACAACGCTTTCAAGGTCAGTCTTATGATAGACCTAACAATTCTACCCAAGCTTAGGCCTCGAGTTCCTCCAGCTCATTGGAAGAGATGGTTCGGACCATCGTTACATCGACAAGCCAATTCCAAAAAGAAGCTCGAGAATAGCTAAACTCACATAAAGCGGAGCTGCAAAATCTGAACAAGCAACTGACCCAAATGGCGGTGTCGATAAGCAAAATTGAGAGCAAGAGCTCTGGGAAGCTTCCTTCCCAAACCACTGTGAACTCATGTGAGAACGTGAGCTCAATCCAACTAAGGAGTGGGAAATCAGTTCCCTCCAGAGCCGTGAAGGAAGCGAATGACAGTTTGAATGAGTCCTCCCCGGTTGTTCTTGATGATTTGAATGAAGAGAAAAAAGAGAAAACTGTGCAAGAGTGTGTTCCCAAAGCACCCTTCCCCAGTAGGCTTGTGAAGCTGTTACGTCTCCAAAAGTGACCATTTTAGGACTTATTTATCTTAGAAAGATGTACACTCTTAGGTGTTTTTGATAGGATTTAGCTTGAACTTATGCTTATATGTGAGAATTAGAAGAAGGAAGCTAAATTAGGACTTGTATGCAAAAGGAAAGAAAAGAAATGAAAAACGAAGTTAAAAGAATGAAAACTGTGCATTGCGGAAGCATTGCGGAAACATTGCTAAAACCGCAATGTTTCAAGTGAAATCCGTAAGTTGGCTAATCTTTTTCTGTTGTGATCCGATATTTCAGGGATTTGAACTTTCTCCTCCAACCACGTAGAAGTACGACGTTGAGAATGGATGGTTCTCCTTGGCCCAATCGCACCTGCAGAATACTATAAAAGGAGGTCAAAGTGGAGGGTTGAAACATCATCCGAAAGCGTAGAAGTCTCTTCGCAGCTCAATTTCTCTCATGTTTTTCTCTTCCGTCTGTTGGGTTGGAAAGCTTAGCTGCTGGAGTCGACAATCTGATAGGAAGGAGAGAAGATTCATCTTCTCTTCTGATTGGATTCATCCAAGCAAGGCTTACCTTTCTCTCCTTTCAGCCGAGGCATCTGCGTCGAAGCGATCACGCTCATCTTACTTGCTTTCTGTTTTAGTTTCCTATTTCTAGCACCGTTTGTTGTTATTTCTTTTCCATTAGTTAATCCATTCCATTTCGTTGCTTTCTGTCTTTATGTTAGTAACTTTAAGTCTTCATCTGTTCATTCAAACAATTGATTAATCAAAGCACAATTCATCATTTCGCACTTTCTCTTTTTCATTTCTGCCTACTGTTTTTCCTTTCTGTTTTGTCTTTAATTTTCTTCTAAGCATGTCTACTTAATCTAATATTTCTATTCTCTCTACATCCATGAGTAACTAAGTAACCTAGGGGCATGCTAATGACAATACTATAGGCTAAAACACGTGAACCAAGCATGTAGGATAGCTCTCGAATGCATTGATTGTATGTAAGCTTCATCCCACGGGCAATTTCGATTGGCCATCCATTTTGTCCAAAGAACTCCTAACCTCTGGAAGGAGTAAGAGTTCAGAGTCATACACTCATGCTAGCCTCTCAAGGTAGCCAGAAAACGACCTAGGAATAGGCGTTTTCCTAGTACAAATCATAACTTACTGCTTTAACAAGATGCTTAAGACCTTACTTGGACATGAGTAAACTAAAGAATCTAATGCATGAAATCGGAAGATACATGAGAATGAGTTAGTTTGATGCATAGTGAGTTGATCTAATGCTTGAGAATCGTGTGAAAAAGCCAATAGAGGAGTCGTTAGTAGCCCTTGTTTCCACATTTTACACACTTTCGCTGTTAGTAACATTGCGGTAAAATTGCTGTTCTCGCAATTCTTTTTAGTTAAAATTCTGCCTTAGCCATTTTCTCTTCGTTTATTAATCCCTTCTCTTTACATTTGAGTTTATCATTGACTTGCACTTGTTTATGCATCTATCCTTTACATATTCCGTAGTAATTAGGCAACTTAAAACCAAATCCACCCCATCAAATCCACCCATTCTTGCTTAACAATACACTTTGCGAGTAACTAAGAATAAATCTCTGTGGGAAACGAATGAAAAAATACTTACTACTTGCTGCAAGATCATGTATGCTTGCATGTTCTGAGTGCTCTCTTATTGCATATTCCTTTTAAACATTGAGCACGCAACAAGTTTTTGGCGCCGCTGCCGGGGATTTAGTTTAGTGAAAACGAAGTTTGTTAAGTTTGAAACACAAAGTTTAATATCTAGAGTTCAATCTTGAGCCTGAGAGATTACTTAGGGCCAGAAATAGAGCTAAGAAACGTCTCTTTAACCAACCCTCTATACCTCAAATAATTGCTGAAACCGTAGAGTCTCCGCAATTCTCTCAAGAAGAAATGGACAGACCAGTCCCAAATCCGGTACCTACCACTCGCAATCCCATCGAAATAGCGAATGATAAGGATAATGTCATTCTCTCTTACCTAGTACCTATGCCTGGGGAGCTAAACCCAAGCATAATCCGCCCTGAAATTACTGCCAACTCATTCGAGTTAAAGCCAGTAATGTTCCAAATGTTGTCCACTGTGGGACAATTCTTTGGAGTGGAAAATGAGGACCCCCACAACCATCTTAGAAACTTCCTAGGAGTTAGTGATACTTTTATCATTCCTGGAGTTTCCCAAGAAGCCTTGAGGCTCTACCTCTTCCCTTACTCATTAAGGGACAAAGCAAAGACGTGGTTAAACTCATTACCCTCTGGATCAGTCCTCAATTGGACAGACTTGGCGGAGAAATTCCTAGTTAAATATTTCCCACCTGATAGGAATTCTACCTTTCGTGATGACATAATCAAGTTCAAACAAGCTGAAAATGAGTCCCTTCACGAAGCTTGGACAAGGTTCAAGGACCTTCTGCTTAAATGTCCACACCATGGCATTCCATGGTGTATTCAAATAGAGGTCTTTTTCAAAGGATGCAACCCCAGCACCAGACAAGTGTTAAATTCATCTGCTGGTGGTTCCATGCTGTCCAAAAGTTATAACGAAGCCTATGAGATCTTGGAGAAGATCTCAGCATCTCACTGTAGGTGGTCAGATGATCCAATAGAGCCAAGTAGAGCTCAAAATAAGGACGCACTCAATGCCATGAGTAGTCAAATAAGCGCCCTGACCAACCTAGTTAAACAAATGGCTCAAGCCAATCTCCAAACTAGTGTCAACACCACCACAACCATGTCAATGGGCACACAACCAAGTCAAGGTGAGACACTAATCTGTGGATTCTGTGGGGAAGGGCACCTGTATGAATACTGCCCTGGGAATCCAGCCTCAGTCTGCTATGTTGGAAGCCAACAGCAGCCTAGGAACAACCCCTACTCTAACACTTACAATCCTGGTTGGAGGAACCACCCAAACCTTTCACGGGGTGGCCAACAAAATACTAACCAAGCTTCTAACCAGCTGTTGCGTGCTCAATGTGTTAAAATAAATAAGCAATAAGATAGAGAGAGCACTCAGAACATGCAAGCATACATGGTCCTATAGCAAGTAGTAAGTATTTTTCATTCGTTTTCCCACAGAGATTTATTATAAGCTACTAGAGAAGTGTGAAGTTAAGAAAGAATGGGTGGATTTGATGGGGTCAAATTGGTTTTAAATTGTCTATTTCCTACTGAATACGTAGAGGGTAGCAACATAAACAAGTGCAAGTCAAAGCTAAACTCAAATGAAAAGAGACGAGATTAATAAACGAAGAAGAAAACAGCTAAACAGAATTGTAAACTTAGCAGAATTGCGGAAACAGCAATTCTACCGCAATTTTCCTAACAGCGAAAGTGTGTAAAATGGAGAAACAAGGGCTACTAACGACTCCTCTATAGGCTTTTTCATACGATTCCCAAGCATTGGATTAACTCACTATGCATCAAACTCACTCAATCTCATGTATCTTCCGATTCCATGCATTAGATTCTTTAGTTTACTCATATCCAAGTAAGGTCTTAAGCATCTTGTTAAAGCAGAAAGTTACGGTTTGTACTAGGAAAACGCCTATTCCTAGGTCGTTTTCTGGCTACCTTGAAAGGCTAGCATGAGTGTATGACTCTGAACTCTTACTCCTTCCAGAGGTTAGGAGTTCTTTGGACAAAATGGATGGCCAATCGAAAGTGCCCGTGGGATGAAGCTTACATACAATCAAAGCTTCGAGAGCTATCCTACATGCTTGGTTCACGTTTTTTAGCCTATAGTATTGTCGTTAGCATGCCCCTATGTGACTTAGTTACTCATGGACGTGGGGAGAACAGAAATAAGAGATGAAAGAGACATGCTTAAAAGAGAAATAGACTGAAAACAGCAAGGTAAGACAGTAGCAGCAAAAGTTAAGAAACTGTGAAATAACAAATTGTGCTTTGATTACTTGATTGTTTGAAGGAACAAAAGAAAGCTTTAAATGAATAACACAAAGACAGAACTCCACGAAATACAATAAACTAACTACTAGAACAGAAACAACAACTAAACAATGCTGGAAAGTAGAAATGAAAGACAGAAAGCAGTAATTGAGCGTGAACGCCTTGTTGCGATTGCTTCGGCTGAATGGGGAGAAAGAATAGCCTTGCTTGGATGAATCCAATCGGGAGAGAAGATGCCTATCAGATTGTCGATTCCAACAGCTGAGACTCTCACACCAACAGACGAAGAAGAATGACAGGAGAAAAGATGGAGCTGCGAGAAGACTTCTACGCTTTCGGATGATGATTGAACCCTCGACTTTGACCCCCTTTTATAGCAATCTGCAGGTGCGTTTGGGCCAAGGAGAACCATCAATCTTCAACGTCGTACTTCAAAATGGATGGAGGAGAAAGAACGAATCCCTGAAATAACGGAAATTAACAGAAAAAGATCAGTCAACTTACGGTTTTCACTTGAAACATTGCGGTTTCAGCAATGTTTCCGCAATGCTGTCGCAATGTAGTTTTTTCATTCTTTTACTTCGGTTTTCAATCCTTTTCTTTCCTTTTGCACACAAGTCCTAATTTAGCTACCTTCTTTTAATTCTCACAAATAAGCATAGGTTTAAGCTAAATCCTATCAAAAACACCTAAGAGTGTGCATCTTTCTAAGCTAAATAAGTCCTAAATAAGTCACTTTTGGAGACATAACACACCCCCAAACTTAAGGTTTTGCTCGTCCTCGAGCAAACTAAGGACTTACTTAGGCTGCTGTTTCATCTTCTTTAACCACTTACTGACTCCCCTATATCCCTATCTATAGCAGTGTTGTCCTGTGACACACTCCTAAGTTTAAAACTATCCTCTTATCTCGCTTCTTCTGACTTCGCATGCCTAATACTCCTACTGTTTTATTAACTCCCTACCACTGATCTTCTTGCTTTTGTCATATCATGCCACTATCCCTAAGGTTTCAAATTCTACCTAGCTTTACCCCAGACTCAGTACATGCTTCTAGTTTTTACTTATGAGCTACCTAGGAATCCTTAGAGTCATGCCAGTCTTAGTATTAACAGTGACAGTAGTGCTTTAAGAGAACAACCTAAACCCTGGCATCACTACATTGGACATACATTCATCTCCCTAAACAACCCTACAAGCTACAACTTTGTGCTCAGCTAATTGAGTATCAGAGTTCTTTAAACAGGACATCTAAGCCACAAAGTTGCAACTCCTAGGTATACATTCTTCTTCCCTACTTTTTCCTTTTTTCTTTCTTAGGTGGAGCCTTTCCTTTGGTTGCCTTTTGATGCAATGCCATTTGTGGATTACACACTTGGCACTGATTACTCAGCAACCTAAGAAAGACACCCCTCTTTATTCTATTTTTCATTTTTTTTTTTTCAGCTCATCATTTTTTGTAAAGGAGAAGAAGAATGCTTATGTTTTTAAGGGAGAGAGGAATGTTCCTAGGCCTAGGGTGGCCTCCCCCAAACTTAAACTACTCATTGTCCCCAATGAGTGTCTGAGGTGGCACACCCCCAAACTGTCCTAGAAGCATCTAGTCTAAGGTAAAACAAAGAGAATCTAAAAGTCCTAGGCATAGGCAGAACATTCTAAAAGTAAATAGCACAGCAGCAGAAATGTGAAAAAACAGACAGGTAAGGACTTAAAGCTATGCATGCTGAGCTTTTTAGAGGTTAATTTAAACTATCAAAGGGTGTCCTATGACACTCATCCAGCATGCTTTGAGATAAACTATATAAGGTAGTCATGATAGCAGTAAAAGAAAGAATTTAAACAGAACCAGCCTAACTAAACAGACAGTCCAAAACATGCATTCAGTAATAAAAATTGCGGGTTCCGCAATTATTTCGCAATAAAGTCAGGGCAGATATATCAGTGTTTAAGGCCCCTACGCATGCTTTTTCCAGTCATTCAAGCTCTCTAAAAATGAAACTAAACTAATCTACCAAATCAGCTAGCAGCAGGCTATACTAAACAATTTTAAAACTTAAAACTAAGCAACTAAAACAGATCAAAATATTAACTAAAAACAGCATAATTCACACGGTTCATAAAAAGCAGTTTGATTTTTTTTTTTTTTTTTTTTGGTTGTAAGGGAACAGCAATACTCCCTTGAGTGCAATTCAAACTAGCACTCAGATGTCTTCATCCTCATCAGGCCTTCGTGATCTTGGAGGCGCCCATGGAGATAGCAGGTCCGTGGGGAAGTCAGGGAAAAGGCAACCCAGCTGGTCAGCGACTTCCTTGTCCCTTGCCTGTGCGTAGGTGGCCCATTGAGCCATCCTCTTCTGTAGATCCATCAGGCACGCCATGGACAGTGACTGAGCAGCAGCCAATCTATCCAGCTCGAACTCCATGTTCCCTTTTCTCCTCAGCCTCAAGCCTGTAGGCAGCTCCAAGTGGCCTGTGTAAGCCATCTGCTGTTCCATCCGCTCAATGGGGACCCCTGCACGCAAGCATAGTTTAGTAATAGTATTAGGGAAGAACAATGGACCCTTACCCTTCTTAGCGCAGTCAGTAATGGCAGCTGTAATGACTTCGCCCACGTTGATGGTGAGACCTCGCATGATTGCATAGACCAGCAGCGATCTGCTCTGGTTGATTGTGGTCTCATGTGTCACGGGGGACAGCTTCCTTCTCACGAAGGAAAACCAGACAGCCGCCTTAGCTGTGAGGTTGGCACTCATGAGAGTGTGCCTCCCATTGCGCGACACGGTCCATGAGGCTTCAGGCTGGCCAATGATCCGGATGGCCTCTTCCAGGACGGCTTCAGTAGGTTCATCAACGATCCTTGAGTAATCAGTGTGTTTCTGGCCCTTGAGGCCGTAGGCTTCGTTGATTGCCTTTGCTGAGAAGTCTACTTCAACTCCCCTGACCACAGACAATCCCTCCTCAGAATTCCTCAAATTGGCGTAGAAGTCATATACCATGCTTGTGTAAGCTGGATTGGATGGTCTGCAGAACTCCTCCCAGCCGTGATTCGTAATTCCTGCGCGCAAGAATTGCGGCAGGTCAGCAGGTCTGTCGAGGAAGCCCTTCTCGTGCAGCAGCTCCCTTTTCCTCAGCTCAATGCCTCTAGACTCAGCGTCAGAAGACACGTACCTCACTGACTGAGGCTCATCTTCAGGGTACAGCTTGGCCTTCCCCTTGTCTTTCAGTTTGGCTGACTCAGCAGCCTCAATCTTGAGCTTCTTTGGGGAAGGCTCGTCACTCCCCTTCTTGGATGAAGGCGCAGCCCTGGACTTCTTCTTCTTCTTGGACTTCTTTTTTGTTCTTGGCCGTTTGGCTTTGACAACCGTGGCTTCCTTCTTCCTCAACCGAGCCTGCGTTGCCATCTGCTGGAGGCAATCCCCCAGTGTCTCGTCCATCGAGTCATCCTTCTGTACAGGGCTCTCAGGGCTGGCTTCCCTCAAAGGAGAGAAGACCTCGTCTTCCTCAGCTTCCCCACTGCCCTGCGTCGATTCTTGGTACTCCCCATATGGGAATTTAGGGTCAGGCCGTGGAGAAGTGTGCGAAGGAGTGGTGCTTTGTGCTGCTGTAGGGGTCTGTGCAGAACTCTGCGGTGATGAAGGCAGCTCAGGGCTCTGCGCTGGTGGCGATGATGAGAGCTCAGGGCTTTGAACCGGTGGAGATGGTGAAGGGCTGCGCTTGGCTGTCTCGTGGGATGGCTGGCCTAGTTCTTGACTCTCCACAGAGGGAGTCTTCTTCTTGATTTCTTCTTCGGCCACAGCCATACTCCATTTGCGCTTCTTGGGTGTGCCTGCTGGTTCAGAGGGTCCAGCAGGTATCTCTGTGACGACCTTCCACTTCTTCTTGCGGATTGGAAGTTTGGGAAGTCGTTCAGTTCGCGCAGCATCAGCGTCTGCAAGGGCAAGAAGTGCTTCCCTCGCAGCAGATTCAGCGTCATCAGCCCTTTTCTTGGACGCATATCGTTCGGCTCTTGTGAGCACCATTGTTGAATTGTGGAGTTTTGGAGAGAGGAATCACAGATGAAGAGAAACGCAGCTTTCTTGGAATTCAGGTAATGGGAGAATCGTACGGATCAACGCGCCTTCTAACGGATATAAAGAAAACACTAAAAATCCCAACGGCT
The DNA here is from genome assembly GCA_028017165.1 of Herpetospermum pedunculosum. Classification (NCBI taxonomy): domain Eukaryota; kingdom Viridiplantae; phylum Streptophyta; class Magnoliopsida; order Cucurbitales; family Cucurbitaceae; genus Herpetospermum; species Herpetospermum pedunculosum. Next base: position 54,419,979 of record CM051529.1, read on the forward strand.
ATATTTTTGCGGATTCTGCAAATCCAACGCAATTCTAGTGACCGTTGGAGATTTTCTGCATTTAAATGTCAATCTTTGCTCATCCGTATCTTTGATTTGGCCCAATATCTTCTTGATTTTTTTAGCTGGATTTAATCTCCTTGATTCCATCTATTGATTCCCTACAAAAAGAAATAAAATCAACATTAAATTCGTAATTAAAATCATACAAACATATACACAAACGATAACCGGAAAAAATGGAAAAAATAAACTAAGGCATGAGCCTCATGTTGACGAGCACAGCAATCACTCGTCCTCTCTCGTTCTTAATTTCACGCTTCAGTCAAGAGGAAGGCCGAGAGAGTCTTCACATCTCCTTCCTCATAGTAGTGCTTCAACCTTGCACCATTAACCATGAAGGGTTGTCCTTGCTGCAGGTTCTTTATCTCGATGGCACCATGAACAAACACATTAGTAATTACAAATGGACCTGACCATCTAGACTTAAGTTTGCCAGGAAATAATTTCAATCGTGAGTTAAATAATAAGACAAGCTGGCCTTTCTTGAAGTCTTTAATCCTAAGTCGACTGTCGTGCCAAATTTTGGTCTTTTCCTTATACATTTTGGCATTTTCATAAGACATATGCCTAAGCTCATCAAGCTCATGTAATTGCAAAGACCGCAACGTTCCCGCATCGGTCACGCAATAATTCAACTCTTTTAGTGCCCAAAATGCCTTAATTTCTAACTCGAATGGAAGATGACAAGCTTTACCATACACAAGTCTGTAAGGAGACATACCTAGGGGTGTCTTATACGCAGTTCTATACGCCCAAAGTGCATCCTCGAGTTTAAACGCCCAATCCTTTCTGTTGGGTTTGACCACCTTTTCTAGTATGTTCTTAATCTCCCTATTTGAAATTTCAGCCTGTCCATTTGAGTGTGGGTGATAGGGGGTGGCTACTCTATGTCTAATGTTATACTTAGCCAACACTCTCTCCATAGCCTTATTAATGAAATGTGTCCCTTCATCGCTAATGATGGCACGTGGTGTTCCAAACCTAGTAAAAATGTGCCTATGCAAGAATTTTATGACTGTTTTGGCATCATTATTGGGACATGTTATGGCCTCTACCCACTTGGATACATAGTCTACTGCCACTAATATGTAAAGGTTACCTGATGATGGGGGAAATGGTCCCATGAAGTCAATGCCTCACACATCAAAGAGCTCCAACTCTAAGATGTAAGTGAGAGGCATTTCATCCTTGCGACTAAGGTTACCTGTTCTTTGGCATTCATCACAGCTGTGGGCATAGTTGTGGGCATCCTTGAAGATTGTTGGCCAATAATAGCCACTCTGAAATACCTTTGCAGCTGTTCTTTGGCCACCAAAGTGTCCACCATAAGGAGCTGTGTGGCAGTGCTGCAGCACAGACTTCGCCTCAGCAGCTGAAACACACTTCCTTAGCAAGCCGTCAGCACATGTTTTGTAAAGTGTGGGGTCGTCCCATATGAATTTCCTTGCTTCATGAAGGAACCTCTTCTTCTCTTGTCCTCCCTTGAAAGTTGGTAGTACCTGCGATGCAAGGAAGTTAGCAATGTCAGCAAACCAAGGTTCCTCATCGTTATCACGATGAGTCAAAACAAAGACATGTTCATCAATAAAAGCATCAGAAATTGCGGTTTCCGCAATTTTTTCGCAATTATGCTGCAATCTAGAAAGATGATCCGCAACCACATTTTCACATCCTTTCTTATCTCTAATGTCTAGATCAAACTCTTGCAGTAGCAAAACCCACCTAATCAACCTAGGCTTAGCATCAGCCTTCCTCATAAGGTATTTTAAAGCAGAATGGTCAGTGTACACAATTGTTCTGGTGCCTACAATATAGTTCCTAAATTTCTCACAAGCAAACACTACAGCTAGCATCTCTTTTTCAGTGGTTGTGTAGTTGCATTGTGCCTCATTAAGTGTCTTACTAGCATAATAGACAGGGTGTGTTAACTTGTCAATCTTCTGTCCTAACATAACCCCTACAGCATAGTCACTGGCATCACATAACATCTCAAATGGGAGATCCCAATTTGGTCCTACTATAATAGGGGCTGTGACTAGTGCTTCCTTAAGGGTTTTCCAAGCTAAGACACACTCTTTAGAGAAAATGAATGGTTTGTTTAGCTCTAGAAGTTCACATAAAGGCTTGGAGATCTTAGAAAAGTCCTTAATGAACCTTCTATACAAACCAGCATGCCCTAAGAAACTTCTAATGGCCTTGACATTTTGGGGTTCTACCAATTTCTCTATTACTTCAATTTTTGCCCTGTCAACTTCTACACCTGCCCTTGACACTCTATGACCTAAGACAATCCCTTCATCCACCATGAAGTGGCACTTTTCCCAATTTAGGACTAGGTTGGTCTCCTCACACCTAGCCAGGACTTGTCCTAGGTTCTCTAGACAGTTTGTAAATGAATCCCCAAAGACTGAGAAATCATCCATGAATATCTCTATCATGGACTCATCCAAATCAGAGAAGATTGCCAACATGCACCTTTGGAAAGTTGTCGGTGCATTGCATGAGCCAAAAGGCATTCTGCGAAAGGCAAAAGTTCCAAAAGGGCAAGTGAAGGTAGTCTTCTCTTGGTCCTTAGGGTCTATAGTAATCTGGTTATATCCTGAATAACCGTCTAAGAAGCAGTAGTAGGCTCTACCAGCTATCCTATCTAGCATCTGGTCAATGAATGGTAGAGGGAAGTGGTCTTTTTTGGTTTCTTTATTTAGTTTCCTATAATCCATGCAAACTCTCCATCCTGTGATAGTCCTTGTTGGAATCAGTTCATTGTTCTCATTGACTACCACAGTCATCCCCCCCCTTCTTAGGTACACATTGTATAGGGCTCACCCACTGGCTACTAGCTATGGGGAAGATCACACCAGCATCTAACCATTTTATTATTTCCTTTTTAACTACCTCTTTCATAGAGGGGTTCAGCCTACGTTGGTGATCTACTCTAGGTGTATGCTCTTCCTCTAATATAATCTTATGCATGCAATAAGAAGGGCTAATGCCTCTGATATCAGCAATAGTCCATGCAATAGCCTTCCTATGTTGCTTAAGTAGTAAAATTAGTTCATCCTCATGCTTTTCACTTAGTTTAGAAGAAATAATCACAGGCAATGTATCATTACTTCCTAGATATGCATACTTGAGGTGAGTGGGGAGAGGTTTCAATTCTAAAACAGGTGGATGCTTGTTGCGTGCTCAATGTGTTAGAATAATTAAGCAATAAGATAGAGAGAGCACTCAGAACATGCAAGCATACATGATGCTATAGCTAGTAGTAAGTATTTTTTCATTCGTTTTCCCACAGAGATTTATTATAAGCTACTCGTGAAGTGTAAAGTGAAGAAAGAAAGGGTGGATTTGATGGGGTAGAATTGGTTTTAAATTGTCTATTTCCTACTGAATACGAAGAGGGTAGTAACATAAACAAGTGCAAGTCAAAGTTAAACTCAAATGAAAAGAGACGAAATTTATAAACGAAGACAAAAACAGCTAGACAGAATTGTAACTTTAGCAGAATTGCGGAAACAGCAATTCTACCGCAATTTTCCTAACGGCGAAAGTGTGTAAAATGGAGAAACAAGGGCTACTAACGACTCCTCTATAGGCATTTTCTCATGATTCTCAAGCATTGGATCAACTCTCTATGCATCAAACTCACTCAATCTCATGTATCGTCCGATTCCATGCATTAGATTCTTTAGTTTACTCATGTCCAAGTAAGGTCTTAAGCATCTTGTTAAAGCAGAAAGTTATGGTTTGTACTAGGGAAACGCCTATTCCTAGGTCATTTTCTGGCTACCTTGAAAGGCTAGCATGAGTGTATGACTCTGAACTCTTACTCCTTCCAGAGGTTAGGAGTTCTTTGGACAAAATGGATGGCCAATCGAAATTGCCCGTGGGATGAAGCTTACATACAATCAATGCTTCGAGAGCTATCCTACATGCTTGATTCACGTTTTTTAGCCTATAGTACTGTCATTAGCATGCCCCTAAGTGACTTAGTTACTCATGGATATGGGGTAAACAGAAATAAGAGCTGAAGGAAACATGCTTAGAAGAGAAATATACTTAAAACAGTAAGGAAAAACCGTAGCAGCAAAAGATGGAAAACTTGTGAAATAATAACTATGCTTTGATTACTTGATTGTTTGAATGGGAAAGAAGAGGAACTTAAAGTGCATAACAGAAAGACAGAACACAACGAAATGGACTGATCTAGTTACAAGAAAGGAAACAACAACAAACTAAAGCTGGAAAATGGAAATAAAGACAGAAAGCATAAAAACGAGCGTGAACGCCTAGTTGCAGATGCCTCGGCTGAAGGGGATGAAAGAATAGCTTTGCTTGGATGAATCCAATCGGGGGAGAAGATGAATCTTCTCTCCTTCCTATCAGATTGTCGATTCCAACAGCTGAGACTCTCACACCAACAGACAGAGAAGAACGACAGGAGAAAAGATGGGGCTGCGAGAAGACTTCTACGCTTTCGGATGATGATTGAACCCTCGACTTGGACCCCCTTTTATAGTAATTTGCAGGTGCGTTTGGGCCAAGGAGAACCATCAATCTTCAACGTCGTACTTCAAAATGGATGGAGGAGAAAGAACGAATCCCTGAAATAACGGAAATTAACAGAAAAAGATCAGTCAACTTACGGTTTTCACTTGAAACATTGCGGTTTCAGCAATGTTTCCGCAATGCTATCGCAATGTGCATTTTTCATACTTTTCCTTCGGTTTTCAATCCTTTTCTTTCCTTTTGCACACAAGTCCTAATTTAGCTACCTTCTTTTAATTCTCACAAATAAGCATCTTTCTAAGCTAAATAAGTCCTAAATAAGTCACTTTTGGAGACATAACACACCCCCAAACTTAAGGTCTTGCTTGTCCTCAAGCAAACTAAGGACTTGCCTAGGCTGCTGTTTCACCTTCTCTAACCACTTACTGACTCCCCTATATCCCTATCTATAGCAGTGCTGTCCTGTGACACATCTCTAAGTTTAAAACTATCCTCTTATCTAGCTTCTTCTGACTTCGCATGCCTAATACTCCTGCTGTTTTCATTAACTTCCTACAACTGATCTACTTGCTTTTGTCATATCATGCCACTATCCCTAAGGTTTCAAATTCTACCTAGCTTTACCCCAGACTCAGTACATGCTTCTAGTTTTTACTTTTTAGCTACCTAGGATTCCTTAGAGTCATGCCAGTCTTAGTATTAACAGTGACAGTAGTACTTTAAGAGAACAACCTAAGCCCTGGCATCACTACATTGGACATACATACATCTCCCTAACCAACCCTACAAGCTACAACTTTGTGCTCAGCTAATTGAGGATCAGAGTTCTTTTTAATCAGGACATCTAAGCCACAAAGTTGCAACTCCTAGGTATACATTCTTCTTCCCTACTTTTTCCCTTTTTCTTTCTTAGGTGGAGCCTTTCCTTTGGTTGCCTTTTGATGCAATGCCACTTGTGGGTTACACACTTGGCACTGATTACTCAGCAACCTAAGAAAGACACCCCTCTTTATTCTATTTTTCATTTTTTTTTTTTTCAGTTCATCATTTTTTTGTAAAGGAGAAGAAGAATGCTTATGCTTTTAAGGGAGAGAGGAATGTTCCTAGGCCTAGGGTGGCCTCCCCCAAACTAAAACTACTCATTGTCCCCAATGAGTGTCTGAGGTGGCACACCCCCAAACTGTCCTAGAAGCATCTAGTCTAAGGTAAAACAAAGAGAATCTAAAAGTCCTAGGCATAGACAGAACATTCTAAAAGGAAATATCACCGCAGCAGAAATTTGAAAAAAACAGACAGGTAAGGCCTTAAAGCTATGCATGCTGAGCTTTTTAGAGGTTAATTTAAACTAGCAAAGGGTGTCCTATGACACTCATCCAGCATGCTTTAAGATAATCTATATAAGGTAGTCATGATAGCAGCAAAAGATGGAATGTAAACAGATCACAGCCTAGCTAAACAGACAGTCAAAATCATGCATTCAGTAATAAAAATTGCGGGTTCCGCAATTATTTCGCAATAAAGACTAGGCAGATATATCAGTGAGTAAGGCCCCTACGCATGCTTTTTCCAGTCATTCAAGCCCTCTAAAAATAAAACTCAACTATTCTACCTAATCAGCTATCATCAAACTAGACTAAACAATTTAAAAACTTAAAACTAAGCAACTAAAACAGATCAAAATATTAACTAAAGACAGCATAATTCACATGGTTCACAAAAAGCAGTTTGATTTTTTTTTTTTCTTGTTTATTCTAAGGGAACAGCAATACTCCCTCTAGTGCAATTCAAACCAGCACTCAGATGTCTTCATCCTCATCATCAGTCCCTCGTGGTCGTGGAGGCACCCATGGAGACAGTAGGTTTGTGGGAAAGTCAGGGAAGATGCATCCCAGTTGGTCAGCAACTTCCTTGTCCCTCGCCTGTGCGTACGTGGCCCATTGAGCCATCCTCTTCTGTAAATCCAGCAGGCATGCCATGGATAATGACTGAGCAGCAGCCAATCTATCCAGCTCGAACTCCATGTTCCCCTTCCTTTTCAGCCTCAAGCCTGCAGGCAGCTCCAAGTGGCCTGTGTAAGCCATCTGCTGTTCCATACGCTCAATGGGGACTCCTGCACTCAAGCATAGTTTAGTAATAGTATTAGGGAAGAACAATGGACCCTTACCCTTCTTGGCGCAGTCAGCAATGGCGGCCGACATGACTTCACCCACATTGATCGTGAGACCTCGCATGATTGCATAAACCAGCAGCGACCTGCTCTGGTTGATGGTGGTCTCATGAGTCACTGGGGATAGTTTCCTTCTCACGAAAGAAAACCATACAGCCGCCTTAGCTGTGAGGTTGGCACTCATGAGAGTGTGCCTCCCATTGCGTGACACGGTCCAGGATGCTTCAGGCTGGCCAATGGTCCGAATGGCCTCTTCCAGGACGGCTTCAGTAGGCTCATCAACAATCCTCCCATAGTCAGTATGTTTTTGGCCCTTGAGGCCATAGGCTTCGTTGATGGCTTTTGCTGAGAAGTCCACTTCTACTACCCTGACCACAGACAACCCCTCCTCAGAATTCCTCAGGTTGGCGTAGAAGTCATACACCATGTTTGTGTAAGCTGGATTGGGTGGTCTGCACAACTCCTCCCAGCCGTGATTCGTAACTCCTGCGCGCAAGAATTGCGGCAGGTCAGCAGGTCTGTCGAGGAAGCCCTTCTCGTGCAGCAGCTCTCGTTTCCTCAGCTCCATGCCTCTAGACTCAGCGTCAGAAGACACGTACCTCACTGACTGAGGCTCATCTTCAGGGTAAAGCTTGGCCTTCCCTTTGTCTTTTGGTTTGGCTGACTCAGCAGCCTCAATCTTGAGCTTCTTGAGCGATGGCTCAGCACTCTTCTCCTCTGATGCAAACGCCCTCTTGGCTTTCTTTTTCTTTGATTTCTTGGACCATTTGGCCTTGACAATCTTGGCAGCCTTCTTCTTCTTCAGCCTCGCCTTGGTTGTGATCGCATGGAGGCAAGCCCCCAGTGTTTCTTCCATAGAATCATCCTTCTGCGCAGGACTCTCAGGGCTGGCTTCCCTCAACGGGGAGAAGACCTCTTCTTCCTCAGCCCCCCCACTGCCCTGCGTTGATTCTTGGTACTCCCCATATGGGAATTCAGGGTCGGGCCGTGGAGAAGTGGGCGACGGGGTGGTGCTTTGTGCTGTTGTAGGGGTCTGCGCAGAACTCTGCGGTGATGAAGGCAGCTCAGGGCTCTGCGCTGGCGGCGATAAGGAGAGCTCAGGGCTTTGAACTGGTGGAGATGGTGAAGGGCTGCGCTCGGCTGTCTCGTGGGATGGCTGGCCTCGTTCTTGACTCCCCATAGAGGGAGTCTTTTTCTTGATTTCTTCTTCGGCCACAGCCATACTCCATTTGCGCTTCTTGGGTGTGCCTGCTGGTTCAGAGGGTCCAGCAGGTATCTCCGTAACTACCTTCCACTTCTTCTTGCGGACAGGTAGTTTCGGCAGGCGTTCAGTTCGCGCAGCATCAGCGTCTGCAAGGGCAAGAAGTGCTTCCCTCGCAGCCGTTTCAGCTTCATCAGCCCTTTTCTTGGACGCAGATCGCTCGGCCCTTGTTAGCACCATTGTTGAATTGTGGAGATTTGGAGAGAGGAATCACAGATGAAGAGAAAAGCAGCTTTCTTGGAGTTCAGATAATGGGGGAATCGTGCGGATCAACGCGCTTTCTAACGGATATAAAGAAACCCAAAAAATCCCAACGGCTATATTTTTGCGGATTCTGCAAATCCAGCGCAATTCTAGTGACCGTTGGAGATTTTCTGCATTTAAATGTCAATCTTTGCTCAACCGTATCTTTGATTCGGCCCAATATCTTTTTGATCTTTTTGGCTGGATTTAATCTCCTTGATTCCCTCTATTGATTCCCTACAAAAAGAAATAAAATCAACATCAAATTCGTAATTAAAATCATACAAACATATACACAAACGATAACCGGAAAATCGCAAAAAATAAACTAAGGCATGAGCCTCATATTGACGAGCACAGCAATCACTCGTCCTCTCTCGTTCTTGATTTCACGCTTCAGTCAAGAGGAAGGCCGAGAGAGTCTTCACATCCCCTTCCTCATAGTAGTGCTTCAATCTTGCACCATTAACCATGAATGGTTGTCCTTGCTGCAGGTTCTTTATCTCGATGGCACCATGAACAAACACATTAGTAATTACAAAAGGACCTGACCATCTAGACTTAAGTTTGTCTGGAAATAATTTCAATCGTGAGTTAAACAATAAGACAAGTTGGCCTTTCTTGAAGTCCTTAATCCTAAGTCTACTGTCGTGCAAAATCTTGGTCTTTTCCTTATACATTTTGGCATTTTCATAAGACATATGCCTAAGCTCATCAAGCTCATGTAATTGCAAAGACCGCAACGTTCCCGCATCGGTCACGCAATAATTCAACTCTTTTAGTGCCCAAAATGCCTTAATTTCTAACTCAAATGGAAGATGACAAGCTTTACCATACACAAGTCTGTAAGGAGACATACCTAGGGGTGTCTTATACGCAGTTCTATACGCCCAAAGTGCATCCTCAAGTTTAAACGCCCAATCCTTTCTGTTGGGTTTGACCACTTTTTCTAGGATGTTCTTAATCTCCCTATTTGAAATTTCAGCCTGTCCATTCGAGTGTGGGTGATAGGGAGTGGCTACTCTATGTCTAATGTTATACTTAGCCAACACTCTCTCCATAGCCTTATTAATGAAATGTGTCCCTTCATCGCTAATGATAGCACGTGGTGTTCCAAACCTAGTAAAAATGTGTCTATGCAAGAATTTTGTGACTGTTTTGGCATCATTATTGGGACATGCTATGGCCTCTACCCACTTGGATACATAGTCTACTGCCACTAATATGTAAAGGTTACCTGATGATGGGGGAAATGGTCCCATGAAGTCAATGCCCCACACATCAAAGAGTTCCAACTCTAAGATGTAGGTGAGAGGCATCTCATCCTTTCGACTGAGGTTACCTGTTCTTTGGCATTCACCACAGCTGTGGGCATAGTTGTGTGCATCCTTGAAGATCGTTGGCCAATAGTAGCCACTCTGAAATACCTTTGCAGCTGTTCTTTGGCCACCAAAGTGTCCACCATAAGGAGCTGTGTGGCAGTGCTGCAGCACAGACTTCGCCTCAGCAGCTGAAACACACTTCCTTAGCAAGCCGTCAGCACATGTCTTGTAAAGTGTGGGGTCATCCCATATGAATTTCCTTGCTTCATGAAGGAACCTCTTCCTCTCTTGGCTTCCCTTGAAAGTTGGTAGTACCTGTGATGCAACGAAGTTAGCAATGTCAGCAAACCAAGGTTCCTCATCGTTATCACGATGAGTCAATACAAAGACATGTTCATCAAAAAAAGCATCAGAAATTGCGGGTTCCGCAATTTTTTCGCAATTATGCTGCAATCTAGAAAGATGATCCGCAACCACATTTTCACTTCCTTTCTTATCTCTAATGTCTAGATCAAACTCTTGCAGCAGCAGTACCCACCTAATCAACCTAGGCTTAGCATCAGCCTTCCTCATAAGGTACTTTAAAGCAGAATGGTCAGTGTACACGATTGTCCTAGTGCCTACAATATAGTTCCTAAATTTCTCACAAGCAAACACTACAGCTAGCATTTCTTTCTCAATGGTTGTGTAGTTGCATTGTGCCTCATTAAGTGTCTTACTAGCATAATAGACAGGGTGGGTTAACTTGTCAATCTTCTGTCCTAACATAACCCCTACAGCATAGTCACTAGCATCACATAACATCTCAAATGGGAGATCCCAATTTGGCCCTACTATAATAGGTGCTGTGACTAGTGCTTTCTTAAGGGTTTTCCAAGCTAGGACACACTCTTTAGAGAAAATGAATGGTTTGTTTAGCTCTAGAAGCTCACATAGAGGCTTGGAGATCTTAGAAAAGTCCTTAATGAACCTTCTATAGAAACCAGCATGCTCTAAGAAACTTCTAATGGCTTTGACATTTTGGGGTTCTACCAATTTCTCTATTATTTCAATTTTTGCCCTGTCAACTTCTACACCTGCCCTCGACACTCTATGACCTAAGACAATCCCTTCATCCACCATGAAATGGCACTTTTCCCAATTTAGGACTAGGTTGGTCTCCTCACACCTAGCCAGGACTTGTCCTAGGTTCTCTAGACAGTTTGTAAATGAATCCCCAAAGACTGAGAAATCATCCATGAATATCTCTATCATGGACTCATCCAAATCAGAGAAAATTGCCAACATGCACCTTTGGAAAGTTGCCGGTGCATTGCATAAGCCAAAAGGCATTCTGCGAAAGGCAAAAGTTCCAAAAGGGCAAGTGAAGGTAGTCTTCTCTTGGTCCTTAGGGTCTATAGTAATCTGGTTATATCCCGAATAACCGTCTAAGAAGCAGTAGTAGGCTCTACCAGCTATTCTATCTAGCATCTGGTCAATGAATGGTAGAGGGAAATGGTCTTTTTTGGTTTCTTTATTTAGTTTCCTATAATCCATGCAAACTCTCCACCCTGTGATAGTCCTTGTTGGAATCAGTTCATTGTTCTCATTGACTACCACAGTCATCCCCCCTTTCTTAGGTACACATTGTATAGGGCTCACCCACTGACTACTAGCTATGGGGAAGATCACACCAGCATCTAACCATTTTATTATTTCTTTCTTAACTACCTCTTTCATAGAGGGATTCAGCCTACGTTGGTGATCTACTCTAGGTGTATGCTCTTCCTCTATTATAATCTTATGCATGCAATAAGAAGGGCTAATGCCTCTAATATCAGCAATAGTCCATGCAATAGCCTTCCTATGTTGCTTAAGTAGTAAAATCAGTTCAACCTCATGCTTTTCACTTAATTTAGAAGAAATAATCACAGGCAAAGTATCATTACTTCCTAGATATGCATACTTGAGGTGAGTGGGGAGAGGTTTTAATTCTAAAACAGGTGGATGCTCAATGGATGGTTTTAATGGATTCACAGATTTTTCAGTTAAGTCAATATTCATACAAACATGCTGAGGGTTATTTACAGGTATATCCATTATCTCAGCTATGTTTAAGTCAGTTAATTCTAATCCTACATAGTTATTAGCATGCTTAGTCAACAATTCATGCTCCAATTGTTCTTCCATTAGTGAATCAACAATGTCCATGCTAGCACAAGATTCAGAGTCAGAGGGGTACCTTAAGGCTTTATAAACACTAAATTTCACCTCTTCATCATGAACCCTCATAGTGAGCTCACCTTTTTGGACATCTATTAGTGCCCTACCTGTGGCTAGGAATGGTCTGCCTAACAGGATGGGGACCTCCTTGTCTGCTTCATAATCCAGGATAATGAAATCTGCAAGGAAAATAAACTTGTCAACCTTTACAAGAATATCCTCAATCTTACCTTCAGGGTATGCTATGGATCTGTCTGCTAGTTGTAAAGTGACAGTGGTTGGACGTGCTTCCCCTATTCCAAGCTGGCGGAATAGTGATAGGGGCATGAGGTTTATGCTGGCTCCCAGGTCACAAAGAGCTCTGCCCACGTGCTTGCCTCCTAGCTCTACAGGTAAGGTGAAGGAACCAGGATCCTTCTCCTTCTTGGGTAGCTTGTTTTGGAGTATAGCACTGCACTCCTCAGTGAGATTGACTGTTTCAAACTCACCAATTATTCTCTTGTTAGTTATAATATCCTTCAAAAACTTTACATAAGAAGGCATAGACTGCAAAACTTCTACAAAAGGAATATTAACATGCACTTGCTTAAGAATTTCTAAAAATTTATTAAAGTGCACTTCCTGTTCTTGTTTTTTCTTTAGCCTTCTAGGAAATGGAGGTGGTGGCACATATGCAGGCACTTCAGGTCGCCTTAGGATAGGTGGAGGCCTTGGAATTTCTTCTATCTCTTCTATGATTGGCTCCAGCCTTGGTCCTGATGTGCTTGGTGATGGTTGACCTTGGTTTGGCAGAGACTCCAGTGGAGCACTAGACTCAGTGTTCTCTACTCTCTTTGGTGTGTCCTTGGTGTTGCTCACCAATGGTCTCCCACTTCTGAGTTCAATTGCTTGAACTTGCTCTTTACCATCTCTCCTTGGCACTTCAGTGTCAGCAGGTAGTCTACCTTGGGGCCTACTCTTGAGTTCGTTGGCTAGTTGCCCTATTTGGTTCTCTAGGCTCCTAAGAGTAGCTTGCTGACTCTGTAGAGTGGCATCATTCTTGGCTATGTATTCCTTGAGTAAGTTTTCTACAGAAGACCCTACAGGTTGGTTGTATGGTTTTTGGTACATGGATTGGTTATGTTGGGGAGTGAAACCAGGTGTTCCACTCGGTCTTGGTTGGTTAGGATTTTGATTAGCATTTTGTTGGCCACCCCATGACAGGTTTGGGTGGTTCCTCCAACCAGGGTTGTAAGTATTAGAATAGGGGTTGTTCCTAGGCTGCTGCTGGCTTCCAATATAGCAGACTGAGGCTGGATTCCCAGGGCAATATTCATACAGGTGCCCTTCCCCACAGAATCCACAGATAAGTGTCTCACCTTGACTTGGTTGGGTGCCCATTGACATGGCTGTGGCGGTGTTGACACTTGTTTGGAGATTGGCTTGAGCCATTTGCTTAACTAGGTTGGTCAGGGCATTTATTTGGCTGCTCATTGCACTTAGAGCATCCTTGTCTTGAGCTCTAGTTGGCTCAACTGGATCATCTGACCACCTACAGTGAGATGCTGAGATCTTCTCCAAGATCTCATAGGCTTCGTTGTAACTCTTGGACAACATGGAACCTCCAGCAGATGAATTTAAGACTTGTCTAGTGTTGGGGTTGCATCCTTTGAAAAAGACCTCTATTTGGATACACCATGGGATGCCATGGTGTGGACATTTAAGAAGTAGATCTTTAAACCTTGTCCAAGCTTCGTGAAGAGACTCAGTGTCAGCTTGTTTGAACTTGATTATGTCATCACGAAAGGTAGAATTCCTATCAGGTGGGAAGTATTTGACTAGGAATTTTTCTGCTAAGTCTGTCCAATTGCGGACAAATCCAGAGGGTAATGAGTTCAACCATGTTTTGGCTTTGTCCCTCAAAGAGTAAGGGAAAAGGTATAGCCTCAAGGCTTCTTGGGAAACTCCAGGGATGATGAAGGTATCACTGACTCCTAAGAAGTTTCTAAGATGGTTGTGGGGATCCTCATTTTCCACTCCAAAGAATTGTCCCACAGTGGACAACATTTGGAACATCACTGGCTTTAACTCGAATGAGTTGGCAGTGATTTCAGGACGGATTATGCTGGGGTTCAGCTCCCCAGGCATAGGTACTAGGTAAGAAAGTATGGCGCTATCCTTATCATTCGCTATTTCGATGGGATTGCGAGTGACAGGCACCGGATTTGGAACTATTCCATCCATTTCTTGAGACAATTGCGGAGGAATTGCGGTTCCCGCAATTATTGGAGGTCTAGAGGGTTGGTTAAAGAGACGTTTCTTGGCTCTATTTCTGGCCCTAAGTAATCTCTCAGGCTCAGGATTGAACTCTAGATCACTACTTGAAGGCTCACTCATAAACTAGCCCAATAGTACCTGCAAAAGAAATGAAACAGATCAGCTTCAATAGGCAATAAACTTGGTGTTTCAAACTTAACAAACCTCGTTTTCACTTAAATAAATCCCCGGCAGCGGCGCCAAAAACTTGTTGCGTGCTCAATGTGTTAGAATAATTAAGCAATAAGATAGAGAGAGCACTCAGAACATGCAAGCATACATGATCCTATAGCAAGTAGTAAGTATTTTTTCATTCGTTTTCCCACAGAGATTTATTATAAGCTACTCGTGAAGTGTAAAGTGAAGAAAGAAAGGGTGGATTTGATGGGGTAGAATTGGTTTTAAATTGTTTATTTCCTACTGAATACGAAGAGGGTAGTAACATAAACAAGTGCAAGTCAAAGTTAAACTCAAATGAAAAGAGACGAAATTTATAAACGAAGACAAAAACAGCTAGACAGAATTGTAACTTTAGCAGAATTGCGGAAACAGCAATTCTACCGCAATTTTCCTAACGGCGAAAGTGTGTAAAATGGAGAAACAAGGGCTACTAACGACTCCTCTATAGGCATTTTCTCACGATTCTCAAGCATTGGATCAACTCTCTATGCATCAAACTCACTCAATCTCATGTATCGTCCGATTCCATGCATTAGATTCTTTAGTTTACTCATGTCCAAGTAAGGTCTTAAGCATCTTGTTAAAGCAGAAAGTTATGGTTTGTACTAGGGAAACGCCTATTCCTAGGTCATTTTCTGGCTACCTTGAAAGGCTAGCATGAGTGTATGACTCTGAACTCTTACTCCTTCCAGAGGTTAGGAGTTCTTTGGACAAAATGGATGGCCAATCGAAATTGCCCGTGGGATGAAGCTTACATACAATCAATGCTTCGAGAGTTATCCTACATGCTTGATTCACGTTTTTTAGCCTATAGTACTGTCATTAGCATGCCCCTAAGTGACTTAGTTACTCATGTATATGGGGTAAACAGAAATAAGAGCTGAAGGAAACATGCTTAGAAGAGAAATATACTTAAAACAGTAAGGAAAAACCGTAGCAGCAAAAGATGGAAAACTTGTGAAATAATAACTATGCTTTGATTACTTGATTGTTTGAATGGACAAGAAGAGGAACTTAAAGTGCATAACAGAAAGACAGAACACAACGAAATGGATTGATCTAGTTACAAGAAAGGAAACAACAACAAACTAAAGCTGAAAAATGGAAATAAAGACAGAAAGCATAAAAACGAGCGTGAACGCCTAGTTGCAGATGCCTCGGCTGAAGGGGATGAAAGAATAGCTTTGCTTGGATGAATCCAATCGGGAGAGAAGATGAATCTTCTCTCCTTCCTATCAGATTGTCGATTCCAACAGCTGAGACTCTCACACCAACAGACAGAGAAGAACGACAGGAGAAAAGATGGAGCTGCAAGAAGACTTCTACGCTTTCGGATGATGATTGAACCCTCGACTTGGACCCCCTTTTATAGTAATTTGCAGGTGCGTTTGGGCCAAGGAGAACCATCAATCTTCAACGTCGTACTTCAAAATGGATGGAGGAGAAAGAACGAATCCCTGAAATAACGGAAATTAACAGAAAAAGATCAGTCAACTTACGGTTTTCACTTGAAACATTGCGGTTTCAGCAATGTTTCCGCAATGCTATCGCAATGTGCATTTTTCATACTTTTCCTTCGGTTTTCAATCCTTTTCTTTCCTTTTGCACACAAGTCCTAATTTAGCTACCTTCTTTTAATTCTCACAAATAAGCATAGGTTTAAGCTAAATCCTATCAAAAACACCTAAGAGTGTGAATCTTTCTAAGCTAAATAAGTCCTAAATAAGTCACTTTTGGAGACATAACAATGCTCAATGGATGGTTTTAATGGATTCAAAGATTTTTCAGTTAAGTCAATATTCATACAAACATGCTGAGGGTTATTTACAGGTATATCCATTATCTCAGCTATGTTTAAGTCAGTTAATTCTAATCCTACATAGTTATTAGCATGCTTAGTCAACAATTCATGCTCCAATTGTTCTTCCATTAATGAATCTACAATGTCCATGCTAGCACAAGATTCAGAGTCAGAGGGGTACCTTAAGGCTTTATAAACACTAAATTTCACCTCTTCATCATGAACCCTCATAGTGAGCTCACCTTTTTGGACATCTATCAAAGCCCTACCTGTGGCTAGAAATGGTCTGCCTAACAGGATGGGGACCTCCTTGTCTGCTTCATAATCCAGGATAATGAAATCTGCAAGGAAAATAAACTTGTCAACCTTTACAAGAATATCCTCAATCTTACCTTCAGGGTATGCAATGGATCTGTCTGCTAGTTGTAAGGTGACAATGGTTGGACGTGCTTCTCCTATTCCTAGCTGGCGGAATAGTGATAGGGGCATGAGGTTTATGCTGGCTCCCAGGTCACAAAGAGCTCTGCCCACGTGCTTGCCTCCCAGCTCTACAGGTAAGGTGAAGGAACCAGGATCCTTCTCCTTCTTGGGTAGCTTGTTCTGGAGTATGGCACTGCACTCCTCAGTGAGATTGACTGTTTCAAACTCACCAATTATTTTCTTGTTAGTTATAATATCCTTCAAAAACTTTACATAGGAAGGCCAAGACTGTAAAACTTCAACAAAAGGAATATTAACATGCACTTGCTTAAGAATTTCTAGAAATTTATTAAAGTGCACTTCCTGTTCTTGTTTTTTCTTTAGCCTTCTAGGGAATGGAGGTGGTGGCACATATGCAGGCACTTCAGGTCGCCTCAGGATAGGTGGAGGCCTTGGAATTTCTTCTATCTCCTCTATGATTGGTTCCAGCCTTTGTCCTGATGTGCTTGATGGTGGTGGACCTTGGTTTGGCAGAGACTCCAGTGGAGCACTAGACTCAGTGTTCTCTACTCTCTTTGGTGTGTCCTTGGTGTTGCTTACCAATGGTCTACCACTTCTAAGTCAATTGCTTGAACTTGCTCTTTACCATCTCTCCTTGGCACTTCAGTGTCAGCAGGAAGTCTACCTTGGGGCCTACTTTTGATCTCATTGGCTAGTTGCCCTATTTGGTTCTCTAGGCTCCTAAGAGTAGCTTGCTGACTCTGTAGAGTGGCATCATTCTTGGCTATGTATTCCTTGAGTAAGTTTTCTACAGAAGATCCTACAGGTTGGTTGTATGGTTTTTGATACATGGATTGGTTATATTGGGGAGTGAAACCAGGTGTTCCACTCGGTCTTGGTTGGTTAGGATTTTGATTAGCATTTTGTTGGCCACCCCATGACAGGTTTGGGTGGTTCCTCCAACCAGGGTTGTAAGTATTGGAATAGGGGTTGTTCCTAGGCTGCTGTTGGCTTCCAATATAGCAGACTGAGGCTGGATTCCCAGGGCAGTATTCATACAGGTGCCCTTCCCCACAAAATCCACAGATAAGTGTCTCGCCTTGACTTGGTTGGGTGCCCATTGACATGGCTGTGGCGGTGTTGACACTTGTTTGGAGATTGGTTTGAGCCATTTGCTTAACTAGGTTGGTCAGGGCATTTATTTGGCTACTCATTGCACTTAGAGCATCCTTGTCTTGAGCTCTAGTTGGCTCAACTGGATCATCTGACCACCTACAGTGAGATGCTGAGATCTTCTCCAAGATCTCATAGGCTTCGTTGTAACTCTTGGACAACATGGAACCTCCAGCAGATGAATTTAAGACTTGTCTAGTGCTGGGGTTGCATCCTTTGAAAAAGACCTCTATTTGGATACACCATGGAATGCCATGATGTGGACATTTGAGAAGAAGGTCCTTGAACCTTGTCCAAGCTTCGTGAAGAGACTCAGTGTCAGCTTGTTTGAACTTGATTATGTCATCACGAAAGGTAGAATTCCTATCAGGTGGGAAGTATTTGACTAGGAATTTCTCTGCTAAGTCTGTCCAATTGCGGACTGATCCTGAGGGTAATGAGTTTAACCACGTTTTGGCTTTGTCCCTCAAAGAATAAGGAAACAAGTATAGCCTCAAGGCTTCTTGGGAGACTCCAGGGATGATAAAGGTATCACTGACTCCTAAGAAGTTTCTAAGATGGTTGTGGGGGTCCTCATTTTCCACTCCAAAGAATTGTCCCACAGTGGACAACATTTGGAACATCACTGGCTTTAACTCGAATGAGTTGGCAGTAATTTCAGGACGGATTATGCTGGGGTTCAGCTCCCCAGGCATAGGTACTAGGTAAGAGAGTATGGCGCTATCCTTATCATTCGCTATTTCGATGGGATTGCGAGTGACAGGCACCGGATTTGGAACTATTCCATCCATTTCTTCTTGAGACAATTGCGGAGGAATTGCGGTTCCCGCAATTATTGGAGGTCTAGAGGGTTGGTTAAAGAGACGTTTCTTAGCTCTATTTCTGGCCCTAAGTAATCTCTCAGGCTCAGGATTGAACTCTAGATCACTACTTGAAGGCTCACTCATAAACTAACCCAATAGTACCTGCAAAAGAAATGAAACAGATCAGCTTCAATAGGCAATAAACTTGGTGTTTCAAACTTAACAAACTTCGTTTTCACTTAAATAAATCCCCGGCAGCGGCGCCAAAAACTTATTGCGTGCTCAATGTGTTAAAATAAATAAGCAATAAGATAGAGAGAGCACTCAGAACATGCAAGCATACATGGTCCTATAGCAAGTAGTAAGTATTTTTCATTCGTTTTCCCACAGAGATTTATTATAAGCTACTAGAGAAGTGTGAAGTTAAGAAAGAATGGGTGGATTTGATGGGGTCAAACTGGTTTTAAATTGTCTATTTCCTACTGAATACGTAGAGGGTAGCAACATAAACAAGTGCAAGTCAAAGCTAAACTCAAATGAAAAGAGACGAGATTAATAAACGAAGAAGAAAACAGCTAAACAGAATTGTAAACTTAGCAGAATTGCGGAAACAGCAATTCTACCGCAATTTTCCTAACAGCGAAAGTGTGTAAAATGGAGAAACAAGGGCTACTAACGACTCCTCTATAGGCTTTTTCATACGATTCCCAAGCATTGGATTAACTCACTATGCATCAAACTCACTCAATCTCATGTATCTTCCGATTCCATGCATTAGATTCTTTAGTTTACTCATATCCAAGTAAGGTCTTAAGCATCTTGTTAAAGCAGAAAGTTACGGTTTGTACTAGGAAAACGCCTATTCCTAGGTCGTTTTCTGGCTACCTTGAAAGGCTAGCATGAGTGTATGACTCTGAACTCTTACTCCTTCCAGAGGTTAGGAGTTCTTTGGACAAAATGGATGGCCAATCGAAAGTGCCCGTGGGATGAAGCTTACATACAATCAAAGCTTCGAGAGCTATCCTACATGCTTGGTTCACGTTTTTTAGCCTATAGTATTGTCGTTAGCATGCCCCTATGTGACTTAGTTACTCATGGACGTGGGGAGAACAGAAATAAGAGATGAAAGAGACATGCTTAAAAGAGAAATAGACTGAAAACAGCAAGGTAAGACAGTAGCAGCAAAAGTTAAGAAACTGTGAAATAACAAATTGTGCTTTGATTACTTGATTGTTTGAAGGAACAAAAGAAAGCTTTAAATGAATAACACAAAGACAGAACTCCACGAAATACAATAAACTAACTACTAGAACAGAAACAACAACTAAACAATGCTGGAAAGTAGAAATGAAAGACAGAAAGCAGTAATTGAGCGTGAACGCCTTGTTGCGATTGCTTCGGCTGAATGGGGAGAAAGAATAGCCTTGCTTGGATGAATCCAATCGGGAGAGAAGATGAATCTTCTCTCCTTCCTATCAGATTGTCGATTCCAACAGCTGAGACTCTCACACCAACAGACGAAGAAGAATGACAGGAGAAAAGATGGAGCTGCGAGAAGACTTCTACGCTTTCGGATGATGATTGAACCCTCGACTTTGACCCCCTTTTATAGCAATCTGCAGGTGCGTTTGGGCCAAGGAGAACCATCAATCTTCAACGTCGTACTTCAAAATGGATGGAGGAGAAAGAACGAATCCCTGAAATAACGGAAATTAACAGAAAAAGATCAGTCAACTTACGGTTTTCACTTGAAACATTGCGGTTTCAGCAATGTTTCCGCAATGCTGTCGCAATGTAGTTTTTTCATTCTTTTACTTCGGTTTTCAATCCTTTTCTTTCCTTTTGCACACAAGTCCTAATTTAGCTACCTTCTTTTAATTCTCACAAATAAGCATAGGTTTAAGCTAAATCCTATCAAAAACACCTAAGAGTGTGCATCTTTCTAAGCTAAATAAGTCCTAAATAAGTCACTTTTGGAGACATAACACCAGCCAAGACCAAGTGGAACACCTGGTTTCACTCCCCAAAATAACCAATCCATGTATCAAAAGCCATACAACCAATGATAGCTCTAAAATAGAGCTATAATTATAGCCTCAAATCTAGCTAAATGCCATGCTTAATTTAGTTAAATTGCCTTTTTATAAGTGTTTTCGTGGCGAAGAGCTCGGGAAGTCCAATTATGAATTTCAGGGCTAAATCGGTCATTTAAGAGGTTTCGGGAAGTGTTCGGGTCAAAACGATAGGCCAAACGGAGTTCGGGAGCAAAAATGACCAAAAATTGGGTTTAGACCCGAGAGGTCAGCGCCCAGGCGCCCAACGGAAGCAGCAACCGCGCACCCGCACGCCCGCGCGCCCCGCGCGCGCTCTGCCCACGCCCGTGTCCGCCGACGCCCGCGCGCCCCGCGCGCGCTCTGCCCACGCCCGTGTCCGCCGACGCCCGCGCGCCCCGCGCTCGCTCCGCCCACGCCCGTGTCAGCCGACGCCCGCGCGCGTCGCTCGCCCGCCTCAGCGCCCGTCATCGTAAGTCCGCGCGCGCGCCGCTCGGCTTCTCGCCCGTGTCCGCGCGCACACCCCTTCCCTGACGCAAAATACCCGTCATCTAAAGTCCTGAAGCCCGACATTAAAAGTCTACAAAAATGCCAAGTTTGTAATTTTTCCAGAGGGCTCAGCGCCTAGGCGCTGACTTATGGCGCCTAGGCGCTGTCCCGATTCTGTGCGCGCGCCCCCGCGGCGGCTAGGCGCTGACTTATGGCGCCTAGGCGCTAGTCTGACGCAGAAATGGGTATTTAAGTCCGTTTTTGCTGTTTTTAGGTCATTCTTTCCCATTCTCTCTCAATTTTTCCGCCCCCCTTTCTTTGTAGAGCTCAAATCTTGAGCCAAAATACGTTTCTTACCTATTTCTAATACATTTGAGTGGATTACTCTTGATTTTCACAACGGGCAACTAAGGTAAGTGCTCTAATTCGAGTTTAGGGGTTGTCTTGATGCTTAGGGAGGGTTTATATGAATTTCTAGCTTGGTTTTGTTAATTTCTTGCATCTCTTAGTCTGTATTAAGAACGAATAACTTGCCTTTCCGGTTAGGAGTGACGTCCATAATTAGTTACGCATGCTTAGTTGGCTATTATTGATTTTTGACAAACTTCAATACTTAGTAGCGAAAGTCTAGCTCGTGGCTAATCAATTCGAGCCTAAGTGACAGTTGGGGGTAGGAGTTGATTAACGTTTTCACGGTGGGCTTAAGACTAAGAGATAAATCGAATTAGTTTTAGGATTAGTTCGTCTCAATGATACCCGTTACTGTTTGTTAATTGGTTTAAGCGTCATGAACTTGGATTAATTGGGAAGCATGTTTAATTAGAATTTACGCCTCTAATTAATTCTTTGGGGTGCTTCGGACCCGTTTGGGACGAAGCATTTTGTGTGCATGAAATAGAATTACCTTGCTAATTAGAATCCCTATGAACTAAGTGCATCAAGATAAATCACGACACTCGAATTAGGAGCACGTGTTACATTTAATTGTTTTTCGCTCTTTACTTTTCGCAATTATTTTTCCGTTAGCTTAGTTTAGTTTTAATTAACTCCCCCTTTATTTGCTTTTGAGTTTTAGTTAAAAGACAAATAGAAATTAGCTAGGAGAAAATAACTTAGGTTCCCTGTGGTTCGACACCCGTTACCACTAGCTGCAAAGCTTAGTAGTTTCGGTATTATAAATGTTATTTTGGCAAGCCTCGACAGCTTGAAATTGGAGTACCCCAAAAGTGCTCTACCAACCAACCAATAGGGTCTTCTGTAGAAAACTTACTTAAGGAGTACATTGCCAAGAATGATGCTACTCTACAAAGTCAGCAAGCTACCCTTAGGAGCCTAGAGAACCAAATAGGGCAACTAGCCAATGAACTCAAAAATAGGCCCCAAGGTAGACTGCCTGCTGACACTAGGGTGCCTAGAAGGGATGGTAAAGAACAAGTTCAAGCAATTGAACTTAGAAGTGGTAGACCATTGGTGGGCAACACTAGAGAAACACCAAAGAGAGTAGAGAATGAAGAGTCTAGTGCTCCACTGGATTATCTGCCAAACCGAGGTCAACCACCAACAAGCACATCAAGGGCAAGGCTGGAGCCAATCATAGAAGAGATAGAAGAAATTCCAAGACCTCCACCTATCCTGAGGCGACCTGAAGTGCCTGCATATGTGCCACCACCTCCATTTCCTCGAAGGCTAAAGAAAAAACAAGAACAGGAAGTGCACTTTAACAAATTTTTAGAAATTCTTAAACAAGTGCATGTGAATATTCCTTTTGTAGAAGTTCTACAGTCTATGCCTTCTTATGTTAAATTTTTAAAGGATATAATCACTAACAAGAAGATCATTGGTGAATTTGAAACAGTGAATCTCACTGAGGAGTGCAGTGCTATACTCCAGAACAAGCTACCCAAGAAGGAGAAGGATCCTGGTTCCTTCACCCTACCAGTGGAGTTAGGAGGCAAGCACGTGGGCAGAGCTCTTTGTGACCTGGGAGCCAGCATAAACCTCATGCCCCTATCACTATTCCGCCAGCTAGGAATAGGAGAAGCACGTCCCACCACTGTCACCTTACAACTTGCAGACAGATCCATAGCATACCCTGAGGGTAAGATTGAGGATATTCTTGTAAAGGTTGACAAGTTTATTTTCCTTGCAGATTTCATCATCCTGGATTATGAAGCAGACAAGGAGGTCCCCATCCTATTAGGCAGACCATTTCTAGCCACAGGTAGGACCCTGATTGATGTCCAGAAAGGTGAGCTCACTATGAGGGTTCACGATGAGGAGGTTAAATTTAGTGTTTTTAAAGCCTTAAGGTACCCCTCTGACTCTGAATCTTGTGCTAGCATGGACATTGTAGATTCACTAATGGAAGAACGGCTGGAGCATGAATTATTGACTAAGCATGCTAATAATTATGTACAATTAGATTTAACTGATTTGAATATTTCTGAGATAATGGATATACCTGTAGATAAAAAACAGCATGTTTGTATGAATAGTGACTTGACTGACAGATCCATGAATCCATTAAAGCCATCCATTGAGCATCCACCTGTCTTAGAATTGAAACCCTTACCCACTCATCTTAAGTATGCATATTTAGGAAGTAATGATACTCTGCCTGTGATTATTTCATCTAAATTGAGTGAGAAGCATGAGGTTGAGCTGATATTATTACTTAAACATCATAAAAAGGCTATTGCATGGACTATTGCTGACATTAGAGGCATTAGCCCCTCTTACTGCATGCATAAAATAATATTAGAGGAAGAGCATACACCCCGAGTAGATCACCAACGTAGGTTGAACCCCTCTATGAAAGAGGTAGTAAAAAAAGAAATCATAAAGTGGTTAGATGCAGGTGTAATCTTCCCTATAGCTAGTAGTCAGTGGGTGAGTCCAATACAATGTGTACCTAAGAAGGGAGGGATGACTGTAGTAGTGAATGAGAGCAATGAACTGATTCCAACTAGAACTATTACAGGATGGAGAGTTTGTATGGATTATAGGAAATTGAATAAGGAAACAAAAAAGGATCACTTCCCTTTACCATTTATTGGCCAGATGTTAGATAGGATAGCTGGTAGAGCTTATTACTGCTTTCTAGACGGTTATTCAGGATATAACCAGATCACTATAGACCCTAAGGACCAGGAGAAGACCACCTTCACTTGCCCTTTTGGAACATTTGCCTTTCGCAGAATGCCTTTTGGTTTATGCAATGCACCAGCAACGTTCCAAAGATGCATGTTGGCAATCTTCTCTGACTTAGATGAATCCATGATAGAGATATTTATGGATGACTTCTCAGTCTTTGGTGATTCATTCACAAACTGTTTAGAGAACTTAGGACAAGTCCTGGCTAGGTGTGAGGAGACCAACCTAGTCCTTAATTGGGAGAAATGCCACTTCATGGTGGAAGAAGGGATAGTCCTAGGTCATAGAGTGTCTAGAGCAGGAGTAGAGGTCGATAGGGCCAAGATTGAAATAATAGAGAAGTTTGTGGAACCTCAGAATGTGAAAGCCATTAGAAGTTTCTTAGGACACGCAGGTTTCTATAGAAGGTTCATTAAGAACTTTTCTAAGATCTCCAAACCTTTGTGTGAGCTTCTAGAGCTGAATAAGCCATTCATCTTCTCTAAAGAATGTTTACTCGCCTGGAAAACCCTTAAGGAAGCACTAGTCAAAGCACCTATTATAGTAGGGCCAAATTGGGACCTCCCATTTGAGATGTTATGTGATGCGAGTGACTATGCAGTAGGGGTTATGCTAGGACAAAAGATTGACAAGCTAACACACTCTGTATACTATGCTAGTAAGACACTTAATGAGGCACAATGTAATTACACAACCACGGAAAAGGAAATGCTAGTTGTAGTGTTTGCCTACGAGAAGTTTAGGAATTACATTGTAGGCACTAGAACAATCGTGTATACAGATCACTCTGCACTAAAATACCTTATGAGGAAGGCTGATGCGAAGCCTAGGTTGATTAGGTGGGTATTGTTGCTGCAAGAGTTTGATCTGGACATTAGAGATAAGAAAGGATGTGAAAATGTGGTTGCGGATCATCTTTCTAGATTGCAGCATAATTGCGGAAAATTTGCGGAAACCGCAATTTCAGATGCCTTTATTGATGAGCATGGCTTTGTATTAGCACATCGTGATAGCGATGAGGAACCTTGGTTTGCTGATATTGCTAACTTCCTTGCGTCGCAGGTACTACCAACTTTCAAGGGAAGTCAAGAGAAGAAGAGGTTCCTGCATGAAGCTAGGAAATTTATATGGGACGATCCTACACTCTACAAGACATGTGCAGACGGTTTACTAAGGAAGTGTGTGTCAGCTGCTGAGGCGAAGTCTGTGCTGCAGCACTGCCATACAGCCCCCTATGGTGGACACTTTGGTGGCCAAAGGACAGCTGCAAAGGTGTTCCAGAGTGGCTACTATTGGCCCACGATCTTCAAAGATGCCCACGAATACGCACACAACTGTGATGAATGCCAGAGAACAGGTAACCTTAGTCGAAAGGATGAGATGCCTCTCACTTACATCCTAGAGTTGGAGCTCTTTGATGTGTGGGGCATTGACTTCATGGGACCATTTCTCCCATCAGCAGGTAACCTTTACATACTTGTAGCTGTAGACTATGTATCTAAATGGGTAGAGGCCATAGCTTGTCCAAACAATGATGCCAAAACAGTCATTAAGTTCCTTAATAGACATATCTTTACTAGGTTTGGAACACCTCGTGCTATAATTAGTGATGAAGGAACACACTTCATTAATAAAGCTATGGAAAAAGTGTTGGCTAAATATAATGTTAGACATAGAGTAGCCACCCCTTATCACCCACATTCGAATGGCCAAGCTGAAATATCAAATAGGGAGATTAAAAACATACTCGAAAAAGTGGTCAAACCTAATAGAAAAGATTGGTCGTTTAAACTCGAGGATGCACTTTGAGCATATAGGACTGCATATAAGACACCCCTAGGTATGTCTCCTTATAGACTTGTGTATGGCAAAGCATGTCACTTACCATTCGAATTGGAAATTAAAGCATTTTGGGCCTTGAAAGAACTGAATTATTGCGTGACCGATGCGGGAACATTGCGGTCTCTACAATTACATGAGCTTGATGAGCTTAGACATATGTCCTATGAAAATGCTAAAATGTATAAGGAAAAGACTAAGATTTGGCATGATAGTAGACTTAGGATTAAGGACTTTAAGAAAGGCCAGCTTGTCTTATTATTTAACTCACGGTTGAGATTATTTCCAGGCAAACTTAAGTCCAGATGGTCAGGTCCTTTTGTGATAACTAACGTGTTTGTTCATGGTGCAATCGAGATTAGGAACCTGCAGCACGGGCAACCGTTCATGGTTAATGGTGCACGATTGAAGCATTATTATGAGGAAGGAGATGTGAAGACTCTCTCGGCCTTCCTCTTGGCTGAAACTTGAAAATAGAACCGAGAGAGGACGAGTGATCACTGTGCTCGTCCGTGCGAGGCTATGCCTTAGTTTATTTTCTGCTATTTTTCCGGTTATTATTTGTGTATGTTTTTGTGTAATTTTTATTACGAATTTGATGTTGATTTTATTTCCTTTAATAGGGGATCGAAAGAGGGAATCAAGGAGATGAATCCAGGATAAAAAATCAGGGAAGATATGGGGCCAAATCAAGGATTACGTTGAGGAAATATTGGCATTTGAAACGAAGAAATCTCCAACGGCCATTTAATTGCGAAGGATTTGCTGAATCCGCAACAGAAATAGCCGTTGGGATTTCCATCATTACAAATAGCCGTTAGATGCGTCGTGGCCAGTACGCTTCCCTCATTCACTGAACTCCAAGAAAGCTCTCTCCTTCTTCCTCTGCAATCCCTCTTTCCAGATTCCTACGATTCCACCATGGTACTAACAAGAGCTGAGAGATCTGCGTCCAAGAAGAAGGCCGACGACGCTGAGATAGCTGCGAGAGAGGTACTCCTTGCCTTGGCAGATGTCGAAGCCGCGCGAACCGAACGCCTTCCCAAGCTCCCTGTCCGCAAGAAGAAGTGGAAGGTAGTGACGGAGATCCCTGCTTGGCCATCTGAACCAGCAGGAACGCCCAAGAAAAGGAAGTGGAAGGTGGCTGTGGCCGACGCAGCGATCAAGAAAAAGACTCCCTCTGTGGAGAGTCAAGAGAGTGGTCGTCCATCCTACGAGACGGCCAGACAAAGCCATTCGCCATCTCCACCAGCGCGAAGCCCCGAGCCGTCTCCGTCTCCACAGAGCTCTGAACAAACTCCACCGCCGCAGAGCCCTGAAGCATCACCCATCTCCCAAATGCCTGAACCTGAAATCCCAGATGCAGAACATCAAGAATCGGCGCAGGGCGGTGAAGAAGCTGAAGAAGAAGAGGTCTTCTCTCCTTTGAGGGAAGTCAGCCCCGAGAGCCCAGCACAGGGGGATGATTCGATGGATGAGACATTGGGGGATTGCCTCCAACAGATCACAACCAAGGCGAGATTGAGAAAGAAAGCCACCAAGGTTGTCAAGGCCAAACGGCCAAAAACTTCGAAGAAGAACAAGAAAAAGAAAGCCAGGGGTGAGCCTTCATCAAAGAAGGTTAGTGGTGAGCCCTCTCTGAAGAAGCTAAAGATCGAGGCTGCTGAATCAGCCAAAGCGAAAGATAAGGGGAAAGCCAAGCTGTACCCCGAAGATGAGCCTCAATCTGTGAGGTATGTGTCCTCTAATGCAGAGTCGAGGGGGACTGAGTTAAGGAAGAGGGACCTGCTCCATGAGAAGGGGTTCCTTGACGCGCTAGCAGACCTGCCGCAATTCTTGCGCGCAGGGATCACCAATCACGGCTGGGAAGAGCTGTGCAGACCACCCGTCCCCGCCTACTCCAGCATGGTGTATGATTTCTACGCCAACTTGATGAACCCTGAGGATGGCCTATCTGTGGTCAGAGGAATCGAGGTGGATTTCTCAGCGAAGGCAATCAATGAAGCCTATGGCCTCAAGGGACAAAAACACACTGATTATGCAAGGATCATTGATGCGCCAACTGAGGCGGTCCTAGAGGAAGCACTGCGGATCATTGGCCAACCTGAGGCAGCGTGGACGATTTTGCGCAATGGGAAGCACACTCTGATGAGTGCCACCCTCACAGCCAAGGCAGCTGTCTGGTTCTCATTCGTACGGAGGCGGTTATCCCCAGTGACCCACGAGACCACCATCAACCAAGGCAGATCGCTGCTGGTTTATGCGATCATGAGGGGCCTCACAATCAATGTTGGTGAGGTCATTGCAGCCTCAATCGCAGACTGCGCCAAAAAGGGTAAGGGTCCACTTTTCTTTCCCAATACAATCACTAAGCTTTGCTTACGTGCAGGGGTTCCAATCGAGCGGATGGAAAGGCAGCTGGCTTACACGGGGCACCTGGAGCTGCCTACAGGCCTGAGAATGCGCAGGAAGGGGAACATGGAGTTCGAGTTAGACGGCCTGACTGCTGCTCAATCTCTGTCAATGGCCTGCCTGATGGACCTGCAAAAGAAGATGGCGCAATGGGCCGCATATGCACAGGCAAGGGATAAGGACGTTGCTGACCAATTGGGCTGTATCTTTCCTGAGTTCCCCACGGACCTACTGACACCATGGGCGCCTCCAGGACCACGGAGAGATGATGATGATAAGGACATCTGAGTGCTAGGCTGATTAGCACTCAAGGGGAGTATTTCTGTTCCCTACAAAAAAAAAAGAATAAAAAATCTGCTTTTCGTTGAACTATGTGAATTCTGTTACTTTTAAGTACATTTTTAATCTGTCTTTAGTTCTGTATTTTTGTTGTTTAGAATTGCTTAGTGTAGCTAGATGGTATCTGATTAGATAGTTTGTTTAAGTTTTCCTTTTTGTTTAGCTGAGATGACGGGAAAGAGCATGAAACAAGGGCTGTTTACTGTTATATCTGTCTATAGATCCATTGCGAATTCCTTGCGGTCTCCGCAATTTTTGTTAAACAGTTGCATGTTTTTTACTGCCTGATTAGCTAGGCTGGTTCTGTTTTAATGTTGTTCTTTTGCTGCTATCTTGACTACCTTATATAGCCTATCTATAAGCATGTTGGATGAGTGTCTTAAGGCACCTTTGATAGTTTAAATTAGTCTCTTAAAATGCTCAGCATGCGTAGCTTTAAGTCCTTCCGTACTGTTTTTTTCAAATTTCTGCTGCTGAGATATTTGCTTTGAGAATGTTCTGTCTATCCCTAGGACTTTTAGATTCTCTTTGTTTTGCCCTAGACTAGATGCTTCTAGGACAAGTTTGGGGGTGTGCCACCTCAGACACTCATTGGGGACAATGAGTAGTTTAAGTTTGGGGGAGGCCACCCTAGGCCTAGGAACATTCCTCTCTCCCTTTAAGCATAAGCATTCTTCTTCTCCTTTACAAAAATGATGAACTGAAAAAAAAAAATGAAAAATAGAATAAAGAGGGGTGTCTCTCTTAAAGTTGCTAAGTAATCAGTGCTAAGTGTGTAACCCACAAGTGGCATTGCATCAAAAGGCAACCAAAGGAGAGGCTCCACCAAAGTAAAACAGGAAAAAGGAAGAAATAGGGAAGAAGAATGTATACCTAGGAGTTGCAACTTTGTGGCTTAGGTGTCCTGAATAAAAAAGAACTATGATCCTCAATTAGTTAAGCACAAAGTTGTAGCTTGTAGGGTTGTTTAGGGAGATGAATGTATGTCCAATGTAGTGATGCCAGGGTTTAGGTTGTTCTCTAAAAGTACTACTGTCACTGTTTAATACTAAGACTGGCATGACTCTAAGGAATCCTAGGTAGCTCAAAAATAAAAATTAGAAGCATGTACTGAGTCTGGGGTAAAGCTAGGTAGAATTTGAAACCTTAGGGATAGTTGCACGAGATGACAGAAGGAAGTAGATCAGTCGTAGGGAGTTAATGAGACAGTAGGAGCATTAGGCATGCGAAGTCAGAAGAAGCAAAGTAAGAGGGTAGTTGTAAACTTAGAAGTGTGTCACAGGACAACACTGCCTTAGATAGGAGCTTAGGGGAGTCAGCAAGTGGTTAGAGAGGATAAAACAGCAGCCTAAGTAAGTCCTTAGATTGCTCGAGGACGAGCAAAACCTTAAGTTTGGGGGTGTGTTACGTCTCCAAAAGTGACCATTTTAGGACTTATTTATCTTAGAAAGATGTACACTCTTAGGTGTCTTTGATAGGATTTAGCTTGAACTTATGCTTATATGTGAGAATTAGAAGAAGGAAGCTAAATTAGGACTTGTATGCAAAAGGAAAGAAAAGAAATGAAAAACGAAGTTAAAAGAATGAAAACTGTGCATTGCGGAAACATTGCTAAAACCGCAATGTTTCAAGTGAAATCCGTAAGTTGGCTAATCTTTTTCTGTTGTGATCCGATATTTCAGGGATTTGTTCTTTCTCCTCCAACCACGTAGAAGTACGACGTTGAGAATGGATGGTTCTCCTTGGCCCAATCGCACCTGCAGAATACTATAAAAGGAGGTCAAAGTGGAGGGTTGAAACATCATCCGAAAGCGTAGAAGTCTCTTCGCAGCTCAATTTCTCTCCTGTTTTTCTCTTCCGTCTGTTGGGTTGGAAAGCTTAGCTGCTGGAGTCGACAATCTGATAGGAAGGAGAGAAGATTCATCTTCTCTTCTGATTGGATTCATCCAAGCAAGGCTTACCTTTCTCTCCTTTCAGCCGAGGCATCTGCGTCGAAGCGATCACGCTCATCTTACTTGCTTTCTGTTTTAGTTTCCTATTTCCAGCACCGTTTGTTGTTATTTCTTTTCCATTAGTTAATCCATTCCATTTCGTTGCTTTCTGTCTTTATGTTAGTAACTTTAAGTCTTCATCTGTTCATTCAAACAATTGATTAATCAAAGCACAATTCATCATTTCGCACTTTCTCTTTTTCATTTCTGCCTACTGTTTTTCCTTTCTGTTTTGTCTTTAATTTTCTTCTAAGCATGTCTACTTCATCTAATATTTCTATTCTCTCTACATCCATGAGTAACTAAGTAACCTAGGGGCATGCTAATGACAATACTATAGGCTAAAACACGTGAACCAAGCATGTAGGATAGCTCTCGAATGCATTGATTGTATGTAAGCTTCATCCCACGGGCAATTTCGATTGGCCATCCATTTTGTCCAAAGAACTCCTAACCTCTGGAAGGAGTAAGAGTTCAGAGTCATACACTCATGCTAGCCTCTCAAGGTAGCCAGAAAACGACCTAGGAATAGGCGTTTTCCTAGTACAAATCATAACTTACTGCTTTAACAAGATGCTTAAGACCTTACTTGGACATGAGTAAACTAAAGAATCTAATGCATGAAATCGGAAGATACATGAGAATGAGTTAGTTTGATGCATAGTGAGTTGATCTAATGCTTGAGAATCGTGTGAAAAAGCCAATAGAGGAGTCGTTAGTAGCCCTTGTTTCCACATTTTACACACTTTCGCTGTTAGTAACATTGCGGTAAAATTGTTGTTCTCGCAATTCTTTTTAGTTAAAATTCTGCCTTAGCCATTTTTCTCTTCGTTTATTAATCCCTTCTCTTTACATTTGAGTTTATCATTGACTTGCACTTGTTTATGCATCTATCCTTTACATATTTCGTAGTAATTAGGCAACTTAAAACCAAATCCACCCCATCAAATCCACCCATTCTTGCTTAACAATACACTTTGCGAGTAACTAAGAATAAATCTTTGTGGGAAACGAATGAAAAAATACTTACTACTTGTTGCAAGATCATGTATGCTTGCATGTTTTGAGTGCTCTCTTATTGCATATTCCTTTTAAACATTGAGCACGCAACAGAAGCCTACTCTGGTGAGCGATGATGAGGAAGTCCTGAGAACCTTCCAGAAGGTGATGGTGAACATACCACTTCTTGAGGCGGTGAGTCAAGTGCCCAAGTATGCTAAATTCCTCAAGAACTGGTGCACAAAGAAACGAAAGTCCAGAGGGACTGAAAAGAAAAAGGAGAATGTATGCGCAATCCTCCCAGGTACGTTGCCTACCAAGTGCAACGATCCAGGTACTTTTACTATCTCTTGCACTATAGGTAGTAAAGTGGTTAAAAATAAGATATTTGATCTTGGTGCTTCTGTGAATGTCATGTCTTATGCTTTATTTCTGGAATTGAACTTAAACGAATTGCATGAGTGTGATGTTGTTGTCCAGTTAGCTAACGGGTCTAGCATATTTCCTAGAGGGAAGGATGCGGATGTTCTTGTGAGAGTGGGTGAAATGATGTTTCCTGCTGATTTTCTTGTGCTTGATATGAATAGGAATTTTTTGCATGCATCGTCCTCTATGTTGTTAGGACGCCCTTTTCTAAAGACCGCGAGGGTCAAGATTGACGTGTTTAAGGGCATAATTTCTTTAGAGTTTGATGATACAGTGCATGAGTTTTCCTTGTTTAAAGAGAAGTCAGTTGAGAACGTTGCTTGTTTGTCTGTCGAGAGTAAGAGTTTGACCTCGAGCTTGAGGGATAGCTCTTACGTCTTTGTGAAAAAATCTGATTTACATTTGCTGGATGTGAATGTTGTTTTTTGTACTAACGATGATGATATTCACGTGCTAGAGGCACGAAGAGAAAAGAAAGTTTTGGATGTTGTTTGCAGGACCGACGTGGACAAGGACATGTTTGGAACGTCCCCCGCGCTATCAGACTATGGATGAGTTCGATGGGAGAATTCAGTCGAGCAAACGACTTTAAAAATTATGCGCTTCTCGGAGGCACCTGAGTGTTGAACTGTCTTTTCTATTTTTAGTTTCATTGCTGTTTTTGTTCTTAGTTTAGGTAATTTAGCTAATGCAGCTTGCTGTTTTTTTTTTTTTTTTTTTAGGTAATGAGGAGAGTTGAAGAAATTCTGGGCTCCGATGTGGAACGCGCCGCGTCCTTTCCCTCGCCGACTTCACTAAGATTCAGGGAAGTAATGTTCTTCTTTCCCTTTAGCTTTGTATATCTGATTAAGTAGCATTGAGGACAATGCTAGCTTTTGAAGTTGGGGGTGGATTGTGGATAAACATGTGTAGTTTGTTGAGCAGTGTTTATTTTGAATTCGAAGTGCTTGGAACTCTGCTTATATGCTTTCTAATTATGATGATCTAGGAAGTGTCATTTTGGAAATCTGAGCATTTGCATAATCTAGTGTTTGCATGATGTAGTTTTGCATTTATTAGGTTCATGTCGAAAATTTTAAAAAAAAATTTGTTGCTCCCTTGCATCTATCGAGCACTTAGCAACCTCATCTTAGACTCCGTAGGCTTAGTTTGATTGCATGTTGCATGATTCTTGTTGTCACCCCGAAAGGCACCCTTAGGTAACTTGTTGCATGAGAGTTAGTGGTCAAATTAATCGAGTTAGCTTACGCTAAGCCTAAAGTAAAAAAAATAGAAAAGCATGTTAGCTAGAAAAATCTCTTGAGGCGATCCTCCTTATCGGTACCTAAGAAGTGAGCGTTAGTCCTTAAAAATGTGAAGTTTAATGCATGAATTTGACGTGTTAGGCAACTCGAGGTTGGAAAAAAAAAGAAAAATAAAAGTTGGGTTCAAAGAACCTTAATAAGGGTACAAAGTACTCGTGAAAAGAAAAAGAATGAGAAAATGTTTAGGTCTCTTAATTTATTACTCTCTCTTGTGTAAGTCAAGCTTAGACTGTTCTTAAACGCTAGAAGTAGGGGGAAAGCGGGATGATATGTTGCATGTAGTTTTTCCGGGTTTACGTTGGTTTAGGATAGGTTGGCTAGCACACACACACGTTAGGGAGCGATAGTTAATTTTTGATATGTTCGTAATAAAATGCATGCGCTGATTGCTTTCGTGATTATGTTATGTTTGGATTTGTAAAATGCATCGAGGTTTGAATTAGTAGCATGTAAGCAT
Organism: Herpetospermum pedunculosum; assembly: GCA_028017165.1. NCBI lineage: Eukaryota > Viridiplantae > Streptophyta > Magnoliopsida > Cucurbitales > Cucurbitaceae > Herpetospermum > Herpetospermum pedunculosum. The sequence continues at coordinate 54,453,878 of CM051529.1, forward strand.
GTCCTTAGAGTCAAATTCTTTATTGGCCTTGCTCGAGGACTAGCAAGATTTAAGTTGGGGGTGTTTGATAACTCCATTTTGGAGATAATTATCACTCCTTAATTCTAGCTAAATGTCGTATTAAATTGGTTAATATGTCTCGTTTGTAGGCAAATTGCGGCGAAGAGCTCATGCGTCCATTGGACACGTTTCGTAGCTTAAAGCGGTGTTTTAACGCCCCGGGAGTGCTTCGAGAAAAGGGCAAGCTAATCTAAGAAGAACCGAACCATAGGCAATTTTCCAGCCCAAACTCGAGAGCAAGCATCGACCAGACAGCGTCGAGACGCTTGCTCAACGCTGCCAGGCGTTGAGACGCTCCGAGGGGCGCGCGCGCAGAAAATCATCGGGGCAGCGTCGAGACGCTCGCCAAGCGTCTCGACGCCATCGCGAGGCGCGCGCGGATTATTTAGGTCGCAGCGTCGCGACGCTGTCCCAGCGTCTCGACGCTCCGACGGATTTAAAGACTGTAAGGACGATTTTTTGCAGCCAAGTTTTGCTTCATCTTCTACCTCTCGGGTTTCTCTTCATTTTTCTTCTTGCTCCGCCATTTGTGGCTTGTTTTAGGAGCTTTCTATTGTATGTAAGTTGGAGATTATGGCCAAGACATCCATGGGAACGTTTGTGACGACTCTCTCCATGGTCGGCTAAGGTACGGTGTGCGATTCGAGATAGTTTAGGGGTATTTTGTTAGACTTCTTCATTTTGATAATCCATGCAACTAATTCTGAATTGGCTTTGATTTTGTATGCATTTATTGTTCTTTCTTAATCCCATGCATGTGTTAGATTTCGCCGACGGACAATCGAGTTTTCTAGCATGTGTTAGAGTTAAAGATTAGCGATGTCTTGCCTCTCACTTTTCGCCTAGTAACACAGAACAATGAAACAAATCGAAGTATCGATATATGCATGATAATTGGTGGGTACTGTTGCGTGCTCAATGTGTTAAAATAAATAAGCAATAAGAGAGAGAGAGCACTCAGAACATGCAAGCATACATGATCTTATAGCAAGTAGTAAGTATTTTTTCATTCGTTTTCCCACAGAGATTTATTATGAGCTACTCGTGAAGTGTATTGTTAAGAAAGAATGGGTGGATTTGAGGGGGTAGAATTGATTTTAAGTTGTCTAATTTCTAAGGAATATGTAAAGGGTAGCAACATAAACAAGTGCAAGTCAAAGATAAACTCAAATGAAAAGAGAAGAGATTAACAAACGAAGAGGAAATTGGCTAAACAGAATTTTAAACTTAGCAGAATTGCGAGAACAGCAATTCTACCGCAATGTTACTAACAGCGAAAGTGTGTAAAATGGAGAAACAAGGGCTACTAACGACTCCTCTATAGGCATTTTCATACGATTCTCAAGCATTGGATCAACTCACTATGCATCAAACTAACTCAATCTCATGTATCTTCCGATTTCATGCATTAGATTCTTTAGTTTACTCATGTCCAAGTAAGGTCTTAAGCATCTTGTTAAAGCAGAAAGGTATGGTTTGTAGTAGGAAAACGCCTATTCCTAGGTCGTTTTCTGGCTACCTTGAAAGGCTAGTATGAGTGTATGACTCTGAACTCTTACTCCTTCCAGAGGTTAGGAGTTCTTTGGACAAAATGGATGGCCAATCGAAATTGCCCGTGGGTTGAAGCTTACATACAATCAATGCTTCGAGAGCTATCCTACATGCTTGGTTCACGTTTTTTAGCCTATAGTATTGTCATTAGCATGCCCCTATGTGACTTAGTTACTCATGGATATAGAAAGAACAGAAATAAGAGATGAAGTAGACATGCTTAGAAGAGAAATAAACTTAAACTAGCAAGGTAAAACAGTAGCAGCAAAAGATAAGAAGCTGTGAAATACTGAATTGTGCTTTGATTACTTAATTGTTTGAATGAACAAAGGAAAGCTTAAAGTGAATAGCATAAAGACAGAAGACAACGAAATGAAATGAGCTAGCTACTGGAAGAGAAACAACAACTAAACAGAGCTGGAAATTAGAAATAAAAGACAGAAAGCAGTAATTGAGCTTGAACGCCTCGTCGCAACCGCCTCGGCTGAAGGGAGAGAAAGGATAGCCTTGCTTGGATGAATCCAATCAGGAGAGAAGATGAATCTTCTCTCCTTCCTATCAGATTGTCGATTCCAGCAGCTGGACCTCTCACACCAACAGACGGAGAAGAAAAACAGGAGAAAAGATGGAGCTGCGAAGAGACTTCTACGCTTTCGGATGATGATCAAACCCTCTACTTTGACCCCTTTTTATAGTAATCTGCAGGTGCGTTTGGGCCAAGGAGAACCATCCATCTTCAACGTCATACTTCAAAATGGATGGAGGAGAAAGAACGAATCCCTGAAATAACGGAAAATAACAGAAAAGGATCAGTCAACTTACGGATTTCACTTGAAACATTGCGGTTTCAGCAATGTTTCCGCAATGCTGCCGCAATGCGCATTTTTCCTTCTTTTACTTCGGTTTTCATTCCTTTTCTTTCCTTTTGCACACAAGTCCTAATTTAGCTACTTTCTTCTAAATCTCATATATAAGCATAGGTTTAAGCTAAATCCTATCAAAAACACCTAAGAGTGTACATCTTTCTAAGCTAAATAAGTCCTAAAAAGGTCACTTTTGGAGACGTAACACACCCCCAAACTTAAGGTTTTGCTCGTCCTCGAGCAATCTAAGGACTTGCCTAGGCTGCTGTTTCATCTTCTTTAACTACTTACTGACTCCCCTACATTCCTATCTATAGCAATGTTGTCCTGTGACACACTTCTAAGTTTACAACTATCCTTTTATATTGCTTCTTCTGACTTTGCACGCCTAATACTCCTGCTGTTTCATTAATTCCCTACGACTGATCCACTTCCTTTTATCATATCGTGCATCTATCCCTAAGGTTTCAAATTCTACCTAGCTTTACCCCAGACTCAGTACATGCTTCTAGCTTTTACTTTTGAGCTACCTAGGATTCCTTAGAGTCATGTCAGTCTTAGTATTAACGGTGACAGTAGTACTTTTAGAGAACAACCTAAACCCTGGCATCACTACATTGGACATACATTCATCTCCCTAAACAACCCTACAAGTTACAACTTTGTGCTCAGCTAATTGAGGATCAGAGTTCTTTTTATTTAGGACATCTAAGCCACAAAGTTGTAACTCCTAGGTATACATTCTTCTTCCCTATTTTTTCTTTTTCTTTCTTTCTTACTTAGGTGGAACCTCTCCTTTGGTTGCCTTTTGATGCAACGCCACTTGTGGGTTACACACTTGGCACTGATTACTCAGCAACCTAAGAGAGACACCCCTCTTTATTCTATTTTTCATTTTTTTTTTTTTTTTTTCAGCTCATCATTTTTTTTTTTTTTTTTTTTTTGTAAAGGAGAAGAAGAATGCTTATGCTTAAAGGAAGAGAGGAATGTTCCTAGGCCTAGGGTGGCCTCCCCCAAACTTAAACTACTCATTGTCCCTAATGAGTGTCTGAGGTGGCACACCCCCAAACTTGTCCTAAAAGCATCTAGTCTAAGGTAAAACAAAGAGAATCTAAAAGCCCTAGGCATAGACAGAACATTCTAAAAGTAAATATCACAGCAGCAGAAATTCGTAAAAACAGGCAGGTAAGGACTTAAAGCTATGCATGCTGAGCACTTTTAAGAGAGTAATTTAAACTATCAAAGGTGTCCTATGACACTCATCCAGCATGCTTTTAGATAGGCTATATAAGGCATTCAAGATAGCAGCAAAAGACAAAATTTAAACAGAACCAGCCTAGCTAAACAGTCAGTCAAAAACATGCATTTACTAATAAAAATTGCGGAGTCTGCAATTATTTCGCAATAGATACAGGGCAGATATATCAGTGATTAGGGCCCCTATGCATGCTTTTTCCAGTCATTCAAGCTATACAAAAATGAAACTAAACTACTCTACCTATTCAGCTACCATCAGACTACACTAAACAAATTTAAATACTACAATTAAAGAACTAAAACAGATCAAGATACTAACTCAAAACAGCATAATTCACATGGTTCAACAAAAAGCAGTTTGATTTTTTTTTTTTTTTTATTTTAAGGGAACAGTAATACTCCCTTGAGTGCCTAGCACTCAGATATCCTCATCTTCATCATTCCTTCTTGGTCTTGGTGGCGCCCATGGGGTCATTAGGTTCGTGGGGAATTCAGGAAAGATGCATCCCAATTGGTCAGCAACCTCCTTGTCCCTTGCCTGCGCATATGTGGCCCATTGAGCCATCATCTTCTGCAGATCCATCAGGCAGGCCATGGACAGCGACTGAGCAGCAGCCAGGCCATCCAGCTCGAACTCCATGTTCCCCTTCCTTCGCATCCTCAAGCCTGTGGGGAGCTCCAAGTGCCCTATTGAGACCCTTGCACGTAAGCAAAGCTTAGTAATTGTATTAGGAAAGAAAAGTGGGCCCTTACCCTTCTTGGCACAGTCAGCAATTGAAGCTGCAATGACCTCGCCCACGTTGATTGTGAGACCTCGCATGATCGCGTAGACCAGCAGCGATCTGCTTTGGTTGATGGTGGTCTCATGGGTCACTGGGGACAGCTTCCTGCGCACAAATGAAAACCATACAGCTGCCTTGGCTGTGAGGTTGGCACTCATGAGAGTGTGCCTCCCATTGCGCGATACTGTCCACGATGCCTCTGGCTGGCCAATGATCCGAATTGCCTCCTCCAGGACAGCTTATGTTGGCTCATCAACGATCCTTGCATAGTCAGTGTGTTTTTGGCCCTTGAGGCCATAGGCTTCGTTGATCGCCTTCGCTGAGAAGTCCACCTCAACCCCTCTGACCACAGACAGGCCATCCTCAGGATTCATCAAATTGGCGTAAAAGTCATACACCATGCTGGAGTAGGCTGGATTGGGTGGTCTACATAGCTCCTCCCATCCGTGATTCGTGATCCCTGCGCGCAAGAATTGCGGCAGGTCTGTGAGGGCGTCTAGGAATCCCTTCTCGTGCAGCAGCTCCCTCTTCCTCAGCTCAGTGCCTCTGGACTCAGCATCAGAGGACACGTACCTCACTGATTGAAGCTCATCTTCAGGGTAAAGCTTGGCTTTCCCTTTGTCTTTTGGTTTGGCTGACTCAGCAGCCTCAATCTTGAGCTTCTTCAGAGACGGCTCATCACTCCCCTTCTCTGAAAAAGGCGCCCTCCTGGATTTCTTTTTCTTGGACTTCTTTGGCCGTTTGGCCTTGACAACCTTGGCTGCCTTCTTCTTCAACCTTGCCTTGGTTGTCATCTGCTGGAGGCAATCCCCTAGTGTCTCGTCCATCGAATCATCCCTCTGCGCAGGGCTCTCAGGGCTGGCTTCCCTCAAAGGAGAGAAGACCTCTTCTTCCTCAGCTTCCCCACTGCCTTGCGTCGATTCTTGATACTCTCCATATGGAAATTCAGGGTCAGGTTGTGGGGAAGTGGGTGATGCTTCAGGGCTCTCTGCTGGTGGGGTGTGTTCAGAACTCTGCGGCGATGGAGGAAGCTCAGGGCTTCGCGCTGGTGGATATGGCGAAGAGCTCTGCTTGGCTAACTCGTGTGACCGACGATCACTTTCTTGACTCTCCACAGAGGGAGTCTTTTTCTTGCTCGCTTCTTCGGCCACCGCCATGCTCCACTTGCGTTTCTTGGGTGTTCCTGCTGGTTCAGAGGGTCCAGCAGGTATCTCCGTAACTACCTTCCACTTCTTCTTGCGGATCGGCAGTTTGGGGAGACGTTCTGTGCGTGCAGCCTCAGCATCTGCAAGGGCAAGAAGTGCTTCCTGTTAAGTCTCTGAAAGTGACTTATTTAGGACCCATTTAGCTTAAGAAGATGTACACTTTGAGGTGTTTTTGATAGCATTTAGCCTAAACCTATGCTTAAATATGAGAATGAGAAGAAGGTAGCTAAATTAGGACTTTTGTACAATAGGACAGAAAAGGGTTGAAAACCGAAGGAAAAGAATGAAAAAAAGCTGCATTGCGACAGCATTGCGAAAACATTGCTGAAGCCGCAATTATTCAAGTGAAAACCGTAAGTTGACTGATCTGTTTCTGTTAATTTCCGTAATTTCAGGGATTCGTTCTTTCTCCTCCATCCATTCTGATATATGACGTTGAAGATTGATGGTTCTCCTTGGCCCAAACGCACCTGCAAACTACTATAAAAGGGGGTCAAAGTCGGAGGTTCAGCGATGATCCGAAAGCGTAGAGTCTTCTCGCAGTCCATCTTTTCGCCCTGTTTTCCTTTGCCGTCTGTTGGAGTGAGAGTCTCAGCTGTTGGAATCGATAATCTGATAGGAAGGAGAGGAGATTCTTCTTCTCTCTCGATTGGATTCATCCAAGCAAGGCTGACCTTTCATCCCCTTCATTCGAGGCGACTGCAACGAGGCTTCCAAGCACCATTTACTGCTTTTTGTCTTTCCTTTCTCATTTCCAGCATTGTTTAGTTATCGCTTCTGGTTTAGTGATTAGTTTACTTCATTTCGTTGCTTTCTGTCTATGGATTATTTACTTTAAGTTTCCCTTTGTTCGTTCAAACATTCAAAGTAATCAAATTACAAGTCTTCAGTTTACAGTTTCCATCTTCTGCTGCTCCGGTTTTGTCTTACTGTTTTGAGTACATTTCCCTTCTAAGTATGTTTGTTTTATCTTATACTTCTGCTCTCTATATATCTATGAGTAGCTAAGTCACTTAGGGGCATGCTAATGACAGAACTATAGGCTAAAAAACGTGAACCAAGCATGTAGGATAGCTTCGAAGCATTGATTGTATGTAAGCTTCATTCCACGGGCAATTTCGATTGGCCATCCATTTTGTCCAAAGAACTCCTAACCTCTGGAAGGAGTAAGAGTTCAGAGTCGTATAATCATGCTAGCCTTTCATGGTAACCAGGAAACGGCCTAGGAATAGGCGTTTCCCTAGTACAAACTAAACACTTCTGTTTTAACAAGATGATTAAGACCTTACTTTGAGTTGAGTAAACTAAAGAATCTAATGCATGGAATCGGACGATACATGAGATAAAGTGAGTTTGATGCATAGAGAGTTGATCTAATGCTTGGGAATCGTATTAAAATGCCTATAGGATAGTCGTTAGTAGCCCTTAATTCTCCATTTTACACACGTTTGCTGTTTTTACAATTGCGATAACATTGCGGTGTCCGCAATTCTGCTAAGTTACCATTCTGTTTAGCTGTTTTCTTCGTCGTTTATTAATTCCATCTCTTGTCTTTTGAGTCTAATTTCAACTTGCATTTGTTTATGTTGCATTCCTTTACACATTCAGCAAAAATTAGATAATTAAAAACCAATTGTACCCCATCAAATCCACCCCTTCTTTCTTAACAAATACACTTCGTGAATAGCTAAACATAAGTCTCTGTGGAAAAAACGAATGAAATATACTTACTACTTGCTGTGAGACCATGTATGCTTGCATGTCCTGAGTGCTCTCTCTACCTTCTTGCTTATTCTTATTAACACATTGAGCACGCAACAAGTTTTTGGCGCCGCTGCCGGGGACTTATTTTAAGTGAAAACGAAGTTTGTTAAGTCTGAAACACCAAGTTATTTTCCATTGAATTTGATCCATCTTCATTTCTTCTTCAGGTACCATTTAGGATAGTTTATGAATGAGACTCCAAGTAGTGATCTAGAGTTCAACCCTGAGCCTGAGAGATTATTTAAAGCTAGAAATAGAGCCAAGAAACGTCTCTTTAAACAACCCCTTTTACCTCAAATAATTGCTGAAACCGCAGAGTCTCCACAATCCACTCGAGAAGAAATGGCTGGAATAGATCAAAACCTGGTGCATGTCACTCGCAATCCCATTGAAATAGCGAATGACAAGGATAGCGCCATCCTTTCGTACCTAGTACTTATGCCTGGGGAGCTGAACCCCAGCATAATCCGTCCTGAAATCACTGCCAACTCCTTCGAGTTAAAACCAGTGATGTTCCAAATGTTGTCCACTGTGGGACAATTCTTTGGAATAGAAAATGAGGACCCCCATAACCACCTTAGGAACTTCTTAGGAGTCAGTGATACCTTCCTCATTCCTGGAGTTTCCCAAGAAGCCCTGAGGCTATATCTTTTCCCTTACTCTTTGAGGGACAAAGCCAAAACGTGGTTAAATTCATTACCCTCAGGATCTGTCCTCAATTGGACAGACTTAGCAGAAAAATTCCTAGTCAAATATTTCCCACCAGATAGGAATTCGACCTTTCGTGATGATATCATCAAATTTAAACAAGCTCCGAGTGAGTCTCTTCACGAAGCTTGGACAAGATTCAAAGACCTTCTCATTAAATGTCCACACCATGGTATTTCATGGTGTATCCAAATAGAAGTCTTCTTTAAAGGATGCAACCCCAGCACCAGACAAGTTCTAAACTCATCTGTTGGAGGTTCCATGTTGTCCAAGAGTTACAACGAAGCTTATGAGATCTTGGAGAAGATCTCAACATCTCACTGTAGGTGGTCAGATGATCCAGTAGAGCCAACTAGAGCTCAAGACAAGGATGCTCTAAGCGCCATGAGCACCCAAATAAACGCCCTGACCAACCTAGTTAAGCAAATGGCTCAGGCCAATCTCCAAACCAGTGCCAATACCGCCACAGCCATGTCAATGGGCACCCAGCCAAGTCAAGGCGAGGCACTTATCTGTGGATTCTGTGGGGAAGGGCACCCATATGAATACTGCCCTGGGAATCCATCCTCAGTCTGCTATGTTGGGAGCCAGCAGCAGCCTAGGAATAACCCCTACTCCAACACCTATAACCCTGGTTGGAGAAACCACCCAAACCTGTCATGGGGTGGCCAACAAAACACTAACCAAAATCCTAACCAACCTAGACCGAGTGGAACACCTGGTTTCACTCCCCAACATAACCAGTCAATGTACCAAAAACCATACAATCAACCTGTAGGATCTTCTGTAGAAAACTTACTCAAGGAATACATAGCTAAGAATGATGCTACGCTTCAAAGCCAGCAAGCTACTCTTAGGAGCATAGAAAACCAAATAGGCCAATTAGCCAATGAACTCAAGAGTAGGCCCCAAGGTAGACTCCCTGCTGACACCGAGGTACCAAGGCGAGATGGCAAAGAACAAGTTCAAGCAATTGAACTTAGGAGTGGAAGACCATTGGTGAGCAACACAAAGGACACACCAAAGAGAGTAGAGAACACTGAGTCTAGTGCTCCACTGGAGTCTCTGCCAAACCAAGGTCCACCACCAACTAGCACATCAGGAGCCAGGCTAAAGCCAATTGTTGAGGAGATAGAAGAAATTCCGAGGCCTCCACCTATCCTAAGGCGCCCTGACGTGCCTGCATATGTGCCACCACCTCCATACCCTCGAAGGCTTAAAAAGAAGCAGGAACAGGAAGTTCATTTTAATAAATTCTTAGAAATTCTTAAGCAAGTGCATGTTAACATTCCTTTTGTAGAAGTTTTGCAGTCTATGCCTTCTTATGTAAAGTTTTTGAAGGACATTATTACTAACAAAAAAATCATTGGTGAGTTTGAAACAGTAAACCTCACTGAGGAGTGCAGTGCCATCCTCCAGAACAAGCTGCCCAAGAAGGAGAAGGATCCTGGTTCCTTCACCTTACCTGTAGAACTTGGAGGCAAGCACGTGGGCAGAGCGCTTTGTGACCTGGGCGCCAGCATAAATCTCATGCCCCTGTCCCTATTCCGCCAGTTGGGAATAGGAGAAGCACGTCCAACCACTGTCACTTTACAACTAGCAGACAGATCCATCGCATACCCTGAAGGTAAGATTGAGGATATTCTAGTGAAAGTTGACAAGTTTATTTTCCTTGCAGATTTCATTGTCCTGGACTATGAGGCAGACAAGGAGGTCCCCATCCTGCTAGGTAGACCATTTCTAGCCACAGGTAGGGCACTAATAGATGTTCAAAAAGGTGAGCTCACTATGAGGGTTCATGATGAAGAGGTGAAATTTAGTGTGTATAAAGCCTTGAGGTACCCCTCTGATTCTGAGTCTTGTGCTAGCATGGATATTGTTGACTCACTGATGGAAGAACAATTAGAGCATGTACTATTAACCAAGCATGCTAATGAATATGTACAATTAGATATAGTTGACTTGAATGTATCTGACATAATGGATATGCCTGTAGATAAACCACAACATGTATGTATGAATATAGATTTAACTGATAGATCTGTGAATCCTTTAAAGCCCTCCATTGAGCATCCACCTGTTTTAGAACTGAAACCACTACCCACTCACCTCAAATATGCGTATTTAGGAAGTAATGATACACTGCCTGTAATTATTTCTTCTAAGCTAAGTGAAAAGCATGAGGTTGAATTAATTTTACTGCTTAAGCAACATAGGAAGGCTATAGCATGGACTATTGCTGATATTCGAGGCATTAGCCCTTCTTATTGCATGCACAAAATTATACTAGAGGAAGAGCACACACCTAGGGTAGATCACCAACGTAGGCTAAACCCCTCTATGAAAGAGGTAGTAAAGAAGGAAATAATAAAATGGTTAGATGCAGGAGTGATCTTCCCAATAGCTAGTAGCCAGTGGGTGAGCCCCATCCAATGTGTACCTAAAAAGGGGGGAATAACTGTGGTAGTCAATGAGAACAACGAACTAATTCCAACAAGGACTGTCACAGGGTGGAGAGTGTGTATGGATTACAGGAAATTAAATAAAGAAACTAAAAAAGATCACTTCCCTCTACCGTTCATTGACCAGATGCTAGACAGAATAGCTGGTAGGGCCTACTATTGTTTCTTAGACGGGTATTCAGGCTATAATCAAATAACTATAGACCCTAAGGATCAAGAGAAGACCACCTTCACTTGCCCTTTTGGAACTTTTGCCTTCCGCAGAATGCCTTTTGGCTTATGCAATGCACCGGCAACTTTCCAAAGGTGCATGATGGCAATCTTCTCTGAGTTGGATGAGTCCATGATAGAAATATTCATGGATGACTTCTCAGTCTTTGGGGACTCATTTTCAAACTGTCTAGAAAACCTAGGACAAGTCCTGGCTAGGTGTGAGGAGACCAACCTAGTCCTAAACTGGGAAAAATGCCATTTTATGGTGGATGAGGGAATTGTCTTAGGACATAGAGTGTCAAGGGCAGGAGTAGAAGTTGATAGGGCAAAGATTGAGGTCATAGAGAAGTTGGTAGAGCCCCAGAATGTCAAAGCCATTAGAAGCTTCTTAGGGCATGCTGGCTTCTACAGAAGGTTCATTAAGGACTTTTCTAAGATAGCCAAGCCTCTGTGTGAGCTTTTAGAGCTAAATAGACCATTCATCTTCTCTCAGGAATGCTTAATAGCTTGGACTACCCTTAAGAAAGCACTAGTCACCGCACCTATAATAGTAGGACCAAATTGGGATCTCCCATTTGAGATGCTATGTGATGCCAGTGACTATGCTGTAGGAGTCATGTTAGGACAAAGGATTGACAAGCTAACACACCCTGTATATTATGCTAGTAAAACCTTGAATGAGGCTCAATGTAATTATACAACTACTGAGAAAGAAATGCTTGCTGTAGTATTTGCTTGTGAGAAATTTAGAAACTATATTGTAGGCACCAGGACAATTGTGTACACTGACCATTCTGCCTTGAAGTATCTTATGAGGAAGGCTGATGCTAAGCCTAGGTTGATTAGGTGGGTACTGCTGCTGCAAGAGTTTGATTTGGACATTCGAGACAAGAAAGGATGTGAAAACGTGGTTGCAGATCACCTGTCTCGATTGCAGCACAATTGCGAAAAAATTGCGGAGCCCGCAATTTCTGATGCTTTTATTGAAAAAAAATGTGCCTATGCAAGAAGTTGGTGACTGTAAAGGTTACCTTATGACTGTTTTGGCATCATTATTTGGACATGCTATGGCCTCTACCCACTTAGATACATAGTCTACTGCTACCAATATGTAAAGGTTACCTGATGATGGGGGAAATGGTCCCATGAAGTCAATGCCCCACACATCAAAGAGCTCCAACTCTAAGATGTAAGTGAGAGGCATCTCATCCTTTCGGCTAAGGTTACCTGTTCTCTGACATTCATCACAGCTGTGTGCATAGTTGTGGGCATCCTTGAAGATTGTTGGCCAATAGTAGCCACTCTGGAACACCTTTGCAGCTGTTCTCTGACCACCAAAGTGTCCACCATAGGGTGTTGTATGGCAGTGCTGCAACACAGACCTTGCCTCAGCAGCTGAAACACACTTCCTTAGCAGACCATCAGCACATGTCTTGTAAAGTGTGGGATCATCCCATACGAACTTCCTAGCTTCATGAAGGAACTTCTTCTTCTCTTGTCCTCCCTTGAAAGTTGGTAGTACCTGCGATGCAAGGAAGTTAGCAATGTCAGCAAACCAAGGTTCCTCATCGTTATCACGATGAGTCAATACAAAGACATGTTCATCAATAAAAGCATCAGAAATTGCGGTTTCCGCAATTTTTTCGCAATTATGCTGCAATCTAGAAAGATGATCCGCAACCACATTTTCACATCCTTTCTTATCTCTAATGTCCAGATCAAACTCTTGCAGCAGCAATACCCATCTGATCAACCTAGGCTTAGCATCAGCCTTCCTCATAAGGTACTTTAAAGCAGAATGTTCAGTGTACACGATTGTCCTAGTGCCTACAATGTAATTCCTAAACTTCTCACAAGCAAACACTACAGCTAGCATCTCCTTCTCAGTAGTTGTGTAATTACATTGTGCCTCATTAAGTGTCTTACTAGCATAATATACAGGGTGTGTTAACTTGTCAATCTTCTGTCCTAGCATAACCCTTACAGCATAGTCACTTGCATCACATAACATTTCAAATGGGAGATCCCAATTTGGCCCTACTATAATAGGTGCTGTGACTAGTGCTTCCTTAAGGGTTTTCCATGCTAGGAAACATTCTTTAGAGAAAATGAATGGCTTGTTTAACTCTAGCAGCTCACATAAAGGCTTGGAGATCTTAGAAAAGTCCTTAATGAACCTTCTATAGAAGCCAACATGCCCTAAGAAACATCTAATGGCTTTTACATTTTGAGGTTCTACCAATTTCTCTATTATTTCAATTTTTGCTCTATCGACCTCTACACCTGCTCTAGACACTCTATGACCTAAGACAATCCCTTCATCCACCATGAAATGGCACTTTTCCCAATTTAGGACTAGGTTGGTCTCCTCACACCTAGCCAGGACTTGTCCTAAGTTCTCTAGACAAATTGTGAATGAATCCCCAAAGACTGAGAAATCATCCATGAATATTTCTATCATGGACTCATCCAAATCAGAGAAGATTGCCAACATGCACCTTTGGAATGTTGCCGGTGCATTGCATAAGCCAAAAGGCATTCTGCGAAAGGCAAATGTTCCAAAAGGGCAAGTGAAGGTAGTCTTCTCTTGGTCCTTAGGGTCTATAGTGATCTGGTTATATCCTGAATAACCGTCTAAGAAGCAGTAGTAAGCTCTACCAGCTATCCTATCTAACATCTGGTCAATGAATGGTAGAGGGAAGTGGTATTTTTTGGTTTCCTTATTTAATTTCCTATAATCCATGCAAACTCTCCATCCTGTGATAGTCCTAGTTGGAATCAGTTCATTGTTCTCATTGACTACCACAGTCATCCCCCCCTTCTTAGGTACACATTGTATAGGGCTCACCCACTGACTACTATCTATAGGGAAGATCACACCAGCATCTAACCATTTTATTATTTCCTTTTTAACTACCTCTTTCATAGAGGGGTTCAACCTACGTTGGTGATCTACTCTGGGTGTATGCTCTTCCTCTAATATAATCTTATGCATGCAATAAGAAGGGCTAATGCCTCTAATGTCAGCAATAGTCCATGCAATAGCCTTCATATGTTGCTTAAGTAATAAAATCAGTTCAACCTAATGCTTTTCACTTAATTTAGAAGAAATAATCACAGGCAAAGTATCATTACTTCCTAGATATGCATACTTGAGATGTGTGGGCAGTGGTTTTAATTCTAATACAGGTGGAATCTCAATGGATGGTTTTAAAGGATTCAAGGATCTGTTAGTCAGGTCTTTATTTATACATACATGCTGTGTTTTATCTACAGGTATATCCATTATTTCAGAAACATTTAAATCAGCTACATCTAATTGTACATATTCATTAGCATGCTTAGTTAATAATACATGCTCCAGCTGTTCTTCCATTAATGAATCTACAATGTCCATGCTAGCACAAGATTCAGAGTCAGAGGGGTACCTTAAGGCTTTATATACACTAAATTTCACCTCTTCATCATGAACCCTCATCGTGAGCTCACCTTTTTGGACATCTATCAGGGCCCTAACTGTGGCGAGAAAAGGTCTGCCTAATAGGATGGGGACCTCCTTGTCTGCTTCATAATCCAGGATAATGAAATCTGCAAGGAAAATAAACTTGTCAACCTTTACAAGAATATCCTCAATCTTACCCTCAGGGTAGGCTATGGATTTGTCTGCTAGTTGTAAAGTGACAGTGGTTGGACGTGCTTCTCCTATTCCTAGCTGGCGGAATAGTGATAGGGGCATGAGGTTTATGCTGGCTCCCAGGTCACAAAGAGCTCTGCCCACGTGCTTGCCTCCTAGCTCTACAGGTAAGGTGAAGGAACCAGGATCCTTTTCCTTCTTGGGTAGCTTGTTCTGGAGTATGGCACTGCACTCCTCAGTGAGATTGACTGTTTCAAACTCACCAATTATTCTTTTGTTAGTGATAATATCCTTCAAAAACTTTACATAAGAGGGCATAGACTGTAAAACTTCTACAAAAGGAATATTAACATGCACTTGTTTAAGAATTTCTAAAAATTTGTTAAAGTGCACTTCCTGTTCTTGTTTTTTCTTAAGCCTTCGAGGAAATGGAGGTGGTGGCACATATGCAGGCACTTCAGGTCGCCTCAGGATAGGTGGAGGCCTTGGAATTTCTTCTATCTCTTCTATGATTGGCTCCAGCCTTGGTCCTGATGTGCTTGTTGGTGGTGGACCTTGGTTTGGCAGAGACTCCAGTGGAGCACTAGACTCATTGTTCTCTACTCTCTTTGGTGTTTCTTTTGTGTTGCTCACCAATGGTCTCCCACTTCTGAGTTCAATTGCTTGAACTTGCTCTTTTCCATCTCTCCTTGGCACTTCAGTGTCAGCAGGTAGTCTACCTTGGGGCCTACTTTTGAGTTCATTGGCTAGTTGCCCTATCTGGTTCTCTAGGCTCCTAAGAGTAGCTTGCTGACTCTGTAGAGTGGCATCATTCTTGGCTATATATTCCTTAAGTAAGTTTTCTACAGAAGACCCTACAGGTTGGTTGTATGGTTTTTGGTACATGGATTGGTTATGTTGGGGAGTGAAACCAGGTGTTCCACTCGGTCTTGGTTGGTTAGGAGTTTGGTTAGCATTCTGTTGGCCACCCCATGACAGGTTTGGGTGGTTTCTCCAACCAGGGTTGTAAGTATTGGAATAGGGGTTGTTCCTAGGCTGCTGCTGGCTTCCAACATAGCAGACTGAGGCTGGATTCCCAGGGCAGTATTCATACGGGTGCCCTTCCCCACAGAATCCACAGATAAGTGTCTCACCTTGACTTGGTTGGGTGCCCATTGACATGGTTGTGGCGGTGTTGACACTTGTTTGGAGATTGGCTTGAGCCATTTGCTTGACTAGGTTGGTCAGGGCGCTTATTTGGCTACTCATGGCATTGAGTGCGTCCTTGTCTTGAGCTCTAGTTGGCTCAACTGGATCATCTGACCACCTACAGTGAGATGCTGAGATCTTCTCCAAGATCTCATAGGCTTCGTTATAACTCTTGGACAACATGGAACCATCAGCAGATGAATTTAGCACTTGTCTGGTGCTGGGGTTGCATCCTTTGAAGAAGACCTCTATTTGGATACACCATGGGATGCCATGGTGTGGACATTTAAGAAGAAGGTCTTTGAACCTTGTCCAAGCTTCGTGAAGAGACTCATTCTCAGCTTGTTTGAACTTGATTATATCGTCACGAAAGGTAGAATTCCTATCAGGTGGGAAGTACTTAACTAGGAATTTTTCTGCCAAGTCTGTCCAATTAAGGACTGATCCAGAGGGTAATGAGTTTAACCACGTCTTTGCTTTATCCCTCAAAGAGTAAGGGAAGAGGTAGAGCCTCAAGGCTTCTTGGGAAACTCCAGGGATGATGAATGTATCACTGACTCCTAGGAAGTTTCTAAGATGGTTGTGGGGATCCTCATTTTCCACTCCAAAGAATTGTCCCACAGTGGACAACATTTGGAACATCACTGGCTTTAACTCGAATGAGTTGGCAGTGATTTCAGGGCGGATTATGCTGGGGTTCAGCTCCCCAGGCATAGGTACTAGGTAAGAGAGTATGGCGCTATCCTTATCATTCGCTATTTCGATGGGATTGCGAGTGACAGGCACCGGATTTGGAACTAATCTATCCATTTCTTCTTGAGAGGATTGCGGAGACTCTGCGGTTTCAGCAATTATTTGAGGTAAAGGGGGTTGTTTAAAGAGACGTTTCTTGGCTCTATTTCTAGCCTTAAATAATCTCTCAGGCTCAGGGTTGAACTCTAGATCACTACTTGAAGGCTCATTCATAAACTAACCCAAACAGTACCTGCAAAAGAAATGAAAATAGATCAGCTTCAATAGACAATAACTTGGTGTTCCAAACTTAACAAACTTCGTTTTCACTAAAATAAATCGGCAGCGGCGCCAAAAACTTGTTGCGTGCTCAATGTGTTAAAATAAATAAGCAATAAGAGAGAGAGAGCACTCAGAACATGCAAGCATACATGATCTTATAGCAAGTAGTAAGTATTTTTTCATTCGTTTTCCCACAGAGATTTATTATGAGCTACTCGTGAAGTGTATTGTTAAGAAAGAATGGGTGGATTTGAGGGGGTAGAATTGATTTTAAGTTGTCTAATTTCTAAGGAATATGTAAAGGGTAGCAACATAAACAAGTGCAAGTCAAAGATAAACTCAAATGAAAAGAGAAGAGATTAACAAACGAAGAAGAAATTGGCTAAACAGAATTTTAAACTTAGCAGAATTGCGAGAACAGCAATTCTACCGCAATGTTACTAACAGCGAAAGTGTGTAAAATGGAGAAACAAGGGCTACTAACGACTCCTCTATAGGCATTTTTATACGATTCTCAAGCATTGGATCAACTCACTATGCATCAAACTAACTCAATCTCATGTATCTTCCGATTTCATGCATTAGATTCTTTAGTTTACTCATGTCCAAGTAAGGTCTTAAGCATCTTGTTAAAGCAGAAAGATATGGTTTGTACTAGGAAAACGCCTATTCCTAGGTCGTTTTCTGGCTACCTTGAAAGGCTAGTATGAGTGTATGACTCTGAACTCTTACTCCTTCCAGAGGTTAGGAGTTCTTTGGACAAAATGGATGGCCAATCGAAATTGCCCGTGGGATGAAGCTTACATACAATCAATGCTTCGAGAGCTATCCTACATGCTTGGTTCACGTTTTTTAGCCTATAGTATTGTCATTAGCATGCCCCTATGTGACTTAGTTACTCATGGATATAGAAAGAACAGAAATAAGAGATGAAGTAGACATGCTTAGAAGAGAAATAAACTTAAACTAGCAAGGTAAAACAGTAGCAGCAAAAGATAAGAAGCTGTGAAATACTGAATTGTGCTTTGATTACTTAATTGTTTGAATGAACAAAGGAAAGCTTAAAGTGAATAGCATAAAGACAGAAGACAACGAAATGAAATGAGCTAGCTACTGGAAGAGAAACAACAACTAAACAGAGCTGGAAATTAGAAATAAAAGACAGAAAGCAGTAATTGAGCTTGAACGCCTCGTCGCAACCGCCTCGGCTGAAGGGAGAGAAAGGATAGCCTTGCTTGGATGAATCCAATAAGGAGAGAAGATCTCTCCTTCCTATCAGATTGTCGATTCCAGCAGCTGGACCTCTCACACCAACAGACGGAGAAGAAAAACAGGAGAAAAGATGGAGCTACGAAGAGACTTTTACGCTTTCGGATGATGATCAAACCCTCTACTTTGACCCCTTTTTATAGTAATCTGCAGGTGCGTTTGGGCCAAGGAGAACCATCCATCTTCAACGTCATACTTCAAAATGGATGGAGGAGAAAGAACGAATCCCTGAAATAACGGAAAATAACAGAAAATGATCAGTCAACTTACGGATTTCACTTGAAACATTGCGGTTTTAGCAATGTTTCCGCAATGCTGCCGCAATGCGCATTTTTCCTTCTTTTACTTCGGTTTTCATTCCTTTTCTTTCCTTTTGCACACAGGTCCTAATTTAGCTACCTTCTTCTAAATCTCATATATAAGCATAGGTTTAAGCTAAATCCTATCAAAAACACCTAAGAGTGTACATCTTTCTAAGCTAAATAAGTCCTAAAAATGTCACTTTTGGAGACGTAACAGGTACTTCAGCGTTGGCGGGTAGCCAGTTAGCAATAGGATTGCATATTCGAATGTTCGTCGCGGTTAGCTAGTGACTGTTTAGAGTTAATTTGGGGCTGATCACTCTAACGAGACTTTAAACAATGTTTAATTAGAACTGTTGATTTAATTAATTAATATGGAGCCGGTTACAAAAGGGAGTCCCAGTAACCGACCGCGTGCATGACAAATTGATAGCCTTAGATTTGAATTAAATGATGAATGATAGAATGTCTAGCAAAAATCCCGAAACTCCCCGAATCGAACACTTATTAATCTCTTTCTCTTTAATTTCTCCGTTAGAAATTTATTTCTCTTGCTGCATGCCAAAAACCCCCTCTTGTTACAAAACCCAATTGATCAATTAATTTCCATTTCAAACTTTGATTTCAATCACGTTAAGTTCTTCTCCGTGGATCGACCCTGTTGCCACTAGCTGCAAAGCTAAGGTCAATAGGCTTACAAATTTATTTTGGCGGGTCTCGACAACCCGAAATTTATAGGATATTCCCAAATCCTTACCACCAATTACACATCTACGAACTTGAGAAAATGTAAACATAAACAAAAATAGGTGAAAATGAACTTGACTCGGGGTCAAAGTGAGCATTCAATGAACTTGACTCAATATCTTAAGTACGTTGAATCTTAAGGAGACTTTGATAGAAGAAAAAATTAAAGAGACGTGTTTGAGCTTCCAAGAACTAGGGGTCCCCCACATCTTAATCAAACCCTTTGACAACAAAACTTGATAAAATTGCACCTAAAAGTGAAAGTGCCTAGCCAAGTGCCAAAAAAACCCTCCATATATCCTTTTCATTCCAAAAATTACTCGAATATATCCTACATGCACTTGAAAGTGCCAAATGAACATAAAAGTGCCTAGCCAAGTGCGAAAAAACTATGCCAAATGAACATGAAAGTGCCTAACATTAAAATGTCTAGCCAAGTGTCAAAAAACTAACCATGCGTTATGAAGTTTTGGTGAATAGAATCACTTGAGTATTTGATGAGCCAAAGAGAGGCAATATATACATACAAAGATAACCAACTAGAGTAACTAATGACAAGAAAATAGGAACTAAAGAACAACTTATTTCCTAATATAGAACTAACAAACTCCTAAAATAGTTATTCAACTATTTATAGAACTAACCAACTCCTAAAATACTTGTTCAACTATTTATATTTTCTACACTCCCTCTCAAGTTGGTGCATAAATGTCATGCATACCCAACTTGTTTACAAGTATCTCAAATGTCGGCCTAAATAATCCTTTGGTTAGAATATCTGCTGTTTGCTCCTTTGTAGTCACAAACGGTATGCAGATGGTTCCATTTTCCAAGTTTTCCTTTATGAAATGTCGATCAACTTCGATATGCTTGGTCCGGTCATGTTGCACCGGATTATGAGCGATACTTATCGCAGCTTTGTTGTCACAAAATAACTTAATTGGGGGGTTGATTTCCAGCTTTAATTCTCCGAGTACACGTTTGATCCACAATACTTCGCATACTCCATTAGCCATTGACCTGTATTCAGCCTCCGCACTACTTCTCGCCACAACATTTTGTTTCTTACTCCTCCATGTTACTAAATTACCCCACACATAGGTACAGTAACCAGAGGTAGATTTTCTATCCAGTATTGAACCTGCCCAGTCTGCATCAGTGAATGCCTCTACATTTCTGCTTTCGGTTTTACGAAATAATAGACCCTTTCCTGGACAACTCTTCAAGTACCTCAATATCCGGTGAGTTGCTTCAAGGTGTTCTTCATATGGAGCATGCATAAACTGACTAACCATGCTTACAGCAAATGCAATATCTGGTCGTGTGTGAGCAAGGTAAATAAGTCTCCCAACAAGTCGTTGGTATTGTTGTACATTGACTGGAACTCCCTGCTTGATGTCACCAAGTTTTTGGTTTGGGTCTATGGGTGTGTCAGCAGGCCTACATCCACTCATCCCGGTATCTCTCAATAAATCTAGGATATACTTTCTCTGTGAGACCACTATACCCCTTTTTGACCTTGCAATCTCCATGGCTAGAAAATATCGCAATTCTCCTAAGTCTTTTACTTCAAACTCTTTGGCAAGCTTCTCCCTCAAATTCTTCAACTCCACTTGATCATCCCCGGTCAAGATTATATCATCAACGTACACGATCAGGATAGATATTTTCCCTTCACTTGAGAACTTCATGAAGAGCGTATGGTCTGATTGTGCCTGTGTGTATCCTTGATGTTTAACAAACTGAGTAAATCTGTCAAACCAGGCTCGGGGTGACTGTTTCAAACCATAAAGAGCTTTCTCCAACCTACAGATCTTGAAGTTAAACTGATCTTCGAATCCCGGAAGGGGGGTCATATAGACTTCCTCTTCTAACTTGCCGTTTAAAAAGGCGTTCTTCACATCGAATTGCCTGAGAGGCCATTCTCGATTTGCTGCAACTGATAACAAAATTCTCACAGTGTTAAGTTTAGCAACTGGAGCAAATGTTTCAGTGTAGTCAATACCATATGTCTGTGTGTATCCTTTAGCTACAAGCCTTGCCTTGTATCGCTCTAGGGTACCATCTGAATTGAATTTCGGCGTAAACACCCACTTACATCCCACCGTAGGCTTTCCCTTCGGGAGCTCCTCTACCTTCCACGTCTGATTCTTCTCAAGAGCATCCATCTCTTCAAATACAGCCTTCCTCCACTCTGGTTTAGATAGAGCCTCCTGTATACTACTCGGAATGACAATAGACGATACATTTGTTGAAAAGGTTGAAAAAGCAGAGGATAATTTAGAATAAGACACAAAGGTAGATGTAGGATATTTAACACAAGAACGTTTTTCTTTCCTAATGGCAATTGGTAAATCAAGATCACTAAAAGTTTTAATAAGAGATTCACCGTTGGTCTCAGGTTCTAGCTCCTCTACCTTCCACGTCTGATTCTTCTCAAGAGCATCCATCTCTTCAAATACAGCCTTCCTCCACTCTGGTTTAGATAGAGCCTCCTGTATACTACTCGGAATGACAATAGACGATACATTTGTTGAAAAGGTTGAAAAAGCAGAGGATAATTTAGAATAAGACACAAAGGTAGATGTAGGATATTTAACACAAGAACGTTTTTCTTTCCTAATGGCAATTGGTAAATCAAGATCACTAAAAGTTTTAATAAGAGATTCACCGTTGGTCTCAGGTTCTAGCTCCAGTTCGGATTCATGGCTTGCCGGAGGTGCAACCGTCTCTATTCCTTGATTTGGGAATCTCCTCTCGTAATTTCGGCCATATGATCTGCCTGCCTGGTTATTATTTCCTTCCACATAGGTTATCGGTTTAGTGATACTTGGCTGATTTTGTGGTATTAAAATTGTGGGCTCATTATCACTAATATTTTCGGGATCTAAATTTTCCAAGTCAATTGGTTCTTTGTTTCCTTGAGAATTTTCTGGTGAATTTAAAACTTCCAAGTCAACCGATTCCTTACTTATTAGAGTGTCATTCCTAATAACCGGTGACACGAAATCAGGTATTAAAACATCAAGCTCAAACGAATTTTCCTTTAGAACTTCCTGATTTATCTCCCCTTGAAAATGAGTGTTAAGAAACGGTTGATTTTCAAAGAACAGAGTATCCATGGTAACAAATAATTTTCGACTAGAAGGATCAAAACACTTGTAACCACGTTGAGTTGGAGCTATCCCTACAAACACACACTTTAATCCTCTAGGATCTAATTTACTTGCATTCCTATTAGGATTTCGAATGAACACAGAACACCCAAAAATTTTTAATGACATAGAATGAAACACTCGTGATTTTGGAAATTCTCTTTTTAATATGCTGATAGGAGTTTTAAAATCTAACACTTTTGATGGCATACGGTTTATTAAATATGTGGCATGAAGAACAGCATCCCCCCAAAGATAATTTGGTGTTTTTGTTGAAAACATTAAACTACGAGTGACTTCTAATATATGTCTATTTTTCCTCTCTGCTATGCCATTTTGTGGTGGTGTATCTGTGCAAGAACTTTGATGAATAATTCCTTTTTCTTTAAAAAAAATTTCCAAAACTTTTGCAAAATATTCTCTCCCATTATCACTCCTAATCATTTGAATGTTTGTGTTAAATTGAGTTTGAATCATATTGTAAAAGCGTTTGAAAACAGATTCAACCTCTGATTTTTCTTTTAACAAATACACCCAACTGACTCTCGTGTGATCATCAATTAATGTAACAAACCATTTTTTTTCATTATACGTTGATATTCTAGATGGACCCCAAATATCACTATGTATGAGAGAAAAAGGTTTGGAAGGCTTATATGCACGTGGAGGATATGTGTTCCTATGATGTTTTGCTAAAGCACATATCTCACATTGGAGCAACGAGGGATCTTTATTTCTAAATAAATCAGGAAACAATTTTCTCAAATAATGAAAACTAGGATGACCTAGTCGAAAATGTTGTAAATAAATTTCTTTATCACCAGGAATAGAAATAATTTGCAGGCAGGAGTTCTCTAAACCTTCTTTATTCGAGTGTTTTCCCTCTTCAAATAAATAGAGACCATCGCGTTCCCTAGCATTGTCAATCATCCTCCCCGTTGCCAAATCCTGAAAAACACAATGAGATGAAAGGAAATTAGCACTACAATTAAGGTCATGGGTTATTTTGCTGATAGATATGAGATTGCAGGACAAATTAGGAACATGTAGAACTCTAGATAAAGATAAGGAAGGTGAGATTTTTATGTCTCCTATCCCTGCAACTGCTGAGTAAGATCCATCAGCTATTCGAACTTTTCTATTGCCTGCACATGGTTTATAGGTCTGGAAAAAGATAGAGTTGCCTGTCATATGGTCAGAGGCACCTGAATCGATGATCCAAGTGTTATTATTGGTGGAACATAAGTAAGAGGAAATAGAGACAGCTTTATCATTTTGAGCAAAGGAACATGAAGGAATATCAGAATTGGGGCTAGGTGTTTTTTGTGAGACTTGGAGTAGTTTAATGAGTTGCTCTATCTGATCCTTTGTGAATTGTGGCTGACCCGATTTGATGGGCTGCTCTTGTGAAGCTTCTCGGATTGAGGGCAGCGGACTTCTCCCAAGAATTCTCCCCTTCACCTCATCAAGTTCTTTATTAACCCCTGCAATAAACATGTATACACGATCGTTCTCCACATTTTTTCCAGCGATGAAGGATTTCTGAGGGTTGGTTTCTAAGCTGTCAGGCGTGCTTTCTGGTTGTGTATTCATCACGGTATATGTATATATATATATCTTTTTTTGGTTCGGTTAGGTTCGGGTTGGGTTTGGTTTGGTTTGGTTCGGTATGGTTCAGGTTTAGTTTGGGTCGATCTGGTTCGGGTTAAGTTTGGGTCGGTCTGGTTTGGCTAAAAAACGCCAAAGGATCTGGATGTATATTTTAGAGGGGCTGCAACGGGTCTGGATGGGTATACCACCGAAGGATGTGCAGATTTGGGAGGAAGAACTCTTTTAGAGGGGCTGCAACGGGTCTGGATGGGTATACCACCGAAGGATGTGCAGATTTGGGAGGAATAACTCTTTGGTTTTCGGGCCTGTTTTTTCCGAAAAACAAAACTAAACGCGATTTGGTTTTAGCTTTCTAACAAGGCTCTGATACCATGAAGTTTTGGTGAATAGAATCACTTGAGTATTTGATGAGCCAAAGAGAGGCAATATATACATACAAAGATAACCAACTAGAGTAACTAATGACAAGAAAATAGGAACTAAAGAACAACTTATTTCCTAATATAGAACTAACAAACTCCTAAAATAGTTATTCAACTATTTATAGAACTAACCAACTCCTAAAATACTTGTTCAACTATTTATATTTTCTACACGTTATTTGCATTCTAGAAAGGACTCAAATATATCATAAATGGACCTAAAAGTGACAAATGAACATGAAAGTGTCTAGCCAAGTACCCATAAACTATCCATGTGTTATTTTCATTCTAAAAAGAACTCATTATATATACTACATGCACCTAAAAGTAAAAGTTCCTAGCCAAGTGCCAAAAAAACTATCCATGTATCATTTTCAATCCAAAAATTACTCGAATATATCCTACATGCACTTGAAAGTGCCAAATGAACATAAAAGTGTCTAGCCAAGTGCGAAAAAACTATGCCGAATGAACAGGAAAGTGCCTAACATGAAAATGTCTTGCCAAGTGTCAAAAAACTAACCATGTGTTATTTGCATTCTAGAAATGACTCAAATATATCATAAATGAACCTAAAAGTGACAAATGAACATGAAAGTGTCTAGCCAAGTACCCATAAACTATCCATGTGTTGTTTTCATTCTAAAAAGAACTCATTATATATACTACATGCACCTAAAAGTGAAAGTTCCTACCCAAGTGCCAAAAAAACTATCCATGTATCATTTTCAATCCAAAAATTACTTGAATATATCCCATGCACTTGAAAGTGTCAAATGAACATAAAAGTGCCTAGCCAAGTGCGAAAAAACTATGCCAAATGAACATGAAAATGTCTAGCCAACTGTCAAAAAACTAACCATGTGTTATTTGCATTCTAGAAAGGACTCAAATATATCATAAATGGACCTAAAAGTGACAATGAACATGAAAGTGTCTAGCCAAGTACCCATAAACTATCCATGTGTTATTTTCATTCTAAAAAGAACTCATTATATATACTACATGCACCTAAAAGTGAAAGTTCCTAGCCAAGTGCCAAAAAAACTATTCATGTATCATTTTCAATCCAAAAATTACTCGAATATATTCTACATGCACTTGAAAGTGCCAAATGAACATAAAAGTGCCTAGCCAAGTGCGAAAAAACTATGCCAAATGAACATGAAAGTGCCTAACATGAAAATGTCTAACCAAGTGTCAAAAAACTAACCATGTGTTATTTGCATTCTAGAAAGGACTCAAATATATCATAAATGCACCTAAAAGTGACAAATGAACATGAAAGTGTCTAGTCAAGTACCCATAAACTATCTATGTGTTATTTTCATTCTAAAAAGAACTCATTATATACTTCATGCACCTAAAAGTGAAAGTGTCTAGCCAAGTGCCAAAAAACTATCCATGTATCCTTTTCATTCCAAAAATTACTCGAATATATCCTAACTAAACCTAAAAGAGACAAATGACATTATGTATAAATTTAATACTTGACTACCATAACTGCATGATAGCCACACACGCATATATATAAATTCAGTACTTGGCTACCATAGTTGCAGGATATCCACACACATAATATAGAAACACAATTAAGTATGTTAAGACATATGACCTTGTGTGTCTGAAGAGCCGTCAATATGACCTTGTGTGTCTGAAGGGTCGTCGTCTCTTTGTCTTCGCTCCAATAGTTTTTGCATTTCAGCCATACCTTCCCACAAGGCTACCTGAGTACTTAAGTTAACATCCATTTCTTTCAGATCTGCTATCTCAACTTTCATAGCCGTCATTTCTTTACTCCCTACATTTTCTTGTTGCGATGGGCATGCAACATTGGCGGGTGTGCTGGGGTTGGGGTCCCAACTGAGGCCTTTAATGTGCCCTGGTCGATGTCCCAAAACCGTTTTTGCAATCAATGCAGAAGACATCGCTAAAACACCATCTCTGGATGATGCTTCTGCAATTTTCATCATTTCCGACTACATTTATAATGGAATGGGGTTAAATGCATAGAAAACATAATTTTACCCAATTGTGATATAATAGTACTTACATATGCATGTTCTGCATTGGGACCCACCCACCCACGAAGTTCATGGCAATGAGTATCGTGGAATAACTCAATTTCATCAACGTCAGATCCCTTTTTTTTTCTTTAAATGAAATTTAGAAACTGTTAGCCATGGTCATAATAACACAATGTATAGAAGAATTATGTTGTACTTACCAGTTCATGTTGTAGTTGTAGAAATGACTTCGAACCAGCTCGATGGTTGAATGGCAGTTTTGCTCGAGCTTCCTTGCCCCTCTTCGTTTTTTCCTGAAAAAAAATTATCATTAGTACAACTAAGTAAAGTTAGAACTATAAGTTTAACCGAGAAAAACATACCGCCCATTCAAGGGTCTCCCATCTGTCACATAGAAGATTCCAATCTTCTGGATCTACTAGCCTCTTTGCGGGGTTTGCACGAGCTTCTGTGATGTCATCATACTTGCAGTAGTGCTGGTACAACTCTGCTCTAAACTCCCTGAATATATCTCGCATCTGTTTATTCAAGAACCTCTTGACTACTGGGTTCGAAATATCCAAGTCAAAATATTCCTACATATTTAATAATAAATGTGTAAGCATACATTTACGCTTGAAATAGTAACAAAATGCGTAAAGAAAATTTAAACTTACCAACACCCGATCAGTCACATTGTCCTGCACATCTTGCTTGGCCGCCTTCCACGTCGCACAACGTATGGGAATTGTCTCCCGTACTATGGTGCCAACGCCAGTACTAAACCTCGGAGCTAAGGGACATACTGGTCTCCCAATCCCATCCTCAATCACAATCTTGATCCTCCCATGCACATCGACATATCGATCCAACTCAATGTTTCGAGTATGCCTTCTTTTTCGCTTACTTTGTGTTCTTGGTCGACGAGGTCTAGATCCTGAAACAATGATTAATTTAGCTAAATATGTAAGAAAATAAAACTTATAAGCAAAAATATTAATTTTACCTAATGTCGCGCTCGGCTCCACCTCAGTTGAGGAATTAATCACCGGAGTGTTAACCTCAGTAGCCGCCACATTAGCCTCCCGATCATAACCGGTACGTCTCATGACTCTAGAATCATACAAAAGATGGAAAAAAAATCAATCTCAATATACTAATCATTGCACAGTTCAATTTCATTTAAATTCAATTGGAGGAGGAGGATTATGCTGTGTGTGATTCAAGAAGATTTGAGAACTAAGATGGTTGGAAATTTAGTCCGTGTAAACATAAACAAAAATCATATAAAACCAAAGGCATGAAGATGTACCAGTTACCTACCTCGGCGACGATTAATGCTCGAACTCGCGACTGGTGTAAATCGACGACGACTGGTGCTCGAACTCGAAGATGAAGGGACACCGGCGACGACTGATGCCAATGCTCGAACTCGGAGATGGAGGGAAGAAATCGAAGAGGGAAAGAAAAGGAAGTGAAAGATGAGGGTTTGGGGTTTGGGGAAATCGAAGAGGGAAAAATCAGAGAGGGAAATATCGTGGGTTTAGGGCTTATTTAAGTACACTTTTCCCCAACGTAATCTTACGTGGGCGTAACTACGATTTTCGTCGGCAATTTTCCCGCCAAAGACCGCCAATTTTGTTTTTGTCAAAATACTCTCAACGTATGATGTTACGTCGGCGTAAACCATATCTATTTAGACGTAAATGAGTTACGTCGGCATAGATATTATCGGCGTTCCCAAAAAATCTTGTAGTGGGCAACGGCGCCAAAAACTTGTTGCGCACTTTTAATGCAATGCAAAACCGCAAGTGTACGGGTCAAGTTTTAATATAGTGTATGTAAATATGAGTATCGTCATCAGGATTGGTTTTCTAGTTCACTTTAAGTATCGCGAATACAATCACCCAATTTTATTTAGAGAAATAAAACGATAAATGATATGATTGAAATAAAATAAAAACATAAAATAAAAGATGGAGAACAAGGAGGGAGATATGGAGTTGATTTCACCAATTAGACCAATGAATCAATTAATTAACGACTAAGAATCATGCAAATCATAAGTCAGGAAGTCATAGGTAAAAATTGCATCTTTTGAGCACAATTAAATCTCATGCAAAATTATAAAACTAACATATCTGTATAGCTTTTAAAAACATGCATTACGACCTTCATTTAACAACCTCTAAAGGAGTACCAATCAATTTCTTGTCAGAAACCCCTTCAGTCATGCAATTAAGTTCTAGTATAAATTATAACTTATCAGAGTAAATTCAGACCAATTAAACAAATAATTTGTGATCAAGAGATTATAAGCATTAAACACATAAAAGCATGAATGAAAATAAAAACAATCAATCGAAGACATTTAAATTAATCAAAACATAAGTCTAATGGTTACATCAATCCTTAAAATAAATGAGTTTAGTTAATCATGTTCGACGTTACAAAATATAAACTCAAAATTAAACCCATAACGAAACTACAAATTAAAAGGGAAGAAGAAATAAAACTAGTGTCGATTCCACGTTCCTACTGCAATCGCCACGATCCCGAGCATGTAATTGTCTTCTTTTTGCTCCCAAAAATCTCCTCTAACTCTTAAAATTATGTATTTTCAAAATTGGGAATAACTGTCCAAATTGGCTCCCTCTTAAAAGTATGTATTTATATGTCAAAATAGGGCAAAATCCGAATGTAATATGGATTAGGAAAATCTGGCAGGCTTAGATCGCATGTGGCGCATATCCAAGAAGATATTGATGCAGGTGCAGGCTATCAATTGAGTTGAAGGACCGTTCGTATCAACTACAATATATATCCGCTTAAAATATAGAGAATTGGCATCTTGGTGTAGTGGTATTGGGCTGATTGGAAAGTTGTGATGCATGTTGTCCGTCCCGAGTTTGATCGGTTTGCTCCAAAGGCTTAGAGGGCATTGGGTTTTATTAGAGATTTATCTATCTTAGGAAATAGTTAGTATCTAGTTAGCATATAATATTTTGGGAAATTAGGGTTTGAGTTACAATACAAAGATTATCAAGAGGAATACATTGGGTTTTGTCATGATATCAGAACATCGATCTTAAGAAGCTCGATTAAACAAAAACGCTAGGGCGGCGGCGATTCCGCCGCCGCCGCCCAACTTTGTTCCTCTCTGATCTTGCCTCAATGAAGATGAAACTTTTTTTTTTGAAAAAATTGTCTACATTCTTCCTCCAAAGAAGAAGAAATGAAGAAAAAAAAAATATGAAAAAAGAATTTCTCTCCATTCTTCTTCATCGAAGAAGAAGAGAAAAAGAAATAAAAAAAAAAAAAAAAAAATCAGATCTCAACGTTCGCCGCCGTTCGTGGTTCAGATCTGAAAACTTGAAGTTTTCGTCGCTCAAACGCCGAAGGTGAAGGAGCCGCCACCGCCGCTCGTGTTACAGATCTGAAAGCGTCACAACACGTTTTTTGGTTTGATATTTGATATCTATCTCTAAACTACACTTGTTTTGGCATTTGAGTTTTGATGTAAACTTTTCCTTTAGTTTGAGTTAATATCTAGTTAGCATTTATATGTATTTTGGGAAATTAGGATTTGAGTTATCTGGTATAAATTTATCCCATCCTAATGAAAAATCAAGAGACAATACAAAAATTATCAAGAGGAATACATGGATTTTGTCAGGCTTGCCTTTTGCTTTTTTGCTCAAGAATAATCTCCTATAAATATTTAACAGACGTTTTGATAGTAGTCTAAAAATTATTTTTTAGCGTGTGAATAAGTTTAATTTTTTAAATACTCTTCAAATAGTACAAAAACAGATTTTGTTACCATTGATAATTAAAGATACGATATACCCTTCCAATGTGATGGTGACTATGCTTGCTTGAATTAAGTCAGAAAGAACTCAATTTTTCGCTCAATATTCTAACGATTTTTTTACTTTAAGATTATTTTTTTTTTTTTGTTGATAATATGTGGGGGTGGAGGTGAAGGATTGAACCTTTAACTTCCTAGTCAATAGTTCATACATTATGTCAGCTGAGTTACGTTCATGTTGACGATTTTTATAAATTTTATTGATGTTAACTTTTTGATATGTTGAACGCTTTCATTTTTCCTATACATCCATCCATTTCTAAATATCAACAATTGAACGTATTAGGCAAATTGTTGTCATTTGAGTGTTTGTATAAAGTATTAAAGTCTCTTTTCGATAAATACAAGGACAGTTTGGATATCGAAAATCAGAAAACCTAAGTACATACATAATTTTGTAATCCAACTCTAAACCATATACTTAAATTTACAAACTAAATAAAGACTGTCCTAATTTAACTCACTCTTCTCCCAAATCTAAACCTAAGATTCTTTTTATAATTCAATGATTAATGTAATGAACCTTAGGTAAAACCATTTGCCAAATATCCCAAAATAACCCATTATAATGTAGTTAAGTAAATTTAACCATATATTGACAGAAGAAAGACTCAGATTCTATAAAAAAAAAAAAAAAAAAAAAAATTGTACTTTTACAACTCAATAGTCTCATGTGTCTGCTCATAATTTAGGCTTCCAATGCCAAGGCAAAACAACAACAATTGTTTGCAATCGGGACTTCCAGAAAAAAACTTATTCAATTAGGGACAAAAAAAAAAAAATCAATCAATACAAATCCAAAGAAGAAAGCATCGAACTCTAACAACAAAGTTCAATTTAACACTTATGTTTTAATTTCAATAAGTATCATATAAATAATAAAAGACTTGGAGTGAATGAGTTCACGTATACATCCTACCTAAGATCGAGCTTCCTTGGCAATAAAATGTAGTAGAGAGTGACAATTGTCTAAGAGAATAGTTGAGGTGTGCACAAGTTGACCCAGACACTCACGGATATAAATTTAAACCCTGAACTTTCATAAGTGTATCAATTTACACCTTTTATTAGAATTTATTTGAAAAAATATCCATTTAAACGAGTGAAAACTTATAATTTTAACAATTAAACTCAGAAATTTTCATAATTGAATCAATTGTATAAAAGTTTAGGGGTTTAATTGATCAATTACAAGTCTCCACACGTGTGAAAACTAACATTTTTTTAATGGAGGGTGTAAATTGATACACTTATGAAAGTTCAGGGTTTAAATTGATACAATTGAAAGTTTAAGGTTTTAATTGATACAACCCTCAAAGTTTAGGGGTATAAATTGATTTTTTCCCTTAAAATAATTATATACCATGACATTTCAACGTTTAAGATCTAAAATAAGATAAATATACTTAAAATAAATTAGTATGGTCAAATATTTTATAAAGAAACAAAAAATTTATTTAGGAGTAGATAAATGATTTTAGAATATAGACAAATATAAATCACATATTCTAAAAACATTAGAAAAGTCATTTTGTTTTGTTAATTTATTGTTTTAATATTGTTGTTTATTTTTTAAAATATGTTCACTTATTATTTTATTTTTTTTATTATTATTCTTCAAATTATCGATTTCTTTTGGATTCAAATAACATTAAAAATCATATATATAGTTAGCATTTGGTAACAAAAATTAACAAACAATATAATGATTGATATTAGATATCGATTAGTTGTAAATAATGATAATATTGATTAGATGATTAATAAAAAAAAAAGTATATATATATATATATAAGATTTAAAATAAATGAATCAAATTAAAAAAATTGAAGAGAAAAAAAAAGAAAAATTGAGGGAGGGCCAACAGAAACACGTGACGCCATATGATTGGGCCACGTGTCGAACAAATTTTTGACCGAGTTGGAGTGCGCGTTCTCAACCTGCGCACTCTAATAAAGACAAGGAAACGACCCATACAAATCTTCAACTTAATCCTTAGTATTAGTTTATTTGTTAGTTTTTCCAAAAGTAATTTAGTCTATATTACACCCCTCTCTAAATGTTGGAAAAATATTTCACATTAAATTATGTTTTTTTAATAAAAAAATTTCGAAGTGTCTAATAAGTTTTTGAGCTTTCAATTTTGTATTTAATAGATCCACAAACTTTAAAAAGTGTTCAATATATTTTTAAATTTTCAATTTTGTATCTCATAGGTCGTCGAATTTTTAAGTTTAAGTGTAATAGATCCTTGTCTTATTCGATATTTCTTAAAATTCAGGGATTCATTGGAACCAAAATTGAATTATATAATAGTATTAAGTTTATTTGAACTTAGTTAAGAAACCTTTGATTCGCCTACATATTCTTATCACCAATTTTTTATTTTTTTTAAGATCAACATAATATGAGAACGTGAATTAAACAAATTTATAATTTTTTTTTTTGCCCCCCCAAACTGGATCCGCCCCTGGTTGAAGGAAACCGTCGATCGAGGAACGCCTAAATCCTCCAACATACGAGGAACGCCTAAATCCTCCATTTGATTATACATTCTCAAAGCTTGATCGAACATATCGGCTCAATCGTTAGGATCGAATCAATGTGGACAAAAAGGGCTATTGAGTGATCTTTGGATCGTTTTTATGGGACTCGATCAGAGATTCGATGTCATTGAATCGACGAGAAGGCGACGAATGGTGAGTTCCCAAGTGAGAGGAGACACGGGAGGTGTAGTGACTGAAAATAGACTGAGTAAATGTTGAGAGCTTTATCTGGATCATACTCGATTCTGAGTTTAGATTTCAAATTCACTTTTGAAATGGAAATGGATATTGAAGAGGGCATTGTTGCCTCGTAGAGATCCAAATTTCTAATCTCTCAATTGCTTTAGGCTTAGTTTGGGATTGCGGTAGCTTTTCAAATAATTGATTATCAGCTGTGCTTTTAGAAAAATCAGCTGTAATACGAAGTTAATTAGTGTTTGGTAAATTTCAGATTTAAACTTCAAAAATCTAGTTATAGTGTTTGGTAAATTACTACTAAACTTTTATGAAATAACTATATTAACCAAAATATAAATCTATTTTAATAATTAAGTATGAGTTTGTATTAATATTTAACTTCAAAAAATTTATAATGTAATTATATAAAATTTTATATAATTTAAATTAAAAATTATATTTTTTTACTCTAAATAATTTTATAAACTATATAAAAAAAAATTGATATATAAGAATGTGCCAAACAAAATCTAACTTTAATTTAAAAAAAAAATAAGAACAATAATTAAAAAACATTAAATTAAATTACAAAATAGATGAAATAAGATCAGTTAGATGGTAATAATTCATAAAATAAAAAAAGATTTTTAAAATTGATTAGTTAGAACAGATTTTCAGAGAAGTCAAATCTAAAAGCTACTATTAATAGCTTTTGTAAATCACGTAAATTAAAAAGTGATTTTATTTAACATAAAATATAGTTTTTGAAATAGTTTTTGACGCCTTCAAACGCAATCCCAAACGGGACCTTAATTAGTTTAACTATATATGTGTGTGAGGAGGATATAAAGTCTTATTTTATTTATTTATTTATTTTTATTTATAAAAGTCTTATTTTGTTTACTTCCTTATATTAGGCAAAAGTCTAAGTATGCCAATTACAACTCAACACTCATCTAATTGTATATTAACAATTTTATTTTCATTAGATTATTAGATTATTATTATCTCTTCCATATACATGTGAAAGAATAAACCCAACTCTCACATCCCACCAATTATATTTTGAGCCATAATCCCTCAACAACAAAAAAAACATCATTTTGAAGAATCAACACGACTCTCATCACATTTCCAACATGAACAAACAAAAAGAAGAAAAAAAATTAAAAGAAAAAAAGAAAAAGGAAAAAAGAAAAAAGAAAAGAAAAAAAGAAAGGGAATAGTGGAAGCAAAGAGGATAAACCCTAGAAAAAACTCTCCCTCTCCACACGATTCCGCAGAAAACCAACCACATCCATGGCGGTCTTCTTCTTCCTCAGTGCGCTTTCAGTTTTCTTCAAGCTTTTCTCTCTCTCTCTCTCTGCCATTTTTCTTCTTCTTCTTCAGTTAGACATAGGATTCGTCGAATGTGATCTCCGACGGCGTCATTTGCCCTTTTCCGTTCCCAGATTTCTTCTTGTTAGGGCCACCGCAGGTGATCGAGAATTCGCAACCGTACGCAGTGCCGAAGCACGAGAACAGCCCCGATCCTTTTTTCTTCCGCTGCTTCTTCTCCTTCTTCATGTAATTTCTCGATTGCAATGTCTGCAATTCGTTGTCGTACACTGGATGTAGCTCCGTCCTCCATCTCTCGATCTTCGTTTTCAGCCCTTCGATGCTGTCTTTCTCCGTCCAATCCTCCAGAATCGAGCTTCCTACGTCGTCCGGCGCCGGATATAGCCCCTTCGCTATCGCCGCTGCTACCACCGACGGCGACGGCCCCACGTCCGAGCAGAGTGAACCGTTCGCGTTTACGATCTTCTTCGTTGTTCCGAGCTCCGATCTGCTCCGGACGGACTCGCGGCCGCCTGTTACTGAGCTTGTGTTGCAGACCGAACTGGCAGGTTTGTCGTCGAATCGGTCGCTCTGTGATCGCTTCATGACCATCTTGTATCCATTCTTTATCTGATTCTGTTTCTGTGCTTTGATCTCTGTTAGTTCCCAATCGTAATCGAGGGCCGATGAGCCGAGATCGCTCTCCAGCGGCATGCTGCGCTTCGCGCTGTCTAATAGTGTCACGCCGACGTTCACAGTGCCCTTCGGCCGGCCGGACGGGCGGCGAACCTTTTAAGAAATCAATCATTTAAATTTATAATATTGCTTGTTAAAAAGTATGAATAAATTAGATTTAGAGGTGATTTTGATAGAACCTGGAGGGTGAGAAATCTCATATTGGACTTGGGGGACGATTGCGGGAGGAGGTTGGCGACATGCTCGGTCACTGAGCCAACAAGGATATCGCGAAGCAATGCGGAGGAGTAGATCTCGATGGTGACGGCCGAGGTTGGATCCTCGAGGAACTCGTCGTCGACTCTAAAAACGAACTTCTCATTCCATGTTGGGTTGGTGAGACCTACTTGATCGACTCGCGTCGTCAACTTTCGATCTGGATTGACCCATGCAACAGCGAACGTTCGCATGGTCTTGGAGACCGAAGCGATGTCTTTTGCTGACAACACGCTTAGCTCAAGAATCTGAAAGGCTTGACGCACCATGATGATGATGATGATGGTGCGAGCAACCGAAATTGCTCGTTGTCTCCAACGACAATGTAATGGTTTGAGCCAACACACGAAGGGGGGTGTTTGCGTGGGAGGATGGTGGTGGTGGCGGTGATTGTGGCCGTGCGGCCACCGGTGGCGTGGTGGTTGCGTCAAGGATGAGTAGGGAGGAGGTGGTTGCGTCGAGGTTGAGTAGGGAGGAGGTGGGGTAAGAGAAGATGA
The DNA here is from genome assembly GCA_028017165.1 of Herpetospermum pedunculosum. NCBI lineage: Eukaryota > Viridiplantae > Streptophyta > Magnoliopsida > Cucurbitales > Cucurbitaceae > Herpetospermum > Herpetospermum pedunculosum. Next base: position 54,489,450 of record CM051529.1, read on the forward strand.
TGGTGTGTCCAACCTACTAAGAGGAAATGGTGGGAAGGAGAGGCTTTTAACGAAGGAGAGGAGAGAGTCTTGCGGGTGTGAGATGAGATTTTAGTTTTTTTTCTTAACAAACAATGGGTGAATGTATGGTTCTAATAAACCACACATCTAACAGAATTCTTTTTTCCTATTTTCTTCCCATTGTTTTTTCACATTCTTCACACAAAGTTGAAAAAAAAAACCAAAATAGTCGGTCTAAAAACAACCCTGAAAATTTAATTGAACCGATTTTGGTTCGGTTTAAAGGTGGGAAATTTATTGGGTTTTTTTCTTCTTTTGTTAGATTCTATGTATGTGTCATTATGAATTGAATTGGAAAGATTGGTTTTTCTATCTATACATATATACATATATATATATTTACTCAAAATATTTAGATATTTGTTTTCGCTTTTGAGATTTGAGAATAAAACATTCCACTTTAAGAAAGATAATAAATCTTTATTTATTAAGTTATATTCGAACTAGCAAAATACTTTAAGGTTGAATGAAAGGTTACAATTCACTCGAGATTTCGAACGACGGATGGAAATTCGACACGTGTAAATGAAATTTGAATTGTATTTATGTATTGTATGTATCAGTGCGTAGTGGATTACAATCTCTAATGTTTGATTCTCTGATTCTTTCTCTCTCAAATGTAAATGTGTTTCGAAGGTTTCACAGCTTGTTCTCGATGTTGGATTTGTTTCGAGGGCCTTGCAGCTTGTTCTCGATGTTGAATTTTGATCGAGGGCTTTGCAGCTTGTTCTCGATGTTGAATTTGAATCGAGGGCTTTGCAGTTTGTTCTCGATGTTGAATCTTGATCGAGGGCTTCGTAGCTTGTTCTCAATGTTGAATTGGATCGAGGGCTTCGCAGCTTGTTCTCGATGTTGGAGGATTGTTCAGTCTTCCAAGATTTCAGGGAGTCTTCGTTGTTTGAGAATTCTCTCTGAGCTCTTAGGAGTAAAAAATTTCTAAACCTTGAAAATGAAGAATGAGTTCTCTATTTATAGAGTTCTCATGAGCCTAATGGGCTTGGGCCTGGATCCAATGGGCTTGGGCTTGGATCCAATGGGCTTGGGTCCAATGGCATTTTGGGTTCAATGGACTTTTGGGCTTTGGGCCAAATTGCCATTTAAATAGCTTTCTAGTCTGATTCGATTTAGAGCCCAATTGAGCTATGACCGAATTTGCTCGGCTAAGTTTATTCGATCCGCCGACCATGATGAAGACACGTGGCGACCGCTGATTGGCCGAAATTTCTCGGTCAACAAATGCCCCCTTTTTCGAGAGTTATGCACATGTACGTGTGGGTGAGTCTCGAAAAAGTTAAATTTTGAAATCGAAATGTAGGACACCCCTAATTTCGAATCCGCCTCGACATATCAATTTTATCGAAATATGAAATTTAGTTCATAAATCAAATATTTTGAATGATACATCTTTCTATGCCAATTGACCAAAAAATATGAATTGGGCTTACAAATTTGATCTTTCTTATTTGGCAGAAGCTTGATTTGAACTTTAGTAGATTCTTGTGTTCTACTTTAATTTCATTTTGGATGTAGAGTAGAGTTTTGGAGTTGCCCAATTGAATTTTGAAAAAGGGTTTGCTTTGAATTTTTTTTTACTCAATTTCGAGGTGGGATAAAATTTGGAGTATACCCAAACACAAATTTCGATTTGAGACTTGGATTTGGATTATTTATGAATCTACATCTTGCTCGAGAATAAATTTAGGAATATGCCCAAATTTTAATTCTAGGAAAATTTTGGATTTTGCTCGAAATTTAGCTTGAATGAAAATTTGACTTGGTATAATTTTGGGATACCAATCAATTTTGACATGAAGTTCGAAAATTTGAACTTAAGGTCATGAATATGGAAGGAACTTTAGAACCCACCTAAATTTCAAGTTGAATGAAGTATTACAATCTGAAGACAAATGGTAACAACAAAGCTTGTTTGGCAAAGTGGAACATGTACAACCTTTGTTTCCTTTGGTCTTGGGTTCAAATCCACCTCTATACATATTTTTAGATAATGGCGGAACTTGGGCGGTGCGATGAGAAGGTATGATTAAAATTGGGAAATAACTAATTGAATCCACCTCTATACATATTTTTAGATAATGGCGGGGGGGATTTTTCAGCATGCAAAGGAATCAATAAATGCTAACGGAAGGAATAAAAATAGAGAGACGCGTGCACGGTTTGGGAGTTTCGGGATTAATTGCTAGACAATTACAGTTCATCATTTAATACAAAATTCATGGCGTACAGTTTATGATACACACGGACGACTACCCGAGAAGCCCCAAGGTAGCCGGCTCCATAGATATTTATCAGACCACACAGTTCCGATTAAACTTTATCCAAAATTGCATTAAGGTGATCAACCCTAAATTTATTCTAGACAGTCACTAGCTAACCGCGACGAACATTCAAGCATGTAATCTAATTGCTAGTAGATTGCCCGCAAACGCTGTATGCAATCAACAACCATCATACACGACTCGATACTCCGATTTAGTTTTATCTATCTGTGTTACTTAGTCGAGCAGTGAGAGGCACGGCATCGCTACTCTTTAACATACACAACATGCAAGATGACTCGAGTGTCAATCGTCGAAATCTAACATGCGCGTTGGATTAAGCAAGAAAGATAAATGTATATAAACAGCCACCAATATGCATTCAAAGCTTAGATTATCAAAACTAAAATGTCTAACAAAAATCCCTTAAACAATCCCCAAACCGTTCACCCTTACCTTAGCCGTCCATGGAACGGGTTGTCAATTCCGCTCCAACGAAGGCCATGGAAGGCGTCATCCACAAAATACAAGAAGGGAAAAGCTCTTAAACATGCCAACAATGGCTGAGCTAAGGAAAACTAAGAGAAATTGAGAGGAAGGAGAAGAAGAAAGCTCCAAATGTTGATGATGAACTCCCAAATCCGCGCAGAAAATCGTCATTTATGTTCTGTAATCGACGTAGCGTCGAGACGCTAGGCCAGCGTCTCGACGCTGCGCCCTAAATAATCCGCGCGCGCCTCGCGATGGCGTCGAGACGCTAGGGCAGCGTCTCGACGCTTGCCCGATGATTTTCTCGCGCGCGCCTCCTCCGGAGCGTCTCGACGCCAAGCAGAGTCTCGACGCTCGGCAGCGTCGAGCTAGCGTCTCGACGCTAGCTCTCGGGTTTTTGCAGCGTCGAGCCAGCGTCTCGACGCTGGCTCTCGGGTTTGGGGCTGGAAAATTGCCTCTCCTAGGCAGTTTTGGCCCGTTTCTTCACGGATCAACTTCCCCTTTTCCCGATGCACTCCCGGGGCGTTAAAACTCAACTTTTAGCTCTCAAACGGGTCCAACGGACGCACGAGCTCTTTGCCGCAATTCTCCTACAAACGAGATATATTAACCAATTAAAAGCGGACTTAAGCTACAATTAGGAAGTATTTAATAGCTCCAAAATGAAGTTATCAAACACCCCCAACTTAAACATTGCTAGTCCTCGAGCAAGTGCTACAAAGATATTGACTCTAAGGACGCGCCTACATGCAACTAACTCAAACCTCCATGCATATTGAAAATTTAAACACAACATAATCATGAAAGCATTTCGTACATGTATTTACTACGAACATATCAAAAATTAACTCTTGCCCCCTAACGTGTGTGTGTGTTAGCCAACCACTCCTAAACTCACGTAAACCCGGAAAAACCACATGCAACACACATCCCGTTTTCCCCCTACTTCTAGCGTTTAAGAACAGTCTACACTTGACTTACACGAGAGAGAGAAGCAAATTAAGAGACCTAATTATTTTTCTCATTCTTTTTCTTTTCACGAGTACTTTGTACTCTTTTATTAAGGTTCTTTGAACCATCAATTTATTCACTTTTTCTTTCCACCACGAGCTGCCTAACACGTCAAATTCATGCATAAACTTCACGTTTTTAAGGACTAACGCTCACTTCTTAAGTGCACTAATAAGAAGGAGGAGCGTCTCGAGAGGATTTTTCTATCAAACATGCTTTTCTATTTTTTTTACATTAGGCTTAGCATACGCTATCTCAATTAACCAACCACTAACTCTCATGCAACAAGCTACCTAAGAGTGCCTTTCGGGGTGACAATGAGAATTAGTGCAACATGCGATTTTCGAGCCTACAGAATCTAGGAAGGGGTTGCTAAGTGCGCGATAGATGCAAGGGAGCAACAGAAAAAAAATTTAAAATTTTTGACATGAACCTAATAAACGCAAAACTCATGCAAAAACTAGATTATGTACGTGCTCAGATTTCCAACATGCATTTCCTAGGTTATCATCATCAGAAAATAGTAAACAGAGTCCCAAGCACTTCAATATCGATATAACACTTCTCAATAGACTACACATGCATATCCATCAGACCAACTCCACCCCCAACTTCAAAATTTGGCATTGTCCTCAATGCCATACAGTCAGATATACAAAGTAAAAAGGGAAGAAGAAACAACACTTCCCTGACTCTTTGTGAAGCTGGCGAGGGTGAGGAAGCGGCACGCACATACATCGAAGCCCAAAATTGTCTTCTCTTCCTCGATTCCTAAAACAAAAACAGCAAGCAACGTAAGACTAAATTAAACTAAAAAGCAATAAAAAACAGCAACTAACTAAAAACAAAAAGAACAGTTCATCGCTCGGGTGCCTCCGAGAAGCGCAGAATTTTTAAAGTCGTTTGCTCGACTGTATTCTCTCCACCGACTCAACCATAGTCTGTAAGTGCGGGGGACGATCCAAACTTGTCCACGTCCACACTTTTCCTGCAAGTAACATTTGAAACAATTTGCACTCTTCGTGCCTCGAGCACGTGAATATCAGAGTTGTTAGTGCAAAAATCAGCAGTATCATCCATCAAATTTAAGTCAGATTTTTTAACCGAGACATGGGAACCATCCCTCAAGCGCGAGGGTAGACTCCCATTCTCGTCATGCTCAATCACAGACACGTTCTCCACAGACTTCCTTTCAAATAATGAGAACTCATGCAAAATATCATCAAACTCTAAAGAAACGACGCCCTTAAACACATCGATTTTGACCCTAGCGGTCTTAAGGAAAGGGCGTCCTAGCAACATAGAGGACGAAGCATGCAATGACTTTTCATTCATATCTAGAACAATGAAATCAGCGGGGAACATCATATCACCTACCCTAACAAGAACATCTTCCACTTTCCCTCTAGGACATACGCTCGACCCATTAGCTAACTGGACAGTCACGTTACACTCATGCAATTCATTTAAATTCAGTTCAAGGAATAACGCATAAGACATAACGTTCACAGAAGCTCCTAAGTCTAGCATGACATTTCTAACTACCTTACTACCTATCATACAAGGAATAGTAAAGGTACCTGGATCGTTGCACTTGGCGGGCAACGTACCTGGGAGGATCGCAGAAATGTTTTCTTTTCTCATCTCAGTCCTTCTGGACTTCCTTTTCTTCGTGCACCAGCTCCTCAAAAATTTTGCGTACTTAGGCACTTGACTGACTGCCTCTAGGAGCGGAATGTTGCCATGAAAAGAAGGTAACTGGTGAATTAAACCTGACTTTAACTCAAAGTTACCTGCTACCACGGGGTAGTTTATGCACAAAGGTTGCAGGTTCAGATCCGGCGCTGCCAGTTGTTTCAGCGTCCGAGGCGCATCACCTTGCGCCATCTCCTCAAACAAGAAGGGATTGTCTTCTTCTTCTCCAAACAGTCTTCGCCCCTCCCGGGCTTCTTTCCTTAACCGCCGCTCCTCTCTTTCGATTTCCGGGATAAACTGCAATCCACTAACCTCAGAGGAACGGGTCATACACAAACAAAAATTTAAACATACAATATACAAACAGAAAAAATTTTCAGCCAACCATCAATCAATCAATTTAAAAAATCAATCATAATTTAATCAAATTTGCCTTCTCCCCGGCAACGGCGCCAATTTTGGTGTCGCGATATTTTGAATTATCGCCTAATCTCAAGCCGTCAAAGCTTGCCAAAATACGATTTATAAGCCTATAACCAAGGCTTTGCAGCCAGTGGTAACAGGGTCGATCCAAGGAGAAGGTATGATTAAAATTACTATTAAAATTGGGAATTAACTAATTGATTGGTTTTGTAACGGGGGGATTTTTCAGCATGCAAAAGAATCAATAAATGCTAACGGAAGGAATAAAAATAGAGAGACGCGTGCACGGTTTGGGAGTTTCGGGATTAATTGCTAGACAATTTTAGTTCATCATTTAATACAAAATTCATGGCGTACAGTTTATGATACATAGGACGACTACCCGAGAAGCCCCAAGGTAGCCGGCTCCATAGATATTTATCAGACCACGCAGTTCCGATTAAACTTTATCCAAAATTGCATTAAGGTGATCAGCCCTAAATTTATTCTAGACAGTCACTAGCTAACCGCGACGAACATTCAAGCATGTAATCTAATTGCTAGTAGATTGCCCGCAAACGCTGTATGCAATCAACAACCATCATACACGACTCGATACTCCGATTTAGTTTTATCTATCTGTGTTACTTAGTCGAGCAGTGAGAGGCACGACATCGCTACTCTTTAACATACACAACATGCAAGATGACTCGAGTGTCAATCGTCGAAATCTAACATGCGCGTTGGATTAAACAAGAAAGATAAATGTATATAAACAGCCACCAATATGCATTCAAAGCTTAGATTATCAAAACTAAAATGACTAACAAAAATCCCTTAAACAATCCCCAAACCGTTCACCCTTACCTTAACCGTCCATGGAACGGGTTGTCAATTCCGCTCCAACGAAGGCCATGGAAGGCGTCATCCACAAAATACAAGAAGGGAAAAGCTCTTAAACATGCCAACAATGGCTGAGCTAAGGAAAACTAAGAGAAATTGAGAGGAAGGAGAAGAAGAAAGCTCCAAATGTTGATGATGAACTCCCAAATCCGCGCAGAAAATCGTCATTTATGTTCTGTAATCGACGTAGCGTCGAGACGCTAGGCCAGCGTCTCGACGCTGCGCCCTAAATAATCCGCGCGCGCCTCGCGATGGCGTCGAGACGCTAGGGCAGCGTCTCGACGCTTGCCCGATGATTTCCTCGTGCGGCCTCCTTCGGAGCGTCTCGACGCCAAGCAGAGTCTCGACGCTCGGCAGCGTCGAGCTAGCGTCTCGACGCTATCACTCGACGCTATCTCTCGGGTTTTTGCAGCGTCGAGCCAGCGTCTCGACGCTACAGCTCGACGCTGGCTCTCGGGTTTGGGGCTGGAAAATTGCCTCTCCTAGGCGGTTTTGGCCCGTTTCTTCACGGATCAACTTCCCCTTTTCCCGATGCACTCCCGGGGCATTAAAACTCAACTTTTAGCTCTCGAACGGGTCCAACGGAGGCACGAGCTCTTTGCCGCAATTCTCCTACAAACGAGATATATTAACCAATTAAAAGCGGACTTAAGCTACAATTAGGAAGTATTTAATAGCTCCAAAATAGAGTTATCAATCGCGCAGCGCGGCGGAACTTGGGCGGTGCGATCGCGCAGCGCGGCGGAACTTGGAGGTGCGATCGCGCAGCGCGGCGGAACTTGGGCGGTGCGATCGCGCAGCGCGGCGGAACTTGGGCGGTGCGATCGCGCAGCGCGGCGGAACTTGGGCGGTGCGATCGCGCAGCGCGGCGGAACTTGGAGGTGCGATCGCGCAGCGCGGCAGAACTTGGGCGGTGCGATCGCGCAGCGCGGCGAAACTTGGGCGGTGCGATCGCGCAGCGCGGCGGAACTTGGGCGGTGCGATCGTGCAGCGCGGCGGAACTTGGGCGGTGCGATCGCGCAGCGCGGCGGAACTTGGGCGGAACTTGGAGGTGCAATCGCGCAGCGCGGCGGAACTTGGGCGGAACTTGGAGGTGCGATCGCGCAGCGCGGCTGAACTTGGGCGGAACTTGGAGGTGCGACCGCGCAGCGCGGCGGAACTTGGGCAGAACTTGGAGGTGCGACCGCGCAACGCAAACTTGGAGATGCGCAGCTGAACTTGGAGATGCGCAGCTGAACTTGGAGATGCGCAGCTGAACTTGGAGATGCGTAGCTGAACTTGGAGATGATGCAGCAACAACAGCGAACTTGGAGATGATGCAGCAGCAGCGAACTTTGAGATGCGATCGCGCAGCGCGGCGGAACTTGGAGGTGCGACCGCGCAGCGCGGCGGAACTTGAACTTGGAGATGCGCAACTGAACTTGGAGATACGTAGCTGAACTTGGAGATGCGTAGCTGAACTTGGAGATAATGCAGCAACAACAGCGAACTTGGAGATGATGCAGCAACAACAGCGAACTTGAGGATGATGCAGCAGCAGCGAACTTGGAGATGCGACCGCGCAGCGCGGCGGAACTTGGAGGTGCGACCGCGCAGCGCGGCGGAACTTGGAGGTGCGACCGCGCAGCGCGCGGAACTTGGAGGTGCGATCGCGCAGCGCCGCGGAACTTGGAGATGCGCAGCTGAACTTGGAGATGCGCAACGCGAACTTGGAGATGCGCAACTGAACTTGGAGATGCGTAGCTGAACTTGGAGATGCGTAGCTGAACTTGGAGATGATGCAGCAACAACAGCGAACTTGGAGATGATGCAGCAGCAGCGAACTTGGAGATGCGACCGCGCAGCGCAGCAGAACTTGGAGATGCGCAGCGCAGCAGAACTTGAAGCAGAAATTGGAGATGCGCAGCGCAGTAGAACTTGAAGCAGAACTTGGAGATGCGCAGCGCAGCAGAACTTGAAGCAGAACTTGGAGATGCGCAGCGCAACAGAACTTGAAGCAGAACTTGGAGATGCGCAGCGCAGCGGAACTTTGAGATGCGCAGTGCAGCGGAACTTGGAGATGCGCAGCGCAGCAGAACTTGGAGATGCGCTGAACTTGGAACTTGGAGATTCGCAGCAAACCTTGGAGAACAACTTGGAGATTCCCAGTAGAACTTGGAGATGCGCTGAACTTGGAACTTGGAGATGCGCAGCAAACCTTGGAGAACAACTTGGAGATGCCCAGTAGAACTTGGAGATGCGCAGAACTTGGAGAACAACTCGGAGATTCGCAGCTGAACTTGGAGAACAACTTGGAGATGCGCAGCTGAACTTGGAGAACAACTTGGAGATGCGCAGCTGAACTTGAAGAACTTGGAGATGCGCAGGTGAACTTGGAGAACTTGGAGATGCGCAGCTGAACTTTGAGATGAGATGCGCAACGCGAACTTAGAGATGCGCAGCTGAACTTGGAGATGCGTAGCTGAACTTGGAGATGATGCAACAACAGAACTTGGAGATGATGCAGCAACAACAGCGAACTTGGAGATGATGCAGCAGCAGCGAACTTGAAGATGATGCAGCTACAGCGACTGCATCATCGAACTTGGAGATGATGTAGCAGCAGCAACGAACTTGGAGATGATGCAGCAGCAGCAGCGAACTTGGAGATGATGCAGCAGCAGCAGCGAACTTGGGGATGATGCAGCAGCAGCAGCGAACTTGGGGATGAAGCGAGGGAGCCTTCGAACTTGAACTTGAAGCGGGCAACACTTGAATTTGATCTTCAGGAACTTGAAGTAAGCGAAGCTTGAACTTGGAGCGAACGAAAACACACATTTGAAGTGAGTGAGGCCTCGAACTTGGACTTGAAGCGAGCGACGCTCTGTTTTGATCTTGTAACAGGCGAAACTCGAATTTGAACTTCAAGGGAACGACGCAGATGAAGCGCAAACTTTGGGCGGGCGAAACGTATCGCTTATAGTGGTTTACACATTAAGCTTGTAGTGTCACCGTCACAGTAGTGTGCGCGTTCGATTGGTGGCGCCGCCTTTGTTGTGGTGTGCATCTGCAGGTTTAATATCATATTGTAACTTCAATTATGGTGTTACATTCGATAATGTTGAAAGCTCTCAATTTGTGTCGTGTCGTTCAGTGGGATTTGACGTATCGTCGTCATTCTGAGCAGGTTTGGACATCTTCAATTTGCGGCATCACTCTAAATATGGATGAAAACCTTTTATCTACAACGACAAACTTTAGTAGTCGTGACACTTATGTTTATTTTTATTTGAAGAGACTGGACTTAAAACTTGTTTAAAGCTCTGCCTACGTACCCTTTGAACAATAGAGATCAAGTCGAGACGTAGTTCAATACATGATGATTTCTTTTATTATTGCGACTGAACTTAAAGTACATTTTTTCTTTAAGTTGCCAACGTACCCTTGGATGGAAGGGATCAAGTCATGACGTAGTTCAGATGAATGATTTTTTTGTGGGCCGTTCACCTTTTAAGCTCGTGCGGGCCAGGAGCAACATGTAGTTTATACTCTTACGTTAAAGAGTATTACATTTCAAAAGATCTTATCTTCATCACGGTCTTGATCAGATCCTTCGTTTGTAGGATTGGTTAGAATGTTGATATTTGTCTTCACCTTCAAGGAGCCTTCTGTATTTATGAGAACAGATAATTTCCTCTTCATGCGCGAAGGAACACGACTGTGAATCTTCTTGTCGCTATTTACTTCATCGAAGAGTCTTTCCCCTACGATCTTTATCTTTCCGTGTTGTTGATCACTTGTCACTTTGAGGCGATCAAAAACAGATGTTGAAGGTCCGTCTTTCTTTGATGTAGAAACACTTAACCTTTGGAAAACTGAAGTTCGAGTGGAGGTATAAGTTAGACATGGATTTTCTTCTTTTATCGCAGCCATACTCATCCTTTGGAAGACCGAAGTTCGAGTAGTTGAAGGCTTGATGCGATTGAAGACAAAAGTTTTTTGGTCGACTTCTTTTGAGTCGTCGACTTCTTCTGCGTTGATGTAGCATGAAGTTGCAAAGTTTTCTTCCTCTTTCTTGATGACAAGGAAATTTCTTGAGAAGAATTCTTTTAAAGTCACTGGTTGTCGAGGTTGATGACGATATTTATTTTCTCCTCTCTCATGTGTAGGTTGATGGAGCGCATGGCACGCAGCGGAAGCGATTTGGATCATAGACACTCTAATTTCATCAATTTAAACGTACGGAAACATGCAAAAGCAATGAAAAAGAGAAATTAGAACACATACCCTTGTCGTTCGTATTTCTTCAATTTTCACCGCCAGAAGCTCCTCACGAGCTCAACGAGCCTTCTCACGAAACCTTCGTGGACCACCCACGGTAGTCCTGCTATCCTCGGGCCGAGAAACGGAGTAGTGGGACTCCTTTTACAAGAGAAAAGAAAGAAGAAGCTCCACTGAAGAAAACAAATTTTCTTCTTACAGAGAGTTACGGACGGAAGAAGAAGAAGATACAAATTGAAATCATATTTCAACTTTTTGTGTACCCAAAAACCACTAAAGTTTTTGATTTTTTTTTTTTTTTTTAATTGATCTGACGTTTGCAAAATATATACTATGTATAATTCATACATGTGTCTTACATCTTGCATGTAAGACACATGTATATATTATATATATATATATATATTTATATATTATTATTATTAAAAATAATAATAATTATTTTATTAATTAAACTTTTTAATTAATAAAAATATATATATATATTAATTAATATTATTTAATTCAATATCAAATCTTAATTAAATAATATAATTAAACCCGGTTTTCCGAAAACCGACTTTTTGCATATGAATCCAATTCATATTGTAGACCAATCTCATATTTAAATCATATTTAAATATGTCCATATTCTTCCAGAAACCCGAATTTGAACGATTCAAATTCTTTTCTTTTCTTTTATATTGTTTCACGACTTTATCCGAGCTAGCCAGGAGAACCGTAAGGACCTACAGATCATGAGCTCCAACGATACGAGATTATCCGGTCAAAACTCTTTCAACCGAACTAACCAACATTCGTTAACCCCCGGAGACTCCACTAAAGTCCAAGGGTTGCACTCTCCTCACTGTAGATATATTGTGTCCTGTTGATATAACTATCATCAGTAAGTCGATCCTTCACAGGTCGTTCATAATCACAATGGGTCATTTATACCGTTTAACCCTTGTATTATATCTTGTTCCTTAAGTACCATTGACACCTCTAATGAACAATTGATTTGTGGTCCAACCATCAAATCAGATTCCTCCCTGATCAGGAGAGGATGGGCCCATTGTTCAAGCCCTGGAGTCAGCACTTAAGGGAACAACCTCTCTACTAACCCTTAAAACGGGTAGGAGTGAATTTCATCTCGCACAACTACGTCCCCAGCCAGTTATTCGATCTTATCCCCAAGATGGTAGGCTTATTGAGTCGACGATCTGGCCACTCTCACCCGTACAAATCAAAGGATAAGGTCGAAGAAACAGGAGTTCATAGTGAGCTCAGGATTGAGATCGAGTTACCTAAGTCATCACATGAAATAAAAACGGTCTTTACAGTAAACGGTGTTATAAAGAAAGAGCGACTTTATTTCTTGGTTCGGTGTTACGTCTCCAAAAGTGACCATTTTAGGACTTATTTATCTTAGAAAGATGTACACTCTTAGGTGTTTTTGATAGGATTTAGCTTAAACCTATGCTTATATATGAGAATTAGAAGAAGGAAGCTAAATTAGGACTTGTGTGCAAAAGGAAAGAAAAGAAATGAAAAACGAAGTTAAATGAATGAAAACTGTGCATTGCGGAAGCATTGCGGAAACATTGCTAAAACCGCAATGTTTCAAGTGAAATCCGTAAGTTGGCTAACCTTTTTCTGTTGTGATCCGATATTTCAGGGATTTGTTCTTTCTTCTCCAACCACGTTGAAGTACGACGTTGAGAATGAATGGTTCTCCTTGACCCAATCGCACCTGCAGAATACTATAAAAGGAGGTCAAAGTGGAGGGTTGAAACATAATCCAAAAGCGTAGAAGTCTCTTCGCAGCGCAGTCTTTTCCATTCTTTCTCTTCTCCGTCTGTTGGTTTGAGAGGTTCAGCTGTTGGAGTCGACAATCTGATAGGAAGGAGAGAAGATTCATCTTCTCTTCTGATTGGATTCATCCAAGCAAGGCTTACCTTTCTCTCCCTTCAGCCGAGGCGTATGCGACGAGGCGATCAAGCTCACCTTTACTGCTTTCTGTCTTTAATTACTTATTTCCAGCACCGTTTGTTGTTATTTCATTTCCATTAGTTAATTCATTCCATTTCGTTGCTTTCTGTCTTTATGTTAGTAACTTTAAGTCTTCATCTGCTCATTCAAACAATTGATTAATCAAAGCACAATTCATTATTTCACAATTTCTCTTCCATTTCTGCCTACTGTTTTTCTTCTCTGTTTTATCTTTAGTTTTCTTCTAAGCATGTCTACTTCATCTAATATTTATGTTCTCTCTACATCCATGAGTAACTAAGTAACATAGGGGCATGCTAATGACAATACTATAGGCTAAAACACGTGAACCAAGCATGTAGGATAGCTCTCGAATGCATTGATTGTATGTAAGCTTCATCCCACGGGCAATTTCGATTGGTCATCCATTTTGTCCAAAGAACTCCTAACCTCTGGAAGGAGTAAGAGTTCAGAGTCATACACTCATGCTAGCCTCTCAAGGTAGCCAGAAAACGACCTAGAAATAGGCGTTTTCCTAGTACAAACCACAACTTACTGCTTTAACAAGATGCTTAAGACCTTACTTGGACATGAGTAAACTAAAGAATCTAATGCATGAAATCGGAAGATACATGAGAATGAGTTAGTTTGATGCATAGTGAGTTGATCCAATGCTTGAGAATCGTGTGAAAATGCCTATAGAGGAGTCGTTAGTAGCCCTTGTTTCTCCATTTTACACACTTTTGCTGTTAGTAACATTGCGGTAAAATTGTTGTTCTCGCAATTCTGTTAAGTTAAAAATTCTGCCTTAGCCATTTTTCTCTTCGTTTATTAATCTCTTCTTTTTACATTTGAGTTTTTCATTGACTTGCACTTGTTCATGTTGCTATCCTTTATATATTCATTAGTAAATAGGAACTTTAAAACCAAATCTACCCCATTAAATCCACCCTTTCTTACTTAACAACACACTTCGCGAGTAACTAATAATAAATCTCTGTGGGAAAACGAATGAAAAAATACTTACTACTTGCTACAAGATCATGTATGCTTGCATGTTCTGAGTGCTCTCTCTCTCTTATTGCTTATTTCTTTTACACATTGAGCACGCAACAAGTTTTTGGCGCCGCTGCCGGGGATTTAGTTTAGTGAAAACGAAGTTTGTTAAGTTTGAAACACAAGTTTATTATCTATTGGAACTGATCTTTTTCTCATTTCTTTTGCAGGTACCATTGGGTTAGTTTATGAATGAGCCTTCAAGTAGCGATCTAGAGTTCAATCCTGAGCCTGAGAGATTACTTAGGGCCAGAAATAGAGCCAAGAAACGTCTCTTTAACCGACCCTCTATACCTCCAATAATTGCGGAAACCGCAATTTCTCAGCAATCCTATCAAGAAGAAATGGATAGACCAGTCCCAAATCCGGTACCTACCACTCGCAATCCCATCGAAATAGCGAATGACAAGGATAGTGTCATTCTTTCCTACTTAGTACGTATGCCTGGGGAGCTAAACCCAAGCATAATCCGCCCTGAAATTACTGCCAACTCATTCGAGTTAAAGCCAGTAATGTTCCAAATGTTGTCCACTGTGGGACAATTCTTTGGAGTGGAAAATGAGGATCCCCACAACCATCTTAGAAACTTCCTAGGAGTTAGTGATACCTTTATCATCCCTGGAGTTTCCCAAGAAGCCTTGAGGCTCTACCTCTTTCCCTACTCATTAAGGGACAAAGCAAAGACGTGGTTAAACTCATTACCCTCTGGATCAGTCCTCAATTGGACAGACTTGGCGGAGAAATTCCTAGTAAAATATTTTCCACCTGATAGGAATTCTACTTTTCGTGACGACATTATTAAGTTCAAACAAGCTGAAAATGAGTCGCTTCACGAAGCTTGGACAAGGTTCAAGGACCTGCTGCTTAAATGTCCACACCATGGCATTCCATGGTGTATTCAAATAGAGGTCTTTTTCAAAGGATGCAACCCCAGCACCAGACAAGTGTTAAATTCATCTGCTGGAGGTTCCATGCTTTCCAAAAGTTATAACGAAGCCTATGAGATCTTGGAGAAGATCTCAGCCTCTCACTGTAGGTGGTCAGATGATCCAATAGAGCCAAGTAGAGCTCAAAATAAGGACGCACTCAACGCCATGAGTAGCCAAATAAGCGCCCTGACCAACCTAGTTAAACAAATGGCTCAAGCCAATCTCCAAACTAGTGTCAACACCGCCACAGCCATGTCAATGGGCACACAACCAAGTCAAGGTGAGACACTTATCTGTGGATTCTGTGGGGAAGGGCACCTGTATGAATACTGCCCTGGGAATCCAGCCTCAGTCTGCTATGTTGGAAGCCAACAGCAGCCTAGGAACAACCCCTACTCTAACACTTACAATCCTGGTTGGAGGAACCACCCAAACCTTTCATGGGGTGGCCAACAGAATGCTAACCAAGCTCCTAACCAACCAAGACCAAGTGGAACACCTGGTTTCACTCCCCAACATAACCAATCCATGTATCAAAAACCATACAACCAACCAGTAGGGTCATCTGTAGAAAATCTACTCAAAGAGTACATCGCCAAGAATGATGCTACTCTACAAAGCCAGCAAGCTACCCTCAGGAGCCTAGAGAACCAAATAGGGCAACTAGCCAATGAACTCAAAAGTAGGCCCCAAGGTAGACTTCCTGCTGACACTGAGGTGCCAAGGAGAGATGGAAAAGAACAAGTTCAAGCAATTGAACTCAGAAGTGGTAGACCATTGGTGAGCAACACTAGAGAAGCACCAAAGAGAGTAGAGAATGAAGAGTCTAGTGCTCCACTGGATTCTCTGCCAAACCAAGGTCAACCACCAACAAGCACATCAAGGGCGAGGCTGGAGCCAATCATAGAAGAGATAGAAGAAATTCCAAGGCCTCCACCTATCCTGAGGCGACCTGAAGTGCCTGCATATGTGCCACCACCTCCATTTCCTCGAAGGCTAAAGAAAAAACAAGAACAGGAAGTGCACTTTAACAAATTTTTAGAAATTCTTAAACAAGTGCATGTGAATATTCCTTTTGTAGAAGTTTTACAGTCTATGCCCTCTTATGTTAAGTTTTTAAAGGATATAATCACTAACAAAAAAATTATTGGTGAATTTGAAACAGTGAATCTCACTGAGGAGTGCAGTGCCATACTCCAGAACAAGCTACCAAAGAAGGAGAAGGATCCTAGTTCCTTCACCTTACCAGTAGAGCTAGGAGGCAAGCACGTGGGCAGAGCTCTTTGTGACCTGGGAGCCAGCATAAACCTCATGCCCTATCACTATTCCGCCAGCTAGGAATAGGAGAAGCACGTCCCACCACTGTCACTTTACAACTTGCAGACAGATCCATAGCATACCCTGAGGGTAAGATTGAGGATATTCTTGTAAAGGTTGACAAGTTTATTTTCCTTGCAGATTTCATCATCCTGGATTAAGAAGCAGACAAGGAGGTCCCCATCCTATTAGGCAGACCATTTCTAGCCACAGGTAGGGCCCTGATTGATGTCCAGAAAGGTGAGCTCACCATGAGGGTTCATGATGAGGAGGTCAAGTTTAGTGTTTTTAAAGCCTTAAGGTACCCCTCTGACTCTGAATCTTGTGCTAGCATGGACATTGTAGATTCACTGATGGAAGAACAGCTGGAGCATGAATTATTGACTAAGCATGCTAATGAATATGTACAATTAGATTTAACTAATTTGAATGTTTCTGAGATAATGGATATACCTGTAGATAAAATACAGCATGTTTGTATGAATAATGACTTGACTGACAGATCCTTGAATCCATTAAAACCATCCATTGAGCATCCACCTATCTTAGAATTGAAACCTTTACCCACTCACCTCAAGTATGCATATCTAGGAAGTAATGATACTCTGCCTGTGATTATTTCTTCTAAATTAAGTGAAAAGCATGAGGTTGAACTGATATTATTACTTAGGCAGCATAAAAAGGCTATTGCATGGACTATTGCTGACATTAGAGGCATTAGCCCTTCTTACTGCATGCATAAGATAATATTAGAGGACGAGCATACACCCCGAGTAGATCACCAACGTAGGTTGAACCCCTCTATGAAAGAGCTAGTTAAGAAAGAGATTATAAAGTGGTTAGATGCAGGTGTAATCTTCCCTATAGCTAGTAGTCAGTGGGTGAGCCCTATACAATGTGTACCTAAGAAGGGGGGGATGACTGTAGTAGTAAATGAGAGCAATGAACTGATTCCAACTAGAACTATTACAGGATGGAGAGTTTGTATGGATTATAGGAAATTGAATAAGGAAACAAAAAAAGATCACTTCCCTCTACCATTCATTGACCAGATGTTAGATAGGATAGCTGGTAGAGCTTATTACTGCTTTCTAGACGGTTATTCAGGATATAACCAGATCACTATAGACCCTAAGGACCAGGAGAAGACCACCTTCACTTGCCCTTTTGGAACATTTGCCTTTCGCAGAATTCCTTTTGGCTTATGCAATGCACCAGCAACGTTCCAAAGGTGCATGTTGGCAATCTTCTCTGACTTAGATGAATCCATGATAGAGATATTTATGGATGACTTCTCAGTCTTTGGTGATTCATTTACAAACTGTTTAGAGAACTTAGGACAAGTCCTGGCTAGGTGTGAGGAGACCAACCTAGTCCTTAATTGGGAGAAATGCCACTTCATGGTGGAAGAAGGGATAGTCCTAGGTCATAGAGTGTCTAGAGCAGGAGTAGAGGTCGATAGGGCCAAGATTGAAATAATAGAGAAGTTGGTAGAACCTCAGAATGTGAAAGCCATTAGAAGTTTCTTAGGACACGCAGGTTTCTATAGAAGGTTCATTAAGAACTTTTCAAAGATCTCCAAGCCTTTGTGTGACCTTCTAGAGCTGAATAAGCCATTCATCTTCTCTAAAGAATGTTTCTTAGCCTGGACAACCCTTAAGGAAGCATTAGTCAAAGCACCTATTATAGTAGGACCAAATTGGGACCTCTCATTTGAGATGTTATGTGATGCAAGTGACTATGCTGTAGGGGTTATGCTAGGACAAAATATTGACAAACTAACACACCCTGTATACTATGCTAGTAAGACACTTAATGAGGCACAATGTAATTACACAACCACGGAAAAGGAGATGCTAGCTGTAGTATTTGCCTGTGAGAAGTTTAGGAATTACATTGTAGGCACTAGAACAATCGTGTATACAGATCACTCTGCACTAAAATACCTTATGAGGAAGGCTGATGCTAAGCCTAGGTTGATTAGATGGGTATTGCTGCTGCAAGAGTTTGATCTGGACATTAGAGATAAGAAAGGGTGCGAAAATGTGGTTGCGGATCATCTTTCCAGATTGCAACATAATTGCGATAACATTGCGGAAACCGCAATTTCTGATGCCTTTATCGATGAGCATGTCTTTGTATTAGCACATCGTGATAACGATGAGGAACCTTGGTTTGCTGACATTGCTAACTTCCTTGCCTCGCAGGTACTACCAACTTTCAAGGGAGGACAAGAAAAGAAGAGGTTCCTGCATGAATCTAGGAAGTTCATATGGGACGATCCTACACTCTACAAGACATGTGCAGACGGTTTACTAAGGAAATGTGTGTCAGCTGCTGAGGCGAAGTTTGTGCTGCAGCACTGCCATACAGCCCCCTATGGTGGACATTTTGGTGGCCAAAGGACAGCTTCAAAGGTGTTCCAGAGTGGCTACTATTGGCCTACGATCTTCAAGGATGCCCACGAATACGCCCACAGTTGTGATGAATGCCAGAGAACAGGTAACCTTAGTCGAAAGGATGAGATGCCTCTCACTTACATCTTAGAGTTGGAGCTCTTTGATGTGTGGGGCATTGACTTCATGGGACCATTTCCCCCATCATCAGGTAACCTTTACATACTTGTAGCTGTAGACTATGTGTCTAAGTGGGTAGAGGCCATAGCATGTCCAAACAATGATGCCAAAACAGTCATTAAATTCCTTAATAGACATATTTTTACTAGGTTTGGTACACCTCGTGCTATAATTAGTGATGAAGGAACACACTTTATTAATAAAGCTATGGAAAAAGTGTTGGCTAAATATAATGTTAGACATAGAGTAGCCACCCCTTATCACCCACATTCGAATGGCCAAGCTGAAATATCAAATAGGGAGATTAAAAACATACTCGAAAAAGTGGTCAAACCCAATAGAAAAGATTGGTCGTTTAAACTCGAGGATGCACTTTGGGCATATAGGACTGCATATAAGACACCCCTAGGTATGTCTCCTTATAGACTTGTGTATGGCAAAGCATGTCACTTACCATTCGAATTTGAAATTAAAGCATTTTGGGCCCTAAAAGAGTTGAATTATTGCGTGACCGATGCGGGAACATTGCGGTCTCTGCAATTACATGAGCTTGATGAGCTTAGACATATGTCCTATGAAAATGCTAAAATGTATAAGGAAAAGACTAAGATTTGGCATGATAGTAGACTTAGGATTAAGGACTTTAAGAAAGGTCAGCTTGTCTTATTATTTAACTCACGGTTGAGATTATTTCCAGGCAAACTTAAGTCCAGATGGTCAGGTCCTTTTGTAATAACTATTGTGTTTGTTCATGGTGCAATCGAGATTAGGAACCTGCAGCACGGGCAACCGTTCATGGTTAATGGTGCACGATTGAAGCATTACTATGAGGAAAGAGATGTGAAGACTCTCTCGGCCTTCCTCTTGACTGAAACGTGAAAATAAGACCGAGAGAGGACGAGTGATCACTGTGCTCGTCCATGCGAGGCTATGCCTTAGTTTATTTTTTGTTATTCTTTCGGTTACGATTTGTGTATATTTTTGTGTGATTTTTATTACGAATTTGATGTTGATTTTATTTCTTTTAATAGGGGATCGATAGAGGGAATCAAGGAGATGAATCCTGGATAAAAAAATCGGGGAAGATATTGGGCCAAATCGAAGATTGAGTTGAGGAAATATGGGCATTTGAAACGAGGAAATCTCCAACGGCCATTTAATTGCGGTGGATTTGCTGAATCCGCAACAGAAATAGCCGTTGGGATTTCCATCATTACAAATAGCCGTTAAGATAGCAATGGCCCATACGCTTCCCCTATTCACTGAACCCCAAGAAAACTCTCTCCTTCTTCCTCTGCAATCCCTCTTTCCAGATTCCTACGATTCCACCATGGTGCTAACAAGAGCTGAGAGATCTGCGTCTAAGAAGACGGCCGACGACGCTGAGATAGCTGCGAGAGAGGCACTCCTTGCCTTGGCAGATGCTGAAGCCGCACGAACCGAACGCCTTCCCAAGCTCCCTGTCCGCAGGAAGAAGTGGAAGGTGGTGACGGAGATCCCTGCTGGGCCGTCTGAACCAGCAGGAACGCCCAAGAAACGCAAGTGGAAGGTGGCTGTGGCCGACGCAGCAATCAAGAAGAAGACTCCCTCTGTGGAGAGTCAAGAAAGTGGCCGTCCGTCCCACGAGACGGCCAGGCAAAGCTCTTCTCCATCTCCACCAGCGCGAAGCCCTGAACCGTCTCCATCTCCACAGAGCTCTGAACAAACTCCACCGCCGCAGAGCCCTGAGGCATCACCCATCTCCCAGACGCCTGAACCTGAAATTCCAGATGAAGAGCATCAAGAATCGGTGCAGGGCGGTGAAGAAGCTGAAGAAGAAGAGGTCTTCTCTCCTTTGAGGGAAGTCAGCCCCGAGAGTCCAGCACAGGGGGATGATTCGATGGATGAGACATTGGGGGATTGCCTCCAACAGATCACAACCAAGGCGAGATTGAGAAAGAAATCCACCAAGGTTGTCAAGGCCAAACGGCCAAAGGCTTCGAAGAAGTCCAAGAAAAAGAAAGCCAGGGGTGAGCCTTCATCAAAGAAGGTTAGTGGAGAGCCCTCTCTGAAGAAGCTCAAGATCGAGGCTGATGAATCAGCCAAAGCAAAAGACAAGGGGAAAACCAAGCTGTACCCCGAAGATGAGCCTCAATCTGTGAGGTATGTGTCCTCTGATGCTGAGTCCAGAGGCACTGAATTAAGGAAGAGGGACCTGCTGCATGAGAAGGGGTTCCTCGACGCGCTAGCAGACCTGCCGCAGTTCTTGCGCGCAGGGATCACCAATCACGGCTGGGAAGAGCTGTGCAGACCACCCGTCCCCGCCTACTCCAGCATGGTGTATGATTTCTACGCCAACTTGATGAACCCTGAGGATGGCCTATCTGTGGTCAGAGGAATCGAGGTGGATTTCTCAGCTAAGGCAATCAATGAAGCCTATGGCCTCAAGGGTCAAAAACACACGGATTATGCAAGGATCATTGATGCGCCAACAGAGGCTGTCCTGGAGGAAGCAATTCGGATCATTGGCCAACCTGAGGCAGCGTGGACAGTTTCACGCAATGGGAAGCACACTCTGATGAGTGCTACTGTTGCGTGCTCAATGTGTTAAAGATAAATAAGCAAGAAGGTAGATAGAGCACTCAGAACATGCAAGCATACATGGTCTCACAGCAAGTAGTAAGTATATTTCATTCGTTTTTTCCACAGAGACTTATTTTTAGCTATTCATAAAGTGTATTTGTTAAGAAAGAAGGGGTGGATTTGATGGGGTAAAATTGGTTTTTAATTATCTAATTTTTGCTGAATGTGTAAAGGAATGCAACATAAACAAATGCAAGTTGAAATTAGACTCAAAAGACAAGAGATGGAATTAATAAACGAAGAAGAAAACAGCTAAACAGAATGGTAACTTAGCAGAATTGCGGACACCGCAATTTTACCGCAATTGAATAACAGCGAAAGTGTGTAAATGGGTGAATTAAGGGCTACTAATGACTATCCTATAGGCATTTTTATACGATTCTCAAGCACTGGATCTACTCTCTATGCATCAAACTCACTCTATCTCATGTATCGTCCGATTTCATGCATTAGATTCTTTAGTTTACTCGACTCAAAGTAAGGTCTTAAGCATCTTGTTAAAACAGAAGTGTTTAGTTTGTACTAGGGAAACGCCTATTCCTAGGCCGTTTCCTGGTTACCATGAAAGGCTAGCATGATTATACGACTCTGAACTCTTACTCCTTCCAGAGGTTAGGAGTTCTTTGGACAAAATGGATGGCCAATCGAAATTGCCCGTGGGATGAAGCTTACATACAATCAATGCTTCGATAGCTATCCTACATGCTTGGTTCACGTTTTTAGCCTATAGTTCTGTCATTAGCATGCCCCTAAGTGACTTAGTTACTCATGGATATATAGAGAACAGAAGTATAAGATAAAACAGACATGCTCAGAAGGGAAATGTACTCAAAACAGTAAGACAAAACCGTAGCAGCAGAAGATGGAAACTGTGAAATGAAGTCTTGCAATTTGATTACTTTGAATGTTTGAACGGACAAAAGGGAGCTTAAAGGAAATAATTCAAAGACAGACAGCGACGAAATGCAGTAAACTAATCACTAAACCAGAAGCGATAACTAAACAATGCTGGAAATGAGAAAGGAAAGACAAAAAGCAGTAAATGGTGCTTGGAAGCCTCGTTGCAGTCGCCTCGAATGAAGGGGATGAAAGGTCAGCCTTGCTTGGATGAATCCAATCGAGAGAGAAGAAGAATCTCCTCTCCTTCCTATCAGATTATCGATTCCAATAGCTGAGACTCTCACTCCAACAGACGACAAAGGAAAACAGGGCGAAAAGATGGACTGCGAGAAGACTCTCCGCTTTCGGATGATGACTGAACCTCCGACTTTGACCCCCTTTTATAGTAGTTTGCAGGTGCGTTTGGGCCAAGGAGAACCATCAATCTTCAACGTCATATATCAGAATGGATGGAGGAGAAAGAACGAATCCCTGAAATTACGGAAATTAACAGAAACAGATCAGTCAACTTACGGTTTTCACTTGAATAATTGCGGCTTCAGCAATGTTTTCGCAATGCTGTCGCAATGCAGCTTTTTTTTCATTCTTTCCCTTCGGTTTTCAACCATTTTCTTTCCTATTGTACAAAAGTCCTAAATTAGCTACCTTCTTCTCATTCTCATATTTAAGCATAGGTTTAGGCTAAATGCTATCAAAAACACCTAAAAGTGTACATCTTCTTAAGCTAAATGGGTCCTAAATAAGTCACTTTCAGAGACTTAACACACCCCCAAACTTAAGGTTTTGCTTGTCCTCAAGCACACTAAGGACTTACCTAGGCTGCTGTTTCTTCTTCTTTAACCATTTTACTGACTCCCTTATATCCCTATCTATAGCACTGCTGTCCTGTGACACACTTCTAAGCTTAAAACCACCCTCTTATCAAGCTTCCTCTGACTTTGCCTGCCTAACACTCCTTCTGTTTTCATTTACTTCCTACAACTGATCTATTTACTTTTGTCATATCATGCCACTATCCCTAAGGTTTCAAACTCTGCCTGGCTTTACCTCAGACTCAGTACATGCTTCTAGCTTTATTTTTAATGTGTCTAGGATTCCTTAGAGTCATGCCAGTCTTAGTATTAACGGTGACAGTAGTACTTTTAAAGAACAACCTAAGCCCTGGCATCACTACATTGGATAAACACTCATCTCCCTAAACAACCCTACGAGTTACAACTTTGTGCTTAGCTAATTGAGGATCAGAGTTCTTTTTAAATAGGACACCTAAGCCACAAAGTTATAACTCCTAGGTATACATTCTTCTTCCCTATTCTTTTCCCTTTTTCTTACTTAGGTGGGGCCTCTCCTTTGGTTGCCTTTTGATGCACTGCCACTTGTGGGTCACACACTTGGCACTGATTATTTAGCAACCTAAGAGAGACCCCCTCTTTATTCTATTTTTCATCATTTTTTTTTTCAGTTCATCATTTTTTGTAAAGGAGAAGAAGAATGCTTATGTTTCTAAGGGAGAGAGGAATGTTCCTAGGCCTAGGGTGGCCTCCCCCAAACTTCAACTACTCATTGTCCCCAATGAGTGTCTGAGGTGGCACACCCCCAAACTATCCTAGAAGCATCTAGTCTAAGATAAAACAAAGAGAATCTAAAGCCCTAGGCATAGACAGAACATTGAAAAGAAAATATCACAGCAGCAGTAAATTAAAAAAAACAAACAGTTAAGGGCTTAAAGCTGTGCATGCTGAGCTTTTTAGAGGTTGATTTTAAACTAGCAAAGGGTGTCCTATGACACTCATCCAGCATGCTTGTAGATAAGCTATATAAGGTAGTCATGATAGCAGCGAAAGATGGAATTTAAACAGATTACAGCCTAGCTAAACAGACAGTCCAAAACATGCTTTCAGTCATGAAAATTGCGGGTACCGCAATTATTTCGCAATTAGGTCGGGGCAGATATAACAGTGATTAAGGCCCCTAAGCATGCTCTTTCCAGTCATTCAAGCTCTTCTAAAAATAAAACAAAACTAACCTACCTAGGCTCCTATCATCAGACTATACTAAACAAAAGAAAAAACATCAAACTAAGCATTTAAAACAGATCAAAAGTGTACTAAAAGACAGCATAATTCACATAGTCTATCAGAAAACAGAAAATTGTTTTTTTTTTCTAAGGGAACAGCAATACTCCCTTCAGTGCAATTCAAACCAGCACTCAAACGTCTTCATCCTCATCAGGTTGCCGTGGTCGTGGGGGCACCCATGGAGTCAGGAGATTTGTGGGGAAGTCAGGGAAGATGCACCCAAGTTGGTCTGCAACTTCCTTGTCCCTTGCCTGCGCATAAGTGGCCCATTGAGCCATTCTCCTCTGCATATCCATCAGGCAGGCAATGGATAGGGACTGATCAGCAGCCAGCCTATCCAGTTCAAACTCCATATTCCCCTTCCTCTTCAGCCTCAGGCTAGCAGGCAGCTCCAAGTGGCCTGTGTAAGCCATTTGCTGCTCCATGCGCTCGGTGGGGACTCCTGCAAGCAAACATAGCTTGGTTATGGTGTTAGGGAAAAACAGTGGTCCCTTACCTTTCCTGGCGCACTCAGCAATAGCAGCAGTGATGACTTCTCCCACGTTGATCGTGAGACCTCTCATTATCGCATACACCAGTAGCGATCGGCTCTGGTTGATTGTAGTCTCGTGAGTTACTGGGGACAATCTCCTTCTCACGAACGAAAACCACACAGCCGCCTTAGCCGTGAGGTTGGCACTCATGAGAGTGTGCCTCCCATTGCGTGACACGGTCCAGGAAGCTTCAGGTTGGCCAATGGTCCGAATGGCCTCTTCCAGAACAGCCTCAGTAGGCTCATCCACAATCCGTGCATAATCTGTATGTGTTTGGCCCTTGAGACCATAGGCTTCGTTGATGGCCTTGGCTGAGAAATCCACGTCTACCCCTCTGACTACAGACAGGCCATCCTCAGGGCTGAGCACATTGGCGTAGAAATCATACACCATGCTCGTGTAGGCTGGATTGGGCGGTCTGCAAAATTCCTCCCAGCCGTGGTTGATCACTCCTGCGCGCAAGAACTGCGGCAGGTCAGCAGGTCGGTCGAGGAAGCCTTTCTCGTGCAGCAACTCCCTCTTCCTCAGCTCAGCACCCCTGGACTCAGCATCAGAAGAAACATACCTCACTGACTGAGGCTCGTCTTCAGGGTAGAGCTTTGCCTTCCCTTTATCTGATGGCTTGGCTGACTCGGCAGCCTCAACCTTGAGTCGTTTGAGCGAAGGCTCAGTGCTCTCTTTGTCTGCTGAAGGCGCCCTTTTAGCCTTCTTCCTTTTCAGCTTCCTGGATCGCCTAGCCTTGACAATCTTGGCCTTCTTCTGCTTGAGCTTTGCCTCAATGTTGATCTGCTGCAGGCATGCCCCCAGCGTCTCTTCCATGGAATCATCCTGCTGCGCAGGACTCTCTGGGCTAGCTTCCCTTGCAGGCGAGACGACCTCGTCTTCACCACCTTCCCCACTGCCCTGAGTGGATTCCTGGTACTCCCCATATGGGAATTCAGGGTCAGGCCGTGGAGGCGTGTGCGAAGGTGTGGCACTCTGCTCTGCTGTAGGCGTCTGCACGGAATTCAGTGGTGAAGACGGCGTTTCAGGGCTCTGTGCAGGCGGTGACGATGAAAGCTCTGGGCTGTGCACTGGTCCAGATGGTGAAGAGTTGTGCGCAGGCGATGCAGATGGCGACGAACCCTTCTTGGTCGACTCGTGGGACGCACGATCCGTTTCTTGACTCTCCACAGAGGGAGTCTTGGCTTTGCTTGGTTCGGCGGCCGTCTCGACACTCCACCGGCGCTTCTTGGGCGTGCCTGCTGGTTCAGAAGGGCCAGCAGGGATTTCTGTGACAACCCTCCACTTCTTCCTACGGATCGGTAGTTTGGGAAGAGGTCCGGTGCGTACAGCCCCAGCATCTGCAAGGGTCAGAAGTGCTTCCCTCGCAGCCGCTTCAGCTGCGTCATCAGCCTTCTTCTTGGCTGCGGATCTTTCAGCCCTTGTGGACACCATTGTCGAATCTTGGAGGTTTGGAGAGAAGGATCAAAGATGAAGAGAATCTCAGTTTTCTTGGAAATCAGAGAATGAGAGAATCGTATCGATCGAGCGCCTTCTAACGGATATAAAGGCAACGGCTAAATCCCAACGGCTATATTTTGCGAATCCTGCAATTCCAGCGCAATTTTAGGGATATTTTTTCATCAAAATGGCAAACTTTGCTCGTCCGTATCTTTTATTTGGCTCGATCGTTTCTTGATTTTTAAAGCTGGGATTACTCTCCTTGATTCCCTCTTTCGATTCCCTACAAAAAGAAATAAAAACAATATCAAATTCGTAATTAAAATCACACAACAAAACACACAAATGATAACCGGAAAATCGCAAAAAATAAACTAAGGCATGAGCCTTATGTTGACGAGCACAGCAATCACTCGTCCTCTCTCGTTCTCATTGTTATGCTTCAGTCAAGAGGAAGGCCGAGAGAGTCTTCACATCTCCTTCCTCATAGTAGTGCTTTAATCTCGCACCATTAACCATGAATGGTTGGCCTTGCTGCAAGTTCTTTATCTCTATTGCACCATGAACAAACACATTAGTAATGACAAATGGACCCGACCATCTAGACTTAAGTTTCCCTGGAAATAGTTTCAATCGTGAGTTAAACAACAAAACAAGTTGACCCTTCTTAAAGTCCTTAACTCTAAGTCTACTATCGTGCCAAATCTTGGTTTTTTCCTTGTACATCTTAGCATTTTCATAGGCCATATGCCTAAGCTCATCAAGCTCATGTAATTGCAAAGACTTCAGTGTCCCCGCATCCTTTACACAAAAATTCAATTCCTTCATGGCCCAAAATGCCTTGTTTTCTAACTCAAGTGGTAAGTGACAAGCCTTGCCATATACCAACCTATAAGGGGACATACCTAGGGGTGTCTTATATGCTGTCCTATAAGCCCAAAGTGCATCCTCAAGCTTGAAGGACCAGTCTTTCCTATTAGGTTTGACCACTTTTTCTAGGATGTTCTTAATTTCCCTATTTGAGATTTCAGCTTGTCCATTTGAGTGTGGGTGATAGGGAGTGGCTACTCTATGTCTAATGTTATACTTAGCCAACACTCTCTCCATAGCCTTGTTAATGAAATGTGACCCCTCATCACTAATGATGGCACGAGGTGTCCCAAACCTAGTAAAAATGTGCCTATGCAAGAAGTTGGTGACTGTTTTAGCATCATTATTAGGACATGCTTTGGCTTCTACCCACTTGGACACATAGTCCACTGCTACTAATATGTAAAGGTTACCTGATGATGGAGGGAATGGTCCCATGAAGTCAATGCCCCACACATCAAAGAGCTCTAACTCTAAGATGTAGGTGAGGGGCATCTCATCCTTTCGACTGAGGTTACCTGTTCTTTGGCATTCATCACAGCTGTGGGCATAGTTGTGGGCATCTTTGAAGATCGTTGGCCAATAATAGCCACTCTGAAATACCTTTGCAGCTGTTCTTTGGCCACCAAAGTGTCCACCATAAGGAGATGTGTGACAGTGCTGCAGCACAGACTTCGCTTCAGCAGCTGAAACACACTTCCTTAGCAGGCCGTCAGCACATGTTCTGTAAAGTGTGGGGTCATCCCATATGAATTTCCTTGCTTCATGAAGGAACCTCTTCTTCTCTTGTCCTCCCTTGAAAACTAGTAAAACCTGTGATGCACGGAAGTTAGCAATGTCAGCAAACCAAGGTTCCTCATCGTTATCACGATGAGTCAAAGCAAAGACATGTTCATCAATAAAAGCATCAGAAATTGCGGGGTCCGCAATTTTTTCGCAATTGTGCTGCAATCGAGACAGGTGATCTGCAACCACGTTTTCACATCCTTTCTTGTCTCGAATGTCCAAATCAAACTCTTGCAGCAGCAGTACCCACCTAATCAACCTAGGCTTAGCATCAGCCTTCCTCATAAGATACTTCAAGGCAGAATGGTCAGTGTACACAATTGTCCTAGTGCCTACAATATAGTTTCTAAATTTTTCACAAGCAAATACTACAGCAAGCATTTCTTTCTCAGTAGTTGTATAATTACATTGAGCCTCATTCAAGGTTTTACTAGCATAATATACAGGGTGTGTTAGCTTGTCAATCCTCTGTCCTAACATGACTCCTACAGCATAGTCACTGGCATCACATAGCATCTCAAATGGGAGATCCCAATTTGGTCCTACTATTATAGGTGCAGTGACTAGTGCTTTCTTAAGGGTAGTCCAAGCTACTAAGCATTCCTTAGAGAAGATGAATGGTCTATTTAGCTCTAAAAGCTCACACGGAGGCTTGGCTATCTTAGAAAAGTCCTTGATGAACCTTCTGTAGAAGCCAGCATGCCCTAAGAAGCTTCTAATGGCTTTGACATTCTGGGGCTCTACCAACTTCTCTATGATCTCAATCTTTGCCCTATCAACTTCTACTCCTGCCCTTGACACTCTATGTCCTAAGACAATCCCCTCATCCACCATAAAATGGCATTTTTCCCAATTTAGGACTAGGTTGGTCTCCTCACACCTAGCCAGGACTTGTCCTAGGTTTTCTAGACAGTTTGAAAATGAGTCCCCAAAGACTGAGAAGTCATCCATGAATATTTCTATCATGGACTCATCCAACTCAGAGAAGATTGCCATCATGCACCTTTGGAAAGTTGTCGGTGCATTGCATAAGCCAAAAGGCATTCTGCGAAAGGCAAAAGTTCCAAAAGGGCAAGTGAAGGTGGTCTTCTCTTGATCCTTAGGGTCTATAGTTATTTGATTATAGCCTGAATACCCGTCTAAGAAACAATAGTAGGCTCTACCAGCTATTCTGTCTAGCATCTGGTCAATGAACGGTAGAGGGAAGTGATCTTTTTTAGTTTCTTTATTTAATTTCCTGTAATCCATACACACTCTCCACCCTGTGACAGTCCTTGTTGGAATCAGTTCATTGTTCTCATTGACTACCACAGTTATTCCCCCCTTTTAGGTACACATTGGATGGGGCTCACCCACTAGCTACTAGCTATTGGGAAGATCACTCCTGCATCTAACCATTTTATTATTTCCTTCTTTACTACCTCTTTCATAGAGGGGTTTAGCCGACGTTGGTGATCTACCCTAGGTGTGTGCTCTTCCTCTAGTATAATTTTGTGCATGCATTAAGAAGGGCTAATGCCTCGAATATCAGCAATAGTCCATGCTATAGCCTTCCTATGTTGCTTAAGCAGTAAAATTAATTCAACCTCATGCTTTTCACTTAGCTTAGAAGAAATAATTACAGGCAGTGTATCATTATTTCCTAAATATGCATATTTGAGGTGAGTGGGTAGTGGTTTCAGTTCTAAAACAGGTGGATGCTCAATGGAGGGCTTTAAAGGATTCACAGATCTATCAGTTAAATCTATATTCATACATACATGTTGTGGTTTATCTACAGGCATATCCATTATGTCAGATACATTCAAGTCAGCTACATCTAATTGTACATATTCATTAGCATGCTTAGTTAGTAATACATGCTCCAATTGTTCCTCCATCAAGGAGTCTACTACGTCCATGCTAGCACAGGATTCAAGGTCAGAGGGGTACCTTAAAGCTTTATATACACTAAACTTCACCTCTTCATCATGAACCCTCATAGTAAGCTCACCTTTTTGGACGTCTATTAGTGCCCTACCTGTGGCTAGAAATGGTCTGCCTAGCAGGATGGGGACCTCCTTGTCTGCCTCATAGTCCAGGACAATGAAATCTGCAAGGAAAATAAATTTGTCAACTTTCACTAGAATATCCTCAATCTTACCTTCAGGGTATGCGATGGATTTGTCTGCTAGTTGTAAAGTGACAGTGGTTGGACGTGCTTCCCCTATTCCCAACTGGCGGAATAGGGACAGGGGCATGAGATTTATGCTGGCGCCCAGGTCACAAAGCGCTCTGCCCACGTGCTTGCCTCCAAGTTCTACAGGTAAGGTGAAGGAACCAGGATCCTTCTCCTTCTTGGGCAGCTTGTTCTGGAGGATGGCACTGCACTCCTCAGTGAGGTTTACTGTTTCAAACTCACCAATTATTTTTTTGTTAGTAATAATGTCCTTCAAAAACTTTACATAAGAAGGCATAGACTGCAGAACTTCTACAAAAGGAATGTTAACATGCACTTGCTTAAGAATTTCTAAGAATTTATTAAAATGAACTTCCTGTTCCTGCTTCTTCTTAAGCCTTCGAGGGTATGGAGGTGGTGGCACATATGCAGGCACGTCAGGGCGCCTTAGGATAGGTGGAGGCCTCGGAATTTCTTCTATCTCCTCAACAATTGGCTCTAGCCTGGCTCCTGATGTGCTAGTTGGTGGTGGACCTTGGTTTGGCAGAGACTCCAGTGGAGCACTAGACTCAGTGTTCTCTACTCTCTTTGGTGTGTCCTTTGTGTTGCTCACCAATGGTCTTCCACTCCTAAGTTCAATTGCTTGAACTTGTTCTTTGCCATCTCTCCTTGGTACCTCGATGTCAGCAGGGAGTCTACCTTGGGGCCTACTCTTGAGTTCATTGGCTAATTGGCCTATTTGGTTTTCTAGGCTCCTAAGAGTAGCTTGCTGGCTTTGAAGAGTAGCTTCATTCTTAGCTATGTATTCCTTGAGTAAGTTTTCTACAGAAGATCCTACAGGTTGATTGTATGGTTTTTGGTACATTGACTGGTTATGTTGGGGAGTGAAACCAGGTGTTCCACTCGGTCTAGGTTGGTTAGGATTTTGGTTAGTGTTTTGTTGGCCACCCCATGACAGGTTTGGGTGGTTTCTCCAACCAGGGTTATAGGTGTTGGAGTAGGGGTTATTCCTAGGCTGCTGCTGGCTCCCAACATAGCAGACTGAGGATGGATTCCCAGGGCAGTATTCATATGGGTGCCCTTCCCCACAGAATCCACAGATAAGTGCCTCGCCTTGACTTGGTTGGGTGCCCATTGACATGGCTGTGGCGGTATTGGCACTGGTTTGGAGATTGGCCTGAGCCATTTGCTTAACTAGGTTGGTCAGGGCGTTTATTTGGGTGCTCATGGCGCTTAAAGCATCCTTGTCTTGAGCTCTAGTTGGCTCTACTGGATCATCTGACCACCTACAGTGAGATGTTGAGATCTTCTCCAAGATCTCATAAGCTTCGTTGTAACTCTTGGACAACATGGAACCTCCAGCAGATGAGTTTAGAACTTGTCTGGTGCTGGGGTTGCATCCTTTAAAGAAGACTTCTATTTGGATACACCATGGAATGCCATGGTGTGGACATTTAATGAGAAGGTCTTTGAATCTTGTCCAAGCTTCGTGAAGAGACTCACTCGGAGCTTGTTTAAATTTGATGATATCATCACGAAAGGTCGAATTCCTATCTGGTGGGAAATATTTGACTAGGAATTTTTCTGCTAAGTCTGTCCAATTGAGGACAGATCCTGAGGGTAATGAATTTAACCACGTTTTGGCTTTGTCCCTCAAAGAGTAAGGGAACAGATATAGCCTCAGGGCTTCTTGGGAAACTCCAGGAATGAGGAAGGTATCACTGACTCCTAGGAAGTTCCTAAGGTGGTTATGGGGGTCCTCATTTTCTATTCCAAAGAATTGTCCCACAGTGGACAACATTTGGAACATCACTGGTTTTAACTCGAATGAGTTGGCAGTGATTTCAGGACGGATTAGGCTGGGGTTCAGCTCCCCAGGCATAGGTACTAGGTACGAAAGGATGGCGCTATCCTTGTCATTCGCTATTTCGATGGGATTGCGAGTGACAGGCACCAGGTTTTGATCTCTTCTATCCATTTCTTCTTGAGGAGATTGCGGTAACCTTGCGGTTTCAGCAATTAATGGAGGTAATGAAGGTTGTTTAATGTGTTAAAGATAACCTTGCGTGCTCAATGTGTTAAAGATAAATAAGCAAGAAGGTAGATAGAGCACTCAGAACATGCAAGCATACATGGTCTCACAGCAAGTAGTAAGTATATTTCATTCGTTTTTTCCACAGAGACTTATTTTTAGCTATTCATAAAGTGTATTTGTTAAGAAAGAAGGGGTGGATTTGATGGGGTAAAATTGGTTTTTAATTATCTAATTTTTGCTGAATGTGTAAAGGAATGCAACATAAACAAATGCAAGTTGAAATTAGACTCAAAAGACAAGAGATGGAATTAATAAACGAAGAAGAAAACAGCTAAACAGAATGGTAACTTAGCAGAATTGCGGACACCGCAATTTTACCGCAATTGAATAACAGCGAAAGTGTGTAAATGGGTGAATTAAGGGCTACTAATGACTATCCTATAGGCATTTTTATACGATTCTCAAGCACTGGATCTACTCTCTATGCATCAAACTCACTCTATCTCATGTATCGTCCGATTCCATGCATTAGATTCTTTAGTTTACTCGACTCAAAGTAAGGTCTTAAGCATCTTGTTAAAACAGAAGTGTTTAGTTTGTACTAGCATGATTATACGACTCTGAACTCTTACTCCTTCCAGAGGTTAGGAGTTCTTTGGACAAAATGGATGGCCAATCGAAATTGCCCGTGGGATGAAGCTTACATACAATCAATGCTTCGATAGCTATCCTACATGCTTGGTTCACGTTTTTAGCCTATAGTTCTGTCATTAGCATGCCCCTAAGTGACTTAGCTACTCATGGATATATAGAGAACAGAAGTATAAGATAAAACAGACATGCTCAGAAGGGAAATGTACTCAAAACAGTAAGACAAAACCGTAGCAGCAGAAGATGGAAACTGTGAAATGAAGTCTTGCAATTTGATTACTTTGAATGTTTGAACGGACAAAAGGGAGCTTAAAGGAAATAATTCAAAGACAGACAGCGACGAAATGCAGTAAACTAATCACTAAACCAGAAGCGATAACTAAACAATGCGGGAAATGAGAAAGGAAAGACAAAAAGCAGTAAATGGTGCTTGGAAGCCTCGTTGCAGTCGCCTCGAATGAAGGGGATGAAAGGTCAGCCTTGCTTGGATGAATCCAATCGAGAGAGAAGAAGAATCTCCTCTCCTTCCTATCAGATTATCGATTCCAATAGCTGAGACTCTCACTCCAACAGACGGCAAAGGAAAACAGGGCGAAAAGATGGACTGCGAGAAGACTCTCCGCTTTCGGATGATGACTGAACCTCCGACTTTGACCCCCTTTTATAGTAGTTTGCAGGTGCGTTTGGGCCAAGGAGAACCATCAATCTTCAACGTCATATATCAGAATGGATGTAGGAGAAAGAACGAATCCCTGAAATTACGGAAATTAACAGAAATAGATCAGTCAACTTACGGTTTTCACTTGAATAATTGCGGCTTCAGCAATGTTTTCGCAATGCTGTCGCAATGCAGCTTTTTTTTCATTCTTTTCCTTCGGTTTTCAACCCTTTTCTTTCCTATTGTACAAAAGTCCTAAATTAGCTACCTTCTTCTCATTCTCATATTTAAGCATAGGTTTAGGCTAAATGCTATCAAAAACACCTAAAAGTGTACATCTTCTTAAGCTAAATGGGTCCTAAATAAGTCACTTTCAGAGACTTAACAGCTACCCTCACAGCCAAGGCAGCGGTCTGGTTCTCCTTCGTGCGGAGGAAGCTGTCCCCAGTGACCCACGAGACCACCATCAACCAAGGCAGATCGCTGCTGGTCTATGCGATCATGAGGGGCCTCACGATCAACGTTGGTGAGGTCATTGCAGCCTCAATCGTAGACTGCGCCAAAAAGGGTAAGGGTCCACTTTTCTTTCCCAATACAATTACTAAGCTTTGCTTACGTGCAGGGGTTCTATTGCGTGCTCAATGTGTTAAAATAATTAGGCAATAAGATAGAGAGAGCACTCAGAACATGCAAGCATACATGATCTTATAGCAAGTAGTAAGTATTTTTTCATTCGTTTTCCCACAGAGATTTATTATAAGCTATTCATGAAGTGTAAAGTTAAGAAAGAAGGGGTGGATTTGATGGGGTAGAATTGGTTTTAAATTATCTATTACCTACTGAATACGGAGAGGGTAGCAACATAAACAAATGCAAGTCAAAGTTGAACTCAAATGAAAAGGGATGAGAGTAATAAACGAAGACAAAAACAGCTAGACAGAATTGTAACTTAAGCAGAATTGCGGAAACAGCAATTCTACCGCAATTTTAACAACAGCGAAAGTGTGTAAAATGGAGAAACAATGGCTACTAACGACTCCTCTATAGGCTTTTTCATACGATTCTCAAGCATTGGATCAACTCTCTATGCATCAAACTCCCTCAATCTCATGTATCGTCCGATTCCATGCATTAGATACTTTAGTTTACTCATGTCCAAGTAAGGTCTTAAGCATCTTGTTAAAGCAGAAAGTTATGGTTTGTACTAGGAAAACACCTATTCCTAGGTCGTTTTCTGGCTACCTTGAAAGGCTAGCATGAGTGTATGACTCTGAACTCTTACTCCTTCCAGAGGTTAGGAGTTCTTTGGACAAAATGGATGGCCAATCGAAATTGCCCGTGGGATGAAGCTTACATACAATCAATGCTTCGAGAGCTATCCTACATGCTTGGTTCACGTTTTTTAGCCTATAGTGTTATCATTAGCATGCCCCTATGTGACTTAGTTACTCATGGATATGGGGTAAACAGAAATAAGAGATGAAGGAAACATGCTTAGAAGAGAAATGTACTCCAAACAGAAAGGAAGAACCGTAACAGTAAAAGATGGAAAACTTGTGAAATAATAACTATGCTTTGTTTACTTGATTGTTTGAATGGACAAGAAGAGGAACTTAAAGTGCATAACAGAAAGACAGAGCACAACGAAATGGACTGATCTAGTTACAAGAAAGGAAACAACAACAAGCTAAAGCTGAAAAATAGAAATAAAGACAAAAAGCATAAAAACGAGCGTGAACGCCTAGTTGCAGATGCCTCGGCTGAAGGGGATGAAAGAATAGCTTTGCTTGGATGAATCCAATCGGGAGAGAAGATGAATCTTCTCTCCTTCCTATCAGATTGTCGATTCCAACAGCTGAGACTCTCACACCAACAGACAGAGAAGAACGACAGGAGAAAAGTTGGAGCTGCGAGAAGACTTCTACGCTTTCGGATGATGATTGAACCCTCGACTTTGACCCCCTTTTATAGCAATCTGCAGGTGCGTTTGGGCCAAGGAGAACCATCAATCTTCAACGTCGTACTTCAGAATGGATGGAGGAGAAAGAACGAATCCCTGAAATAACGGAAATTAACAGAAAAAGATCAGTCAACTTACGGTTTTCACTTGAAACATTGCGGTCTCCGCAATGTTTCCGCAATGCTATCGCAGTGCTTGTTTTTTCATTCTTTTCCTTCGGTTTTCAACCCTTTTCTTTCCTATTGTACGTAAGTCCTAATTTAGCTACCTTCTTCTAATTCTCATATTTAAGCATAGGTTTAGGCTAAATGCTATCAAAAACACCTAAGAGTGAACATCTTTCTAAGATAATTAAGTCCTAAAAAGGTCACTTTTGGAGACGTAACAGGTTCCAATCGAGCGGATGGAAAGGCAGCTGGCCTACACGGGGCACCTGGAGCTTCCTACAGGCCTGAGGATGCGCAGGAAGAGGAACATGGAGTTTGAGTTAGACGGCCTGGCTGCTGCTCAATCTCTGTCAATGGCCTGCCTGATGGACCTGCTGAAGAAGATGGCTAAATGGGCTGAGTATGCTCAGGCGAGGGATAAGGATGTTGCTGACCAATTGGGCTGCATCTTTCCTGAGTTCCCCACGGACCTACTGACACCATGGGCACCTCCAGGACAACGGAGGAATGATGATGATGAGGACATCTGAGTGCTAGGCTGATTGGCACTCAAGGGAGTATTTATGTCCCTACAAAAAAAAAAAAAAATCAAACTGCTTTTTCGTAAACTGTGTGAATTCTACTGTTTTGAGTTAATATTTAGTCTGTCTTTAGTTTTTTATTTTTGTTGTTTAGATTTGGGTAGTATAGTCTGATGATAGCTGAATAGGTAGATTGTCTTAGTTTCCTTTTTGTATAGCTTAAATGACTGGAAAAAGCATGCATAGGGGCCTTAATCACAGTTATATTTGCCCTGTATCCATTGCGAAATAATTGCGGAATCTGCAATTTTTGTTAGTAATTGCATGTTTTTGACTGACTGTTTAGCTAGGCTGGTTCTGTTTAATTTTGTTCTTTTGCTGCTATTTTGACTACTTTATATAGCCTTTCTATAAGCATGCTGGATGAGTGTCATAAGGCACCTTTAATAGTTTAAATTAACCTCTTAAAAGTGCTCAGCATGCGTAGCTTTAAGTCCTTACCTGCTTGTTTTTATAAATTGCTGCTGCTGAAATGTTTGCTTTTAGAATATTCTGGCTATCCCTAGGGCTTTTAGATTCTCTTTGTTTTACCTTAGACTAGATGCTTCTAGGACAAGTTTGGGGGTGTGCCACCTCAGACACTCATTGGGGACAATGAGTAGTTTAAGTTTGGGGGAGGCCACCCTAGGCCTAGGAACATTCCTCTCTCCCTTAAAGCATAAGCATTCTTCTTCTCCTTTACAAAAAAATGATGAGCTGAAAAAAAAAATGAAAAATAGAATAAAGAGGGGTGTCTCTCTTAAGTTGCTGAGTTATCAGTGCCAAGTGTGTAACCCACAAGTGGCATTGCATCAAAAGACAACCAAAGGAGAGGCTCCACCAAAGTAAGAAAGAAAAAAGAAAAGGAAGAAATAGGGAAGAAGAATGTATACCTAGGAGTTGCAACTTTGTGGCTTAGATGTCCTGAATAAAAAGAACTCTGATCCTCAATTAGCTGAGCACAAAGTTGTAGCTTGTAGGGTTGTTTAGGGAGATGAATGTATGTCCAATGTAGTGATGCCAGGGTTTAGGTTGTTCTTTAAATGTACTACTGTCACTGTTTATACTAAGACTGGCATGACTCTAAGGAATCCTAGGTAGCTCAAAAGTAAAAACTAGAAGCATGTACTGAGTCTGGGGTAAAGCTAGGTAGAATTTGAAACCTTAGGGATAGTTGCACGATATGACAGAAGCGAGTAGATCAGCTGTAAGGAGTTAATGAAACAGTAGGATCATTAGGCGTGCGAAGTCAGAATAAGCAAAATAAGAGGGTAGTTGTAAACTTAGAAGTGTGTCACAGGACAGCACTGCTATAGATAGGAACTTAGGGGAGTCAGCAAGTGGTTAAAGAGGATAAAACAGCAGCCTAAGTAAGTCCTTAGTTTGCTCGAGGACGAGCAAAACCTTAAGTTTGGGGGTGTGTTACGTCTCCAAAAGTGACCATTTTAGGACTTATTTATCTTAGAAAGATGTACACTCTTAGGTGTTTTTGATAGGATTTAGCTTAAACCTATGCTTATATATGAGAATTAGAAGAAGGAAGCTAAATTAGGACTTGTGTACAAAAGGAAAGAAAAGAAATGAAAAACGAAGTTAAATGAATGAAAACTGTGCATTGCGGAAGCATTGCGGAAACATTGCTAAAACCGCAATGTTTCAAGTGAAATCCGTAAGTTGGCTAACCTTTTTCTGTTGTGATCCGATATTTCAGGGATTTGTTCTTTCTCCTCCAACCACGTTGAAGTACGACGTTGAGAATGGATGGTTCTCCTTGACCCAATCGCACCTGCAGAATACTATAAAAGGAGGTCAAAGTGGAGGGTTGAAACATAATCCAAAAGCGTAGAAGTCTCTTCGCAGCGCAGTCTTTTCCATTCTTTCTCTTCTCCATCTGTTGGTTTGAGAGGTTCAGCTGTTGGAGTCGACAATCTGATAGGAAGGAGAGAAGATTCATCTTCTCTTCTGATTGGATTCATCCAAGCAAGGCTTACCTTTCTCTCCCTTCAGTCGAGGCGTATGCGACGAGGCGATCAAGCTCACCTTTACTGCTTTCTGTCTTTAATTACTTATTTTCAGCACCGTTTGTTGTTATTTCATTTCCATTAGTTAATTCATTCCATTTCGTTGCTTTCTGTCTTTATGTTAGTAACTTTAAGTCTTCATCTGCTCATTCAAACAATTGATTAATCAAAGCACAATTCATTATTTCACAATTTCTCTTCCATTTCTGCCTACTGTTTTTCTTCTCTGTTTTATCTTTAGTTTTCTTCTAAGCATGTCTACTTCATCTAATATTTTTGTTCTCTCTACATCCATGAGTAACTAAGTAACATAGGGGCATGCTAATGACAATACTATAGGCTAAAACACGTGAACCAAGCATGTAGGATAGCTCTCGAATGCATTGATTGTATGTAAGCTTCATCCCACGGGCAATTTCGATTGGCCATCCATTTTGTCCAAAGAACTCCTAACCTCTGGAAGGAGTAAGAGTTCAGAGTCATACACTCATGCTAGCCTCTCAAGGTAGCCAGAAAACGACCTAGGAATAGGCGTTTTCCTAGTACAAACCACAACTTACTGCTTTAACAAGATGCTTAAGACCTTACTTGGACATGAGTAAACTAAAGAATCTAATGCATGAAATCGGAAGATACATGAGAATGAGTTAGTTTGATGCATAGTGAGTTGATCCAATGCTTGAGAATCGTGTGAAAATGCCTATAGAGGAGTCGTTAGTAGCCCTTGTTTCTCCATTTTACACACTTTTGATGTTAGTAACATTGCGGTAAAATTGTTGTTCTCGCAATTCTGTTAAGTTAAAAATTCTGCCTTAGCCATTTTCCTCTTCGTTTATTAATCTCTTCTTTTTACATTTGAGTTTTTCATTGACTTGCACTTGTTCATGTTGCTATCCTTTATATATTCATTAGTAAATAGGAACTTTAAAACCAAATCTACCCCATTAAATCCACCATTTCTTACTTAACAACACACTTCGCGAATAACTAATAATAAATCTCTGTGGGAAAACGAATGAAAAAATACTTACTACTTGCTACAAGATCATGTATGCTTGCATGTTCTGAGTGCTCTCTCTCTCTTATTGCTTATTTCTTTTACACATTGAGCACGCAACATTCGGTCTTGTGCAAACTCATTGCACAGGACGCCCTCACTCACATGTCTCTACATGAAACGATTCGAATCACATCGTTTTGTACTATACAAAGTGAGCCGCGTCCAATAGTGTCCCCAGGATAAGGTACCCAGCCTTATCCCTATACTATAGACCATTTTGGCTGTCTACTTGAACTTGATCCACATTCATGTCACACATGAAGTTCAAGTACTCACACTATCGCCATGGGTGTTAGTTATTGGTATAGGTTAATACAAACACAATTCACTAAAATTCAATAACAACTTTATTGAAATAGAATATATACATTCAAACAGTTTACAAACTACGAGTTTTAGAACATAAAACCCAACATAGGTTTCCTCGAATTGATTCTTCCTTTCTTCTTCGAAAGCTTATTGTTTCGTTTATCATCTCGAAACATGCAATCTTGTTTTTGGACAGGTCTTTGTCGTCGTATTTTCTGACAAGCTACGACGGTCCAACCTTCATCCTCATTCCCGATGGGCTCAGGTTTTACCTGAGAAATTTGCTTTGGGGTTTCATGTCCGAACCGAACAATTATTGGTTCGAAGGTCCCAAACTGGATCAGACTTTCCTTTTGCTTCTCAAATGAGGCCGGAGATAATTGAGCGTCGAAGTTCATTGTTACCGCAGCGTGGTTTGATTCAGCTATTTCACCAAGGTCTAACTCAATTTTTCCCTCCTTAGCTAACTTTAGAATGAACTCTTTTAGGACAAAACATTTTTCCACTGGATGACTGATAACTCGATGATACTTACAATAGTTGGGATCATCGACTTTGTCCATTTCTTCCGGGCGCCTACACTCGGGAAACTCAATCAGTCTTGTTTCCAGTAGTTGCTCTAACATGTCAGGAATGTCAGAGTTTGAAAACGGGTAGACTTTTTCTTATTTTTCTTTTAAAGTAAGGCGCAGTTTCTCGCCTCCGTTGTTTCTTCTTTCTGTCTTGTTTTCCTTTCTTTTTGAGGAAAACCTGAAAGGGTTCGTGCTGACGACCATGGATTCTTCCACGACACTCTTCGTAATTTTTTCAGTGTCGTTTACTTCTGTCTTTATTTTCTTTATATCTTGGATTAAGAGGTCCTTGGTCCCTCTGTTGGCGATACTCAACTTTATATCGTGGGCGCGAGTCGCTAACTCTTCAAATGTGTGGGGCTTTATCCTTTGTAGGATGTAATGAAGTCCCCAATGCATGTCGTTGATGCACATTTCGACAGCGGACGCCTCGGTGAGTCGATCCTTGCAGTCAAGACTCAACGATCTCCAACGGTTGATGAAATCGATGACTGGCTCGCCCATCCTTTGGTTAGCGTGCGAGAGTTCGGACATACTAACTGTTCGCCTCGTACTGTAGAAGCGATTCAAGAAGTCTCTTTCGAACTGTTCCCAACTATCAATTGTCTCGGGCTCCAAATCAGTGTACCAATCAAAGGCATTTCCTTTCAGAGTCCGGACGAATTTCCTAACCAGCAAGTCTCCGCGAGTTCCAGCATTCTCGCACGTTTCGACGAAGTGGGCGATGTGTTGTTTAGGATTGCCCTTCCCATCGAATTGTTGAAGTTTTGGCGGCTGGTACCCAATGGGCATTCTCAAGTTGTCGATCCTCTTGGTATACGGTTTAGTATACAAAAGGGAGCTTTGGGTGGGTTGTTGCGTGCTCAATGGTTAAAACAAAGTTGCAATGGTAGAGCACTCAGAACATGCAAGCATACATGATCTTGTAGCAAGTAATAAGTATTTTTTCATTCGATTTCCCACAGAGATTTATTCTTAGTTACTAGCGAAGTGAGTTGTTAAATGAGAATGGGTGGTTTAAATGGGGTAGATTTGGTTTTAAAGTGCCTAACTATTAAAGAATGTGTAAGATATGGGAGCATAAAAGTGCAAGTAAATAATTAAATTCGAATGTAGAGAGAAGAGAACAACAAACTAAGAAAGAAATTACTAAGGCAAAATTTGAACTAAGAGAATTGCGAAAACAGCAATTTTCTAGCAATGTTATTAACAGCGAATTAAGTGTAAAGTGTGGAAACAAGGGCTACTAACGACTCCTCTATAGGCTTTTTCATACGATTCTCAAGCAGTAGATCAACTCATCATGCATCAAACTAACTCATTCTCATGTATCTTTCGATTTCATGCATTAGATCCTTTAGTTTACTCATGTCCAAATAAGGCCTTAAGCATCTTTTTATAACAGCAAGTTAAGTGACTTGTACTAGGAAAACGCCTATTCCTAGGTCATTTTCTGGCTACCATGAAAGGCTAGCATGAATGTACGACTCTGAACTCTTACTCCTTCCAGAGGTTAGGAGTTCTTTGGACAAAATGGATGGTCAATCGAAATTGCCCGTGGGATGAAGCTTACATACATTCAATGCATTTGAGAGCTAACCTACATGCTTGATTCACGTATTTCTACCTATAGTCTTGTCATTAGCGTGCCCTTATGTGACTTAGTTACTCATGGATGAAGGTGAAATAAGAAGAATAGATGGAGACGACATGCTTAACAGAATATAAAGGACAAAACAGAAGAAGAAAACAGTAAACAGAAGAGAGGGAAACTTGCGAAGTGATGAAATAACGCTTCGATTAACCAAGGTTTGAACTAAACAAATAACAACTTTAAACAACGAAAGCTAAACAGAAGAGTGCGAAATAGAGTAGAGTAGCAGACAGAAACGAAATAGCAAAGACAGCAGCAACAAGGGGAATAAAAATAGCAGAAAGCAGTAAAGGATGCGTGTGAACTCCTCGTTGCAACGTCTTGGATGACAACCGAAGGTAAGCTTGATCGTGGATGAATCCAATCAGAAGAGATGGAAGATCCTCTCTTCTTCCTCTTAGATTATCGATTCCACCAGCTAAAACCTCCACGCCAACACCCGTGAGAGAAAACAATGAGAAACTGCGTTGAAGGAAAGAGATCTACGCCTTTCGAGTGTGTTTCAACCTTCCATCTTGACCTCCTTTTATAGTGTTCTGTAGGTACGATTGGGTCAAGGAGAACCATCCATTCTGAACGTCGTTCTTCTACGTGGCAGCAGGAGAAAGAATGGGCCCCTGAAAGATCGGAACAAAACAGAAATTGGTTAGACAACTTACGGATTTCACTTAAAACATTGCTGAAACCGCAACGTTTCCGCAATACTTCAGCAATGTGCAATTTTCACTCATTAGCTTTGTTTTTGGTTCTTTTCCTTTCCTTTTACACATAAGTCCTAATTTAGCTTCATTCTACTAATTCTCATATATAAGCACAAAGTTAAGCTAAATTCTACCAAAAACGCCTAAGGATGTACAACTTCCTATAGCAAATAAGTCCTAAAATAGTCACTTTTGGAGACGTAACAGACCCCCAAACTTAAGGTTTTGCTCGTCCTCGAGCAATATAAGGACTTACTTAGGCTGCTGTTTAACCACTCTAACCACTTGCTGACTCCCTTAAATTCACTATCTATGGCCAAGCTGTCCTGTGACACGCTTCTAAGTTTAAAACCAACTCTCTATTTTGCTTCTTCTGATTTCTCTTGCCTTATAATCCTACTATTTCATTAACTCCCTACAACTGATCTATCTGCTTTGGTCATTAAGTTCATTGTGCAACTATCCCTAAGTTTTCAAACTCTACCTAGCTTTACCCCAGACTCAGTACATGCTTCTAATGTTTTTCTTTTGAGCTACCTAGGATTCCTTAGAGTCATGCCAGTCTTAGTATAAACCAGTGACAGTAGTACATTTATAGAACAACCTAAACCCTGGCATCACTACATTGGATATACATTCATCTCCCTTAACAAACCTACAAACTACAATCTTGTGCTTAGCTAATTGAGGATCAGAGTTCTTTCATTCAGGACACCTAAGCACAAAGCTGCAACTCATAGGCATACACTCTTCTTCCTTAGTTTTTCCTTTTTCATTCTTTCTTTGGTAGGGCCTCTCCTTTGGTTGCCTTTTGATGCAATGCCACTTGTGGGTTACACACATGGCACTGATTACTCAGCAACCTTAAGAGAGACACCTCTTTTATTCTTTTTTCATTTTTTTTTTTTTCAGTTCATCATTTTTTTTTTCAAAGGAGAAGAAGAATGTTTATGTTTACAAAGGGAGAGAGGAATGTTCCTAGGCCTAGGGTGGCCTCCCCCAAACTTAAACTTCTCATTGTCCCCAATGAGAGTCTGAGGTAGCACACCCCCAAACTTGTCCTAGAAGCATCTAGTCTAGGGCAAAACAAGGAGAATCTAAAAGTCCTAGGCATAGAATGAACTTTCTTAAAGCAAATACTACAGCAACAGAAATTTGGAAAAAACAGTATGGTAAGGACTTAAAGATATGCATGCTGAGCAACTTAAGGGAGCTTAAATTAAACTATCAAAGGTGTCCTAAGACACTCATCCAGCATGCTCACAGATAGGTCATATATGGCAGTTAAGCAACCAGCAAGAGAGCAAAAATTAAACAGAACCAGCCTAGCTATCAGTTAGTCAACAGCATGCGATAACTAACAAAAATTGCGGGAACCGCAATAATTCCGCAATGAACATACAGGGCATATTTATCAGTGATCAAGACCCCTTGTTTCATGCTATTTCCAGTCATCTACAACTAAACAAAAAGGAAACTAAAACATGCTAGCTACTCAGACACCATCTACCTATACTAAACTATCCTAAACAATCAAAAGAAATTTAAAACAGAACAAGCATTTGATTCAAAAATAATAGTCACAAGTTAACGAAAAGCAGGTTCTTTTTTCAAGAGGGAACAGAAGTACTCCCTCGAGTGCCCTTCAGACTGGCACTCAAACATCTTCATCATCAT
Organism: Herpetospermum pedunculosum; assembly: GCA_028017165.1. Lineage (NCBI taxonomy): Eukaryota > Viridiplantae > Streptophyta > Magnoliopsida > Cucurbitales > Cucurbitaceae > Herpetospermum > Herpetospermum pedunculosum. Next base: position 54,533,810 of record CM051529.1, read on the forward strand.
CCTTTCTTGCTCTTGGAGGTGTCCATGGCTTCAGCAGATCAGTGGGGAAGGCAGGGAAGATGCATCCCAATTGATCAGCCACGTCTTTGTCCCTTGCCTGAGCGTACTCAGCCCACTGCGCCATCTTGCGCTGTAAATCCATCAAGCAAGCCATGGAGAGAGATTGAGCCGCAGTCAGGCCGTCTAGCTCAAATTCCATGTTTCCCCTTCTTCGCATCCTCAGGCCTGTGGGCAGCTCCAGATGGCCCGTGTAGGCCAGCTGCCTCTCCATCCTCTCGATTGGCACACCTGCACGTAAACAGAGCTTAGTGATGGTGTTTGGGAAGAAAAGAGGGCCCTTACCTTTCTTCGCACAGTCGGCTATGGAGGCTGCAATGACCTCTCCAACATTTATGGTGAGGCTCCTCATAATGGCATAAACCAGCAAAGATCTCCCCTGGTTTATGGTAGTCTCATGGGTCACAAGGGAGAGACGCCTCCGCACAAAGGAAAACTAGACGGTCGCCTTGGCATTGAGGGCCGCACTCATCAGAGTGTGCTTCCCATTCCTTGAGATTGTCCAGGCCGCCTCAGGTTGGCCTATGATGCGCAGGGCCTCTTCCAAGACAGCCTCAGCTGGTGCGTCGATGATCCTCGCATAGTCAGTGTACTTATGCCCTCTGAGAGCATAAGCTTCATTGATGGCTTTGGCCGAGAAATCAACTTCAATACCCCTCACCATGGACAGACCATCCTCAGGGTGCGTCAGGTTGGCGTAGAAATCGTACACCATGTCGGAGTAGGCAGGGATGGGCGGTCTGCACAGCTCTTCCCAGCCATGGTTGGTGATCCCTGCGCGCAAGAATTGCGGCAGGTCCGCCAATGCATCAAGAAATCCCTTCTCATGGAGCAGGTCTCTCTTCCTCAATTCAGTGCCCCTCGATTCTGCATCTGAAGAGACATACCTCACGGCTTGAGGTTCGTCTTCGGGGTACAATTTGGCTTTCCCCTTCTCCCTTGTCTTGGCCGACTCAGCAGCCTCGACCTTTAGCTTCTTCAAAGAAGGCTCACTACTGACCTTCTTCTTCTTGGATCGCTTGGAAGCTTTTGGTCGTTTGGCCTTCACAATCTTGGGCACCTTCTTCCTCAGCCGTGCCCTGGTGGTGATCTGCTGGAGGCAGTCCCCCAACGTCTCATCCATCGAGTCTCTCCCCCCCTCTGCTGGGCTATCAGGGCTGACTTCCCTCAAAGGGGAGAAGACTTCATCTTCCTCAGCCGCCTCTTCGCTCGGCACTAATTCTTGGTGCTCTTCAATCGGAACTTCAGGCTCTGGTGTCTGCGAAGATGGAGATGCCTCAGGGCTCTGTGAAGATGGAGATGGCTCGGGGCTTTGTCTAGCCGTCTCGTAGGATGGGCGGCCACTCCCTTGACTCTCCTCGGTGGGAGTCTTTTCCTTAATCGGTGCGTCCCCGACTGCCATCTTCCACTTCCTTTTCTTGGGTGTACCCACTGGTTCAGATGGACCAGCAGGAATTTCAATCACCACCTTCCACTTCTTCTTGCGTACTGGAAGCTTAGACGGTCGTACGGGTTGCGCAGCTTCGGCATCTGCCAAGGAGAGCAATGCTTCCCTCGCAGCTTCCTCTACGTCAGGTGACTTTTTCTTGGAGGCAGATCGCTCAGCTCGTGTAAGCACCATTGTCGATTCGGAGAGATCTGAAGGTAGGAGATGCAGAGGAAGAAGAAGAGTGATTCTTGAAGTCCAACGAATGACGAAAGCGTAGGGGGCACAGCTGACTTAACGACTATTTGTAATCAAATGGATCCCAACGGCTCTTTCTGTTGCGGTTTCAGCAAATCTACCGCAATTAAATGGGCTGGCCGTTGGGGATTTTCTTGATTTTAAATCCCAAGATTCACACCACTAAATCTTTGATTCGGCCCGATTTCTTCATCGATTATTTTCCCTTGATTCATCTCCTTGATTCCTCTTTCGATCCCCTATTAAAATGTACAAAATTAACACAAAATTCGTAATAAAAATCACACCTAAACACACAAAATAAAAACCGAAGAAATACGAGAAAAAAAACTAAGGCATAGCCTTCACATGGACGAGCACAGTAATCACTCATCCCCTCTCGATTTGGCTCTCAAGCTTCAGATAAGAGGAAGGCCGAGAGTGTCTTCACATCTCCTTCCTCATAGTAATGCTTTAATCGTGCCCCATTGACCATAAACGGTTGCCCATTCTGCAGGTTCCTAATCTCAATCGCACCATGAACAAACACGTTAGTTATAACAAAAGGACCTGACCATCTGGACTTAAGTTTGCCTGGAAATAATCTCAACCTTGAGTTAAATAACAAGACATGCTGGTCTTTCTTAAAGTCCTTAATCCTAAGTCTACTATCATGCCAAATTTTAGTTTTTTCCTTATACATTTTGGCATTTTCATAGGACATATGTCTCAGCTCATCGAGCTCATGTAATTGCAGAGACCGCAATGTTCCCGCATCGGTCACGCAATAATTTAGTTCTTTTAAGGCCCAAAATGCTTTGATTTCCAATTCGAATGGTAAGTGACATGCTTTTCCATACACAAGTCTATAAGGAGACATACCTAGGGGTGTCTTATATGCAGTCCTATATGCCCAAAGTGCATCCTCTAACTTAAACGACCAATCTTTTCTATTGGGTTTGACCACTTTTTCGAGTATGTTTTTAATCTCCCTATTTGATATTTCAGCTTGTCCATTCGAATGTGGGTGATAAGGGGTTGCTACTCTATGTCTAACATTGTACTTAGCCAACACTTTTTCCATAGCTTTATTAATAAAGTGCGTCCCTTCATCACTAATTATAGCACGGGGTGTACCAAACCTAGTAAAGATATGCCTATTAAGGAACTTAATGACTGTTTTGGCATCATTTGTTGGACATGCTATGGCTTCTACCCATTTAGATACATAGTCTACAGCTACAAGTATATAGAGATTACCTGCTGAAGGGGGAAATGGTCCCATGAAGTCAATGCCCCACACATCAAAGAGCTCCAACTCTAAGATGTAAGTGAGAGGCATCTCATCCTTCCGACTAAGGTTACCTGTTCTTTGACATTCATCGCAGCTGTGTGCATGGTCGTGGGCATCTTTGAAGATCGTGGGCCAGTAGTAGCCACTCTGGAACACCTTTGCAACTGTTCTTTGGCCACCAAAATGGCCACCATAGGGAGATGTATGGCAATGTTGTAGCACAGACTTCGCTTCAGCAGCTGACACACACTTCCTTAGTAAACCATCTACACACGTCTTGTAGAGTGTAGGATCGTCCCAGATGAACTTCCTAGCTTCATGTAGAAACCTCTTCTTCTCTTGTCCCCCCTTGAAAGTTGGTAGTACCTGCGAGGCAAGAAAGTTAGCAATGTCTGCAAACCAAGGTTCCTCATCGTTATCACGATGTGCTAACACAAAGACATGCTCATCGATAAAGGCATCAGAAATTGCGGTTTCCGCAATTTTATCGCAATTATGTCGCAATCTAGAAAGATGATCCGCAACTACATTTTCGCATCCTTTCTTATCTCTAATGTCTAGATCAAACTCTTGCAACAACAATACCCATCTAATTAACCTAGGCTTAGCATCAGCCTTCCTCATTAGGTATTTTAGTGCAGAATGATCAGTGTACACAATGGTCCTAGTACCTACAATGTAATTCCTAAACTTCTCGCAAGCAAACACTACAGCTAGCATTTCCTTCTCCGTGGTTGTGTAATTACATTGTGCCTCATTCAGTGTCTTATTAGCATAGTATACAGGATGTGTTAGTTTATCAATTCTTTGTCCTAGCATAACCCCTACTGCATAGTCACTCGCATCGCACAACATCTCAAATGGTAGGTCCCAATTTGGCCCTACGATAATAGGTGCTTTGACTAATGCTTCCTTAAGGGTTGTCCAGGCTAAGAAACATTCTTTTGAGAAGACAAATGGCTTATTTAGCTCTAGGAGCTCACACAGAGGTTTAGAGATTTTTGAAAAGTTCTTAATGAACCTTCTATAGAAACCTGCGTGTCCTAGGAAACTTCTAATAGCTTTTACATTCTGAGGTTCCACTAGCTTCTCTATTATCTCTATCTTGGCCCTATCGACCTCTACTCCTGCTCTAGACACTCTATGACCTAGGACTATCCCTTCTTCCACCATAAAGTGGCATTTCTCCCAATTAAGGACTAGGTTGGTCTCCTCACACCTAACTAGGACTTGTCCTAAGTTCTCTAAGCAATTTGTAAAAGAATCACCAAAGACTGAGAAGTCATCCATAAATATTTCTATCATGGATTCATCCAAGTCAGAGAAAATAGCTAACATGCACCTTTGGAAAGTTGCTGGTGCATTGCATAAGCCAAAAGGCATTCTGCGAAAAGCAAACGTTCCAAAGGGACATGTAAAGGTTGTTTTCTCCTGGTCCACAGGGTCTATGGTGATTTGGTTATATCCAGAGTAACCATCTAAGAAACAGTAGTAGGCTCGACCAGCTATCCTATCTAACATCTGATCTATAAACGGTAAAGGAAAATGATCTTTTTTTGTTTCTTTATTTAATTTTCTATAGTCCATACAGACTCTCCATCCTGTAATAGTTCTAGTTGGAATTAGTTCATTACTCTCATTTACTACTACAGTCATCCCACCTTTCTTAGGCACACATTGGATTGGACTCACCCACTGACTGTTGGCTATAGGGAAGATTACACCTGCATCTAACCATTTGATTATCTCTTTTTTAACTACCTCCTTCATGGAGGGGTTCAACCTACGTTGGTGATCTACTCGGGGTGTATGCTTCTCTTCCAATAATATCTTATGCATGCAGTAGGAAGGGCTAATACCTCTAATGTCAGCAATCGTCCATGCAATAGCCTTTTTATGTTGCTTAAGCAGCAATATTAATTCAATTTCATGCTTCTCACTCAATTTGGACGAAATGATAACAGGCAAAGTATCATGCTCTCCTAGATATGCATACTTGAGAGGATCAGGCAATGGTTTCAATTCTAATAAAGGTGGATGCTCAATGGATGGTTTCAATGGATTCATGGATCTTTCAGTCAAGTCATTAGCCATACAAACATGCTGAGGTTTATCCACAGGTATATCCATTATTTCAGAAATATTTAAATCAGTTGTATCTATTTGTACATAATCATTAGCATGCTTAATCAACAGTTCATGCTCAAGTTGTTCTTCCATCAGTGAATCTACTATGTCCATACTTGCACAAGATTCAAAATCAGAAGGATACCTTAGAGCTTTAAAGACACTAAACTTAACCTCCTCATCATGAACCCTCATGGTGAGCTCACCTTTCTGGACATCGATCAAGGCCCTACCTGTGGCTAGAAATGGTCTGCCTAATAGGATGGGAACCTCCTTGTCTGCTTCATAATCCAGAATGATGAAGTCTGCAAGAAAAATGAACTTGTCAACCTTGACAAGAATATCCTCTATCTTACCCTCAGGGTAGGCTATAGATCTGTCTGCTAGCTGCAAGGTGACAGTGGTGGGACGTGCTTCCCCTATTCCAAGCTGGCGAAATAGTGATAGGGGCATGAGATTTATGCTGGCTCCCAGGTCACAAAGAGCTCTGCCCACGTGCTTGCCTCCCAACTCAACTGGTAGGGTGAAGGAACCAGGATCCTTCTCCTTCTTTGGAAGTTTGTTCTGGAGTATAGCACTGCACTCCTCAGTAAGATTCACTGTTTCAAATTCACCAATGATCTTTTTGTTAGTAATAATATCCTTCAGAAATTTAACATAAGAAGGCATAGATTGCAAAACCTCTACAAACAGAATATTAACATGCACTTGCTTCAAAATTTCCAAAAATTTATTAAAGTGCACTTTTTGTTCTTGTTTTTTCTTTAGCCTTCTAGGGAATGGAGGTGGTGGCACATAAGTAGGCACTTCAGGTCGCCTAATGATAGGTGGAGGCCTTGGAATCTCTTCTGGTTCCTCTATGATAGGTTCCAGCCTCACCCTTGATGTGCTTGTTGGTGGTTGATCATGGCTTGGCAGAGAATCCAGTGGAGCACTAGACTCTTCATTCTCTACTCTCTTTGGCGTTTCTCTAGTGTTGCTCACCAATGGTCTTCCACTGCGAAGTTCAATTGCTTGAACTTGCTCTTTTCCATCCCTTCTTGGCACTTCAGTGTCAGCAGGCAATCTACCTTGGGGCCTACTCTTCAATTCATTGGCTAATTGCCCTATTTGGTTCTCTAGGCTCCTAAGGGTAGCTTGCTGACTTTGCAAGGTAGCATCATTCTTTGCAATGTACTCCTTTAGTAGATTTTCTACGGATGACCCCATTGGAGGGTTATATGGTTTTTGGTACATGGATTGGTTATTTTGGGGAGTGAAACCAGGTGTCCCACTCGGTCTTGGTTGGTTTTGACTTTGGTTAGTGTTTTGTTGGCCACCCCAAGAAAGATTTGGGTGGTTCCTCCAACCAGGATTGTAAGTGTTAGAATAGGGGTTGTTCCTAGGCTGCTGCTGGCTTCCAACATAGCAGACTGAGGCTGGATTCCCAGGGCAGTATTCATACAGGTGCCCTTCCCCACAGAATCCACAGATCAAAGTCAAAATAGTCACTTTTGGAGACGTAACATGGGTCCACCGTATTGAGCTCTGATAGTGTTCGTGATCATGTCCTGCAGTTGTTGGACAGACAGCGAAGCGACCGACGTTGAGTGATGCAGTTGGTCTTCTTGGATGACATTTTTTTCTTTGTCATTCCTCCTTGCTGCAGGAGTTAAACTTGACTCTGCAGCCTCTCGACTTTGCATCTGATTTCTCAAGTTTGCAATCTCGAGGTCTCGTTCTTCAATTGCTTTCATCAGAAAATTTAATTTCTTTTCCATTTCAGCCATTGCTTCATCGTTAGTGCGTGCGTCTGCCATCATTACAGACATTACGTTGGAATCAGACACCTTCTCCGACTGATCAGAGGAAGGAACATATTCATCGTACAAGGGATTTTCCTTGATGATTATCCCACCCTGCGCAGACTCCGTCAGTCGTTTGTAAATTTTGCTCACGATGACAGGAGTGTGTTCGTCCGTCTGCGAGACTTCTTTGATGGAGCGGCTGCGGGTGATAGGTCCCTTGTAAGGGTTGTTGGAAATGAGAGACCAGGATGTTGTTTTCTTCGATGTCATTGTTAACTTTTAGTTGAGAGAGGGAGAGATGAGAGGTAGAGTGGTCCCACCGGGCGTGCCAATCTGTTCACACGAGATTTCGAACGACGGATGGAAATTCGACACGTGTAAATGAAATTTGAATTGTATTTATGTATTGTATGTATCAGTGCGTAGTGGATTACAATCTCTAATGTTTGATCCTCTGATTCTTTCTCTCTCAAATGTAAATGTGTTTCGAGGGCTTCACAGCTTGTTCTCGATGTTGGATTTGTTTCGAGGGCTTTGCAGCTTGTTCTCGATGTTGAATTTTGATCCAGGGCTTTGCAGCTTGTTCTCGATGTTGAATTTGGATCGAGGGCTTTGCAGCTTGTTCTCGATGTTGAATCTTGATCGAGGGCTTCGTAGCTTGTTCTCAATGTTGAATTTGGATCGAAGGCTTCGCAACTTGTTCTCGATGTTGAATTTGGATCGAGGGCTTCGCAGCTTGTTCTCGATGTTGGAGGATTGTTCAGTCTTCCAAGATTTCAGGGAGTCTTCGTTGTTTGAGAATTCTCTCTGAGCTCTTAGGAGTAAAAATTTTCTGAACCTTGAAAATGAAGAATGAGCTCTCTATTTATAGAGTTCTCAGGAGCCTAATGGGCTTGGGCCTGGATCCAATGGGCTTGGGCTTGGATCCAATGGGCTTGGGTCCAATGGCATTTTGGGTTCAATGGACTTTTGGGCTTTGGGCCAAATTGCCATTTAAATAGCTTTCTGGCCCGATTCGATTTCGAGCCCAATTGAGCTGACCGAATTTGCTCGGCTAAGTTTATTCGATCCGCCGACCATGATGAAGACACGTGGCGACCGCTGATTGGCCGAAATTTCTCGGTCAACAGTTACAAATGAAATTTGGAATCAAAATAGGTATCCAAAAGTATGTCCAATAAATCTTAAGTCAACACGAGCATAGTTCAACAGTAATTGACATGTACTACTTTGTTAAGATTGAAGATTCAAATCTCATTTGTTGTATTCATAGAAAATTAAAAAATTCATAAACCAAGAAAACGGAATCAAATCAATCAGTTTAATTAAAATATTAGTTTAACTAAACCATAAACCAACCCATGAATACTCCAAAACCTTCAAGAACTTAGAATTTTCATACATATGGGGTAAATTGGGAAGATCAGTTCCATATTTACATCTTCACCTGCCATTCCCAGCTGATTTTAACAGCATTTTTGTTTTGTTTTACACTTCAATGTTGAACATCACTTCTCATTGGTCCACCTAGGGCTGTTGGAAAGTCAGTTCCTTTTCTCTGTAATTCTTTATAATTAGTCTTAATTTTGGCTAATTATAATTGGGCTTTAGATTTTTTTTTTTTTTTTTTTTTTTTCAACTGTATTTTAATAAATGCGAGGATTGAACCCATGACCTCTTAGTCACGGACACAATTGAACTATCCTCAGTTTGCCAAAATAGAATTGTTGTATTTTAGTATTTTTGTTTTTTTTTTGTTTTTTTTTTGTTTTTTGACAATATAGAAAAGGAGAATTCGAATCTGACCTATTGTTCATAGTTTTTACATTATGTCGGTGAAGCTATGTTTTTGTTGGCGACTTTGTACGTACTTAACTTAAGATTACTATGATTTTACAAATATGTATCAAGATCTCATTTATTTTATAAATGACTAAATACATTAATTTCATAAAAGTTAGTGTTCGTATACATTAAACACTTTCATATAACTATTGAGATTTTTATGAAATAAAATAAAATCAATTTTAACCATTTTTAAGGTATAAATCAATAATTTAATACAATTATAAATCTAAAAAATTAAGACATTAATAATATTAATCAATCGTCATTTACTCTCCGTCTCAGGCAAATCTGTCTCTCCAAAAACTTTTTTTTTTTTCATATAATGCAAAACTCTTTCTCTTCAAAAGACATATATATATATAGTATAATCGAATATAAATTAATATACATCATATGTAATCAGTATATATGAAGATATTTCATACATAACTTAATCTTATCTTTAAAATAGTTGGTATTTTCATTTATATATAGCATTTATTTGTACATAGAATATTTTCATAAAAATAAATGGACTAAAATTGTGTAAGTGAGATGAAGACAAATCGACGGCTAAAATAATGGAATAAATACTTGGATAATATATGTAATTAATTGATAGGAGAGAAAAGTTATTCAAGTGTTAAATATTATGAAATTTATAAATAAAAAAAATGTAATTAATTAATAGAGAGAGTAAATTAAAAAAGGCATATTAATTTGGTGAAAATATGAAAATGATAATATATTTAGACATTTTTTAAAATATGATTTTTAACACAACTCTCCTTATAACTTTGGTGAGTTTTTTCTTTAATATTTCAGGCCTTTTTAACTTATTTCTCAAAATAAGTTTAAATCATAGAACACTATAGGATGTATATGGGCATGATATAATACATTGTTCTTTTATTGGCAAAAAGCATAAATTATGAAACTTAAACTATTAAAAAGTTAAATACTAATTAAAATTGACAAAATGATAAAGTGTCATCAAAATATTTTTATAATTACTCAAGTTGTAAATAGCTTTTGTTTTAATTATGAAAATAGACATATACACTCATAAAATAAAAAGAAAAAGAAAAAACTACAATATTCGTATCTAACATCCGGTTTGATAATCATTTGGTTTTTAGTTTTTGAAAATTAAACCTAAAATCATACATCTCTAGAATTCCTACAATAACTTTCATCTTTATAAAGGAAACATTACAACTCTTAGCCAAATTTAAAAAATAAAAGCAAAATTTTGAAAGCTTCTTTTTTTTGTTTCTAAATTTTGACTTGAATTTTGGAAACACTTCAAAAGATAGATAACACAACCAAAGAATTCATATGTGAATGTATTGTTTATAGGCTTAATTTTCAAAAATCAAAAACCAAAAATCAAAGTTGTCAAATGAGCTTAGTTTTTGAAGTTTGAGTTTAGTACTATTTTGATCCGTCCAAAATTCTCTTAGTTAGTGTAAGTAAACATTTTATTTTTTATTTTTTTAATATTAAATATATTTTTAAATGATATATATATATATATATATATATATATATATATATATATATATTTTACTTTTGTTTTTGTTTTTCTCCTTCCTCCTCTCTATCTCCCTTCTCCTCCCATCTTTCTTCCTCCGTTGCCGCGGTCTTTTCTTCTTCTCATTTCCTTCTTCTTCTCTTTTTACCTTCCTCCTTTCACCTCTTTTCCCACATTTAAAAAAAATGTTTTTCGGATCTGGGTTCATTCCAGATTTGAATCAAAATGGATGATTAAACATGAGTTCCAACTTCTCCTCCACGGGAAAAACTCATTCTCCACTATTATCATTCCAGATCTGGATTGTTTCAGATCTGAAGGACGTTTTTTTTTTTTATACAGGTGGCGACGAATAGCGGCAGCGAATGGCGACGACCATGGATGGTTGGAAGGAGAAGGATGGAAGAAGGAAGGAGGAAGACAAGGGAGGAAGAAGGAGAAAAACAAAAACAAAAATAAAAAGTATATATATATATATATATATATATATATATATATATATATATTTCATTTAAAAATATATTTAATATTAAAGAAAATAAAAATAAAAAATATTGTATTAATAAAAAAAATGTCACCCAAGTTAGTTACATTAACAAAATTATCAAAATTGTACTAAACTCAAACTTCAAAAATTAAAATATTAAAATGCCGGCTTTAGAATTTTAGACAGAAGGACCAAAAATGATTTTGGACGGAGGGATCAAAATGGTATTAATCTCAAATTTGGAACACCAATAGTGTAATTTTTGAATAAAAAATAAAAAACTACTTACATCATATAATGATTTATGATAATTTTACTTGACCCAAGAGGTTTATGGTTCGAATCCCCCCACTCCAATGTACTCAAAAAAAAAAAAAAAAAAAAATTAGCAATTTGGTGTTATAGAAACCAAATCCAATTAAAGTTCTTATTAAATTGTTAATAATAATTGCAATTTGGTGTTATAGAAACTGAATCCAATTAAAGTTCTTATTAAATTGTTAATAATAATTTCTTTCTTTTTTTAAAAGACAGTAATTCATATTTTATATCGATTGAGCTATAATTATTTAGACCACTAATAATACATTATATCATGCATTACTCTTCTAATAATTAATAATATTGAGGACTTAATTTTTCATAAATCAATATACAAAAGGAAAGTGTAAATTTATAAAACAAATTAGATGAAAAGAATGGTAGAAACAGAACTAAATTATATATTTTAACCTTAGCTTTTCCTTTAATATTTGTTACCCTTTTATGTAATTTTTAATGGGTGCTATCCTGTCCTAATCAATGTAGTTTTTTTTTTTTTTTTTTTTTTTAATAAAAAAAAATCAATTTATACTCTTAAACTTTAGATATGGTATCAATTAAAACCCTAAACTACCTATTATAATTTAAATTTTAAGGGAGAGTTTGGCCCCCGTCTTGTGTTTGGGTGGGTTTGACTTTTGAAGTCAAACTCATGTTTGAACGGATGTATTTGAATACCATGGATTTAGACCCAACTCATGATTTTGGGTTCTAAACCCTTCTCAGTTCTCCAATTTTATTTCTCTCTCTTCGTCAATTTGACATCAACAATTTTATCTCTCTCTTCATCAATTTGACATCAACACCAACAATTTTTTCGTTTATCTCTTTTTCAATTTTGCTATCAATTTTCGCTGTCTATTCCTTTTTCCTTTTATATATATATATATATATATATATATATATATATATATATATATATATATATATATATATATATATATTTTGTCCAATCTTATAAAAAATATATATATTGTTTCATCTTATTTCTGACGGTGTTAGTAATTTTTTTTAATTAAAATATATCTTTTTCTATTATGAAAAATAATATTATTTTGTTATGTTTTTTATTTTTTACTACTTTCTAATATGAATATATTTTAAAACCATCAAGGGTTGGCCTAGTAGTCATAAAGGGCCTTGAGACTATTAATTTTCTACGGGTTTTCTTGGCAGCCAAATGTAGATTTTTTTTAAAAAAAAAAAATTATCTCTATTATCTGTTTCTTTTATGTATTTTTTCAACCCTATTCTATAAATTAGGGCCTCTTTGGCGGGCGGAGTAGGATTTTGGGGGAGTGGAGTTGTTTAACCAACTCTTCGTTTGGCGTGAGGATAATTTTAGTCCGTGTTTTAATAACCCAACTCCGGTACTGTTGAAGTCCGCACAACTCCCAAAATATCTCACGCGTTACAGCTTACAACTTTCTCTCTCATGCTTCTTAAAAAAAAAATAAAAAAAATTATCTCTCATGCTTGCCTCTTTCTTCCACATTTTCTCTCTTACGAAAGAAACTCGCAAAGGAAGAGGCACGATTTTTCCGACGGACGACTTGCACAGAAGAGGTCGCAAGCGGCAGCGGAGGTGGAGGATGTCGACAACAACATTCTAACTTGGATTTATGATTTATGTGGAGGAGGAGACAATCCGCGAAAGTTCATACCATTTTTCAATGGTAGTTGTCGGGATGAAGTTGATTGAGAGATTTTTTAGTTCTTCACATTTTTTATTTGTACTCATCTGCCATGATTTGTTAGTTCGCCTTCACACTATTGATTTTGATTTGTAGAGGGGGTTTCGAGAGTTGAGGTGGATCCTCTGGTTCAAGAGGTGTTTTTGTTGTTGAGTTGTTTCTGTAATTACTCCTGAGTTTGTTGTCTTTTTCTGTTTATGAAAATCGCAAAGAAAGTGAAGAACTTTTTTTTTTTTTTTTTTTTTTTTTAATGTGAAATGCTCATTGTGCTCCCCAGCTATGCTATGAATAATCAAGAGCTACGGTAATGTTCATATAATTCTTTGTTTTCTGGCCCTTTTTATATATATATATATATATAATTTGAAACAATCTTTTGTGGCTTCAAACTCCATCTCATGTTCTCCTGGGATGAATTTTGATGGGTTTTATACTTTTATTTGATTTAGGAAAAGAGTTTCATTGGTGTGTAAAAGCTAATTTTCATCCTCTTTTTTTTTTAGAGTTGTTTTGTGGGTAACGAGATGATTTCATTCAATTATTTTGTAAAAATAATATCAATATGCTAATATTGTGATGAATCAGTAAAATTTTATTTTCTAGGTGTTCTTATGAGCTCTTTAAAATAAAAAGTTTTTTTTCAACTCTCTCAAAAATTGAGGAATTTTGATTTCAATTGCAATTTGAGTTTGGAATCACTTTTATATTATATTGCTTTCGGCTATTAATTGATGACAAAATCACCGTTTTCGACATTGTTCCTATTAATGTTAATAAGACCAATTACTTCGTAGATGTCTCATGGAAAACAAAAGAGGTTATTACATATGAATCTAACTCTATTTTTTTTCGTTCATTTTAATTAAAAAAAAATGATATTTAAAGAAACTCCATAAAATTAAAATACGCTACCTCCAAAACATAGTCTTTATAAAATTAAGAGAAATCAAAACATCAAAATTTTGAAATTTATTTGGATGTTAAAATTAAGGCACTTTCGAATCAATGTGAGCAATATTTAAAAAAGAATGTGATATAAGGTATTGTGCTCGAAATTATTTTGGTTGTCATCAAATAAATTGGTAAAGGATAGATAAAACAAAAATAAAAAATTTTATTCTTACAATTTTTTGGAATAAGTCCTTAATAATAAAATTTATAGAAAAAAATTGTGCATAAAAAAACCGTTAAAATAAACTCAGATTTTAGAACTCCAGGTTAAACAACTCCCTGCCCCAAACACACCACAGACTTCGGAACTCCAGACTAAACAACTCCCTCCCCCAAACAGACATAACTCAGAACTCCCCAGACTAAACAACTCCCAAGACTAAACAACTCCCCAGACTAAACAATTCCAGACAAAACAACTCCAACTCCCCCAACTCCTTGGGCCAAACGCCCCCTTAATGTTGTGTTGGTAATTTTTTTTTTTTCTTAATTTTTAAAAGGTATATTTTTTCATCCTATTTCATAAACTTTTTTTTTTATGAGTACAAAATATGAAAATTGTTCAATTTATTTTCTTATTCTTAGAATATAACATAAATTAAATGCTTCATTTTTAAGTTCCAAAAGAATTTTGTTCAATGTTAACGTGAGGTCGGGTTTTACAATTCACCACTAGAAAATAAGGGTATAAAAGAGAAACGAAATAGTAAAAGAAAAAGAAAAAAAGAAAAGAAATTGTTCAACCTGGGGTTCAGAACATTGCACCCCAAACACTGGTTTCTGATTCTGAGGCTTCCCAACCCCCTGCACCCCAAACACAGTTTTTTGATTCCTAGGATTCAGAACCCGCCCTGACAAACCCCCAGTGTTCTGATTCTCACGGTTCTGATTCCAAAACAGGGGGTCAAACGCTCCCTAAACTTTTATAAATGTATCAATTTACACCTTCTGATTTTATTTTAAAAACGTTAATTTAATTAAACACGTGGAGAATTATAATTTTAGCAATTAAACTCCTAAAGTTTCATAAGTGAATCAATTGTGTATAAAAGTTTAAGAGTTTAATTGATAAATTATAAGTTTCCACACGTGTAAAAATTAATATTTTTCAGTGGTGTAAATTGATACCGTTATGAAAGTTAAGAGTTTAAATTGATACAATTATTAGTTTAGGATTTGAATTGATACAACCTCCAAAATTTAAGTGTAGTGGTAGGATTCAAATCTACGTACAAGGTTTTAAATGAAGTAGAGTTGTATTAACCATTGAGAATGGGGTGGTCAACATTTTATTTGGTCTTTTTTCTTTTTTTTTATAACAACAAACCATTTTTACTGTGTCAAATCATATAAAATGAATAAAGTTTTTTTATTTTATTTTATGGATGAGTATTAGGATTATTTTATTAAATTAAAACATGTGGAGCTGTTTAGGACGTTGAGTAAGTTATTATAGTCCGAAGTCATAATAGTTGTAAATAGTAAATATTATTGAAGTCATTATAGTTATTTTATTATGGTGGACTATAATAGTCGATGGGTCAAATGTAGAGTGTCTTATAATAATCTCGTTCACCCAACTCCAAGTTGATGCTCCCAAACACTTCCTAACTATTTTAATTCAATTGATAGAGTGTATTTTGACATTACATCACCAATTAATTTTGACATTTTATCACAACAAGAATTTAATTGAAAAAAAAAATAGGGTTGGTTGCACAAACAACAATTTGGCCCAAAATAATTGTAAATTTAGCAAAATTTACAATATTTTGCAAATATGAAGAAAAAAAAGTCAGTGGCTATCACCGATAGACTCTATCGTTGATAGTCTATCAGTGATAGACTACTATCACTAACAAAATTCTATAAAAAAAACTGAGATGATAGACTAGTATCAGCGATAGACTTCTATCAGCGATAGATCATACTATCATGGAAATTATCATATTTGTAAAAAAAAAATTAAAAAATGTTATATTTTTAATTATTTTACTCGACAGGTACAATTTTTTAAAAAAATATGAAATTGAAACTTTTAAAAGATGAATCATCAAATTGAAGAGGTTCCAACAGGAAAAATATATATATATATATATATATATATATATATATATATATATATATAGTCTAAAAAGAGAGAAATAGAACATGGTATAAATATTAGACTTTAACCTATTTTTTATTTAAAAAAGTTGACCATGTAAAAAGTTAGTAATTTAATAGCACAAAAGTTTAAACTAGTTCAAAAGCAGCATATTAGATGACCAACTTTGGTACTCTAAATCTTAACCAAAAAAGAAAAAAAGTGAATAATTCACTCTTGTTTTGCTCTCACTCTCTAGATTTGAGAAAAACAAAGTATCAAATTAGCTCCAGATTAGATGGAGTAGGCACGAAAAACTTAATTCCATTTCTAAACTTCAGAAATAAAAATGAAAATACTTCCATGGATTTTTTTTTTTTTTTTTTTTTTTTTTGACATTAACCAAATGTTGTAAGAGTTTAGTAGTTATCTCGTGAAAGTAGTGGATATATAAATGCAAATCAAATCGAACACTCGCAAAAATTAACAAAAATTGTTCTACTTCTTATCATATCAAAATTGGATATCGAAATGCAATTCCTATACACACTACCAGTAAAATGTTGACATGACAACTATGAAAAAGAAAAATAGAGAGAAAAATAGAAAATGATGAAAAAAATATTAAATATTTCTTGTAGTTATCAATATTTTAATGGTGGTGTGTAGAAAGATACCTACACGGATGCAACCAAATATTGTTCTTTTACTAATAACATTCTACAAACTCTCTAAAAAGTTCTAATAAAAATATCATTTTGAAAACTTTTCTTCCATTAATATTCAACGTTGAGGTTAGAGGTTCGAATCTCTCCAAACTATATGTTTTTTTTTTTTCCTTTTTATTTTGATAACTCACCAAGCCATGGGAGAATTCCAACTTCTGATCTCTTGGTCGAGGATATATGTTGTTTCTATGTTTTCGTTGCCTCCCACTGTTAAATATATACACTATTACTATGTTGGACCAGTCACGCCCTTTCATATCTTTAGTTGGCGATCCACGATAAGCCTTTGACTTCTAGGACAGACACAAACTTCAAAGTTTAAAGTTCATAAACTGTGGTTCTTCCTTCAAGTTTTTAACACTTGCAACTTCTTCAAATCCACCATAATGAAGCAAAGTTAACACAAAAGCAATGGAAAAAGCCATCACCAAATCTTCACATTCCTCCCCATCAAACAACAAATTCAAATTCCCATCCATCTTCCAGTTCCTCCTCCTCTTCATCCTCCTCCCACATTCCCACTCCGAATCAAACCACACCGCCTTAATATACCACCACTGCACCACCAACAACAACAACCAAACATCAATCTCTGAAACCCTCTCATCCCTCTTCGAATCCCTCATCAAACACTCCACAAACGCCACCTTCCACAAACAAACCACCGCCGTAAACGGCGTCCCGATCTCGGGCGAGTACCAATGCAGAGGGGACATGAGTTTCCCCGCCTGCCAAAGCTGCGTGACTCATTCAGGCATTTTGTCGAACAGGTTGTGCGCAGGAGCTGAAACAGCGCGCGTACAGCTGAGGGGCTGCTACGTGCGGTACGAGGCGGACGGGGCGGGTGAAGAGGAAGTGGCGGTGGTGGTGCATAAGGAGTGTGGAGAAAGAGAAGTGGGTTATGAGGATGGGGCGAGAGATGGGGCGCTGTCGGCGGTGGAAGAGGGGATTGTGAAGAGTGGGAGTGGGTTTTGTGAGGCGAGGAAGGAGGGAGTCAGGGCGGTGGCGCAGTGCGAAGGCGGGTTGTTGTTGGGGTGTGATTGTGCGGAGTGTGTCGGTCGCGCTGTGGAGATTGTGCGTCAGGAGTGCCGCGGAAGCCTCGATGCTGACGTTTATTTGGATGGATGCTATGTTACCTATACTACCTACCAATTAGGTAATCTTCTTTACCTCCTCATTCTCTCCCCCTCCCTAAAAAAATAAAAAATAAAAATGTGTTTGAATCGAATATTAAATTAATTTTAAATTATTAAAAGATTTATTTAAGATTATTTTTTAGAGAAATTGTAGTAAATGATAATTTAAGACTTATTGTTTGCAAATATAGCATGTTTTTAAAATTTTTGCGGATATAGCAATTTCTATCGCTGATATCTTATGACTGATAGAAGTCTATCGCTGATCACCTCAGCTTTTTATAGAGAGATAATAGTCTATCAGTGATATAATAAAGTCTATCAGTGATAGAAACGGGTTTTTTTTGCCATATTTGCAAAACATGTTAAAGTTTGCTAAATTTGCAATTAGTTTGGGCCTGATAGCTATTTGTGCAACCAGCCCTATTTTTTAATAGGATAGAATTGATTTTAACCATTTCAAAATCACTCAAAGATCCGTTAACTATGTGATTGAAGATTTGAACAATAGGTAATAAAGATAATTTGATATGAAATATTATTTTGTTTCTATTAGGACTTGGGAGGTTTACGAATTTTCTCTTTAAATTGTGATTTTTAATGCATGAATTAACCATTTAAATGGAGATTTTTCGTGGAGAATTAATTATCTATTTTTTTTCTAAAAGAATTCATTTAGTTTAATGAATATTTTCTCGCATGGAACTTGATTTCTGCAAAATTTAACGTAGAATTTTTCTACGGCGGAGAAGTCCATCTTCATCCCCGTCTCGTGAACATTCTTATTTTGAAACATCATTTTTTGGTTCCGTAATCTTAAAAAATGACTACTTTAGTCTTTATTTGTGACACAAACTCTATAAATAACGAAACGTTTTAATATAAACTTATGGATTTATTTCAATAAATTTATTAAATATAGTATTTGTCCTGAAATTGTGTACGAAAAAAAAATGAGATATTATAGTTTTTTCGTCATTGTATGGTTAAAAAGTAACTTTGTTCCTTATTTTTGAGCCTCAATGTTATTAATATGTTATTGATGTGGCCAAAAATTGACTAAGGAAAGTATTACTATTAGGTGAGCAAATATTAAGTTGGCAAAATAAGTTAAATACGTTAAAATAGAAATGTTGATATTAAAATAATAATAATAATAATAATAATAAATAAAAATAAAAATAAAAATACAAACTAAAATAGATATTTTAAAAATTGAAGAGTCCAAAATAAATAAATAAAATTGGAGAAATTTAAGGATGAAAATGAAACTAAAACATTTTCTTTACTATGACTAAAACTTTTCATTTGCTCTCTACAATTTAGTTATTCTAAAATGTTAGTTTTTTTTTTACAAAAGTATTTTAATTAATCCGAGAATTGAACTTATAACCTCTTATTCACAGGCACAACTTTATGTCAATTGAGTTATGTTCGATTTGGCTAAAATATTAGTTGTTGTCAAATATTAATAGTATTTTTATGTACTAAATTATGTTTAAATTAAACATGACTAAGAGAAGCAACGACTTGTTTAAACATGACCAAGAGAAGTAATGACTTGTTCATATAAATAATGTACTATGGAAGAACTAATAGTATTAGATATTGAATTGGATATAAAAAAAAATGGATGAATAAATTAAAAACTCGTTGTGTATAATAATAGTAGAGAAACACTTTAGAAGATTTAACCAAAATTATAGAAACTAAAATGATACTTCATAGACCAAATTGAAAAAGTACAATTATAAAGATTAAAATGTGATCATTTAACTTTAAAATATTAGAGAGAACCAAAAATATGTTTGATAATAAAGGTTCTTTAATTTACATTTTTACTATCAATAAACATCAAAATTGAATAATGAATCACTGTTGTCAACAAGAGCATAGTTCAACGGCATGATGTTTTAGTAATTGGGTTAGAAAATACCTCATATTTTAATTTGTGATTAAGACCCACCTCAATCGACATAATGTACAACTTAATGATAAAGAAGTCACAGGTTCGATTTCTCCTATTCCTGTCAAAAAAAAAAAAAAAAAAAAAAAAAAAAAAAAAACTTAATTCAGCAATGAAAAATCATTAAAAAAAAATCATGAATTTCAATTTAAAAATATTATTGCAAAAATGAAAAATTATCTAATATCTCTTATTCTCTGTTAAAGGTTACAAGAAGAATGGTTCAAGTGGGAAGTTGGTAGCAATTGTGTTAGGTGGTGCAGCAGCTCTTGGATTAGGGTTTATTCTCTTAATGTTTTTCAAGTCTTGTGGAAAAAAAGATAATTATTGATTTTGATTCAAATGTAATAAAATTTGCTTACTTTTAATTTCTTTTCTAGAAACAAAAATATATTAATAATTCAAATGTTTGACTAACAGCTCAGCATAAAAAAAAATAAAAAATTGTGTCTTCCATCACCATCCTTCGTGAGGTCCGAGGTTCGAATATTTATTCCAAATTAAAGTAAGAAGTCAGAATGACCAACCAAATCGGAAATTCAATCCTAAACTTCGTTTACTTTGTTGATATATTATAAATATCTATATAATTAAGTTTAGTATATATAATATTCAATGTATTTTTTTTTTTTTTTTATAGAAATCTCATGTTTTGCTTATATAGGTCCATTTGATAACTTAACCATTTTTTTTTAAACATTTAAATTGTTAGTCCATTTTAAAAAACAAAAACACTTTTTAAAAACTACTTTATGTAGTTTTCAAAACTTGATTTGATTTTCAAGTTTTTGTTTGGTTTTTGAAAAAAAGTATATGACAAAACAAAAAAAACTTATAGTAGCCGACAAGAACATAGCTCATCGACATAATGTATCGCTTAGTGACCATGAGGTCCTAGGTTTAATTCTCCACCCCAACATGTTGTCAAAAAAAAAAAAAATCAGTATAGGTTTGGGTCCTGAACTTGCAAAAAGATTCGTAATGGTTTACTCTTGAACTCGAAAAAAGAGTGGTATTCCGGTTTGGATCTCACCCGTAAAAGTAAATATGAAAAGATTATAATTAAATAATTTATTTACAAATATTATATATGTTTATTGAAAATAACATGTTTTATTAAAAAAAAATATATATATATATATATATTTTATTAAATTTATATTTTAGATTTTAAAATCAAACGAGAAAATATTTCAGGTGGGATATATTGGATTAAAATATATATATATATAAAGAAAAAAAACTATAATTTGTTTTTTTTTTAAAATGATGTTTCGGGCCGTAGTTTAATTATAGAAAAAAGGAAAAAATAGTTTCTTCAAGTTTGAGTTTGGTAGTATTTGGATCCATATTTCAAATCCAACAAATGTTACTTTGAGCTTTGTATTTTGTATTTTGCGTTTTTAGTCTCTGTCAAATTTTTTTGTTAAATATTAACGAATTGTGGCATTTTTCATGATCATAGACAAATTAGATAAAAAATTTATTTTCATTTTTCATGATCATAGACATGCTCGATAAAATAACTTCATATTTTCAACCAATAAAAATATGCATGCATAATTGACCAACAAGATCTTAAATAACCCTTATAAAATATCACACATTTTAACATAGCTATCAAGATCTTAAACTAGAATCAATTTCTACGAACTTCACATAGACATGAGAGTTTTTTTTTTTCTTCTTGCTACCAACAAGCTAGGTAATAAACCAATATTGTTCTAAGGTCAAACTAAATTATTATCACTAATAATAATTTTCAATTTCATGAAAATTTATGGCCAAATTGAATACTTTTAAACATGACAATCTATGATATCAATCATGCATTTATATTGTCAAAAAAAAAAAATACTCATTATCTCAATCTTTTAATTGCTTCACAATTTGAGGCTACATCACTAAACAACTTTAACAATATTCATCATTTTCAAAAATGTCATTCTACATACATGAGCTCTGTCTACAATAATAATTATTATTTTCATCCATGCTAATATGATAATTAGACTTCTCAAATAAGATCACATTTGATGTTAGAAACATAATACAACAATAATAATATTATTATTTTCCTTACCTCATGTCATAGAGAAAACAATTTGATATAGTGAGCTTAATAATAAACAAATATATACCCATCACATATATATTGAAAATTATGTCCAAATATAGTTATGAAATAAAGTTGTTAAATCATCATCTCATACATACATATATATATATATATATATATATATATATATATTTGAAAAAACTTTAATCTCACAATATTCAATCTAAATAAAATACATTCAATATCCATCATCAATAAGTTAAACTATATTTGTGGAACTAATTAACTCATCAAAATATTCTCTACTAAAAAGATTTGATTGAATTTCAATCACTGACTGGTTGAGATCAAATACTAACAAGATAATTATAAACAAATTCTAGATATCATTGTTTTAATTTCCTTGATTTATCATCTTCTCCAATAAAGTCAAAGCTTCATACTCAAATAAAAGGAAATTAAACACAAAAGTCAATCCATTCATACTCAAATAAAAGGAAATTAAACACAAAAGTCAATCCAATTTGCAGAAAAGACTAAATTACTCAATCGAACAAGCCACCCAAATATTTGCAATTGAGATAGATTTAATCTAAATTTAAATATTGATGTTCAGACAGATTTCTACCAAGAATCACAAGATATCCACAATAACAATTAGTCTTCAAACCTCAAGAGTTTCTCACTCAATATGAAACCGATTCAAACTCAATTTTCATGGTCTTATTTTATACTAACGTGATAAAACCAAACATGCTATATAAACATTAACAACATACTTTATTTTGTCATCACAGTATTAGAAAAAACCAACAATTATCATATTGATTTTCTTATCAATTTCATTAGTCACAATTGCCAACTAAATTGCTCATATTGATTCTAACAATTTTGATAATATCTTAAGCACAAATTTAAAGATATATTTGTGAACAAATTAACCATATCAAAATATCTTCCACAAAAAGAATTTAAACAATTTTAATTGTTGAAATCAAATATTTGACATTTTCCTTTTCCTCAATTTGAAATAATCATCAACAAACAAATAGAGATCTCACACCAAACATACATGAACAATTATACCCTCGTACACCACCATCAACAAATATATGAATTAATGGAATTAAATTAATATTTGGAATACCTCCCACATCTCCTTAAATTGATATTTGGTATCACGATTAGCCAACATAACTTCAGAATGATGCTTGGTAACTCCTTGATTAGCCAATTAATTGAATTTGACACGTGTACAAAATAGATTAAGCCAATTAGCAAGTGATTATAGAAAATTGATGCTTTTGAGACTCTACATAAGCAAAGACAAACACCCACAAACCATCTATTTAAAACCTCACATTTTTCAAAATTGAACTCAATATATAACACAAACTTTGCTAATTGAATTTTGAAATTTTCTAACAACAAAATCAGATTTTATAATTAATTGCATCAGTCCAAAGAACAAACAATTATTCATATATTAAAAATTATCATACAAAAATTGATAAACAAATCGAGGAGACCTCGACCTCATGGTAAAATTCTTCACTACCTAGATTTCATTCAAAACTAAATGTCTAAATGAATCAATTAGTTTCATCACTCTTGAACTCAAATTTATAGATTCACAATCGCATAGAGAGCAAAATCAAATGACATTCAATATGCAATGACAATTCGCATAAAGAGAGAAAAATCAAATGACATGCATAGATGAAATCAATAAAATAGAGTTCTAGAAGGTTCAACCATGAAAGCTCACAATCAAACTTAAAATCAATAAAAGAGAGAAAAAGATATCGATCCCATACGCGGTTCCTCATCTTTAACGTCCCTCTTTATTCTTCTGTTTCCCACTGGATAGATTTGAAATCATGAAGATTCTTTCCGGTTAAAGATCGACATTGAAAAAAATAGAGTTTTGCTTTCAAATTGTAGGTAGTCGATCAACCGGAACGGAATCGGAAGGGTAATTGTTGTGTCGTGGTAAACCACTGCCTTGAAAGCAAAATTCGGCACGACCTCGGTGTGAATCGTTTATGCCGGTTGCTCCCAAGCTTAACACAACATTCAACGCTCACGTTCACTCGTGACAGAAGGATTGGAATCAAGACAAAAATACGATGCTCAGAATTTGTTTTTTGTGAATGAAAAAATTAATCTCTAATTCCCTTCAACCCCATTTAAATACATAAAAGAAAAGGAAGTTTCAAACAAAAATTAATTAAGAATTAATTAAGATATTAAATCAAATTAATTCAAAATTAATTCAAAAAAACGTTTTAAAGGAAATTAATTCAAAAAAACGTTTTAACGGAAATGAATTCATAATAATAAAAACATTTTTGCAATTAATGTAAAACGGTAATAAATTAAAAGATAAGGTTTGTAAAAAAATCATCATTTTTCGCGCATAGGCTAGTGATCATTCCCTACAAGGTGGTCCTCGAAGAGTTAGATTCAAGTTTCGGGATTTGAAGAATTACGAACTACAAAGGTATGTGTTCTTATTTTTCGAAGTTTCGAGCATGTTTCCGTTTAATTAAATTGATGAAATTAGAGTATCAATAATTCAAATCGCTTCCGCAGCGTTATGCCCTCCATCCGAAATCGAGTCTAACTCAATTGTTATAAAGACGGAATCAGCCAATCAAAAAAAATTAAATAATGACAAGACGTTGATAATTTATTTTAAAACTGGGTAAAATCCTGCAAAATCTAATTGATTTTTTTCGGAGAAGATCTAATAAATTTGTTTCCTCAAGATCTTAAGGCATTTAAATCGGGATGGAATTCAGATGTATTAGAATGTGATTTCAAATCCTGTTTTTACATATATTGTTTTTTAATTATAAAATAAAATGGTCGGCTTTTGAAAATTTTCATATCGTTTAAAAATAAATTACTAATTTAAATTTTTTATATTCTAAATTTTAATGATAATTAAAATTTAAAAATATTAGTAGAAAAATTGCAACCGGGTCAATTTAGAGAAAAATAATTAAAAATATAATACTTTTTAAAAATATTTGCAAATATGACAATTTTTATTAGATAGTCACGGATAACATATCAGTGACTGACTAATAATATTTTTTTTTATAGAATTTTGTAATGGCTATCACTAATAGTAGTTTATGAGTGTTTCAAAAAAAAAAATAGTAGTTTATGAGTAATAGTCATTTTATCAATTGACTATCACTGATTTTTTTTTGTCATATTTGCAAAATATTTTATATTGTGCAAGATTTGTCATTGTTTACACATAAAAAAAATATTTCATTTATTATGATTTTTCATTTATGTACAAATTTCCTTTTTTTTTTACCAACTACATTTAAAGTTTTTCATATGAGTTCAGGTTCAATTACTTTTAATTCGTTCATGTCCCTCTAACATTTTAATAAAATAAAAAAAAAATTAAGAAAAAAAATGAAATCTTAAAATTCACATTAATCCCTTTCTCCTCTAAAAATTCATATACTCATATATGAAGCAATATATATGGTGGGCATGTTTTTAAAAAAATAAATACATATTATCTACAAGTATATATACATTAGATAGGAGTATATACTCATATACTATTCATATATATGTGTGGTGTGGATATATAAAAAAAATACATATATTTTCATGGAAAGAAATTACAATGTTAAAATTAATGTTTAAAATAAAATGCTAAAAATGTTAAAATTGTGTGAACGATTAGAATGCTAAAATTGTGGATAAAAATTTCAAAACAATGAAAAAATGTGTAATTAATATATGTAAATTAAGAAAAATAATATGAAAATAAAAATCAATTATGGGGAGAAAAATAATAGAAACATAATGGTAAGAAAAATTGTGTAAATATTCATATATTTGGACAATTTTTTAAAATACTATTTGTAAAGGGAAATTGTAACAAAGGTCAATTTAAAGTAAAATAATTAAAAATATAGCATTTTTAAAAAAAAATTGCGGATATGGCAATTTCTATCCTTGTATGGTCTATCGTTGATAGAAGTTTATCTGATAAAAGTCAGATACTCATATATCAACGATAGAGTCTATCGGTGATAGCCACTGATTTTTTGTCATATTTGTAAAATGTTTTAAACTTTGTTAAATTTACAATTATTTTGGAGATGTCTGTGCAACCAGCTCATTTTTAAAAGTTTATCATACACAATTTCCCTTGTTTTATTTTCCTTTCTGAAGAATATATAAACAAAATAAAATAAAATTACATTCTCATACAAAATAAAGATATTATAAGCATTTTGAAGATTTTTTCCAAACAAGTATTAATAACTTTTTTTTAAGTAAAAATAAAATTTAAAATAAAGTATAATATCAAATCCTTCCATTTTAGGGAATATTAAACTAACAAAATTAATTTGAAATCTAACCAAATTTAAAATCCCTAAAAATCTTGAAGATTCAAATAAACCATAAATCAACAATATTTTCTTTGCTATTCTCTTGTTTCTTATAAATAGAGTGAAATATTTTTTACACAAAAAAAAAACTTTGAAAGGAACAAAAAAAAAAAAAAACTTTGAAAGGAACAAGTAGAAAGTAGAGAGGATTCTTCATCTTGTGTAGCTAAAGTCAAGTCATAGCCTCAAGACTTGAAGGATTTGTTGGGCTTTTTGCACTATTAAGGTATTTTTTCTTATTCTTTTTCATTCTATGACTTAAACATCCTTATGAAATCTTTTGTTGTTATAAAAATTTACATTGTTTGGATATAAATTTACCCAACTTTTTTTTTTTTTTTTTTTCAAAAGAGACTATGTTGTAATGGACATAAGAGAACATTTGAATAGATAACTATTTTGCTCACCCACACAATATAGGTAATAAAATTCTAAATGTCTTTTCATAGTGTTGATATATATATATATATATAGCATCAAACATAGGCTCGAGTTTTTAGCCTTTTAGGGTTGTGCATGGTTTGGTTTGGTTCTAGTCGGTTGGTTTAAAATCAAATTTTATTTTTTTAGTCTTTGTTCTTCACCCAAAAAATAATATTCATAGAGACGTCGAGGCCATGCCTGGAGAGACATAGAGACATAATGACCGAAACAACAAATTATGGTTTTACTCGTCTCTCCCAAACTCTAATCTTTAAAGATATCAATGCCAAGGATGAAAATTACAATACCATATCATATTGATATCTGGATTCAATTTTATACTTCGATGAAATAGAATTTTTTGGGGTATTTGTACACCTGCCTTTCGTATACGCCATTTGACCCACCTTTTTAAAATCAATGTTTAATGCGCTTTTGTTGATGTATCACCTGATGTCATCAACACTACTAACATGAAAAGCTGTGGCAAAAAAACGGTGACGAATTTGAAGATGATGGGACTACGAACTTTTAACGTGATTGGTAGATGACACCATTTCAAAAAGTAGGGACAAATGATATTATGTTTTATGTTTTCAAATTCATTTTTTTTTCAAATTCACTTCATCTCTTCTTAAATTCAACTAATGTTAACCACAAACTTTTATGCTTTATAAATATATTATCAAACACATTTTTTAAAAAGATAAATCAACTATTTTTCACCATAATCATTTGACTTTTAGTTTTTAATTTTTGAAAATTAAATTTGTAAACACTCCTTTAGTCCTTCTTTCTTTGGTTATCTACTTTTTCTTTTTTTTAGGCTGTTTTCAAAATTCCAAGACAATTTTTGGAATTTGGCTAAAAAATCAATGGAGCGTTTGAGGATTGTTTTGTGTTTGGGTCGTTTTGGGTTTCAAACTCGTGTTTGGGTCAAGGGGTTGCGTACCTGGGCGCCAAATCGGTTCTTGATTCCAAACCTATTGTTTTTCTTAAAATTACAAAATCTTTGTGGTCACGTTATTATTTAAAAAATAAACATTTGATTTGAAGTTAACATATTAAAAAAATTAAAAATAAATATTTTTAAATTAACAATACTATGTTATTTCCATGATAACTCTTATTTTCCCACCAAAGTTATTTAAAAATAGTGTGATTTTCCTCAATTTATAAAATCATTTTTTTTTTCATTTCTAATTTTTTATATGCGTTTTTATCCAACTTTTTTCTTTAGATATCTCGATTTAGAAAATGTTTGATATTATAAACTTCAGTTTACTCATACTTATCTAAATATAATAGTAAGCGGTTAGTTTCATTTTTATTTTCATAGTTCTCTTTGGTTTAAGTTATTTTCTTTTAATTCTTTTTCTAGATCTATATTTTTTAAAATTACAAATTGATTGTCATGTTATGTTTTCCAAACAATATTTTAGTTACTGGAAACAATTTTTTTATTCTTAGACTATAACCTAAATTAAATACTTCATTAAAAAAAAGTCCCAACAAAATTGTGAGAAACATACACTTTTGTTTTTACTTTTGAAATTTGGCTAAGAAATCAAATGTTTTCTAGAAAACCATTGGAAACATATTATGAAAAAATAAATATAATTTTCAAAAATCAGAAAATCAAATATTTTTTAAGGAAAGTAGAAAACTATTAGAAAAATAAGTTGTGAGAAAACAAACACAATTTTCCAAAGCCAAAAATCAAGAAATCATTTTTTTCCTAAAAAAATTGAAAACAAAAAAACAAAAAAAAATTGTGGGAAAACAAACACAGTTTTCGAAAACCAAAAATAAAAAAATCAAATCTTTTCTAAATAAAAGTTGAAAACTATTGGAAAGAAGTCGTGAGAAAGTAAACACAATTTTCAAAAAATCAAAATTTAAAGAGTCGTTTGATAACGCATTCAATTCATGTTTTTTATTTTTTTATTTTTTAAAAACGGATATATTTGATAACTAATTGAGTTTTTGGTTTTTATATTTTTGAAAACTGTTTTTTTACCTCCATTGACAATTTAAAAAAAAATCACAAATTAGATTTTGATTTTAAAATCTCCGGAAGGCTGAAAACCGTTTTTTTTTCTCTCTCAACTTGAAGTTAGTTTATCCTCAAATGTGTATTTATTTATTTATTGGAATTAGGATCAAATTGTCATTAATATATATATATATTTTTTTTTTTGCTAAATTGTCATTAATATTATCAGTACATTTTTTTCAAAAAAAATATTATTTTTATTTTATTAGTATAAAAATATTTTATTTTTCTCACTTTAGGGATAATAAGGGTCGATTGTCTAATATATTAAACTAAGGGCACAATAACTTTTTATTTTAGAGAAAATAAAATTTTATTCTAAATTTTTAGTTTCATCAAATAATTGTACCTTAATTAGATTTTGATAAATGTTACAATTTTCACATCTAATAGATTAAAACGTTAATTTAGAAAATTTAATTTTCAATTTTATGAAAAAAAAAATACAAAACAATGAGTAATTATTCAATCGCTTTGAATTTTGTTGTTTTCAAAAATAAAAATAAAAAACAAGTATCAAACAAGTATGCTTTATAAGTCTTAAAAATAAAAAATAGTTATCAAAAAATTTATTTCTAAAAAGAAAATTAAAAAAAAAATGAAATGGTTATCCGACTTCAAAAATGAAATCTTTAAAAAAAATTGAAAACCATCCACAATTTTTAAAATCAAATGATCTTAATGACAGCCAACAAGAGCATAATATCGACTAGTATTATAAGGTCTTATGTTCAATCTCATACTCCAAATATTGTAAAACAAAATGGGTCTTAATGACATGTTTTCAATTTTATATTTTCATATCATCAATAAAAGAAACTTCTCCAAATTGATTTTTGCCCTCAAATAATGAAATTAGTTAAATATATGTTAGTTCTATAATTATTTTAACAAATAAAATATTAGAAATTTTATTCAACTTTATTAAATTTTCATCCATATTCTTTTTCGTTCTTATTTTAATCATTCTAATCATTCTAAGAGAATTTAAAAGAAACTTTCATGTCAAATTAATATATATATATATAAATATTTTACTCGTGATCTTGATCTTTTAGTCAATGACACAACCTTATTGATACGAAACCCTAGTGAATTGGATCAAAAACCTATTGGTTATACGAACCCTTTAATCACAAACACTAAAACCCTTTAGTCAATTCGGTTTCACCCTAAGATAAAGAGAAGAATAGAAATACTTTAAGATCGAATATCCAAGGGTCCCTAACCTTGAACCGAAACACTCTACTATTAAATTGATCAAGTCTAATAGAATGTTTCTCAAACATGCGAGTCAAACAAGAAATGCAAAGGTAACAATAGCTCTCGACTATGGAAATGCTTCCATGGAGTTTTCAATTCAAATATTAAAGTTGTGTTTTACATTAGACATGACCAATCCCTTTTATATACAAGGAATTCAGCCAAGAGACTCTTTAACTCCCTAACATAAATGCTAATATGAAAAGTCTCCTTAAAATATCAAAATGTGCTTTGATATTCTACAAGACACCTTGGAAAAACAAAATGTCATCTTGAAATATGAAAGATCATCTAGGACTTGGTTACATCTTTAATGAGTACAGTAAGTAACTAAATATGGAGATTAAGCTTGGTTTTTAACATTACCCATTAGTCATCCACAAAATGGACTTTGAGAAATTGAAGTCCATGCCCTTCTCTTCTACGTTGACGTTGACCTTGACTGTTGTGATGTAGTTTTGGGTTTAGGTAATTAAAGCTTCTTGAAACTTCTTAGCCTTTGATCTTGTGATTGGTCGAGCTCCATCTTTGATATAAATTTGATTGTTTAGGGAATTCATCACTTTTTTTTTTTTTTTTTTTTTTTGACAACATGTTGGGGGTGGAGAATTGAACCTAGGACCTCATAGTCACTAGGCGATACATCATGCCGTTGAGCTATACTCTTGTTGGTAAATTGAACTCATATCACTTATGTCAATTGAACTATGCTCGGTTTGATATAAATATATATATATAACTTAGTTAGTGTATTCTAAACGCATTATTTAAATGATTTACCTTTTTCATTAATTTTATCTTTTTTTTATAAAATGTTTAATAATTAAATGAGCAGTAAAGGTAATTTTTTCCCCTGATTGGTATCATTTAAACGTAGTTTTGGAGTCTATAAAAAATAGGGTGGAGTTTTTTCTCTCTTAAATATGTAGCAACCTGAATTACTTTTTACTTTTTAACTTTTTACTTTTTACTTTTTACTTTTTAACTCCTTTTAGGAGTCTTTGCGGCAATTTACACCTATAAGAAAATATGACTTTGCCGCCTATTAATAGTTAAAATTGAAGCAGTTTTGAAGTTTCTCTATAATACGTTCAAGTGCAAAATTCCTCCTCGAAATCTCATAGATTAATGAATTTTGAAAGAAAAAAAACTAATTTGTGAACACAAATTAAAAATTTAGAAACATTTTAG
Organism: Herpetospermum pedunculosum; assembly: GCA_028017165.1. Lineage (NCBI taxonomy): Eukaryota > Viridiplantae > Streptophyta > Magnoliopsida > Cucurbitales > Cucurbitaceae > Herpetospermum > Herpetospermum pedunculosum. Next base: position 54,564,893 of record CM051529.1, read on the forward strand.
ACATAAAATTTATAATGTAGAGGTTTTTTTTTTCTTTTTTTTGCAAAACTATTTAATTAAATCGAAGATTGAACTCATGACTTCTTAGTCAAAAACACAATTTTATGTTAATTGAGTTATGCTTGGTTTGACATAATTTAGATACTTATTAGATATAAAATTGAAATTTCAAAAGCTTATTATATAATTTTTTAAAGAATTTATGACATGTTTGGCATGCAATCTGAAATTTATTTTATGTGTTTAGATTGATTGAGTTCATACATTTTAGATTATGTTTTTTAAAATTGTTTGCTAAATTTCGTGATTTAAATAGTAGAAATTCTGAAACTTTATTATTATTTTTCGTGTATCCATATTTTGAATTAATTTTTTTAAAATGCAAAATTATATTTAAAAGATAAAACTTTAATTAATATAACATTTCATGTTATAAGCTCAATTCAATTAAAATATCCATAATATAATATATTATAAATTATATGATATTGTAAAATAATAATTATAAAAATTCATAACATAAAATAAGTTCATCAATTAGTATTCAACTTAATATTTAGTTGTTGTTAATACTAATGTTATGGTTTATAAATATCTTATCAAATACATTTTGAACCATAGTTAAATTGAGATTCAATTTCTAGATATGTTATCAAATACATATCAAATACAATTTTGTTTTCATTAATCCCTTATTTTTTAATTTATCTACCAACCAAACAAGTCCTAGACAAAAACTTAAAAGTTGAGACATTAAACTTATGGGCTTGTTTACTTACCATGAATTAGAATGAATTTTTTTAAGGAAAAAACAACTTAGACCCTAAACTAATTAGCAGATGGTGTCAACAAGAGCATAGCTCAATAACATGATGTATCGCCTAATAACCATGATGTCCTAGGTTCAATCTTCCACCCCAACATGTTGTCAAAAAAAAAAAAAATTGGCAGAGGGTAGCAATTTTAATCGTGAACTTTCAATTTCATCAAATTGAACCTCAAACTTGCATAAGTGTTGCGATGTAGACCTTGAGACCCTAACTTGCATAGGTGTTGCAATATGTCAACTCCAAATTTATATAAGTGTTGCAATGTAGACCTTCAACCTTAAATTTCATGAATTCTTCCCCAAAGTTCTATATTTCTCCTTCCTTCTTCCCTCTTTTGCGATGACAAATGAAAACTAAGTGTAAGATAGTGAAAAGAGAAGAAGACCATAATTTATTAGAACAAATGAAATGAGTACCTCCCAATAATTATAATTGTTTATAATTGAACATGGATTCAATTTTTAAATCTGTGCCAAACACATATTTAAAAAAATCGATATATAACTCTATTTTCATTAAATCTCTTATTTAATTTTTTTCTTTCAGATCACCAATTAAAAAAATTCTTAAAAATCTAACAAAAATTAAATTTGAAACTTAATACACTAAACTATAGTACCAAATGTGACCCCTCCAAAATTGAGAATCCCTCAAAAAAAAGAAAAAAAAAAAAAACTTTCCAAGTATGTTTTTAATTACATTCTCACCATTCCTTATTTTTGAGACCCACACCATTTATTTATTTTTTATTATTATTATTATTATTATTATTATTATTTGTTTTTTGTTATTTTACCCCTTTGTCTTTTTCTCTCATATTTTCTCATTTTTGATTTATCACAATAATTTTCATAGATATAAAATGTTGTTCTAAGTTTTTTACTTTACACCATTTATCTTTTAAAATTTTTTGTTTTCTTCTCTATTTATAATTGTTTATCGAATTAAAAAAAAAAACATATTTTTCTAGTTGATGTAATTTCATTTTTGATGAGTTATTATATAATAACATAATAACATCATGAAATGCTTTGAAGAATCTTAGTCATGAAATGCTTTGCTTGGTCACATTTGAAATGCTTAATTTTTTCTTTACAAAAAAAAAAAAAAACATAACAACATCAAATAAATGTAAGTAAATATTATATAATTAATTAAATAAAATAATATATAGTAATTATTATTTTTATTTTAAAAAATTACCGTAACATATTATTTAGTTAATGTATTTTAATTGATTAAAAATAAAAAAAAGCAGGTAATCATAATACATTTTATTCTGATTTCATATATGGAAGTAAATAACATTTTTTTTATTTCGATTTTAAACTACTCGAACAACAACAAATGAATTCACGGTAAATGACCGGGCCACAATTTAACTCAAAATATATACATTTCTCAAATTATCTTCCTGTCTTATTACTTCCACATTTTTTCAAATTCTCCATCCATTACAATTTGTAGTAAACATTAAACAATATAAACATAATTTAATGGTTAATTTTTTTTTTTTTTTTGAGTTTTTGAGAAGAAAAAAGACTCCATAAACTCATAAAATCTAAAAGGAACAAAAATAGATTGGAGGAAAGAAGAAGAAATTACTTAAAATCATTCATTTTCTGAAATTGATATATTCCCAACAACATTGTTACATCCTTTGCAAAAACAACAACATTCGTTACACTACATCTTTACCTTCTTAAAATTTTGAAAGAGAGGAAAACGTAAGAAACCATTAGAATTACATCCTTACCCTTTTAAAATGTCGAAAGAGAGAAAAGTGTAAGAAGACAATAAAATTAGAATATGTAAAGAAGTCATTAAACTACATCCTTACTCTTTTAAAATGCCGAAAGAGAGGAAAACGTAAGAAGCTAATAATAAGAAGACAATAAAATTAGAATATGTAAAGAAGTCATTAAACTACATCCTTACTTTTTTAAAATGTCGAAAGAGAGGAAAACGTAAGAAGCCAAATAATAAGAAGACAATAAAATTAGAATACGTAAAGAAGTCATTAAACTACATCCTTATTCTTTTAAAATGTCGAAAGAGAGGAAAACGTAAGAAGCCAATAAAATTAGAATACGTAAAGAAGTCATTAAATTACATCCTTACCCTTTTAAAATGTCGAAAGAGAAAAAAAATGTAAGAAGCTAATAAAATTAGAATACGTAAAAAAGTCATTAAATTACATCTTACTCTTTTAAAATGTGGAAATAGAAGAAAATGTAAGAAGCCAATAAAATTAGAATAAGTAAAGAAGTCATTAAATTACATCTTTACCCTTTTAAAATGTCGAAAGAAGAAAATGTAAGAAGTTAATAAAATTAGAATATTTAAAAAAATCATTAAATTACATCCTTATCCTTTTAAAATGTGGAGGGAGCAAAACGTAAAGTTAATAAAATTAGAATATTTAAAGAAGTCACTAAATTACATCCCTACCCTTTTAAAATGTCGGGAGAGTAAAAAAAAAAGTAAGAAACTAATAAAATTAGAATACGTAAACAAGTTATTAAATTACATTCTTACCCTTTTAAAATGTCGAATAAGAGAAAAACGTAAAAAACCAATAAAATTAGAACACGTAGGAGGTACATTGTCATTTCCGTTTCGTGAGCGTAGTAGATAAAAAGGGTTAACGAACTCCTCCCTCCCATCTGATTTCTCTGTACAAAATCAATCGCCAGACTTCTCTGAGAAATACCTGTAAACCCGTCGTCGTCGTCGTCATTCTTCCTCAGTTTTCCCACTACCCAAAAAAAACCCACACATTTCTCTGTGTCTCTCCCTCAAAGCCATTCCCACAATCCTCTCTGCTCTGCATTCCTTCTCTTTCTACTGAATCCTTCCTTGCGTCCCACGCCATCGCCGTCTCGGAGACGGTTTTCTACTGTGTGTTCTTGAGGAAGCTCTGTACTGGAGGTCTGTTCTTGCATGTCTGCTTCTTTTCCTTTTCTTGATGCTTCTGTAGGTTCTGTGAATAATGTTTGTTTTCTTCGTCTGCAAGTGTTATTGCTTTTGTGTGTTTTAAAAATAGATTTTAGTGTTTCTCTTTTTCGATCAATCTTTGCTCTAGTGGCTTTGATGATGATGATGAAATTGAAGAGAATATGGAAACAAATTATCTGGATTCAACTGTTTGTTTTCAGTTCTTCCAGTTATCGATAATAAGTTTACAGTTTTTAATCGATGTTGAATGCAAGAACTATTTCTATTGAGTTTGAGTTTTGTTTACATTTGCTTCAATGTTTTCGATTCATGAGTTCTTTTCTTTAAATTCTACATGCAAGGTCTGCCTCGGTATATTTTACTCATTTAATGAACTTAAAAAGATTTTCTAATTTTTTGAATGAACTTCTTGCTGCATGTTCTTCATTTTTTTCGATTTCTTTCATCTTGTTGTTCATAGCTATTTCAGACATTATGAAACTGGTTACAATGAATTTGGAGATTGCTCTGATTTTTCATATATGAAATTAGCATTATGTACTAGCCCAGCATTGTCGTTTTTGCCTAAAACTTACTCTCTTTGAGAACAGGAAACAAGTTTCCTCCATCTCTGTCAATATTTGGGTGTGCTTGTGTGTGCCAATGTCTTCGAAAAAGAAAGCTTTCAAGGCTTTTAGTGCAACAAGATCCTTAGGAATTCCTGATGACCAAATAAAACCAATCTTGATGGATCTGTTAAAGATGTATGATGGAAACTGGAAACTCATTGAAGAAGACAATTATCGCACCCTAGTAGACGCTTATTTTGAGCACAAGGAAGATGAGGTTTCTATTTCTCCTTTTTTCTTCTAAGAAAAATATGTATATTTTGCAATTCTTTCTATTTAGGTAACTTATATAGATATTATCCTTGTTGGTTAACATGTACTTTTTTGCATTTAGCTTACTTATGTTCTTTCACTGCATTCAGCTTATTTATGTTCTTCCACTGCATGCATCCAGCTTATTACTAATTTCATGCTGGATACAAAAGAGATGGTTGATATAATGATACATTTTTTAGAGTTTCAGACTTATTCGACACAAACTTGGAAGTTTAGGAGCTAAACTTGAAACTTAAACTGTATTATGTGATCATCAGCAATGGGTGCATGGCCTGTCCAATTTGTTGGCTAGCACTACTTCCCATTAGATTTCATCTAAAACTTTTTAATATGAATAACAGTTCTTTATCTCTTTTTCTTGTATTTTTTAACCCTTCAATAATGTCAGAGAATGTTTTCTTTTAATGTGTTGTGAATAGGGAATAGATGGAAAGAGAAGTTGTCTTATGGATGACAAAAAGTCTCTGATACCACTAAAGAGACCACGTGAAGGGGAACAACAAAATCAGGCTTCATCTACCATCGGTAGCTCAGGCCATAAATTAGTTGTGAGGAAGGATAAAATTTCAGAAGTAGATGCTGGACAGGAAACTAAAAAGTCATCGCAACAAGGTTTAGTCATTAGGCCTAGTGAAAATTTGTCATCAGTGAAACCCATTTCAGCAGTTTATCCGCGTAATTTTTTTTATTTATAATTCTGGCTATTGAACATATTGAGTTATCTATAATTGATTGTTTCCCGTAATCAATTATTTTAACAGATGAACTACAGTCATGATTTCTTTTAAAGCTGTTATTAACTTTTATTGTGGTACCCTTCATGTTTTCTGAATCAGATAAGAATGCAGTAACAAATGGGAATATGGAAAACAATTCATATCAGAAGTGCTCAAGTTCTTCTCAGTGTGCGAGGCCTGAGCACGTGAAGCCCAAAAATAAAAATCATTCTTTGCATCATATGCATGACTTGACTAAGGGTGCAGAGAAAGTAAATATATCTTGGGTTAATGAATTAGGAAATGAGTCTATCCCTAAGTTCAGTTACATACAAAACAATATAATTTTTCAAAATGCCAATGTCAACATTTCACTGGCTCGGATTTCAGAGGATGATTGCTGTTCAAGTTGCTCAGGTGATTGCCTTTCATCATCTTATCCTTGTGCTTGTGCTCGTGAAACTGGTGGGGAATTTGCTTATACACGAGAAGGCCTAGTGAAAGAAGAATTTCTAAATCACTGTATGTCTATGAGATGCGAGCCTAAGAAGGAGCATCTCTTTTATTGTGAAGATTGCCCAATTGAGAGGTTAAAGAATGACTGGAAGCCTGAGCGATGCAAGGGTCATTTGCTCAGGAAATTTATCAAAGAATGCTGGAGCAAATGTGGATGTGACATGCAGTGTGGAAATCGAGTTGTACAACGAGGTATTTCTTCCAAATTGCAGGTCAGATTTTCTCAATATCTTCCTTTGATGTTGTTGTTCTGAAACTGTTTTTCTCCAACTTGTATAATTTTCTACTCGACAAAATAGCCTTAACTTTGAGAGATGATTATGTGGAGTTCTATTCACTCTTCCCTCACAATACTACTTCACTCTTGGCTAACAAGGAGTATTTGGTCTTGTAGTGTGGTCCTTACTAATTCAGAAAGTACTAATAAGATCCTATTAGAATAATTTCAAAAGTTTGGTTGCTTCGAACTTCAATAGATAGTTTTTGATCTGTTTATTTGAGTAGCAAGATAGAGAAATGAACGTGGAAGCTGGCTAACTAGTTCTTCTTTCTTGAATTATTTAAGTACTTTTTTCAAATTCTGGCCTTTGTATTTTTGTTGATATTTTCCCTTGGTGGCTCTTTTAAACTGGCTTGTGAACTTTCATGATGACATATGACAATATAAAGGAAGTGGATACTTGTTTGACTTGGTAACTTGAAACCAGATTTCTTGTTATGACTTTATTTTAGTTAAGATACATACTTGACCTTCATGTTTCAGGTCTTCTTCACTTGTGAAGGAAAAGGATGGGGTCTTAGACCACTAAAGAACTTGCCAAAAGGGTCTTTTGTCTGCGAGTACGTTGGTGAAGTATTGACAAATACGGAGTTGCATGATCGAAATATGCAGAGCACTGGCAATGAGAGGCATACATATCCAGTAACTCTTGATGCAGACTGGGGCTCAGAGGGAGTTTTAGAGGATGATGAGTTACTTTGTTTGGATGCAACGTATTATGGAAATGTTGCAAGATTTATCAACCACAGGTAGTGTAAGCATTGCATACACATTGTTTTATTTTGTATAAACTTCCTTCAAAAGACAGAATGGAAGTTTATTGCTTGAGATTATCCCGTGTGAGATCATAACTAGCACATAATATTATGGATTTATCAAATGCTCTCATTCCTTCAGTGCATCTTTAAAGTTCCAACTTATATTCTAGTTGATGTGTGTCAGTGTCGTTGCTGCTAATATGTTATATGTATGTATTAGAAACAATAATTTATTTAACATTACTATAAAGGTAAGAATATATGGAATTCTAAGAATAAAAGTGAAGAGGTAAAAAACTGGAAAAACATAACAAGACACAATCTTGTATAATCATTAAAAGAAAAAAAAACATTTTGAATCTACTTGGTAAAAAAAATTCACAAAATAACAAGAAAATTACTTCAAATCAAAGATACACCAAGGGATGGTAGAAAGTGAACTTTCAACTAGATTGCAGCTAAATGATGAGTGCTAACTGCTACCCACTTTTTGTTCTAGTTAAACCATGGACCAAATGTATAGATTTCTTCCCACATAAAAGAAGGGTTTGGGCATACATAATTCTGGATTTTGCTGCCACCTTTTATTTGTTTCACACTCGGCATGTTGTCTTATTTCTCCATCCTTTTAATTAGAGCAGAAGGAATCTGTCTGATACAAGAATAAATGTTTTAATTCTCCTGCATAATGTGGTCTTCTACTAGTACTACATTATTACTATGTCTGAATTGTTGCTTTGTTTCAAAATTTTCTGAATAGAAACGTCCAACGTGCTTGGCATTTTACTCAAATGTTTATCAGAATCCTAGGGCTTCACGGTCTGGGGATACGGCAAATTACTTGTCAATTAAACAGTGTTCCACTTTCAGAGTGCTTTGACTAATGTATACAGCTCCTACTGATAATTGTTCCACTTTGTTCTAGCTTCATTTAGTTTTTCCTTAAACAACTCCATACTCATAAATATCCAGTAGGACCAAAATTTGGGTAGAGTTTAGGAACATCAAAACCTCTTTGATTTTCTGTATTCCACAGGTATCTTCCTCTCCTTAGACAAGATAATCTATTAATTGAGCTGTGCTTGTGCTAAGTACCGCATGAACTTCATGTAAAATACACAGAGGAATAAATTATTAGTCTGAAGAATGTTATTTTTACTGAGATGATTTCTTTTCCATTGATCTTGTTTTGAGGACATCATTTTCCATTTGTTTATATATATATATATATATATATATATATATATATTATATTACAACTTATTAATCTTTCTAACCCACTTTCCTACCTTGTATGTATTTTGTTTTTCTTCTAGATGTTCTGATGCAAATTTGGTTGACATTCCTGTTGAAGTCGAAACCCCTGATCGCCACTACTATCATGTATGAATCTTAACAAACTTATAAATGTTCACAACACAATAGATGTCACTGTCTTCGGGAAAATGTAGAATATTACTCTGCCTGTTCTACTGGAAAATGGAAGCGTCTTATAATTTAGCTAAAGAAGTTCGTCTAATTTCATTTTGTGTCCTGTATGTGCAGCTTGCTTTTTTCACTAGTAGGGAAGTGAAAGCGTTGGAAGAGCTTACATGGGTAGGTATGCTCAACTAACAAACTAAATTCTATTCGGATTTAAGGTTAAATTACAAGTTTGGTCTTTTTTGAACCCTCAAAGTTATGTTTAATAGCTCCTAATTTTTTCTTTTTAAAAAGATTCTATTATAGCTCCCTAAAAACTTTTTAAGAAGATTATAATAGGTTCCGTCAATTTTACAAAAGTAAAAAAAATAGAAGTCTTAATATTTTAATTCGTGTCTAATAATTTTTTGGCACACGTTCACATTGCTCGACACATGTTTATTGTTTACATGACAGTTATTTTGCATGTGTCGAACAAGTGTTAAATTTGTACTCAATTTATTCAACTAGTATTTGATATATGTGCATTAAGTGTTGCAAACTAAAGTGTCCGTGCTTTATAAGTTCCAATAAAAACAAATTGAACTTTTCAAAACTAAATACATATGCTTTATGTTGTTTCAAAGATAAGTATTTCACCGCTTAAAAAAAAAGCCCTTAAAAAAAGGGATAAGTATTTCATATATGTACGTATCAAAATATATAAGCGATGCTGGAGTCTTAGTTAGTTTGTACATTGATTGGAATATTTGAACAATTATCTCAGATTATGTGATCTGGTTGAGTTACGTTGTACTTTATTATACTATAGGTGCCAATTTATGCTCAGAATCTAGGAATCGGTAGTGGTTATTACTTCATTCCTATAATATTTATAAGTGCATTTGAAGTTGAACGTTGTGAGAATCTACAGGACTATGCAATTGACTTTGATGATGAAGAACATCCTGTTAAGGCATTTCAATGCTATTGTGGAAGTCCATTTTGTCGAGATGCGAAGAAGAAACATAAGGAAGCACTTTTATAGGTACATTGTTCTCCTAATCAATAATTAATGGTTTTTAACCTATAAAAAAATTAATGGTTTCCATGTAAATAGACAAAAATATCTTTCAATGAGATTTGGCTTACCCTCATAATCCCGTAAGGCTTAATAATACTGCCTAACGCTTGCCCTTCCAATAATTACCCTTCCAATAATCCCAGAAGACTTAATACTAGAAGACTTAATACTGGGGATATTTGCACAGATGACTCCTTGGGGTCGCAATGTTTTTCGGCCCTCCCTAAAAAATGCATGTTTATTGCCCCTTTGTTGATGTCATTAGCACTACATTGAGCACGAGGGCACTATACTAGTCTCTCTTGCGATCGTGTTCAACAATGATCCAAATCTTAGAGACAACAAGGATTTTAAGTTATTAAGGGCCTATTTGGTAGCAAATCCATATTTTTTTTCAGGTTTACTGAATCAAATAAATCCAATTAGACTGTATTTGAATTCTGTGACTAAGAAGTGAATTTTGAAAAAAATATATTTGCATGTCTTTTAGTGTTTTCAAATTCTAAATTTAATACCATGCACATATTTAGAAATAGTGAAAACATGAAATTCAACTTTGTTTTCTATTATATAATTTGTTTTCAAATCACCAACTAAACACAAGTTTTCAAAGCTTGTACCCAAGATTTTGGAGGGTGGTTTGGTAGTGAGTGGGGTTATCAAGGATTATAAATGTTCCAAAGTGTTCTAGTAGTATATATGTGAACATTACAACTTTTTAATCTTTTTTACTTTTGATAGTTTAGGGCTTCCATGCCTGCCTACTGCCCATACATATTTAATTCTAGTGTATAGAAGGTATGTTATTCTCTCAAATTTGGTCTCACGCTAAAGATGATATCAGAGCACTAGGTCTTTAACTAAAACTAAGACAATTAGAGTTTTATGAGCCGTTTTGTGAACCATTATGGTTTGGGGTTTTGAACTCTACCTTGGAAGTTGGAGGGTTTTGTGAACCATTATGGTTTGGGGTTTTGAACTCTACCTTGGAAGTTGGAGGGTTCTTTTTCCACCACCCAACCTAAAAGGAAGCCCAACAGTCGATTAACAAAACCCCACGAGCCTGCAAATCCTCTTCGGTTACCGTTGTTTGCCTTTTCTTGCTATTTTCGATTTGTTTGTGTGGGTTATCTTAGTCATAATTAGCTCGAGTTTGAAGTTGTTTTGGAAAAGAATTAGGTTTTTTTTATTGGGAACTCCATTCAAATCAGTTTTTTTAAGAGGTTGTGTAGTCATTTGGTTCGAATTTCGAGAACCTAGATTTGATTGTGTTTCTACATTCGTCATGAACTAGAGTTAAAAAAAAAGCTCAGGGTGATGTTTAATTTATTTTGGTCTGTTTGTCAAACTAACCTGAATTTTAAAAACAAGGCAAAATGACCTTCTGCTGACATCATCATTTTTTTTTTTTTTTTTAATATTATTTTTCTTGCCCTAGTTCTAGCTGTTGGTTGGTCTCGCTCTAGTTCTAGCTCCATTTCAGATCTAAAAATTTCAAGATCTGAAAAAATTTCAGATTTGAAAATTTTAGATTTTGTAGATTTTTCAAATGTTTTAGATCTGAAAAAATTATGGTTCTCGAATCGTCACGGGAGAGTTACTGTCGATGGGAGTCGTCACCGGAGAGTCGCCGACGATGGGTGAATAGGAGGAAGAAAAAACGTGACAGAAGAGAGAAAAAAAATATAAGAAAATATGTCCAGAGGAGAGAGAGAGGGAAAGCGAGAGAGCTAGAAAACCAGCTATAAGAAATATTAAAAAAATTGGCGATGATGTCAGTAGAAGGTCAAGTTGTCCTTTTTAAAATTCGGATTAGTCGGACAAACGGGCAAAAATAAAGGATCCTTCATACAATTTTTCCATGTCTAATGTTGTTTGATTGGATTAGAGCTTAGAGAGACTCAATTCATCCATGGTTCATCTAAAGAAGCATTTTTTTGATTCTATAGTCGAGTTTGCTAAATTTACCATCGTCATCTTTTGTGCTTACCCCTAAATTGTTGGGTTAGGTAACATTAATTGTCTTCTTTCATCCTCTACCAAATGAGTCATAGGCTCTTGTGTTACCGATCAAATGACAAGTAATCCCAATTTATTTTTCACTCTTTTTTGGTTTCCATCTACACCTCTTCATAGTATTAATTTAGCAGATGAATCAAAATCTTCTATTTTTGGATTTGGCATGTTAAATTTAACCCCATCTCTCTTTGTCCTCTGTTCTACATTTACCTCAATCTTCCTTTAATTTGATCTTTGTTAGTAAACTCACTCGTAACCTTATGTTTCATTCTATCTTTACTATTGCTTGTTTCAGGATTTTATGACAAATAAGATTATTGGTAGATGACATGATTCTACTAATAAGATTTATTGTCCTGAATCTGAAGGACGTTGTATATTTTATCATCAAGTACCAAAAGTTTATGCATTTTTTAGAGTAATTTATCCTCTGGATGGATGTCCATTGTCGTCTAGGTCATCAATCGGATTACCTTGGTTATATTTTATGAAGAGTTGCTTTTTCACTTTTGATATAATCCTCATTTTTTAGTTGATGCAATTTCTAACGCCTATTTCTTGATTAATAGCAAGCTTTCCTCGGTACATGACTAATTATAATAGCGAGTAGTATGTATGACAAATATAGTCTTGGAGTTTTTTTTTTCTTGAAATAAGTAACAACATAAAGTGTGGTCTAATTAAAAATTATACTTTTTTGTTACTCTTCTGAGTCCTGATTATTGTGTGCGTTTGGATGGGAATAGGTTGCACGTTGACTGGAGTAAACGGGGGGCCAATCCTTCCATCTTGCGTTATTTATCTGATTCGTCGGAAATTATTTTCTCTCGTGGTGAGTATTCATCCACCCTATTATTTTATTGTTAATTATTTAACTGCTAGATAATGTCACTTTGAATATAAAGTTTAAATACTATTTTAGACTGAGATCAGAGGTTTAATTTTTACATTTTAGAAAGGTTTAAATACTACTTTGGTTCATTTTTTATCTTTCTATTTTCAAAGCGTCTATTTTGATCTCTTTACTTTTAACTTTTGTTCATTTTGATTCTTGTACTTTCAAAATGGACTATTTTGGACCCTTCATTTTCATCATCTCATTTTTGTAAAATTATTGTGTATAAAATTTAGGTTACAATTTTGCAAATAAAAATCAAAATAGCGTTTTGAAAGCTAGTATTTAAACCTTTTAGAAACTATCAAAATAATCATCTTTTTATAAATTTAGTCCCAAAACATTTAGGTTTCTAAACTTTATAAAATATCTAGTAAATTAAATTTTCAATTTTGTGTCTACTACTAGATCAAGTTTGGAAGTGATTAATAAGTTTATAACAAGATACTGACCTTTTAGTTTGTATTTAAAAAGTTGGTGGATTTTTTTAATAAAGATCTAATAGTTCAAACAAGACCAAATTAAAAATTTTAAAGCCTACTACACATTTAATAATAAATAAATAGAGGAATTTTTTTCCAAATGTCCCTTTTGACCTTTTTGAGGGGTTTATTTTGAAAAAAAGTCCAAAAATAATTTTTATTGGAAAAGTAGCCAAAAGCAAAAAATAAATTTTACTTAGTAGGGTTTAGGCTTTAGAATGTAGGGTTCTAGAGTCTAAAGTTTAGAGTTTAGAGAGGTATTTTAGTCATTGACATTGTTTTGGATTTTAGTATTTGGGCATTTTTCAAATAAAAAAAGATTTTGATATATTTTTCAAAACTGCCTATTAGACATTCTTCTATTACATTTTTACCTTTCAGGTCTTATTAGGCGGTAAAATGAAAGTTTTTAAGAATTTGTTTTACGATTTTTAAAGTTGAAAAACCTATTAGATATAATATAACACTAAAATTGAGATTTTAATTTAAGAAAAGCGATGAAAGTATGTATATAAAAATTTAGTTTAATAATTTTTTGGGAAAAAATCAATTTATACCCCTAAACTTTGAGGGTTGTATCAATTAAAACCCTAAACTAACAATTGTATCAATTTAAACTCTAAACTTTCATAAGTGTATCAATTTACACCCTCTAGTATAAAAATGTAAGCTTTTACTTATGTGGAGACTTGTAATTTATTAATTAAACTCTTAAACTTTCATAGAATTGATTCATTTATGAAAGTTTATGGGTTTAATTGTTAAAATCATAAGTGTCCATCCGTTTAAATTATTTTTTTTCAAATAAAATCTAACAGAAGGTGTAAATTGATACACTTATGATAGTTCAGGGTTTAAATTGATACAATTGTTAGTTTAGGGTTTTAATTGATACAACCCTCAAAGTTTAGGGGTATAAATTGATTTTTTCCCTAATTTTTTATAGTATTTTGAAAATGTTAAGAAAAAAACGAAAAAGATTGAAACAAAAACAATGACCATGCTTTTTGTGTACTCATGATTTAGGTGATGGCCTGCAACAACTTAGACTCACCACTTATTGGAAGAATGAGAAAAGTACTGTAGGGTCTGTTAATGAGCATCGGTATGTGAATATTTTATTTCACAACTTTAGAACTTCCATACACTTTCTTTACTTTTTGCTCTTTTATAATTAGAACATGTTTTCTTTTTTCCATACTTTATTTTTAAAAAATGTTTTTGCCAGGTTCCACCTGAGCATAAACTCAACCGGTTAAGACATATATCCTTGATCGAGAGGTCAAATCCACTCTCGCATGTTATTGAACTAAAAAATCAAAATTGTTCTTACCATGTGTCCCCTTTAAAAAAAAAAAAATTCAATTTCTACCTCTAAATTTTGAGGTTGTATCACTTAAAAACTCCAAACTAATAAACTAATAATTGTATCAATTAAAGTTTTGAATTTTCACAAGAGAATCAATTTAGACACTCGGTTAGGATTATGTTTTAGAATCGCTAATGCATAATTTTAACACGTGTATTAGACTTATTTAAATGCATGAATTAACATAATGTTAGAGAGAAATGTTGAAAACAAATTGATATTAGCGACTTCATATATAATATATATATATGTGTGTGTGAATGAGTAGTTTTTCATCCACTTGTCTTTTATTTTTCTCTACTTATTTAAGAAGTTATTTAAGGAGGATTATGTGTTAGGCTCTCTAGTTATTTGAATTATCTCTATTGTCTTGGTAGGCTTTTTGAATTGATTTTAAATGGAATCAAGTGAAAATAGTTATAATCACTAACTATGTCTAAATCGTGTCTTTTTTGTGTCTTTTTAGAGTTTAAGTTGATACAATTATTAATTTTGGGTTTTAATTAGTTTGATAATTTCTTTATTTTCTTGTTTTATAAGAAGTATTCATAGATGTAGCCGTTTAGGAAGTAAACTTTAGTAATAGTTATAAAATATTATATTAATCAAAGACTATCCTTCTCAATGTAATTTTTCATTTTACAATTTCAAATTTAAAGATTGAATACATTAGGAAATATAAGAGCGGGTATGTTATGCAATCTAGATTATGTTATATTGTTTCTAGATTTTGCAATTTAAGTAGTGGAAATTTTGAAAATAACATTTTAATGTTTTGGGTGTATCAGAATTTGAATTTAAAATTTTAAAAATGCATAATTATATTTAAAAGGATAAACTCAAGAGCTTGTTTGGTATGCAATCTGAATTTTTGTTTTCAGATTTACAGTTTAGCGAATATGCATTTGGTAATGCAATCTGGATTATGTTTTTGAATATTATTTCTTGATTTTGCGATCCAAGTAATGAAAATTCTGAATTTTCAATGTCAGAATTTGAAATTTTAAAAATGTAGAATTATATTTAAAAGGATAAACTCAATTCATGTTAAAAATATATGATTTCATGTTATAAATTCAATTATTTTTTGTTAAATTAAAATATGTATAAATACTATATTATAAATTATTATAAATTATATTGATATTGTAAAATAATTAAAAATATAACATTTTTTTAAATTTTTTTTTGTAAATATGACAATGTCTATCGCAGATAGAAGTCTATCACTTCAGTTTTTTTATAGAATTTGGTTAGTGACTATCACTGATAGTAGTCTATCAGTGATTGCTACTGATTTATTACCATATTTGCAAAATGTTTTAAATTTTGCTAAATTTACTATTATTTTGGGTCTGATTGTTGTTTGTACAACCATCCCAATAATAATTATACAAAAGTTATAATATAAAACATGATCATAAATTAATTAATAATAGTTTATATTCTTATCGGATATATTTTTACCATTTAGTTAAATTGAATTTCTATTTCTAAATTTGCTATCAAACAAAGAAGACATTGAATTCTTTATTATTCTTTATTTTCAAATTTCTGTTTTCAGATCGCCTACATACCTAAAAAGAAAGATTGTTTTAGAATTTCCACTATTTGGATCTTATGGTAAAAACAAGTCGGCTAAATTTATGAATTCATTAGATTTAATCACTAGTGAATCTTAAAAGAAAAAGCAAAATTAGAATTACATATCAAACGTACATAAATTTTCAAATAATAAAATATACACTGAAAAAACCAAGTAGATATGATTTATAATTCAATATGAATATTGTTTATAGGCTTAATTTTTAAAAATCAAAACTAAAAATTAAATGATTATCAGCAAGTTAAAATCTCAATTTTCTTTTAGTTCAATGAAATGTCACTTAATTCAGTCCTTGAACTTACCCTTCTTGAGGTAACTTCAATGTTATAAATTTTAGGACAAAATTCATTTTTGGTCCCTAACATTTACTATTTGGGTTAGCTATTTGGTCAATGAGATTTCAAAATGGACACTACTTCAAAATTTAAAAAAATGGTTCTATAAAAAAACAATATGAATTTTATAGAAAAGGAAAATCTTCCAGGTTGCCAGTAAGTTGACCTACAATACAAAAATTATATATATAACTAATGTATTTAATTATATTTTAATTAATACCCTTACAATTGATTTTTTTTTTTATATTAATTTCTTTTAAATTGAAAGCTCATTGAAGTATCCATTACTTTAAGAATATTGTATGTCGACAAATCTCTTGTTCTATATTTAATTACACCACAAAAGTGATCTAATTTATACATTGATTTTTTTGAAAGATCCAACTTTGAACAAATTCATTTTTTCTTTTTTTTTTTCCTCTCCCTTGAGTTAGAAATTTTCTTTTTTTTTTTCCTCACCCTCGTGTATGCATGTTAACCTTTATTAAATATAATTTGAAATGTATTGGTATATATAATATTTATATTAATTTACAAAATTATAATAACCATTATAGAATTAACTACCCACATATATAATTAAAAAGTTAAATTTTGAAATATTTATCCAAAAAAATTTAATTAATTATTTAAAAATAATTTAGTATATAATATATTTATTTATATATATATATATATATATATAATTATAGAATTAACTACCCACATATATAATTAAAAAGTTAAATTTTGAAATATTTATCCAAAAAAATTTAATTAATTATTTAAAAATAATTTAGTATATAATATATTTATTTTAATATATATATATATATATATATATATATTACAAATTCTTTTTTTTCCGTCTCCATTTAGTATGCATGTTAACCTAGAATTTAACATTCATTAAATATAATTTAAAATATATTGATATATATAATATTTATAGGGCTGATTGCATGGATAACAATCATGCCCAAACTATTTGTATAGCAATTGTAAAACATTTTGCAAATATAGCAAAAAAAAAAAAAAAAATGTAAAAATCCAAAAAGCTCAAACATCCTAAAATCAGTGATTAAAATCGAAAGAGTATATTATTATTGCTGATAGAGTACTATTAGTGATAGATTCAATGTTACCAGTAATAGAATACTATCGTTGATATAATGTTATTAGGGATATAATGTTATCAATGATAGTTTATTGATATTATCAGTGATAGAATGCTATAAATAATTTTATTTTCTTTTCGTAAATTTTAGAATAAAGATTGTATTACTTGGTAAAAATGGAAGAGTAATATCATTGATAGAATACTATCGATGATAGAAAGCACTACCAGTGATAAAATAATGATTCTATCAGTGATCTTCCGATTCAGGTTGAAAATAAAATAATAAAAATTATTCAATCCAATACAAACAAAGATCCCCACAATGGGTAATGACACTTCTTCCAAGCTTGATGGCTCCTCTTCCTCCACATCCAGATCGAAAGACAATCAAAATCATGGGGAATTTTGATTCTCATACCAAACTTGGCTTTGTGGAGGATTTCGCCGGAATCGCTATTCTTTTCTCTCTCTTTCATGCACTTTGCTGATGGAGAATTTATGAGGTAAAATACTAAACCAAATCAATTAAATAAGGTAATAAAAGCAAAGTGGTGGCTACTACAACCAAATCAATTAAAATAAAAAATATTTTATAAATTTACCATATTTGCAAAACTTTTTAAAAGATGTTATATCTATGAAATTAAAACCTTAAATTCACATCTACTATAATTTCTCAATTTTAAATTATGATATTTCCTTTCTAATTTTGGAAATATAATTTTTTAATTTTTTAATTAATAAACTTTAAAAAAAACATTTTTTTTCTTATCTTCTTCCTCCTTCTTTTTCTCTCTCCTGTTACATACTTTCACCATCAATGGCTACCGCCGTAAGTCGTCGTTCACCACTCCGTCGCTGCTGCCCGCCTCCCTCACCGTCGCAGTCCGTCGCCGACGTCACCCACCTCCCCGAGTTCCTTTCTTTTTCTTCTTTTAATTTTATTTTCCCCCTCCTTCATTAAAAAATTTATGATTTGTGGAATTAAAACAAAATTTCAGATCTAAAAAATGTACCGATTTCAAGAGGGCATTTTAGATCTAGAATTTTGTGACAATGCCGATTGGAGGTCTGTACGTGGGTCGTGATCTCGTCGCCGCCATCTGAGAATCGTCGGAGAGGGAGATGGAGACGAAGACGGAGAGGGAGGCAAACGACGAGGGCAAGGAAGGCGGGCGACAGAGTGGTGGACGGTGACTGGCGGCGGTAGCCATTGATGATGAAGGTATAAGATGTAAAAGGAGAGAGAAAAAGAAGGAAAATAAGAAGGAAGAAGATAGAAAAAATGAAAATAAAAAAATAAAAAAATAAATGTTTTTTCTAATTTTAATAAAATATTTTTTTAATAAAAATTATGTGTCACGTCAGCAATTAGTATTTAACAGAAATTTGCACCAAATACAAAGGGTAAAATTGTTGGATTTGAAATCTTAAGAACTCAAATGCTACCAAACTCAAACCTCAGGGACCATTAGGATAATTTGTCCTAATATTTTTTTTCTATATTTCAATAGTATGTATATTTCTCTCAATTTTAATTTTCATTACTGATTTGTCAAATTGAGAAAATAATATCACTTGGAAAAATAATGTTAACACTATATAATGACCGTGTACAAAAACCGGTTGTCAATGCTAATCGAATTGTTCGTGAAGCACATAATTAATAAATCAAGATAACGAGATGATTTATAAAAAAAAATTGTTTGGCATGTTAGATGTCAAGATAAGAAGATAAAGAAGATGACAACAACATATGAGATATTGTTGAAGTCAATAAAAGCGAGATTTAGATATTCATCTAAATAATCTAAAAAATTAAGTATCACCAAAATCTAAGAAAAGAAACCATATGACTATAGCTAAAAAAATAGTTTCTAAATTAGCAAAGTAGTCATAATAAGAGGAATTTATGAAATACCTCTTTAAGGAGAACATGAATAAAAGTAAATTTGATTTACTCAATTTTTGGTGGAAAATAATCATTGCTACCTAGATAGTAGATTTAGATCCATTATTAAGATTTGTTCTTCATTACATTTTATATGTAATTCTTGGGAAATACTTAATGATGTAGAATGATCTCTACTTGTTGGCACTAGAAAACTCATCTCAATTGATGTAGTGGGAGACATTATGATGTTTATAAGAAATAATTGTTACTTAAGGCTAAATATGATATTTTTAGTACCATAGGAGAAATTCAATTTCTCTAATTTATTAACTATAAAAGGTTGATATAGTATGAATATTTTAGTACTAAAAAATTTTATTTTCAAAATTGTTTGAAAAGTTCAGCTGAAGATAAGAAGAATTTGTATGTGTTAATTGTTAACATATAAAATACTACACACTGAGAAATTCAGGATTATAGAATCCATAATGTAAAGACAATTTATATTCTCCTAAAATACGAATACTTGTCTTTGGCGTTCAAGATTGATTCTGATCCATTTAAATAAAAATACTACTAAAAGGTGATTCTCTAAATGTTAAAGTTAATTACTTTATATGTCTTAAGATCTTTCATGCAAGATAATCAATAGACCTTTATTGGAAAAGCCTACAACGCCAAATAACACTTTGAGCTTACACGTTCTAACCCAAATGGGTCTAGTGAATGTAAAAGCCAAAAGTGGTTGATGAATATTTTATCACTCTAGCTGATGATTATTCAAGGAATAAGTATCCTTACCTAATGCAACATGAGTCAACATATTTTGAAAAGTTCAAGGAATATAAGACTCAAGTTGAAGATCAATTAGGTAAATCTATCAAGAAACTATGATCAGATCACAGTGAAAAGTACAGGAACCTTACGTACTAAGACTAATTTATAGAAAGTGAGATTTTATCTCAACTCTAGCACAAAGTACAATTGTGTGAAATTGTGTCGTAAGAGGAGAAACAAGGTCTTGTTAGACATGGTCAGAACAATAAAGAATTACACGTCATTATCAAACTCTTGTTTAGGATATACAATAGAGATTGTATAATGAACATGATTCTATCTAAAAGGTGTCTGTGAGACAACTTTGAGATTATAGAAGAGTAGTAAAACTAGTTTACAACCCTTCATGTTGTGGGAATTTTAAGCATACATGCTGAAAATATCCCGGAAAGTCTGGAATATGTTCAATAGTGTTGATAAGTTGGTTCCAAGTGAAGTCACTAAATAGTTAATAAAAGTTGTTAACAATTTAATTACATTTGATAGTCAAATGGATCATAGTCATGAATTGGATAAGCCTCATCGTAGGGGGAGAGTTATGAGATGACCTAACAATTACAAGAGCTTATATGAAGCCTAAGTTGTCGTACTAGATCACAAAATGTAGGGCTTCTTGACCTCAAAGTAGAAATGAGGGTCAATCACAAAGACTAGTAGATCAAAGTCATAAATATCGAGAATATAGTATATGTACTCATCTTTATCTAGAACTTGTAGATATTCGTGATGGGGTAAAACTCATAGGTTTTGAATATATCTATAAAAGTAATTTTTTTGTAAATAAGAAGGCACAAACTTTCAAAATAAGAATAATGGAAAATATAGTGGGAGAAAGTAAATCATGAGTAATCTTTCACATTTGTTGTCGTACTAAAGTTTATAAGTATTCTCTAATTCATAGTTCCATAGGAGATATGTTAAGTGAAGATTTAAAAAATCTTTCTTGAAAAGAAATTTTAAAGAATGCATTTATAAATCAATTACATGAGTTTATTTTCAAAAAGCAAAAGCAAAAGGTTTGCAAGTAGTAAAAGTTCATTTATGAAATGAATTTGATCACTAGATTTTTTTAATGTAAAGTTTGATAAAAGTATAAAAAACTATGACTTTAAATAAATATTAATGATATTGTATAGACAAGTAAAATCATTAATTACTTGGTGGAGTTTTCTTATATATTTTATGTGGATGACTTATTACTCATTGCGAATGATGTAAGATTTCAATCCAACATAAAATGTTGACTACCTAACCAATTCGAAATGAATGATTTAAATTACTGGGTATGTTCTACAGATAGAGATTTCGAGGACAAAATGTTATCTATATCTCACACATCTTATATTGACAAAAGTGTTGTCAAGTATATAATGTAGTTCAAAAATAATAATGTATCATTCTTACCTAAAGTTTATCTTGTTCAAGGAATAATATCCTCAGACACCTCAAAATGTTGAGAACATAAGATTGACTATCTACGTTTGAGTGGGAGAAAATCTAATGTATACATAAGACATAATATTTTACCGTAAAATTGGTTAGCATATATTAGTTAACCCAATGGTAGTATTGCGTGGAAATTTTTTTAAAAAAAATCTCAAAATATTTATGGATAAATCGAGAAATTATATTTTTGTGTATGGGGTTAAAAATTTGATCTTTACGAGAAGCATTTGCTTTGACAAAAATTTATAGAAATCTATGTTTTACCTTAGGTGGTAGAGCTTGATATACAAGTTAATTTTTTTTTTTGCTTATGAAGCAATAAAAGAACTTGCATATAGCTAAAACAGTTTCCTACTGATCTGAACGACGTTCCAGATATGTTAAGCCTACCACACTTTATTAAGATAAAGTAGTGGTATAATGACTAAAACTAAGGAAGTGAGAAACCACCAATGTATAATGTATCATGTTGAGAGAGAAAACATCATGGTAGGGACTACAATGACTTTTAGTTGACAGTCGTTTTGATCTATATAAAAAGACTCTTCAGGCTGAATTGTTTGAGGGTCACTTAGAATGTCTAGGATTATGAGACATGTCTCATCTTCACTAGGGCAAGTGGGAGAACATGTTGGATGTAGAATATTCCCTAGGATACTTGTCTCACCGGCTTTAGTGCAAGTGAGAGATTGTTGGGATTTATACCCTAAAGCCTCGTAATTAATTAATAATTATTTGATAATTATTTCATTATTATTATTTACAATTTATAATATTCATTATATATAAAAATCCAAAGTTATTGGTGTAATCATGAACAGTATGTAGTTGACATACGGGAGGATCATGTTCAAGGAATAACTTAAACAGTCTATAGTGTATGAATAAGGTTGGGTGTCTTATCCTGATAACACTATTGATACGACCCACTTTGTAATTGTTACAAATGATTTTATCCAAATCATTCATGTATAGACATATGAGTGGAGGTATTCTATACAATGAGTTTGTATAAGACTGGACCACGAAATATATAATCTCTCTTTATAAATCCGTTATTTGAGAAGATTAATATTTCACAGGATGATCATATGTGACTCGATCTTAATCCTGAGTGAGTTATGAACTTCTGCCTGTGAGGGCTCGTCCTTTGATTTGTATGGGTGAGAATGATCTTTATAGCCGATTCAATAAGCCTACCATTTTGGGGACTTGACCAAATATGGAGCTGGGAACACAAGTATCACTAGATGAAATTCACTCCTTCCCATATAGGGAAAGTAGATGAGTAGTTCCCTTAAGTGCTGATTTCGGGACTTAAACAATGGGGCCCCACCCTCTCATTGGCCCGAGGGACTTGGTTTATGGTTGGATCATAAACATACTGTTCATTAGAGAATCAGTGATACTTAAGGTGTAAGATGTAATTACAGGGGTAAAACGGACTTTTGACCCAGCTATAATTACGAACAACTCGTCAAAGATCGACTTGCATGTAATGGTTATATCTATGGACACAACTTGTTCTACAGTGCATAAAGGTGAAACTCTAGGCCTATAGTGGAGTGACCTAGAGTTAATGAATGAAAGTTAATTAATTAATGTTAATTAATTTTGTATCATTGAAGATTATAAATTTGTAGGTCCGTAAGGTCCCCTTGCTAGCTCATAGTAACACTACAATGATCAATTTAGTTGAAAGAAAAAATTAAAATATTAAAATTAATATTTAATATATTTGATATATTTGATCTATTAAATGTAGAATTGTATTTGATACATTAAATATTAGAGGGAAACATTTATGTATTAGATACATTAATATTGAAGATTATATATATATATATATATATATATATATATATATATATATATGGAATTTGATTGAGATTCAAATTGGTTAAATGTATATTATAAAAGGTTAATTTTATTATATTTGAATGAGATTCAAATAAATATAAAATACATATTTTAATATAATAGATATTAAAATGTATTTTATTAAATAAAATTAATTCTTAAAAGTATACGACATTTAGGTTTAGCAAAAGATTGGCCAAAAACAAGTTTTTATAATTGTTCTCTCAAAACTCCATTTTTTCAAGGAGGCTCCCACAAACTTTTGGTTCCGTGTTCGAGTCATAGCGAGGAAGATCTCGTGGAAAAAGAAACACAACAAGTTCAGAGTTCTTCAAAGGTATTATATGTTTAACCTTTATATTTTAGTTTAATTCTAAATAAATCAAAAAGAAGGATTACAACGTTTCCGCTGCGTGGGTTTGAAGAGTTCATTCTCTTTAATTTATTCGTCAAATTTTTTAAAGAAAGAAAATTGTTACCCCACGAAGAAACAAATTCCACGTATCGGTTGTTGGCTTTTCGAATCTGTCGCTGCCGTCAATGTTCGGTTTGAGCTGTCGTTGCTTGCAGCACCGTGGAATCTCATTTGTCGTCGCTGTCTGGTTCGCCCGAGGAAGGTGGAGTGGGGAAAAAATGGAATGAGGGGAGAGGAAGAGGGATAGGTGGAGATCAACAGAGGAGAGAGAATGGGTTTTAAAAAAATCATCTTTTAACAGTATCCTGTTTTCTCTTAAAAAAAAAAAAAAAAAAAAAAAAAGACTCATTTTTATAGACACTTTTTTTTTATATATAAAAAGAAAAAAGAAAAATCAAATGAATGATCCTAAAATATTTTATCCCCTCAATTAAAACACAAATAATTTTCTTACATAAACAATTGGAGAAAAATAACAAAAATAACGTATTAACTGTTTTGAAAGGCCTTTACCTAATTTGACAAATAAAATTAACATTTGATGAGTATAAAATTTATAAGTCATTTTATAGTTAAAATTTAATATTCATTTATTTCTCTCATATAAGATTTTAATTCATTTTTGGGTTAAAAATTTAATATTTATTTATGAGTATAAAATATTTAATTCATTTTTGGGTTAAAATTATATATTAATTTATGAGTATAAATTGATTAATTCATTTTTGGGTTAAAATTTGATATTCATTTATGAGTATAATATATTTGTTCATTTTTTGTCAAAATTCGTTTCAATTAAGAATGAAATTTTCGAGTCATTAATTGTTTGATTTTAACCTGGTTTGACAATCTATCGTCTATAAATATCGAGAAAAATCATATTGAAAAATGGGGACGATAAGAGAAGATTAGAGCGAAAGGCTCGTAAAATCGAGAACGACATAGAATATCACGGCGAAAGGCCGAACCCAAGTTAAAATATGAGAAAAAAATGTTAGAAGGAAATGGTTTTTGGGTAAGGCCATAATTTGACCAAAATCAACACATTTTCTCCCTCATCCAAAAACCCCAACTTTCTGCATTTTTCTCTCTCCTCCTTACTACTCATCATCATCTACCTCTAGCCCCTCCCTATCTTCATCCAACCACCATCTCCGGCGGACATCAGAGACGGCGGCGCACACGACGGTGGTACGTGTGGGCGGTGGCCAGGGGCGGATCCAGACATTGATGTTTGGGGGGGCCAAAAAATTATAAATATTAAAAAAATATCGCCAAAAATACAGAGATTCGAATTCACACGCTCAAGTTATGTTGACATTAAAAAAAAGTTATCAGTGATAAACATATGTGAGTGTATCATATAATTTTGTTCAAAAAAAAAAAAAAAAAGTCTTTAATGCGCCCTTATACTTTCAATTTTGTTTCTAATGAATTCCTAGATTTTAAAAAATGTCAAATAAATACAAGTATATATTACACTTAAATTTGAAAATTTGAGGACCAATTAAATACAAAATTGAAAGTTAAAAAATATATTGAACTCTTTTTAAGTTTGTGCTCTACTAAACACAAAATTAAAAGTTCAAAGATTTATTAGACATTTTTTAAAAAAAATTATTCAAGAAAAATTACAATATAACATGAATTTGTTTCCAAAATTTATAAAAGGGAGGTTAATATAGCCCTTATACTTTCAATTTTGTTTCTAATGAATTCCTAGATTTTAAAAAATGTCAAATAAATACAAGGATATATTACACTTAAATTTGAAAATTTGAGGACCAATTAAATACAAAATTGAAAGTTAAAAAATATATTGAACTCTTTTTAGGTTTGTGCTCTACTAAACACAAAATTAAAAGTTCAAAGATTTATTAGACATTTTTTAAAAAAATTATTCAAGAAAAAACACAATATAACATGAATTTGTTTCCAAAATTTATAAAAGGGAGATTTATATAGTCTCAATTACCTTTGAAAATGTTAATAAATAAACTAATACTAAGAGTTAATAAATTTTTTTAAAGTATGAAGAATAATAGTAAATTTAGGTATTTGAAATTACAATGACTAAAATAATATAAGTAGAGATACTATAATGACATTTCAATTAAAAACAAATCTTATAGAAGTAAATACTAAAAAAAAAATAGGTCTTAATTATTTTTAAGAATGAAATTTATATATTTTTAAATATATATAAACAAAATATTAAAAGAGAACAATTTTTTTTAAAAAAATATACATATACAGAAGGAAATGTAAAGCAAATACTTAATTATTTTTCTTAATTATTATTAAGAATGAAATTTATATATTTTTAAATATATATAAACAAAATATTAAAAGAGAACAATTTTTTTTAAAAAAATATACATATATGGAAGGAAATGTAAAGCAAATAAATTATTGTTATGGTTGAGTTTCGAACTCAGGCACAACAAAATACAAACCCAACACAATGACCACTTGCACTAGAATAAGATTTTGATAATTTGAGGGGGCCAAAATGTATTTAATAACAATAGTATATATTTAAGGCATTATTTTTGTCTACGAGTATAAGAAAATCAAAAATTTTGGGGGGGTCGTGGCCCCCCCTAGTCCCTTCAGAGGTCCGCCCCTGGCGGCGGCGAACCACGACAACTGCACGAGACGGCGGCGGCCCACGAGCAAACAACGACCCACGTGCAGACTGCGGCGGAGCTCGAACCTCACGACGGACCTACACTCGCAGTGCCGAACAAAGCTGCACTCACCACGACGACTGCACGAGACGGCGACGGCCCACGAGCAAACAGCGACCCACGTGCGGACTGCGACGGAGCTCGAACCTCACGGCGGACCTACACTCGCAGCGCCGGACAAAGCTGCACTCCGGCGGCGTAGCCTTCACCTCCGCATTCAGATCCGGTGGTCTCGACGAAGGTCACGAGCCAACGACGGAGATTTGCGGCGGACTCAAGCTCGAGCAGACGACGGCGGACTGAAACTCACAGACGGAGCTTCTCCATGAACGGCGGCGTCGCTGGTCAGATCTGCGGCAGAACTCAAGCGGACAAAGTCTCATGACATGGCATGGCAGCAGCTGAAGATGGTAAAGAAGAAGAAGGTAAAATTTAAGTTTTGTGTTATTTACAAAAATGTCATATTTACATTTTAATTACAATTTTTGTTATTCTCTGTTTAATTACAGAAATGTCCTTTCTTATTTTTTAGTTTTACAAATTTGACATTTGATTATTTTTATTTACGAATTTGACATTTGACACTATTTATTTTTAATTAAGATATTATATATTTTCTTTTTTTAATTTGAGATTTTTAGGTATCTCCATTTTACCTTAATTTAAGTCTTCTAAATAAATTTTAATTCTTTGTTTTAAATATAACTATCTTTAATTTGAAATTTCTTAAATCTCAATTTGGTTTTATAATCAAAGTCATATTTTCGTTTAAAAATAATGTTTGTAAAATAAAATAATATTTGTTTTGAGGGCTGAGTAATGTGACTTTCGTAGAGTTTCGACTCGTGCAAGCACACGAAAATTCTCCCAATCATTTTCTAAAAAATAATAAATCAACCTATTTTAAAATAAAATATTATCATATAAATCTTATGACGGAGTTGAGATAAATTTATCAAATTCTTGAGATAAATAATTTCCTTTTAGATAAAAAAAAAAGAAAATTTAAATATGATAATTAACTAAGAATAATTTTTCCTCAATATATCAAACTCTTACTTTATTTTTAAAGTTAAGAATTGATTAAATGAGACATTATTTTTTTTTATAAACTATTTTTTTTTTTCTCAAATTAAGGACATTTTAAAATTAACTCGATAATATAAGATAAAATATGGCTACCGTTTTAATGGGTGTTGTAGGGTGCTAATACATTTCCTACACTCGAACGACCCTCGAACCTAATTTCTGTTTTCTTAGACCAGTTTTCGTTTCAAGGTGACCAATCACACCCAAAATGATTGGTGATGACTCTATCTATTTAATTTTAAAAACAAAACCCTTGAAAGAGGACGCTGGCCGCTCCTTCGCAATGACGTTGCGACACTCTTAATTTAATTAATTGAGCAAATGATCATCTACTAGATGCGTCAGCTAAGATCATAAAATATCTAAATGCTCCACTTTGTGGATTAATAGGTCCGCATAGACACCATAAATTCGTTCTTAAACATGTGAGAGTTTCAATCCCAATTTTAGTTGGTGAGAGTCTAATATTTAATTTCCTAGAGAGCAAAAAACTCATGACAATTTATTAGGTTGAAGAATCTTCTGTTCTTCAATGTATGTTTATGTGCATTCTCAATAAGTATTCTCACATCAATATTATTGATCCATGATGACCCAATCGATCATTCCAAATAGTAAATATTGTTGGATCGATGAACTTCAGATTCATTGTTGCATAAATTTCAATTACACAAATATGTGTGTAATATTATCCATAAGAAGAGAACATGTAACTCTTTTAATATACATTTTTCAGGTATTTGATAGCTCACAAAATGGGCTATCTTTAAGACCTATTTTATGTTAGTTTAGAGACTTACACTGTTAATTTTAGGTTTATATTTGATTATTTTATAGATATCGAGCATTTGAACCAAATCAAAGCTTTTAAAAGATTTATGATGAAAAATAAGCTAATTAGATGCAAATATGAGGTCCCAAGAGAAGAGAATGAGGGGAAAAAAAGCCAAAAAAAAAATCGAGGGGATAGCGTCTAGACGCTCAAATAAAAATAATATGTAAAAACAACGATTTTTGGGAGCAAAAAGAAGACAATTACATGCTCGTGGAATCGACACCAGATTGATGTTGATGTAGCCATTAGACCTTATGCTTCGATCAATTTAAATGTCTCTGATTGATTTTATGTGCTTATTGGTCTGACCATTAGACCTTATGCTTCGATCAATTTAAATGTCTCTGACAAGAAATTGATAAATACTTTTTTAGAGGTTGTTAAATGAAGAGTTTTATCTCATGTTTTTTTTTGCAACGATATATTAATTAAAGCGAGGATTGAACCCATGACCTTATAATCACGGGCACAACCTTATACCAATTGAGCTATGCTCGGTTTGACAATATCTTGCATGTTATTAAAAGCTAAACAGATATGTTAGTTTTATAATTTTGCATGAGATTTAATTGTACTAAAAAAAAAATGCAAGGCATTCAGACTCTTCAATTAACAACATATGGGCTAATGGAGCGTATCACGCTGCGGAAGTGATTTTGGATCGATGATACTCTAATTTCATGAATTTAACAAAAAGAAAACATGCTCAAACGACGGAAATAAGAAATTAGAATTACATACCCTTGTAGTTCATAATTTCTTCAGCTCCGCCGCTCGTTCCTCGTCACGAACTCTTCCGGCCTCTTCTCACGAACCCTCGAGGACCACCCCAGGTAGTCCAGCTATCCTCGGCGCTGAGCAACGAAGTGGTGGGACTTCGTTACAAGAGAAAAGAAAGGAAAAGAAAAGAAGAAGAAGACGAATGGAGATAGAATTGAACGGCTGAGGCATAAGTTCTTCTTCAAGCTTTTTTTTTTAATCTCAACAGAAGACATAAACTCCAATTCCAAAGAATGAGAATTATGTACCCCAATATGCACTCAACCCAATTATATATATATATATATATATATATATATATATATAATTATTAATTAAACTTTTTAATTAATAATTATTATTTAATTCATTATCAAATATTAATTAAATAATATGACTAAACCCGGTTTTCCGAAAACTGACTTTTTTTGCACATGAATCATATTCATGTTTTAAACCACTTCCATATTTAAATCATATTTAAATATGTTCATCATTCTTCCATAAACCGAATTTGAACATTTCAAATTCCTTTTATTTTTCTTTTCTCTCATATTGTTGCACGACGTTATCCGAGCTAGCCAGGAGAACCTAAAGGACCTACAGATCATGAGCTCCAACGATACGAGATTATTCGGTCAAAACTCTTTTAACCCGAATCAATCAACTTTCGTTAACCCCCAGAGACTCCATTATAGTCCGAGGGTTGCATTCTCCTCACTGTAGATATATTATGTCCTCTAATATAACCGTCATGGGCAAGTCGACCATTCACAGGTTTTTCGTAATCACAGCTGGGTCATTTAAACCGTTTAACCCCTGCATTACATCTTGTTCCTTAAGTACCACTGACACCTTTAATGAACAATAGATCTGTGGTCCAACCAACAGATCAATTAACCCTCTCATCTCATGAGAGTGTGAGCTCTAATTGTTCAATCCCCGAAGTCAACTATTAAGGGAACAACCTATCTACTAACCCTGAAGAGCGGGTTAGGAGTGAACTCCAATCTTGTTGTACTATGTCCCCAGCTACCTATTCGACTTTATCCCCAAGATGGTAGGCTTATTGAGTCGGTGCTAATGGGTCACTCTCACCCGTGCAAGTCAAAGGATACTTTCGAATAAGCAGGATTTCATAGCGAGTTCATGATTGAGATCGAGTTACCTAGGCCATCAAATGAAAATGTCGATCTCGTCAGTAAACGGTGTTATAAAGAGAGCGACATATTTCGCGGTTCGGTCTTATGCAAACTCTTTGCACAGGACGCCCTCACTCGCACATTTTCATGTGAAACGATTCAGATCACATCGTTTTGTACAATACAAAGTGAACCGCATCCAATAGTGTTACCAGGATAAGGTACCCAACCTCATCCGTATACTATATACCGTTTTGACTGACTACTTGAGCCTGATCCACAATCAAGTCATACATGAGGCTCAAGTACTCATATTCAGCCATGGGTGTTGGTCATTGGTATAGGTTAACCTAAACACGTTTCACTTTATTCTAGTAAACTCTTTTACTGAATAAAGCTAATAACTCTTTATACTAAATAGAATATTTACAAACATAACAGTTTACAAACCATGAGTTTTAGGACATAAAACACAACATGGGCGAGATGGTTGAGCGTTGGAGTGAAAATCAGTGTGCACGTGTGCGGTCTTGGGCATTTCATTCGAGCGGTCTGGTTCGATCTGGCAACGGTTCGGTCCGATTTTGAGTTGGGTTTGCATTTTTTTATTTTATTTCCAGCTACTAGATCTTAGTTTCAGCGTCTCGACGCTATCCCCTTGGGACGTTTGACTTGCTTCTTCCCTTCTTTTTATTTGGGACCTGATATTTGCATCCAATTAGATCATTTTTCATCATAAATCTTCTAAAAGCTCTGGTTTGCTCCAAATTCTCGATATCTATAAAATAATAAAATATAAACGTGAAATTAACCATGTAAGTCTCTAAACTAGCATAAAATAGGTCCTAAAGATAGCTTCTTTTGTGAGCTATCACAAACCAGACAATATTTATAATATATAAATGTTTACTATTAGTCTCTAATAACCATTACAATTTATATATTTTAAACTCAGTAAAATTTTATTTCATTGATCAAAGAATAGAACATATCAACTGTAAATTTTGCTCTTCTAAACAAATAATATTTTCCTTTTCAAAATCTCCAATGAAGTCTACCGGAGTTTGCATTATATTGACTTTTGCTTCCAACATTATTGTCAATTTTGAAAAATACTTTCTACTTTTAAGTATAGTGTGTGTAGTTGTACTATTTGTCAAAATAAACTTTTGTCGTTCATATTCTCTTCAGTAGATTCGAAAACTTTTGTAACATCCAAATATGTCAAATTTAGGGGGCTAAAAAAGATCAACTATCTCTTCAGGGGATTCAAACAAATTTAAAAAGTTTGCTTCCACACATTTTTCTCATTTTCATTTATTGAGACATTTTAAAATTCATAAAGAACTTAAATGTACGACAAATACAAACTAATGTCTCTTTATGTATCATATTTAAACTGTGAAACTTTTCTTTTTATCATAATGTGTGGTTTTCTTTAAAATTGAATGATATATAATCACCATAAAATGAATAATTACTTCTTCCTATTTTATGATCATGATATTGACTTTAACAACAATTGTTGAATATATTATAACATTCACTTCAGGGTATGATATTGAAATTGTTGACCGAGACTCATAAATTCATACACTTTCAGGAAATGCTAATTTGTTTTATTTATTTTCAAGAATACATAATTTTTGCTCATCGCAAGTTCAAAATTTATTTCTCGAATTGCTACTTCAAGAGCATAATCTAAATATGAGAAGAAAGAAATGTCTTCTTTTACACGTGTTCGTCAGACTAAATCACTTATTGATTTAAATACATGCAACTACATGTGCATCTAATCAAACAAAATTATTCTTGATTTTAAAATTATGCAACTTCAGGTGCATCCCAAATGAACACTTATTGATGATTTATGCAACTTCTAATGCATCTAATCAAAATGAATTGTAGGAAGAATAATGAATTACTACGCATATTATTCAAACTTTGTCATATGATTGTGCGTGCTATATAAACAATATACATGATACTTAAAAAAACATGAACCATAATGCAAAAATATATATAATTGTAAAATAAGAAACTTCAAATGGCACGTGTACGATGCATAATTAGGTTATATAAAAAGTATTATTATGTATATGCATATCATACATAACAACAATATACCATGAGAATTTGAACATGAATTCTCTCCACATATATTGATGGTTGAAAGATATAAATAAATTACAATAATAAATACATGTTATACATACAATCAATTGCATAAAAGCATTAATAACAATTGTGTAAAATTTTAAAAGAATTTCAATCATATAAATTGACACAAAAAAACAAGATCAACATATAAACTAATACGAATCATGAGCAATTGAGATTAATTCAAATATTGAAACATAATGAATAAGATGACTTCAACCATACAATTATGATAAACAAATTATTACTTTTTCATAACATGTAAAATTAAAATTGACATGTCATTGTGCCCAAAATAGATTATCATCGTTAAAAATATATACAGGGTATATATGAGATATTTCATTCATATACACTGTATACATAGAGCGTTCATAACACAAATAAAACCTAGTTTTAACAAAGAAAAGTGGTAGAAGCTCGTGCTGATAAAATATTATAAAACTAGAAATTAATAAGAACAATAAGAACAACACTAAATAGAAGAGAATGAGAGAGCAAAGTAGAGAGAAATCAAATTGTATTTAATTGATTTGACGTGTTTGAAAGACTTCACACAAGCTCTATTTATACAAGTAATTGATGGCTAAACTTAGAACATTGATGGTCAGCTTTGAGAGTCTCAATGATATTCATAAGGGAGAGTGAGTCATGGTGAAGAATAGGGGTGCAAGTTAAAACCGACCAAACCGACCGAAATCGACGTCGGTTCGGTCTAGGCGGTCGGCTGCGGTTTGGAGGTTGGAGAAACCGAACAAAATCGGTCGGGTTCGGTTTTCCATGAATCACGCCGATAAGAAACTGAACCGACCGATAAGAAGCCGAGTAGCTGCGACGATTTCCAAGGTACTGGATCTGATCGATGCATCCATTCCACTTCCAAGCTTCCAGCAACAACAATGCTTGGATCGATGCAATATGCATCTCTTCTTCTTCTTCGTTTTGAATTTCGATGGTTTCCAAGGTAGAGGTACACTGCATCTTTTTTCTTCATTTCATTTCCAAATCGTTTGGTTTCCAAATCGTTTCAAGTATAAAAAACCCATGACACCCACACCATAAGACATAAGTTGAAGGTTGAAGTTAGAGTGAAGTTAGAGAGTAGAGAGAAAGATAGAGAGAGAGTTTGAGAGTGAGAAAGACGTTTGGTTTATTTTACAAGTTTCTTCAAAACTTTGGGTGTGGTGTTTAACTTTTGAATTTTCAACATTGAGTTGTCAACTCAACTTGGAGAGTGTGCTAGTCTAAGTCAATACTCAATAGTCACATCACCTCACCAAATGGCCAATGCTATTGCTCCACAATAGTACTTTGATTGTACACCCCATAGAAGCATAGATAATAGTAAAAAGAGGAGTGCTCCACAAGTTCAATTTCATCATTTCACCTCCCCACTTGACTTTACTTCCAACTTTCAAAGGTTAGTTTTTTTTTTTTTTTTTTTTTTTTTTTTTAATATAACATTTTGTTTCAATAAAATAGACTTTAATCATTATAATTTAAATTTAAAGTGGAAATGAATTATTAATAATTAGAATATATAATTTAATTTTAAAGTGGTGATGAATTAATAATAATTAAAATATAAAATAATTAGAATTTATACATTTATAGATTTGTTTGTTAAGTATGTAAGATATAATTGACAAATCTTTTTACTTTGAAAATATAAAATAATTAGAATTTTTACATTTATAAGATTAATTTGAAAATATTTTCTTCTAGTTTATATTTTCCAGTTTCATATATTTTTTTAGTTTATTTCTTTTAGTTAATAAATATAAATTATAATTAAACAAAAAAATTTTACTTTTTTTTTTTAAATTCAAAATTATCATTCAAAAAGTAAATTGTAAGTTGTTTCTTATTAACTTATAATTACTTAGAATTATTG
This sequence comes from Herpetospermum pedunculosum, assembly GCA_028017165.1. NCBI lineage: Eukaryota > Viridiplantae > Streptophyta > Magnoliopsida > Cucurbitales > Cucurbitaceae > Herpetospermum > Herpetospermum pedunculosum. The sequence continues at coordinate 54,599,149 of CM051529.1, forward strand.
ACTAAATCGTTAGTTAATATTTAGTGAATTTTCTTTATTGACTAATACTTCAATTTTTTTTAAGGTGACGTGCTATCAAATTATCAAATTATGACAAATTCAACTAGGAATGAGGGTGAAATTGATTATGAAGAGAATGGCACTATGGACGAGCTTGCTGAGATGCCACCATCACCACCGCCTAAGGATGAAAGAAAGAGGAAAAAAACTTCTATGGTATGGGATCACTTTACTAAATTACTTGATTGTACCGAAGATAGACCTCAAGCCAAATGCAATTATTGGGGCACTATATATGCATGTCATACAAAGAGGAATGGGACAGGAACAATGAGAATGCATATTGAGAGTTATTGCAAACAAAGTCTTTTGGTAAAGACAAAAGATGCATCTCAACAACAATTGGTATTTAAAAAGAATGGTGACGTGGGAGAAAATATAACAAATACCTCTCTTAGGTGTGCAATTTTTAGTGTAGACAATGCTAGAAGACTTCTTGCTGAAATGATCATAATTGATGAGTTATCTTTTAGATTTGTGGAGAGTGAAGGATTTAGAAGGTTTGTGGATGGGACCATCACTTTATTGGAACCTAAATTTATTCTTCCTTCTCGAACTACAATTGCTAAGGATATTCTAGCTATATATGCCACTAAAAAACAAGCTTTGAAAGAACTTTTTGTAGATCAAGCCTATAGAATTTCACTCACAACTGATACATGGACATCCTGTCAAAATATTAACTATATGGTCTTGACCGCACATTTTATTGATAGTAGTTGGAAATTGCATAAGAGGATCATCAATTTCTCTCAAATAGATGATCATAAAGGTGAGACCATAGGAAGAGAAGTTGAACGATGTTTGAAACATTGGGGGATTGAAAAGATATTGACATTGACTGTTGATAACGCTTCGTCCAACGATACTGCTATTGCTTATCTAGTTGAACGTTTCAAACATGGGTTGATTTTGGATGGCGAGTATTTGCATGTTAGGTGTTGTGCACATATTCTTAATTTGATTGTGAACGATGGCTTGAAAGATGTGCATGAGTCAGTGACACAAATTCGAAATTCTGTTAGATTTGTTAGATCTTCTCCAGCTCGATTTGCTAAATTTAAGAAGTGTATTGACGATGAGAATATATCTAGCAAGAGTCTTTTATGTCTTGACGTTCCAACTAGGTGGAAACTCTACATATTTGATGCTTGAGGCAGCTGAAAAATTTGAGAAGGCATTTGATAGATTAGATTATTACGACACTGCATACTTGAAAATGAAAGATGAGAAACATAATCCAAATAGTAAAGATTGGGAGGTCGCTCGCATATTTATTAAGTTCTTGTCTGTATTTTATGAGGTGACTTATAGAATTTCCGGTTCTCTTTATATTACTTCTAATATGGTCTTCGATGAAATTGCAACTATCCAAAATTGTATACGAAAGTATTCTTCGGGTAATGATAGTTCAATTATTAGTGATGTTGTGACCAAAATGCAATTTAAATATGATAAGTATTGGGGGAATAGTGAAAAGACGAATTACTTATTATATGTTGCATTTGTTCTCGATCCTCGTCACAAGATGAAGTTCCTTATGTACTGTTTGAATCAGTTATTTGAAGATAAAGTGGCAAAGGAAATAGGAAAAAAAGTGGAAGATGTGTTGAGACGATTGTTCAACGAGTATAATTTGTTAGAGTCTAAGAATGCTTCTGTTTCACGTTCAAGTTCATCATCTTTTATGTCAAGGAGTCAGATGAGTCAATCTACTTCTAATGATTCTTCTATTATAACAAGTAATCATTTTCGCTTTCAACATGCTGATATGGAAGATGATGAAGATGATTTTGATGTGGACACATAGGTGGATGTTTACTTATTGGAACGTCGTGCAAAAGTAGATGAGAATTATGACATCTTAGAATGGTGGAAAGTGAACTCTTCTAGGTATAAGGTTCTTAGTAAGGTTGCACGAGATGTTTTGGCAATTCCAGTGTCTACAGTTGCTTCTGAGTCCGCATTCAGTACTGGTGGGAGAGTGATTGATCATTTTCGCTCCACTTTGGCTCCATCCACAGTTGAGGCACTTATTTGTGCACAAAATTTGCTACGTTCTAATGCTATCAGTTTTGACCTCCAATCACATTTGGAGGAAGTTTCTCTCCTTGAAGAAGGTTTGAATTTTTTTTTAATCTTTGAAACTTAATTTTAAAATTACATTAATTTATCTTTAATTATTATTATTATTATTTTTCTTTAATTATTATTATTATTATTATTTTGTAGATTTCAAATCTTGCTGGAGGAAGCAGCTAAAAGACAAAGAGCGAAATGTTTCATGAAGGAGAATGTTTCAAATTATATTAATTTCTCTCTTATTCTTATTTAGAATTAAATTTCGATTGTAATTTTTAAAATTTATTATAAAGTTAATGTTTTGTTATTTCATGAATGAATTTTCAATTGAATTTGTTAGATTAAGGTTAAAGTTAAAATTAAATTATTATTTTTTTAATTAAATTATAATTTGTAAAAAAAAAATCTAAAACAAAGATAAAAAGTGAAAAATAAATAATAAATAATAAAATAAAGGATGGAGAAGATAAATAAAAATAAAGGAAGAATAAAAAAAAAATGAAACCTTAAAAAAAAAAATAATGAATAAAAGTTAAAAGAAATTAAAAGAAAAAATAACAAATACAGTTTATCTTTATATTATATATATTTAAAGTCAAATGTGTAATCAAAAGATACTTGGCCAAATTGGTTAGCATTAGCTCTTGTTCACACAAGGTTTCAGGTTTGAGCATTAGTGAAGCCTAAATTTAATTTTTAATTCGAAAATCTGTAGACAGTCTAACAAAAGAGTAAACGGTGAACCGATAAACCGTCGGTTAATCGGTTCGGTTCGGTTAGATTCTAGTGCCGGTTCGGTTTCGGTTCACCAAACTTGATATATTTCCTATCGGTTCGGCTTCGGTTCAGCACCCAAATCGAACCGAACCGAACCGATTACACCCCTAGTGAAGAATAGCTATATTAAGAAAGTTGATTCTATATGTACCTTTGTTGGGTTTTATGCCCTTGCGTTCTTATCCAAAGAACACTATGGACGAGGCCCACTTCCACTTTGTATAGTACAAACGATGTGATCCGAAATCGTTTATGTAAAGACATGCGAGTGGGGGCGTCTTGTGCAATGAGTTTGCATAAGACTGAACCACGAAATCAAGTCGCTCTTTCTTTATAACTTTGTTTACTGTAAAGACCGATTTTTTCATATTGACCTAGGTAACTCGATCTGAATCCTGAGCATGCTATGAAATCCTGTTTATTCGGGATTATCCTTTGACTTGTACGAGTGAGAGTGACCCAGTAGCGCCGACTCAATAAGCCTACCATCTTGGGGATAATACCGGGTAAGGAGCTGGGAACATAGTACTGCGAAATGGAATTCACTCATACCCGCCTTTAGGGTTTAGTAGATAGGTTGTTCCCTTAAGTGCTGAATCCAGGTCTTGAACAATGGGCTCACCCTCTCACTGGCCCGAGAGGGATCTGGTTTAGTGGTTGGACTGCAAACCAATTGTTCATTAGAGATGTCAGTGGGACTTAAGGAACAAAACGTAATTATAGGGATAAAACGATATTTTTGACCAACTGTGAATTATGAACGACCTGTGAAGGATTGACTTACTGATAATGGTTATATCAAGAGGACACAACATGTCTACAGTGAGGAGAGTGCAACCCTTGGACTTTAGTGGAGTTTTCGGGGGTTAACGAATGTTGGTTAGTTAGGTTAAAGAATTTAGCTGGTTAATCTTGTATCGTTGGAGCTCATGATCTGTAGGTTCTTTAGGTTCTTCTGGCTAGTTCAGATTAAGCCGTGTAACAATATGAGAGAAAAAGAATTTGAATCCATTTCAAATTCGTTTTTGGAAGAATGATGGACATATTTAAATATGATTTAAATATGGGATTGGTCTGAAACATGAATGTTCATATGTGATGATTCGGTTTAAGAAACCGGGATTAGTCTTATTATTTAATTAATATTTGATATTGAATTAAATAATAATATTAATTAATTAAAAAAATTAATTAATTAAAATTATTTTGTTTATTAAAATTAATTATGAATTAATTTTAAAATGACAAAATAATACAAGTGGGATTATCCAATTTGACTGTATTTATCCAAATTGAGTGTGTTTATGTAACGGCCCGTAATTTTAGATTAATCACAAGCACGTTATTATAACTAACCCTTGAGTTTATTTGAAATAAAAGGAATGCGATCTGAAAAATTCGGCAGCACAACGACGTAACCTCAATAACTACCCAATTATGTAACACCTGAAAAGCAGAAAAACTCAACAAAACCCCGCACTTCATATAAATAAAGACATCATCTGGTCCAACAACGCTCTCAGTCAGAATAGAGATATAAAACCCTTCAGGTCGAAATCCTAAAAGACAACTCAAGTCTAACTACAAAACATACAACCTTCTTAACTTTATAAGACCAATGTTGAACTCTAAAACGAACTGAAACAAGAAGAGGATAATAACTTTAGCCCGTGCACAACTTTTAGCCTTAAGCCAACTACTAGAAATAACACAGAAAAACTGAAACCAGCGGAAGCAACTTCATAAATAAATAACAATTGGCTAACTATAAATACATAAAAGAGATTCAGCTAATGGTCCATTTTTCTCACGTCTCCTCGTCAGCATCACCAAGCTCGTAGTAGTACTCATCACCTGCAAAAGTTGCATAATTTGTGGGAGTCAGTACATAACACGTACTGGTAAGTAGCTCCTACCTGAGGAGCCACCAAACAACAAACATACATGCATCATAAAGATGTGCTTCTCACATCAAACATATCAACGATTATCATTTGAACATGCTCAATACATAAATAACCACAACATCATGCATACACTCGTGTCATACATATCCATCAACTAATTTGAGTTCTAACAAGCTCTCTCAAAATACAACCGAGTACTAACAACTTTATCCAGTTCTTCTCAAACTCCATTGAGTCCTCTCCGACTCAACCCTAGCTTCACAAGGACTCTATTGAGTTCCCTAAGTCCACTCTCGGACTCCACTGCGTAATCTCAACTCAACTCAACTCGTGGCCCTCACAAGCCCTCTGAGACTAACTCCTTCGAGTCACATCGACCCCTGACCATTTATACCCAGGGCCTCGACACTTCTCTACGGCGCTCAGCGTTCGACCCTTGACCATTTATACCCAAGGCCTCGAACTGTTGCATCGCCCCTTGACCATTTGTACCCAAGGCGCACCGATGACTTTGCAACGTGTTAGCCCTTCCCGCGGCGCCCAACACTTGCTTAAACCATGGTGACATATCACCCCTCGACCAATTGTACCCGAGGTGCACTGATATTCACCCTACTTCCCTTAGTGACATACTACCCCTCGACCATTTGTACCCGAGGCGCACTAGTATTCACTGAACATTCTCTGTAACCACAAGTTACACATTTTTCCTTAACACTAATCAACCGTCCGTGACATACTACCCCTCGACCATTTGTACCCGAGGCGCACTAGTATTCACTAAACATTCCCTGTAACCACAAGTTACACTCTTTTCTCACAGCCTCACTAGGCTACATAAAACCTACGTCATGCAACTAGACCAATCTCGAAACTACCCAACATGAATATGTACAGCACACCAACAACACATTTATCATGTTGTCCAATCAACACATCATACACAAATAACTTCACCACAATGCAGCACACACATCAATGATCGCATCATCAGATCAATATATTCAAAATCCCACTCAAATATACTAAGCACTCGGTAGTGCTAAGCCCTATCAAATAAACCATATTCAACAACACATATTGCTAAGCACTTAAATGTGCTTAGTCTTAACAGAGAACATATATATCCAACAACACACGATTATGCTAAGCACTCACATGTGCTTAGTCTTATCAAGGAATTCACAAACAACAACATATGGATTTCTAAGCACTCAGATGTGCTTAGTCTTATCAGAGAGATCATAAACTAAAACATAGGCATTGCTAAGCACTCAGGTGTACTTAGTCTTATCAGAGACACAACAACATACACGGATCATATAACACATAATATAAAGCAATCAGTAAAGCATGCGCACAACAACATACACGGATCATATAACACATAATATAAAGCAATCAGTAAAGCATGCGCACAACAACATACACGGATCATATAACACATAATATAAAGCAATCAGTAAAGCATGCGTTCGAACATATAGCAAATATCAAACAGACTCCACAAGTAAGAACTACTTACAAAACATTCCAAGCACTCCAAAACTATTCGAAAGGCACCCAAAATCTCCCTTAAACTTACTCAAACGCTTCGCAGTCGATTAGAACCTAAAAATAAGAGTTTCCAATTGTTAGCATCTAAACTACAACTTATAGCCGTTTAAACGGGACTAGAACGTGCTGGAATTTACCGAGTTTCACCGAACATAAATGAATTCTTGTCGGTTGGTGTTCGACAGGGTCCAGAACTACTGAACCTTACCAAAACGGCTCGACACTTTGCTGGTTGGTGATCGATAGAGCCAAAACCTGCAGATTTGGAACCGTTAGAGAGTGGGTAATCCAAAACTAAGATCAATTAGGTTTGGGTCATTGGCGAAACTTACCATAGAGATGGAAATCGCCGTTGTTTTGACAAAAATGCACGGTTTAGATCGCACCGTTGAAGGCTGACGATCCCCGCCGTTGGATCCAACGCCAAAATGTCACTCAAGAGCGATCGATTCGTGACACAGATCAGCACCGCTCGCGGATCTAGAATCAAAGGCTGAAGGCCAGAGAAGGGAGGTGCGTTGCGGTCGGTGATTGTCGAGGGTCATGGCTCGCTTCGCTCGCCCAGGTCGTCACGCCGCTGTCTAGCCCCTACGAATGTCGTCGCCTGCGCACGTCAAAGATCGCCGCCCGCCGCGAAGAGCACCTTGGTCGTCGTCAACTGCTATCGGCCAAACACTAGGGATGAGGCCGCCGCTCGTGGTCTTCGCCGAACGCTGGTGAATCATCGACAATGGAGAAACCACTGCGGTTTGCTTCTTGCACCGCCAAGATCCGGATTGTCGCGCACGCTTGGGGATGCGCCGGTTAAGGTCGGAGGTTACTCGTCGCCCGCTCGTGTTGTCGATCGCCCCTGCGCCGAAGGATGGAGATGTCATCGCTCGCCCTCGTCATGGGTTGTTCGCGCCGCTCGTCGTGGGTTTGCGAACGCCGCAGACGTAAGGTCGGCCGGAGGAACGTCACCGATTTGTTGCCAATGGAAGAAGCCGGAGGTGGAGTCTGAGCGTGAGGGAGAGAAGATGAGAGGTGGGGCGCTTGCGGTGGATTGTTGAAGACGAATGAGATGGAGGGAGGTCAGCCGAAGATATGGAGTCCGTGCAAGAGGGAGATGAGGAGTGCGGTTGGAGGTTTCTCTTGCGATTGATCGTGGAGAAGGGAAGATATTAGGAATAGGTTTTTTTCTTTTCTTTTTTTTTTGTTTTATTTTATTTATTTCCTTTTCTTTTAAACACTTAAAACCCAACAAAAACTTAATTCCAAAACTTAATTGACCCATTTAATATCACATTTCTCAAATTGAGCCCAAGTGACAATTCTAATTAAACAACATCCAAAATTATCATATTTCGAAACGCGGGGCGTTACAGACTTCCCCCCTTTAAAAACTTTCGTCCTCGAAAGTAAGCTACTCGTAAGTAACTTATATTCCCCAAGTTGCTTGCTCAAACCTATGGTTATTCCTCAAAACCTTTACCAAAACAATAACTTGGTTTCTTAATATCATGGTCTCCTTAGCAAGGATCTCAAAACAATCAAGGCCCTAAAAACACTCTTTTTCATTAACAAACAAGACTAGGAACCCTAAGGAATCACACAAGGATGAACAAGCCCCTTGCCCAATTGTCCTCTTAATTACAACGTAACTTAGGCTCCTCCAATTAGGTTGGTGCCATTCCTTAATGTCTTGGATAATGACATCGTTCTAAAATTTCCAAACCAAACAAGTGAATGGTTACTAACCACTAAGCTCACCTATGCTTCAAAAGTAAAACAACTACTTTAACCCATTTCCAAGAACATCTTTGACGAAGGGAAATTTTTTATTCCTTAGAGTCTTGGTTTCACTTGTTAGGAACTTAAAGTCAAATCATTAAATTCCCTGGCGCAAATGATCTAACCCTGACTTGAAAGCAACAACTTACACCTACTAACACAAAGCAACCACAAAACCAAAGTGCAAGCTATCTAGACAACTATGGGAGCATCCTATGCCTACTAGCACACAACAAGGGTAACACAAGCACACCACTGACTAACAACCTAGATGAAATATCCTATGCCTAACTACTAATAACTCAAGACAACATGCAATACACATCATATAAATTAATAAAACAAACAAGTCAAACAATAGTCCTTCATAGCGGACAACCAGGCAATTCAAATAATATTACAAAGATTCGACAATGTATAACAAAATGAGTATACATACCTGGTGATGGAGAGAAGACCGAGAAAGACCATTAGCCTTAACCACTTAATTATCTACTTAACAACCTAGGATCTAGGTTAGTCTACAGGAACAACTCCGCTCTGATACCAACTGTAACGACCCGAAATTTTAGATTAATCACAAGCACGTTATTATAACTAACCCTTGAGTTTATTTGAAATAAAAGGAATGCGCTCTGAAAAATTCGGCAGCACAACGACGTAACCTCAATAACTACCCAATTATGTAACACCTGAAAAGCAGAAAAACTCAACAAAACCCCGCACTTCATATAAATAAAGACATCATCTGGTCCAACAACGCTCTCAGTTAGAATATAGATATAAAACCCTTCAGGTCGAAATCCTAAAAGACAACTCAAGTCTAACTACAAAACATACAACCTTCTTAACTTTATAAGACCAATGTTGAACTCTAAAACGAACTGAAACAAGAAGAGGATAATAACTTTAGCCCGTGCACAACTTTTAGCCTTAAGCCAACTACTAGAAATAACACAAAAAAACTGAAACCAGCGGAAGCAACTTCATAAATAAATAACAATTGGCTAACTATAAATACATAAAAGAGATTCAGCTAATGGTCCATTTTTCTCACGTCTCCTCGTCAGCATCACCAAGCTCGTAGTAGTACTCATCACCTGCAAAAGTTGCATAATTTGTGGGAGTCAGTACATAACACGTACTGGTAAGTAGCTCCTACCTGAGGAGCCACCAAACAACAAACATACATGCATCATAAAGATGTGCTTCTCACATCAAACATATCAACGATTATCATTTGAACATGCTCAATACATAAATAACCACAACATCATGCATACACTCGTGTCATACATATCCATCAACTAATTTGAGTTCTAACAAGCTCTCTCAAAATACAACCGAGTACTAACAACTTTATCCAGTTCTTCTCAAACTCCATTGAGTCCTCTCCGACTCAACCCTAGCTTCACAAGGACTCTATTGAGTTCCCTAAGTCCACTCTCGGACTCCACTGCGTAATCTCAACTCAACTCAACTCGTGGCCCTCACAAGCCCTCTGAGACTAACTCCTTCGAGTCACATCGACCCCTGACCATTTATACCCAGGGCCTCGACACTTCTCTACGGCGCTCAGCGTTCGACCCTTGACCATTTATACCCAAGGCCTCGAACTGTTGCATCGCCCCTTGACCATTTGTACCCAAGGCGCACCGATGACTTTGCAACGTGTTAGCCCTTCCCGCGGCGCCCAACACTTGCTTAAACCATGGTGACATATCACCCCTCGACCATTTGTACCCGAGGTGCACTGATATTCACCCTACTTCCCTTAGTGACATACTACCCCTCGACCATTTGTACCTGAGGCGCACTAGTATTCACTGAACATTCTCTGTAACCACAAGTTACACATTTTTCCTTAACACTAATCAACCGTCCGTGACATACTACCCCTCGACCATTTGTACCCGAGGCGCACTAGTATTCACTAAACATTCCCTGTAACCACAAGTTACACTCTTTTCTCACAGCCTCACTAGGCTACATAAAACCTACGTCATGCAACTAGACCAATCTCGAAACCACCCAACATGAATATGTACAGCACACCAACAACACATTTATCATGTTGTCCAATCAACACATCATACACAAATAACTTCACCACAATGCAGCACACACATCAATGATCGCATCATCAGATCAATATATTCAAAATCCCACTCAAATATACTAAGCACTCGGTAGTGCTAAGCCCTATCAAATAAACCATATTCAACAACACATATTGCTAAGCACTTAAATGTGCTTAGTCTTAACAGAGAACATATATATCCAACAGCACATGATTATGCTAAGCACTCACATGTGCTTAGTCTTATCAAGGAATTCACAAACAACAACATATGGATTTCTAAGCACTCAGATGTGCTTAGTCTTATCAGAGAGATCATAAACTAAAACATAGGCATTGCTAAGCACTCAGGTGTACTTAGTCTTATCAGAGACACAACAACATACACGGATCATATAACACATAATATAAAGCAATCAGTAAAGCATGCGCACAACAACATACACGGATCATATAACACATAATATAAAGCAATCAGTAAAGCATGCGTTCGAACATATATCAAATATCAAACAGACTCCACAAGTAAGAACTACTTACAAAACATTCCAAGCACTCCAAAACTATTCGAAAGGCACCCAAAATCTCCCTTAAACTTACTCAAACGCTTCGCAGTCGATTAGAACCTAAAAATAAGAGTTTCCAATTGTTAGCATCTAAACTACAACTTATAGTCGTTTAAACGGGACTAGAACGTGCTGGAATTTACCGAGTTTCACCGAACATAAATGAATTCTTGTCGGTTGGTGTTCGACAGGGTCCAGAACTACTGAACCTTACCAAAACGGCTCGACACCTTGCTGGTTGGTGATCGATAGAGCCAAAAGCTGCAGATTTGGAACCGTTAGAGAGTGGGTAATCCAAAACTAAGATCAATTAGGTTTGGGTCATTGGCGAAACTTACCATAGAGATGGAAATCGCCGTTGTTTTGACAAAAATGCACGGTTTAGATCGCACCGTTGAAGGCTGACGATCCCCGCCGTTGGATCCAACGCCAAAATGTCACTCAAGAGCGATCGATTCGTGACACAGATCAGCACCGCTCGCGGATCTAGAATCAAAGGCTGAAGGCCAGAGAAGGGAGGTGTGTTGCGGTCGGTGATTGTCGAGGGTCATGGCTCGCTTCGCTCGCCCAGGTCGTCACGCCGCTGTCTAGCCCCTACGAATGTCGTCGCCTGCGCACGTCAAAGATCGCCGCCCGCCGCGAAGAGCACCTTGGTCGTCGTCAACTGCTATCGGCCAAACACTAGGGATGAGGCCGCCGCTCGTGGTCTTCGCCGAACGCCGGTGAATCATCGACAATGGAGAAACCACTGCGGTTTGCTTCTTGCACCGCCAAGATCCGGATTGTCGCGCACGCTTGGGGATGCGCCGGTTAAGGTCGGAGGTTACTCGTCGCCCGCTCGTGTTGCCGATCGCCCCTGCGCCGAAGGATGGAGATGTCATCGCTCGCCCTCGTCATGGGTTGATCGCGTCGCTCGTCGTGGGTTTGCGAACGCCGCAGACGTAAGGTCGGCCGGAGGAACGTCACCGATTTGTTGCCAATGGAAGAAGCCGGAGGTGGAGTCTGAGCGTGAGGGAGAGAAGATGAGAGGTGGGGCGCTTGCGGTGGATTGTTGAAGACGAATGAGATGGAGGGAGGTCAGCCGAAGATATGGAGTCCGTGCAAGAGGGAGATGAGGAGTGCGGTTGGAGGTTTCTCTTGCGATTGATCGTGGAGAAGGGAAGATATTAGGAATAGGTTTTTTTCTTTTCTTTTTTTTTTGTTTTATTTTATTTATTTCCTTTTCTTTTAAACACTTAAAACCCAACAAAAACTTAATTCCAAAACTTAATTGACCCATTTAATATCACATTTCTCAAATTGAGCCCAAGTGACAATTCTAATTAAACAACATCCAAAATTATCATATTTCGAAACGCGGGGCGTTACAGTTTATCCAAGTTAAGTGAGTGGATTGTGAATCACTAACTACATGCATAAACTCATCAATTGTTGAACACTTGTGTGAAGACTAATTCATCCATTTTGAGGTGTCATGCTAAGCAAAGAGTTTGTTGCATGTGAATGACCTATAAATTGGATGGAGTTCAAATGGTTTGAAGATTGATGAAGATTGAGATTTTGATGAACTTAGATGAATGAGATTCATTCTTTTTTTTTTCAAACTTTTTTCTATCACATAGACCAACTCTTCCATCCATTTTTCTTCTTTTCTTTTCTCTTGTAAAGGAGTCTCACCACTCCGTTGCTCGGCCCAAGGATAGCGGGACTATCGGAGGTGGTCCTCGAAGCGTTCGAGAGAAGGTTCGTAGAGTTCGTGAGGAGATTCGAGCATGGGGATTAGAAGATTTTAGAACTACAAGAGGCATGTGTTCTAATTTCTTTTATTTCAAAGTTTTGAGCATGTTTCTAGTTTAGTTAAATTGATGAAATTGGAGTGTCATTGATCTGACTCGCTTCTGTTGCGCTACATGCGCTCCATCACACATATATATACCATGTATATATCATGTTTATGAATATCTATATATATCATATCATGTTTATAACATTTACCAATTAATTAAATAATCTTCCAATTTTAGCTTTAATATATCAAACAATAAATTATGGAAAATAGGTCAAAAGAGTACATCATTGTAGAAATAATGTGGAGTTATAGCACTCCAAAAGTGCTATTTTATAATCCTTAATTTTTGTTAGTTGATTGAATTTAATGTATTTAATCATATGTTTTGCAGGAATCGAGCGTTGAGAGGTGAACGATGCCATTTTATTAAATAAGAGCTTAAAAGAGAAGTTTTAGAGTATAATATCAACAAACCGAGCCGACAGATAATACTATGTAGAACAAAAATTTTATTATCCAAAGTTGGAAGTTTGGTCTGATTGTGTAGGGTCCGTTATGTTAATCAATGAACCAAAGTTCAAATTTTGGGGAATGCAATTATTCATTGTATTTTTGTCATCAAGCTTCATCTCACTCCACATGCGCGACTCATAGAGATGTCCATTTACCCCGCCACGCCCCGAATGGGGCAGGGAGAGTGGGGAATATTTTTTCCCCGTTAGCTAAACAGGGCGGGGACGGGTAATAGCATACTCTCCCCGCCCCGTATAATTATATATATATTCACCAAAAAAATAACTACACGCTCTTTCCTCGGTCTAAAAAAAATACATCTTGCAAATAAAGTTTATTGAATTAAATATATATAATATTAATCAACTTAACAAATAACAAAACTTAAAAAAAAAAATTAAAAAAAGTAAATTATTCGCGAGAAAAATTACTGGGAATATCTGCTTCATCCCCACGAAATTAAACAGGGGCTTTCGTGGGACGGGTAATGAAATAGGGGACAGGGATGGGGGCGGGGAAGGCATTACTCGGCCCCGCCATGCCTCATGGACATCTCTAGCGACTCACCTGATGAAGCTCGCTCATTGCCAACTTGTCGACCAAGCATCATCTGCGCGACCCAACCTACTTCGCACCAACACCCTTCATCACGGTCCACCTGCTTCAGCTCTCGCGGCCCAACACGCGTCTTTAGCCTTCCGTCCACACATGCGCGTTGCACATGTATGTGTGTCCTTCGCCCCATCATCATAATGCATGGCCCGCCGATTCCAATAACGACCCAATAATATGCAATTTCAGCCCATTTTTTCCCGAATTTCGTTTTTAGAAAAGGGGAAGTCGTATTTTTTTTTTTTGGTAATTCAGCTTTTTTTGGACAAGATTCGTTTTTCTACACAGAAAGCTCTCAAGTTTGAGGTTTCTCTCTCGGTTTTTAAAGTTTTTTAAGAGATTTCAAGGTGATTTTTTATTTGTAATTGAATACATGGCATCTGAAATCGTTACGGTAGTGCTCGGCTAGACTCGTAACGCCACTTCGGAGATAATTCGAGCCTAATTATGTAGCTTTTGTGAGAATTTGTTTTTAATTTCAATGTCAATTCTTCGTTGATTGCTTCTTATTTCTTGAATAAATTAGTGAGCATGCTTATTAGATTAAATTTACAATTTAGTTTACTTGTTTGTTCATTTCGCTAAAGCATGAACTTGCAATACGTATTTGTTGTAACGACCCGAGCTCAAGGTATGAGTAATTTATTTAATTAATTTTATTACCGGGCTCGTTAGTGGGTTAAGTGGCTTAGTATTGAGATTGGGCTTTGGTTTGGGCTCAAGAGTTAATTAAGCCAAACTAGAATTAGTGGGGATTGAAAATAAATTTGTTTCTTAAAATAAAATAAAAAAAAAAAAAAAAAAAAAAAAAAAAAGAAAAGAAAAAGAAGAGGGCGTAAACCCTCTTCATCTCCTTCTTCCTCACAACTCTCCCTCACGCAAGAACCGCCGCCCCTCTCCCTAACCAACCGCCCTCCGTTCGACCACCACCGCGCCGCCTCTCCTCTCCGACTGCCGTACGGCGCTCCAGCGGCGAAACCCTCCAGTAGCTTCGGGCGACGGCGACGGCGAAGCCCTCCAGCGGCAACGCACGACGCTCCAGCATCTTCGGGCGACGGCGACGACTCGTCTTGGCTTCCGACGGCGGCGCAACGAGCGTGGTAACGACAGCACGTCGTGGGCAGCGGGTAAGCATTCCTCCTCCGACGTTTCTTTCCTTTTTATTTCTTCATTTTGCTCGATGAAGCCCCAATTTCGAATCTAAAATCCCTTCAATGTCGATTGTGGTTAGTTCAAACGTCTTGTTCAATTGCGAGAGTTAATGCCCGTTCGGTTCCAACGTTAGTATCGCGAAACGTAGTCTGGGAACGTGCTGTCCATCGGGACTCGACATCGTTGCAGTGAGTTTCGATCTGTATTGACCTTGAAACCTTCCAGGTTTGGTGTTGAGACCAAATCTCGGGTTGAAGTATCCTAGCCTAGAAGTGACGGTGAGTCGAGAGTGCGTAGGTTGGGACCAGAAGCTTTCATAACAATTGTTAGCCGTCTTGTTGAACTTAGCTGTAAGTAATCTTACTGTGGGTAGCCTTCAGGCTAAGTTGGGATTTTCTTGTTTCAATATAAATTATGTTGTTTTAGTAGCTTCGAAATGCTGTTATCTGTGGATATAGATAAATTTTGAAATGTGATTTCTGTGGATGGGTATTAGCTTGAAGTGTTCGTGATCTGTGAATATGGATTTACTTTGAAGTGTGGTTATCTGTGAATATGGATTTACTTTGAAGTGTGGTTATCTGTGAATATGGATTAACTTTGAAGTGTGGTTATCTGTGGATGATAAATAGCTTGAAGTGGTTGATATTTGTGGATATAGATTAACGTGGAAGTGTTGTTATCTGTGGATGTAGAGTACCTTTGAAGTGCGATATCTGTGGATGTGAGTTAGTATTGAAGTGTTTGTTGTCTGTTGATGTGATGTTGTTGGAAGGTCTAGAAGTTTCTAACGAGATATTGTGGTGAAAGATGTCATGAACACACTAGCCTTGTATAGTGATGGGCTGAGTGTTATGGTCATGTCTGAATTCCGTTTATAAGTTTGAATGTAACTGAGATGAAGTATTTATGAATAAGATACGTGCTGAAATATGACCATTAATGTGCATGAGAGAAAATTACTCCATCTAGTGTCAATTGTAATATCACAACGAGATAGGTGTGACCCCTTGTAACGATGTGATGTATAAATCTTGAGATTGTAATATAGTTACCCCCATTCCTTGTAAGTTTTATTCTGTATGAAAGTGATGCAGGCTTAGGAGCTCTACTCACATGGAATTGATGTGTGTAGAGCTGGGGAGTATGAAAGTGATGCTCACCTGTGCATGAAAGTGATGTACACCTAGGAAGCTCTCAATGCATGAAATTGATGCAGCTGAGACAGATGTGTATGAAATTGATACACATTTAGAAGGATAGGAATGGGCTGGTAAATTGTATGATACAAGTTTAGGTCTCACCGATAAAGTTTTCAGTATGTTCATGCTTTCATGCTTTCATGTCATTCTTAGCTTGACCACGATAGTGGGGTTATTTACTGAGTATTTTGCATAAAATACTCATCCTTTCCCTTAAAACATTTTTTTTCAGGAAACAACATGAACGTACATGGCGTGTGACGAGGTGGATTATTGACGATGCCATGGGATTAGAGTCCGAGCTTCCGCATTCATTAGTTTCTTTTATTTATTTGTTGGAGTTAAATCACCTTTGTTGAGATTTGAACTATAAGTTTTGGTATTAAATTTCCTCCTAAAAGTACTCATTTAATTTCGTTTTAGAAGTTTAAGGAAATCCCGAAAATTTAGGGATTTGCATTGATTTAAGAGACGCTTTGAACATTTAATACTTCTTCTCCTAATTTCTCTTAAATAAAGTTTTATTTTCTTTTAATTATGGAGATCTTACATCATGCATATAGTAACGGTCCTACAATGATGTCATGTAAAAAGTCGGGTCTTTACAGTTGGTATCAGAGCCAGGTTTAGGGTTCTGTAGACTGGCTTACATCGTAAGCCCTTAGTGTTCCCATGGCTCATCAACAGGTCCCTCGCCACCGCCAGGTATGTTCAGTTTTAACAAATTTTTATGAAGGATGATATTTAAATGAAGTGGTTTAGTTTAATGCCTAGCAACTGTTATGGTCCTAATTGTTGTTTTGATAAGGTAACTGGGTTTTGGTAGGTTATGGGACGTAACAGAGGCTTGGTCAGGCGAGGTTCGTCTGGTAGGGTTCAACCAGGTAATGCACGTAAGCGAAGCTCCAGTAAGCGGGGTAAGTTTGATAAGGGCATACCGAGTATCCCGATTGAAGAGATACCAGTGGGACCGATACCCTCGGCTCTAGTAGATGACCAGGTTGAGGAGACACCAGCGGGATTAACTCCCACAGGCCAACTAGTTGTTCAGACTGGTGACACACCTGCGGCTCAGCAGGCAGGAGCCATATTAACGACGACAATGATGGAGGCCATGCAGACATTGATTCAGACGGCAGTAGCTAATCAAATGGCTCAAGCGAACAGGGATCAGAGAGGTCTGTCAGAAGAGGCGCGACATTTGCGAGACTTCAGGAAGTATGACCCCCGTTCCTTCAATGGGTCGTTGGCGGATCCGACGAAAGCAGAGATATGGCTGTCGTCCATTGAGACGATTTTCCGTTACATGAGGTGCCCAGAGGAGCAGAAAGTGCAGTGTGCGGCCTTCGTATTGATAGACGATGCTCAGCTATGGTGGGAGTCGGCCGAGAGGTCGGTTGACACTAGCAGAGGACCAGTGACCTGGTCACATTTCAAGGAAGCCTTTTACCAACAGTACTTTCCCGCTGTAACTCGATATAAAAAGCAAGCAGAGTTCTTACACCTCAAGCAAGGAGGTCGTTCTGTCTCGGAGTACGAAGTTGAATTTAACAGGTTGTCACGTTTCGCCCCTGAGTTAGTGGCTACAGAAGCCACGAAAGCAGAACGATTCATTATGGGCTTAAGAAGCGAGGTCCAAGGCATTGTGGCGGCTCTTGCTCCACCAGATTATGCTGCTGCCCTCCGCGCGGCAACTCTGATCGATAATCGTGCGCCCGGGCAATCTCAAGTACCTACAAGTACGAGTTCATTTTCAGGTCAGAAGAGGAGATCAGATCAGATGTCCTCGGGTTTCCAACGCACACAACGCAACTCTGGGGGCTCGCATCAGAACCAGAAACAGCAGTTCACCAGACAAGAGAACTCTAGTAGGGACAAACCGTTATGCAACTCTTGTGGGAGGCATCACTGGGGTCGTTGTCTAGCACGAGCAGGGGTATGTTTCCGATGCGGTCAGGAGGGACACATGGCAGATCGTTGTCCCAAGAGAAGTTCTCCCAGTAGTAGGGATCAACCCTCGAGCTCGCACCAGGCTAGCACAGGTAGACAGACTCAGCAGCGTGGTAAAGTTTATGCCACCACACGACAGGAAGCCGAGAACTCTAACACAGTTGTAACAGGTACGCTCCCTATTTTGGGTCATTATGCCCTTGTATTGTTTGACTCGGGTTCTACCCATTCGTTTGTTTCTACTGCATTTGCAAGTCAGGCTAAGTTAGAATTGGAACCACTGGACTATGTCTTGTCTGTTTCTACCCCGACTGGGGTGATGGTGTTAGTACATGAGAAGGTGAAAGCAGGTCAGGTGTTAGTGTCAGAGCGTCTATTAGATGTAACGCTAGTGGTCCTCGACATGACAGACTTTGATGCGATTCTCGGGATGGATTGGTTGGCAGAGAATCACGCCAATATCGATTGTTTTCGTAAGGAAGTTGTGTTCAGTTCACCAGCAGGAGTAAACTTCAAGTTTAAGGGGACTAGAGCTGAGGTCTTACCCAAGGTAGTCTCTGCCATTAAGGCAAGGAAATTGATCAGTCAAGGCGCTTGGGGACTTCTAGCCAGCGTGGTTGACACCAGGCACATTGAGGTTTCAGTGGCATCAGTTCCCGTAGTTAGGGAATTTGCAGATGTATTTCCTGATGATCTCCCAGGGTTGCCACCTATTCGGGAGGTAGAGTTTAGTATTGAGCTAGAACCGGGAACAGGCCCTATTTCCAAAGCTCCGTATAGAATGGCCCCTGCGGAATTGAAAGAGCTCAAGTCTCAGGTTCAAGAGTTGTTAGACAGGGGTTTCATACGCCCTAGTGTCTCACCTTGGGGTGCACCAGTTTTGTTTGTAAAAAAAAAGGATGGTTCCATGAGGTTGTGCATCGACTACCGGGAGTTGAACAAAGTAACCATTAAGAATAGGTACCCCCTCCCTCGGATAGACGACTTGTTTTATCAGTTACAGGGAGCCACCGTGTTTTCAAAGATTGATTTACGCTCAGGGTACCACCAGTTGAGAATAAAGAGTGGTGACATTCCTAAGACGGCGTTTAGGTCTAGATATGGACATTACGAGTTCACTGTAATGTCCTTTGGTCTGACTAACGCGCCAGCTGTCTTTATGGGATTGATGAACAAAGTGTTCAAAGAGTTTCTTGACACGTTCGTGATAGTGTTTATCGACGATATCTTGGTGTATTCCAGGACAGAGGCAGAGCATGGGGAACACCTTAGGAGAGTTTTGACTACCCTAAGGCTGAACAAGTTGTACGCCAAATTTTCTAAGTGCGAGTTTTGGCTACATCAGGTGGCGTTCTTAGGACATGTGGTGTCAAAAGATGGGATCTTGGTGGACCCCGCGAAGGTAGAGGCAGTGACGGATTGGCCTCGCCCAACTACAGTCAGGGAGGTGCGTAGTTTTCTTGGACTGGCAGGGTACTATCGACGGTTTGTGCAGGATTTCTCCCGTATAGCAACACCCTTGACTCAGTTAACCAGGAAAGGAAATTCTTTTGTCTGGGGTAAAGCTTGTGAAGAGAGTTTCCAAGAACTCAAGCGGAGGTTAGTTTCTGCACCGGTACTCACGGTACCCGAAGGGACTGGAAATTTTGTTATTTACAGTGATGCCTCTAAGAAAGGGTTAGGATGTGTGTTGATGCAACATGGTAAGGTAATTGCTTACGCATCTCGCCAGTTAAAAGGGTACGAACAGAATTACCCAACCCACGATTTGGAATTGGCAGCCGTGGTTTTTGCTTTAAAAATTTGGAGGCACTATCTGTATGGGGAGAAAATCCAAATCTTCACAGACCATAAGAGCTTGAAGTACTTCTTCACTCAGAAGGAGTTGAACATGAGACAACGAAGGTGGTTAGAGTTAGTAAAGGATTACGACTGCGAGATCTTGTATCATCCAGGTAAGGCTAATGTAGTGGCAGATGCTCTCAGTAGGAAGACAGTTCATTCGTCAGCTTTAATCACCACTCAAACCCATATATGTAATGATCTGGAGCGAGCTGGAATAGCAGCTTCAGTGAGAGAGATCACTGCGCAAATAACACAGTTGTCAGTGCAACCGACCTTAAGGCAGAAGATTATTGATGCCCAACGAGGAGATCCTATCCTCGCCGATCTTTTTCGTCTAGTAGAGTCTGGACAGACCAGTGAGTTTACGGTATCCTCAGAGAGTGGCCTCTCCTACCACGGACGTTTGTGCGTACCGGGAAATGTCGATCTTAAGAACGAGTTGTTAGCTGAGGCCCACTGCTCTCCATTCTCGATACATCCGGGCAACACTAAGATGTATCAAGATTTGAAACGTTACTACTGGTGGCGAAACATGAAGAAAGAGGTGGCAGACTTTGTTAGTAGGTGTTTGGTCTGCCAGCAGGTGAAGGCGCCGAGGCAAAGACCGGCAGGTTTATTGCAGCCTTTGAGTGTGCCAGAGTGGAAGTGGGAGAATATAGCTATGGATTTCATAGTAGGGTTGCCTAGAACAGCCAAAGGTTATACGGTGGTGTGGGTCATCATTGACAGACTCACTAAGTCAACACATTTCCTTCCAGGAAAGTCTACCTATTCGGTGGATAGGTGGGCACAATTATATCTGAAAGAGATTGTCAGACTTCATGGAGTGCCAGTGTCGATTATATCAGATAGAGACCCTCGCTTTACCTCCAACTTCTGGCAGAGTCTTCAGAAGGCGTTAGGAACACGGTTGGAGCTTAGTACGGCTTTCCACCCACAAACAGACGGTCAGACCGAACGGCTTAACCAGACTTTAGAGGACATGTTACGCGCCTGTGCGTTGGATTTTGCGGGGGGTTGGGATTCTCACTTGCACTTGATGGAATTTGCTTATAACAACAGTTTTCAGGCAACCATTGGCATGTCGCCATTTGAAGCTCTTTATGGGAAGAGTTGCAGATCCCCGGTGTATTGGGATGAGGTGGGTGAACGCAAGTTGCTAGGGCCCGAGCTGGTCCAACTCACAAATGATGCTATCCAAAAGATAAGAGCGAGGATGCAAACAGCGCAGAGTAGGCAAAAAAGTTACGCTGACACGAGGCGAAGGGACTTGGAGTTTGCAACAGGCGATAAAGTGTTTCTGAAGGTAGCACCTATGAAGGGAGTTCTGAGGTTTGGCAAGAAAGGGAAGTTAAGTCCACGCTTCATTGGGCCGTTCGAGATTTTGGAACGGATCGGCCTTGTAGCGTATCGTCTAGCTTTACCCCCGGCCCTCTCTGCAGTTCATAATGTTTTTCATGTTTCTATGCTGCGAAAGTATTTAGCAGATCCTTCCCACGTGGTTGACTTTGAGCATGTACGCTTGGACGAAAATATGAGTTATGAGGAAAAGCCCAAACAGATTTTGGCAAGGGAGTCAAAGATCCTTCGGAATCGAGAATTAGCTCTTGTCAAAGTTCTTTGGGTGAACCATCAGTTCGAGGAAGCGACGTGGGAACGCGAGGATGAGATGAGATCTAAGTACCCCGAGCTTTTTCAAGACGAGGAACTTTCGAGGGCGAAAGTTCTTAAGGAGGGAAGATTGTAACGACCCGAGCTCAAGGTATGAGTAATTTATTTAATTAATTTTATTACCGGGCTCGTTAGTGGGTTAAGTGGCTTAGTATTGAGATTGGGCTTTGGTTTGGGCTCAAGAGTTAATTAAGCCAAACTAGAATTAGTGGGGATTGAAAATAAATTTGTTTCTTAAAATAAAATAAAAAAAAAAAAAAAAAAAAAAAAAAGAAAAAGAAGAGGGCGTAAACCCTCTTCATCTCCTTCTTCCTCACAACTCTCCCTCACGCAAGAACCGTCGCCCCTCTCCCTAACCAACCGCCCTCCGTTCGACCACCACCGCGCCGCCTCTCCTCTCCGACTGCCGTACGGCGCTCCAGCGGCGAAACCCTCCAGTAGCTTCGGGCGACGGCGACGGCGAAGCCCTCCAGCGGCAACGCACGACGCTCCAGCATCTTCGGGCGACGGCGACGACTCGTCTTGGCTTCCGACGGCGGCGCAACGAGCGTGGTAACGACAGCACGTCGTGGGCAGCGGGTAAGCATTCCTCCTCCGACGTTTCTTTCCTTTTTATTTCTTCATTTTGCTCGATGAAGCCCCAATTTTGAATCTAAAATCCCTTCAATGTCGATTGTGGTTAGTTCAAACGTCTTGTTCAATTGCGAGAGTTAATGCCCGTTCGGTTCCAACGTTAGTATCGCGAAACGTAGTCTGGGAACGTGCTGTCCATCGGGACTCGACATCGTTGCAGTGAGTTTCGATCTGTATTGACCTTGAAACCTTCCAGGTTTGGTGTTGAGACCAAATCTCGGGTTGAAGTATCCTAGCCTAGAAGTGACGGTGAGTCGAGAGTGCGTAGGTTGGGACCAGAAGCTTTCATAACAATTGTTAGCCGTCTTGTTGAACTTAGCTGTAAGTAATCTTACTGTGGGTAGCCTTCAGGCTAAGTTGGGATTTTCTTGTTTCAATATAAATTATGTTGTTTTAGTAGCTTCGAAATGCTGTTATCTGTGGATATAGATAAATTTTGAAATGTGATTTCTGTGGATGGGTATTAGCTTGAAGTGTTCGTGATCTGTGAATATGGATTTACTTTGAAGTGTGGTTATCTGTGAATATGGATTTACTTTGAAGTGTGGTTATCTGTGAATATGGATTAACTTTGAAGTGTGGTTATCTGTGGATGATAAATAGCTTGAAGTGGTTGATATTTGTGGATATAGATTAACGTGGAAGTGTTGTTATCTGTGGATGTAGAGTACCTTTGAAGTGCGATATCTGTGGATGTGAGTTAGTATTGAAGTGTTTGTTGTCTGTTGATGTGATGTTGTTGGAAGGTCTAGAAGTTTCTAACGAGATATTGTGGTGAAAGATGTCATGAACACACTAGCCTTGTATAGTGATGGGCTGAGTGTTATGGTCATGTCTGAATTCCGTTTATAAGTTTGAATGTAACTGAGATGAAGTATTTATGAATAAGATACGTGCTGAAATATGACCATTAATGTGCATGAGAGAAAATTACTCCATCTAGTGTCAATTGTAATATCACAACGAGATAGGTGTGACCCCTTGTAACGATGTGATGTATAAATCTTGAGATTGTAATATAGTTACCCCCATTCCTTGTAAGTTTTATTCTGTATGAAAGTGATGCAGGCTTAGGAGCTCTACTCACATGGAATTGATGTGTGTAGAGCTGGGGAGTATGAAAGTGATGCTCACCTGTGCATGAAAGTGATGTACACCTAGGAAGCTCTCAATGCATGAAATTGATGCAGCTGAGACAGATGTGTATGAAATTGATACACATTTAGAAGGATAGGAATGGGCTGGTAAATTGTATGATACAAGTTTAGGTCTCACCGATAAAGTTTTCAGTATGTTCATGCTTTCATGCTTTCATGTCATTCTTAGCTTGACCACGATAGTGGGGTTATTTACTGAGTATTTTGCATAAAATACTCATCCTTTCCCTTAAAACATTTTTTTTCAGGAAACAACATGAACGTACATGGCGTGTGACGAGGTGGATTATTGACGATGCCATGGGATTAGAGTCCGAGCTTCCGCATTCATTAGTTTCTTTTATTTATTTGTTGGAGTTAAATCACCTTTGTTGAGATTTGAACTATAAGTTTTGGTATTAAATTTCCTCCTAAAAGTACTCATTTAATTTCGTTTTAGAAGTTTAAGGAAATCCCGAAAATTTAGGGATTTGCATTGATTTAAGAGACGCTTTGAACATTTAATACTTCTTCTCCTAATTTCTCTTAAATAAAGTTTTATTTTCTTTTAATTATGGAGATCTTACATCATGCATATAGTAACGGTCCTACAATGATGTCATGTAAAAAGTCGGGTCTTTACATTTGTTGTGATTAATTGCACTAAAGTAGCATTTTCGGATGAGTTTTGTTTATGTTCATTAATTGGCTTTTCCAATTATTTTCCAGAGTTTTCATAACAGTCCCTAGTTTTAAGAAGACGTTTAAACTGAATTAAGTTTATTAATTTAGTTTATGTGCTCTAATCAATCCCTATAACTTAAGTCAGCTAGTCGATTAGCATGGAACGCTATTGTGTCAAGCTAATTGACTAGTTTATAATTAATTAGGATACTTTGTCGAATTAATTTAATTAGGAGACCTTAGGTGCTAATATGGTTGTTCCAGATTGGTCGATTAGACTCTTAATTGATATTTTAGTTGGTTTCAAGGATCGAAATCTCACATAATTAACTCGAACTACAAAAATTTTGGTTTTTCTCGACGTAGAAAAATCGTGGAGAGAAGCCAAAAAACCGTCGAGAGAGGTTCTCTCGACGGGAAAAAAAAAAGAAAAAAAAACGTCGGTAAAACCCCGTCGAGAGAGCCACTCTCGACGGTTTATATAACTCGTCGAGAGAACTGATTTTCTCGACAGTTTAAGGTAATCGTTGAGAAAAAGGGTTCTCTCGACGGTTTAGGGTAATCTAAATCGTCTAGAGAAACGGAGCTCTCTCGACGGTTTGGTTAAATCGTCGAGAGAAACAAAACTTTCTCGACGGTTTAGTTTACCCATATATATATATTAATCTCAGAATATTTTTCAATTGAAATACCCTCATAATTTGAAACTTTGAAGCACATAATATCTAAATAAATTGGACAATTAGTTTGTAAAAAAATACATTTATTATAATCTAAATTAGTTTGTACAAAGTTTGGATACAAAAAAAATTATGCCTCCACTAATATAAAAGAACTTGTTAACTTCATATAATCTTCAAAAGCAGCTTTGTGAATAACATCAACTCGAAATACCTAAAAATAAGAAAATCAATAACACATTAGAACATAGCATAAAAAAAAAATTATAACTTAAACATAAACTCAAAAGATATTAACTTATAACAACACATGAAAACTAAATTTACCTAACACCTTCAAGTACAAGCTCAGCATGCATATCTCACCTCAAATACAATCTCTAAGAGCATGCATCAACCGAATTAATCCCAGATACTAACTAAAACAACTCAAATTTAACTTAAACTAACTTTAAACAACTAAATTGACTAAACCGAATTAATCCCAGATACTAACTAAAACAACTCAAATTTAACTTAAACTAACTTTAAACAACTAAATTGACTAAACTCACATGTAGAGTTTACTTAAACTAAAACAACAAAATTAACTTAAACTACACTTAAAACTAGGGGTGTAATCGGTTCGGTTCGGCTCGGTTTGTTTGTCGAACCGAAACCGAACCGCTAGAAATATGAAGGAATATGATAAACCGAATCGAACCGTCATTTGATACATAACCGAACCGACCGAACCGATTAACCAACGGTTTAATCGGTTCGGTCTGGCGGTTCGACGATTACATGAAAAATAATATGAAGTTAGGACTCGAACTCATAACCGATGGAATGCCAGCAAGTATGTAAACCACTAAACTAGTAATGAATTTTGAGAAATAAATGATTTTTATTTGTATTGTATCTTATTTATGTTTCAAATGCAATGTTTATAATTTCAAAGCATCTAGTCATCTACCGCTACATAATCTTTTTTTTTTTCTTCCCCTATTTTTTATAATTTTATTTACCTTTCCCACCTCATTTTTTTCTTTTATTATTTATCGAGAGAAATGTCGACTTCTTAAGTTAGCCTATAAATAGTTATTTTTCTTTTCATTATCGATTTTATTTTTACAATTTTTAATTTAGTTAAAAATAAAAATTAAAAAATTAATTGCAACTGTAACTTTAATCTAACAAATAATTCATGAAATAACAAAAATATTAATTTCATAATAAAGTTTCAAAATTACAAACCAAATTGAATTCTAAACCATAGTAGGATAGACATTAATGTAATTCAGAAATTAAGCTTTAAAAACAAAAATAAGTATTAAGTAGTTCAGTCTTCAATCTTCAATCTTTTTTCTTCATGAAGTATTCTCCTTCAATCTTTGTCTTTTAGCGGCTTCCACTATGCAAGATTTGAAATCTACAACAAAAATAATAATTAGAAATAATAATTAGAGAAAAATTAATGTAATTTTGAAATTAAGTTTCATATATCAAAAAGTTTCAAACCTTCTTCAACAAGAGAAACTTCTTCCAAATGTGATTGGAGATCAAAATTTATAGCATTAGAGCGTAGCCAATTTTGTGCACAAATAAGTGCCTCGACTGTGGATGGAGCCAAAGTAGAGCGAAAAGGATCAATCACTCTCCCACCGGTACTGAATGCAGACTCAGAAGCAACCGTAGACACTGGAATTGCCAAAACATCTCGTGCAATCTTACTTAGAACCCTGAACCTAGAAGAGTTCACTTTCCACCATTCTAAGATGTCAAAATTATCATCCTTTTTTGCACGACGTTCCAATAAGTAAACATCCACCTCTGTGTCCACATCAAATTCATCCTCGTCATCTTCCATATCAGCATGTTGAAAGCGAAAAGGATTACTTGTTATAATCGTAGAATCAGTAGAAGTAGATTGACTCATTTGACTTTTTGACGTAGAAGATGATGAACTTGAACATGAAGTAGAAGTATTCTTAGACTCTAACAAATTATACTCGTTGAATAATCGTCTCAACACGTCTTCCACTTTTTTTTTCCAATTTCCTTTGCCACTTTATCCTCAAATAACTGATTCAAACAATACATAAAAAACTTCATCTTGTGACGAGGATCGAGAATAAATGCAACATATAATAAGTAATTCGCCTTTTCACTATTCCCCCAATACTTATCATACTTCAATTGCATCTTGGTCACAACGTCGGTAATAATTGGACTACCAGTACCCGAAGAATATTTTCGTATACAATTTTGGATAATTGCAATTTCATCAAAGACCATATTAGAAGTAATATAAAGAGAACCAGAAATTCTAATAGTCACCTCATAAAATACAGATAAGAACGTAGTAAATATGCGAGCGATCTCTCAATCTTTACTATTTGGATTCTGCTTCTCCTCTTTCATTTTCAAGTATGCTAGATCGTAATAATCTAATCTATCAAATGCCTTCTCAAATTTTTCAGCTGCCTCAAGCATCAAATATGTAGAGTTCCACCTAGTTGGAACGTCAAGACATACAAGACTCTTGCTAGATATATTCTCATCTTCAATACACTTCTTAAATTTAGCAAATCGAGCCGGAGAAGATCTAACAAATCTAACAGAATTTCGAATTCGGGTCACCGACTCATGCACATCTTTCAAGCCATCATTTACGATCAAATTAAGAATATGTGCACAACACCTAACATGCAAAAACTCACCATCCAACACCAATCCATGTTTAAATCGCTCAACTAGATAAGCAATAGCACTGTCATTGGATGAAGCGTTATCAACAGTCAATGTCAACACCTTTTCAATCCCCCAATGTTTCAAACATCGTTCAACTTCTCTACCTATGGTCTCACCTTTATGATCATCTATTTGAGAGAAATTGATAATCCTCTTATGTAATTTCCAACTGCTATCAATAAAATGTGCAGTCAAGACCATATAGTTAATATTTTGACAAGATGTCCATGTATCAGTTGTAAGTGAAATTCTATACCCTTGATGAACAAAAAGTTCTTTCAAATCTTGTTTTTTAGTGGCATATATAGCTAAAATATCCTTAGCAATTGTAGTTCGACAAGGGAGAACAAATTGAGGTTCCAATAAAGTGATGGTACCCTCCACAAACCTTCTAAATCCTTCACTCTCCACAAATCTAAATGATAACTCATCAATTATGATCATTTCCGCAAGAAGTCTCCTAGCATTCTCTACACTAAAAATTGCACACCTAAGAGAAGTATTTGTTGTATTATCTCCTTGTCCGACACCATCATTATTTTTAAATACCAATTTTTGTTGAGATGCATCTTTTGTCTTTGCAAAATGACTTTTTTTGCAATAACTCTCAATATGCATTCTCATTGTCCCTGTCCCATTCCTTTTTGCATGACATGCATATATTGTGCCACAATAATTACATTTGGCTTGAGGTTTATCTTCAGTACAATCAGGTAATTTAGTAAAGTGATCCCATACCATAGAAGTTCTTCTCCTCTTTCTTTCATCCATAGGTGGTGGTGGTGGCGGCATCTCACTAAGTTCATCCATATTGTCATTCTCCTCGCAATCAATCTCACTCTCATTTCTTGTTGAATTTGTCATGGTTTGATAATTGATAATTTGATATCACGTCACGTCACCTACAATTTTATTTAAAAAAAATATCAGTAAATAATATTAAATAATTTAACTAATGCCACTAAATATATCAATAAGTTATTTTTTTTAATAACAATAAGTTATTAATTAATTGTACTCAAAAGAAAACTCAATGCTAATCTAATACTTAATAATACATTAATTGTACTCAAAAAAAAAAATAATAATAATAATAATAATAATTGTAGACACCGTATTTGGTCCGGGCATTTGTTTATTATTAATGTTTTTACCTTATTTATTTATTTTTATCATATTTGATTGAATCTTTTTAAGTTGTAAATTCACTTTTTATTATGTATTTAATTAATTTCGAAATTGGAGAAAAATAACAAAAATAATGTTTTAATGGTTTGAGAAGGATTTTTACCTAATTTGACAATAAAGATTAATACTTAATGAGTATAAATTTTTTAAGTCATTTTATGATTAAAATTTGATATTCATTTATGAGTATAAAATATTTAATTCATTTTGGATTAAAATTTGATATTCATTTATGAGTATAAAATAATTAATTCATTTTGGGTTAAAATTTGATATTCATTTATAGTATAAAATATTTAATTCATTTTTGGGTTAAAATTTTATATTCATTTATGAGTATAAAATATTTGTTCATTTTATGGTCAAAAATCAGTTTTGAATGAGAAAAATATCGAATCATAAATTTACTTCAATTTTTACCTTTGGTGGGAGTTTCCAACAATCTATAAATACCGACCAAAGAGAGAAGAAGAGGAGAAGAGATATATCAAAGGAAAAGGCTCGTAGAGGGGAGATCGATAAAATTAGAGTTTAGAGAATTTAAAATATGATTTTTGAAGTCAAAATCTTGATTTGACTAAAAAATCAATTTTCTTTCCTCAATGTCCCACACTTTTTCTCTTCCTCCATCTTCTTCCCCAACTTCATCTTCTCCACCTTCATCCAAACACCATCTTCGAACTTAGGAGGCAACCATTGAGCGGCGAGCAGACGGTGGCGACTTCTCCAGATCGGTGTTGAAGAAGAATCAGATTGACGGCGGACGAAGCTCACAAACGGCAGCCTTGAATCTAGGATTCATCTTTTTCACGTGGGGTAAGAGATAATAAATCTTCATTTTAAAGTTTTAAGTTTATTTACAATTTTGCATTTATTTACTTTTTTGTCTTATTTACAATTTTACTATTAATAAAAAAATTCAAAAATTGCACTTTTAACTTTTAGTTAAGTTTCATGTTTTTTTTATTTCTTTATTTTTGTGTTATGTTTTGATTTAAAAAAATGAAAATTCTAAAAAACAATTCTTGATTTGTTTACCTTAATTTAAGATTTCTAAAATAATGTTGATTTATTTTGTTTTAAACTCGGATATTTTAAATGATTTTAAAATTAGATTTTTCATTTGATTTTCAATTTATTCTAAAATTAGAATTTTCAAAAAGTATTTCAAAACGAATTTCAATTAATATTATCATGTAAAAATCCTATGATGGAGTTGGGATTTTCTCAAATTCTTGAGGATAATTTTCTTTATTTAAGGAAAATTTAAAAACATGATAATTAATTAATGATTAATTTCACTCATTATATCAAATTCTTACTTTATCCCTAAAGTTAAGATATGATTAAGTGAGACATATTTTTTGAATTTAATACTATTTCTTTTTTCTCAAATTAAGGACTTTCGCAATAAATTTAATTGGATAATAAGGATAAAATTTTGGCTACCGTTTTAACGGGTGTTGTAGGGTGCTAGCACCTTCCCTACACTCAACCGACTCCCGAACTTGATTTCTGTTTTCTTAGACCAGTTTTTGTTTTAAGGTGACCAATCACACCCAAAATGGTTGGTGGCGACTCCATCTCTTTTATTTTTAAAACAAAACCCTTTAAAGAGGACGTCGGCCGCTCCGCGTCGCGATGACGTTGCGACAGCATGGCGACTCCACTGGGGACCTTTTTTTAGAGGGTCAGGCCATTACATTTTATCTTTTATTATCCAATTTTATTTTCTTTGTTGGTCCTTTGTTTGGTTTGTTTTATTTTATTTATGTACTATTTATTTTTTGTAACTTATTTACCGCAATTCTTTTTTTTCATTGTCATGCATTCCACACACAACCACAAGCCTCCTACCCGGGCTACACCTTGTAGGATTAGAATTGAGAATCGAGTAATGTCGACCTTCAAGGGGATATAATTGCCCATGTATAGGCGCACGAAAGATTCTCGCTCAAGTTAATTCATTTGTTAATTCTTAGCATTCGAATTAATTTGGGGGTCTTTATCCTGTAGGATTCGAATTTTACCGTCACATCATTTGTAATTTTGTTCATTTTAATTATTTGTTGATTGGATTCTGAGGTCATTTTATTTTATTACATTTATGGTTGCATCTTTTTTTAGTTGAAGTTAATCTTTATTTTTATTTTTCTAAAAAGAAATAAAAAAAAATCAAAATACTAAAATTCCAAAAAGAAAAGAAAATTATTACGTTTGTTCTTTTGATAAAAATATTTTCTTTCTAAAAAATATATGTAGGATTCTTTCCTACCTCTAAAAATAACATATTAAAAAAGTTTTAAGTAGTCATACTTAGAGTCATGTGCTATTTAACTTAAATCAAATATTTCTAAGATTTAGTAGTGTCGACCTTCAATGGGACTGTCAATGTCCCGTACAGGCGCATGAAAAGTCTTATTTCATTTTCACTTTAGTTTAGGAGTTAGTAGTGTCGACCTTCGAGGGGATTTAAATGCCCCCGTACTGGCGCATGAAAGGTCTTATGCATTTGTTTTTTCTCGTATCATTATTATTATTATCTTTTTTAAAAATATTTTCTTGTCACAAAAAAAAAACAAAAAAATATTAAAATAAATAAAAGTAAAAATTGAGTAGTGTCGACCATTAAGGGGATGTAAATGCCCCGTATAGGCGCATGAAAAAAAATCTTTAAGATTGAGTAGTGTCGACCATCGAGGGGATGTAAATGCCCCCGTATAGGCGCATGAAGTGTTTTTACCTAAGTTATTTCATTTGTTATTTTATAACATTGAAATTAAGTGTTCAGTCTTGTTTTCTAAAATTTTAGTTTAGGATTATCTTCCATTAAAAAAAAATGGATATAAAAAAATGCATAGCACATCATTCATACACATCTCATCTATAGTAGGACATTTTTAGACACCTTCATGCACTTCCATAAGATCATATTGGTTCATTCATTATATGAAACTCAAAGAGTTCATTTGAGTTTTTGACATATCCTAGAATGTAAGCATCATGCATTTTTCACGTTCATAAATTGGTGACTCATTGGGGTCTCCGGAATACTTTTTCGTGAATACTTTTTTTTTCTCTTTCTAAATACATTTAGGGTCTAGGCATATTTACATGCATATAAAAAGAAAATTTCATTGCATTGTCCCATTTGGCATGTCAAGGCATTAACATTTTTTTTAAAAAAATATATTGTTAATCGCATAATATCATCTCACATATGCATACAAAAGAGGACAAAAATAAAAAATATTCATGCATCATTATCTAATTTCGCATGTCGAGTCATAAATTTTAAAAAAAAAAAGAAAAAAAATCATTTGTTAATTGCATAAAGTCATCTCATATATGCATCATAAAAAATAAAAAAAAAATAAAAAAAATATTCATGCATCATTATTTAATTTTGCATGTCAAGTCATAACATTTAAAAAATGAAAAAATAAAAAAATAAAATATATTATTTGTTAATCGCATCATATCATCTCACACATGCATACATCAAAAGATAAAAAAATAAAAAAATATTTGTTATCACATCATGAAAAAAATTTAAAAAGGAAAAATAAATTTGATGCATTATTGTATGGCATATATATAAAAAACAAAACAAAACAAAAAAATCATTTGTTATCATCCACATGCATACATCACAAAAATCAAGTTTCACTTCTATCTCACACATGATAAAAATGCCCAGCATCATTATCTCATCTCACATAAAAAAAAATCAAAATAAAAAAACATTTGTTATTCATCAATTCCATAATATTATCTCACACATGTTTTTTCACAAAACATTATCGATTTTTATCATATTCTTCATCACATCATTTAAAAATAAAAAAAATAAAACATTTTTGTGTTCACTTTGATTACCCTTGTGTTTACTTTGGTCGTTCTTGTTAGCTGAAAACTTAACAAAAATTTTGAGCAAAAATGTTGAATCATCATTTGGAGGGAATGAAAAAAAAAATAGAAAATTAAAAAAGAAAAGAAAAAAAGGGAATGAGTGTTTTCACTACTCTTATAAAAGAAATTGTCAAGTCTCAACCATTTTATGTCTTCTTTGAAAAATACTTCTCTCAAGTTTCATAATTGAGACGAACTCGTAGTTGAAGACGACCTTATTTCGACATATATATCTCTCATGTGCTAAACACTTTGTCACCACACAACAGTTGAGCAAGATTTTAATCTTCATACTGGGCAAACACCCTTTTGTACTGAGAGTCCAAAATTACTTACGGTAAAACCTTGAACTTGCATGCCACATAAACTTCGAGTCAATTTACCCTGATTTGTAGATCCACCATTAAATTCCGGACCAAACTCACCATTTACATGGTGCACCTCTACATATATATATATATACCCACCTAGCCTTTTGCTAAACCTGCCACATTTAATTAGATGGCAATCATCCCAAATTATTCAAGAGAACTTCAAATGTAATGAAATAGTATTGAACTCTTGTGATCTACTGCTTCATAATTAAGACTTGTAATTTCTCATATATTCTTCATATTCAACTTCATTTGATCCAAATTCTCATTTCTTTTCATTCTTATCATTTGTCATTTCTCTTCTCAAAATTTGAAAGTGATTCCAAGACTAGAGATAATAGTTTTAAGCACGAATGAGTCAGCAACTTTGGAAATTATCTCAAAATCTCAACTTCATTCAATGAGTTTTGCTTGAAGGATCTTCATCACAGTGTCGGGGGTCATAGACAAAGAAACGACATAGAAGAACTGCAAGAGTTGTAAAGGAGTAACCATATATCATCAATCTTGTGTATGTGATTGCACAATCTCTTGCTAAATAAAATAAGCAATGTTGAGCGCAAAAAAAAAAAAAAAAAAAAAAAAAAAAAAAAAATGTCGCAAGATTTGTGCAATCAATAGATTAGGAATCTCCTTTGCAAAGTATCCAATTGGGCAAAGCCTCTATCTTCGCCAATCTGGGACAAAATTTTCATCTTTGTGACATTGGAGCAAAACCTTCATCTTTGTCATACTAGAGCAAAGCTACTATCAACAAACTAGAGCAAAGTCTTCGTTTTTGCCACACTAGAGCAAAGTCTTCGTTTTTGCCACACTGAGCAAAACTTCCGCCTTTGTCATAGGAGAGCAAAGTCTTCGCATTTCCTATACTGGAGCAAGACGACCACCAGTACCAAGTTAAAGCAAAGTCTTCGCATTTTCCACACTGGAGCAAGACCACTATCCACACCGGGATCAAGATCAACATCAGCCAGCTGGAGCATTTGATTGCACAATTTCTTTTAAAAAAAAAAAAAAAAAAAAAAAAAAAAAAAAAAAAAAAATTGTTGCAAGATTTGTGCAATCAATAGATCAAAGAATTACATCCAGAAGGCTTGAAAAATCTCCTTTGCAAGGCGACCAATTGGGGCAAAGCCTCCATTTTCGCTAAACTAAGACAATTCTTTCAACTTTACACACTGGAGCAAAGTCATCAGCAACAAAACTGGAGCAAAGCCTCTGTCTTTGCCACACTGGAGCAAAGTTATCATCAAACTGAAGCGAAACTTTTGTCTTTGCCACACCGGAACAACGCTACCATAAAAAGACTGGAGCAAAGTCTTCATCTTTGCAAACTGGAGCAAGGACTTCATCTTTGTAATACTGGGGTAAAGTCGATATCAACAAGCTGGAATAATTGATCGCACCATCTCTATCTAAAAAAAAAAAAAAAAAAAACGAGATTGGTGCAATCAATAGATCAAGAAGCTACCACTTACAAATCAACACTGGGCAAAGCCTTCACCTTTGCCGCATTTGGGCAAAATCGTTCATATTCGTCACACCAGACCATGTCAAGGTGGAGATAATCGATGACTCCGAGCTTACTCAAAGAAAGAGAATATATACATGAGATGATTTCCTAAGGAGTTGCTTCATGTTCTCAAAATTATCGTCTAAAGAATTGAAGTCACTTCATTCGTCTTCCATTGGATCATATTCCAATCTCTTACTCGAACATTCAAAATTTATAATCAATCTCTTATTGTTCAGGAGATTTGAAGACCACATTCTCCTCTGTTTTCTTCCTTATGAAGAAAACATGTATTGTTTACCATTTTATGCTTAATTCGAACTCAAACTCATATTCAAATTATTGTGTCTATTACAAGACTAAATCATGAAGCAGTTAATCAAGTAAGATGTTCAATACTGAAAACTACCTTTGATAGTTCTCTAAACTAGCACATGAGACACTTCTCAAAAACCCACCGAACCCTAATATGGTTGAGTAATCTACGATTGACATACATGATTCCTTTCCAGTGAAAGCATTCATTCATTCATTCATTCAAAAAAAAAATAAAAAAAAAAAATAAAAAAAAAAATAAAAAAATAAAAAATAAAAATGATGACAACATTGTCTCTTTTTGATTCTTTACTACTAAGTATCAGCTAACAAGAACAATGAGAGTAGACAAGGATAATCATTTTTCCTTAAACATGAAAATCATTTTGATGTCATAATTTCCACATATCTTACATTTCGTTAATCGATTTAAGATCATTTACATCATTATTTCTCAAAAAAACAAAAAATCCTTCTCGTATATCATGGTTAGATAAAGATCAGGCATACCATGTTGCATTTATCTACCATTGGCATGTACATGCATACATGTTTCATTCATGACATTTTTAATCCACCATCAGCATGCACATGCATACATACTACATTCATGACATTCATTTTTCTACTATTGGCGTGCATATGCATCAATACGTCACGTTTTCAAAATCAATCTGATTAGTCCAACCAAAACAAATGAAGGCACACCTTATCATACGCAGGTTTTACCGTAACGATGGGCGAAATTAATCCATTTGTATTTGACATTTTTACATTTGCATGTCATCACATTCTCTGTTGAGACTCAGTCATCAATTCATTCTAGTTTTCACATCATTTGACAAACTCATATCTCATAACTCATACATTTCAGTCTTCTTCATATTTATGAAGTCTTAATGTTTTCGAAAGAACATTTTAAAAAATCTCTAAAAAAAAAAAGGAAGTTTCATTTTTGACGACTAAGTTTTGAAATAAAAACCGTCGTCCCTTTAAAGCAAATTTCTGAAATACGAAGTCCCTGTTTTAAAGGAGTCTTTTGTTTGACAACTAAGTTTTGAAATAAAAACCGTTGTCCCTTTTAAAACAAATTTCTGAAATACGAAGTCCCTGTTTTAAAGGAGTCTTTTGTTTGACAACTAAGTTTTGAAATAAAAACCGTTGTCCCTTTTAAAACAAATTTCTGAAATACGAAGTCCCTGTTTTAAAAGTGTCTATTGTGTTGACGACTAAGTTTTGAAATAAAAACCGTCGTCCTTTTAAAGCAAAATTCTGAAATACGAAGTCCCTGTTTTAAAGGAGTCTTTTGTTTGACAACTAAGTTTTGAAATAAAAACCGTTGTCTCTTTTAAAACAAATTTCTGAAATACGAAGTCCCTGTTTTAAAGGAGTCTTTTGTTTGACAACTAAGTTTTGAAATAAAAACTGTTGTCCCTTTTAAAACAAATTTCTGAAATACGAACTCCCTGTTTTAAAAGTGTTTTTGTGTTGACGACTAAGTTTTGAAATAAAAACCGTCGTCCCTTTAAAGCAAATTTCTGAAATACGAAGTCCCTGTTTTAAAGGAGTCTTTTGTTTGACAACTAAGTTTTGAAATAAAAACCGTTGTCCCTTTTAAAACAAATTTCTGAAATACGAAATCCCTGTGTTAAAAGTGTCTTTTGTTGACAACTAAGTTTTGAAATAAAAACCGTTGTCCCTTTTAAAGCAAATTTCTGAAATACGAAGTCCCTGTTTTAAAGGAGTTTTTTTTGTTTGACAACTAAGTTTTGAAATAAAAACCGTTGTCCCTTTTAAAGCAAATTTCTGAAATACGAAGTCCCTGTTTTAAAAGAGTCTTTTGTTTGACAACTAAGTTTTGAAATAAAAACCGTTGTCCCTTTTAAAGCAAATTTCTGAAATACGAAGTCCCTGTTTTAAAGGAGTCTTTTGTTTGACAACTAAGTTTTGAAATAAAAACCGTTGTCCCTTTTAAAGCAAATTTCTGAAATACGAAGTCCCTGTTTTAAAAGTGTCATTTGTGTTGACGACTAAATTTTGAAATAAAAACCGTCGTCCCTTTAAAGCAAATTTCTGAAATACGAAGTCCCTGTTTTAAAGGAGTCTTTCGTTTGACAACTAAGTTTTGAAATAAAAACCGTTGTCCCTTTTAAAACAAATTTCTGAAATACGAAATCCTTGTTTTAAAAGTGTCTTTTGTGTTGACGACTAAGTTGTGAAATAAAAACCGTCGTCCCTTTAAAGCAAATTTCTGAAATACGGAGTCCCTGTTTTAAAGGAGTCTTTTGTTGACAACTAAGTTTTGAAATAAAAACCGTTGTCCATTTTAAAGCAAATTTCTGAAATACGAAATCCCTGTTTAAAAAGGAATCTTTATTTGACGACTAAGTTTTGAAATAAAAACCGTCGTCCATTTAAAGCAAATTTCTGAAATACGAAGTCCCTGTTTTAAAGGAGTTTTTTTGTTTGACAACTAAGTTTTGAAATAAAAACCGTTGTCCCTTTTAAAGCAAATTTCTGAAATACGAAGTCCCTGTTTTAAAAGAGTCTTTTGTTTGACAACTAAGTTTTGAAATAAAAACCGTTGTCCCTTTTAAAGCAAATTTCTGAAATACGAAGTCCCTGTTTTAAAAGAGTCTTTTGTTTGACAACTAAGTTTTGAAATAAAAACCGTTGTCCCTTGAAATACGAAGTCCCTGTTTTAAAGGAGTCTTTTGTTTGACAACTAAGTTTTGAAATAAAAACCGTTGTCCCTTTTAAAACAAATTTCTGAAATACGAAGTCCCTGTTTTAAAGGAGTCTTTTGTTTGACAACTAAGTTTTGAAATAAAAACCGTTGTCCCTTTTAAAACAAATTTCTGAAATACGAAATCCCTGTTCTAAAAGTGTCTTTTATGTTGACGACTAAGTTTTGAAATAAAAACGGTCGTCCCTTTAAAGCAAATTTCTGAAATACGAAGTCCCTGTTTTAAAAAATATCTTTCATTTTAACAACTAAGTTTTGAAATAAAAACCGTTGTCCCATTTAAATTTAAAATAAAAAAACCAAAACCAAAATCAAAATCTATCACTCAGCCTTTTACTTTTTTCCTGGTTGGTTAAATCGAACCCTAATCCAAGATTAGCGGTCGAAGCCTGTGGACATAACCCAGGTCCGTTTCATTTCCTTGTTGGTTAAATCGAACCCTAATCCAAGATTAGCGGTCAAAGCCTGTGGACATAACCCAGGTCCGTTTCATTTCCTTGTTGGTTAAATCGAACCCTGATCCAAGATTAGCGGTCGAAGCTTGTGGACATAACCCAGGTCCGTTTCATTTCCTTGTTGGTTAAATCGAACCCTAATCCAAGATTAGCAGTCGAAGCCTGTGGACATAACCCAGGTCCGTTTCTTTTCCTTGTTGGTTAAATCGAACCCTAATCCAAGATTAGCGGTCGAAGCCTGTGGACATAACCCAGGTCTGTTTCTTTTCCTTGTTGGTTAAATCGAACCCTAATCCAAGATTAGCGGTCGAAGCCTGTGGACTTAACCCAGGTCCGTTTCATTTCCTTGTTGGTTAAATCGAACCCTAATCCAAGATTAGCGGTCGAAGCCTGTGGACATAACCCAGGTCCGTTTCATTTCCTTGTTGGTTAAATCGAACCCTGATCCAAGATTAGCGGTCGAAGCCTGTGGACATAACCCAGGTCCGTTTCATTTCCTTGTTGGTTAAATCGAACCCTAATCCAAGATTAGCGGTCGAAGCCTGTGGACATAACCCAGGTCTGTTTCTTTTCCTTGCTGGTTAAATCGAACCCTAATCCAAGATTAGCGGTCGAAGCCTGTGGACTTAACCCAGGTCCGTTTCATTTCCTTGTTGGTTAAATCGAACCCTAATCCAAGATTAGAGGTCGTAGCCTGTGTAAACCCAGGTCCGTCTTCGTTTTAATAATAAACAAATTTTCACCTTCCCAATACGTTGTCTTCGTCCTTTGTCTACCCTTTCAAGTCTTCAAAGATACACAAAGGGGAGCAAGCTGTAGACACCGTATTTGGTCCGGGCATTTGTTTATTATTAATGTTTTTACCTTATTTATTTATTTTTATCATATTTGATTGAATCTTTTTAAGTTGTAAATTCACTTTTTATTATGTATTTAATTAATTTCGAAATTGGAGAAAAATAACAAAAATAATGTTTTAATGGTTTGAGAAGGATTTTTACCTAATTTGACAATAAAGATTAATACTTAATGAGTATAAATTTTTTAAGTCATTTTATGATTAAAATTTGATATTCATTTATGAGTATAAAATATTTAATTCATTTTGGATTAAAATTTGATATTCATTTATGAGTATAAAATAATTAATTCATTTTGGGTTAAAATTTGATATTCATTTATAGTATAAAATATTTAATTCATTTTTGGGTTAAAATTTTATATTCATTTATGAGTATAAAATATTTGTTCATTTTATGGTCAAAAATCAGTTTTGAATGAGAAAAATATCGAATCATAAATTTACTTCAATTTTTACCTTTGGTGGGAGTTTCCAACAATCTATAAATACCGACCAAAGAGAGAAGAAGAGGAGAAGAGATATATCAAAGGAAAAGGCTCGTAGAGGGGAGATCGATAAAATTAGAGTTTAGAGAATTTAAAATATGATTTTTGAAGTCAAAATCTTGATTTGACTAAAAAATCAATTTTCTTTCCTCAATGTCCCACACTTTTTCTCTTCCTCCATCTTCTTCCCCAACTTCATCTTCTCCACCTTCATCCAAACACCATCTTCGAACTTAGGAGGCAACCATTGAGCGGCGAGCAGACGGTGGCGACTTCTCCAGATCGGTGTTGAAGAAGAATCAGATTGACGGCGGACGAAGCTCACAAACGGCAGCCTTGAATCTAGGATTCATCTTTTTCACGTGGGGTAAGAGATAATAAATCTTCATTTTAAAGTTTTAAGTTTATTTACAATTTTGCATTTATTTACTTTTTTGTCTTATTTACAATTTTACTATTAATAAAAAAATTCAAAAATTGCACTTTTAACTTTTAGTTAAGTTTCATGTTTTTTTTATTTCTTTATTTTTGTGTTATGTTTTGATTTAAAAAAATGAAAATTCTAAAAAACAATTCTTGATTTGTTTACCTTAATTTAAGATTTCTAAAATAATGTTGATTTATTTTGTTTTAAACTCGGATATTTTAAATGATTTTAAAATTAGATTTTTCATTTGATTTTCAATTTATTCTAAAATTAGAATTTTCAAAAAGTATTTCAAAACGAATTTCAATTAATATTATCATGTAAAAATCCTATGATGGAGTTGGGATTTTCTCAAATTCTTGAGGATAATTTTCTTTATTTAAGGAAAATTTAAAAACATGATAATTAATTAATGATTAATTTCACTCATTATATCAAATTCTTACTTTATCCCTAAAGTTAAGATATGATTAAGTGAGACATATTTTTTGAATTTAATACTATTTCTTTTTTCTCAAATTAAGGACTTTCGCAATAAATTTAATTGGATAATAAGGATAAAATTTTGGCTACCGTTTTAACGGGTGTTGTAGGGTGCTAGCACCTTCCCTACACTCAACCGACTCCCGAACTTGATTTCTGTTTTCTTAGACCAGTTTTTGTTTTAAGGTGACCAATCACACCCAAAATGGTTGGTGGCGACTCCATCTCTTTTATTTTTAAAACAAAACCCTTTAAAGAGGACGTCGGCCGCTCCGCGTCGCGATGACGTTGCGACAATAATAATAATACATTAATGCTACATACATATATGCATGACTTTTAATATATTAAACTAACTATGATATCATATCAAATACATAAATTATAATTTTGTATTGAAAAATAGAAAATGAAAATTTTTTAAATTGTGATTTATGTTTATTAATGAAGAGAAATAAAATGAATAAAAACAAAATTCCAAAAAAAAAAAGAAAAAAAAGAAAGAAAACGAAACCAACATTTACTTTAAAATAAAATAATAAAAAATAAATACAAACCAACCGTTTTGAAATATTAAAACTAAACTAAAAACAATAAATTTATTAGTTTATTAAAACAATATTAAACTAAAAAAAACAAAGACAAACCACTCAAATGATTTTAAGATTGATTGAGTCAAATCAACACTCATAATTTCAAAATATTAAACTAAAATAAACTAACCAGATGGAGATGGAGTGGATTCAGTTGAGTGTTGGTTTGGTAATAGTTTACTTGGAGAAATGAATTGATTTGACTAGACAATGACAAATAGGTAGAGTGATAGACAACTATCCTTACTTTTCTTTGAGTTGACAATTGTGTACTCACAACTCACAAGAAATGAAGAAAACCGAGAATGAAATCCCAAAGTAAGATAAAAAAAACTCTTTATCTCTTTAGTCTCTTTTGTTTTCTCTCACTCTCTGACTCCTTATCTCTCTCTAGTCTTTCTCTCTCTCTAACTCCTTATCTCTCTCTAGTCTTTCTCTCTCTCTCGATTTTAATTTGTGAATACACAGTGCAGTGAGTTTTTATACTTGAAGTTGAAGAATAAATGAGAAACTCAATCGATTCGAAAATGAAACGGAGAAGAGATACAATGTACGATCCAAATTACGAAATGTTTGAAATGAAGAGGAAGAGTCGCAGATCTGAAACAAAACCGTCAGAAGTTTGAAAAGAGGAAGACGAATCGAACCGCCAAGTGCCAAAGGAGTTATTGACGATTTTTTTTTTCGTGATTTCGCATCTACTTATTGAACAATCGGTCGGCTCGATTTCTTATCTGCTGGCCTATATGGGAAACCGAACCCGAACGACTGTCTTCGGTTTCTCCATCCATTAAACCGCAACCGACCGTTTTGACCGAACCGCAACTGAACCGACGTCGGTTTCGGTCGGTTTGAGCGGTTCGAGCGGTTTAGTCGGGTTTTGCTTGCACCCCTACTTTAAACAACCAAATTGACTAAACTTAAACTAAAACAACCAAAATCTACTTCAACTGAGCTAAAACAACTCATATATATAGTTTACTTAAATTAAACTAAAACAACAAAATTAACTTAAACTACATTTAGTCATACTTAAACTGACTTTAAACAACCAAATTGACTAAACTTAAACTAAAAGAACCCAAATCTACTTCAACTAAACAATTCACTATAGTTTACTTAAACTAAACTAAAACAACAAAATTAACTTAAACTACATTTAGCCATACTTAAACTGACTTTAAACAACCAAATTGACTAAACTTAAACTAAAACAACTCAAATCTACTTCAACTAAACAACTCATGTATAGTTTACTTAAACTAAACTAAAACAACAAAATTAACTTAAACTACACTTAGCTATACTTAAACTAACTTTAAACAACCAAATTGACTAAACTTAAACTAAAACAACCTAAATCTACTTCAACTAAACTAAAACAACCCACATATAATTTACTTAAACTAAACTAAAACAACAAAATGAACTTAAATTACACTAAGCTAAACTTAAACTAAATTCATGTGTTCAGTTTCCCTTTTTCCATCCATGTACTGACTCTATTAGCTAAACTTAACTTTAAACATCATACTCAACTCATATACTGAAAATCATATTGGCTACCATAACTGCAGGATAGCCAAATCAACCAGTCTTATTATACCAA
Organism: Herpetospermum pedunculosum; assembly: GCA_028017165.1. NCBI lineage: Eukaryota > Viridiplantae > Streptophyta > Magnoliopsida > Cucurbitales > Cucurbitaceae > Herpetospermum > Herpetospermum pedunculosum. The sequence continues at coordinate 54,641,510 of CM051529.1, forward strand.
CAAATAATTTGATTACAAAAGGATAGATTTGATACCTATTTCGATGTTCCGCCTTGTGAATGCACGAGTTGATTGACCACGTCTCCGAATTGACCAAGTAATCTCTTGTTTATCTCCTCAATTCATCAAAACGAAAACATCAGACATATCGTTAAAACGAAAACATTGGCATTCGTAACATCAATAATTCTATCTTAAAAGTAATAACATTCATTGAAACTATAAAATAAAATTAAATAGGAAATATACATTCAATTAGTTTTTAATAACATTTGGCTATTAAAAAAATTTAAAAATATGTTTTCGAAAAATAATTAAATAATTAATATTCAACGAGTAAGTCTAATGGGTCGACCCAAGTCCGACCAAAACTTTTATCCAATAAGTCAAGCTCAAGGGCTGGGCAATGAACCTACAAATTAGAGGATGGGTCAACCTAACCCTGGTCCAAATCGTTTCTTAGGCTCGCTGAGCTTCGGTCTGGGCTGAACTTGGACTTTTACTTCTAAGGGTCGACCAACCCAATGATGAGGTTGAGCTAAAAACCAATTAAATTCCATAATAAAAAATATCATGAATTTATAGTTTTCCCTTCTAAAATGATTGATATAAAGACAATACGAAATGAACACAAAAATACAACATTAAAAGATATAAAATATATAATTAGAAAATAATTATTAAAATAAAATTCTACATACAGTATACCTTTGTTAAATTCACATGAATATCTTTTTATTTTCTCATTTTAATCCTCATATACATCTATAACAAAGATAATAAATCTTTTCGGCTTGAATCTCCCCAAAAGTTAAATATTACCCTAAATATAGCTCTAACTCTCCTCTAATCACAACATTGTTGTTTTCGAAATCTAAAATCTCTAACCCTCTCCTGATCACAACGCGTATATGGAGAATATTAAAGTTTAAAACATTTAATTAATTAAATATGGTGGAATTTGAAGAGTCAATATTTAAAAAAATCAATCATTTATTGGATTCTTCATTCAAGTTAGACGGTACCCAATTTGTTTTCAAATTTCAACACGAAAAAAAAAAACAAAAAGAAGAGGGAAAAAAAACAAATTTGTTTTAAAAATTAAATACTCAAAACAAACTTTATTCCCCTTCTCCCTCTTCCTTCAGTCGCTCCCTCTCTCAACTCATACTCATTCTCCAATCGTCACCACCTCACGCCTCTCTTCCTTTCCGATCTCATCTCCGACAACGCACCCATGTTTATCGGCGGGCAAACAACGACTTCTTTCTGTTGCGTCTCCAGCGAGGGAGCGACGTGGCAGCGGGTAAGTCTTCTCCTCCGACGACGATCTCTCATCTTGGTTGGTTGAGCATCGATTTTAACCCGCAATCATTTCGATCTCCGTTTTTGTTAATTTGCAAGTGTTCTATTCAACTTTGAAAGTCATCACCCACTTTGTCCAACGCTAAATTTGTGAGATTTGGGCGTATTTGCTCGCAGTCCAGCATTGGATTTTGAGATAGATTCGACTTTGCGAGTACCCAAAAGTTGCACATGCTTATTTTAAGGTAAAGAGCAGAAGCCCATACGTTGTTGGAATGGATCTCACTGCTTGAGCAAGCCCATTATGAGGAATACCAAAAGTGAAAGACTTGGGTAATATTTATAGTAAACCTAATTGATGTGTGACAACAATCAGTACTAGGGGTGTAAGAAACCGAACCGAACAGACCAATCAAACTGAATCGAGTTGATTCGGTTAGGTTCAATTTCAGGGACAATTAAAAAAAGTTGACCCGACCCGATTATGTTCGGTTTGGTTCTTCGGCTAACCAAAACCGACAATGTTAGGTTAAGTAACATTGTCTCCTCTTTCGTTTTAGAATCTTCACAGTTCGCCTCTTCCTCTCCCAACGAATCTCCCTCCCTTACCCAACGTCGTCATCATCGCTGCCCTCCTCATCGCCGCCCATCAGCGTCGAATCGCCTCTGCCCTCATAATCGTTGAATCTCCTCTGCTCACGCCTCCGCCCTCCTCATCGCCGCCCATTTGTTTGGGTGTGTGCTTCTTTTACCCAAACAGATGAGCTCTATCTTCATAGAGTTTGCAAATCATTGTAAGGGTGTGTGTTTAAAGGAGAGATATTTAAAAAAAAAAATTGTGGATGGGTGTGAGTTTCTTTGAAATGAGAGATTTTGATTGTTAATGTTTAAATGAATGTTAAAATGTTTGTTAGCAAAAGGTTAAATTGTTTTTCTTTTTCTTTTTTTCTTTCTCTTTTCAACTTCAATTTCTCGATTCCCTTTGGATTTTTTTTTCCTTCAAAGTTGATTTAATGTCTTGTATCTCACCTTCGATCTGATTTCTTTATGGATTTACTGTCTTATTTCTGTTTTTTCATGTTAATCTATAAGTATTCTAAAAAACTCATGGATTCCCTCTATTGTATCTCACCATCAAAAATGTGTTTTCTTTAAGGATAATTTACACATTTGTGTCTCATGTTTTGTTTAAATTTTGCACTTTGGTAAGTTTTTTACGACGTTTTATGAACTTTTAGAGTTTGTGTCTATTTAGTTCTAGAACTTTAAGGAACTTCTAATTGTAATGAGTCCATGAGTTTTTGTTGTTTTTGTCTAATTCTTAAGTTTTATAACTTGTTGTCGGTAATTTACTTAACTTTTAATTTTGTGTTTAATTCCGAGATTATATAAATGTTATGAAGCTTAGACATGGCAAGGAAGAATGAATTCAAAAAACTCATTTAGAGAAGTTGTTTTCCATTCCATTTCTCTTGGTTCTATTCTTGGTGGATGGAGATGGATTTAGTTTGAATCGATCATTCATTCCATTTTATTTTAGAATCTTGAAGTCTAAGAATAAAATTGTAGTTGTGTCGGGATCAACCGGAGTCGGACCCATTTGTTATGGTCACTCCATCTCAATATTCTTCTAATTTTTCAGAATCGTGTATGTAAGTTTTAGTATTGTGAGTGGTTTGCTGATTTGCCAAAAATTGTGAGTTGTGGGTGGTTTACCCAAGGTGTGAAGTTTATTTTTATTTTTTTTTATAGGAATTTTCCTCCCTATATATGATTGATTTAATTTTGATCAAAAATGTATAGAAGCTAAGGGTTTCACCTACGTATTATCTATTGAATTTCTCCTTCTTATTTTTTTATAACATAGGTCACTTATAAAGACAAAAAAAAAGATTAATATAGATTATGGAAGGATCTATGGTTTAGGACAAATTTCACAATCCACACCGGTTCCGAATAGAATAGTGGTAAGAGCGAGGAAGTGCGAGAGAAGTAGGGAAAAAAAAAAAAAAAACGCTAGCGAACCAGTTCTGGTCAAACCAGAATCGGTTCGAGCTTCTTTTATTTAGACTCGACTCGGTTCTCTGGTCGGTTCGATTTTTCCGAAAACCGACCCATTTACACCCCTAATACATCAACTTTTTTTTTCTTACTTTCAATTCCTACAACGATTTTGTATGTCTACCTACAACTCTATATTTTTAATTTTTTCTTTTAAATTTTAAATTTTTTCAAATATATTCTATATTTTTTATACTTCTATTTGTTTTTTTGTTTTTTTTTTCCTACCTAAAAATACCTCTTTCATTTTTTTACTTTTATTTAGATAAAACATAAATTCCAATTAACTTTTATTACTCTCATATCCTCTCAAATTTCTTTTTAAATCAGGTGCTCTAATTTATTTATATATAAAATATATATAAGAGTTAAATATGATGTATAAATAATTGATCTATTTTCTAGCCTAATAAAAAAAAATACTACCTAAAAATAACTCTTTCATTTTTTACTTTTATGTAGATAAATATCAAATTTCAATTAACTTTTATTACTTTCATATCTTCTCAAATTTCTTTTTAAATTAAGTGCTCTAATTTATTTATATATATACAATATATAAGAGTTAAAAATGAGATTATAGTGTATAAATAAGCTACAATTAAAGATTCATAAAATAATTCAAACAATTTTAATCAAGTTTCGTATTTTTTTTTTCTAAACATCTTGTTCGCGCCGACATTTTCAACTAAATATTGTCTCATTTTTCAAGGTATGATGATTAAAAATGGTCCATTATAGTTTGATTAAGTCACAATAAAAGTTTTAACGATTAAATCAAACATTTTCCATCAATTTCCATAAAGTTTCTCGAAATGTCCATCATTTCCATTTCCATGAATATTCCGTAAAATCTAGACATCGACATTTAAATCTTTAGGTACAATAGAATAATGCATGTGATACACAACAAATGACAAAACAAAAAATTTCATGACATTAGTTTTTAAGAAATAATAAATAAATAAATAAGATTCATGATAGTCCATTGCAAGTTGCTCATATTTTTCCATAATTGGGATTTCTTACTTCAATATTAGCTTCAATATATCAAACAATAACCCTCCAACATTGTACCAAGGAGAGTGAGATTTGTTCAATAGAGTATGCATTTAAGAAAATAAGTTTGAGCTCATTGAAATAAAGAATAATTCAATGAGAGACATTCCTTACATCTACTAGGAGGGTTGTAGGGTGAAATCTAATTTTATAGTCTACTCCTTATCTCTCTACAGCATGATCATGATGTCAGAATTATACCATTCTCTACGTCAATTTCCTATTGCTTGTACAATGATAAAACTTTGATTATTTGTATTCTTGATGTTCAGTGGATAAAATGATAATTTGTTTGTTTCCAAAATTCTTTTCTTCTCCTAATTATATTAAACTTTTCTCTAACATTGTTAATTTAGAATATTATGGGCAAATTTAATATTAACTACACATGTTAGAGTAAAAATTTAAACGAATTAAATAATACAAAAAGTTTGTGGTCTATATAGTTGGATTTAAGTGATTTTAAATATAATTAAACCTCCATCTTTTTTAATATATATTTAGACATTTTTATGATAATTGCTACCAAAAAAAAATATATAATAATAATAATAATAAATAAATGGGATCCGATATAAATTACTTTAAAAATATATATATATATATATATATATGCACAAAAGTAAAATTAACTATAATTAACTATGATAGATTAAAGTTTAAAAACACCTGGTCACTGAACTTTCATCAAAGTTACAATTTAGTCCTTAAACTTTACTTTGTAACAATTTAATCCGTACTAAAAAAAGTAAATCATACCTAGCTAGTAAAATTTCATCAAAATAAAGTATCGATTTTTATTATGTAACGACTCGATCTTTGTAGTTTATAAACATCTTCGGTCCCTAATAAGTTTTTTATCTACATATTGTCGCCACGTGTCTGCGACGCGGAGCGACCGACGTCCTCGAAGAAAGAGATATTTTAAGGAATCGCCACCAATCTTTTTTACGGTGTGATTGGACACCAAAATAAGTTGAAAATACAAATAAAAGTTATATAAAAAAAAAATTGAAAAATAAAATAAATAAAAAATTAAAGTATGCGAAAACATAGTTTGGGTTCGGGAGTCAACTGAGTGGGTCAGTGGGAGTAATCCCAAAGTTTCAAGTTAGTTTCAAGTTGGATCAGTGGGTGTTGGGGGCACATTTATAGATTTTTGTCCCCTTTAACCTGAGTTCCACCTCATTCTCCTGTAATTTTTTGGGGCGTTTGGCCCCTGTATTGTGTTTGGGTGGGTTTGGCATAACTTTTGGACGGATGCAAACTCAAACCTATGGGTTTGAAAATCTTACTGTTTTCACTTTACTTTATATTATTCCTCTCTCTTAGTGACTCAACACTTTATCTTTCTTTTTATTCAATTTGACACCAACCGATTTTTCTCTTCATCAATTTTAGGTCACTCTCTATGTCTTCCCTCTTTCGTCTCTTCATCTTCTTCCCCCACAAACCCTATTTTCTTTTCTATTTCTCTTCTTCCCCACAAATCCTATTGACAAAGCTATAAGTTTGGCGAAGAGATTTTTCAAAGAAACCGTGTACGTGAGTTTATCTTTTCAATTCAATTTTCATTTTTTTTTTTTTTTTTTTTTTTTTTGTCTATTCAACTGATTTTTGTTTGTTTTTTTTAAAAAAAAAAGATCTCTTATGTTTCTTCCTTTTTAAGTCAGCTCTCATATGGTTTAATCCACTCGAAATCCTCAAGTCTTAAAGCGATTCAACCTTCGCATTTTGGAAATTCATTCGATTTTCTCGGTTGTGTGGGCGACAAATTGAAAAAAATATTTTTTGTTATGTTTTTTTACTTGCATAAGCCTTTTCCGCTGCGGCTAGGATCGGACACCAAGATTCAATTTTCTTTTTCAATTTGACGTTAAAAAAAACAAAAAAACTCGGATCCCGGTTGCAATCTTGACTAGTATTGCAACTAGATTTTAATGTTTTTTTATTATTATTTTTTTTTACTTCAAATTGAAAAAAAAAAATTTGAATCTTGCCCTGCCCAGATTGGACGGATACACCCTATAAATTCAAAAGTTTTGTCAATTTGGAAAAAATAAAAAATTTGGTTACAATTCTGGCCAAGATTGCAACATGATCTGTTTTTTTTCTTCTTTTTTTTAACTTCAAATTGAAAAGAAAAAATGAATCTTGTTGCCGAATGTGACCAGGATATTCTTTGCTATGTTTTTTTTTTTTTGCAACGGTAGTTTAATTAATACGAGATTGAACCCATGACCTTTTGGTCACCGGCTCAACCCTATGCCAATTGAGCTATGCTCGATTTGGCATTTGCTATGTTTTTTTCCATCTTATTTCGTAAACTTTTTTGGTGAATACAAATTATAAAAATGATATTATTTGCTATGTTTTTTTTATTACTTTATAATATGAATATATTTTAATACTATTACAAAATTTTCATCAACAATAGTGAATATTTACTATTTTTTTATGTTTTCCTTTTGCTAATGATAAACAACGTTTTGAGTGTTGGTAATAATTTCTTATTCATAGACTATAACATATATTAAATGCTTCATTTTTAGTCTTAAAAGAACTTTGTCTCATGTTACATATAGGGAGTTTTTCAATTCACAAACCACCACTAAAAAATAATGGAAAGAAAAAGAAGAAACGAAATAGTAAAAGAAAATAGAAAAGAAAAAATAGTTCAACCCGGAGTTCAACACTCCACCCCAAACACTATTTTCTGATTCCCACGTTTCCCAGCACCTCAAACACCGTTTTCTGATTCTCAGGGTTTAGAACCCTCCCAAACAAACTCCACGTTTTGATTGTTCGGAACTCAAGACAGAGGCCAAACACCGTTTTAGTTTTTTTCTATGTTTTTATTTTTCAAAAGTATCTTTATATATTATTTAATTTTAATATGCTTAGTGTATTAGGATTGAGTTAATTTCATAAATATATACCATTTTTTAATTTTAATATCATAAATATTTCGAATTTTATTATTTACTTACATATTTGAGTGAATAATTCTTTAATAGTTTATTATAATTTTAGAATTAATATTTTTTTTAAATATAAATATTATATATTAATGTATGAAAATTATATTTATATGAAAGTAAAAAAATTACAAATTTAGTCATTCAAATTTTAAAGTTGTGTCTAATAGATTCCTGAAACAATATCATAGTTCTTAAATTTTCAATTTCGAGTCTGTAAATCCTCAACTTTTCTTTGCAAAAAAAAAAAAAATCTTGAACTTTAACAATGACTAATAGATTTATGAGCTTCAATTTTGTATTAAATAAATCATATTATTATTTATTTAAAAAAAAATAGTTGTTATATTAGAAATATTTAATTTTATCTCTAATTGAACCTTAAAATTTTAATTTTGTATCGACGTGATTTAAAAAAAATGTGGAATAAGCTGAGGACCTATTAGACACAACATTCAAATTTATGTTTAATAGAATATTTAAATTTTAAAAATTTAGAATATCTTTCTGTGGGATAAAAAATTAAAAATTTATGGATATACAAAATTGAAATTTTAGGAACCTATTACACATTTAAAAAGTTTATGGACCATATAGTTACAGATTCAAAATTTAAGACTAAATTTGTAATTTAACCCTATTTGAAATTGTGCCCGTTGACGTACATTTTTGGATCCGCCCTAAGGAATGTATTAACACCCCCACAACACCAGTTCAAAATTTGGTTGCCAATTTTCATCTTGAATTTAAAAGATTCTTTAAAATGGGTTTGCTTGGAAATATTAGGTTTTAAAACAATTTCTTATTTTTACCGCTTATTTCTCTAATATTTGAAGTCATGATCACATAAAATAAGTAGAAATTATCCATGAATTTTGACTATATTATAAATATTTCAAACACTTGAAAATATTCTTCACCTCAAGAAAATGAGAGAATTTTAACACTTTTTCAACTCTCATATGATAGTCCTTTGTAAGAGAGTTTTTTAATTAAAACAAAACATTTTGTTTAAATTAAAATTCATTTTTTCTTGGATCAAAATCTCGGATTCCCAAAGATTGTGATCTCTCACAATTCTAGAAAATCGGACTCCTAGATGTTTGTAGATTCCATCATAGTAAATTTTAGAAAAATGCAATTTAAATAAGTCCGTGATAATCATATTAAATCAAATCCATGAAAATATGCAATTTAAATAAGTCCATGATAGTCATATTAAATCAAAGTACGAGGAATGAACATATAAATGTTATAAACAAGCACATTAAAATTTTAATAAAACATATTGGAATCGATCTCAGATTTCTAAAGAATCGACTCCTCACTTCAACAATTTTAGAAAATCGGACTTCAAAATGTTTCTAGATTCCAAACGAGTTAGCATATGTCAAAAGATGACTCACAATTTAACAAAAATATATATATATATATATATGAAATGGTAACATATTACTATATTTAAGAGAAACTTTCTCTCCCTATTTTGTCCCTCTACTTTTGAGTATATATATCCATTTTATTCATGATGGAGATTGTACATTTTTTTCTTTCTAAAAGAAGGCTAAAGAACACCACCGAAAATTGCATTTAGTAATTGAATTTCTTCATTGAATTGATTTTGTTTTAATACATTTTCAAAAAAGAGAGGGTGTTCTCATAAAAAAAAAAATTTAAAAAAAAAAAAAAAAAAAAACTAAAAGGCAAAGAAAATTAATTTTAAAACTCACCATCGGCGTCATCATTATTAACAAAAATATTCTAATATAAATATGAGGTTTTTTTCTCAATTTTTCCTTGCAATTGATAATTTTGATTTTGATAATTTTGTTGAGTTCATTTTGTCAGTTCTTCTCTCAATTTCTCTTTACAATAAATGATTTTGATTTTGATCATTTTGTTGATTAAATATGAGGTTCTTTTCTCAATTTTTCCTTGCCATTGATAATTTTGATTTTGATCATTTTGTTGAGTTCATTTTGTAGTTCTTCTCTCAATTTCTCTTTACAATAAATGATTTTGATTTTGATCATTTTGTTGATTTCTCTTTACAATAAATGATTTTGATTTTGATCATTTTGTTGAGTTTATTCGGTCAGTTTGGAAGAGAGGATGAAGACACACCTAGAGAGAGAAAAGATTAGAAAGAGGGGAGACATCCATAAGCCATGGAAGGACGGAGCGCGTCTAAGATTGGAGGAGAAGGGTGACGACTAGCAAGCCATTGAAGAAGATATCGATCTTGGCCAGGCGGTACACCCAATTTTATCATTTAACAATTAATTTTCAATATTTATTTGTTAATTATTATTTTGGTAGCAGTTTGTTAATTATAGATATATATTTTATTTTCACGTGACCTATCAAAACAAATTTTCTCAAACATTAATAATTATGGTTTAGATTCCTAACAAAGAATATAGATTGTTCTCTAACTTTAAATTTATATTAGTTTATTAAATAATAATGAGAGGGAAATTCATAAAGGAAGAGAAAATGGAGGAGAACAATGTGTATACCTCTAAAATATGACTTTGAATATTCCAAGGTTGGCCAAGAAGAGAATTTAAAGCCAAAGCGAGCATAGCTCAGCTGGCATATGTATGAGTTCTCGACCACGAGGTCTGTGGTTCGAATCCCCCCACCCCCAATGTACTCAAAAAAAAAAAAAAAAAAAACTTTAATTATCTACTACACTGGTTCTTATTCCAAGTAAATTTAAAGTATTGACAATATTTAATAATATTGTATTTTTTAAAACTTATTATAAAAATATGGTAAGTTTGAAACTATTTCACGTGGATGAAGTTCGTCTTTTCAAAAGACGATCTTGCTCCAGATGCAGATCCATTGATATGTACTTCTTTTATTTAAAAAAATGATATCTTTTTAACCAGATATTCAAAATTTTCAAAAAATGTATGGTTGAAAAGCTAACCGCGAGAGCTTTTTGATACCTGGTTTCACTATTTTTGGAGTTGTGTATCAAAAGATAAAGACTATCGAAGTTGGACTATAACTATGCAAATTTCAGAACTGAAGATTGTTTTGAGGAGTGCATTAAAAAATTGACATTTTTTTACCAGATATTAAAATTTTTTGAAAAGGTACGGTTGAAAAGCTAACACAGAAAGCTTCAATTTGATATCTAGTTTCACTCTTTGTAGAGTTGTGTATTAAAAGATACATATCATTGAAGTTTAGCTACAATTTTGAAGTTTTCAGTCGTATCTTCAGTTCTGGGTTTAGTGAAGTTTTCATAACTTTGACGATATATATCTTTTGATACACAACTCCAAAAATAGTGACACTAGGTATCAAATTGAAGCTCTCTGTGTTAACTTTTCAACAGTACGAAGTTTTTGAATATCTGGGTAAAAAGATATCAGAACTATAGTCCAACTTAGATGGTCTCTATCTTTTGATACACAACTCCAAAAATATTGAAACCAGGTATTAAATTGAAGTTCTCGCTGTTAGCTTTCCAACAATATATTTTTTGAAAATTTTGAATATCTGAGTAAAAAGATATTATTTTTTTAATAAAAGAAGTACATATCGATGAAGGTATCCATGTGGAGCAAGATCGTCTTTTAAAAAGACGACCTTCATCCATTTGCTTGCGTGTGGAGGTCGTCTTTTCAAAAGACGAATCCCGCTTACTCCGTAATTTAGACAAAAATAGAATTGTGATGCTGGGATCGTGGGTCGAGACAGGCGATATTTTAGTAGGTAAATTAACGCCTCAGATGGCGAAAGAATCATCGTATGCCCCAGATGATAGATTATTACGAGCCATACTTGGCATTCAGGTATCCACTTCAAAAGAAACCTGTCTAAAACTACCTATAGGCGGTAGGGGTCGAGTTATTGATGTGAGATGGATCCAGAAAAAAGGGGGTTCGAGTTAAAATCCATAAATGATTCGTGTATATATTTCACAGAAACGTGAAATCAATGTAGGTGATAAGGTAGCTGGAAGACATGGAAATAAAGGTATTGTTTCAAAAAAATTGCCTAAAGAAGATATGCCTTATTTGCAAAATGGAAAACCGCCATTTAAAATGCAATATTTTTAAAAATAGTTTCACAACTTACAATATTTTTATAATAAGTTTTAAAAAATACAATATTATTAAAAAACAGCCCTTTTTTCTATTAGGTTAGAAATTAGAATTGAATTGCCACTATTTTCTCTATAATCTAACTTTAGAAATAAGAATTTACTCTAATCATTTTAACTCATTTTTAACAATGTGAATAATTGGAATAATCTTAGATGTTTTCGTTCAAATATATTTATACTAATTAAAGAAAATAAAAATCGTTACAAAAAAAAAGTAACCTATCAATATATGAATGTAAATGTCAAACGAGCATAGCTCAACATAAGGTTGTGCCCATGAGATCTTGGGTTCAATCCTCGTATTAATTAAATATCTTTGCAAAAAAAAAATATGAATGTAAATTAATACAAATAAATTCATAAATTAATAGCAATGATTTTCATTTATTCTTTACATACATCTTTTTTATTTGTAACAATATTTTTCATAAATAATTTTTTTTTTTTGATATAGGTAAATCTTACATTTTTATTATTTTTTTTATCTAATTATTTTTACTTCTTTTTCATGCACATCTAATCTATTACCATTTCTCAAATCCAAAGTTAAACAACAACAAAAAAAACATTCACACAAATAAGTACTACAAATATTAAATTAAAAAAAAACTTGGAAAATTTGATCTCAATTTAGAATAAGATAATTAAAAATATAACATGTTTTTAAAAATTTTGCGGATATGGCAATTTCTATCGTTGATAATAGAAGTCTATCTCTGATCACCTCAGCTTTTTATAGATTTTTGTCAGTGATAATAGTCTATCACAGATAGAAGTCTATCACTGATATGATAAAGTCTATTAGTGATAGAAATAAATTTTTTAGCTATATTTGCAAAACATTTTAAAATTTGCTAAATTTGCAATTAGTTTGGGCTTGATTGCTATTTGTGCCACCAACCCAAATAACTTTCATAAAATTAACACAAAATACGAAAATAGGCAAAATCAAATAAAGGATAAAATAAATAAAAATATATATATTGGGCGTCATCACACAAAAGAAATAAAATATGTTAAGGGTCTGCTATCGGTATTTTAATTAAAGCAAGGATTGAACCCATAACCTCATAATCACGGGCACAACCTTATGCCAATTAAGCTATGCTCAGTTTGGCTACTATCTACTTTTCTATAAATTAAAATTCATCCATCAAGAGTAAATAAAATTGATATTATTTTGGTTTGTTCCGTTTTTTTTTTTTAAAAAAATGAAACTACATAAGCTAAAACAAACCAGAAAGAAATAAAGGGGATAGAATAAAGATGAATGAAGAGTAACATATCTAAAGAAAAAAAAAACAGTATAATATAAAAAATATAAAAAATATGCATATAAAAAAATAACAAACTCAAACTACTAAGGACATGTTTGGGAGTGATTGTTGAGTTATTGATTTTAGGAGAAGAAATTTAATTACAATTGATTTTCATATAATCATTTTAATGTTTGGATTGAAGTGATTTTTATATGATTAGAAGTGATTTTAAATTATTAATGTTTGGTTTGGTTCAAAGTGATTTCAAAATTACTAAATTCCTAAAATTATAATTTAAAATGTATTGATATATATAAGATTTATATTAATTTATAAAATTATTAACTACCTAAATATAATGTTTAAAAAAAAAATACCAAAATATATAATCAAAAGAATGAAATTTTAAAATATTTATCAAATTATTTTTATTTTTAAAAAATAATTTACCAAAGATTTAAAAGTATATATATATTGAAAATTTGAAAAAACAATGATTTCAACCCGGGTTTAAGGGTTTTTGAAAAATAAATTATTAAAGATTAAAAAAAATAAAATAAAAAACTTCCCTTGGGATTATGGAGATGCAACCTTACACATTTACCAACAATGCAAATAATATAATTTATACAAATAGTACATAAGTATATATATATATATAACGGTTTTTGTATTTTTAATTTAAATTAATAATTATTTAAAAAATAAATTTCTCACAATCACTCACCAAAAATCACCTCTTATGTGATTAACCAGGAATCACTCAAAGTGATTTTGAATTCAAAAATCACTAATTAACTTTTGCCAAACATAATAATTTTGAAATATAAGTGATTGTGGGCATGGAAAAGTGATTTTGGTCATTCCAAAATCACTCCCAAATATGCCCTAAAACTCGAAGAAAATAAAAACAGTGAGACACTAACTTCTACTACTTTTGTTCTATTGTTTTCTACGATGGGTAGAAATATTACACAAAAGATTTGAAGTTTTCCTCAAATATTAGCATTTTCTTTGAGTTGAAGGTGAGTTTTTTATGCCTCAACTTTGAGGACTAGCCTAGCCAAAGAGATTCATGTTCGTTGTGTGAGGTGCAGATCTTCGGTACACATGTCCTACCATGTGCAACCTCTAACCGAGCCTAAAGGAAAATTTTGGAGGGGGAAGAAGAAAAAAAGTAACTATCTTGTAAAGATATTTGTTTTTTTTTAGATCTTAAGAAAAAGGAAACAAAGTGCCAGTTTTTTTTTGTGGGTGAAGAAGTGCCCTTGATGAGGGGGTTGTAGGCTTTTTTTTAAGCAAAAAAATGATACTTTCTTTTGTGACATTTTCAAATTGGAAGTCATACAAAAAAAAAAAAAAATGGCATTAAAAAAAACATCTTTTTTTTACAAACAAATAACCAAAATTCAAAAACTTCATTTTTTTTTCTACCATTTTTACTCCAACAAACAAAAGGTAAAAAATAAACTCAAAATAGCAACAAAGGAAGCATGAATTGGTAAATTCAAAACAAACAAAATAATTAGTAAAAAAACGTTACTAATCTAGAAATTAATTTAAAAAGAGTCAGACAAAAATAGGTAGTTACACATACGTACAAAGTTTCATAAAATCTTAACAAAAAATTTCATATTATAGGGACTAAATAAATACAAATTCAGAAGTGCCTAGACTAAATCGTCACAAACTAAAATTGTTACTTTCATGAATGCTATGGTACCAAAAGAAGTTTTGAATCTTATAAGACAAATGCATACAAATCTATCACCTAAAGCGTTTAAATCATCTCCAAAAGAGTAAACTCTATTAATGGAAACTTATACAGAATATTAAAATATCTTTATTAGAAAAAATATTTTCTTAGCTTGAACCAAATTATACATAATCCTAGTGGAATATTGAATATACATTTGAACCTCCCAATGAAAAGTCAAGACACAACAAATTGGGCATGAAGATAGAAGTGTAGATAGGCAATTTGAATCTTCCAAATTTGAACCTCTTAGGCTCCTATGGCCTATCTTGCGGTAAGGCCAGCCCCCTATGGAAAGTTCGGGTGCCGCTTTTAAAAGCAACTTTGCTTAAGAGGTTTTGGGATTGCGGTAGCTTTTAAAATAATTCCTAGCAACTTTGCTCTTACAAAAATCAGTTGTTTTATGAAACAAACTAGTGTTTGCTAAATTTTAGCGGTAGACTTGGGTAAATAAATATTAAATTATTGTGATTTAGGACTAAAATAGACATGGTATAAAAATTTGTATAATTTTTTTTAAGAAAAAAATAATAAGGTATTATTTTTAAAAAAAAAATTGCATTTGATTTATTAATTTTAAAATTATAAAAGAATTTTTAGTGGTGGGAAAAAAAATACTAAATATATAAAATAATTCTTAATTTTGAAAATTTGAAAATTTGAAAAGAAGGGATGGTTAGAGAATCTAAAAGCTAAAACAGATTTTTAGTTGAGTGTAAAATGAACGTGTTATAGAGGAGTGGTTTTAACAAATTATAAAATAATTTGAACACAAAAAGCGGTTAAGATTTTATCTTAATCAATCCGAACGACCCTTTCCAACGCAATCCCAAATGGAGCCTAACCTTCTACTACCCAATTTTTAATATTCACCAACCGCGTAACCAAGTACCTCTACAAAATTTCAATGAGTAAAATTTAAAAGTACTATACCACAGTCAGTTAATGAATATTATAAAACAATAGAAAATGTTAAGATAAATATATATTTCTTCTAGATGATGAAAATTAAAACATACTACCCGAATCCAGACATTCATATTTGGGGGGCTAAAAACTTGAATTTAAAAAAATGTCGAATATAACAAAGACATATGTTTAAGAAAAAAATATAAAAAAAATTAATGAAAAACACGGTATTTCAATTAAAGCGAGGATTGAACCTATGACCTTTTAATTACGGATTCGACCTTATGCCAATTGAGCTATGCTTAGTTTGGCTTAAGATAATATTTTTACCTACATATATAAACAAAATTAAAATTTGGGGAGGGGGGCATGGCCCCCCTAGTTCCTTGTACGGTCCGCCCCTGCATACTACCAAAATATTACATCTCTCCTTTTTAGTTTGACCCAAGCTTTGATCCGACCGAACCGATGTCCAATCAGGTGCATAACCGCTCAGATTGGTTATTCATCGGTTTGATTTTGTGAACTATTAGGATTTTAACTTTTTTTTTTTTTTTTTTCCCTAAGCCAAAAGGTGAAATGGTGGGCCAAACCGCATGCAGATGAGTGATGAGAGGGAGAATTTCTAATACATACGTGGGAGTTCTCCAGGCTTTTCAATCAACACTTGTCAATTCTTTTAAAATTGAAAAAAACTAATTTTCATGTGGGCTCCACTAATTTTTTAATTAACCATTTTTCGTTCTTTTCTTCCACTCTCTCCTTCATTTATATTTTTAGGATTGCAACAAAACAATCTTCAAATATTGCATTTTATAATACTGGAATGATTTTAAAAGATCTGTCAGTCAATGAAAGATAGTGGTACGGAGAAACTCTATACCACGGATGTACTAGAAATTTTCTCGTAATGAAAGGAGATGGATGTGTGACGGCCAGGGGCGGAGCCACGTAGGGGCCAGGGGACCGTGTCCCCCTCAAATTATTAATTTTATAGGTTTGTATATTGGAGTTTGGAAAATATAACTAGATTTGATATATTTGTATATATAAATTCAGAAAAAAGTAAAAGGTTAGTCTCATGTAAGGGGCACAAACTCCAAATAAGGTATGCCTCAATTTGGATTCTTACTAATGCTAAAATCTATTTTTTTTATTTAAAATTAATTATATTTTAAAAAGTAATAAATATTTCAAATTTCATTACTTAATCATATATATCCAAGGTGAAGATTTAAAAATGATTCGATTCTGCCCTAGGGCAGATTTTCATAAAAATTATCAAACAACCACTTGGTGCAACGGGTGAGTGAGCGCATCACCTAGATAGCCTAGAGTGGGGGTTGATTGATCCTGCACCGTGCAAACGGGGCATGAATGATTTAAAATATTTAACTGCATTATATACCGCCTTTAAAGGCAAATTTTAGCCAAACCGAGCATAGTTCAATTGACATAGGGTTGAGCCGGTGACCAAAAGGTCATGGGTTCAATCCCTAAATATTATATCTTCTAAAAAAAATCAATCGCTTACATTTGAAAGTTTTAATTTTGTATTTAATAAATACCACGTTAATTTTATACCTAACAAAACATTTAATATTTTAAATTTTCTAATATGTCTTTATTCGATACAAATTTGAGAGTTTAATTATTAGACACAAAATTTAAATTGAAAAGATCCATTAGACACAAAATTGAAAGTTTAAGGATCTAGTAGACTAAAAATGAAAAGTTTAAGAGTCAGTTACGCACATTTTAAAGTTTAAGAACTATATAGACATAAATAAAAAAATTCAAAGACTAAACTTGCAATTAACTCCGGTTGGAATTGTGCCCTTCCTGACAAAAAAAATTGGATCCGCCCTTGGTGACGACGGTGACAATATTCTTCCATCGAAAACCGAATTGAACCAAAAATATTCGATTTTTCATTAATACAAATTGATGTGTTTAATTTTGTCCTAAATATCCGAACTGAACCACTTGATTAGTTCAGTTTTTCGGTTTGTTAGTTTTTACTATCACCCCTAATACAAAATAATACCCACTGTGGCGGCTCCCAAGAGAGCACAGTTGACGTCTCATGCACGGGTACGACCACTAAACTCACGACAATATACATAGTTCCTCTAGTAGAGTTGCGCAATGAAAAAGGGGCAGTGCATGAAGTGGGTTGTTTAGGCAAAGGTTTGTGAGTCAAACGTCCCACATTTTTCCTACATGAATTTGTTGCTGAACCTACATGGAAAAATATTCTTTCCCCAAGTTCTTTGGCATCCACGACCTCCTCAGGTACTTCTGACCCTATAACACATTTTGTGAGTTGTGATCATTTTTATTGTGCGATATCAGATATTTATTGCAGCAGTAAATGCACGACTTGAGCCTCGTACCTTTAATGAGCCAATGAAATATGTCTGGAGAGAAACAATGCAAAAAGAAAATAGGAACTTTGGAAGCTAACAAGACTTGGGTCATGGAAGCATTGCCTTCAGGAAAGAAAGCCCTTGGTTGCAAATGAGTATATAAAAATCAAATATCACGCAGATGGAGAGATTGAACATCTCAAGGCTCGTGTTGAATTTTCGACAACCACCATATTGAGTGCATTGACCATTGCAACTGCAAATGATTGGGAACTACATCAAATGGATGTTCACAATAATGTCTTTCTTCATGGTGATCTCGATAAGAAGGTGCATACTAAATTACTACCTAGCTCTACTGTCAACAAGTCAGGTATGATGTGTCACCTCAAGAAGTCTTTGTATGGCTTACGTCAAGTTTCATGATGTTGGTTTGCTAAGTTAAAAAATAATGTGAGGTATGGTGGTCAAAATTATTTTTGTTATCTTCAAATAAATTTGTAAATGATAAAAGAAAAAAGTCATTCTTATAATTGATTGCAAGAAGTCATTAATGAATGAAATTTTGAAAGTCGGTAGAAAAAGATTGTGCATAAAAAATAAACAAAAAACAGTTACAATAAATTCAGACTTCAGGTTCAACGACTCTCTGTCCCAAACACACAAACTTCAGAACTCCCAAAATTAAACAACTACAAACTAAACAATTTCAACTCTTGCAACTTATTGGGCCAAACGCCCCATTAGAAATGCAATTCAAAACTCCCAAGACTAAACAACTACAAACTAAACAATTTCAACTCTTGCAACTTATTGGACCAAACCCCCATTAGGAATGCAATCCAAACACACCCTAAGTCTCATTGAACTCACATGATCTGTTAGGGATGTTTGAGGCACCAACTTAGAGTATTTACTATTCACAATTATCATAACTTGCAGACTATTATAACTCATTGAGCGCCCCTTAGTGATAAAAGAAAATACCATATTTTTGTGAATATTTTGATGAGGTAATATTCGAGGGTGAAGATTGAACCATCAAACCTTAGGATGAGAATTAATGTCTTTTCCACTAAGTTATGTTCGATTGGACTATTTTTATTGTTTGTTACTCCATATACTTTACTTTTGGAATTTTTTAATGTAATATATATTATATTTAACATTACTTTATTTTTTATAATTGTTTTTTTTCAAATACATTATTCTTAAAATTGCTTTCATTTAAACTCCTATATATATATATATATATTATTATGTGTGCGTTTAAATGATACAATTTTTTTTTTAATATATGCGTGTGTGTTTAAATGATACAATGAATTTTTTTAAACAAATAAGATTGGTGTCGATTAGATACATGAACTTTAAAAAATGCCCTTTATAATTCTTTGAACTTCCAATTTTATGTCTAATAGATTCTTAAACTTCAATTTCGTATTTAACCTGTTATCAAACTTTAAAAATAACTAAAATTTCTTACTTTAAAAGTAACTAAAATTTCTTAAACTTTCAAAATTTTGTGTCTAAATAGTGTTTTCAATTATTGAGGACTTTCTAAAATATACCTATCTATAAAACACAATATTTAAAGTTTAGGGTCGTATTAAATACAAAATTTAATTTTATGTCAAATAGATTCATAATTTTTTTTTTTTTTTTAAAATATCAATATATCAAAGACCTATTGCGCACACTTGAAAATTTAAGAATTTATTAGATTATTTCAAAATTTAGGGACGTATTAGAAACAAATTGAAAAAAATACCGGTTCGGTTCAAAGTTGATAAGAAAGGGCCGAGTCGAACCGAGCAGAGATTTTGGGGGTCTCTGCTACTTTGCTGCTTGGTTTGAACAAGGTTTGTTTTTGAGCTTCATTACCATTCTATCTCCTCTCTACTTAGGGCTCCATTGCAGGTGCTCTCTGTGCTTCCAATTTCCTCTCTCCCCCCCAACTCATTCCTCACTTCTACTTCTCCATCAATGGGCAAGGCGGTGATCTCCGATGAAGAAGGTTTAACCTCGTTTTCCTTCTTTCAATTTCCGCTCGGATTTTGGTTGCATTCTTCCATCTTTTTCTCACTCTCTGATGTTTCTGTAGATGAGGTCGAATTGGACGACCGGGAGCCTCTTGACGGTGAGGATGTCGATGGTCAGAACATGGAGGACGAGGAAGACGAAGAGGATGGTCTGTGTCTTCGTTTTGTATCTGAAATTGTTCGTTGTTTTTTCTTTCTTTAGATTTGCATTTGGTTTCTGTGCCTCGGTTTTATTTTCTTTTTTCTCTCTCTCGGGAGGAGTGTATTTTCCCCCCTGATGGGTGTGATAATTCTTGAAGTTATGGGCAGACTTAGTGAGGACTAAGGGTGAAAGTACTGAAGGGTGTGGAATATTTGTTACTCATTAGGGTATGTTGCATATCCTATGAGTTCCGTGAGTCAGTGATTGTCCAAATGCTTAGGTCTTGCATTAACTACCAGTAGGTTTAAGAAACTCTTTCCATGCATTTGGGGTCATTTCTTCTTAGTCATGGATGATGTGGGGTGCGAATAGAAACTTGATGGCGACTTTATGTCTTTAAATGTGTTTTAGGAGTGGTTTAGGGTTTAGAGATGTAGCCGGGACTGTTTCTAATGATCATGATGAATCATATAGTTTCTAGCTACCTTCTGATGGATCGTCTATTTACTCTGTGATGGCTGTCTTTCTTTGTATTTATAGTATGAATATCAATTTTGTATCTGGTTTTTAATACCGGGTTAACAGCTGTTATAATTACTGAGTTGTGAATGGCACTCGCTGCTCATTTCTTTTGCACTTTAAGGACTTGTATTACTGAAAACATGTTTACTCTTCATCGTGAACAGTCTGATGAACATGTTGACCTTTCATGGTCTTATATAGTCCATTCGATAGTTTTGTCCTTTGGGGTTTTTCCCAAAAAATTTCAGTAATTTCATTTAAAGAAACTTTTTCGCATCATATAGAAAAGTGAGTATTTTTTTTTTCCTGGGTTCTTGATGGAACTAGGAACATCTGTAACTCAAGTGCAAGTGATAACTGGTGTACTGTAATATATAAAAAGTGAGATACTTTCTTTTGTTTGGGGGAAGAGGAATATTTTCTTAACCTAAGTACCTTGCGAATTTCTGAGTTGATTTCAGGTCTTAAGGTGAATAGGGATGAATGTTATTCTGTGAGTTAACCATAATGAGGTGTCCCACCTTTACATTTAATTCATATGGGTATGCCCTTAGGTTAGGCATAATTCTTGAGTGTCTTCATTTTGTAGCTTGGTCATTGACAAGGTTTAGAAGGAGGAAGGCTTACTTCATGAAAGGGGGAAACTTTACTTTTATTCTATCGGTGTTGATTAGGACTTGAAATTGCCATTAACTATTAAGTGGAAATTGAGAAGGATCATGAGAAATTTTTATGGGAAGGGGTTGAAGAGGGGAGGGGATTCCCATTTAGTCAATTAGAAGTATGTTTTGAGATCCTGCGAGGGAAGCATTTTTGGATTGGGGGAACTTAGATTATAAGAGAGTTGCTCTTTTATCCAAATGTTTATGGTGGTTTCTCTTAAAACTACATGCTTTGTGGCATAGGTTAATTGGTAATTGTAAATATGAGATTCACTCCAAAGGTCGGGACTCAAGATTCGGATCTTTGGGCCTCTTTACGAACTCATGAATCTCTCACATTTTTCAACTTCTGTTAAATTTTTGTTGGAAGGTAAATTTGGCTTGAAAATGATACTCTTCAATCGCAGTCCTCCCACTTATGTTCCTTAACTCTTCCAAATAGGTACTAGAACATCTATCTCATTTCATCAATTGGCAAGTCTGGCTCTTTTGATTTTCATTCTTGTAGAGCCCTTTTGGGTAGAGAGATCAACGAGTTAGCTTCATTTCTTTATGAATGTAATTCATAGGGTCTTATTTTATCCTAATCATATTAACAATTATCATGTTTGGTCTATTAAGATTTCCAGTGTTTTCTCCTGTAAGCCTTTGTACATCCAGATGGTTTTGTCCCCATCTCCATCTCTCCATCATTTATTCTCTTAAGGTTAAGAAGTTGAATATGCCAAATAAAATGCCTTATTTTCTTGGCTTGTTGGGGAGCATTAATACCTTTGATTCTATCTGAGAGTTTCTATTCTTGTCATTGACCCCCATTGTTGTGTTCTATACAAGTGCACCTCGAAAGGTTTAAACCACCTTTCATGCCTTTGCACTTTTGCTACTAAATATGCATTTCTGGGCGATGATTGGTATCTTTATGGTTCAAGTTTGAGTTTTGTTTGATGATGGAGGAAGCCTTAGATTTTCTTTTTCGGGATAGAAAGTTGTTTCTTATGGAAAGTCAGTTTCTTCACTACGTGGAGTACTTGATTGGAAAGAATCCAAAGAGAGGGCTTTGATTGCATCACAACCCAAAGCTCCTCCCACAGAATTTCAAGGCACAAAATTCTTTTATGTGGTTATCCTTTTGTAGCTTGAGGGATCTTTAATTTCAAGTCTTTATTCATTATGGTGTTGGTGTGTCATATAATGGCCATTCTTCCTTCCTAGGGGAGGGGACCCCTTGCCCCTTTGCCCTTTAGGTTGTTTCTCTTTTGGCCACTTTGTTCTAATGAAGTATTTTCCCGTCTCTTATCGAAAAAAAAGAATGGTCATTCTTCACAAGGAGTTTGCTACTTTGTTTGGAGTTGAGGATGCCTAAAGGGGTAAAAGTCTTAACTTGATCCCTTATTCTTGGTAAAATGAAAACCTATGATGGCATTCAAAAGAAAATCCTCTTCCAGTCCCTTCTCTTGGCTGCTGTGATGTATGCAACTGGAATGGTGAAAATCAGGACCATATCTGCTTTAACTGCCCCTTCAGCCACTTTTAGTGGAATATTCTTAAGCTGTTCGATTTTAATTGGTGCGCATCCATATGAGACTTGAGGCTTTTGATGTAACTGCTTATATTCATGGAACACCCCTTTAATGGTAAAGCTAAATTTTGTTGGTTAAATGCAATTATGGAAACCTGTTAGATTCTTTAGCTTGTGAAGAGTATTAGGATTTTTGACAATACATGTTAACATAATTGTTATATCGAGGAGTTCATGTCTATTATGCTTTGAGATCGAGCTTCTTGTTCTAGGGGTGTTGTAGTTATTTCTTGTTTAATTCAAGCTAATTAGAGAGCCTTCAAGTTATCTTTTCTTGGCTGTTTGAGTGAGAAAGGATATTTCATCTTCCTATCTATGTTTGTAGGATGTTTATTTAACAAAATGGTTTTGATCTAGAAGGAAAAGTTTAACCCCCGCTGCAAGACATTGGAATTAATTTGTGGTCAAATAGAAATTATTCATCTTATCCTTTTCATTCTGTCTCTGTTTGTGGCAACAATTAATTTTAACTGTACGATCTTTTCTTTTGCTGCTGCCAGTGCCTTAGTGGTAATAAGCCTTTTCTTTTGCTTTTAATAGAAGAAGGACAGGATGAGTATGAAAAGGATGGTTTCATAGTTGATGATGCTGAAGAAGAAGATGAAGAAGATGTAGAGGAGAGGGAAGACAGTGATGATGAAAGGCAGAAGAAGAAGAAAAGGAAGAAAAAGTGAACTTTACTCTCTGACTTGATATTATTAATATTATTTTATATTTGAAATGGATTTCATTTTTCTACCAGTTCAAATGAGTTTTGTCTGAAATAATATTGAAAGTATGTCTAAGGTTGGATGCTATAATTTTCTTTGAATTATACTTTGCAAATGGAGTCATAAGTGGACTGGATTTGTTAGTAAAAGCAGTGTCACACATTGGGTTGGCATATCTGTCCATCTCCCTCTATATGTTGTTGCATATAGAATGTATGGTAGGTCTAATATCTCTTTTATGTCTAAAAGTTTTCAGTAAATCTTCTATTGATTTTTCCTAGGGAGGAATATGTGCTCGATGAAGATGACTATGAACTCCTTGAGGACAACAATATTAGCATTCAACGGCCGAAGGTAGTGGTACTGAATTTTGATAATGTCGCTTCATATTATTTATTTCTGAGCATTTGTTATCATCTTTTTCAGGGGAGCAAAAAGTTTAAGAGGCTTAAAAAAGCTCGAAGGGACAATGCGGAGCCTTCTGGGTTTTCAGATGACGAGGATTTTGTAGAAAGCAGTAGAGGCGGACGATCTGCTGAGGAAAAACTTAAACGTAGTTTGTTTGGTGATGATGAAGGTGTGCGTTTGAATTCATTTTTTCTTACTGCCACATTTCTAACATAAGTACCGTAGCGACTTTCTCATTGAGTTATCACTCTTAATTACTTTTTGAAACATTATGGTAATTATTTGAAGCTCCACTTGAGGATATTGCGGAAGAGGAGGAACAACCTGAAGAGGAAGAAGATGTTGACATTGGAGATGAGGATGAAATGGCTGATTTCATTGTAGATGAAGAAGAATATGAACATGGGGATCTCATAAGGTTATTTTTCTTCATATATTTAGGAACCTCAGACCACGTCTTCCAGTGTTTTTATTTCGTGTATTACCAATAATCATCTTATTGGACATATATAATCTCAATTTATTAACTGTTCGATCTAGGAGGAGGAAGTTGAAGAAAAAAAAGTCCAGACAAGCACCTGGTGTTTCATCAACTGCTATGCAGGAGGCACATGAAATTTTTGGTGATGTTGATGAGCTTCTTCAGCTTCGCAAGAGAGAATTGGATACTCATGAGTGGCGTGAGAAGAGATTAGAAGATGAATTTGAACCGCTTGTTATTTCTGAGAAGTATATGACAGAAAAAGATGACCAGATAAGGGAGATTGATATGCCCGAAAGAATGCAGGTTTCTTTTCATATCTGATATAACTTCATATTGCATATGCCATCTTCATAGGTTTTTCATTTTGTTGGCTTTATTTTAGATTTCAGAGGAAAGCACTGGAGCCCCTTCTATGGATGAGATTATTCTGGAAGATGAGGCCTCATGGATACATGGTCATATTGTAAATGGAATGAACTCTTTGTTTGGCAATGCTGGGCAAGAACTATCTGTAACGAAACATGATATTCTGCGGTTTCTGGATCTTGTACATGTTCAAAAATTAGATGTTAGTATTCTCTTATCTTTTTTTTCTTCTTCTTATTCTCATATTTACTTGTTCGTTCTAATATTTTTCTTTTGTTCTTTCTTTTAGATACCATTCATTACCATGTATAGGAAGGAGGAGATTCTAAGCTTGTTAAAAGATACAGAACATGAAGCTGGCGATGATCAGGATAAAAATGAAAAAACACCCACGTTAAAGTGGCACAAGGTGAGTAAAATTGTAATTGGAAGTAATGCTTTACTTGTATGGATTGGAAAAATATGAGATGTATATTTACTTTTCATTGTAGATACTTTGGGGAATTCAAGACTTGGACAAAAAGTGGCTGCTTCTTCAAAAGCGAAAAAATGCTCTTCAATCATATTACAGCAAGCGATTTGACGAGGAGTCACGTAGGATTTATGATGAAACTAGACTCTCATTGAATAACCAGCTTTTTGAGTCAATCATGAAATCTCTCAAGGCAGCTGAATCAGAGAGAGAGGTAGATGATGTTGACTCAAAGTTTAATTTGCATTTTCCTGCTGGTGAAGTTGGTGCTGATGAAGGACAGTTCAAAAGGCCTAAGAGGAAATCTCTGTACAGTATATGTAGTAAGGCTGGCTTATGGGAGGTTGCAGGAAAATTTGGTTATAGCTCTGAGCAATTCGGGTTGCAGCTCTCCTTAGAAAAAATGGTCAGTGTTCTTTGATATGATTTTGTCCGTAATCTTGGATATGCTATTGAGACCTGTTCATTTTTTTTTTGTAGAGAAATGATGAGTTGGAGGATCCAAAGGAAACACCTGAAGAGATGGCATCAAACTTTACCTGTGCGATGTTTGAGACTCCTCAAGCTGTACTTAAGGGAGCTAGGCATATGGTATTTTAGTTTTGTTTTCCTAGATTTAATTCTAGAATGCTGTATAGCATTATTCATGGTATTTTCTGTCTCTTCACGTGATTTCAGGCAGCTATTGAGATTAGTTGTGAACCTTGTGTAAGGAAGCATGTCAGGAGCTACTTTATGGACTATGCCGTGGTATCAACAAGTCCTACGTCAGATGGAAATGTTGCAATAGATGCTTTTCATCAATTTTCAGCTGTTAAGTGGCTCCGTGAAAAACCATTGAATAGATTTGAGGATGCACAGTGGCTTCTTATTCAGAAGGCTGAAGAAGAAAAACTTCTGAATGTCACTCTCAAGCTACCCGAAAAACATTTAAATAAGTTGATAACTGATTTTAATGAATATTATCTCAGTGATGGTGTTAGCAAATCTGCTCAGCTGTGGAATGAGCAGAGAAAATTAATATTGCAGGATGCACTTTCTGGTTTTCTTCTGCCTTCAATGGAGAAAGAAGCAAGATCTCTGATGACTAGTAAAGCAAAAAACTTGTTACTTATGGAATATGGAAAGAATTTATGGAATAAAATATCTGTTGGTCCATATCAACACAAAGAAAATGATATTAGTTCTGACGAAGAAGCTGCCCCAAGGGTAATGGCATGTTGTTGGGGTCCTGGAAAGCCAGCTACCACCTTCGTGATGTTAGATTCATCAGGTGAGGTGCTTGATGTTCTTTACACTGGATCTCTCACCCTACGTTCTCAAAATGTGAATGATCAACAACGAAAGAAAAATGATCAAGAGCGAGTTTTGAAGTTCATGACAGACCATCAACCACATGTTGTTGTTCTAGGAGCTGTTAATTTGTCTTGTACCCGATTGAAAGATGATATTTACGAGGTTAGTGTTCCTATAACCACCGGTGCTGGTCATTAAATTCTATAATTAGATCATAGTTTTCCCCTCTTTAGGAATGGTCTGTGCTTGTTAGCAGGGGAGTGAAGCACAAAATTCATTTAAACTTGCTTTGATGTTATTTCACTACTACTATTTGGTTGCCATCAATTCTCTCTCGTTGGCTTTAGTTTCTTTGGGGGTTGTAATTTTTTTTTTTTGGATAGGAAACAGAAACAATTTCATTGATAATATGAAAAGAGTTACAAAAGAAATTCTATCGAGGGAACTACAAAAAACTCCTCCATTGATTATGAAGGGTAGTAAGATCATAATTACAAAAAGGTGTAGATAACTTGCTCCAAGAAATAGCTAAAAAAGAAGTCGAGTCTATGAAGTGTTGAATATTTCTATGGGTGTCCCTGAAGATGCGAGCATTTCTTTCATTCCATAAATTCCACAAGAATGCCCGAACAAAACAAAGCCAAAGCGTCTTTTTTGCTTTTTTAAACGGGTGACCCATAATCATTGTGTATAGGAGAGAGATGATATTGCCCGGGCGAGGAAATGACCAATTAAAGGCTTCTTGTATGAAGCTCCAAAACTTTGATGCATAGGAGCATTCACTAGAAAGGTGGATTTGTGTTTCCTTGTTGGCTAAACACATATGGCAGCAGTTGGGAGAAATGCAATGCTCTGGGAGTCTTTTCTGCAGCATGTCAAAGGTGTTAATGCATTCATGGCTAAGCTCCCAAGTGAAGAATTTCACCTTTTTAGGAATTCTGCCAGCCCAAATTAATTTGTATAAATCAGCATGGGTGCAATGACCATTTGAGGCAATAGCCAATGCTAAAGATTTAGAAGAGAATAGGTGATCTCTTTCCAAAGTCCATAACCATGTATCCTCGGTCTTTTTGGGGTTGTAAATATATCATATATATGGCGCCATCTGTTGCATTATAAAAGAAAATCACATAATTATATTATGTATATTAGCACCTCGTGCTAATAGAGTCTATGTTACAAAGTCTATGTTACGTTATGGTTTGATCATTTAGAAGTTTTTGGTGAAACTTTCAATTTTTGGTGCTGCAAAATTTCAGAAGGGCCTTTTTGTTGGAGCAATATGCCTTCTTAGTGAAATGGAATTATTCATCCAGTCCTTGGAATTTGGCTTGTTGAGAATCTTTGAATCAGTAATCTCATACATGATTTGGTACCAACCCTATGGGTTAGGCGATAAAGACAAAGACCCTTGGATTAAACCAAGTCTTCAAAGGCTCAAAACACAACAACTTCATCTGGCGAAAATATATGGTAAAAAGTAGGCATGGCTCTTTCTCTCTCTCTTTCCCTCCTCCCTCTCTCCTTCCCCACCCTTAAACCAACCTCATGCCTTCCCGCCTAGATCGCTGGCAACACCATCCTCACCGGATGGTTCGGAAACGCCCCAATCTACTGCACCGTTCTTCACCATAGATCGGAAAAAATTCTCCATAAAAAAAGGAAGTTCGAATTTGCATCACCGAAGCAACCAAGGACATATCCTATACCTTCGCTTTGAAGGACTCTCACTTATGGCTTATCAACACCTTTTCATCCCTTCTCCTCTCACGATGAGCTTCTTTGTTGAGGATCGCTTAGATGGTTATGTGATCTAGGTTCAGAATTTTCTTCTAAAAAAGGTCATTGTGCAGAAATAGCACTAGGCACAAATGAGGGCATAAACAAGACTATTATACCTATTGGTATAATAAGTTTGGCTGGATGGGTTTTCTCTCCGTTCTTAAACCCCTCAACAACCCCAACAAACCAACTTATAAGGAAGCATTAAAGCCTACCAATAAGGAGAAACCACCAACATACAAGGAAGCTTTAAAGCCTACCATTAAAGAGACTCCACCACCCGAGCGCCTTATAACCGATGACCCAAAGCCTGCTATTGTTCTTGAGCAATCTTCTCCTGGACTAGCCGAATTTTATCCGGACCTTGCAATCATCATTATTAGAGAACTTCCATGACACAATTGGTTTGACATTCTTAGAGCCGTTCAATTGGATGTAACCAATGCTGGCTCCATTAGCCCCATACAACCTGATAAAGTTCTTCTCAAGGTACAAGACAAAGAACAGAGAGATACTCTTTGCAAGATGAAGGGATGATCCATGGCTGGAACATATAGAGTTCGTTATGAACAATGGAATGAAGAGTCCTACATAAAGAACCCAAAGGTTCCTTCAAATGGTGGATGGATAAAGGTTAGAAATCTTCCTTTTGACACTTTCAAGACTTTTGGTGACAAGCGTAGGGATACATAGAAACAGCCAAAAAGACGCTGTCCCGCATGGATATGATGGAAGCAGGCATCAAAGTCAAGAAAAACTTCAATGGTTTTCTCCCAATAGTGTTTCACTTGTCTTCCCCAGACAAGCTACCCATATGTGTTCAAATAGACCCATTTTTCAACCCAGAGCACTCTGTGTGTTTCATTGTCGGAATCCATGAAAAATTGGCCCCAAAAGCTACCAGAGGTGAGGTTACACGCGCCGATAGCTCCACTTGCGAGACTGTAAAAGCAAAAGAAGCTCTCTTGAGCCATGCGCCTGTAGCTCCAACGTACACTTGGGCCCCACAAACTGATTGTAACTCTGTTATTGATATAGGTCAATGAACCTTCCTCCTTTTGCTGAAACCTTGGGGTTAGGCCATCACCCTTCCTACCTCTTTGCCAACAGAAAAGACTACAACTCCCGAGGTAACCCTTAACCCTACAAGACTCTTGTCGAGTCTGACCACACACTGTGCGTCTAACTCAATCCCCAAAAAGAATTTGTTTTTCCCATAACATCTCCACAAATTCTCTCTCCCAACTCTGCTTTTTTTTTCTTTCCTTTTTTCCTTCTTCTGACCCGAGACCCATCCTTAAACCGATTATTATCAACCAAAAGGATACTCATTTAGTTACTGGAACTAAGTTCTCTACCAACTTGAGACATAACTTAACCGAATCAAATGACCTCTTGTCTTCCCCTTGCTCACAATCTCCCGATAATACCCCTTCGAATAGGGGCATAAGCACATCCACCCATCCTTCCCCTTCGTTTTCCGCTCAGTTTGAGCCGCATTCTAAGGCTATAGACTTCAATAAGCCTTTAGCCATTGCCCCATTAGCCATCGAACAACCTTTCTTTTCTCCGGAAGCCCATAAACCATGCGAGCAACTTGCTAGACAAACCATCAAAGGTGTATTCGAGGGGCCTTTGTTTAAAAATTATGATGATCCATCCTTATTTCTATCCTATTTGTTCCCTTGGTTGACGGAATATGGTATGTGCATTATGCCTATTCCAAACAAACAGAAGAATCCGACTGCCAAAAAACAGAGGAATTGAGAAAGAGAAGTTTTGAATCTTCAATTGAGTGTCAACTATGACAAGGGAAGCACTAACCGGAGCCATAACAATGAAGGGTCGTCTAAGCTCATATGATTGTTATATCATGGAATGTTAGAGGGTTTGACTTGAGGAAAAAAAGGGCCCTTATCAAGGATTTCCTTCAAAACAAAAATCCATCAATGGTCATCATAATACAAGGAACGAATTAGAGACTATTGACGTAGCTTCGTTAAATCTCTTTGGAGCTCTCGTTATATTGGTTGGTCTTCTTTGGATGCTATTGGATTCGCTAGTGGCAATCTCATCATTGTGGAGTGAGCTGATTTTCGATATCGTAGCGGTGGTGAAAGGTATTTTTTCACTGTCCATTAAAGTTTTATTAGCTATGGCACCAATTTATGGTTTACATGCATCTATGGCCCAAACTCCTCTAATGTTCGGGATAATATGTGGTGCGAGTTTTATGACCTTTCCTCTCGTTGTTCTCCCAATTTTTGGATCCTTGGAGAGGAGGTGATTTCAACATAACCTGTTGGTCTTGGGAAAAATCTAACCTTTGACTGCCAACCCGTGGTATGAAGAACTTCAACAGATTTGTTGATACATCGGATTTAGTGGACCTCCCATTAACAAATGGTAATTTCTCCTGGACCCACAGTCGAGCTATGACTCTCATTGACAGGTTTTTAATCACAGATAGTGTTGTGCAAAAATTTGGATCTGCCAGGGTTTGTAGACTCTCTCGTATTACATCCGATCACTACCCAATATTGCTGACCTTGGGAAAGGAAAAATGGGGCCCCACACCTTTTAAGTTTATCAATAGTTGGCTTACGCATCATTC
The DNA here is from genome assembly GCA_028017165.1 of Herpetospermum pedunculosum. Lineage (NCBI taxonomy): Eukaryota > Viridiplantae > Streptophyta > Magnoliopsida > Cucurbitales > Cucurbitaceae > Herpetospermum > Herpetospermum pedunculosum. Next base: position 54,672,411 of record CM051529.1, read on the forward strand.
ATTTGACAAATTGTTATCGAATTGTTATCGAATTGGTGGTTGGGAAACAGTTCTGTTGGATGGTCCTGTCATGGCTTAATACAAAAATTAAAATCTTTCAAAGGGATCCTAAAGGAATGGAATGCTTCTACCTTTGGAAACACCACCGATCATAAGCTTGTTTTGATGCATGATCTTAACACTTTTGATGCTTTGGAGGAAGCTGGTTTGATGGGTGAATAAACCTTGAAAAAAAGGAATGTTATTAAAATGGATGTTCTTACACTTGCAGCCCGAGAAGAAGCCCTTTGGAGACAAAGATGCAAAGCGAAGTGGCTGGTTGAAGGTGACGAAAATACCAGCTTTTTTCATAGAGTGGTGGCAGCTAACAAAGGAAGAATTCCATTGTGGAAATCATCTCGAAAACAGGGGCTAGTTTGGTTACCGATGAAGGAGGCTGAATTTGTTGAGTTTTACAGAAGCCTTTTCACCCAAAAAAGATGGGGTTAGGAATCTGCCCGACCTTGCTGATTGGAATCCCATTTTTGAACAACAGATTGCACAACTTGAGGAACCATTTATTGAAGAAGAGATTTTTAAATCCATCAATGATTGAGGCACAAATAAATCTCTAGGGCCTATGGATTCACTGCAGAATTGTATAAAAAATCATGGAGCATTCCTAAAGAAGACATAAAGGGAGTGTTCAACAATTTTTTTTTGGAATGCTTCAATTTTTTTTTTTTTTGATAGGAAACAAATTACTTCATTGATATAATGAAAGAATAGAAAGTATCCAAGAGTTACAGAAAGCATCTCCACTTAATAATAAGAGATGATAAGCTATAATCACAAAAAGGTTGAACTAAATTACGCCAATTCATAGCATAGTAAGTAATTGAGGTGTAAACTCGTGTATGGGCTGTTCCATGTTGTTGAAGATTCGGGAGTTCCGATGAAGCCAAGTCGACCAAAAGAACGCTCTAACAAAGTTAAGCAAAATCATCTCCTTTTCTTTTTTGAAAGGGTGATCAATCAATAAGAGGGGAAGAAGATCTCCCACATCCAATGGAAGGGCAATCTGCCATCCAAATTCACCAAATCGAAAATTCCAAAAGCTCCTAGTTTGATGGCACCAAAAGAAAAGGTGATGGTGAGACTCTTCTCCTTGTTTACAAATAAGGCAGCAACTAGGTGAGATAGTTAAGGCATACGTCGCTGAAGCTTATCTTGTGTATTTAAACAAAGATGGCTAAGCTCCAAAATAAAGAACTTCACCTTTTTGGGGTAATGACCTTTCCAAATGGTTTTGTAAAGATCCTCCATTCCAAATTACCCTTAGATGATAAAGGTTTTGTAAGGGATTTGGAGGAGAAACATCCATCGGACTCTAAGGTCCAATTCCATTGATCAGATGACTCATTTAGGGCAATCTCCTCAAGAGCAAAGGAGAGAGTAGACCACTCTTCGATTTCACCATCTTTGAGATGTCTACGAGAGCAAAAATTCCAAGAATGAGAATCATGATTGCACATTTCTGCCACAGAGGCTTCTTTTTTCTTTGTGACATCAAATAAAAGTGGAAAACTGTCTTTTAGAGCCTCATTCTTCAGCCATAAGTCGGGCCAAAAGGAAGTAGAGTGACCATTCCCAATATTGCAAGTAATGCGAGAGTATATATGAGCTTGAGCCTTCTGGATGGACTTCCAAGGACCCTTTGAGGAGTATAGTGTTTTAACTCCCGGTTTGTTGCTGAAATGAGTAACACCAAATTTAGCACAAATAATTCTCCCCCGTAGGGCAGATTTTTCAACGATCCCGAGGCCTCCTTCCTCCAAAGGAAGCTTCACCTTGTCCCACCTAAGGTTGTGCATCCCCCCATTTTCGGAACTGCCTTTCCATAAAAAGTTTCTAAAGAGTCTTTCAATGCTTTCGACCACCTTGGTGGGGACAAAAAAAAGGGAAAGGTAATATATAGGGAGATTGGAAAGGGTGGCTTGTATGAGAGTCAATCGGCCCCCTTTTGATATGTGAGTGTTTCACCAAGAGTGTAACCTCTTCTCAATTTTTTCAGCAATGGGAGCCCAAAAGGATGTGGACTTATGCTTGCCATTTAAGGGTAAACCAAGATAGGAGGCAGACCAATCACAATGTTTAAAACTGAGGTGATTGGCCAGATAAAGAACTCTCGGAGGATCAATGTTAATCCCAAACAACTCATTTGTTACAATTTACGTTCAGCCCAAATGCTTCCTCAAAAGCTTTAATGACATTAATAAGGTTTGTGGGCAAAGTAAGATTTGGAGAGGAGAAGATAAATGGTATCATCTGCAAATTGTAGATGGGTGAGGGATACTTTGTAAGGGTCACTACCAACCAAAAAGCCTTTAATCAAGTCTCTAGATTGAGCAGGTAGAAGCATCCTGCTTAGTACATCCATAATCAAAGTGAGAGGAAATGGGATAAAGGGTCACCTTGGCGAATACCCCGAGTGGCTAGAATCTTTCCCCATGATTTGCCATTAATAATTATGGAGAAATTTGCAGAAGAAAGGCATCCCCGAATCCACCTTCTCCATTTTTGGCCAAACCCCTTGGCAAGCAAAATGAGATCCAAGAAATCTCAATCAACTTTGTCAAATGCCTTTTCAATATCAAGTTTTATGACCACCCCAAATTCTTTTTTTCGACTCTTCTCATCGATGAGCTCGTTTGCAATAAGAGAAGCATCAATGATTTGTCTATCTGCCACGAAAGCCGATTGGAACTCAAAGATAGTAAAAGGGAGAACCTTCTTTAACCTCTCAGAAAGAACTCTAGCTATAATCTTGTAAAGACAAGTAGTGAGGCTGATCGGTTTGTAATCACCCACAAATTTGGCTTCAATCTTCTTTTGGATTAAGCAGATGTAGGTTTCATTAACGTTGACATTGAGGATAGTTTTCTTAAAAAAATCCTTGAACACCCCTTTGATGTCTTCCTTAAGGATGTTCCAAGATTTTTTAAAGAATTCAGCAGTGTAACCATCCGGCCCAGGAGACTTGTTAGTACCCAAATCATTGATAGCCAGCAAAATTTCTTCATCCGAGAAGGGAAGCTCCAATCTATTGCTTTGTTCAGTAGAAATTGGGCTCCAATCTATATCTATAGGGAGGAACTGCAAGCCAGATTTCTTTGTATAAAGATCGTGGTAGAAATCCACAAATTCTTCCTCAATGACCCTTGAAATGCATCCGAGAAGGGAAGCCATAAGGCGATGGAATGCATCAATTAATGCCATCACTGATGAGACCTATATATGCCTTATTCCAAAAAAGAATGCGGCTAAAAGTGTGGGGGTACTTCAGACCAATTAGTCTCACAACAAGTTTATACAAGATCATAGCCCGTGTTCTCTCTGAGAGGCTCAAGACTGTTCTTCCCCTCACTATAACAGATTTCCAATCGACTTTTGTGGCAAATCGACAAATTCTTGATGCATCTCTCATTGCAAATGAGCTTATTGACGAGTACAAGAGGACAAAGAAGAAATGGGTGGTTATAAAACTTGATATTGAAAAAGCCTTCAATGGCAAACCCCAAGGCAAGATTAGAGCTACAAGAGGTCTCCGACAAGGTGATCCTTTATCCCCTTTTCTTTTTATTCTCGTTGTGGACTACCTAAGTAGGATGCTGATGAAGGTTGAATTAGATGGCACAATCAAATGGCTTCAGTGTGGGCAATGATGCTCTCTCCATATCAGTTTCTCACCCACAGTTTGCAGATGACACTCTTCTTTTCTCCTCACATGAAGAATCTTCCATAAAAAACCTCTTCCAGATTATTGGGGATTTTGAAAAGGCATCAGGCCTTAATATAAACTGTAATGAATCTAAATTCTTGGGTATCGGTCTTGATGATGTTATGATTAATGATCTTGCTGAACGCTTTGCTTCCAAGGGTGGAAGACTGACCCCATACAAGCCACCTTGGCTAACCTTCCCATATACTTTTTGTCCCTTTACAAGGCCCCAAAATCTGTGACCGACGACATCGAAAAAATGATTAGAAATTATTTATGGAGAAGGAGCAGTGATTACGAAGGGAACCATCTTTTAAAATGGGATTTGGTTAAAGTGCCAATCGAGGAAGGTGGTTTGGGCATTCTAGACATGCAATAGAGAGATATCTCTCTTTTAACCCAGTGGATTTGGCGTTTTTATAAAGAGAAGGAGGTTCTATGGCGTCGGGTTATAGAAATCAAATTGTGACCGAACTCTATATCCATGCATTCATCTAGAGGTCCTTGGAAATCTATTGATCCTTTGAAGAACTTGATCTATGAAGAGTTATCCATCGAGGTTGAAAACGAAGCTAGTACATATTTTTGGAAAGATGTGTAGTATGGATCAGTCAACTTACATCATCTTTTCCCAAAGCTCTACCATCTTTCTCGGAAAAAACATACCTTTTATTGCCAGCTATGGGTCCAAATTCGAAGATGTGGATCCTTCATCTCAGAAGGAATCTATTGGATGCGGAAATTGAGGAATGGGCATCTCTATCCAACATTTTACAACCTTTCAATGATGTGAATAGAGAAGATGGTTGGCTATTGACTTTAGAGAACGATAACCTCTTTTCTACTAAGTCTATGAAAAAGGCATTAACAACCAACATATTCTGCGAACATTCCTTTTTGTACACGCAAATATGGGCTGGTCGTTACCCAAAAAGGTGAAATTCTTCATTTGAGAGCTTAGTCATTCATACATCAACACATTTGACAAACTACAAAAGATGTTGCCCTGGCATAATCTATCCTCGGGCTGCTGACATATGTGTTTATCCAATGCAGAGACATCCATCTTTTCAACGATTGCCCATTTGTCACAAATTTCAGGATCTTCATTTAGGATGCTTTTGGGTGGAACTTTCCTCGATCGGGTGATATCCTTTCCCTTATCTACACTTCATGGGCCACCCTTTTAAAAAAGAAAAGAAGATCCTTTGGTTATGTTTTGTTTGAACTTTCTTTTGGAATCTTTGGATTGAGAGAAACTCTTGCATCTTCAGGGATTTAACTAGAGACATGCGTGCTTTTATTGATTCTACATCTCTCTTAGCTATTTCTTGGAGCAAGCTTTCTCCTCCTTACTATAATTACGATCTCATCACCCTCATTAATCAGTGGAGGTGTTTTTTGTAATTGATATCGAGGTGTTTCTATTTCCTATCAGAAAAAAAAAAAAATATCCGATAGGACTTTCTTCTGTAACACTTTTCATCATATCAATTAATGATTTTTGTTTCCTTTCAAAAAAAAAAAAAAGGCTCAAAACACACTTGGTTTCATCTTTGGGAGACCAATTATCCCCCAGGTTTCGGAATTATCAAAAACTTCGGAGCCTAGTGGAATTTATAGGTTGGACTTTGGAGAATTTCTTGTTTAAGAAAGAGGTGTGATGAAAAAGAGAAATTCTTTTTGGTATTAAAATCTCTCTTAGCTCTAGTGGGGGGATGACATCTCATCTTCTCCCTGGTTTATACACGATTCTCCTTTAATGACGGATTTTATTTGCTTGAGAAAAGTAGAAAACAAGTAGGGTTCAGATGACTTTGTAGTGGTTGAATAATAATAATAATAACTCTTCTCAAGGCTTTACTAAGGGTCTGCATTTCAGCTCATAATGACCGAGTTACATTCCTTTGTTTGGTCCTATTTTCTCTATTAAGTTACAGTTTAAATGTACAACATTCCGTATGGTACATATCATGTTACTCATACTCATTCCAGATGGTATGTATCATGTCATTCATTTTCTATTTTATTCTTTGATCAGATTATCTTTAAGATGGTGGAGGAGAATCCTAGAGACGTTGGACATGAGATGGATGGATTAAGCATTGTATACGGTGATGAGTCCCTTCCTCGTCTGTATGAAAATTCTAGGATTTCCTCTGACCAATTGCAAGGGCAATCAGGTATGTACACTGACCTTTTCTTTTTTATGTATTTTTTTTTATTTTTGCTTTTAAACTCCTATTTTATTGGAAGTGATTTTATAAAATTATTTTCTCATTAGGCATAGTGAAGCGTGCTGTAGCTCTTGGACGTTATCTGCAAAATCCTCTGGCTATGGTTGCGACACTTTGTGGTCCAGGAAGAGAGATCTTATCTTGGAAACTAAATCCTTTGGAGAATTTTCTGACCCCAGATGAAAAATATGGGATGGTTGAACAGGTTATGGTGGATGTGACCAACCAGGTTGGCCTAGACACTAATTTGGCTATAAGCCATGAATGGTTGTTCAGCCCATTGCAATTCATAGCTGGACTTGGACCTAGGAAGGCAGCTTCTATGCAGAGATCCTTGGTGAGGGCTGGATCAATTTTCACACGAAAGGACTTTGTTACAGCACATGGTCTTGGTAAAAAGGTATTTGTTAATGCAGTTGGGTTCTTGCGTGTTAGGCGGAGTGGGTTGGCTGCGAGCAGCAGCCAATTTATAGATTTATTGGATGATACAAGAATTCATCCTGAATCTTATGCGCTGGCACAAGAATTAGCAAAAGATGTTTTTGATGAAGATGTTAAAGGTGATGCTAATGATGATGAAGATGCAGAGATGGCCATAGAGCATGTTAGAGACCGGCCTCATTTACTGAGGACTCTTGATGTTGATGAATATGCCAAGAGCAAGAAACGGGAAGATAAAAGAGAGACTTTTCTTGACATAAAAAGAGAACTGATGCAGGGTTTTCAGGATTGGCGTAAGCAATATGAAGAGCCCAGTCAGGATGAAGAGTTTTACATGATATCTGGTGAAACAGAGGATACCCTTGCGGAGGGGAGAATTGTGCAGGCTACAGTCCGCAAGGTACAAGGTCAAAGAGCAATTTGCGGACTTGAAACTGGATTGACTGGGATGCTTATGAAAGAAGATTATGCAGATGATTCTAGAGAGATTTCTGACTTATCTGATAGGTTGAATGAGGGGGATATTGTTACTTGCAAGATCAAATCAATTCAGAAGAATAGGTATCAGGTTTTCCTTGTTTGTAAGGAGAGTGAGATGAGAAGTAATCGGCACCAGATTAATCAAAATGTTGATCCCTACTATCATGAAGATCGAAGCAGCCTACAGAGTGAGCAAGAAAAGTCTCGGAAAGAGAAGGAACTTGCGAAAAAGCATTTCAAGCCAAGAATGATTGTTCACCCTCGATTCCAGAATATGACAGCAGATGAAGCAATGGAGGTTTGTTTTTCTCTAAGAAACTTTTTGTTATTTTAAATTTTAGGTTGTACAAAGTTAGGAACCGGGATGTCACAACTAGTGAAGATAAAAATGTTTAAGTGGTATGCTTTATTGTTTAGTCACCTTAAAAGTCTTGAGAAAAATAATAAAGAACACCTTTGATCAAGTAAAATGAAGATGGACTACCCATAAATACTACACAATCACACAAAAGAGCCTCAATAGTTGGTAATTACAAAGAAAACGAAAGAATATTCTTATAAGGACTCATCTTTTTATAATAAACTAAACTGTATTAAGATAAATGATAGAACAAAAGGGAATTACACTAAAAGGAAGAAGCTCAGATAAATTGGAGCCTCTCATTGAAGCATTGGATTAAGCCATGTACCACACGGTCCACGCCTCCTGTCCTTTTGAATGATGGACGGCCAAAACTAAAGTTGTATGAAGTGGAAGGGCAAAAGCGAACTTCAAAATTAAAGGTGACAAGGTAGGCTATCATGCAGCCAAGGCAAACACATGCTTCGGACCCATGCCAAGAGAACGATTCACAAACTGTTAAGCAGGATATAGAGTAATTAAACCTTGGGCAATTTCAAATCCATGATCTCCACTTGAACCTAATGCCTTTTCTCCATGAGATTTTATCCCTCTTAAAAAGATTTATTACACTGGCCAAAGAAGCATTAGGTGCAACCAAATTCCACCACTAACCAAAAATTCTCTACACAGAAAAACACGCTGCCATCTCTTTTCAACCTAAAATCCAGTGGACAGTGAAAAAAAACAAAACTTCTATAAGAATCTTCCTTTCTCCCACAAATTCCTCCATCATATTTCAACATCTTTTAAGGAGAGCAAATGAGAATTGAGAAGTCTTTATCAATGCTCCCAAGTCTGCCAATATAATAGATGAAGCCAGATAATCAATATATTTTTGCTTGAGATAATCCTGTCAAGAGCTATAATTATTTTCTTCAAAATTTTAACGTCCTTAACCTAGAAAAGAGGGGAATGGTGGAAATTATGGAGGTCACCAAATGATTGAAGAGAGATTTGGGAGAGAATTCCAGAGGGGTCTAAGGTCCAAATACGACTAATCTAGTACCTAAGGGCTGTTTGGTAACCCCGCTTGTTTCTCTTTTTTAATAAAGAAAAACAGAACTGCTTTTGGTAACTGTTTCTTGTTTCTTGTTCTTTCTTTTTTATTAAAAAAAAACAAAAACATGTTTGGTAACCATTTATTGTTTCAAGAATTTCTACACAATTTTGGAAAATGTTTCTGAAAAATGAGAAACAAGAAACAGGAACCGTTACCAAATGCTTCTGTTTCTCAATAAATGGAAACAAGAAACAGGAACGTTGTCAAACAACCCTTAAGATGTTAACTTTGCAAAATTCTGGGAGAGGGGAGGTTATAAGATGAAAAGGCTGTTGTAGTTTTGTTCGGTTAGAGAGGATTTTAGAGGAATGATGTTTTGTGGAACTGATTTTGGGGCAACTGTGTAGACATTCTAGTTTTAAGTTACTGATATTTAATATACGAGGGAAGTGATTTGATTTTTTGAATTTCATGTTTAGTGAAGAATAATGTCTTCAAGGTATATGTTAAATAATGGTTGATTAGTTTTTTCGTGAATGATACTTTTTGTGCACTTTGTTCTCTTGTCAAGTCTTTTCTAACATTCTTTTCTTTATGGCAGCTCTTGTCGGATAAGGATCCCGGTGAAAGTATTGTCCGACCTAGTTCTCGCGGACCTTCTTTTTTGACTTTGACACTTAAAATTTACGACGGAGTATATGCTCACAAAGATATAGTTGAAGGTGGAAAGGAGCATAAAGACATCACTAGTTTGTTGCGTATTGGGAAGACCTTGAAAATTGGGGAGGACACTTTTGAGGATTTGGACGAGGTTAGTGTAGTGTTTTGGTAGCCGTCTTCAATGTGATTCATGTCATAAGTTGTAGTAATTATTAACAACTTTTTGGGAACTGTTAGTCTCTATGCTTCTGCATTTAAGTACTAGATAATGGTTTTTTAAAATTAATTCTCGGTACCCTGTTCTGTGTTCATATTTTTCCCCAGAAAAAATCCTAGATTTTTTTATCGGATAACTAGCATATGAATGTGCAATGAACTTCTTCAGAACTTCTGTATGTCTTGATTTTTTGATTTTTTGTTGAATTTGACATGCACCCTCTATTGAATCTCTCTTGTATGCCCCCCAAAAATGCAGGTGATGGATCGCTATGTTGATCCCTTAGTTGCTCACTTGAAGTCAATGCTAAGTTATCGTAAGTTCAGGAGAGGCTCAAAAGCAGAAGTTGATGAACTAATGAAGATTGAGAAGTCAGAGTATCCAATGAGAATAGTTTATGGTTTTGGAATTTCTCACGAACATCCGGGTACATTCATTTTGACATATATACGAAGTACAAATCCACACCATGAGTATATTGGGCTCTATCCAAAGGGATTTAAATTTAGGAAAAGAATGTTTGAAGATATTGATAGGCTTGTGGCCTATTTTCAAAGGCACATCGATGATGCCCAGAATGATTCAGCACCATCAATTAGATCAGTTGCTGCTATGGTACCAATGCGGAGCCCTGCAACTGGTGGCTCTTCAGCAGCATCTGCAGGTAGCCCTTGGGGGGGTGGTTCATCAAATGATGGTGGCTGGAGAGGCCAGTCATTTGACAGGGATCGTTCTTCTACTCCTGGGTCTAGAACAGGTGAGGTCTACAAAATGTTGCATTCAATTTTTTTGTTGAATATTTTATGAGAACTGTGAACTGCATTCAAATGACTTCCGGTCTTCGATCGTTCAGGGTGAATAAATGTTATTTCTTATTCTAAACAACTAGAGCTCCTTTTCTGGGACCTAGTCAGGCTATTTTCCTCTTCTTGGTGCTCTCTTTAAAGAACTTTTGTAATAATGATTTTTTGTGTATCTATGCCAATTACGTTTATTATTATTATTATTATTATTTTGGTAATCTCCTTGGCTTGGTGGGAAAATTATTCTCTCTTTTTTTTTTTTTTGGTATATATCTTCTCCTTTGGTTGAATAAAGTTGTTCGTTTCCTAAAAAAACAGCGCTAGAGCTTCTTTAAACCATGTGTTGGCCTAATAGTTATTAGGGAAAGTGAAGAAGTGAAGGGACTTTGGAGGAATGAATTCAAATCCTATGGTGCCACCTACCTAGAATCCTATCATAAAATATCTACAGAAAAAATGGATTAAAATCCCAACACAATTTCTATAGGAAAAAGATTCTGTCATGGCTGAATGTAGAGAACTCATCTAATAGTCCGATCCTTCATTTTGGTTTGTGCGTGCATCTTTCTGGTGTTGGGGTCGTTCTTTTCTTATAGTTCGCTCTGGTAAGAGTGCTTTCTTTTTGGAATTCTCACCTTCCAACCCTTCTTTATATGTTCTATACATTGATTAAGTACCATTGAAAGTTGGAAAATTTGTGAATATCTTTTCCTTGATTGGCCTGGCTATGATTTTTACTCCATAGCAGATTGTTCTATTTTGGTTGTTTTCCCTCTTTCTTTTTGGGGCCCTTGTGGTTTTTCAGTCCTGGTAGAGATTCATACCATTTTATGGTATTTCTTCCTCTCCTAATTCGTTTTAACCTCCCATTTATCTTTATTTTCCGCTTGCAGGGCGAAATGACAACAGAAATTCTGGTGGTCGTGATGGACATCCGAGTGGTCTGCCTAGACCATATGGTGGACGTGGTCGTGGTCGAGGCTCATACAATAACAATAGAGGGAATAATGAGAGGCCAGATTCTAGTAATGATACCTCTAGATGGGATTCATCTTCCAAGGATGGGGATGATGGATTAAGCAACTTCCCAGGAGCTAAAATTCAAAATTCACCAGGCAAAGAAGCCTTTCCTGGTAGCTGGAGTTCTGGTGGAAGTGGGGGTGGTGGTAATGGATGGAGCGGTGGCGGTGGTGGTGGCGGCGGCGGCGATGGTGGTGGTGGTGGTTGGGGTGGAACTGGTGGGAATTCCAAAGGAAATTGGGGCAGTTCTGGTGCAAACAACGATGGCGGTGGCGATGGTGGTGGGGCTGGTGGGAACTCCAAAGGAAATTGGGGCGGTTCTGGTGCAAGCAGCGGTGGCGATGGTGGTGACAGCGGTGCTGGTGCTGGTGCTGGCGGTTGGGGTGGGACCGGTGGGAACTCCAAAGGAAATTGGGGTGGTTCTGGTGCAAGTAACAGTGGGGGGTGGGGTTCTTAACTCAAAGCCTTTTTTCTCTGCAACTAGCTGGCAATTGACGGTCGAGTTGGTCGATAGTTCTTACTAGTTTCTACTCATGGTTGTCAGTCAGTGTCCAGTTTCGATTTTGGTCCGTCTAGTGCCAACAGTTATCACACTGCAGCTAATGATCTTTAGACAGTAATTTAGTCAGAGATAGGTAAACCCCTCCCCCTCTCCTTGGATCGTCTCTCACAGTGACAAAATTAACTGATTATTCAGGTGGTTGGAGAAGGGTGGATTTTACCCTATATAGGAAAAGGTAAATACTTTTTGAAGGCTGTGTATTTATAATGTTTTAAGGCATGATGTTATTAGCCCTCTTTTGTCCTTTGAGCCTCAAAAATCTACCTTTGCTTTAATGTGAACATCTTTTTACTGCTAATTTAGTTCCATTCAGTCTTTGCATAATAGGTTGTTTCTTCTACTTTTTAGCCTTCCTCTTATAAAATGAAAGAGTTCATATTTTATCCTTTGGCTTAGTTTGGAAGATTTGTAGTTCTAGCTATAATTGTTCTTTGGGCTAGATAAGACTTTGTAATAACAGAATATATTGGTCATTTTTTTTTTTGGTTTTTTTAGTTCAGTGTTTAGATATTTTATTATTCAGTTTGACAACTTTTTTTACTTAAATTTATTGCTAGGTTTGGGCATATCTATGCCTTGATCTTGAATTTCTTGTTTGTTGTACTCTGATTTATTGGTTGTTTGTGGTTAATTTTCTAATTTAGTTTTGAAGAGGTATTATAATTGCACCATTTTTTTTTTAATAAATAGAGTTGTTTTACTTATTCACGTTGAAGATTTTAAATTGAAAATTTTATGGATAATTGAAAATTTTATGGATAATTTTCTAAAAGATATCTCATTCACTATAGCGCAAGTGATGAGTTATATCTTTTAGAAAATTATAATTGATATTAAATTCATCTGGTAGGTTAAATAGCAATGGCATCTATATATTACTAAAAGAAAATGGCATTACATCTATATAAGTTATCTTTTAAACGTTAACGCTCGTCGCTTAATGCTTATGAATTAGTTCCTTAGGTTTGACTTTTGTGTCGATTTAGTCTCTAGATTTTAATTAGTCTTTTAGGGGTCGTTTGGTTCAATGTTATTGGGAGATGAGTATGAAGATGGAAATGACTTTTTTGATAGTCATGTCCATGTTTGGTGCATGAACTTTAATCGTTTGCCTGGGAATGAGTTATTCTCGGGCATCATTTTTAAACATTTTCTTTGGCCTCATTTGATGTTTTTTTCTAAATGTTTATGACTTTCATTTTTTTTTCTTCTTTTCTTTTTAAATGCATTGGTTTCATCTTTTTTATTTTATATTTAGTCTAATTTATTAAATTTAAAACTCACAACTATTTTTTTTACACTTTCTATTAAAAGTTTGTACTAGGATTTATATTATTTAAGTATAATATAATCCTATTGGATTTTGACTAAATAACACTTATTATTAATTAATCAATTGATTATTGTTCTAAAATGCTGGAGTATAACTAGAATTTAAACTATATTTTGATATAAATTAATCATTGACTACTAAATAAAATCAATTCAATATATTAATTGACCAAAAATAATTAGATCATGGTTTAGATTTTTCTTAGGAATGCTTAGAATCAATTTACTAATTAATTTAATTGATGTGAATTAATTTTCATTAATTAATGAAAACTAAATAAGGTCAAAACTAAACCAATTGAATTTTGAATGTTATGAAATTTAATTATATAAAATTAATTTAATAATATTTTTTTTTGACAAGGATAATATAACTTAAGTAATAATTAATTTTTTTTATTTTTTTAAATGCGTGGGGAGAGATTTGAATCAGAGACCTCTTGCTCATGTTGGCATAAGTAATAACATATTAATTTATATTATTTATTTGAATTAACTTGATTGGATTATTAATTTCAATTTATAATGTAATAAATTTCTTATCAAATATTTATTTATTTATTGAAATTGAAATTGAAATTAATATTTTTTTTTTGGAAATTATCATTAATATTATTAGTATATTCTTAAAAATAAAAAAAGAATATTATTAATATTTTTTTATATAAAAATATTTTTCAAATAATTTATTATAATTTTATTCAAATATTTTTTTTTTCTAGTATATTATACTTTTAATATTATTGTGATGTTACACCAATGTACCTAACCACTTTATTCAATCAACATATTTTATTTTCCTTATTTTAGAGATGATAAACGTCAACTAATTCTTAAACACACAAAAAATTCTTTAAACGGGACCTAAATGGTTATAAAAGGGCCTAAAACAAAAAACTAAAGGGTTATAAAGAGGTTTAAGTATCTCAAATTTAGTAAATAGTTTAATTTAGTTGTTGGAAGGCCTAAAACACAAAACTAAATGGTTATAAATAGGTTTAAGTCTTTCAAATTTAGTAAATAGTTTAATTTAGTTGTAGACCTTTTAAGTCTCTCAAATTTAATATATTTTTTTTACAACATGTGAGAAAGATGATTCTAACTTGAGATCTTTTGCTCATAATTCACACAATATGCAGGTTGAGCTATGCTCATATTGACAATATTTTAATTTAGTCGTTGCATGATTAATTAATTATTTACGGAAGTTAATGGAATGCTGACTAAGAGGTCATGGGTTCACATTAATTTTTTTTTTGACAACGGATGAGGGATCGAATCTCTAATCGTTACATCATGTCAATAGTTGATTTATACTCTTGTTAGCAGGTTGACTTTAATACCTTTAATAATAAAATTAAAAAAAAAAAAAAAACTCAAAACTGAACATTGTCCTTTTGTGATGCATTATATTTATGGATTAGGAAAGACATACATCTTCCCGGGATATATATATATATATTTTTTAATTTCCAAGTATCCTTTATTTCAATAAGTATTATGGTAAGGGCTGGTTGCACAAATAGCAATCAGGCTCAAACTAATTGCAAAATTAGCAAACTTTAAAATGTTTTGCAAATATGGCAAAAAAACCCGTTTCTATCACTGATAGACTTTATTATATCACTGATAGACTTCTATCAGTGATAGACTATTATCTCTGATAGACTATTATCACTGACAAAAATCTATAAAAAGCTGAGGTGATCAGCGATAGACTTCTATCAGTCATAAGATATCAGCGATAGAAATTGCTATATCCGCAAAATTTTTAAAAACATGCTATATTTGCAAACAATAAGTCTTAAATTGTCATTTACTACAATTTCCCTTATGGTAAATCTATTAATACTTTAGTTTCTACCAATTTTACTCTATAGTTCGACATAAAAATTTGTAGTCCCATGAAGTTAGAACTTTGAATTCCCATCTCCAAGTTAAACTACAAAAAAAAACTATATATATATATATATATAATGCTTGCTATTTTTGTAGACTTTTTTGCTTGTTATTATTTTTCCTTTTGTCTATTTGCATATATTTCGAATATTGTTTTGCAAATCTCTTGATTCTTGCTCTAAGGTTTTGGTTTAAATCTTATTATCGTCATTAAACTTTAATATTCTTTGATCTTCAAATTTTTAAATATTTTGGAAAAAACTACTTTAATTTTATGGCATAATTGTTATTGTTAAACAAGTAACTAAATATATGGCTTCATACATTAGTGCATGTAAACATCTATTGGTTAGAAATTAGAATAATGAACTATTTATGGCAATTCTCTAAATTGTAAATTTTGACGTGCAAACTTCTATTTTTTAAAATTAATCTCATGTATTTGTAAGTCAAATAACTTATAGTCACTTGTCTTAGAAAATCTCAATATTCAAAATGAAATCTAAATTAGATAATTAATCTATGATATGTAAAGGGAGTAGAAATAACCTTTTTTTTTTTTTAATACAATAAATAGGGGAAGAGAGGATTGAACCTCCGACCTCATGGAAGTTAGTAGTATATGTCAATTATCGTTGAGCTATGTTCACTTTAGCGGAGTAGAAATAACTTATTTTGTCTATTACCTTGAACAAATTTTATCCTAACTTAATAGTTTGAGTTGTCAATCTGAGCATATCTCAACTGATTAACATATACCGGCCATCAAATGGTCAAAAATTTGAATCTCCACCACCACATGTTGGAACCAAAAAAAAAAAACATAGTTGTTTAATTTAACTTTTGAACTCACTTTCATCGAATTTAACATTTTACCGTTAATTTTTATTTGATTTTTTCTTTTTGTAAAAAAAAAATGCTTGTTGGGGTGTGCGATGGAAGAATGAGGTTGTGCGATGAAATCTAAGCTATGTGATGGAGTCTCAGGCTATGCGATGGAATCTCAAGCTATGCAATAGAATCTCAGGCTACGCGATGAAGTCCCAAGCTATGCGATGGAATCCTAGACTATGCGATGGATTCCTAGTCTGTGCGATGGCCTTTAGTTCTCGGTTTGACACCTCAATTAGTGAGTGTGTGAAGGAGAAGCTGCCACGACAACCTTCTCATGCAACAAACCCTCTCACTTGCCCTAATTCCTCTCAGATTACGTAAACGGAAGGAAAAATGAGAAATGTCAAGCGAAGCTCTCGCGAATTTTCTCCCTTGGGCTGCCGTTCGAAAGTGAAGAATAAAAGTTGATCAAGATGATCAAGAACAAGATAAGGTGTTCTTCAGCTATATCACATAGCCTCGAACAACAACCTTTCTTTCTTTATTAAAGCTTTGAAGAATTTTTACAGTAGAATTTTCTTTCTAAGATAAGCTCTCTAAACTCTCTCTCTCTCTATTCTACTCCTTTTTACACTGTGAATTTGAAATATGTATTTATATGGACATTTGAAGAACAAAATATTGTTTTAGAACATAACCAATTTTATGGTTATTTTTATAAATCTCCACCTTAAAACATATATGTGTTCTTAGACTTAGTTTGATCTCTAACCCTCTTCTGTCTAACCATTTTCAGGTAAATCGAATCCAACAAGCTCGAGACAGTGATTGAACTTTAGTTGTGGAAGGGGATTCGTCAACATGTTTGAAACGTTCTCTGAGGTATGAACCTTCAAAACCTCAATTTCTCCTTTCTCTATCTGTTCACGAACAAAATGGTATTTTATGTCAATATGTTTTGTTCTATTGTGAAATTGATGATTCTTTGATAAGTGAATTGTGCTTTGATTATCACAATATATCTTCATTGTCTTCTGTATAAATTCATAGTCTTTAAGTAAGCCTTTGAGCCATAGGGCTTCTTTAATTGCTTCTGATAAGGTTATGAATTATGCTTCGGTAGAGGAGAGAGCTACCACTAGCTGAAGGATAGCTCTCCAACTTAGGAGATTTCCCCCCAATTAGAAATAGGTAACCAGATAGGAACCTTCTTCTATCCAAATCCCCAACATAGTTTGAATCCACATAACCAAATAATTGATTATGTTTGTCACTACAACTTGTATAAGTGAGTTTAGCCTCTGAGGTTCCTTGTAGGTATCTTAATACCCATTTAGCAGCCTCGCAATGCCTCTTCCCTGAATTTTCCATGTATCTGTTGAGTAGACTTGTAGCATAGGCAATGTCTGGCCTTGTTGATACCATTAGGTACATAAGACTCCCCACAACTGGTGAATAAGGAATTTTAGACAATAATTCCAAATGTTCATTTTCATCTAGTTTGGGTGAGTTTAGGGCAGATAACTTGAAGTGTTGAGACAACTCTTGAATTCTCCATGTTATATTTCTTTAGAGTCTTGTCACAATAGGTACTTTGACTGATTTGAAGAACTCCCTCCGATCTTCTTCTTGTGATTTCAACACCTAGGATCCTTTTAGATTCACCTAGGTCTTTCATGTCAAACTCCATTTTTCAGTGATTTCTTCACCTTTTCCATTTCTTGCTTTGATTTACTAGTTAATAGCATGTCATCCACATATAATAACAAATATACCATTGTAGAGGATGATTTGCTATTTATGTAAACACAACTATCATATGAGCTTCTTTGAAATCCTATTGTTGTTATGTAATCATCAAATCTTTGATACCAACATCTAGGAGATTGCTTCAAACCATATATTGACTTCTTTAATAAACAAACATAATTTTTCATATTTTGTTTTTCATACCCTTGAGGTTGCGTCATGTCATGTATATGGTCTCTGATAGCTCACCATGTAGGAAGGAGTTGATCTAATTATAGATTATTTTAAAAAGCAAATAGCATGCAAATAGATGTCTGTTTAACAACTGGAGAAAATATTTCATTGTAATCTATTCCATGTTTTTTTGTATAGCCTTTAGCTACTAACCTTGCTTTGTATCTTGGTTGTTGAACATCTTGAATGCCTTCCTTGATTTGTAAATCCATTTGCATGCAATTGGCTTGAAACTCTTAGGTAATAGACTGAGTGTCCAAGTATGATTCTGATTTAAAGAGTTCATCTATTCATTCATTGCATCAATCCATTTCTTTGCATTAGAACAACTTGTAGCTTCATCATAAGTGTTAGGTTCAGTTTCATTTAGGAAACCACTTACATTTTTATGGAGCACATGTAGCGCAACGGAAGCGAGTCAGGTCAATTGACACTCTAATTTCATCAATTTAGCTAAATAAGAAACATGCTCAAAACTTTGAAATAAAAGAACAAGAATACAAACCACATGTAGTTCGAAGTTCTTTCTATTCCGATGCTCGAATCTTCTCACAAACCCTTCAAAGCTTCTCTCGAACTCTTTGAGAAACACCTCCGTGTTGGGTTTTATGTCCTAAAACTCGTGGTTTGTAAACTGTTATGTTTGTAAATACTCTATTTAGAATAAAGAGTTATTAGTTTTATACAGTAAAAGAGTTTACTGGTATAAAGTGAAATGTGTTTAGGTTAACCTATACCAATGACCAACACCCATGGCTGAATATGAGTACTTGAGCCTCATGTATGACATGATTGTGGATCAGGCTCAAGTAGTCAGTCAAAACGGTCTATAGTATATGGATAAGGCTGGGTACCTTATCCTGGTAACACTATTGGATGCGGCTCACTTTGTATTGTACAAAACAATGTGATCCGAATCGTTTCACATGGAGATGTACGAGTGAGGGCGTCCTATGCAAAGAGTTTGCATAAGACCGAACCGCGTATTAAGTCGCTCTCTCTTTATAACTCTGTTTACTGATGAGACCGACTTATACATATTCATGGCCTAGGTAACTCGATCTCAATCCTGAGCTCACTATGAACTTCTGCTTATTCGATAGTATCCTTTGACTTGCACAGGTGAGAGTGGCCCATAAGCGCCGACTCAATAAGCCTACCATCTTGGGGATAAAATCGAATAGGTAGCTGGGGACATAGTACAGCAAGATTGGAGTTCACTCCTAACCCGCTCTTCAGGGTTACTAGATAGGTTGTTCCCTTAATAGCTGACTCCGGGGCTTGAACAATTAGCGCGTGCACTCTCATGAGACGAGAGGGTTAATTGATCTGTTGGTTGGACCACATATCTATTGTTCATTAGAGGTGTCAGTGGTACTTAAGGAACAAGACGTAATGCAGGGGTTAAACGGTTTAAATGAGCCAGCTGTGATTACGAACAACCTGTGAAGGGTCGACTTGCCCGTGACGGTTATATCAGAGGACACAATATATCTACAGTGAGGAGAGTGCAACCCTCGGACTATAGTGGAGTCTCCGGGGGTTAACGAAAGTTGATTGATTCGAGTTAAAAGAGTTTTAACCGGATAATCTCGTATCGTTGGAGCTCATGAGCTGTAGGTCCTTTAGGTTCTCCTGGCTAGCTCGGATAACGTCGTGCAACAGTATAAAAGAAAAGAAAAAGCGCCGAGGATAGCGGGACTACCTGGGGTGGTCTTCAGGGCGTTCGTGAGAAGAGGCCGGAAGAGTTCGTGACAAGGAACGTGCGGCGGAGCTTGAAGAAATTGGAACTACAAGGGTATGTATTTTGAATTTCTTATTTCCGTCGTTTTGAGCATGTTTACTATTTGTTAAATTGATGAAATTAGAGTATCATCGGTCCGAAATCGTATGGAATGTCAGTGTTGGGAATGACCCTATGTTTCTTTATCCATAAATGGTGACTGAGGTGTTCGATCTCCCATGCCCAGCCCTCCGTTTGGATGGTGCCCCTAGGGCAGCCTGCAGGCGGAACATGGGAATCTCACGGTTCAATCCAACGGAGGAGACCACAGGAAGAACCGACGCACTTCCTTCTCCCACTTACTATAGACACTTACTCCATTCACCTTGCTATTGAAAGTTGCAAACACCACCCGTCTGGAGATGCCCCATATGGCATCATGAGGCCAAACAAAATTCTCACGTTGTGAACTTTAGGGAGTGCGTAGCAGGAGAGGGATATATCATATATTCCTTCTCAACACATCTACTAAGCATCGTAAGACGGTAAAATTAGGGTAAATACTCCAGGTTTTATCCGGCTAAGAATATAAAACCTAAAGTCTAGGCAAACTATTTACCTGAGATGTCTAGGTTATTAACAGATTTAAATAACCTCACACATCTCCCGCACGCTCATAAAGCCTGGTTAACTTTACTCAAGTACCGGATCGTCCCAAGGTAGGAGGTGTTCCGTAAACCGTAGTTATATTAGTTCATGAATTGTATGTTGTTAGTGAAGCAAGTTGGTCAAAGGCGGTGCGAAGAGTTCGAAGTCCGCTCAAGACGTAGCTTGTTGTACAAGCTTGTAATAAATTAGTTATTGCTTGTTAAATGCCAAAATCGATCCACTTTAGTGTGTTTAATTAATTATGCATTGCAATTGTATGTTTTAATTAAATTCCATGTTTGTATGTGCATAACGTATGCCATATAGATTTAAAATCCCACTGTAGGAAGCATGCTCCATGCATTGTAAATATGTTATAAGTGTTATAATATATAGTATGCATATTTAGGAATTCATGAGAATTAATATAAAAGTTATATTAATTCATGAATTGGATGTTGTTAGTTTAATAGAGAAATTGATATAAGCGTTATATTAATTATGAAATTGAACTTACAACATTGGTTATCCTAGTTTTATGCATATTGTATATTATAAGTGTTGTAATGTATATGCATGTTTAATTCATGAGTATTAATATAAGAGTTATATTAATTCATGAATTTGATGTTGTTTACTTAATCAAAATTGAAAGTGGGTTCATTAGAACCATATAAACCGATACCCAGAACTCCCATTAACAAAAAAATGGAACCTCCCGCAGTGTACAAAATAAACTTTGTAGCTGAATACAACCGTTTCTTTCCTCCCCATATCGATAGAAGTAGATAAACCGGAATTAATTCGAACTCCCACATGATAAAAAATAGTAAGAGGTCTCGAGCAGAAAATAATCCTATTTGACCGCTATACATTGCTAACATTAGAAAATAGAATAATCGGGAATCTCGAGTAACTGGCCAAGCCGCTAAAGTAGCTAAAGTCGTGATAAACCCCGTGAGTAAAATGGGTCCTATGGAAAGTCCATCGATTCCCAATCTCCAGTAAAAATCCAAAAAAGGAATCCACTTATAATTCTCCGTCAGTTGGATTAATGGATCGTCTAATTCGAAATGATAACAAAATGCATAGGTTGTTAGAAGGAGCTCGAGTACACAGATACATATAGTATACCATCTCATTACTTTATTTCCTCTATGAGGGAAAAAGAAAAGTAATAAACCTGCATATTAATTATGAAATTAAAACATCCAACATTAGTTTTATGCATATTGTATGTTATAATTGTTATAATGTATAGGATGCATGCTTAATTCATTAAAAATTGATATAAGTGTTATATTAATTTATGGATTAGGAGTTGTATGTTTAAAGAGCATAATCGATATAAGTGTTATATTGATTATGAAGTTAAATATTCAACTTGCTATGCCTTAGCGAATGTATGTTTGAGAAGCATATAGAAGTTTGTTATTATAGAAAGTCTAGTTTTTGCAAGCGTTGTAAAAATGACTTAGACTTTTAAAATATATAACAAAGATAAGTGGCATGCTCATTTAGGGTTAAATGGTTCGGTCTGTTTCATTAGATGAATAGGTCGTTATCTCGTAAATGCTAAGGTTATGAGAAACTCACCCGGTGAAATCCTGTTCGAGGTTGGAGGTATTTAAGCTGACGGTTTACGGAACACCTCCTACCTGGGGACGATCCGGTACTTGAGTAAAGTTAACCAGGCTTTATGAGCGTGCGGGAGCGGTGTGAGGTTATTTAAATCTGTTAATAACCTAGACATCTCAGGTAAATAGTTTGCCTAGACTTTAGGTTTTATATTCTTAGCCGGATAAAACCTGGAGTATTTACCCTAGTTTTACCGTCTTACGATGCTTAGTAGATGTGTTGAGAAGGAATATATGATATATCCCTCTCCTGCTACGCACTCCCTAAAGTTCACAACGTGAGAATTTTGCTTGGCCTCATGATGCCATATGGGGCATCTCCAGACGGGTGGTGTTTGCAACTTTCAATAGCAAGGTGAATGGAGTAAGTGTCTATAGTAAGTGGGAGAAGAAAGTGCGTCGGTGCTTCCTGTGGTCTCCTCCGTTGGATTGAACCGTGAGATTCCCATGTTCCGCCTGCAGGCTGCCCTAGGGGCACCATCCAAACGGAGGGCTGGGCATGGGAGATCGAACACCTCAGTCACCATTTATGGATAAAGAAACATAGGGCCATTCCCAACACTGACATTCCATACGGTTGCTATGTTGGGGCCGTTCTGTGCATTCTAAAAATGGAGGGTCACACTTACGGGATTTGCTAAGGAGTTAGTAAATTCAGACCAAAAACGATAACTAAGATGCTATAGGAATATGAGTTATTCTAGTGATAGCATTTAGTCAAGAATGTCTTGATTTAGTAAAGGAGTGCTCACCTACCCTACGGTAGGGACCATTCTGACTTACTAAAGTATCGTAGTTAGTAAATAAAGAGTTTGGGTACTTTATTTACTTCTAAATTTTTTCTTAATTGGTTTAAATAGTTTAAAATCGTTTCACTAATAGATTTACAATCTATTTCGATATGTCGAGCTCGTTTTATTCAGTTGTTAGCTCACAACAAATTAACCGAACAGATTTACGGAACCTGGAAGTCGAACCTGAATACAATTCTGGTTCTGGACGACCTGAGCTTTGTCTTAACGAAGGAATGTCCTTCAGCTCCTGGCTCGAGTGCATCTCGAAGTGTTCGAGATGCATACGATCGATGGATTAGGGCTATTGATAAAGCCCAATTTTATATCTTGGGAAGCATATTTGATGCCTTGTGCAAGTAGTATGAGGTTATGATTTCCGTAAAGGAAATCATGTCTTCATTACAAGCAATGGTGGACACTCGTCCTCATCACTTCGTAATGAAGTCCTCAAGTTCGTTTAAACTCTCGCATAGTGGAGGATACCTCTGTTAGGGAGCTTGTCCTTAACGTGATGGTCCACTTTAATGCGGCGGAAGTAAACGTTGCTACCATCGTTATTTCAGACTTATCAGTTCCTGTACACTTCCAAAGGAATAGAGAAGGAGGCAAATGTTGTCACTTCGACGAAGTTCCTTAAGAGGTCGGCGTCAGGAAGTAAGCCTAAGTCTGCTTCTCTGAGTAATGAGATTATTCAGAAGAAGAAGAGTAACAGGAGGAAGGGCAAAGCCCCTACTGTTCGCAAAGTGAAGTCTTCAGACAAAGGAAAATGTTTCCATTGTAATGAAGATGGGTATTGGAAGCGTAACTGCTCCAAATACTTTGCTGAGAAACAGGCTGAAAAAGAACGACAAGATAAATGTGATTTATTTGTCAAAACAAGTTTAGTGGATATGAATGTCATACCTGGATGTCTTCAGGAACCACTATTCGTGTTTGTTTTTCTACAGGAAACTAGTTCCTGACAGTCGTTTTCTCGCTGTGAGATATGGAGATATCGTTGCAGCTGAACTAGTGGGAGTCTTTGTAGTTGTTGTATAGAGATAATAACATTTGTTATATGTAATTATTGTCTATATTTCTGGTTTTAACTGAACACTTGTATATTATATCTTTTGGTTTTATAAATGAACAGTTCATTTAGCAAAAGATATATACTGATGTGTTCTATTAAACTCGAAAACAACTAGCATGTTAAGACTCACTGTGTAACGAAAGCTATTGTAGATATCAACAAAGGTTGTTGATCAAACTAGAGTTTCTCAACCGTTGAGAAAGCCTCAATGCAGTGGGAGGGTTGTAGGACAACCCGATCCGTTGCACTGGCTTGTCTTTAACTCAAAGTTCCCATACTTGATGATAACATTGAGGATTCGCTGTCTTTAATTAGGCAATGGATCACATAGACAAGGCCAAATGGCTCAAAGCCACAAATCTATGAATGGTATTGAGACCAAGTCACTAAGGTGAAAACTTTTATGGCTTGACTTTCTGGTAAACAGACTGTCCCGAAGAGAAAGGGTTTATTGTGTATACTCTCTTTCTCTTGTTGCCAGACGTAAGTTAAATAGATGACTTTTATCCACTACCATGTTCTATCTTTATAGAATTTGGCAAGTGGATGTCAAGATAGCTTTTCTGCAGAATTGTTATCTTGATTGAGTATCTATGAGTCTCTACCAGAAAGATTCATAGTTTGGGACAAAGAGCAAATGGTTTGCTAGGTTTATTCGATTCATTTATGAATTGGAGAAAGCATCTTCGTCCTGAACTGTAAGGTTTGATACAGTGATCAAATCTTATGGCTTTGAACAATAAATTGATAAACCTTGTTTGACAAGGGTTTAGTCAATGTTGTAGCTTTCATAAACTGTTTCCGTAATTAATGTCCTAATCATTGAGAATGATGTAGGATTCATTTCTGACTTTTAGCCTAAACTAGCGACCCACACCCAAATAGTTGATTTGGAGGAGGGCTTAGTTTGTTCTAAGGATTCAGGTTGATCTGAGTCGTAAGAACATATCGCTAGTGTTGTCTCTAAAATCTTTTATTGACAAGATGTTGTCAATATTAGATGGTCTATGGAAATGGTTTCCTGAGACACCTCAAGTGTTGAGGATACGAGATGCACCCAAGTGTATTTACATATTGGAGGTCAGATGAATCTTTTGAGATACATGACCCGATATGTGCTATGCAGTGGGAGCTGTCAGTAATATTAGTCCAATTGGATTGGATTCCGGTTAAAGTTTTGTCCTTGTACTTAGAGGAGTAGAATACAATTCCTCGTTGGTATCTAAGTCTATTTGCAGCTTGTGAAGCAGCAATAGGTTTATAAGTTGAGCTCGCAGATAGTACTATGAGGAGATGTGATGGTCACATGGAAAGTCTCGTAGTACTTCATGCTGATTAGTTTACTAAGTCTCTCATGGCTAAAGTGTTTGAGAGACACCTAGAAGAGTCTAGGGCTCCGAGTTGCTGGAGAGGACAGTGGGAGAAAACTTCTGATATATGATATATTAGTTTTCTCCACCAAACATGTACACCACGGACGTTTAAGTCCAAGTGGGAGTTTGTTGGGTTTTATGTCCTAAAACTCGTGGTTTGTAAACTGTTATGTTTGTAAATACTCTATTTAGAATAAAGAGTTATTAGTTTTATACAGTAAAAGAGTTTACTGGTATAAAGTGAAATGTGTTTAGGTTAACCTATACCAATGACCAACACCCATGGCTGAATATGAGTACTTGAGCCTCATGTATGACATGATTGTGGATCAGGGTCAAGTAGTCAGTCAAAACGGTCTATAGTATATGGATAAGGTTGGGTACCTTATCCTGGTAACACTATTGGATGCGGCTCACTTTGTATTGTACAAAACGATGTGATCCGAATCGTTTCACATGGAGATGTGCGAGTGAGGGCGTCCTATGCAAAGAGTTTGCATAAGACCGAACCGTGTATTAAGTCGCTCTCTCTTTATAACTCCGTTTACTGATGAGACCGACTTATACATATTGATGGCCTAGGTAACTCGATCTCAATCTTGAGCTCACTATGAACTCCTGCTTATTCGATAGTATCCTTTGACTTGCACAGGTGAGAGTGGCCCATAAGCGCCGACTCAATAAGCCTACCATCTTGGGGATAAAGTCGAATAGGTAGTTGGGGACATAGTACAGCAAGATTGGAGTTCACTCCTAACCCGCTCTTCAGAGTTAGTAGATAGGTTGTTCTCTTAATAGCTGACTCCGGGGCTTGAACAATTAGCGCGTGCACTCTCATGAGACGAGAGGGTTAATTGATCTGTTGGTTGGACCACAAATCTATTGTTCATTAGAGGTGTCAGTGGTACTTAAGGAACAAGACGTAATGCAGGGGTTAAACGGTTTAAATGACCCAGCTGTGATTACGAACAACCTGTGAAGGGTCGATTTGCTCGTGACGGTTATATCAGAGGACACAATATATCTACAGTGAGGAGAGTGCAACCCTCGGACTATAGTGGAGTCTCCGGGGGTTAACGAAAGTTGATTGATTCGAGTTAAAAGAGTTTTAACCGGATAATCTCGTATCGTTGGAGCTCATGATCTGTAGGTCCTTTAGGTTCTCCTGGCTAGCTCGGATAACGTCGTGCAACAGTATAAAAGAAAAGAAAAAGAAAAAGAATTTGAATTGTTCAAATTCGGTTTGTTGAAGAAGGATAGACATATTTAAATGTGATTTAAATATGGACATATTTAAATGTGATTTAAATATGGGATTGGCCTAAAACATGAATTGGATTCATGTGCAAAAAAGTCGGTTTTCGAAAAACCGGGTTTAGCCATATTATTTAATTAATATTTGATATTTAATTAAATAATATTAATTAACTAATTACTATATATATATTTTATTTATTAAATTGTTTAATAAATAAAAATATTTATTATTATTTAAAATTAATTAAGTTTTAATTAATTTATAAAATAATAAATTAATTTCTTATTTCCGTCGTTTTGAGCATGTTTACTATTTGTTAAATTGATGAAATTAGAGTATCATCGGTCCGAAATCGCTTTCCGCTGCGCATGTCGCTCCATCACTCCGGTAGTCCCGTTATCCACGGGCCGAGCAACGAAGTGGTGGGACTTCTTTACCAGAGAAAATTGGAAGATGAGATGGATAGAGAAGAGATCTATGTTATGAGAGTTTTGAAGAAGAATGTCACACATCCAAAACTTCCAACAAAATTCAAGCATCATCAAACTCAAACCATTTGAACTTCATCCAATTTATAGGTCATTCACATGCAACAAACTCTTTGCTTAGCATGACACCTCAAATGGATGAATTAGTCTTCAGACAAGTGTTCAACAATTGATGAGTTTATGCATGTAGTTAGTGATTCACAATCCACTTACTTAACTTGGATAAACCCACTCAATTTGGATAAATCCACTCAACCGGGATAATCCCACTTGTATTATTTTTTCATTTAAAAATTAATTCATAATTAATTTTAATAAACAAAATAAATTTTAATTAATTAAACTTTTTTAATTAATTAATATTATTATTTAATTCAATATCAAATATTAATTAAATAATAAGATTAATCCCGGTTTCTTAAATCGAATCATCACACATGAATCCTTATTCATGTTTTCTCTCATATTGTTACACTGCTTAATCTGAGCTAGCCAGAAGAACCTAAAGGACCTACATATCATGAGCTTCAACGATATGAGATTAACCGGCCAAACTCTTTAGCCAAGCTAACCAACATTCGTTAACCCCCAGAGACTCCACTAAAGCCAATGGTTGCACTCTCCTCACCGTAGATCTTTCATCTTGATATGACCATCATCAGTAAGTCGATCCTTCATAGGTCATTCGTAATTCACAGCTGGTCAAAAAATGTTGTTTTACCCCTGTAATTACGTCTTGTTCCTTAAGTCTCCCTAACACCTCTAATGAACAATTTGTTTGCGGTCCGACCACTAAACCAGATCTCTCTCGGGCGAGTGAGAGGGTGGGCCCATTGTTCAAGACCCGGAGTCAGCATTTAAGGGAACAACCTATCTACTAAACCCTAAAGGCAGGTAGAAGTGAATTTCATCTCGCAGTACTATGTTTCCACCTCCCTACCCGGTATTATCCCCAAGATGGTAGGCTTATTGAGTCGGCGCTAAAGGGTCACTATCACCCGTACAAGTCAAAGGATAATCCTGAATAAACAGAAGTTCATATCATGCTCAGAATTCAGATCAAGTCACGTAGGTCATCATATGAAAAAATCGGTCTTTACAGTAAACAGAGTTATAAAGAAAGAGCGACTTGATTTCGTGGTTCAGCATTATGCAAACTCATTGCCCAGGACGCCCCCACTCACATGTCTCTACATGAACGATTTCAGATCACATCGTTTGTCCTATACAAAGTGGGTCGCCTCCATAGTGTTCCCAGGATAAGGTACTCAACCTTATCCTTATACTATAGACCATTATGGCTATTACTTGAACTTGATTCACATTCATGTCATACATGAAGTTCAAGTATACAAACTATAGCCATGGGTTCTTTGTTTAATGGAGTTAGGTTAAAAGTAAACACAATTCACTTTATTCAATAACAACTTACTGAATAAATCTCAATAACAATTTTATTGCTAAATAGAATATACATTCAGTTTACAAACCACGAGTTTTAGGACATAAAACCCAACACATTTAATGTCATATTAACACAATTTGCTTCATCAAACCTTGCTGGTGGTGTAATTACTCTTCTCTGTCTGTCTCTTGCAAGCTGATAATTTTCTAGATTAGAATGATCTTGTATAACATCATATTTTTCATGTTTTACTAGAGATTCCTCTAGTTTTACTTGAGAACTTCCTCCTTCATCTTCAGAATCTGATTGATGGGGGATGGATGATGTCAAATTAGGTCGTTTCACCTCAATTTCTAATTTAGAGGTCTTGTGAGTGCTTGTAGTTTGAGTCTCCCTCTCCATGAACATCTCATCTTCTCTGAATGTCACATCTCGGGTATTGATGCATCATCTTTCAGTGGGATGTCAAAGCCTAAATCCTTTAACACCATCTGTAAAGCCAACAAACATGCATCTTGTAGCTCTAGGCTTCAATTTTCCTTGACTTTGATGGACAAACCTCACACAACCAAAGACTCTCGATTGGTCTAGGTTTGGAGGGTGTTAAGTCCGCTTTTATTCTGGTGTAAGGAGTTGTAGGGAGCTGTGTGGGCACCTATTTAAGGTGTACACCGTGTAAGATGTAGCTTCAGGCCATATTTCTCAGGTAACATAGCATCAGACAATAGGCACCTAACTCTCTCCATAATAGTTTTGTTGAGTCTTTCAGCCACCCCATTCTGTTGAGGTGTATACCTCATGTTCGGTGTCTTAGAATCCCTTGTTCTTTGCAAAAATTATCAAACTTTTCATTGAAAAACTCTAGGCCATTATTTATTCTCAAGCATTTAACATGCCTAGAGGTTTGATTTTCAACGAGCACCTTCCATTCTTTAAACTTGCTGAATGTTTGATCCTTAGTCTTAAGGAAATATACCCAACTTTTTCTTGAGTAATCATCAGTGGGGGATAGGAAATACCTTGATCCACTAATTGATGGTGTAGGTGTTGGCCCACATAGGTCTGAATGAATGTAGTCTAGAATTCTCTTAGTTGTATGTTGAGCTTTAATAAAACTATGTCTTGTAGACTTCTCCAATATAGAATGGTCACAAGCTTTGACTCCAATGCTTATCTTTTGAGGCAATATGCCTTGTTTAGATAGATTTTCAAGTTCTTTGTTGCTTATGTGTGAGTCTCTTATGCCAAAGAACTCTTTCATCCATGTTGTCATTGGCAACGACTAGGGTAGATTGTACCATTTGTACATATTTAATAACATATAGATCATTCACTTTAACACCAATCAACACTGCTTTTTGAATCTTTCTTGACTTCAAAAGTTCTCCCTGAACTTCCATATGTGCATCCAATGGAGTCCAACATTCCTAGGGAAATCAAATTTCTTTTTAGCTTAGGAACATGTCTCACATTACTTAGTAGCTTCACTGAACCATCTTGAAACTTCATAGACATTGATCCAATTCCAACCACCTTACAAACATGGTTATCACCCATGTACATTTCTCCTTCATCCCATTCTCTATAGGTTGTAAACCAACCCTTTGAAGAAGTCATATGGAATGGGCATCCACTGTCTAGAACTCAATCTTGAACTTGAAGTGACTCATTTTGTTTAGAGGAGTGTTATGTGGTAGCTAGGGCATCATAATAGGTAAAAGAATTGTCCCCAGTTGAGGCTTCAGCTGGTGCTTTACCTTTTTGTTTGTTTTGACATTGCTGTTTTTTAAAAGCATAACAATCTTTTCCTAAGTGTCCTGGTTTGTGACAAAAGTTGCACTTCAACTTAGTCTTGTTTTGATGTTCACCTTGGTTCTTGTTGTTTTTCCAACTTTTCTTGTTTTCCCCCTTTATGAATAAACCTTCTGAATTTGGATTGCTTCTTCTGAGATTGAAGTTTCATTTCCTTTGATCTAACTGTAGAAATGATAATATTAGTAGTTAGTTAAACTCTACCATATTTCAAAGTTGTTTTTACCTCTTTGTAATTTTCTGGTAAGGAGTTTAATAATATGAAAGCTTCATTCTCATCTCCCACTTTATCTCCCATGTGCGTGAATTCTGATGTTATTCTTTTGAACTCATTTAAATTTTCCATCATGGATTTGTTTGCATCCATCTTGTATGTAAAGAACATTTCTTTAAGATAGGTCTTGTTTGGTAAATTTTTTGAGAGATATAACTCATCAAGCTTGGTCCACATTGCATATGTTGTTTCTTGATCAATAACTTGTCTTAGAACACAGTCATGTAGATTTAGGACCAATGTACCATGGGTTGTTACTTCCATTGTTTCCATCTCTTCTTTTGTGATAGATTTAGGAAGTTTAGTAGGATCTTGGATTGCCTTCAATGCCTTTTGTTGCCCAAGGACAACATTGATCTTGGCTTTCCATAATTCGAAATCTGATTTTCTCTCAAACATTGATCTTGGCTTTCCATAATTCGATATCTTGCAATGACATGTCTGCTTGAATCTTTAATCTTCTTGTCTTTCTTGATTATCAAGAATTTGAATCTTTCTTCTTCTTGAAGCCTCTGATACCAATTTGTTGGGTTGTGCGATGGAAGAATGAGGTTGTGCAATGAAATGCAAACTATGCGATGAGCTATGCGATGGAATCCCAGGCTACGCGATGAAGTCCCAAGCTATGCAATGGAATCCTAGACTATGCGATGGATTCCTAGTCTGTGCGATGGGCTTTAGTTCTCGGTTTGACACCTCAATTAGTGAGTGTGTGAAGGAGAAGCTGCCACGACAACCTTCTCATGCAACAAACCATCTCTCTTGCCCTAATTCCTCTCAGATTACGTAAATTGAAGGAAAAGTGAGAAATGCCAAGCGAAGCTTTGGCGAATTTTCTCTCTTGGGCGGCCGTTCGAAAGTGAAGAATAAAAGTTGATGAAGATGATTAAGAACAAGATAAGGTGTTCTTCAGCTATATCACATAGCCTCGAAGAACAACCTTTTTTTCTTTATTCAAGCTTTGAAGAATTTTTACAGTAGAGTTTTCTTTCTAAGATAAGTTCTCTAAACTTTCTCTCTCTCTGTATTCTACTCCTTTTTATACTGTGAATTTGAACTATGTATTTATATGGACATTTGAAGAACAAAATACTGTTTTAGAACATAACCGATTTTATGGTTACTTTTACCATGTTCTTCCTGTGTAAAAGAGATGGTTGCATAGTTCAGTTAACTATAGAGCATAAGTTTTTGAGTTTTTGACAAAATTGACGGATGGTAATAAGGCAAAACTTCTTTTTTTTAGTTCAACAATTCATGGATGAAGAATAAAACTTCCAAGAGGGAATGAGTGCATGCCAATTATCGTTGAGCTATGCTCACTTTAAAGAAGGAAAAAATGGTTAAAAAGCACTCTTATCCCTAAACTTATTTAGTCCCTTAACTTTAGTATGTAACAATTTAAGTCCATATACTTCAAATTTGTAACTATTTAATCTCTATTGTGGAAAAGTTAATTAAGATTGAATAAATTTTCTTACACATGTAGATAAATAAACTGATTAGGAACCAAATGTGTTTATAAATGACAAAGACTAAGTCATTAGGTTACGTAATAAAAATTGATACACCTAGGCTACGTTTACTTCGTCGTAATGAAAATGAGCCGCAATCGTAATGAAAATCAATCGTAATTGAGCAATTTCCTTTGATGTTGTTTACTAAATAAAGACATGTTTCAATCGAAATCAGAAACTCATTGAAATTGTTTACCTTCATCGAGAATCATAATGAAATATAGATGATTACCATAATATATATATATATATATATATATTTTAATCAATTAAAATACATTAAATATGCTACAATAATTAATTAATTTTGAAATTAAAATAAATAAAAAAAAACGTAGGATTTTAACAAATGAAATAATAATTATTTTAAATTTACTCATCTAATTCAAATTTCAAATTTGGTTGTAGATTTTTTTCTTTGAAAAGAAGATTTAAATTTTTAGTTAAGCTTGTAAAGTGGATGTCTCCAAAGATTTTCTCTTAAAAAAAAATTATCCAAATGCACAAGTAAGGAAATAAAAACGAATTCAATGAAGTGTGTTTAATTAATTCAATCAAAGAACAAAAGTGGAATTCAATGAGAGAGTTCCGAGGAACCACACTTTGAAGGTGAGAAGGATCCTCGGTGTGTTTTTTATTTGGTTTGCTTCAATGGAAGATAGATGAAATTTTCTTGGGTACATACAAGTTAAAAGGAGTCAAACCGTCATTGAGTTGAATCCATGCATTAATTAAATACTTTGCAAATCTTTTATTTTTAATAAATGTCACGACCTTTCATCCAATATTCTATACAAGTTCCATTTCGTTTTTTATTTTTTGTTTTTAAAATTTAGCCTTGTTTTCAATTTCTTTACTATAGATTACACTTTTCTTGGAGAAACATTTAGGGTCTGTTTGATAACGTTTTCGTTTCCTGTTTCTGTTTCTCATTTTTTAAGAAACAGACTTGTTTGATGACTGTTCTCGTTTCTTGTTTCTAAATTTTAAGAAACGTTTTCAAAAAATGGACAAATTTTGAGAAACTACAAAATGTTGTTTCTCTTTATTCTGTTTTTATTATTCTTATTCCGTTCTTATAATAACATAAACAACAGTGTGGTTTGATGGAAATAGGGGCACCCTAATGGTTAATCTTTAGTCGAGATCAAGCATCACTAGAGTATTATTTTAGTTTTTATAATCTATTAATTTTGCAGTATTTTTAATGTATTATTTTAAATTTTAATTTTAAAATTTTAAAATATATATTATTTATTAATTTTACAATATATTTTTTTTTTTTTTGTATTATTTTAAATTTGAATTTGAATTTTAAAATTTTTCAATATGTATTTATATATTATATAAATTTTGCAACATATATATATATTTATATATATAGATTTTAGTTTTGAAACCTTAAATCAATTAAAATTTTGCAAATATAAATTTTGTTCACTAAAATGCATTTACTCTCACTTTACTATTTTAAAATCTTGACATTTACAAAACTATATAATTGAGTTGAATCCAAGTCAACATTATTTAGAGTCGAATGACTCGAGTGAGAAAAAACATTGCAGATCAAATTTGGACAACATTTGAAAGATAAAAATAATTTTGCATCCAAATTTACTTGCATTACCTAATGTAGAATTTTTATATATATTTTAAAGCGTGTTATATTTTTTATATTATATATCTAAATTCTATTTAAACTATTTAAAAAAAAAAACAAGAAACAAGAATCAATTATCAAACAAGTTTGTTTCTTTTTTTCAAGGAACAAGAAATAGAAGTAATTATCAAACATGTCCATGTTTCTAAAACAGGAACCAGAAACAAGAAATAAAAAACAAGAAACGAGAAACGAAAACGTTATCAAACATGCCCTTAAATTCTTAGGCTCTGTTTGACATTGCGTGAAAGAGTTAGAAGTAATTAAAAATAAATCTTAACTTTTTGTGTTTGTAGCTTTTAGATTCTCTAACAATCACTTTTTTTAACAAATTTTTAAATCTTTCCAAAATTAAAAATTATTTTATATATCAAGTATCTATTTCACACCACCAAATCTTATTTTATAATTTTTAAATTAATAAATCAAATGCAAATATTTTTTTTTTAAATAATACTTTACTATTTTTTTCTTAGAACAATTTATACAACTTTTTATAATGTCTATTTTAGTGATTATAGTTAAATTACAATAATTTAATACTTATTTACCAAACACGATAACCAACTTATTTAAGTCAAACACTAAAATTTACCAAACACTAATTTGATTCATCAAACAACTAATTTTTTTAAAAGCAAAGTTAGAAGCAATTATTTTAAAAGCTACCACAATCCCAAACGGAGCCTTAATCTTCCAAAAACAAAAAAGCTATTTTTTTTTTTCAAAATTAACTAGAATTTTGTAAACATGGGTAGAAAATAGATAACAAAACAAAGTTTTGAAAGAGTAGGGGTGAAAGAAATTCACAACTTCCTATGCACAACAAAAAATTCTCCACCCTTCTTTTCTGCCTCTCCTATAAAAAAATTGAATGGTGTTCTAGTAGTGATTAATAAAGCTCAACTGAAAAACTAATTAGTTTGGAAGAATCTCTATCCTGTTAAACAACTCAAAAAGTTTTAATTGGCATTTAAAAAGTTGTAGTCAAGCAGCCACAAGTCAACACCATTTTATGATTTTTCATGGATTAATTGGTGTTTCAAGTACAACAGACATGACAAAAGAGCAAAAGAACTCATTTGTAGATGATCTATCTCTTCTCCCATCGCTAATAATAGTAGCTACTACTATTCAGTTAAGTCACAGCACAGCAGCTATTTCGAAGCTCGGGAATCGGAAAGAACGAATACAGGACCTACTATATATGAGAAAACTACTACTTCCATTGAAGAGTCGTATGTGACTAACTACGTAGATTACCCTGCCCTGCAAACAGGGATCTGGGTGGTTTTAGGAAGAGCCACATAATGCTGAAGTTTATAGGATAGCACATACTTGATACTACACAAGATCGGAACATCTCCACCGACAGCAAAAGCCAGCTTCTTCAAGTAAAAGCACGACGGGCATGGCAGTCGTAGTCATAGAGTGGTTCGATTACAGTGACAAAAAATGGCCTAGAACTTGAAATCTTTCTTCTTAGATTTTCCATCCTTCTCCTGCATCTTACGTTTTCTTTTCTTCTCATTCTGCAGCAAAATTTCCCAATTCGTAATGTGTTTCAAGAAACGTAAGCAAGTATGAAGAGCTAATTGGTTAATTCATTAGATAAAAAGATCAAACCTCTGCAACCATGTCGCTGAAGTCTTCCCTCTGACTTCGTAACTTCTCCTCTTCCCTAGCTTCCTCATACCTGTAAAAAGAGAACAAAGAGAATTAGAAGCTGTACCTGCACTATGACGTGAATGCTAAAACTACAAATCTAAGTGATATCACATACTTAGCAGGTAGAACATTTTCCATAGCTTCCAATTCTTCGGGTCGTAAAGTAACATCCACTTTATCAGTTTTTTGACCTCTAAGCAAATCAACCTGCAAGATAAATAGCCATGAAAAGACAGATTATTGCTTATTGTCTAATTAAAAATCGCCCTTTACATATTAAGATGAAACATCAAAAAGTTTCTTACCCTTTTGGCTCCTGTCTTATCTTGAGCACCGCCACTAATAACATAACTGAAAGGAGACATACAAATCGAAGTGTCAAATTTAAGTACAATAAGAAAGAAAAGTTAAATTTAAGTAAATGAAAAAGATAAAAGCAAATAAATTGTTGCATACGTATGCGTAGTTCCAAGCAAAGTCCCTGGAGCAACTCCTTTCTCTTCTTTCTCTTCGAGAACCTTCAGGAAACCAAAACAGTTAAAGAGTAAATCACATTTCAGTTTGAAAAGAAAAATAGAGAGAAAAGGCAAGTTCTGATGAGTGATGAAGTCACATTCACACTGTTTACTTACTTGGTAAAGAGGCCTGTCAGGTTCCTTCCTCTGTTGTTTCCGAAGGTCAATAACATCAGGTGTCTCTACACCAGTAGGAGTGCTGCATGAAACAAAGAAGTCAATGATTAATAACGAACTGCTTCGAGGATAATCACACAGGTTCAAAATTGGGTATAAGCAAAATGTTGGAGCTTTACTGAATCAATCCAGAGAATAGAATCGAACTGGGAAGCATAGACAAACTCTGAAGTTCAGGTTTGGATATTCAACAGGTCTGAGACACAATCACGCAGGCATATTTCGACACAGATGCATATCAGACAGCTAAATAAACATTCAATCTATTTTTTTTATTCAATTTAAACATGCAGTTGGACTTGGACATGGCTGGGACAGAATATAACAGTCTGGGGGCAGTTATACTGTTTTAATCGTTTACGTTCAGGCTATTCCTAGCTAAATATAATAAGGCTACTTTCGAAAAGAAAAGGAGAAGCCTCAAACCATTTCACCAACCACATCCCACCCCAAATTGAAATATCATCTCTTTCAGCAAGGATTAGCTCAGTACATGAAATAAACCAAAACATTCAAATATATTCAGAGCATTCATATCAATTGAAGTGTCTTAATCAAACAAATGTCTTGATCTTGTGGAAATAACATGTCCTATCTTTGCCTTTCTTCATTGTGTCCATGTTTGGAATTTGAACATTCAAGAATATTTTATTTTTTCAGATAAGATGATTAAACCAAGAAAGAGATTTCAAACTTTGAGCTTGACATAAAATGGCAATGAATTAATGGGTAATGGCATACCTCGATAGACTATCCACAGACTCAATGCCATCTTGCATTTCCTCTTCTTCAATTTCCTCTTCATCCTCCTCCTCCACTTCTTCCTCTTCCTCTTCTTCCAAATCACCCCAATGCTTGGTCTTATCAACAGGTTCCTCCTATATAAGGCGGCATCAGCAATCAAATAACAGACATACACAGATCTCAAAAAGTGGTGGATGAGAAAATCACACTATTTTCAAAAGCTTTTTCTTAAACGAAACTTATTATAGAAGAACGTCTTAAAATCTTAGTGCTGCACAGAGAGATGTTGGCATAAAAGAGAATCCACATTGGAGTCAAAAAGCAAAAATTGGCAAAAAAGCATCTCAAACATAGAGAGATTAAGAGCAAATATTGGATTTAGTAAATTTTATATCTTCAAATTGGTGTTCACCATCTACTTATTTCCCTTTTCTATAGCTCTATTTGAGGAAGTCTTATAAGAACCCAAAAGTTGGGTACTTTAGTTTTGCTTTTCATGTATCATCCTTCACTGAATCAATAAAAAGTATTTTGTTAGAAAAATAATAAGATACCTCGTAGTTAGCTTGGTCCTGCTGCTGAACACCAAACACATCTCCATACAGGGGACGGCCAAACTATACATGAAAACAGAAAGAAAAATGGTAAGATTTAGCAGACAGACCTTAACCTGAAGATAAAATACGATAGTAAAATACTTACTTCATCTACAGGAGGCTTGCCCCAGCCACCAGGATGGTAACCAAAGCTGGCTCCAGGTGGGATGGGAGCATTGAGTCCTGGAATCTTTAGATCTGGATAGGATGGTGGAGGACCATATCTCTATGGAAGAAAACATTTATAAGTTGTAAGATCGCAAAAAAAACAACTTTAAGAAAACATGAGGTCAAATTCGAGTTTGACAATAAATTTAATTGTCCAACCTGCATGTTAATGAGCCATGGAGGAGGAGCGCCCTCTGGCATACCAAGTGCTTCTTTCAGTTCTTGTGACAGCATGCCTGGTTTCATCTCCCTTAACTTAACCTGTATGTCAAGGAACAAATAAATAATATCTTAATGCATGAAATACCCAGATGCACTGGATACTAGAAACGAAAGAGCATTGTGGATAAATAGTTGTAACAGCCTAATACCTCGAATTCTTTCCCTTCATAGTACAGATCTCCAAGTGTTGTCAACTTTGGCTTTGTTTGGTACTTAAAAAAAGCATCATGAAGAACCTAATGCACAAGAGCCAATTCAATTAGTTAGAATGTTCACGTTCTGGACACAAAAAGACACCTAGCAGCAGACAAAAAACTAGATGTTACCAGTCATATACACATCAAATCAAAAGGCAGTAAAAACCTGATAATCAATATCCATCTTTCCCATCTTTGGCTGCATTCGTTCTCTTTGCTTTTGCTTCAACTTCTTACTATCCTCTTTTTCTATGTAGGCCTGCATAACAAATATAATAGAGAATTGTCAATTTCAGGCATCATATTCGTGAGTATTGAAATACATAGACTAACTACATGATTTTGCCAGTATAATAGAAACTAAAAGTTGTAGTGGAAGCTACCTGTCTAATCTTCTCAATTCCTGTTGCTGCAATAAAATCTGGAAGTTGGAATGGTTGTTTTTCTATACCACGCTTCCCCTACAAAATAAATCCATCTATCTATAAGATACAATCCAAACAAAGATATCATTTCATCACTAGAATCATAGAATGCAGGGTCGCAACTAACAGAAAGGCATCTAAAACTTCAAAGCAGACTGATTGTCATATTGATGTAGATATGTATAAGAAAAAAAAAATATAGGATTTCTGTTTCCTATCAAAAATAAAAAATGTATAAGAAAAAAAATCATGCAATACACAAGTAAATCCGCCCATCAATGCAACATAAAAATGTTCACATCCCAACCCAAACCACCAAATATACTAAAATAGAAATAATCCAAGGGTGCTCTTAGCAAACACCTACAAGTTCCGGCTCCAACAGTGTCACAGCCACACCCCTGCAAGAACCAGATATGTATATATAAGAGAAACCTTATCAACACGATCTTCCCTCACTCAACTCTCATTCCCTCATGTTAAACATACCCAACAAATGTGCATAGACGTATATACTGTAAACTTAATATTAGCAGAATTACTGACCTGTAAAAACTTCCTTTTCTGACACCAATGCCTTGGGACAGGAACTGTGTTGCGATAAGATTTTAGATAAACAAGTAACTTGGGATCGGCTGCAGTTGCGTCCCAGATCTGAACAGTAAATAAATTAGCACACGAGAATATCTTGACCAGAAAACGCAACCACACTCTGGTTTCAGAAGTTTATGATGATTTTTTAAGGTAAAAGATATGTGCAATACAGTATAAATGCTCCATTTCTACCTCAACAACATCGGGTCTTGAACAAATCTGCTTCAGCTCTGCAATCTTCATACGCCGTTGCAGCTGAGAATGACAAAAACCATTTACTTTCAGATCATTATGATATGACAAGCAATAACCAATGTCGTTCTTTATACATATATGTAAGATAATAGCAAGGCTCTAAACCTTCTTTTTCTTGTTTGACATGCCACCCTTTTCCTTTTGCTGGTTATCAAATTCTTCATCATCAGAATCAGAGTCTGACTTCTTAGAGGCTGCATTTTGGGCCGACTCGTCTTTGTTTTCATTCTCCTATGTAGAAATAGAAAGCAGAAAGTTCAGATGATTGCACCATGACTGAAAAAACTGAATTGATAACCAAAATTACTCTGGCAAGTTTATGCTTACCTCAGCACCAGCTACTTCACTGAAATTGAATTTCTCAAAAACTTTTCTGAATTCTTCGTCCACGCTATCATCTAATTCAGCCTTCTCAGGTACATATTCAATTTCTACGTTCTCAACAACCTATAAGTTCAAAAACAAATAAATGCATATTTTGAATGGCTCATAAACATCAAACAATGAATTTAACCATACGGAACAAAACAAAAAAGAAGAGGGAATTGACCCATGAATGTTCTTGCTGCCCAACAATCAAAGTTCTAAGACCTATTATCCTTATTAAACAAATTCCAAGCAGAAATATCAAAGAAAATAATCAACACTGGCTCAATGAAAAATTTAAGAACAATTGCACGACTAAACTTCAGCTCAACGAAAGAGTTAAGAATAAAAATAATAAAAGTGTTTCGGAACAGATGCTAATGTATCATGAGGTGTATCACGACACCTCAAGAAGGACTATGTACCAAGAAAGATACTGGAATTGCTTAAAGATAATTGGTCCATGTATTCTCTACGATTTTTCGAAAGACCATGGAAACATAACAAATTAGCCTAGCTTCATCTAGTCCAGTTAGGGCTTAGTGTTACGTACTCACTTTCTAACTCACCTTAAATCCGCTTCTAATGGTTGAAAAATGATATAGATGTCTTAGATATCAAGCTACTTCCCACATGACAATCTGCAAATTCTACCTATACTATATAGTTCAATCTTCATTCCAAAAACCCCAGTTTGCCAACAATACCGAAACACGAGAGAACATAACCCTAAAACCCCAAACCGACAAAGATTTCCTCAACGTAAAAAAAAAAAACCTGCAGTGGATCATCGTTCTCCTTCGTGTCGTCGCCAGAAGCATCACTATCATCTCCAGCAGTAGCCTCCTTCAGCTTAGACGCCTTCTGGTTCTTCTTTTGCTTTCGGCGACGACGACGTCGTTCAGTTTCCCGCGACTTCTTGGCGGCGCCAGATTTAGGGTTAGAACTAAGGTCGAAGTTGCCATTCGAGACGACTCCATTCGGCTGAGAAACCACCTCCACAGTCATGCTCGGATTCAGTATTGGCACAAATCGATCAATAAACAAACCGCGCACGCAACTGTGAGAATGAAGAAGAGAAGAACAAAACAAAATCGAAATGTACGGAAATCAGCAGAGGCTCAACAGGAAAAACAACCAATCCCGGTGAGTAAAAAGCAGGAAAATAACAAAAACCATGGAGTAAACATGAAGAAGAAGAAGAAGAACCTGTTTCCGGCAGGGGTACGGCGGAGGAGGGTAGTGAAGCCAAGATGGGAAGCAGGATTTCCGTCGGTTGTCCGGCGAGTGCAGAAGCGAGAGGCAAGGCGGAGTTAGCGGCGGAGAATCTTGGGAGGGAATCAGGCAGGTGGCGGTGGAGGAGAAATCTCAGAAATCTGAGCGTGGGTTTGTGTTGCAGAGGAAATGAGAGAGAAATTGAACGGATGCCAAATTACAGTGGTGTAGTTCTTCCCAGACTGAAATGTCTGAATTACCCCCTCCTTCAACACAAAGATACATGGGCTTTTTAAGTGGCTTTTTTTTTTCTTTTCCTTTTCTTGTCTTTTGACAAATTGTGTCCAATAGTGGATACGAGTGAAGTTTAACCGACATATTGTATAGACTAGTGATCGAGGTTATAAGTTCGATCCCTCACTCCACGTGTTATCGAAAAAGTTTATATATAGATGCACAAATGTCTCAATATTTAACTTTTTCTTATCAATATGTTTCTCAAGTTTTTACTCGTAATGATTATTTTTATTCACTCTATTTTGTTTCTTAAAATTTAAAAATATAATAATTATATGTTCCTCCCTTCTCCCTTCATTGATCTTCATTTTTTTCTTCATGAATTTTACAATTTTAGCATAGATTTCATTCTATCGTTTTTTCACGATTTTAACATCAGATTTTCGTCATTTTATTTATTGTTGTTCACCGTTTCCATTTTTATTTTTTTTATCACATTATTATATACAACAATTAATATATACTATGTATTTTTATATATATACTCATCTATATATACTACATATATACTTATACGCCAAACCGAGCATAACTCAATTGACATAAGATTGTACTCGTGACTAAGACGTCATGGGTTCAAGCATCAATTCAAATATGGTTGCAAAAAAAAAAAAAAAACATATATACTTATACATAATATATATTTGTTTTTATAAAAAAATATATGTATTTTTTATATATACCCACCATATATGGTATCATGCATATATATTTATCGATAATATGTATTTTTTATATTGAGTGTATACTCAGAGAGAAATTTTTAGGCGTGATTAGGAGGGGAGAGTGGACAATTTAAAAATTCACATTAAATTTTGACTTATTTGATTTTTTTTTTTTAATATGTCATATTAGTTGCAAGAGTTTAAATGTAATTGTACCAATACTTTTTGGAAAAAAAATAGACGGACAAACATTTGCGTAAATTTGGAAGATTTTGGACAAGAATGAAAAATGAGTTTATTATGAACTTATTTATGTAGTTATCCATTTTCTTTTTTTGTTTAACAATATACAGTAGGAGATTTGAACAACTAATCTCTGGGTGAATAATTTATATTTTATGTTAGTTGGGTTATGTTCATGTTTACAAGTGGGACATAAATGACTATATTTAGGGGAAACTTTGGCCTGATTGGTTGGTGATCTGAAAGCAAAAAATATAAATGGACTCAAATGACCAATTTTTATTTAGGGAAAACTACACCTTTAAGTAGCATATTTTCAAATATGTCATAAGATCTTACCATTTTTATTTATATTTTTTATTATTTTTGTTTACCATTGTGCCCCTCATTAATGTCCCCTCCCCATAATAATATTTATTTTATCTCTTCATTTTATGTCTTAAATTATAATTGTATAATAAATATCAATTTTCTCTCTTCATTTACTCAACAATATTTTATTCGGTTTTTTTCTTTTTAATTTGATTTACCTTTGTTGGCTGAGAAATTTCGACCAATCAGGAAGAGTTACATAATCATGCACAAATTGATCACAAAATTACGCTTTGGGTCAATCATGAACTGATATATGTCTTGAGTTACACATGAAGACAAAAAAATTGACAATTCCTAAATAATGCCACGTGTCTTCATTACGACCATTTGATCAAGTAAGCTTAGCCGATCAAATTGGGTCATATTGCAATTGGGCTCAAGATCAAATGTGTCTGAAAGCTATTTAAATGACAATTTAACCCAAAGCCCAAAAGATTAGACTCAAAGCTAACAAAGCTCAAATCCAGATGTCTAAGCCCAAAATTCATCAAGGCTCAAGCCCATTATTTGCCCATAGGAACTCTATAAATAGATAGACATTCCTTCACTTGAAAGGTTCATAATTTTTTTACTCTCAAAAGCTCAGAGATAATTCATAAGCAAAGAAGACTCCATGAATCCTTGAAAGACTGAACATTCCTTGAAGATCAAACACTGAAAGATCTCACCTCTTCTAGAAGCTAAAGATTCAACCTCGAGAACAAGTTGTGAAGCCCTCGAGTAAATTGCACATTCAAGAGAGAGAATCAGAGGATCATACATTAGGGATTGTAATTCATTACAGTTACATACAAATCAATATAAAATCAAGTTCATTTACACGTCACAAAATTCTTTATTGAAATCTCGCGTGAACAAATTGGCGCGCCCAGTAGGACTATCTATACCTCAATCTCCCTTTTTCATTTAAGTTAAGCGATGACATCAAAGAAAGCGTCATTAGGTCTATTGTTCCCAGTGGCCCTTACACGAGACCCATCACCCGTAGTCGCTCCAACAAAGAAGTCTCGCGGATGGAAGAACAAACTTTTGTCATCGTGAGCGAAATCTATAAACGAATGACAAAGTTTTTGCGTGGTGGGATAATCGTTAAGGACATTCCCTTATACGATGGATTTGCTCCCTTCTTTGGTCGATTAAAGAAGGTGTATGATCCTAACGTGGTGTCTGTCATGATGACGGACGCACACACCAACGAAGAGGTGATCGTTGAAATGAAAAAGAAATTAAACCTTCTAATGAAAGTAGTTGAAGACAGAGACCTCGAGATTGCCTACTTGAGGAACCATATGCAAAATCGAGAGGTTGTAGAATCAAGTCAAACTCATGTTGCAAGGAAGAATGACAAAGAAAAAGTTATCATCCAAGAAGATCAACTGCAACACTCAACTTCGGTTGTTTCACTGTTTGTCCAACATCTCCGGGACATGATCGCAAACACCATCAGAGCTCAGTATAGTGGACCCACTCAGAGCTCCCTCTTGTATACCAAATTGTATACTAG
The DNA here is from genome assembly GCA_028017165.1 of Herpetospermum pedunculosum. Lineage (NCBI taxonomy): Eukaryota > Viridiplantae > Streptophyta > Magnoliopsida > Cucurbitales > Cucurbitaceae > Herpetospermum > Herpetospermum pedunculosum. Next base: position 54,715,929 of record CM051529.1, read on the forward strand.
GAGGATCGACAACTTGAGAATGGCCATCGGGTATCAACTCCCAAAGTTTCAACAGCTTGATGGGAAAAACGATCATAAACAACACATTATTTCCCACTTCGTTGAGACGTACGAGAACGCAGGTACTCGGGGAGACCTATTGGTTAGACAGTTTGTCCAGACTCTGAAAGAGAATGTTTTCGACTGGTACACTGACTTAGAACCCGAGTCAATTGATAATTGGAAACAGTTCAAGGGAGATTTCTTGTATTGCTTCTACAGTACGAGGCGAACGACCAGCGTGACTGAACTCTCAAACGCAAAACAAAGAACGGGCGAGCCAATCATCGATTTCATCAACCATTGGAGATCGTTGAGTCTCGACTGCAAAGACCGACTCACTGAGGTGTTTGTCATCGAAATGTGCATCTAAGGCATGCATTGGGAGCTTTATTGCATTCTGCAGGGGATAAAGTCCCACATCTTTAAAGAGTTAGCAACTCACGCTCATAACATGGAGTTGAGATTTGCTAATAGAAGGAGCAAGGAACTCTTAATCCAAGATGTAAAAAAATGAAGAAAAAAAAGTAAAGAACATTGAGAAAATCACGAAAAGTGTCACAAAAGAATCCATGGTCGTCAACACGACCTCTTTAAGGTTTTCCTCAAAAGGAAAGGAAAACAAGACAGAAAAAAGAAAGAACGTAGGCAAAAGATGTCGCCTTACTTTAAAGGAAAGACAAGAAAAAAGTTTACCCGTTTCCAAACTCTAACATTCCTGATATGTTAGAGCAATTGTTGGAGAAACAACTCAATCAACTTCCCGAATGCAAATGACCGGAAGAGTTAGGAAAGGTGAACGATCTTAACTATTGCAAATATCATCGAGTTAACAGTCATCTGATGAAGAAATGCTTCGTGTTGAAAGAGTTAATAATGAGGTTAGCTAGGGAAAAGAAAATCGAGCTGAATCTTGACGAGATAACTCAAGAAAATCACGTTGCGGTAACAATGAACTCCAACGTTCAACTACCTCCAATCTCATTTGAGAAACAAGAAGAGAGCCTGGTCCAGTTTGGGATTTTCGAACCAATAGTTGTTCGGTTCAGATAGGAAATCCCAAAAAAGATTTCCTAGGAAAAGCGTGATCCCGTTGGGGATGAGGATGGAGGTTGGACCGTCATGAATCGTTGAAAAATGCGACAACAAAGACTTGTCCAAAAAGAAGCTCGTCTGTTTCAGGAGTATAGGCGAAGAAGTAAGCTTCCAAAGAAGAAAGGAAAAAAGCGCACAAAGAGGCCTAAGCTCGTTGTGGAGGAAAACGAAGATCTCTCTCGATCTCGGCAGCCTATGACTCTATTGGAATTCTTTTTTAAAAGCTCCCTTAATGAAATTCAAGAAGAAATACTTGAAGTTGTTACATGTCATGTTGTCAGCACGATGAAAGATGATGACATTGTTCCAAGTTCAACGGGGTTGGTAACGAGGCTAGAGGATTTACCCTCATTCAACATATAAGACTTATTGTCGCTGCCTCAAACGACCAAAAGTGCTCTTATTGACCCGTTGAGGGACTCTGATAGTTCAAGTGTTCCAACCCTTACAGCACATGCATGCACGTTGTGTTGCATGTCTATAGGTTTTACTAATGAAGATTTGATGCTAAGGTCGAAACCTCACAATAGACCCTTGTTTGTCTCAGGGTACATCTAGGAACAGAAGGTTAGTCAAATCCTCATTGACGATGGATCGAATGTCAATATAATGCTTAAATAGTCACGAAGGAAATTGGCATATTGATGGAAGAACTATCAAGTAGCAAGTTGGTAATCCAGGGTTTCAATCAAGGAGGATAGTGAACGATCGACATGATGAGCTCTAGACATAATTTGCCTGGAGCTCATCATCGAGGACTTGAAAGCCCATACCCTGTTTCATGTCATAGATTCCAAGACCACCCCTAAATTATTATTGGGCCGCCCTTGGATTCATGGAAATGGGGTAATAAGTTCGATGTTGCATCAATGCTTCAAGTTTTATCAAGACGACATTAAGAAAGTTGAAGGCAGTCACTAAGCCATTTTCAAAGTCCGAGTCCCATTTTGCGAATGCCAAGTTTTACATAAAGAACGACAACACTAAGCCAAGTTATATATATATATATATATATATATATATATATATATATATATTTGATCAAGAGGGACAATAAACTCAAGTTGGAATCACAAATTGACGTGGGTAAGAAATCAATCAAAGAAGAAATTTTTTCTAGCCTGCAAGAGAGTAGAGCATCTGTTAGCCCTACAAAGTCTAAAGTCTTGAAGGATGAGAAAGAGTTGAACCCTCATATTTTACGCTACATCCTGACGTAAGAAAGGTGAATCATCGTTCGCAGAATGTTCGAAAAGCTTGAAGGTCAATGACATTTAGATTCTTAAAGAAAGTTTTGTTACCCCTCTCATGAAGATAACAAGGCAGGAGGTCAAAAAGCTTAAAAGAGACCAGATGGGGATAGTCTTGCCTGAGAAACGGACAAAAGATGGATTCAATCCCAAAGCGTATAAACTATTAGCAAAAATAGGCTATGACTTTCACAACCCACACTGAGTTCAAAGGCCTGAGAATCTTTGAAGACAGGCTCGAGCTTTCTTCGACACAAAAGAAGCTTTTAAAAGAGGGGTACAACCCTACCAACATAAAAAAAAAAGGGGCTTGAATATAAGTAACCTGAGTCGATCCGTATAACCAGAAAAGAGAAAGAGAAAGTGGCCAACACAAATCACATAACAGCCGAGGAGGTAGACAACTCAAAAGAAAAGGGAATTGTCAAGCCAATAATCTATATTTTTAGGCGCATCAAGTCGTCGACTGCGCGTGCATTGGTCTTTCAGAGGTTGGGTGTGGCTGCAACAGAATAAGAAAGTCTGCACTCAACATTTAACTCCATCAAACCTTCAGTCTTTTGAAGGTTAAGTATGTCCACAAAAGAAAAGAAACTACGTTGTCAACTGAACCTCTCTCATGGCCATCAACATTTCAAAGATTAAGTGTGACCACAAAGAGAAGTAAGAAACAATATTTCACGTCATTTTTTTTATCTCCTTCAGCATGAAAGGGCTCAAGAAACTTTGAAGGATAAAGGGTCTAGCGAGATAAAAGGCGATGGAGAGATTCGTAGTGTCGTTCCCTTATGAATGAAGAGACAAAATTTTGTTACCGTTAATACATAAGGTTCGTTGAAGGTAAAACGACGCGATGCTGTCATCACCAACCCTGCAAGTGAAGGTGCGAGGGAGAAAGATGGTGAAACCTCTTGTTACCATATTACCGTCGAGGAAGAAGCGAAAGCTGAAATATCTAAGAGGATGTTGAAGAGGCACCATCGTCGCTCGAAGATGGGATTCAATCAAGGGTGAATGAACTTAAGGAGGTGAACCTTGGTACGATGGAAGACCCGCGTCCAAACTTTATAAGTGCATCACTCACTTGCGAGGAGAAGGTTGAGTACTTGAGTTTGCTCACTGCGTATAGAGACGTCTTTTTTTGATCATACAAAGAGATGTCGGGACTTGATTCGAAAGTACTTGTACTTTATCTCGCTATCAAACACGAGTATCGACCAGTCAAACAAGCTTAACGACGTTTTAGGCCACAACTTATTTCCCAAATCGAGAATGAAGTCAATAAGCTAATTGAAGCGGGTTTCATTCACAAAGTGAAGTACCCGACATGAATAGAAAACATTGTCCTCGTCAGAAAGAAGAACGAGCAACTTTGAGTATGTGTCGATTTTTGCGATTTGAACAACGCATGTTCATGATGGAGCGATAAACGCAGCGGAAGCGATTTTGGACTGATGATACTCTAATTTCATCAATTTAACAAATAGAAAATATGCTCAAAACGACGGAAATAAGAAATTAGAAATACATACCCTTGTAGTTCCAATTTCTTCAAGCTCCGTCGCACGTTCCTCGTCACGAACTCTTCCGGCCTCTTCTCACGAACGCCCCGAGGACCACCCCAGGTAGTCCCGCTATCCTCGGCGCCGAGCAACGGAGTTGTGGGACTCCGAAAAGAAGAGAAAATAAAAGAAAAGTTAAGAGGAAGAAGAAGAAGAAAGACAGATGGCTGAATAAAAACTTGAGAAGTTTTTTTTTTTAAACTATCGTGTACCCCTCTGTAACTCTCAATTTGAAACATGAATTCAAAAATTGAATTCCCTTACTTTGGCCAACTTGAAGTTTTATATATATAGACATTACATAATATATATGTGTCTTGCTGCATGCAAGACACACATATATATATATATATATAATTATTATTATTATTAAAAATAATAATAATAATTTTATTTATTAAACTTTTTAATAAATAAAAAAAATATATATATAATTATTAATTAAACTTTTTAATTAATAAATATTATTTAATTCAATATCAAGTATTAATTAAATAATATGACTAAACCCGGTTTTCCGAAAACCGACTTTTTTACACATGAATCCTATTCATGTATTAGGCCAATCCCATATTTAAATCATATTTAAATATGTCCATCCTTATACCATAAACCAAATTTGAACAATTCAAATTCTCTTTCTTTTAATTTTCTCTTATACTGTTGCACGACGTTATCCGAGCTAGCCAGGAGAACCTAAAAGACCTACAGATCATGAGCTCCAATGATACGAGATTATTCGGTCAAAACTCTTTTAACCTGAATCAATCAACATTCGTTAACCCCCAGAGACTTCACTATAGTCTGAGGGTTGCACTCTCCTCACTGTAGATATATTGTGTCCTCTTGACATAACCGTCATCGGTAAGTCGATCCTTCACAGGTTGTTCGTAATTACAGCTGGGTCATTTAAACCGTTTAACCCCTACATTACATCTTGTTCCTTAAGTACCACTGACACCTCTAATGAACAATAGATCTGTGGTCCAACCAACAGATCAATTAACCCTCTCATCTCATGAGAGTGTGAGCTCTAATTGTTCAAGCCTCAGAGTCAGCTATTAAGGGAACAACCTATCTACTAACCTTGAAGAGCGGGTTAGGAGTGAACTCCAATCTTGCTGTACTATGTCCCCAACTACTTATTCGGCTTTATCCCCAAGTTGGTAGGCTTATTGAGCGGACGTTCCGCCACTCTTACCCGTACAATTCAAAGGATACTTCCGAATAAGCAGAAGTTCATAGCAAGCTCAGGATTAAGCTCGAGTTACCTAGGCCATCAAATGAAAATGTCGGTCTCATCAGTAAATGGTGTTATAAAGAGAGAGCAACATATTTCGCGGTTCGGTCTTATACAAACTCTTTGCACAGGACGCCCTCACTCGCACATCTCCATATGAAACGATTCGGATCACATCATTTTGTACAATACAAAGTGAGCCGCATCCAATAGTGTTACTAGGATAAGGTACCCAGCCTTATCCGTATACTATAGACAATTTTGACTGACTACTTGAGCCTGATCCACAATCATGTCATACATGAGGCTCAAGTACTCATATTCAGCCATGGGTGTTGGTCATTGGTATAGGTTAACGTAAACACGTTTCACTTTATTCCAGTAAACTCTTTTACTGAATAAAACTAATAACTCTTTATTCTAAATAGAATATTTACAAACATAACAATTTACAAACCACGAGTTTGAGGACATAAAACCCAACAAACTCCCACTTGGACTTAAACGTCCGTGGTGTACATGTTAGGTGGAGAAAACTAATATATCATATATCATAAGTTTTCTCCCACTGTCCTCTCCAGCAACTCGGAGCCCTAGACTTTTCTAGGTGTCTCTCAAACACTTTAGCCATGAGAGACTTAGTAAACCAATCAGCATTAAGTACTACGAGGCTTTCCATGTGACCATCACATCTCCTCATAGCACTATACTTGAGTTCAATTTATAAACCTTTTGTTGCTTCACAAGCTGCAAATAGACTTAGCTACCTACGAGGAATGAACAATACAACTCTTGTATTCTACTCCTCTAAGTACAAGGACAAAACTTTAACCGAAATCCAATCCAATTGGACTAATATTACTGACAGCTCCCACTGCATAGCACATATCGGGTCATGTATCTCAAAAGATACATCTGACCTCCAATATGTAAATGCACTAGGGTGCATCTCGTATCCTCAACACTTGAGGTGTCTCAGGAAACCATTTCCATAGACCATCGAATATTGACAACAACTTATCAATAAAAGATTTTAGAGACAACACTAACGATTTGTTCTTTCGACTCAGATTAGGCTGAATTCTTAGATCAAACTAAGCCTACCTCCAGATCAACTATTTGGGAGTGGGTTGCTAGTTTATGCTAAAAGTCAGAAATGAATCCTACATCATTCTCAATGATTAGGACAAAAATTACGGGAATTTATTATGAAAGCTTTAACATTGATTAAACACTTGTCCAACAAGTTTTATCAATGTAATGTTCAAAACCATAAGATTTGATTTGAAAAACAAACCTTATAAATCAGAATATAGATGCTTATTCCAATTCATAAATGGATTGAAGAAGCTCGCAAACAATTTGCTCTTAATCCTGAATAATGTATCTCTCTGGTTGAGACTAATAGATACTCTATCAAGATAGCTAGTCTTGATATCCATTTACCTTATCCTATCAGATAGAACAGGGCAATGGATACGAGTATTCTATATAACTTATATTTGACAACAAGAGATGAAGTTAATACACAATTAACCTCTTCTCTCCAGAACAGTCCCTTTGCCAGAAGGTCAAGCCTTAGAGGTTTTCACCTCATAGACTTGGTCTGTAAACCTCTTGAAGATCCATGGCTTTGAGCCACTGGTTCTTGTTTATGAACTCACTGTCATCATCAAGCATGATAACTAGAGTCATACAACATACTAATACAACAGGCCGAATTATCTTATAATTCTTCCACTGCATCAAAGCTTTCTCAACACTTGAGAAGAACCAGCAAAACTAACAACCATTGTTAATTTATAGCTTCCAATAAAACAAGATAAGTCTTAACTTTTTAGTTGTTACCAAGTTTAATAGAACACTACTTGTATACATCTTTTGCAAAATGAACTATTCATTAAAAACCAAAATATACTATATACATCTAAAGCGTTCAACAAAAACTTGAGTTTATAGACAATAATTACAACACTTGAAATTATTTCTATACAAACAACTATAAACAAGCAAGCTCCCACTGTATAAACTGCGAAGACGTCTTCATAAGGCATCTTCGTCAAGAAACTGGCAAACAGGAACTAGTTTCCTGAAAAGAATAACAAACATGATTAGTGGTTCATGAATCAACATCCAGGTATGACAATCATAATCCACAAAACATGTTTAAACAGAAGATAAATCATATTTACCTTGTCGTTCATTCTGTGTCTTTTTCTCCGCAAGGTATTTAGGGTAGTTACGCTTCCAATGCCCTTCTTCACCACAATGAAAACACTTTCCACTGTGTGAAGCCTTAACCTTGCCGACAGTAGGGATTTTGCCCTTCCTGACACTTCTCTTCTTCTTGTGAATAATCTTATTACTCACAGTAAGAGGTTCAGATTTAGTCCCAGACCCAGACCCTTTTTGGAACTTCATAGAAGTGGTAACATTTACCTCCTTCTCCTTTCCTTTCGAGGTATGCAGGAACTGATAAATCTGAAGCTCGTTTAGAAGAGACGTCATATTGTATTCTATCTTATTCATGACCATATTGGTCCTGAAGTGCAGGAAACTCTTCGGAAGAGATTCCAAGATAAATCCAATCTGACCTTGTTCGTCGACGGTTGCTCCATTTACTTCTGCTGTATTGAAGTATACCATCATGTTAAGGACATGTTCTCTAATAGAGGTTCCTTCATCCATACGGCAGTTGTAAATGTGCTTGAGGGCTTCATACCTAAGAGATGAGGAAGGCTTTCCAAACATCTCTTGTAGTGAAGCCATGATTTCCTTAGCGGAAACCATCCCCTCATGCTTCCTTGACAAAACATCAGATATGTTTGTCAGGATGTAAACTCGAGCTTTATCATTAGCTCGAATCCAACCAGCATATGCTTCACGAACAATTCGTGAGCCATTTGAACTAGGAACCGGAGGATACTCCTCCGTTATGACAAATATTAGGTTGTCGAGAACCAAAACTGCATTAAGGTTCAACTTCCATGTCCCAAAATTTTCACCGGTTAATTTGTCATGTGCTAGCAACTGTATAAAGAAGCTCGACATGCTGAAACAAAATGTAAAACTATTAGTGAAACAGTTTTAACCTATTTAACCAATTAAGAGATTTAGCAGCAAATAAAGTACTCAAACTCTTTATTTACTAACAACGATACTTTAGTAAGGCAGAATGGTCCCTATCGTAGGGTAGGTGAGCACTCATTTACTAAATCAAGACATTCTTGACTAAATGCTATCACCAGAATAACTCATATTCCTATAACATCTTAGTTATCGTTTTTGGTATGGATTTACTAACTCCTTAGCAAATCCTGTAAGTGTGACCCTCCATTTTTAGAACGCACAAAACGGCCCCAACATAGCAACCGTATGGAATGTCAGTGTTGGGAATGGCCCTATGTTTCTTTATCCATAAATGGTGACTGAGGTGTTCGATCTCCCATGCCCAACCCTCCGTTTGGATGGTGCTCCTAGGGCAGCCTGCAGGCGGAACATGGGAATCTCACGGTTCAATCCAATGGAGGAGACCGTAGGAAATACCGACGTACTTCCTTCTCCCACTTACTATCGATACTTACTCCATTCACCTTGCTATTGAAAGTTGCAAACACCACCCGTCTGGAGATGCCCCATATGGCATCATGAGGCCAAGCAAAATTGTCACGTTGTGAACTATAGGGAGTGCGTAGCAGGAGAGGGATATATCATATATTCCTTCTCAACACATCTACTAAGCATCATATACGGGTTTAGGGTAAAAACTCATGTTTTATCCGGCTAAGAAAATAAAACCTTAAGTCTAAGCAAACATTTTACCTCAGATGTCTAGGTTATAAACACTTTACTAACCTCACACCTCTAATGCATGCTCATAAAGCCGGTTAACTTTACTCAAGTACCGGATCGTCCCCAGGTAGGAGGTGTTCCGTCAATTCAAATCCTCCAACCTTAGACAAGATTTCACCGGGTGAGTTTCTCATAACCTTAGCATTTACGAGATATCGACCTATTCATCTAATGAACCAGATCGACTCATTTAACCCTAAATGAACATGCTTTTCTTTGTTATAGATTTTAAAAGTCTAAGTCATTTTTACAACACTTGCAAAAACTAGACTTTCTATAACAAAAATCTATATGCTTCTCAAACATACATTCGCTAAGGCATGACAAGTTGAATATTTAACTTCATAATCAATACAACACTTATATCAATTATGCTCTTAAATATACAACTCCTAATTCATAAATTAATATAACACTTATATCAATTTTTATGAATTAAGCATGCATGCTATACATTATAACAAATATAACATACAATATGCATCTTAGTTGGATGTTTAATTTCATAATTAATATAACACTTATATTAATTATTCTATTAAGCAAACAACAACTAATTCATGAATTAATATAACTCTTATATTAATACCCATGAATTAAACAATCATCCTATATATTATAACACTTATAACCTACAATATGCATAAAACCAGGGCAACCTATGTTGTAAATTTAATTTCATAATTAATATAACACTTATATCAATTATTCTATTAAATTAGCAACATCTGATTCATGAAATAATATAACTCTTATATTAATACTCATGAAGTCCCAAATATGCATACTATATATTATAACACTTATAACATATTTTTAATGCATGGAGCATGCTTCCTATGGTGGGATTTTAAATCTATATGGCATAAGTTATGCACATACAAACATGGAATTTAATTAAAACATACATTCGCAATGCATAATTAATTAAACACACTAAAGTGGATCGATTTTGGCATTTAGCAAACAATAACTATTTATTACAAGCTTGAACAACAAGCTAAGTCTTGAGCGGACTTCGAACTCTTCGCACCGCCTTTGACAATCTTGCTTCCTCCGAACGCTTCGGCCAATTTCTCTTCGAGCTTCTCTTCGAATTGCCTAGAACGAGTTTGAACTTACACCGAACATTTCGGCCAACTCAAACTCGAGCTTCTTTCACAAAGAAACCTATATGGACTCTAATGACTCTAAAAATACATACTTTTAAGCACACATTAAAGCCCATACATTCTCGCGCAATTACAAATAAGGAAATGAAAAAAGAAACTATGCCAAAATCGATATTCACTTTAGACACCAATTCAGAAACAATTTCTAAATTAAAATACCCACCAACTTAAATTGATGCAAATTTATTTAATCACAAAATCGCTCTGATACCAATTGAGGGAGCGATAAACGCAGCGGAAGCGATTTTGGACCGATGATACTCTAATTTCATCAATTTAACAAATAGAAAACATGCTCAAAACGACGAAAATAAGAAATTAGAAATACATGCCCTTATAGTTCCAATTTCTTCAAGCTTCGCCGCACGTTCTTCGTCACGAACTCTTCCGGCCTCTTCTCACGAACGCCCCGAGGACCACACTAGGTAGTCCCGCTATCCTCGGCGCCGAGCAACAGAGTTGTGGGACTCTGAAAAGAAGAGAAAAGAAAAGAAAAGTTAAGAGGAAGAAGAAGAAGAAGAAGAGAGACAGAGGGCTGAAAAAAAACTTCATAAGTTTTTTTTTTTAAACTATCGTGTACCCCTCTGTAACTCTCAATTTGAAACATGAATTCAAAAATTGAATTCCCTTGCTTTGGCCAACTTGAAGTTTTATATATATATACATTACATAATATATATGTGTATTGGTGCATGTAAGATACATATATATATATAATTATAATTATTATTAAAAATAATAATAATAATTTTATTTATTAAACTTTTTAATAAATAATATATATATATATATATATATTTATATAATTATTAATTAAACTTTTTAATTAATAAATATTATTTAATTCAATATCAAATATTAATTAAATAATATGACTAAACCCGATTTTCCGAAAACCGACTTTTTTACACATGAATCCTATTCATGTATTAGGCCAATCCCATATTTAAATCATATTTAAATATGTCCATCCTTCTTCCATAAACCAAATTTGAACAATTCAAATTCTTTTTCTTTTAATTTTCTCTTATATTGTTGCACGACGTTATCCGAGCTAGCCAGGAGAACCTAAAGGACCTACAGATCATGAGCTACAACGATACGAGATTATTCGGTCAAAACTCTTTTAACCTGAATCAATCAACATTCGTTCTCCCCCGGAGACTCCACTATAGTCCGAGGGTTGCACTCTCCTCACTGTAGATATATTGTGTCCTCTTGATATAACCGTCATCGGTAAGTCGATCCTTCACAGGTTGTTCGTAATTACAGCTGGGTCATTTAAACCGTTTAACCCCTGCATTACATCTTGTTCCTTAAGTACCACTGACACCTCTAATGAACAATAGATCTGTGGTCCAACCAACAGATCAATTAACCCTCTCATCTCATGAGAGTGTGAGCTCTAATTGTTCAAGCCCTAGAGTCAGGTATTAAGGGAACAATCTATCTACTAACCCTGAAGAGTGGGTTAGGAGTGAACTCCAATCTTGCTGTATTATGTCCCCAGCTACTTATTCGGCTTTATCCCCAAGTTGGTAGGCTTATTGAGCGGGCGTTCCGCCACTCTCACCCGTACAAGTCAAATGATACTTCCGAATAAACAGGAGTTCATAGCAAGCTCAGGATTAAGCTCGAGTTACCTAGGCCATCAAATGAAAATGTCGGTCTCATCAGTAAACGGTGTTATAAAGAGAGCAACATATTTCGCGGTTCGGTCTTAAACAAACTCTTTGCACAGGACGCCCTCACTCGCACATCTCCATGTGAAACGATTCAGATCACATCGTTTTGTACAATACAAAGTGAGCCGCATCCAATAGTGTTACCAGGATAAGATACCCAGCCTTATCCGTATACTATAGACAATTTTGACTCACTACTTGAGCCTGATCCACAATCATGTCATACATGAGGCTCAAGTACTCATATTCAACCATGGGTGTTGGTCATTGGTATAGGTTAACGTAAACAAGTTTCACTTTACTCCAGTAAACTCTTTTACTGAATAAAACTAATAACTCTTTATTCTAAATAGAATATTTACAAACATAACAATTTACAAACCATGAGTTTTAGGACATAAAACCCAACAATTCAAAGGATGACTTCCCTCTGCACATCATGGCAATCGTGGTTGGCGCCACTACGGGGCATGAATCTTTGTCTTTCATGAATGAATCGTCGGGCTATAACCAAATATGAATGACCATCGTAGACGAAGAAATGACGTTCTTTCGAACACCGAAATAGATATATTGTTATAAGGTAATGCCATTCGAATTAAAGAACGTCAACGTAACTTATCAACGTGTCATGCAAAATGTTTTCGATGATATGTTGCATAAACATGTTGAGTGCTACGTCGACGATCTCGTGGTCAAGTTTAAGAAGCGGCAGGATCACTTAAAAGATATAAAGATAGTTTTCGATCGTTTGAGGAAAACCAGTTGAGGATGAATCCTCTCAAATGTGTGTTTGACATAACTTCGGGAAAGTTCCTTGGTTTCATCGTAAGATATCGGGGAATTGAAATAGACTAGCCAAAGATTGACGCCATCCAGAAAATGTCGAGACCGAGAAACTTGCACGAACTAGGAAGTCTTCAAGATCGTTTGACCTATGTCCGGAGGTTCATTTCCAACCTAACTAGTCGATGCCAGCCTTTTCAGAGGTTAATGAGGAAAAGGGAAAACTTCGAATGGGATGAGGCGTGTCAGAAGGCTTTTGAAAGTATAAAAAAATCTTTACTTAGTCCCCTTGTCTTGGGCACCCTCATAGCAGGAAAATCACTAATATTATACATCACTGCGCAAGAAAGGTCGCTCGGAGCGTTACTCGCGCAAAAAAGTTAGAAGCGCCTCTACTACCTAAGTAAAACTCTGAATGGAGCATAACTGAATTATTCACCCACCAAAAAGATGTGTCTTTCGCTCCTTTTTTACATTGACAAACTAAGACATTATATGCAAGCGTTCACAATGCACTTGGTGGCAAAGGCTGACTCAATAAAATATGTTTTATCCAGGCCGATTATCTCAGGGCGATTGTCTAAGTGGGCAATCTTATTTCAACAATATGACATTGTCTACGTTCCGCAAAAGGCGGTGAAGGGTTTTAGGGTTTAGGGTTTAGATTTCTTGGTACATCATCTAGTGACATTTGATTGAAAATTATCTGAAGACTTGTGTGACGAAGAAATCTTCTACGTTGAAATTGATGAGTCTTAAATTATGTATTTCGACGGTGCATATTGAAGATATGATGCAAAACTGGTGTCAGTCTCATCATTGGGTCGACCCGACCCAATGGATCAAAGGCCTAGGCTTGGCCCAAGCCCAAACCCTTTGGGCCTAAATCACTGTTCCGGTCGATCAGGCTTGGGCCGGCCCGACCCCTAAAACATAGGTTCATAGCTCAATCCATGAGCCTAACTCAATGGACCAAAATTGGATTAGGCCTAGATCAACCCTTTGGGTTGGGCTTGGATTGACCCTTTGAATAAAAAATATTAGTTTTATTATATAGCATTGGATTGAAACCTTATTTATAGAGAATGAACATTTCTCTCATTCTCAAAACTTTCAATGTGGTATAAGAATATTTTAGTCTTTTGGATGATTTATATTTTTCTCTTCACCAAGTCCAAAGCCACTGTTACCTCGCCAAAAGTCCATTATTTAGGGCTATATTTACCTTTAAATCATGCACATTCTTGAGTGTTTTTGTTAGGAGTTAGCTTAATGTGTGCATAAATGTGAGAATTTGAGAAGTGATGCTAAAATATGACTTATTTGGAAAAGGAAAGAAAAAGGATGCAAAATGATGTAAAACGAGCTAAAATGTACATTGCAGGGAACTTTGCTGAAATATTGTTGATGCCGCAATGAAGCATTGCGGCCCTCGCAAGGAAACCGCAAGGAAACAGTCATTGCTGCTGCAATTTTCCCCCAGCCGTCAGTCGTTATTGACTGAGTTCTTTTAGTCGTCAACTCTCCCTGCTGCTGCCACATGTCAAGTTGGACTACCTCACAAAGCTGAATGGTGATCCACGATTAATGAGCAGCCTTTTGCAACCACCTAGAGGGTATAAAAGGAGACGGATGATGAAGGAAAGAAGCAGCTCATAAGCGTGGAGTTCTCGGTTGCAAAGCAATCTGCAGACGAATTTCCTTCTCCCGTTTGTTGGAACGAAGAAATCAGCCCTTGGCGTCGATCATTCGAGAGGAAGAAGAGAAGATCCTTCTTCTCTTCTGATTGAATTCATCCCCAAGAACAGTTAATCTTCTCTTTCATCCGAGGCGTTTGCGACGAGGAGATCCGTGCACTTTTACAAGCTTTCTCTACTGTTTTCTCTCTATTGTTTCCATTTGCAACATTGATCTGGATCGTTACTTCTACATCTCTTATTCTTTACTGCTTTCGAACCTTTGAACGTATGTTTATGAAGTATTTGTATTCGGTTTTTAAAGAGTAATCAATTAAGTTTCTTGAGTTCTTCATTTTGTTATCTCTTATCCATTTGCGTTTACTAAGTTCTTTAAATCATGATCCACCAATCCATCTCTTTTAATTCTTCGAAAACCATGAGTAACTAATCTAATAAGGGTCGGCTAAAGATGAATCTGTAGGCTAGAAATACGAGAATTCAGCATGTAGGGTAGTATGATTGCATTGAATGTATGTAAGCTTCATCCCACGGGCAATTTCGACCGGCCATCCATTTTGTCTAAAGAATTCCTAACCTCCGAAAGGAGTAAGAGTTCAGAGTCATCCATTCATGCTAGCCTTTCATGGTAACCAGAAAACGACCTAGGAATAGGCGTTTTCCTAGCACGTTCATTAGCTTGCTTGTATAAATAGGTGTTTATGTCTTACTTGGATATGAGTGAACTAAAGATCTAATGCATGTAATCGAGAGATGCATGAGACTGAGCTAAGACGATGCATGATATGTTAATCTACTGTTGAATGATCGTAGTTAACTGCCTATAGAAGAGTCTTAAGTTGACCTTGCTGCTTTACTTTACATTAAAAACGTTGCTAATTTATTGCTAGATTATTGCGAGAACCGCAATAAAACATTCCTGCTTTTTGCCTTAGTCTTTTTATTAGCTTTTTACCTTTGCGATTTTATTGTTGAATAATTGCGAGACCCGCAATTATTCTTTTTCACATTATAGCTTTATCTCTTACTTGTTTGGTTCTTACACTTGTTTTCTTCTTGCATTCTTTATCAATTCGGTACATCAACCCCAAATCTACCCAATTTAAGTGACCTTATCTAATTTAGCACCTCAACTCGTTAGTAACTAAACTCAATCTCTGTGGGAAAACGAATTAAAAAATACTTATCACTTGCTGCAGACCATGTATGCTTGCATGATATGAGTGCTCTTCGCATTACATTTTATTTACACACTGAGCACGCAACAGCCACTCATGAGAATAACAATGTTGTTAATCAATTTTCATTCATGATTTTTTTCAAAATAAAAAATAAAACAAAGTTGGGCATGACTCGAGTGACTTTTTTCTTTATTTTTTTTCTAAATTATTATTATTAAAAAATTATAAATATAATATATTATTATATTGGATCGAGCCTTTGGGCCAGCCAACGAGTCGATCCAAATACGGCTCGAACGGGCTAGCTCATGGGGCGATCCAATTAAAAAAAAATAGATTTATATCTAATCCAATTCATGAAAGGGTTGGATTGGGCTTGGATCGACCTTTGGACTTCAAGCCCGATGATGAGGCTGAAACGAGTGTAGTATTCATTACCTCTGAAAAACACATGTTGCCATATAGCTTCACATTTGGAGAAGTATGTTCGAATAATGTTGTTGAGTATCAAGCGCTCATTATGGGTCTTCAAATAGCCATAGAGATTAGGGTAACTTTTATTGAGATCTACAGGGATTCATAGTTGATAATTAATCAATTGTTGCTCCAATACGAGGTAAAACATCAAGATCTAATACTTTACTTTAATTATGTCAGACGACTACTAGATAACTTTGAAAGTATGATGATAGAGCATTGTTAAGTCTCTGAAAGTGACTTATTTAGGACCCATTTTGCTTAAGAAGATGTACACTTTTAGGTGTTTTTGATAGCATTTAGCCTAAACCTATGCTTTAATATGAGAATTAGAAGAAGGTAGCTAATCTAGGACTTATGTACAATAGGTAGAAAAAGGGTTGAAAACCGAAGGAAAAGAATGAAAAAATGAGCATTGCGAATGAATTGCGAAAACATTGCGGTGACCGCAATTATTCAAGTGAAAACCGTAAGTTGACTGATCTTTTTCTGTTAATTTCCGTAATTTCAGGGATTCGTTCTTTCTCCTCCATCCATTCTGATATATGACGTTGAAGATTGATGGTTCTCCTTGGCCCAAACGCACCTGCAAACTACTATAAAAGGGGGCCAAAGTCGGAGGTTTGATAAGCATTCGAAGCGCAGAAGTCTTCTCGCAGTCCATCATTTCTCTCTGTTTTCCTTTACCGTCTGTTGGAGTGGGAGTCTCAGCTGTTGGAATCGATAATCTGATAGGAAGGAGAGGAGATTCTTCTTCTCTCTCGATTGGATTCATCCAAGCAAGGCTGACCTCTCATCCCTTTCATTCGAGGCGACTGCAACGAAGCTTTCAAGCAACCTTTACTGCTTTTCTGTCTTTTTCTTCTCATTTCCAGCTTTGATTAGTTGTTGTTCTAGTTTAGTGTTTTACTTACTGCATTTCGTTGTTGTCTGTCTTGGAATCATTTCTTTCAAAGCTTTCCTTTGTCGTTCAAACATTCAAAGTAATCAAAGTACAATTCTGCATTTCACAGTTTCCACCTTTTTCTGCTACGATTTTGTCTTGCTGTTTTAAGCACATTTCTCTTCTAAGCATGTCTGTTTTATCTACCCTTTCTGTTCTCTATATATCCATGAGTAGCTAAGTCACTTAGGGGCATGCTAATGACAGAACTATAGGCTAAAAAACGTGAACCAAGCATGTAGGATCGCCTTCGAAACATTGATTGTATGTAAGCTTCATCCCACGGGCAATTTCGATTGGCCATCCATTTTGTCCAAAGAACTCCTAACCTCTGGAAGGAGTAAGAGTTCAGAGTCATATAATCATGCTAGCCTTTCACGGTAATCAGAAAACGGCTTAGGAATAAGCGTTTTCCTAGTACAAACTAAACACTCCTGTTTTAACAAGATGCTTAAGACCTTACTTTGAAGTCGAGTAAACTTAAGACTCTAATGCATGGAATCGGACGATACTTGAGATAGAGTGAGTTTGATGTATAGAGAGTTGATCCAGTGCTTGAGAATCGTAATAAAATGCCTATAGGATAGTCATTAGTAGCCTTTAATTCACCCATTTACACACTCTAGCTGTTATTCAATTGCGGTAACATTGCGGTCCTCGCAATTCTGCCATTTTATCATTCTGTTTAGCTGTTTTCTTCTTCGTTTATCAATTCCATCTCTTGTCCTTTGAGTCTGATTTCAACTTTAATTTGTTTACGTTGCATCCCTTTACACATTCAGCAAAAACTAGATAATTAAAAACCAATTTTACCCTTTCAAATCCACCCCATCTTTCTTAACAAATACACTTCGCGAATAGCTAAACATAAGTCTCTGTGGAAAAAACGAATGAAATATACTTACTACTTGCTGTGAGACCATGTATGCTTGCATGTTCTAAGTGCTCTCTCTACCTTATTGCTTATTTATCTTTTACACTGAGCACGCAACAAGTTTTTGGCGCCGCTGCCGGGGACTTATTTTAAGTGAAAACGAAGTTTGTTAAGTTTGAAACATCAAGTTATTTTCCATTGAATTTGATCCATCTTCATTTCTTTTTCAGGTACCATTTAGGGTAGTTTATGAATGAGACTCCATCTAGTGATCTAGAGTTCAACCCTGAGCCTGAGAGATTATTTAAAGCTAGAAATAGAGCCAAGAAACGTCTCTTTAAACAAACCCTTTTACCTCCAATCATTGCGGGAACTGCAATTCCTCCGCAATTACCTCAAGAAGAAATGGCTGGAGTAAATCAAAACCTGGTGCCTGTCACTCGCAATCCCATTGAAATAGCGAATGACAAGGATAGCGCCATCCTTTCATATTTAGTACCTATGCCTGGGGAGCTGAACCCCAGCATAATCCGTCCTGAAATCACTGCCAACTCATTCGAGTTAAAGCCAGTGATGTTCCAAATGTTGTCCACTGTGGGACAATTCTTTGGAATAGAAAATGAGGACCCCCATAACCACCTTAGGAACTTCTTAGGAGTTAGTGACACATTCCTAATCCCTGGAGTTTCCCAAGAAGCCCTGAGGTTATATCTTTTCCCTTACTCTTTAAGGGACAAAGCCAAAACATGGTTAAATTCTTTACCCTCAGGATCTGTCCTCAATTGGACAGATTTAGCAGAAAAATTCCTAGTCAAATATTTCCCACCAGATAGGAATTCAACCTTTCGTGATGATATCATAAAGTTCAAACAAGCTCCAAGTGAGTCCCTTCACGAAGCTTGGACAAGATTCAAAGACCTTCTCATTAAATGTCCACACCATGGCATTCCATGGTGTATCCAAATAGAAGTCTTCTTTAAAGGATGCAACCCCAGCACCAGACAAGTTCTAAATTCATCTGCTGGTGGTTCCATGTTGTCCAAGAGTTACAACGAAGCTTATGAGATCTTGGAGAAGATCTCAACATCTCACTGTAGGTGGTCAGATGATCCAGTAGAGCCAACTAGGGCTCAAGACAAGGATGCTCTAAGCGCCATGAGCACCCAAATAAATGCCCTGACCAACCTAGTTAAGCAAATGGCTCAGGCCAATCTCCAAACCAGTGCCAATACCGCCACAGCCATGTCAATGGGCACCCAACCAAGTCAAGGCGAGGCACCTATCTGTGGATTCTGTGGGGAAGGGCACCCATATGAATACTGCCCTGGGAATCCATCCTCAGTCTGCTATGTTGGAAGCCAGCAGCAGCCCAGGAATAACCCCTACTCACAAACTTACAACCCTGGTTGGAGAAACCACCCTAACCTATCATGGGGTGGCCAACAAAGCACTAACCAAAATTCTAACCAACCTAGACCGAGTGGAACACCTGGTTTCACTCCCCAACATAACCAGTCAATGTACCAAAAACCTTACAATCAACCTGTAGGATCTTCTGTAGAAAGCCTACTCAAGGAATACATAGCTAAGAATGATGCTACTCTTCAGAGCCAGCAAGCTACTCTTAGGAGCCTGGAAAACCAAATAGGCCAATTAGCCAATGAACTTAAAAGTAGGCCCCAAGGTAGACTCCCTGCTGACACCGAGGTACCAAGGAGAGATGGCAAAGAGCAAGTTCAAGCAATTGAACTTAGGAGTGGAAGACCATTGGTGAGCAACACAAAGGACACACCAAAGAGAGTAGAGAACACTGAGTCTAGTGCTCCACTGGAGTCTCTGCCAAACCAAGGTCCACCACCGACTAGCACATCAGGAGCCAGGCTAGAGCCAATTGTTGAGGAGATAGAAGAAATTCCAAGACCTCCACCTGTCATAAGGCGACCTGACGTGCCTGCATATGTGCCACCACCTCCATACCCTCGAAGGCTTAAGAAGAAGCAAGAACAGGAAGTTCATTTTAATAAATTCTTAGAAATACTTAAGCAAGTGCATGTTAACATTCCTTTTGTAGAAGTTTTACAGTCTATGCCTTCTTATGTAAAGTTTTTGAAGGACATTATTACTAACAAAAAAATAATTGGTGAGTTTGAAACAGTAAACCTCACCGAGGAGTGCAGTGCCATCCTCCAGAACAAGCTGCCCAAGAAGGAGAAGGATCCTAGTTCTTTCACCTTACCTGTAGAACTTGGAGGCAAGCACGTGGGCAGAGCGCTTTGTGACCTGGGCGCCAGCATAAATCTCATGCCCCTGTCCCTATTCCGCCAGTTGGGAATGGGAGAAGCACGTCCAACCACAGTCACTTTACAACTAGCAGACAGATCCATCGCATATCCAGAAGGTAAGATTGAGGATATTCTAGTTAAAGTTGACAAATTTATTTTCCTTGCAGATTTCATTGTCCTGGACTATGAGGCAGACAAGGAAGTCCCCATCCTGCTAGGTAGACCATTTCTAGCCACAGGTAGGGCACTTATAGACGTCCAAAAAGGTGAGCTTACTATGAGGGTTCATGATGAAGAGGTAAAGTTTAGTGTATATAAAGCTTTAAGGTACCCCTCTGACCTTGAATCCTGTGCTAGTATGGACGTTATTGATTCTTTAATGGAAGAACAATTAGAGCATGTATTATTAACCAAACATGCCAATGAATATGTAGGATTAGATATAGCTGACTTAAATATATCTGACATAATGGATATGCCTGTAGATAACCCACAGCATGTATGTATGAATATAGATTTAACTGATAGAACTGTAAATCTGTTAAAGCCCTCCATTGAGCATCCACCTGTTTTAGAACTTAAACCACTACCCACTCACCTCAAATATGCATATTTAGGAAATAATGATACACTGCCTGTAATTATTTCTTCTAAACTAAGTGAACAGCATGAGGGTGAATTAATTTTACTGCTTAAGCAACATAGGAAGGCTATAGCATGGACTATTGCTGATATTCGAGGCATTAGCCCTTCTTATTGCATGCACAAAATTATATTAGAGGAAGAGCACACACCTAGAGTAGATCACCAGCGTAGGTTAAACCCCTCTATGAAAGAGGTAGTGAAGAAAGAAATAATAAAATGGTTAGATGCAGGAGTGATCTTCCCAATAGCTAGTAGCCAGTGGGTGAGCCCCATCCAATGTGTACCTAAAAAGGGGGGAATAACTGTGGTAGTCAATGAGAACAACGAACTGATTCCAACAAGGACTGTCACAGGGTGGAGAGTGTGTATGGATTACAGAAAATTAAATAAAGAGACTAAAAAAGACCATTTCCCTATACCGTTCATTGACCAGATGCTAGACAGAATAGCTGGTAGAGCCTACTATTGTTTCTTAGATGGCTATTCAGGCTATAATCAAATTACTATAGACCCTAAGGATCAAGAGAAGACCACCTTCACTTGCCCTTTTGGAACGTTTGCCTTCCGCAGAATGCCTTTTGGCTTATGCAATGCACCGGCAACTTTCCAAAGGTGCATGATGGAAATCTTCTCCGAGTTGGATGAGTCCATGATAGAAATATTCATGGATGACTTCTCAGTTTTTGGGGATTCATTTAAAACCTGTCTAGAAAACTTGGGACAAGTCCTGGCTAGGTGTGAGGAGACCAACCTAGTCCTAAATTGGGAAAAATGCCATTTTATGGTAGATGAGGGGATTGTCTTAGGACACAGAGTGTCAAGGGCAGGTGTAGAAGTTGATCGGGCCAAGATAGAGATCATAGAGAAGTTGGTAGAGCCCCAGAATGTCAAAGCCATTAGAAGCTTCTTAGGGCATGCTGGCTTCTACAGAAGGTTCATTAAGGACTTTTCTAAGATAGCCAAGCCTCTGTGTGAGCTATTAGAGCTAAATAGACCCTTCATCTTCTCTAAGGAATGTGTAGTAGCTTGGACCACCCTTAAGAAAGCACTAGTCACAGCCCCTATCATAGTAGGACCAAATTGGGATCTTCCCTTTGAGATGTTATGTGATGCCAGTGACTATGCTGTAGGAGTGATGTTAGGCCAGAAGATTGACAAACTAACACACCCTGTCTATTATGCTAGTAAGACCTTGAATGAGGCTCAATGTAATTATACAACTACTGAAAAAGAGATGCTTGCTGTAGTGTTTGCTTGCGAAAAATTCAGAAACTATATCGTAGGCACTAGGACAATTGTATACACTGACCATTCTGCCTTGAAATATCTTATGAGGAAGGCTGATGCCAAGCCTAGATTGATTAGATGGGTGTTATTGCTGCAGGAATTTGATTTGGACATTCGGGACAAGAAAGGATGTGAAAATGTGGTTGCAGATCACCTGTCTCGATTGCAGCACAATTGCGAAAAAATTGCGGAGCCCGCAATTTCTGATGCTTTTATTGATGAACATGTCTTTGTTTTGTCTCATCGTGATAACGATGAGGAACCTTGGTTTGCTGACATTGCTAACTTCCGTGCATCACAGGTATTGCCAGTGTTCAAGGGAGGACAAGAGAAGAAGAGGTTCCTTCATGAAGCAAGGAAATTCATCTGGGATGACCCCACACTTTACAGAACCTGTGCTGATGGCTTGCTAAGGAAGTGTGTTTCAGCTGCTGAAGCGAAGTCTGTGCTGCAGCACTGTCACTCATCTCCTTATGGTGGACACTTTGGTGGCCAAAGAACAGCTGCAAAGGTATTTCAGAGTGGCTACTACTGGCCAACGATCTTCAAAGATGCCCACAACTATGCCCACAGCTGTGATGAATGCCAAAGAACAGGTAACCTCAGTCGAAAGGATGAGATGCCCCTCACCTACATCTTAGAGTTGGAGCTCTTTGATGTGTGAGGCATTGACTTCATGGGACCATTCCCTCCATCATCAGGTAACCTCTACATATTAGTAGCAGTGGACTATGTGTCCAAGTGGGTAGAAGCCAAAGCATGTCCTAATAATGATGCTAAAACAGTCACCAACTTCTTGCATAGGCACATTTTCACTAGATTTGGGACTCCTCGTGCTATCATTAGTGATGAGGGGTCACATTTCATTAATAAGGCTATGGAGAAAGTATTGGCTAAATATAACATTAGACATAGAGTAGCCACTCCCTACCACCCACACTCAAATGGTCAGGCTGAAATTTCAAATAGGGAAATTAAGAACATCCTAGAAAAAGTGGTCAAACCTAATAGGAAAGACTGGTCCTTTAAGCTTGAGGATGCACTTTGGGCTTATAGGACAGCATATAAGACACCTCTAGGTATGTCTCCTTATAGGCTGGTATATGGCAAGGCTTGTCACTTACCACTTGAGTTAGAAAACAAAGCATTTTGGGCCATGAAGGAATTGAATTTTTGTGTAAAGGATGCGGGGACACTGAGGTCTTTGCAGCTACATGAACTTGATGAGCTTAGGCATATGGCCTATGAGAATGCCAAAATGTATAAAGAAAAGACCAAAATATGGCACGACAGTAGACTTAGGATCAAAGACTTTAGGAAAGGCCAACTTGTCCTATTATTTAACTCACGTTTAAAGATATTTCCAGGCAAACTAAAGTCCAGATGGTCGGGTCCATTTGTTATTACTAATGTCTTTGTTCATGGTGCGATAGAGATAAAAAACTTGCAGCAAGGACAGCCTTTTATGGTAAATGGTGCTAGATTGAAGCACTATTATGAGGAAGGAGATGTGAAGACTCTCTCGGCCTTCCTCTTGCATGAAGCATGAAGTTACAAACGAGAGGGAACGAGTGGTTACTGTGCTCGTTTAGTCAAGGCCAATGCCTTAGTTTATTTTTTCTGTTTTTCCGATTATCGTTTGTATGTTTTGTGGTGTGATTTTAATTGCGTATTTAATGTTTTTTTTATTTGTTTTTGCAGGGATTCGAAAGAGGGGATCAAGGAGAGTAAATCCAGCTTTTAAAATCAAGAAACGGTTGAGCCAAATAAAAGATACGGACGAGCAAAGTTTGAGATTTTGATGAAAAAATATCCCTGGAATTGCGCTGGAATTGCTGGATTCGCAAAAAAAAAGAGCCGTTGGGATTTTTCCGTTGCCTTTATATCCGTTGGAAAGCGCTCGATCGATACGATTCTCTCATTCTCTGATTTCCAAGAACTCTGCGATTCTTTTCATCTTTGATTCTACTCTCAAGATCACCAAGATTCGACAATGGTGTCCACACGGGCTGAAAGATCCGCAGCCAAGAAGAAGGCTGATGACGCAGCTGAAGCGGCTGCGAGGGAAGCACTGCTCACCCTTGCAGATGATGGTGCCGTTCGCACCGGACCTCTTCCTAAGCTTCCTATCCGTAGGAAGAAGTGGAGGGTTGTCACTGAGATCCCTGCTGGACCATCTGAGCCAGCGGGCACGCCTAAGAAACGCCGGTGGAGTGTCGAGATGGCCGCCGAACCAAGCACAGCAAAGACTCCCTCTGTGGGGAGTCAAGAAACTGATCGTGCATCCCACGAGTCAGCCAAAGAAGGTTCGTCGCCATCCGCATCACCTGCGCACAGCCCTTCACCATCTGAACCAGTGCCAAGCGCAGAGTCGTCACCGCCTGCACAGAGCTCCGAGTTGTCTCCAGCACCTCAGAGTCCTGAATCGACACCTGCAGCAGCGCAGAGTCCTGAACTGCCGTCTTCGCCACTGAGTTCTGCGCAGACACCATCAGCAGAGCACAATCCCACGCCATTGCACAATTCTCCACGGCCTGATCCTGAATTCCCATATGGGGATTATCAAGAGTCCACGCAGGGCAGTGGCGATGCTGGGGAAGACGAAGTCTTTTCTCCCATGAGGGAAGACAGCCCTGATGTTCCTGCACAGCAGGATGATTCCATGGAGGAGACGTTGGGGGCATGCCTCCAGCAGATCAACATTAAGAAGAAGAAGAAGGCCAAGATTGTCAAGGCCAAGAGATCCAAGAAGCTGAAGAAGAAGAAGGCCAAGAGAGTGCCTTCAGCAGACAAAGAAAGCACGGAGCCATCACTCAAAAGGCTCAAGGTTGAGGCTGCCGAGTCAGCCAAGCCAGCAGATAAGGGGAAGGCCAAGCTCTACCCTGAAGACGAGCCTCAGTCAGTGAGGTATGTCTCATCTGATGCTGAATCCAGGGGTGCTGAGTTAAGGAAGAGGGAGTTGCTGCACGAGAAAGGCTTCCTCGACCGACCTGCTGACCTGCCGCAGTTCTTGCGCGCAGGGGTGATCAACCACGGCTGGGAGGAGTTCTGCAGACCGCCTAATCCAGCATACACGAGCATGGTGTATGATTTCTACGCCAATGTGCTCAGCCCTGAGGATGGCCTGTCTGTGGTCAGAGGGGTAGAAGTAGATTTCTCAGCCAAGGCCATCAATGAAGCCTTTGGTCTCAAGGGCCAAACTCATACAGATTATGCACGGATTGTCGATGAGCCTACTGAGGCAGTTTTGGAAGAGGCCATTCGGACTATTGGCCAGCCTGAAGCTTCTTGGACCGTGTCACGCAATGGGAGGCACACTCTCATGAGTGCCAACCTCACGGCTAAGGCAGCTGTTTGGTTTTCGTTCGTGCGAAGGAGATTGTCCCCGGTGACTCACGAGACAACAATAAACCAGAGCCGATCGCTGCTGGTGTATGCGATCATGAGAGGTCTCACGATTAACGTGGGAGAAGTCATCACTGCGGCCATTGCTGAATGCGCCAAGAAAGGTAAGGGACCGCTGTTTTTCCCTAATACCATAACCAAGCTATGTTTGCTTGCAGGAGTCCCCACCGAGCGTTTGGAGCAGCAAATGGCTTACACAGGCCATTTGGAGCTGCCTGCTAACCTGAGGCTGAGAAGAAAAGGGAATATGGAGTTTGAACTGGATAGGCTGGCTGCTGAACAGTCTCTATCCATGGCCTGCTTAATGGATATGCAGAGAAGAATGGCTCAATGGGCCACTTATGCGCAGGCGAGGGACAAGGAAGTTGCAGACCAGCTGGGGTGCCTCTTCCCTGAGTTCCCTACCAATCTTCTAACTCCATGGGTGCCCCCAAGACCAAGACAACCTGATGAGGATGACGAAAATTGAGTGCTGGTTTGAAGTGCACTGAAGGGAGTATTGCTGTTCCCTTAGAAAACAAAAACAATTTTCTGCTTTCTGATAGACAATGTGAATTATGCTCAATTTTTGCTCTGTTTTTGATGTTTAGTTTTATGTTTTTTCTTTTGTTTAGGATAGTCTGATATTAGCTGCCTAGGTAGGTTCATTTAGTTTTATTTTTGTCGAGCTTAAAGTGACTGGAAAAAGCATGTTTAGGGGCCTAAATCGATGTTATATCTGCCCTGATTGAATTGCGAAAAAATTGCGGTTCCCGCAATTTTTGTGCCTGATTGCATGTTTTGGACTGTCTGTTTAGTTAGGCTGAGATCTGTTAAAATTCTATCTTTTGCTGCTAGCATGACTACCTTATATAGCTGATCTTAAAGCATGCTGGATGAGTGTCATAGGACACCCTTTTGATTGTTTAAATTAGCCTCTGAATAGGGCTCAGCATGCATAAACCATCAGTCCTTAAACTGTCTGTTATGTTCAAATTTTCTACTGCTGGAATAATTGCTCTTAGAATGTTTTGCCTATGCCTAGGATTTTTAGATTCTCTTTGTTTTACCTTAGACTAGATGCTTCTAGGACAAGTTTGGGGGTGTGCCACCTCAGACACTCATTGGGGACAATGAGTAGTTTAAGTTTGGGGGAGGCCACCCTAGGCCTAGGAACATTCCTCTCTTCCTTAGGACATAAGCATTCTTCTTCTCCTTTACAAAAAATGATGAACTGAAATTTTTTTTTTGAAAAATAGAATAAAGAGGGGAGTTTCTCTCAAGTTGCTAAGTAATCAGTGCCAGGTGTGTAAACCACAAGTGGCATTTCATTAAAAGGCAACCCAAGAAGAGACCCCACCTAAGTAAAAAAGGAAAAAGGGAGAAATAGGGGAAGAAGAATGTATGCTTAGGAGTTATAATCTTGTGGCTTAGATGTCCTATTCAAAAAAAAAAAAAGAACTCTGATCCTCAATGAGCTAAGCACAAGGTTGTAGCTTTTTAGGTTTGTCCAGGGAGATGAATGTATATCCAATGTAGTGATGCCAGGGTTTAGGTTGTTCTCTAAAAGTACCACTGTCACTGTTAATACTAAAACTGGCATGACTCTAAGGAATCCTAGACACATTAAAAATAAGCTAGAAGCATGTACTGAGTCTGGAGTAAAACTTGGTAGAATTTGAAACCTTAGGGATAGTGGCATGATATTATAAAAGTAGCTAGATCAGTAGTAGGGGGTTAATAAAAACAGCAGGTATAGTAGGCAGGTGAAGTCAGAAGAAGCTTGATAAGAGGTTAGTTCTAAACGTAGAGGTGTGTCACAGGACAGCACTGCTAGAGATAGGGATATAGGGGAGTCAGTAAGTGGTCAAAGAAGATAAAATAACAAGCCTAAGTAAGTCCTTAGTATGCTTGAGGACAAGCAAAACCTTAAGTTTGGGGGTGTGTTAAGTCTCTGAAAGTGACTTATTTAGGACCCATTTAGCTTAAGAAGATGTACACTTTTAGGTGTTTTTGATAGCATTTAGCCTAAACCTATGCTTTAATATGAGAATTAGAAGAAGGTAGCTAATCTAGGACTTATGTACAATAGGTAGAAAAAGGGTTGAAAACCGAAGGAAAAGAATGAAAAAATGAGCATTGCGAATGAATTGCGAAAACATTGCGGTGACCGCAATTATTCAAGTGAAAACCGTAAGTTGACTGATCTTTTTCTGTTAATTTCCGTAATTTCAGGGATTCGTTCTTTCTCCTCCATCCATTCTGATATATGACGTTGAAGATTGATGGTTCTCCTTGGCCCAAACGCACCTGCAAACTACTATAAAAGGGGGCCAAAGTCGGAGGTTTGATAAGCATTCGAAGTGCAGAAGTCTTCTCGCAGTCCATCATTTCTCTCTGTTTTCCTTTACCGTCTGTTGGAGTGGGAGTCTCAGCTGTTGGAATCGATAATCTGATAGGAAGGAGAGGAGATTCTTCTTCTCTCTCGATTGGATTCATCCAAGCAAGGCTGACCTCTCATCCCTTTCATTCGAGGCGACTGCAACGAAGCTTTCAAGCAACCTTTACTGCTTTTCTGTCTTTTTCTTCTCATTTCCAGCTTTGATTAGTTGTTGTTCTAGTTTAGTGTTTTACTTACTGCATTTCGTTGTTGTCTGTCTTGGAATCATTTCTTTCAAAGCTTTCCTTTGTCGTTCAAACATTCAAAGTAATCAAAGTACAATTCTGCATTTCACAGTTTCCACCTTTTTCTGCTACGATTTTGTCTTGCTGTTTTAAGCACATTTCTCTTCTAAGCATGTCTGTTTTATCTACCCTTTCTGTTCTCTATATATCCATGAGTAGCTAAGTCACTTAGGGGCATGCTAATGACAGAACTATAGGCTAAAAAACGTGAACCAAGCATGTAGGATCGCCTTCGAAACATTGATTGTATGTAAGCTTCATCCCACGGGCAATTTCGATTGGCCATCCATTTTGTCCAAAGAACTCCTAACCTCTGGAAGGAGTAAGAGTTCAGAGTCATATAATCATGCTAGCCTTTCACGGTAATCAGAAAACGGCTTAGGAATAAGCGTTTTCCTAGTACAAACTAAACACTCCTGTTTTAACAAGATGCTTAAGACCTTACTTTGAAGTCGAGTAAACTTAAGACTCTAATGCATGGAATCGGACGATACTTGAGATAGAGTGAGTTTGATGTATAGAGAGTTGATCCAGTGCTTGAGAATCGTAATAAAATGCCTATAGGATAGTCATTAGTAGCCTTTAATTCACCCATTTACACACTCTAGCTGTTATTCAATTGCGGTAACATTGCGGTCCTCGCAATTCTGCCATTTTATCATTCTGTTTAGCTGTTTTCTTCTTCGTTTATCAATTCCATCTCTTGTCCTTTGAGTCTGATTTCAACTTTAATTTGTTTACGTTGCATCCCTTTACACATTCAGCAAAAACTAGATAATTAAAAACCAATTTTACCCTTTCAAATCCACCCCATCTTTCTTAACAAATACACTTCGCGAATAGCTAAACATAAGTCTCTGTGGAAAAAACGAATGAAATATACTTACTACTTGCTGTGAGACCATGTATGCTTGCATGTTCTAAGTGCTCTCTCTACCTTATTGCTTATTTATCTTTTACACTGAGCACGCAACAAGCATGTTCCAAGAGCAGAAAACACAAAGGCAGATGCATTAACAAACTTGGTCATGACTCTAACCGTCTCAGAAAGTGAAGTGTTGAGCGTCTTGATCTGTCAAAGATGGATTGTACCATCAACTAAATAAGAAAGTCAATAATAAAATGAAATATCGGTCTATGTAATTGAAGAAGAAGATTGACGGCAGCCGATTGTGGACTATCCGCAACATGGAAAAATTCCTACAGATCTCCGACATAAGGCCGACGAAGAAGGGGTGATCGGTTCATCTACTATAAGGAAACCCATTATCAACGCTCTTATGACATACTTTTTCTTCGATGCATAAGAAAAGAAGAATCAGTAAAGGCACTAGAGGAAGCACACTCAGGGGTTTGTGGTGCTCACCAATTTGGACTAAAGCTTCATTTTCAGTTAAAAATGATGTGTTATTACTGGACAACGATGGTTCAAGACTCAATGGAGTATGCAAAGAAATGTGAGGCTTGTCAGCTTCATGCAAACTTCATAGATCAGCCGTCAGAACCCATCCACCCAATCATATCTTCATGGCCATTTGAAGCTTGGGGTCTTGATCTCGTCAGTTCAATAACACTTAAGTCTTTAACAAGACATTCTTATATTCTTGCTGGGATGAATTACTTTTGGAGGTGGGTTGAGGCAGTCGCGCTAAAAGAAGCCAAAAAGGAAAATGTCATGAATTTTATCCGGACCCAAATCATTTACCAATTACCATTACGACATCCCTCACCGCATCGTGACCGATAACGGTAGACAATTTTTCAATGGCCTTATGGACAATTTATGCAAGAAGTTTAAATTCAAGCAATACAAATCATCCATGTACAACGCTTCCACAAATTGATTGGCATAAGCGTTCAACAATACTTGTGTAACTTGTTGCAGAAAGTGATCTCTAAGTCGAAAAGATTGGTGAGGTTTTATGAGCTTACCGAACTACCCACCGCACTACTACATGGGTCACACCTTATTCTCTTGTCTATGGGGGTAGAAGTTGTGCTCCCATTGGAAAGAGAAATCTCATCATTAAGGATGACGGTACAAGAAGGGCTAACCACATAAAATAATAGACGATTTCGTCTTCAAGAGTTAGAAGCACTTGATGAGAGAAGATTGGATGCCCAACAAACGCCGGAATGCTACCAAACATGAATGACCAAAGCCTTCAACAAAAATTTGAAGCCTCGATCATTTCAAGTTGGTGATCTAGTACTCGTGGTCCGAAGACCCATTATCACAACGCGACATACGAGGAAAAAGTTTACCCCTAAATGGGATGGATCATATATTGTCAAAGAAATTTACACGACTGAGACATACAAGATTGTGGATCAATACCGATTTGAAGGGAAAACCCACAATGGAAGCGTTGGAATCATTATTTGTTTTTATCTAGAATTAAACAAAAACAAGTTAAACTATTTACCTTTGAAGAACTATAGTCTTCTTGTGTTCCTTCTCAACGAGATCTTCCTCGTTATGACTCGAACACGGGACCAAAGACTTGTGTGAGTCTTCTTGAAAGAAAGATAGTTTGAGAGAATAATTCTTTGTGAAGGGAGAGTGAGTAGTGTATGACCAATATTTTGGCTAAACGTAAAGGTTTTATTTATAGGGCTTTAGGAATTAATTTTATTTGATCAAATACATTTTCATATCTATTATATTAAAATATGTATTTTATATTTATTTGAATCTCATTCAAATATCTTAAAAGTAATCTTTAATAATATACATTTAACCAGTTTTTTTTTTTAATAAGATTTAACCAATTTGAATCTCATTTAAATTTCATATGTATATATAATTTTTAATATTAATGTATCTAATACATAAACTATTTCCTCTAATATTTAATGTATCAAGTACAATAAATATATTTTTCTCTTCTACATTTAATATATCAAATATATTAAATATTAATTTTAATATTTCAATTTTTCTTTCCACTAAATTAATCATTTTAGTGTTACTATGAGCTAGCAAGGAGACTTTATGGACCTACAAATTTATAAGCCACAATGATACAAAATTAGTTAATTAATTAACTTTCATTCATTAACATTGTAGGACAAGTTGTGTCTATGAATATAATCATTGTATGCAAGTCGATCATTCACGAGATGTTCTTAATTACAACTTGGTCAAAAGTTTGTTTTACCCTTGTAATTATATCTTACACCTTAAGTACCACCAATTCTCTAATGAACAACATGTTTATGATCCAATCATAAACCAAGTCTCTCTCGGACCAATGAGAGAGGGTGGGGCCCTATTGTTCAAGTCCCGAAATCAACACTTAAGCGAACTTAATATTATTAATGTAGACACCGTATTTGGTCCGGCCATTTGTTCCGGCCATTTGCACGGATTTTGATCTTCTCTCTCGGACCAATGTAGACACCGTATTTGGTCCGACCATTTGTTTATTATTAATGTTTTTACCCTTTTTATTTATTTATTTTTTTGTCATATTTGATTGAGTCTTTTAAGTTTTAAATTCATTTTTAAATTTATTTTGTATTTAATTAATTTCGAGAATTGGAGAAAATAACAAAAATAATGTATTAACTGTTTGAAAGGTTTTACTTAATTTGACAAATAAAATTAATATTTTATGAGTATAAAATTTATAAGTCATTTTATGGCTAAAATTTAATATTCATTTATTTTTTCTGGATTTTAATTCATTTTTTACTTAAAAATTTAATATTTCATTTATGAATATAAATTATTTAATTCATTTCATAGTATAAAATATTTAATTCATTTTTGGGTTAAAATTGGATATTCATTTATGAGTATAAATTGATTAATTCATTTTTGGGTTAAAATTTGATATTCATTTATGAGTATAATATATTTGTTCATTTTTTGGTCAAAATCCGTTTCAATTAAGAATGAAATTTTGGAGTCATTAATTGTTTGATTTTTAACCTGGTTTGACAATCTATCGTCTATAAATATCGGGAAAAATCATATCATAAGGGGGGACGATAAAAGAAGATCAGAGCAAAAGACTCGTAAAATCGAGAACGACATAGAATATCACGACGAAAGGCTCAAGAATAGAATATTGGGTGTAAGAAAGTTTTTTTTTTGAGAAAAAGGCTAGTAATTTTAAAGATAGTATTGATTTATTTTCCTTAGTCAACTAAGTCAACCCATTTTCTCTCTCCTCCAAAAAAACCCCAACTTTCTCCACTTTTCTCTCTCATCCTTACTATTCATCATCACCTACCTCCAACCCCCAACCTCTTCATCTTCAAACTCAAATTCCGGCGAGACCCACCACCTCCGGCGAAGCTCCACGACAGTGGCGCACGACGGTGCAACGCAACTCACGGTGCACACGGTGGCGGTACGCGCGGGCTTCGATCTCGACAGCGGCGCCACACGACCAGAACGAATAGCAACGGTGGCCTGCGGCGGAGCTCCCACGACGGCTGCACACGAAGTTTCCAGATCCACGGCGGCGGTACAAACAGACCTCAACTCCGGCGACAACGACGTTCATGACAGATCGGGAGCGGTGCACTTAAATCGCAACGAAACCACGGCGGCGAACCATGGTCAGATTTGCGGCAACCAAACTTCAAACCATTGACGAACTTGAACGACAACGGCGGACACCAACGAAGAAGACGACGACGAGTAGATCTGTGGCAACCAAACCTCGAACCATTGACGAACTTCAGACGACGACAACTCACAAGCGACGGTGGTGCACTGAGGCGAATCCGACGAAGCTCGAATCAACGGCGGACGAAACTCTAACTCGCAAACGACGACGACGGCAGAAAACCCAGGTTGATAAAGAGAGTGCCTGAACTTCGCGTGGAGAAGGAGGGAAGATGTTTTAGGTTTTGATTTAATTACGAAATTGACATTAATGACATTTTAATTACAATTTTGTCATTTTCTGTTTAATTACAAAAATATCCCTCCTTATTTTTTATTTTACAAATTTGACATTTGACTTATCATTAAATTGACTTTATTTTTATTTACAAATTTAACATCGACTTACTTTCACAATTTATTTTTAATTAATATGATATATTTTCTTTTTTTTAAAAAAATTAAAAATTTAAGGCATCTTTCAATTTTACCTTAATTTAAGAATGTAAATAAATTTTAATTCTTTGTTTTAAATACATATTTCAAATGAATTACAATTTTGTCTTTAATTGGAATTTTCTAAATAAACCTCAATTTTGTCTAATAATCCATATTCAATAATCTTCTTTAAAAATAAATGTTTTGCTAAATAAAATTTGTATTTGTTTCGAGGGCTGAGTAATGTGACTTTCGTAGAGTTTCGACTCTCGTGCAAGCACACGAAAATCCTCATAATCCTTCTAAAAATATAAATCAACATATTTTAAAAAATTAAATATTATCATATAAATCCTATGACGGAGTTGGGATAAATTTCTCAAATTCTTGAGGTAAATAATTTCTTTTAAATAAAAGGAAATTTAGATATGATAATTAATTAAAATTAAATTCACTCAATACATCAAAACTCTTACCTTATTTTCAAGGTTAAGATTTGATTAAATGAGACATTCATTTTTAACAAAACTATTATTTATTTATTTTCTTCAAATTAAGGACATTTTAAAATTAACTGGATAATATAAAATAAAATATGGCTACCGTTTTTAACGGGTGTTGTAGGGTGCTAATACCTTCCCTACACTCAAATGACCCCCGAACCTAATTTCTCTTTTCGTAGACCAGTTTTTTTTTAAGGTGACCAATCACACCCAAAATGATTGGTGGCGACTCCATCTCTTTTATTTTTAAAACAAAACCCTTGAAAGAGGACGTCGGTCGATCCGCGTCGCAATGACGTTGCGAGAATTACATCTTACACCTTAAGTACCACCAATTCTCTAATGAACAACATGTTTATGATCCAATCATAAACCAAGTCTCTCTTGGACCAATGAGAGAGGGTGGGGCCCTATTGTTCAAGTCCCGAAATCAACCAAGTCTCTCTCGGACCAATGAGAGAGGGTGGGGCCCTATTGTTCAAGTCTCGAAATCAACACTTAAGCGAACTACTCATCTACTTTTCTTATATGGCAAGGAGTGAATTTCATCTTGTGAAACTTATATTCCCAACTTACTATTTGGTCAAGTCCCCAAAATGGTAAGCTTATTGAATCGGCTATAAAGATCATTCTCACCCATACAAATTAAAGGACGAGCTCTCATAGGAAAGAGTTCATAACTCACTCAGGATTAAGATCGAGTCACATATGATTATCCTGTGAAATATTAATCATCTCAAATAACAGATTTATAGAGAGAGATTATATATTTCGTGGTTCAGTCTTATACAAACTCATTGTATATGATACCTCACTCACATGTCTCTACATAAATGATTTGGATCAAATCATTTGTAACAATTACAAAGTGAGTCGTATCAATAGTGTTACCAAGATAAGGCATAAAACCTTATTCATATACTATAGATTGTTTAGGTTTATTTATTGAACACGATCCACTTGTATGTCAACTACATATTGTTCAAGACTACACTATATAACCTTGGATTTTATATATAACGAATAAATTACAAATAATAATAATAATAAAAATTATTAATTAATTACGAGCTTTAGGGCATAAATCCCAACATGATTAAGGATTGATCGATCAATGACAAGTTTCTTAAAAAGCTTTGTTCATGAAATGTAACATTCTTCAACGTAAGAGTATAAACTACATGTTGCTCCTCACCCGCACAAGCTTAAAAGGTAAATGACCTGAATAAATAAAAAAATCATGTATTTGAACTACGCTATGACTTTATCCCTTTCATCATTCAAGAGTACGTAGGCAGCTTAAAGAGGAAAAACTTTAAGTTCAGTCACCACAACACAAAAAACTCATCATGTATTTGAACTACGTTACGACTTGATCCTTTTCATTCAAGGGTACGTAGGCAGCTGAAAGAAAAAAAAAACTTTAAGTTCAGTCACAACAAAATAAAATAATTTTTTTATTCCAATATGAATGAGGTGACTCAAAAAATTGTCTGAATGGAATCAACAATCAATAAACAATTAAGAAAGGAAAAAAATTCTTTACACGAGAGAAGTCTAGAGGAAAAAAAATAATATTAAAAAAAAATAAAGGCGTCATTTTTTAACGCTTTCAACTCCTCACGTGAACTCTCTAGAAGCTTGTGAATCGCAGCCATAAAGAGTATTGATCTCTTCACGCACACGCGAGACCTCGAGCCTTTCTCGATTTAAGTCTTTCTCCTGCTTGAAAGCTAAAGTAGAAAGCCTTTCAAGTTCGATTTTCACAGCTGTCAGTTTGACTTCCAACTCTGCAACCTCTAAAATCGATAGTGCAAGTTGTTTCTGAATTAACTCGTTCTTTTCAAATTAAAGAGTTTCGTCTAGTAGCGCTCGCTCCATGACAAGATTTTTTTCCCTCAACTAATGGTCTCTACTGTTGGAGGTTAGGTGGGTAAAATATAAAGATTGCATTTGGTTGTATTCTTTTACCTTTTGCCTTCAATATATTCTTGTAGGGACGCCAAGTTGGTTGCACGAGTGTCTGCAATGCTGGTGAAAATTTTGCGCATTTTTTGTTCAAGTTTAGCAACGTCTTCAAAGGTGGTATGTGCGAGCTTCTCTTGCAGACTTCTCCACATAGATATGGCAGTCTGTCATTGAAGTTTGGATACCACGTGGTCAACACAGTAATGGGAAGCCTTGAGAGGTAGGGAAACTTCTTTCATTTCAATTCACGGTGTATGCTTCGTGATAGCGAGGGGAGGCATAGTTGTAGTTCGCTCGTTCAGTGGCACGTGAGAGCTCTCAATATATGCTTTTCAATGGAATCGAAGTTTCAGAATCTGTCGCAGATTGGTCACCAAGTTGTTTTTCGTCTCCTTAAATAAAATGAGAAGGGAAACTGCATTAATAAAATATGGTTAAAACTACAAGGACAAAAAAATATATATATAGAAAGAAAAAAAATTAGAGGGAAAGTTACTAAACTAAAGCCTCGACGTTATTAGGAATCTGAGAAGCGTTGGGAACATCATCAAAAAACTCGTCACCAAGATTTGAAGTTCTCCTGGACCTTCTGTCTCTGTTCCAATGAGGATCTTTAGTACTACCTTGACTCTCTTCAGTATTTTCAGAAGCATCTGGTGATGTTTTGTTCTCGATCAAACGAATATTTTTGGAATATTACAAAACTCCGAATTTGGGTCATCTCCAAGTTGGTCAAGTAGTTCCTTGACGTGGCCTACGTTTTGGCTCCTCTGCGGCCCATTTTCCATTGTCTCTTCCTGCCAAGTGTTGTAAAAATGCCACAACCAAAAGAAAAGTAGTCTTTCCCCTGCCAACCTTACGACCTTAATCCCATTTTTTTAGTATAGTTTGTTATAACAACCAACTTCAAATATGATATTGTCCACTTTGAACCATCACAAGTTAGCCTAGTGATCGATAAAAACCTTAAAAAATAATAATAAATTTAAAAAGAATGAGTTCAAACTATGATGATTACCTACTTAGATTAAATATCTTACGAGTTTTCTCAACAACTAAACATAGTAGGGTCAGACGATTGTCTCATAAGATTAGTCAAAGTGCGCGCAAATTGGTCCGGACACTCACGGATATAAATATATATATATATTGTCCCGTTTCAACATAAGCCCCTGTGATTTTATTTTTTGAATCACAATCATCCAAAAGTCGCATACGTATTGTAGTTAGGTGTTTTCACTTATATACCCATAATATTTTATTTATCTAGCCTGTGTGAAACTTTGATCGCACTCCCAATAAATTTTCTGACGGTGCTATCAGTTATGTTAGCACATATATTATGAGTAAGGCAATAAGTTTTGTGGGTGTTTTTGGACACTGCACACACAATTAGTATATGGTCATTTCTTGATCTGATTTAGAAATTGTCAAAGTAGAAATTGATGTTTTTTGCATCTATATATATACATGAAGGTCTTTACAATAACTTTCTCATGTCTTTTTCTTTGACATTTACATTTGTGTCGCAGCTTCAAAATGACAGATTTATTTATTTATTATATCTTTATGAAATTTTAGAAGGTAATTATGGTGAACTTAAATTAGAAATTTAATCTATAAATTTGTATATTTCTATCAAATAAATCCATGTACTTTAAAAAGTATCTAATAGGTCATTTTACTGTCAATTTTGTGTCTAGTAGGTCATAGGGGTGAATAAACAACACTGAAAAATTGATCCGACCGACCGAAATTGACTGAACCGACGTCGATCGGTCGGTTTGCTCAATGGTTCGGTCGGCGTCGGTTTTGCACATTGCAAAACTGACATTTTGGTTGGTCGGCAGAACTAAATCGCATTTTTCGATCGAACCGACCAACATGGTCATTTACAAAACAAAAAAAAAACCTCGTCTTACGTGCCTGACGACTGACGTGCCGTCTACCATGACTCATGGCTGATGACTGCATAGTGCATATTGCAGTGGGAAGACCGATTGGTCTTCCCAACATATATAATATATTAATATAATAATATTAAAATAATTAATATAAGATATTAAAAAATATTAAAAAATATTATTTCTTTACATTTTCATTTGATACGATTTTACTTCTCTCTTTCTTCTTATTATTTTGGGAAAAAATCAGTTTATACCCCTAAACTTTGAGCGTTGTATCAATTAAAACCCTAAACTAACAATTGTATCAATTTAAACCCTAAATTTTCATAAGTGTATCAATTTACACCCTCTAATATAAAAATATAAGCTTTTACATGTGTGGAGACTTGTAATTTAATAATTAAACTCTTAAACTTTCATAGAATTGATTCATTTATGAAAGTTTATGGGTTTAATTGTTAAAATCATAAGTCTCCACCCGTTTAAATTTATTTTTTTCAAATAAAATCTAACAGAAGGTGTAAATTGATACACTTATGATAGTTCAGGGTTTAAAGTGATACAATTGTTAGTTTAGGGTTACTAAAAAAAAAAAAAAATTTGTTAGTTTAGGGTTTTAATTTATACAACCCTAAAAGTTTAGGGGTATAAATTGATTTTTTCCCTATTATTTTTTATTTTTTTTTCTCTTTCTCCATTTTTTTCCTTCTTCTCTCATTCTTCTTTATTTATTTTTTTTCATCTCTTCTTACATTTTTTTTCCAGTTTTTGGTGACAAACAACAACAAAAGAGACAAGATGCATCTTATTCTTTCTTCCTTTTCTTTTTCTCTTTTTTCACGTTGTTTTTTCAATAGTTCGTCGGAGTTAAGTAAAAACCAACCAAAACTGATCGACCGACTGATCATCGGTCGGCCGACGTCACTAAACTCTTTAAAATCGATCATCACCGACGGATATAAACCGACTTGTTGGTGGTTGGCGGCAATTTGAGCCCAAAACCGACTCCGACCGACCGATACTCACCCCTAATAGGTCATAAACTTTAAAATATTTATATTAAGTCCTCACATTTTCAATTTTGTGTCGAATAAATTCTGGAACTTTTAATTTTGTGTCTAATAGTAATACGTCATTGACCTATTCGACTTTTTTGTTAAATAATGAATCTATTTGTAATCTCCTACATTACCATTAAGGGTATTTTTGTAATTTTTTATTGTTGTTTGTTTGTTATGATTGTTATAATTAGAGAAGTTCATTTCATATATTAACAACTTATTGAATTTGTATTTAGTTATTTATCCATTAGCAGAGTCAAATGTTTATGTATGTTAATTAACTAAGAATGAAACTTTAAATTGGAAGTATGATGTGGTTACTTATAAGTATAGTGAATTGTAACTTTTACCACAAGTTGTATTATTTTATAAACTATTTTACTACAAGGTAATAAAAGTAGTAAAAATATAATTCTTGACCTTTACATTCCATCTTTTATCTTAGTCAAAGTAAGTAGACAACATAGGAGAAAAATAGTCATCTCACTTATTAAGTTCTTTAATCTTAGTAAGTTTTTCTTAAGACATCTTTTAGACTTTCACCCAAGGGTCATTAGGAATTTATGTGGGTGAGTTGAAGAGTCAAATGACATGTTGTAAGACCTATTGGATGTTCATACAAAGAGAAAGGGGAAACAATTGGTTGCTTCAAATTCCAATGAACTTTATTCTTACGTTCTATATGTTCTTTCATTGTTATTCCAAAATTGTCTAAAGAAATCTTCAAGATTTTCTCTCTAGCACCTATTTTAATGTTGTAAATCTCATATTTGAGAAATGATCACTTGTTTTCCAAGTTGTTTCAAGTGTTGTTCTTGGATTTTACGACATCGTTCATCGGTTGCACCAAATCGGTACGTAATGAGTTGTTTTCCATCTAGTTTCGTAGTCAATCTTTTCTTGATATTTTTCATAGATCCTAAACATGTTCATACCTATCTTTTCTAAGGTATTCCAGCATCATTTGAATCTAATTAGTTGCTGAAATTTTCTTCCATTCATCGTTTACGGTAGAGAGGAAAAACACACCAACGGTAAACTTCTTTTTCCCTGTTGTTTGAAATCGTTTAGGGGTTCTCATGGAAAATTTTAGGTGCTGTTTTAGATATAAAAAATGTTGATTTTGGGTCTGAAAATCAGAATTAAAATGATTAAAAAACAATCTTTAAAATGATTAAAAAACAATCTTTAAAATTGCTCTAAAATGATGTTTATCGGTTTACGCTATTTCATAGTTCTAGCTCGAAATTGATTTATATAGAAGTGTAAATGCATTTGTTTTGAATTTTTTTTATCATGCCCAATAGCATAAAGTAAGCTTAAACATGTTTTTTAAGGAGTTCAAATTAACGCTCATGAATATATTTTCATAAGGCTTAAAATCGGTAAAAACTACAACAATTTGTGTTTTCAATTTTTTTGTAAATTCTTTGAAGTAGTAAATTATTTTAATGTAATTTTTTTTTATCTATAAGTCAAAGCTTAATATGATAACAAAAAGTATCTTTATGAGTTTTGAATTTTAATTTTATGATTAATATTAACTATGTGAATTAATATGCAAATTAAGCTAACTAGTAAAAGTTAGTGTGTTTTAGCTAGTGGATGAAGTTTCTTTAGGAAAACTAAATTTAAGTTATACCTAATTTAATTTGTATCATATGTTATTTAGGAAGCTTTAAAGGATTTAGATTTGAAGCTTGAGGTAAGTGGATTCTATCATAAGTGACCGAATTGATTGTTGTATGGTATAATTGTGATGTTTAATTAATTGTTTTATCGTGGTATTGATTCTAAGTGAGTTCTATTATATTGTTTGAATATATGCTTGATTGATTTGTTGCTTTATGATATTTGTTGTTTTGCAAAGTATGTTATGTCATGTTATTTTTGTATGTTTTTATGCTTCACATGATCTATGTTATTATGATTGGTTAGGGAAGCATGTTTAGGTTGAGTATGACATATATGTGTGTTACATTATATTCATGAAGTCAAGTAAACTAGAGTCATGGAGTTAGGGAAGAATATGCTATGCATGAAATACCCAAATTAAGCAGTTATGTTATGCAGCTAAATGTATGATATGAAAAATATGGTTTCTGCTAACGGGTTGTACCCTAGGAAACAAAATTAGTTCATGTTAATGATATTTATAAGGGGCAATTACCTTGTAAATATTACATGCGGAATTGACAGTTATGGTATGGGGTATTTCTGCTTAGCATGACGTCAAATCAAGGATATAAGTGTGTATGTAAGAATATGTAAGCAAATACAAGTATGTTAAGGTAGATTGTTTCATAGTCTACATGTTAGGATGTGATATGCAAGCATGTAAGCATTATGTGTGTGTTTGAGCATGAAGGTTCCTTATGTTATGAACCATTTACAAGGTATTTTTATACTACCTCTCGTGGTTTTATATTTTTCAGATAGTCCTGTAGATGATGGTGAATTCATCGAGGATGATTTGGGCATTGAAGATGAATAACCATGAGATGTGCCCGAAATTTTAAGTTTAATTATTTATGATCACAACTTTAGTTTATGTTTATTTCATTTATAGACACTGTTTTATAATTTCTGCTGCTACAGATAAACTTTAAGTTTTATTTAATTTGTTAAGACTTATGATTATGGAAGGACAAAGTTTTATTTAAAAAGAAAATTATGCGAGTAATTATCCCATTTTAACTTAATTAATTATATATAAAATTTGGGATCATTACACTATTGGACACCAAAGTGAAAGTGTAATGTCCTATCAGACACATATTCATTTTTTTGTCTACTAGGTCTGTTAATTTTTTAAAAAATGTTGAATATGGTAGAAACTTATTAGACATAAAAATTGAAAATTTAGCCCCCGTTTGATAACGACCATTTGATTTTTTAGTTTTTGAAAATTGTACTTCCTTTCTCACAGTTTTTAGTGATAATTTTCATATTTCTTAAGAAAACATTTGAATTCTTAGTCAAATTCAAAAAACAAAAACAAGTTTTCAAAGTGCGCGCAAATTGGTCCGGACACTCACGGATATAAATATATATATATTGTCCCGTTTCAACATAAGCCCCTGTGATTTTATTTTTTGAATCACAATCATCCAAAAGTCGCATACGTATTGTAGTTAGGTGTTTTCACTTATATACCCATAATATTTTATTTATCTAGCCTGTGTGAAACTTTGATCGCACTCCCAATAAATTTTCTGACGGTGCTATCAGTTATGTTAGCACATATATTATGAGTAAGGCAATAAGTTTTGTGGGTGTTTTTGGACACTGCACACACAATTAGTATATGGTCATTTCTTGATCTGATTTAGAAATTGTCAAAGTAGAAATTGATGTTTTTTGCATCTATATATATACATGAAGGTCTTTACAATAACTTTCTCATGTCTTTTTCTTTGACATTTACATTTGTGTCGCAGCTTCAAAATGACAGATTTATTTATTTATTATATCTTTATGAAATTTTAGAAGGTAATTATGGTGAACTTAAATTAGAAATTTAATCTATAAATTTGTATATTTCTATCAAATAAATCCATGTACTTTAAAAAGTATCTAATAGGTCATTTTACTGTCAATTTTGTGTCTAGTAGGTCATAGGGGTGAATAAACAACACCGAAAAATTGATCCGACCGACCGAAATTGACTGAACCGACGTCGATCGGTCGGTTTGCTCAATGGTTCGGTCGGCGTCGGTTTTGCACATTGCAAAACCGACATTTTGGTTGGTCGGCAGAACTAAATCGCATTTTTCGATCGAACCGACCAACATGGTCATTTACAAAACAAAAAAAAAACCTCGTCTTACGTGCCTGACGACTGACGTGCCGTCTACCATGACTCATGGCTGATGACTGCATAGTGCATATTGCAGTGGGAAGACCGATTGGTCTTCCCAACATATATAATATATTAATATAATAATATTAAAATAATTAATATAAGATATTAAAAAATATTAAAAAATATTATTTCTTTACATTTTCATTTGATACGATTTTACTTCTCTCTTTCTTCTTATTATTTTGGGAAAAAAATCAGTTTATACCCCTAAACTTTGAGCGTTGTATCAATTAAAACCCTAAACTAACAATTGTATCAATTTAAACCCTAAATTTTCATAAGTGTATCAATTTACACCCTCTAATATAAAAATATAAGCTTTTACATGTGTGGAGACTTGTAATTTAATAATTAAACTCTTAAACTTTCATAGAATTGATTCATTTATGAAAGTTTATGGGTTTAATTGTTAAAATCATAAGTCTCCACCCGTTTAAATTTATTTTTTTCAAATAAAATCTAACAGAAGGTGTAAATTGATACACTTATGATAGTTCAGGGTTTAAAGTGATACAATTGTTAGTTTAGGGTTACTAAAAAAAAAAAAAAATTTGTTAGTTTAGGGTTTTAATTTATACAACCCTAAAAGTTTAGGGGTATAAATTGATTTTTTCCCTATTATTTTTTATTTTTTTTTCTCTTTCTCCATTTTTTTCCTTCTTCTCTCATTCTTCTTTATTTATTTTTTTTCATCTCTTCTTACATTTTTTTTCCAGTTTTTGGTGACAAACAACAACAAAAGAGACAAGATGCATCTTATTCTTTCTTCCTTTTCTTTTTCTCTTTTTTCACGTTGTTTTTTCAATAGTTCGTCGGAGTTAAGTAAAAACCGACCAAAACTGATCGACCGACTGATCATCGGTCGGCCGACGTCACTAAACTCTTTAAAATCGATCATCACCGACGGATATAAACCGACTTGTTGGTGGTTGGCGGCAGTTTGAGCCCAAAACCGACTCCGACCGACCGATACTCACCCCTAATAGGTCATAAACTTTAAAATATTTATATTAAGTCCTCACATTTTCAATTTTGTGTCGAATAAATTCTGGAACTTTTAATTTTGTGTCTAATAGTAATACGTCATTGACCTATTCGACTTTTTTGTTAAATAATGAATCTATTTGTAATCTCCTACATTACCATTAAGGGTATTTTTGTAATTTTTTATTGTTGTTTGTTTGTTATGATTGTTATAATTAGAGAAGTTCATTTCATATATTAACAACTTATTGAATTTGTATTTAGTTATTTATCCATTAGCAGAGTCAAATGTTTATGTATGTTAATTAACTAAGAATGAAACTTTAAATTGGAAGTATGATGTGGTTACTTATAAGTATAGTGAATTGTAACTTTTACCACAAGTTGTATTATTTTATAAACTATTTTACTACAAGGTAATAAAAGTAGTAAAAATATAATTCTTGACCTTTACATTCCATCTTTTATCTTAGTCAAAGTAAGTAGACAACATAGGAGAAAAATAGTCATCTCACTTATTAAGTTCTTTAATCTTAGTAAGTTTTTCTTAAGACATCTTTTAGACTTTCACCCAAGGGTCATTAGGAATTTATGTGGGTGAGTTGAAGAGTCAAATGACATGTTGTAAGACCTATTGGATGTTCATACAAAGAGAAAGGGGAAACAATTGGTTGCTTCAAATTCCAATGAACTTTATTCTTACGTTCTATATGTTCTTTCATTGTTATTCCAAAATTGTCTAAAGAAATCTTCAAGATTTTCTCTCTAGCACCTATTTTAATGTTGTAAATCTCATATTTGAGAAATGATCACTTGTTTTCCAAGTTGTTTCAAGTGTTGTTCTTGGATTTTACGACATCGTTCATCGGTTGCACCAAATCGGTACGTAATGAGTTGTTTTCCATCTAGTTTCGTAGTCAATCTTTTCTTGATATTTTTCATAGATCCTAAACATGTTCATACCTATCTTTTCTAAGGTATTCCAGCATCATTTGAATCTAATTAGTTGCTGAAATTTTCTTCCATTCATCGTTTACGGTAGAGAGGAAAAACACACCAACGGTAAACTTCTTTTTCCCTGTTGTTTGAAATCGTTTAGGGGTTCTCATGGAAAATTTTAGGTGCTGTTTTAGATATAAAAAATGTTGATTTTGGGTCTGAAAATCAGAATTAAAATGATTAAAAAACAATCTTTAAAATGATTAAAAAACAATCTTTAAAATTGCTCTAAAATGATGTTTATCGGTTTACGCTATTTCATAGTTCTAGCTCGAAATTGATTTATATAGAAGTGTAAATGCATTTGTTTTGAATTTTTTTTATCATGCCCAATAGCATAAAGTAAGCTTAAACATGTTTTTTAAGGAGTTCAAATTAACGCTCATGAATATATTTTCATAAGG
Organism: Herpetospermum pedunculosum; assembly: GCA_028017165.1. Taxonomy (NCBI): domain Eukaryota; kingdom Viridiplantae; phylum Streptophyta; class Magnoliopsida; order Cucurbitales; family Cucurbitaceae; genus Herpetospermum; species Herpetospermum pedunculosum. The sequence goes on from CM051529.1 coordinate 54,760,815, forward strand.
CTTAAAATCGGTAAAAACTACAACAATTTGTGTTTTCAATTTTTTTGTAAATTCTTTGAAGTAGTAAATTATTTTAATGTAATTTTTTTTTATCTATAAGTCAAAGCTTAATATGATAACAAAAAGTATCTTTATGAGTTTTGAATTTTAATTTTATGATTAATATTAACTATGTGAATTAATATGCAAATTAAGCTAACTAGTAAAAGTTAGTGTGTTTTAGCTAGTGGATGAAGTTTCTTTAGGAAAACTAAATTTAAGTTATACCTAATTTAATTTGTATCATATGTTATTTAGGAAGCTTTAAAGGATTTAGATTTGAAGCTTGAGGTAAGTGGATTCTATCATAAGTGACCGAATTGATTGTTGTATGGTATAATTGTGATGTTTAATTAATTGTTTTATCGTGGTATTGATTCTAAGTGAGTTCTATTATATTGTTTGAATATATGCTTGATTGATTTGTTGCTTTATGATATTTGTTGTTTTGCAAAGTATGTTATGTCATGTTATTTTTGTATGTTTTTATGCTTCACATGATCTATGTTATTATGATTGGTTAGGGAAGCATGTTTAGGTTGAGTATGACATATATGTGTGTTACATTATATTCATGAAGTCAAGTAAACTAGAGTCATGGAGTTAGGGAAGAATATGCTATGCATGAAATACCCAAATTAAGCAGTTATGTTATGCAGCTAAATGTATGATATGAAAAATATGGTTTCTGCTAACGGGTTGTACCCTAGGAAACAAAATTAGTTCATGTTAATGATATTTATAAGGGGCAATTACCTTGTAAATATTACATGCGGAATTGACAGTTATGGTATGGGGTATTTCTGCTTAGCATGACGTCAAATCAAGGATATAAGTGTGTATGTAAGAATATGTAAGCAAATACAAGTATGTTAAGGTAGATTGTTTCATAGTCTACATGTTAGGATGTGATATGCAAGCATGTAAGCATTATGTGTGTGTTTGAGCATGAAGGTTCCTTATGTTATGAACCATTTACAAGGTATTTTTATACTACCTCTCGTGGTTTTATATTTTTCAGATAGTCCTGTAGATGATGGTGAATTCATCGAGGATGATTTGGGCATTGAAGATGAATAACCATGAGATGTGCCCGAAATTTTAAGTTTAATTATTTATGATCACAACTTTAGTTTATGTTTATTTCATTTATAGACACTGTTTTATAATTTCTGCTGCTACAGATAAACTTTAAGTTTTATTTAATTTGTTAAGACTTATGATTATGGAAGGACAAAGTTTTATTTAAAAAGAAAATTATGCGAGTAATTATCCCATTTTAACTTAATTAATTATATATAAAATTTGGGATCATTACACTATTGGACACCAAAGTGAAAGTGTAATGTCCTATCAGACACATATTCATTTTTTTGTCTACTAGGTCTGTTAATTTTTTAAAAAATGTTGAATATGGTAGAAACTTATTAGACATAAAAATTGAAAATTTAGCCCCCGTTTGATAACGACCATTTGATTTTTTAGTTTTTGAAAATTGTACTTCCTTTCTCACAGTTTTTAGTGATAATTTTCATATTTCTTAAGAAAACATTTGAATTCTTAGTCAAATTCAAAAAACAAAAACAAGTTTTCAAAGTGCGCGCAAATTGGTCCGGACACTCACGGATATAAATATATATATATTGTCCCGTTTCAACATAAGCCCCTGTGATTTTATTTTTTGAATCACAATCATCCAAAAGTCGCATACGTATTGTAGTTAGGTGTTTTCACTTATATACCCATAATATTTTATTTATCTAGCCTGTGTGAAACTTTGATCGCACTCCCAATAAATTTTCTGACGGTGCTATCAGTTATGTTAGCACATATATTATGAGTAAGGCAATAAGTTTTGTGGGTGTTTTTGGACACTGCACACACAATTAGTATATGGTCATTTCTTGATCTGATTTAGAAATTGTCAAAGTAGAAATTGATGTTTTTTGCATCTATATATATACATGAAGGTCTTTACAATAACTTTCTCATGTCTTTTTCTTTGACATTTACATTTGTGTCGCAGCTTCAAAATGACAGATTTATTTATTTATTATATCTTTATGAAATTTTAGAAGGTAATTATGGTGAACTTAAATTAGAAATTTAATCTATAAATTTGTATATTTCTATCAAATAAATCCATGTACTTTAAAAAGTATCTAATAGGTCATTTTACTGTCAATTTTGTGTCTAGTAGGTCATAGGGGTGAATAAACAACACCGAAAAATTGATCCGACCGACCGAAATTGACTGAACCGACGTCGATCGGTCGGTTTGCTCAATGGTTCGGTCGGCGTCGGTTTTGCACATTGCAAAACCGACATTTTGGTTGGTCGGCAGAACTAAATCGCATTTTTCGATCGAACCGACCAACATGGTCATTTACAAAACAAAAAAAAAACCTCGTCTTACGTGCCTGACGACTGACGTGCCGTCTACCATGACTCATGGCTGATGACTGCATAGTGCATATTGCAGTGGGAAGACCGATTGGTCTTCCCAACATATATAATATATTAATATAATAATATTAAAATAATTAATATAAGATATTAAAAAATATTAAAAAATATTATTTCTTTACATTTTCATTTGATACGATTTTACTTCTCTCTTTCTTCTTATTATTTTGGGAAAAAAATCAGTTTATACCCCTAAACTTTGAGCGTTGTATCAATTAAAACCCTAAACTAACAATTGTATCAATTTAAACCCTAAATTTTCATAAGTGTATCAATTTACACCCTCTAATATAAAAATATAAGCTTTTACATGTGTGGAGACTTGTAATTTAATAATTAAACTCTTAAACTTTCATAGAATTGATTCATTTATGAAAGTTTATGGGTTTAATTGTTAAAATCATAAGTCTCCACCCGTTTAAATTTATTTTTTTCAAATAAAATCTAACAGAAGGTGTAAATTGATACACTTATGATAGTTCAGGGTTTAAAGTGATACAATTGTTAGTTTAGGGTTACTAAAAAAAAAAAAAAATTTGTTAGTTTAGGGTTTTAATTTATACAACCCTAAAAGTTTAGGGGTATAAATTGATTTTTTCCCTATTATTTTTTATTTTTTTTTCTCTTTCTCCATTTTTTTCCTTCTTCTCTCATTCTTCTTTATTTATTTTTTTTCATCTCTTCTTACATTTTTTTTCCAGTTTTTGGTGACAAACAACAACAAAAGAGACAAGATGCATCTTATTCTTTCTTCCTTTTCTTTTTCTCTTTTTTCACGTTGTTTTTTCAATAGTTCGTCGGAGTTAAGTAAAAACCGACCAAAACTGATCGACCGACTGATCATCGGTCGGCCGACGTCACTAAACTCTTTAAAATCGATCATCACCGACGGATATAAACCGACTTGTTGGTGGTTGGCGGCAGTTTGAGCCCAAAACCGACTCCGACCGACCGATACTCACCCCTAATAGGTCATAAACTTTAAAATATTTATATTAAGTCCTCACATTTTCAATTTTGTGTCGAATAAATTCTGGAACTTTTAATTTTGTGTCTAATAGTAATACGTCATTGACCTATTCGACTTTTTTGTTAAATAATGAATCTATTTGTAATCTCCTACATTACCATTAAGGGTATTTTTGTAATTTTTTATTGTTGTTTGTTTGTTATGATTGTTATAATTAGAGAAGTTCATTTCATATATTAACAACTTATTGAATTTGTATTTAGTTATTTATCCATTAGCAGAGTCAAATGTTTATGTATGTTAATTAACTAAGAATGAAACTTTAAATTGGAAGTATGATGTGGTTACTTATAAGTATAGTGAATTGTAACTTTTACCACAAGTTGTATTATTTTATAAACTATTTTACTACAAGGTAATAAAAGTAGTAAAAATATAATTCTTGACCTTTACATTCCATCTTTTATCTTAGTCAAAGTAAGTAGACAACATAGGAGAAAAATAGTCATCTCACTTATTAAGTTCTTTAATCTTAGTAAGTTTTTCTTAAGACATCTTTTAGACTTTCACCCAAGGGTCATTAGGAATTTATGTGGGTGAGTTGAAGAGTCAAATGACATGTTGTAAGACCTATTGGATGTTCATACAAAGAGAAAGGGGAAACAATTGGTTGCTTCAAATTCCAATGAACTTTATTCTTACGTTCTATATGTTCTTTCATTGTTATTCCAAAATTGTCTAAAGAAATCTTCAAGATTTTCTCTCTAGCACCTATTTTAATGTTGTAAATCTCATATTTGAGAAATGATCACTTGTTTTCCAAGTTGTTTCAAGTGTTGTTCTTGGATTTTACGACATCGTTCATCGGTTGCACCAAATCGGTACGTAATGAGTTGTTTTCCATCTAGTTTCGTAGTCAATCTTTTCTTGATATTTTTCATAGATCCTAAACATGTTCATACCTATCTTTTCTAAGGTATTCCAGCATCATTTGAATCTAATTAGTTGCTGAAATTTTCTTCCATTCATCGTTTACGGTAGAGAGGAAAAACACACCAACGGTAAACTTCTTTTTCCCTGTTGTTTGAAATCGTTTAGGGGTTCTCATGGAAAATTTTAGGTGCTGTTTTAGATATAAAAAATGTTGATTTTGGGTCTGAAAATCAGAATTAAAATGATTAAAAAACAATCTTTAAAATGATTAAAAAACAATCTTTAAAATTGCTCTAAAATGATGTTTATCGGTTTACGCTATTTCATAGTTCTAGCTCGAAATTGATTTATATAGAAGTGTAAATGCATTTGTTTTGAATTTTTTTTATCATGCCCAATAGCATAAAGTAAGCTTAAACATGTTTTTTAAGGAGTTCAAATTAACGCTCATGAATATATTTTCATAAGGCTTAAAATCGGTAAAAACTACAACAATTTGTGTTTTCAATTTTTTTGTAAATTCTTTGAAGTAGTAAATTATTTTAATGTAATTTTTTTTTATCTATAAGTCAAAGCTTAATATGATAACAAAAAGTATCTTTATGAGTTTTGAATTTTAATTTTATGATTAATATTAACTATGTGAATTAATATGCAAATTAAGCTAACTAGTAAAAGTTAGTGTGTTTTAGCTAGTGGATGAAGTTTCTTTAGGAAAACTAAATTTAAGTTATACCTAATTTAATTTGTATCATATGTTATTTAGGAAGCTTTAAAGGATTTAGATTTGAAGCTTGAGGTAAGTGGATTCTATCATAAGTGACCGAATTGATTGTTGTATGGTATAATTGTGATGTTTAATTAATTGTTTTATCGTGGTATTGATTCTAAGTGAGTTCTATTATATTGTTTGAATATATGCTTGATTGATTTGTTGCTTTATGATATTTGTTGTTTTGCAAAGTATGTTATGTCATGTTATTTTTGTATGTTTTTATGCTTCACATGATCTATGTTATTATGATTGGTTAGGGAAGCATGTTTAGGTTGAGTATGACATATATGTGTGTTACATTATATTCATGAAGTCAAGTAAACTAGAGTCATGGAGTTAGGGAAGAATATGCTATGCATGAAATACCCAAATTAAGCAGTTATGTTATGCAGCTAAATGTATGATATGAAAAATATGGTTTCTGCTAACGGGTTGTACCCTAGGAAACAAAATTAGTTCATGTTAATGATATTTATAAGGGGCAATTACCTTGTAAATATTACATGCGGAATTGACAGTTATGGTATGGGGTATTTCTGCTTAGCATGACGTCAAATCAAGGATATAAGTGTGTATGTAAGAATATGTAAGCAAATACAAGTATGTTAAGGTAGATTGTTTCATAGTCTACATGTTAGGATGTGATATGCAAGCATGTAAGCATTATGTGTGTGTTTGAGCATGAAGGTTCCTTATGTTATGAACCATTTACAAGGTATTTTTATACTACCTCTCGTGGTTTTATATTTTTCAGATAGTCCTGTAGATGATGGTGAATTCATCGAGGATGATTTGGGCATTGAAGATGAATAACCATGAGATGTGCCCGAAATTTTAAGTTTAATTATTTATGATCACAACTTTAGTTTATGTTTATTTCATTTATAGACACTGTTTTATAATTTCTGCTGCTACAGATAAACTTTAAGTTTTATTTAATTTGTTAAGACTTATGATTATGGAAGGACAAAGTTTTATTTAAAAAGAAAATTATGCGAGTAATTATCCCATTTTAACTTAATTAATTATATATAAAATTTGGGATCATTACACTATTGGACACCAAAGTGAAAGTGTAATGTCCTATCAGACACATATTCATTTTTTTGTCTACTAGGTCTGTTAATTTTTTAAAAAATGTTGAATATGGTAGAAACTTATTAGACATAAAAATTGAAAATTTAGCCCCCGTTTGATAACGACCATTTGATTTTTTAGTTTTTGAAAATTGTACTTCCTTTCTCACAGTTTTTAGTGATAATTTTCATATTTCTTAAGAAAACATTTGAATTCTTAGTCAAATTCAAAAAACAAAAACAAGTTTTCAAAGTGCGCGCAAATTGGTCCGGACACTCACGGATATAAATATATATATATTGTCCCGTTTCAACATAAGCCCCTGTGATTTTATTTTTTGAATCACAATCATCCAAAAGTCGCATACGTATTGTAGTTAGGTGTTTTCACTTATATACCCATAATATTTTATTTATCTAGCCTGTGTGAAACTTTGATCGCACTCCCAATAAATTTTCTGACGGTGCTATCAGTTATGTTAGCACATATATTATGAGTAAGGCAATAAGTTTTGTGGGTGTTTTTGGACACTGCACACACAATTAGTATATGGTCATTTCTTGATCTGATTTAGAAATTGTCAAAGTAGAAATTGATGTTTTTTGCATCTATATATATACATGAAGGTCTTTACAATAACTTTCTCATGTCTTTTTCTTTGACATTTACATTTGTGTCGCAGCTTCAAAATGACAGATTTATTTATTTATTATATCTTTATGAAATTTTAGAAGGTAATTATGGTGAACTTAAATTAGAAATTTAATCTATAAATTTGTATATTTCTATCAAATAAATCCATGTACTTTAAAAAGTATCTAATAGGTCATTTTACTGTCAATTTTGTGTCTAGTAGGTCATAGGGGTGAATAAACAACACCGAAAAATTGATCCGACCGACCGAAATTGACTGAACCGACGTCGATCGGTCGGTTTGCTCAATGGTTCGGTCGGCGTCGGTTTTGCACATTGCAAAACCGACATTTTGGTTGGTCGGCAGAACTAAATCGCATTTTTCGATCGAACCGACCAACATGGTCATTTACAAAACAAAAAAAAAACCTCGTCTTACGTGCCTGACGACTGACGTGCCGTCTACCATGACTCATGGCTGATGACTGCATAGTGCATATTGTAGTGGGAAGACCGATTGGTCTTCCCAACATATATAATATATTAATATAATAATATTAAAATAATTAATATAAGATATTAAAAAATATTAAAAAATATTATTTCTTTACATTTTCATTTGATACGATTTTACTTCTCTCTTTCTTCTTATTATTTTGGGAAAAAAATCAGTTTATACCCCTAAACTTTGAGCGTTGTATCAATTAAAACCCTAAACTAACAATTGTATCAATTTAAACCCTAAATTTTCATAAGTGTATCAATTTACACCCTCTAATATAAAAATATAAGCTTTTACATGTGTGGAGACTTGTAATTTAATAATTAAACTCTTAAACTTTCATAGAATTGATTCATTTATGAAAGTTTATGGGTTTAATTGTTAAAATCATAAGTCTCCACCCGTTTAAATTTATTTTTTTCAAATAAAATCTAACAGAAGGTGTAAATTGATACACTTATGATAGTTCAGGGTTTAAAGTGATACAATTGTTAGTTTAGGGTTACTCAAAAAAAAAAAAAAAAATTGTTAGTTTAGGGTTTTAATTTATACAACCCTAAAAGTTTAGGGGTATAAATTGATTTTTTCCCTATTATTTTTTTTTTTTTTTTTCTCTTTCTTCATTTTTTTCCTTCTTCTCTCATTCTTCTTTATTTGTTTTTTTTCATCTCTTCTTACATTTTTTTTTCCAGTTTTTGGTGACAAACAACAACAAAAGAGGCAAGATGCATCTTATTCTTTCTTCCTTTTCTTTTTCTCTTTTTTCACGTTGTTTTTTCAATAGTTCGTCGGAGTTAAGTAAAAACCGACCAAAACTGATCGACCGACTGATCATCGGTCGGCCGACGTCACTAAACTCTTTAAAATCGATCATCACCGACGGATATAAACCGACTTGTTGGTGGTTGGCGGCAGTTTGAGCCCAAAACCGACTCCGACCGACCGATACTCACCCCTAATAGGTCATAAACTTTAAAATATTTATATTAAGTCCTCACATTTTCAATTTTGTGTCGAATAAATTCTGGAACTTTTAATTTTGTGTCTAATAGTAATACGTCATTGACCTATTCGACTTTTTTGTTAAATAATGAATCTATTTGTAATCTCCTACATTACCATTAAGGGTATTTTCGTAATTTTTTATTGTTGTTTGTTTGTTATGATTGTTATAATTAGAGAAGTTCATTTCATATATTAACAACTTATTGAATTTGTATTTAGTTATTTATCCATTAGCAGAGTCAAATGTTTATGTATGTTAATTAACTAAGAATGAAACTTTAAATTGGAAGTATGATGTGGTTACTTATAAGTATAGTGAATTGTAACTTTTACCACAAGTTGTATTATTTTATAAACTATTTTACTACAAGGTAATAAAAGTAGTAAAAATATAATTCTTGACCTTTACATTCCATCTTTTATCTTAGTCAAAGTAAGTAGACAACATAGGAGAAAAATAGTCATCTCACTTATTAAGTTCTTTAATCTTAGTAAGTTTTTCTTAAGACATCTTTTAGACTTTCACCCAAGGGTCATTAGGAATTTATGTGGGTGAGTTGAAGAGTCAAATGACATGTTGTAAGACCTATTGGATGTTCATACAAAGAGAAAGGGGAAACAATTGGTTGCTTCAAATTCCAATGAACTTTATTCTTACGTTCTATATGTTCTTTCATTGTTATTCCAAAATTGTCTAAAGAAATCTTCAAGATTTTCTCTCTAGCACCTATTTTAATGTTGTAAATCTCATATTTGAGAAATGATCACTTGTTTTCCAAGTTGTTTCAAGTGTTGTTCTTGGATTTTACGACATCGTTCATCGGTTGCACCAAATCGGTACGTAATGAGTTGTTTTCCATCTAGTTTCGTAGTTAATCTTTTCTTGATATTTTTCATAGATCCTAAACATGTTCATACCTATCTTTTCTAAGGTATTCCAGCATCATTTTTATCTAATTAGTTGCTGAAATTTTCCTCCATTCATCGTTTACGGTAGAGAGGAAAAACACACCAACGGTAAACTTCTTTTTCCCTGTTGTTTGAAATCGTTTAGGGGTTCTCATGGAAAATTTTAGGTGCTGTTTTAGATATAAAAAATGTTGATTTTGGGTCTGAAAATCAGAATTAAAATGATTAAAAAACAATCTTTAAAATTGCTCTAAAATGATGTTTATCGGTTTACGCTATTTCATAGTTCTAGCTCGAAATTGATTTATATAGAAGTGTAAATGCATTTGTTTTGAATTTTTTTTATCATGTCCAATAGCATAAAGTAAGCTTAAACATGTTTTTTAAGGAGTTCAAATTAACGTTCATGAATATATTTTCATAAGGCTTAAAATCGGTAAAAACTACAACAATTTGTGTTTTCAATTTTTTTGTAAATTCTATGAAGTAGTAAATTATTTTAATGTAATTTTTTTTTTATCTATAAGTCAAAGCTTAATATGATAACAAAAAGTATCTTTATGAGTTTTGAATTTTAATTTTATGATTAATATTAACTATGTGAATTAATATGCAAATTAAGTTAACTAGTAAAGTTAGTGTGTTTTAGCTAGTGGATGAAGTTTCTTTAGGAAAACTAAATTTAAGTTATACCTAATTTAATTTGTATCATATGTTATTTAGGAAGCTTTAAAGGATTTAGATTTGAAGCTTGAGGTAAGTGGATTCTATCATAAGTGACCGAATTGATTGTTGTATGGTATAATTGTGATGTTTAATTAATTGTTTTATCGTGGTATTGATTCTAAGTGAGTTCTATTATATTGTTTGAATATATGCTTGATTGATTTGTTGCTTTATGATATTTGTTGTTTTGCAAAGTATGTTATGTCATGTTATTTTTGTATGTTTTTATGCTTCACATGATCTATGTTATTATGATTGGTTAGGGAAGCATGTTTAGGTTGAGTATGACATATATGTGTGTTACATTATATTCATGAAGTCAAGTAAACTAGAGTCATGGAGTTAGGGAAGAATATGCTATGCATGAAATACCCAAATTAAGCAGTTATGTTATGCAGCTAAATGTATGATATGAAAAGTATGGTTTTTGCTAACGGGTTGTACCCTAGGAAACAAAATTAGTTCATGTTAATGATATTTATAAGGGGCAATTACCTTGTAAATATTACATGCGGAATTGACAGTTATGGTATGGGGTATTTCTGCTTAGCATGACGTCAAATCAAGGATATAAGTGTGTATGTAAGAATATGTAAGCAAATACAAGTATGTTAAGGTAGATTGTTTCATAGTCTACATGTTAGGATGTGATATGCAAGCATGTAAGCATTATGTGTGTGTTTGAGCATGAAGGTTCCTTATGTTATGAACCATTTACAAGGTATTTTTATACTACCTCTCGTGGTTTTATATTTTTCAGATAGTCCTGTAGATGATGGTGAATTCATCGAGGATGATTTGGGCATTGAAGAGGAATAACCATGAGATGTGCCCGAAATTTTAAGTTTAATTATTTATGATCACAACTTTAGTTTATGTTTATTTCATTTATAGACACTGTTTTATAATTTCTGCTGCTACAGATAAACTTTAAGTTTTATTTAATTTGTTAAGACTTATGATTATGGAAGGACAAAGTTTTATTTAAAAAGAAAATTATGCGAGTAATTATCTCATTTTAACTTAATTAATTATATATAAAATTTGGGATCATTACACTATTGGACACCAAAGTGAAAGTTTAATGTCCTATCAGACACATATTCATTTTTTTGTCTACTAGGTCTGTTAATTTTTTAAAAAATGTTGAATATGGTAGAAACTTATTAGACATAAAAATTGAAAATTTAGCCCCCGTTTGATAACGACCATTTGATTTTTTTAGTTTTTGAAAATTGTACTTCCTTTCTCACAGTTTTTAGTGATAATTTTCATATTTCTTAAGAAAACATTTGAATTCTTAGTCAAATTCAAAAAACAAAAACAAGTTTTCAAAAACTATTTTTTTTAGCTTTTAAAATTTAGCTTAAGTTTTGAAAACATTAGTAAAAAGTAGATAACAAAACAAAGAAAGTAATTGGTGAAAGTAATATTTATAAGCTTAATTCTCAAATACCAAAAATTAAAAAAAAAAAAACAAATGGTTGTCCAATAGAGTCAAAATGCCTAACAAAATGTCGAGTTTGACGTTTTTAAAAGAGGGGTACACCCTACCGGCGTAAAAAAAAAATGGCTTGGATATAAGTCACCCGAGTCGAGCCGTATAACCAGAAAAAGGAAAAGAGAAAGTGGCCAACATAAGTTACATAACAACCGAGGAGGTAGATAACTCAAAAGAAAAGGGAATTGCAAAGCCAAAAATCTTTATTTTTAGGCGCATCAAGTCGTCGACTGCGCATGCATTGGTCTTCCAGAGGTTGGGTGTGGCTGCGATAAAAGAAGAAAGTTCGCATTCAACATCTAACTCCATCATACCTTCAGTCTTTTGAAGGTTAAGTATGTCCATAGAGGAGAAAGAAAGTAAGTTGTCAACTGAACCTATCTCATGACCATCAACATTTCAAACGTTAAGTGTGACCACAAAGAGAAGTAAGAAACAATTTTCCACGTCATTTTTATCGCCTTCAGCATGAAAGGGCTCAAGAGGCTTCGAAGGATAAAGAGTCTAGCGAGATAAAAGGCGTTGGAGAGATCAGTAGTGTCGCTCCCTCACGATTGAAGAGAAAAACTTTTGTTACCGTTAGTACAAAAGGTTTGTTGAAGGTAAAACGAAGCGATGTCGTCATCACAAACCCTACAAGTTAAGGTGCGATGAAGGAAGATGGTGAAACCTCTTGTTACCATATTTTTGTAGAGGAAGCACTACAAGAAAATAGATATATTGTAACAGTTTTTTTGCACCAGTTTCACGAATGTTGCAATAGTTTATATAATGACAAATGTTTCAAAATATGGTTTATCTTTCAGCCTAACAAAAATCCAACAATCATTTTAGGCCCAACATAAATCTAAAATATTTGGTTTGTACAAATGCCAAATTTATTAAGGGGCAACTACAAGAATAGCTTAAACAAGCATTTGACAGTTGAAAAATAGCTAAATAAATTAATGGTTTGAAAATTAGCTAACTCCTATATTTAGATACTAATTTAGAATGTAGTTTGACAAAACTACCCTTGAGTCATTAAATGCTTGAAATACCTACAAAAAAGGAAAGATTTAATAACAAATAATTAAATAACAAAAAAAAAGGTTAACGGTTGCAAGATTTAAATTAACCAAAACAAATATATACTCTCTAAGATTTACCTGAGACCAAACTACCCCTCTGAGATTTACCTGTTAAAATACGTTGGACATGGAATATGAGAAAAGTTGAAATTAACAACAGAACAATAAATTGAAAAAAAAGTTGGTGCATAGTTAGAAAAGTTGAAATTACCATAGCAAAAATAGTGTTGGACATGGAATATGATAATTTAAAATTACTACCAGTGGGTATTGCCAAATATATACCCTGATTACACGGTCCAAAAACGTCGATTATATACCCTCATTACACGCTAAAAAATATAAACACGTTTCATGCAACCATTTAATGGTAAGGTGCACCTCTTCATCTACCTTTAATATGATACTAGTTAATGTAGAGAATCGAAACCATACTTGTCAAACAAAAAAAAAAAACCAAAAAAATATAAACACAAAATAGAAGTTAGAAAATTTAAAATGAAAATCCATGAAAAAAATTAATTTTGAAAATGTTTTAAAATACAAATTGAGAATTTAGCAAAAAAAAAAAAAAAACCATAATTTAGCAACCAAAAAAAAAAAAAAAAAAAAAAGTCAAAACATAATTTAGCAAAAACAAAAATTAGTAAAACCCTAAGATTTTTTAAACCCAACACCTCATCCGCCGCCGCAAATCAATCCACCTTCAAACCCATTTGGCTTCATCCGCCGGCGCACAACATAGCCCCCCGTCAATCCATCTCCTTCATCTGCCGGCGCACAGCCCACTCCGTCGCGACCCCTTCTCCGCCGGCGCACAACAAGGATTCGACCGCCAGCGTCCCCTTCTCCCTTCATCTGCCGGTCGTTCGTGGTGCGGCACAGAGAGACAACCTCTTCGTCTCCATCCGCCAGCCGTCCTTCATCCGCAGTTCGTCGTGCACAACCATTGCAGCGACCTTCATTCATCCGTCGGTCGTTCGTGTTGTCCGGCCATCGGCTCCTCCGTCCCGCCACCTTCTCCGTCGAGCACAACCACCATCTCCGTCGCGCACAGCCATTGTCAATCTTCCATCGCCCAAACGTTGACAACAAAGGCTTCTTTCCGATCTAATCTTTAGGTACCTAGACTATAACTAATTTTGTTGGGATATATTTTATTAAATATTTAGTTAGAATCCCTTTTTTTTAAGGTATTTTATTTATTCAAATCTTTTTTTAAAACAAATTGTTGTTAACACATAAAACTCGGGTTCCTATAAAAGTTTAAATATGGTTCCTGTAACATTTTAGTTCATTCAGAGATGGCAAGGGCTAGCGAACGTTTGAAGGTTGCGGGTGTAATGTCTACCAAGAAATCAAAGAAGCAAACGTCTCCAATACGCGTAGGTGAAGAGGATGAGGTAATCCCAATTAGATACCTACCATACTATATGTAAAAATTACTACATACATCTAGGTTGTCAACCAAAATTTCGCAAATATAATTTGGTGTATTACCATACTATATGTAAATCTTACTACATACATCTAGGTTGTCAACCAAAATTTCGCAATATAATTTGGTGTATCAATGCTCAGGGTTCATAACATGAAGTAACAAGTGAATTAAACCGAGAGACAACTGATCCTAAGACAAAAGGGAAAGGGCTGAAAAGACAAAGAGAAACTGGTGGCAATATACAAAAGATGAAGGTATCTCCGAAGAAGGAGGAAAAGGGAAAGGAAAAGGAGTATAAAAACCGTGTTGAATGCAGTGATGTAATTGCCTCTATTCACTGCTTTACAATTGTCGTTATGCTTATCTATGTAATCACATATTCTCTTGGTTTATATACAGCATCTGGACTTGCAAAAAGAGGTGATTAGTGGGGAGAACTCGAGATCACAAGAAAAAAAAGTAAAAGGGAGACGAGATAAGAAAGATAATACTGTCGGAGTAAGCAAGGAAAAAAATAAGGGGACGAGAAAATCGAAAGATATGGCTCAAGAGGCGGCGAAAAGGCACTTCGACGATAGTAATGTAATACAACTTATTTGCTATTTCTTATGGTGACATTGTGATTTAAAGCTAACTTGTGAGTTATCTACTTGTGATGTTGTTCAGAGCGAAGAGAGTTCTGATGAAAATGGGGAGGAAGACTCAATTACTAAATGTTATTCAGACACATCAAGTGATATTGATGCCCTTACGAAAAAGAGATCAAAAAATGACAAAGTTAAGAAGGTGTGTACCAAAGGAAATAAATGTGTTTTCCTTTAATCTAATGAACCATGTGACTTGAAAATCGGTGATGCAGGAGATTGTTAAAAAAGACAATACGATGAAGGATAAAGAGAAGGGGAAAGCAAATGACGAAGAAAATTCTTGGAAGGTACAAATGTCAGAGGAGTACATGGAAAATAAGGTAATGTTAAGTAAATATGCAGTTATTAAATTATGACATATAGACAGTAGTGTGTATACACATATAAACTGTTGTTCAAATTGCGAGTTTATGAAGCGTATACCCTTGTAGTTTGTGGTAGAATAATTTTGTTGTCATTTGCATGGCTGTAATATTTATGATACATATGCCTTTGTCTTCTACCCGGACATCGTTGTCATGGTTACCTCAAATGCATTTATAGACGTATAGTATATGTTGTGTCTCTGTTTATGTACTGCATAACTCTACTTCAAGCAGTATATTTATGATACCTATGCTCTTCTATATACTATATGAATGTCAATACTCTTATCTACCATGTGAACGCATGTGCGTACTTCTGTATACCGGTGTATATACAACTCTAATTTTTTTGTCTTACAGGATGAGGACTATTTCATGTCATATGCTAAAAGGACTAGGCCACTGAAAATTAATTTGTGTTCAAAGAGTAGCGTTATGGAGTTGGTGCGCAAGACCTTGGAAGAAAAGTGTGAAGCAAAGTTCAGATCAACGTGCTTTGGTCATTTCTGGGATTTTTCATTCAAGAAAACATCCTCTCAGTTGCTACTCCACTTAATCCAGAACCAATGCAAACCAAAAAAAACGTCGGGACTCAACTTCAAGATTGGAGGGAAGGTACTGAAATTTGATTTAAGAGAATTTGCATTAGTGACCGGATTAAATTGTGGTCCAATCCCGGAAATAGATCAAGATACAATTAAGGGGAAAGGGAAATTGAAGAATGACTACTTCGAGTTTGAAGAAAGTGTGACAAGGAACTGTTTAAACATAGCTTTCAAGTTCAGCAAAATGGTCTCTGAGAACGATAGGGTGAAGATGGCGCAACTTTACTGCCTAGAGAGCTTCTTGCTGCCGAGGCAGGAGAAAGTACACATTGAAATGGAGCATCTACTAATGGTCGACGACGACCAATTGTTCAATACTTATCCGTGGGGGCGTGTCGCATTTAATTTGTTGTTGAGGTATATGAAGAATGCCCTTGACAGTCAGGGAAATAGTGGGATCGGTATGGGAGGGTTCATACATGCACTTCTAGCTTGGGCGTACGAGGTGATACGGGTTATAAGTTCACAACCTACTTACTATGCAAAGAGAATAAGAAATACGGTCCCCAGGATGATAAATTGGGAGGCGGATACTCAACCAGAGTGGCGAGAGTTGCAGGCGAATGTATTCAAGTCTCCATCGGTATTTACTTGTTTTATGATTGTTATTGTTTATATTAATATATGTGTGATGGGTCCTCACTAACGACTGTAAATAATTTTTTAGTTGGAAGTGCTTGACCTAGAACCAACTGCAGAGGAGCTGCAAATGTCATATTTCAAACCTTTCTTGCAGGATTAGCTAACAAAGCGTGGATTGGTGGACAACAACGGGCTGATAATGGAAGGAGACCGTAAAGAGACTGACAAATTCTTTGTGGGGTCGTCATCAATGGAATCACAAATGAGAATCTTGTTTAAGAAACAAGACGAAACAAACGAGAAACTGGATGGCCTAGTCAATGCAATAAACAACTTGGTAGCTTACTTGAAGAACGATGATGAAGACGCGGTGAAGGTGAGCTCCACGTTTATGATGCAGGGGGATGTTGGCGATGCATTGGAAGTTCAAGTTGTGCACAAGGTAGATACGAATACATACACCATGTATATAGGGATGTGTATAATTATCAACTAAATAATAATAAATACTTAACTAACACTAGGATTTTACGTATGTAAGTATTAAACAATAGTTTGGTGCACTATTTCAGGATGGTGCCACTCTTGCTTTTGAGGTGGAGAAGGTCGATGTTGAAACACGAAAAACTAATATCGCGCATGTGGATGACCATGGACTGGAGAAGCAACCACCACCGTTCCGTAAGGACGACGATGATGGTCCCTCAGATCCACATAAAGGAGACCCTAATGTACATGCCGCTGTGCAACATGTGACAATCGCAACCGGGGGAGCGAGTGGTGGCAGTGGGGGGACGAACGTAAACGAGGGCAGTGTCCAGATATTACAGTGGTGTATCCCTAGAAATGTGTTCAACTATTCTTATATAAATTAAGTGTTCTTATGTAAATGTTATTGTATTTATAGGAATGTGATAGTATAGATGAAACAATCAACAAAGTCATTTTATCCATAGATGAGTCAAAAATTATGGAGGAACTGAAAAGAGACAAAAAAGCAAAAATGTTGATGACGGTATGGGTTGTGAAGTTATTCTAGATTTTGTTAACATGTTAGTAAATATAATGTGACCCCAAATTTGTCAAAACAGACAACATCTATGAACATTCCCAAAGTTCAGCCGACACTTGTTGCACCGATCGCGACTTGCAAGGTATGTACCTAAGGTCGTATATTTATGGTGAACCTACCTTTTATACTATAACTACATAAAAACTACAACTACCTTAACTTTGATTGATGTATTTCATATTAAAGACGAGAGGGGTAAAGATAAGTGATACATTGCCGAAGCAGGTGAAAAAGAGGTCCGCCCTTGTAGAGGTGAGTATACTTTATTTTCAGATTTATTAATCATGTGTATATATGAGGTCCGACTAAAGTTGATGTTTGCTTTATACTGTCTGTACATGTAGATCAATAGGAATTTGGCGGAAAATGGAAAGGGGCGTGCCCACGTGTATGTGGATGAGGGTTACGTGGGCGGAATGAGAGGTTCGTACAAGAAAGATGCAACGGATGACCTGCCTGTTGAATTCTGTAATCCATCGTTCGATTTGAAACTCAGTCAATCACATGATTGAGTCCTTTAACAGCTTTGGTCACCCCTTATGATTTAATCTTGAACTGGACATTATATTTTGATACTTTTGGTTGGACATCGTTTCATTTGTTTCAATTGAAGGCTGTTCTGAAATACTTTATTTCCTTTCAAATATTTGTTTTGATCAATGATGTTTTGTTATTCTATGAAAGGAACTCTCATTATAGCAAAATTTCATATATGTTTTGATAGATGATATTTTGTTATTGTATGAATGAACCACATTTATAGACATGCAAATGAATGTATATACCCATATGTGGTTGTCGGTATGACCATAGCATTGTGGGTTGGATGAGAGATGGCCTACTTACAAATGTATTATTCGTCCCTGTATATACCCAGAAATATAACCTTGTTTGCATCCAGGGTCATTAATACATACATGCTCGTGCGTACTGAACAAAAATATTATGATTGATACAAAATTTCATATCTGTTTTGATAGATGATATTTTGTTATTCTATGAATGAAACTCATTTGTTTACAGAAAAATAATTGTATATATTTAGATGTACCTCCCTGTATAAAGATATAATTGTAGTTGCGTGCGATATAATTGATGCGAGATGGTCTCCTATTTAGATATAAGCCTATTATTGTTGGAAGGTTATAACCATAAGTATAAACATTCTTTTAGTTCATGCTAGTACATAATGAACAAAAAGATACTCAAATTGAACCATTGTTGAAAGATCAATTGTGATACATACATTCACGTTTATGATGCGAGTCCATTGCAGTGGGTCGACTCAAAATAAAAGGTCTCATTATTCAAATATAAAAACATAAATAAAGGCAATATAATTTAATTGGAGATTGGGTTGTTGCAGCGTCTTCGATTGTGACCTAGTTGTCCACACCTGCCACACTTAAGGGGTGCGACCCTTTCTCGGTGAGAAGTTATCCGTTTCTTTTTTGGTCTACCAGCAGGGCGCCTGGCAATGGGAGGGTGCACTGTTGTATCACCTGGATTGGTGGTCACTTCGGCGTTGAAGAAAGAGCAACGGGATGTACATCGCCACTGTATAGCTTTTGAAGGGTGGAAGTACGGTAAAAGTCGTGGACATAGTTCTCAAGGGTAAACCCTTTACGACATATCGCTAAACACGCATGAGGACATGGGATTAGATCTTGGTCCCATCGTCTACACGTGCATCTTCGATCATTGATGTTAACTACAAACTCCTTGCGGTCATCATGTACTTCGTGTAAATAGTCGTTTACAAGGTATATCTAAATATGTAGGGGTAGATATAAGAATGTAAATGTGCGAACAAAATATACTCCAGACAGACAATCGAAATACAAAAATAAATACTTTCATCCATGGTACGACTAGCATTTAGGGAGTCTCGTAGCTGACCCTCGGCATATTGTGTTAGATGTTGACGTCGGAAGTTTGAAGTGGTCCTGCGCTTGAAGAACCATTCTTGCAAGATATCTCTTACTTCCTCTAATAGAGAAATAATTGGTAGCTCGCGAGCACTACTAAGGCGAGAGTTGAAGCTCTCGGATATATTTGTTGTCATCATTACGTACCTCTTTTTTGTAGAGAAGGCACGACTCCATCTAGGAAACCCTATTACCTCTAATTCACTCCTAATGGAAGGTACGAAATGTTCCATTTGCCTCATGTAGTACTCAAAAACAGTCGGAGTATATGATTTAGCACACTTATTAAACAAATCTTCAATCGGTTTCCCCCTATGATCAGATTTAAGGTTTTTTACCAAATGGTAAATACAAATCCCGTGGTGGGCAGAAGTATATACCGCTCTAAATCCATTGGATATACTTTTGTGGCGGTCTGACACAATGACTAGGTCCTTTGGCTCACCAAATACTGCTTTTAGGTTCCGAAAAAACCAACACCATGAATAGTCATTCTTAGAATCGAAGATAGAAAATGCTAATGGGTATGTCTGTGAATTACCATCGAAGGTGCAGGCGGTGAGTAGTGTCCCCTTGAACCTGTTCTTCAACGCCGTGCCGTCAACGGATATGACTGGTAGGCAATGCTCCCATCCTTTTATCGATGTTGCTAAGCTCATGAAGAAGAATTTGAACCTACTACCCTCCCCCACCTCTTGTGATGTGTACGTACCTGCGAAATGAATGTGTGTATATCTGTATATACCACATGAAAGACATCGGTAACATAGTTGTATGTACAAATATATACCTGGGTTTTGTTCAATCAATCGTGCAGCAAAAGTTGGGATACGAGCATAAGAGTCTTCGGCTGAACCTCTGATAGAGGCAAATGCCTTCTCTCGCGCCCTCCAAGCCTTATTGTAGCTTATGCAAACCTCGTGCTTCTTCCGAGCATACCCGATGATGTCTCACGGTGTGCAATGTTTTTTGCTGTTGGTTGACATTATGGTCTTCGCATACTCACTAACGACGGTTGCAGTTGCTTGTCGATGGTCGTTTTTAACAATGTCTATAGCGCAATTATGTAAATTATTGAATTTTCTAACCATCCATAGTTTCCCGCTGCCGTAGACAGACGCGTAGAGAGACCAATCGCATGAGTCTTCAATGCATTGTACTGTGAATTGCTTTGTGTTAGACCTAATGGTCTTGAACTGAAAATTTCCTTTTACCGCTAATCTAGAAACAACCTTCTTTAAGTCAACTTTGCTATAAAAAATACAGTTTTCAATAATGAGTAGGTTCTCAGCAAGTTCGTCAATACGATCTGGATCGACGAAGTGTAAATTCTTCTTCTTCAAACATGACATCCTTCGTTGGTTACTACTTGCGTTGCCACTGTATGTGTTTGTATCTACATAGGGGATATCGATAACCAAAAAACAATCGTCGTACATACCCTCTGAATATCCTGCTAGCACCCACACAAGGTCTCTATCTTCAGAGAGCCTAGTGATTATGGATTTATCCTCACCGTTCCTAATTAGTGACAACTGTGAGATCCTTTTCGGGCCATGTAGTGAAAGTAGGTGAGCAATGGACTTGTGGAGTTCATGAAGAGTTGAATTAGAGGGTACATCCTGGGTGAGAACCTTGAAGTTGGTGTAGACGTTCTTGTCACCCCATACCCCATCGAAAGCAAGAGTAATATGGTGAGGAGCCATTCAATTGGTGGTGAAAATAAATAGAAGGTTGTTCCCGGGATAAGAAGAAATAAATTGGTGATGGAAACACGTGATTTGACCGTGAATGAGAAATAATAAATGGGTTGATGAAACCCATAATTCTAGGATAGTTGTTCAATATAATGAGGGGTTGGAGATTTGAAAATAAGTTGTGAGATTTGAAAATAATATAATCTAAAACAAAAAAAGAAAACAAAAATCTGTTATCTGAGCATACAATGAGGGAAAACATCTGGATGAAGATTTAAAAAAAAATAAAACTTATAAAAATGATTTATGGGGTAGTCCAAAAATACGTGTATACACAAAGGGGTAAAGATGGAATGGTGGTGTTGACTCCCTAGCCTAAAACTAAGGGATACGAAACTACCAATGAGAATTGTTTTAAACAAAACAAAAAGGATAAATAAAATAAAATAAGGGTTAGGTGGGCTAAGAGTAAAAATTCGTATATACAAGGGGTAAAAAAGGGATGAAAACTATAAACTTGACACCCTATAATATTGGTAGCTATTGGATGAGAATATGAAACAATCTTAGCTATTTTTCAATCCAACTATTTATTCCTAGCTATTTCTGAGAATTCCCCATTTATTAAAGCCCAACGATTTTCTCAACCTAAATCGTGAAAAATTCTCATCTCCCTTCAACCAAATCACTCCGATTTTTCCCCCAATCTCACGCATTCAAATTCGTTTCGTCTCATATTTATATACTGATCACTCCATCTTTTTCCTCCATTGAAATTTCTCCCAATTTTGATCCATCCAGCCCTGATTCAACCCCAAAAATCCTTCAATTTCCACTTCCATGGCGGCGACATCACTCAAGGCGGTGTCCTTAACGCAGTCCAGTACCAGAGGGGAGATCAACTCGACCATTTCTTGGCTTGGGTCTCGTTGGTCCCCGTCTTCATCAACTTCGACGAATTTCTCTCTCACTTCATCTTCCGCCGCAAATTACAAGGTATGTTCTTCGCGCTAGGGCTCATAATCTTTCAATTCATAAAGACGTATGTTCAGCAAGCCCGCCCTAAGACTTGTGCGTTATTTGAAATGTGTGATTCGCTTGGTTTCCCCTTAAAACAAAAGTTTAGATTCTAACTTTTTAGTGTAAATTTGTGTGCATAGCCGCTCAGTCAACGCAGATGGTGACCGAAATGTTCAACTTGTATCGAGCTTCCGATCAGGTAATGTTTCCAGGGGAGAAAATTATGGAGGATGCCAAACAATTTGCCTACAACTTCTTCAGAGAGAAACATGTCGCCAATGAGCTTTTGGACAAGTGGATCATCATAAAGGAATTACCTGGCGAGGTTGGTTACTCTCTCGAAGTCCCATAGTTTGTGAACTTGCCTCGGGTCGAGACCGATCTCTACATAGAACAATATGGTGGCAAAAATGACGTTTGGATTGGAAAAACTCTATACAGGTCTCTCTGCTCTTTCTTTTTTTAAATACTTAATTATTGTACCATATAACAAATTAAAATGTGGTTAGTAATTTAACAAGATGTTCAAGGTGAACAATAATACATACTTGAAGCTTGCAAAATTGGACTACAACAACTCTCAACTATTGCATGAGATGCAGTGGGTTGATATTCAAAAGTAAGTACAATTTTTTTTTAAGGATTTAAGAACAATTTTATGATTTAATAATGGTATGGTTTGCCATTTGGGTCATCAGATGGTACACATAAAAGTGAGATTATGGAATGAGAAGAAGGAGCTTATTGTTCTCATATTTTGCATGGACCAAGACTGTTGCTTTAGTCGACACAATTGCATCCCATTTCAAGGATGCCAATGCCGACCAAAGACGAGCCTTTCTCCAACAATTTACTAACTCCGATAATGCTCATCCTCAACCCTATGATCATAATGATGCAATATGGTATATTTCTCTCTATTTCTGTTAATATCTTTATGGATCCTTCTGCTTCAATCTATATTCTTTTTTGTTTCCTTTAAATAGAAAATTGAAGTCTAATATCATGAAAAAAGAGTATTGAGCAACAGAGGATAAAATATCCTCTTTAAAGACGCTAATATTTTCAAGTCAATCATAGTTTTTTAAGTCAAGAGCGAGTGAGAATGTTTACAGATTAGTTGGGTCATATAAATTCTGATATGAGTAGTTAAGTTAAGGGGAATGAATTTATTGTATTTTAGTGACAATGTAAAATAATATTTCCATGCAATATGTTCTGGGTTTTTGTTGAAATTTAGGCTGCTTTCCTTCGAGGTAAAAGAGATAATTATTTTTGTCTCTCATCAATCGAAAGAAAAATCAACCTGAACAATGCTAATTATATAATATCTAATAGCAATGATTGTAATCAATCTCTTGAATAAATATTCTAAAATCTGAAGTAAAGTATTTAGAAGTGTGGTCATACAACTTCATCTTAAGTAAAGTATTTAGAAGTGTGGTCATACAACTTCATCTTAAAAGGATAAATTTTATTTCATTTCTGTGTTCTTACACAATGCTTCCGTTACCTAGGTAACAAGGTTGCCTTCTTTGCTGGACCAGATTGATTACTGTTAACATTGGTGAGGTAAGCCTTGGATCAAATACTATGGTTTAGCAACATGATTGTTCGTATTCTATTAAATTTCAGTTCATTCTTGATGCATAGTTGCCATTTTTCCTTTTGTTTTAGGATGTTAACTTGAAAGTCATGTCATTTTATCAACAAGAATCTCGGGCGATTTGTATACTCTCTTCGGGGGGCACTCTAACATATGAGGTAGATTACCTTCCTTATATATCATCTAAGATCCTTTGTATTGATGAATTTTGAAGTCTACGAGTTCACTACATGCATCTTCTATATGATGAAAGCTTGATCTTATAGCTTATTCCATGCTCTGTTTTATTTTCAAGGCTCATTTTATTGTTTGTTTTCTAATTCAAATATCTGACTGCATTGAGATTTGATGCTTATTTATTTTCTTTCCGATGTTTCATTTTAATTGTTATACGTGCATCTAAACACTTTTGGATAATAACTTTATTTATTTTACTAATAAATTCTCAAGTACAACCTATGAAGTCCAAAATTTAAGTCTCAAAATTTGCATTATTTAAATTCAGCTTCATCTCAAAAACTTTTAAGCCTCCAAACTTCTTTGTGATGTCAAAGTAAACGCAAACTAATTCTCTCTTTGTAAATTATTCGAGGGACCTTAAACCACACAATCTCTTGATGGACCAAAATATTTGCTCGAGGCTGAGTAACGAACTATGATTTTATGTTTGGAGAGATTTCCTTTCGACAATGGGGAAGGGATCAATTGGTTGAGTTCATTTTATGGGAGTCTATAGCTTTCGTTTATCACAATTTCTTGGTATGTTTTGGCTTATCGTTTCATTTTGTCATGTTTTTTTTTTCTTCTGAAATGTGTTTGCTTGAAAATGAAATGTTGTCGGATATGGGAATGTGTTTGGACAGTCCAAGAAAGAATGTTTGTACTTTATTAGTCTTGCATTAAGCAAATGGATTAAGACTATCTTGATTTCTTTCTATTCCCTTTGGTGGTTATGATTGATTTTCGTGCATTATGAACTTCCGTAATTTGGGTAATGAGTTATTGTTCTGCTTATTTCGTTTTTAGGGTTGTTTACATTTTTTAAGTTGGTTTAAAATAGATGTCAGGTGATCTTACTGAGGCTATGTGGATAATATTCCTGCATTATTTCCTTTGTGTCATTTTATAGTGGGTTTCTATTGCTTTTTACAATATGATGTAAGTTGTTGATTTTTTCGTACGAATTTCTTTATTGGGTGGTTTGATTTCATGGCAATGGAGTTTATGTGCTTTTATGCAGACAACTTGGTATGAATATTTATGAGGTTGAATTCGTTTCGAGACTCATAAACCTCCTTTTCAAATTGAATTCTAGTTCTAATCTGATTTCTGACTTTATTTTTTGGTGTCGGCGTGTTTCTATACTTTAGTTTGAATGCATGTTTACTAATATTTGGAAGAAATTGAAGTTCATAACTTCATTTTTCAATCTTTTCAATTGAGCCTATCATTGTTGATGATGTTTTTGGAAAATTAGGTTATACTAAAGTACCAAATGTTTAATACCTCTCTTTTTGATACTTGTGTAGAAAAATGGAAATCAGAAAGAAGTATTGGTTTCTGCCAAGGCATCCAAGGCGAAAGGCATACAAATGAAGGGGGTAAAAAATTACCAACAACGATGCGGCTAATGAGAAAGAAGTATAGGTTTTTGTCGTAATCATCTTATATGTTAATTCATTGATTAGAGTAGGAGTTGCTAAGTTTATAGAAAGACTTATCGGATGAAGCTGCATTTATCAATTATTACTGAGAATGATGTTTATTCGCTCAATTATTTTCATGTACGGTTCTCGATGTTGACGAATATAGTCATTATTGTATTGCAATTGAAATTTTATTCACCAACTATTTCATATATAGTTTTAGATGTCGATAAATACAATTTAAAATGTGCATATTGTAAATATATTTTCGTTACAATGAAATAAGAAAATTTCATCTTATATTTATAAATGTGTTGCTAGCTATTTATTTCAAAATTGTAGCAACATGGGTTAAAAAATGTTGCAATAGGGGTACTATTGAAGCGGTTGAGAGAAGTCATTTAGTTTTTAAAAAGTGTTACTATTTATTTAAAAAAATGTTGCAATAGGTTGGTTGCTATTGCAACGGTTATGAGAAGTCATTTCAGCACTTTTAACAAGTGTTGCTAGATCCCTTGTAACACTGGTTCTGCCAGGGGTTTATTAAGTGTTGGAAAAGTTCTTGCAGCAGTTTAAAATCGTTGTTATAGCTAAAAAAAACCGCTGCAATAGACCTTATTTCTTGAAGTGAAGAAGCGGAGGCTGAAATATCTGAGAGGATGTTGAAGAGGCACCACCATTGCCCGAATATGGGAGTCAGTCAAGGGTGGATGAACTTAAGGAGGTGAACCTTGGTACGGCGGAAGACCCGCGTCCAACCTTTATAAGTGCATCACTCACCTGCGAAGATGAGGTCGAGTACTTGAGTTTGTTCACTGCGTATAGGGATGTCTTTGCTTGGTCATACAAAGTGATGTCGAGACTTGATCCAAAAGTACCTATACATCATCTCACAATCAAACACGGGTATCGACCAGTCAAACAAGCTCAACGACGTTTTAGGCCAGAGCTTATTTCCCAAATCGAGAATGAAGTCAATAAGCTAATTGAAGTGGGTTTCCTTCTCGAAGTGAAGTACCCGACGTGGATAACAAACATTATCCCTGTTAGAAAGAAGAACGGGCAACTTCGCGTATGTGTCGAATTTTGCGATTTGAACAACGCATGTCCAAAGGATGACTTCCCTCTGCCCATCATGGAAATCATGGTTGACGCCACTACGGGGCATGAATCTTTGTCTTTCATGGATGAATCGTCGGGCTATAACCAAATATGAATGACCCTCGTAGAGGAAGAAAAGACGGTCTTCTGAACGCCGAAAGAGATATATTGTTACAAGGTAATGTCATTCGAAATATAGAACGTCGACGCAACTTATCAACGTGCCATGCAAAAGGTTTTCGACGATAAGTTCCCGAAATCAACACTTAAGAGAACTACTCATCTACTTTCCCTATATGGGAAAAAGTGAATTCCATCTTGTGAAACTTATGTTCCCAGCTCCCTATTTGGTTAAGTCCCCAAAATGGTAGGGTTATTGAATTGACTATAAAAATCATTCTCACTCATACAAATCAAAGGACGAGCCCTCACAGGCAGGAGTTCATAACTCACTGAGGATTAAGATCGAGTCACATATGATCATCCTGTGAAATATTAATCTTCTCGAATAACGGATTTATAAAGAGAGATTATATATTTCGTGGTCTAGTCTTATACAAACTCATTGTATAGGATACCCTCACTCACATGTCTCTACATGAATGATTTGGATCAAATCATTTGTAACAATTACAAAGTGGTCTGTATCAATATTGTTACCAGGATAAGACACTCAACCTTATCCATATACTATAGGTTGTTTAGGTTATTCCTTGAACGTGATCCTCCCGTATGTCAACTCAATATTGTTCAAGATTACACTAATATTCTTGGATTTTTATATATAATGAATATTATAAATTGCAACTAATAATAATAAAATAATAAAAAAATAATTATTAATTAATTACGAGGCTTTAGAGCATAAATCTCAACAATCTCCCACTTGCACTAAAGTCAGTGAGACATGTATCTTAGGGCATACTCTACACCCAACATGTTCTCCCACCATGTCTCATAATCTTAGACATTCTAGGTGACCCTCAAACAATTTAGTCTGGAAAGTCTTTTTATATAGATCAAATCGATTGTCAACTAAAAGTTATTCTGGTCCCTTATCATGATGCTTTCTCTCTCAGCATGATACCTTATACATTGGTGGTTTCTCAATTCCTTAATTTTAGCCATTATACCACTACTTTATCTTAATAGAGTGGGATAGGCTTAACCATATCTGGAACGTCGTTCAGATCAATAGGAGTCTGTTTTAGTTATATACAAGTTCTTTTATTGCTTCATAAGCAAAAATATTAACTCGTATATCAAGCTCTACCACCTAAGGTAAACATAGATTTTCATAAATCTTTGTCAATGCAAGTGCATCTCGTAAAGATCAAATTTTGAACCATATACACAAAATTATAATTTCTCATAACCAACTATCAAATGTCATGTCTCATGTGTACATTAGATTTTCTCCCACTCAAACGTAGATAGTCAATCTTATGTTCTCAACATTTTGAAATGTCTGAGGACACTATTCCTTAGTCAAGATAAACTTCATGTAAGAATGATACATTATCATTTTTGAAGTATTACATCATATACTTGACAACAAATTTGTCAATATAAGATGTGTGAGACATAGATAACATTTTGTCCTCGAAATCTCTATTTTTAGGACATACCCCATTTAAATCATTCATTTGGAATTTGTTAGGTAGTCAACAATTTATGTTGGATTGAAATCTCACATCATTCACAATGAGTAGTAAATCATCCACATAAAATATAAGAAAACTCCACTAAGTAATTAATGATTTTCTTTTCTATACAATATCATTAATATTTATTCAAAGTCATAGTTTTTTATACTTTTATCAAACCTTACATTCAAAAATCTAGTGATCAAATTCATTTCATAAATGAACATTTACTACTTGCAAACCTTTTGCTTTTGATTTTTGAAAATGAACACATGTAATTGATTTGTAAATGCATTCTTTAAGATTTCTTTTCAGAAAAGATTTCTTAAACCTTCACTTGACATATCCCATATGCAACTATGAATTAGGGAATGCTTATAAACTCTATTATGACAACAAATGAGAAAGATCACTCATGGTTTACTTTCTCCCACAATATTTGTCATTAGTCTTATTTTAAAGGTGTGTACCTTCTTATTTACAAATGTTTTACTTTTGTAGATATATTCAAAACCTATGAGTTTTACCCCATCACGAATATCTACAAGTTCTAGATAAAGATGAGTACATATACTCTATCTTGAGATTTATGACTTTGGTCTACTAGTCTTTGTCATTGACCCTCATTTCTACTTTGAGGTCAAGAAGCCCTACATTTTGACAACTTAGGCTTCGTATAAGCTCTTGTAACGGTCGAGTCTTCTCATAACTCTCCCACTACAATGAGACTTATCCAATTCATGACTAGGATCCATTTGACTATTATCAAATGTAATTAAGCTGTTAACAATTTTTGTTAACTATTTAGTGGCTTCACTTGGAACCAACTTATCAACACTATTGAACATATTCAAGTTTCAGCATGTATGCTTAAAATTCCCAAAATATGAAGGGTTGCAAACTAGTTTTACTACTCTCCTATAATTCCAAAATTGTCTCGTAGACACATTTTAGAGGGAATCATGTTCACTATACAATCTTTATTGTATATCCTAACAAGGGTATGATAATGATGTGTAATTATTTATTGTTCTGACCATGTATAACAAGGTCTTGTTTCTCCTCTTGCAACACAATTTCACCAAATTGTACTTTGTGCTAGAGTTGAGATAAAATCTCACATTCTATCAATTAGTCTTAGTAAGTAAGGTTCATGTACTTTTCAATGTGATCTGATCATAGTGTCTTGATAGATTTACCTAATTGACCTTCAACTTGAGTCTTATATTTCTTGAACTTTTCAAAATATTCAGACTTATGCTGCATTAGGTTACGATACTTATTCCTTGAATAATCATCCGTTAGAGTGATGAAATATTCATAGTGTTCTTTGGCCTGTAGGTTTTTCCAACAAAAGCGTATTGATTATCTTGCATGAAAGGCAAAATCTCAAGACATATAAAGTAATTAACTCTAACATTTAGAGAATCACCTCTTAGTAGTCTTTTTTATTCAAATCGACCAGAATCAATCTTGAGTGCCAAAGACAAGTATCATATTTTAGTGGAATATAAATTGGCTTTATATTATGGATTCTATAATCCTGAATATCTCAATGTGTAGTATTTTATATGTTAACAATTTAACACATACAAATTGTTCTTATTTTTCAGCTGAACTTTTCAAACAATTTTGAAAATAAAAAATTTAGTACTAAAATATTCATACTATATGAACCTTTTATTATTAATAAAATTAGAGAAATTGAATTTCTCCTATGGTATTGAAAATACCATATTCAGCCTTAAGTAACAATTATTTCTTATGGACATTTTAATGTCTCCCATTACATCAATTGAGATGAGTTTTCTGGTGCTAACAAGTAGAGATCATTCTACATCATTAAGTATTTTCCAAGCATTTCATATGAAATGTAATGAAGAACCAATCTTAATAGTGGATCTGAATCTACTATCTAAGTGGTAATGATTATTTTCCACCAAAAATCTAGTAAATCAAATTTACTTTTATTCATGTTCTTCTTAGTCATGTGGTTTCTTTCCTTGGATTTTGGTAATACTTAATTTTTTAGATTATTTAGATAAATATCTAAATACAGCTTTAATTGACTTCAATAATATCTCATATGTTGTTGTCATCTTCTTTATCTTCTTAACTTGACATTTAACATGTCAAACAGAATTTTTTATAAGTTATCTCTTTATCATGATTTATTAATCATGTGCTTCACGAACAATTCGATTAACATTGACATCAGGTTTTTTAGAACATATCTCAATAAAGACAAATTAAAGAAAATTTACACTGTCATTATATAGTGTTAACATTATTTTTTTCAAGTGATAATATTTTCTCAATTTGACAAATGAGTAACGAAAAAAAAATGAGAGAAATGACATAATATTGAAATATATATAAAAAAAATATTTAATAACATGCAATCAATATTCATTCAATTTCAGCATAGAAAACAAACAATTTGATAAATGAACACTAAAACATTAATTTATAATGCTATGATACTTTAGTGAGTTAGAACAAGTATCGTCGTAGGGTAGGTCAAATGCTCTTTCACTAAACTGAAACAATCTCAACCAAGTGTTATCCCAAAATAACTCTTATTTCTATAACATTTAGTTACCATTGGTTTGGTCAAGAAAATCCTTAACAACCTTAATGAGATCTTCGTAAGTGTAATCCATCATTTAGATTCTATAATTTTATCCCAACAAGTGTTGTCGTAGGGTAGGTCAAGTATTGAAAATAAAATTATAATTCTATCATTCTCAGAAGATTCACCTTGATATTGACCCATGTAAACACCTTCCGTAGGGGGACGGTCCAATCTGCCTCGAGGCCCCACATGGATCTCACGTTGTGAATCAATGATAGAGACCGTAGGATATGTTGACACATTTCCTTCTCCCACTTACTATTAAAAATAATTTCTCAAGAGATTCACTCTGATATTGACTCATGCAAACACCTTCCGTAGGGAGGACGGTCCAAAGTCGCCACAAGGCCTCACATGAATATCACGTTGTGGATTTATGATAGAGACCGTAGGATTATCGTGATATATTTTTTTCTCCCCCTAAGTATTTTGAAATAGAGTTTTCTATTACTTAGACAAATTAAACTAATCTCATTTATCTAAGTTTTTCAATCTACCCTTTCATAACTCTTATGTTAGTTAGATTGATTTTAATGTGAATTACCAAGTATATTAAACTATTTAAAACTAAGCACATTATGAGCCTGCTTAATGAAATAAAATAAAATTTGACTAATTCAACCTCAGGCCAGTTCCCAGGTAGAGGTGTTTCTTTTCAGTCAACTTAAGTACCTCAACCCGAGTAACATTTCTTAGACAGAGTTCCCTTATAGTCAATTTTTATTTCAAATTCATTAATCTTTAATTAACTATTAGTTACTAGATTAATGAATTTAGTTGATTTTAAGAAATGTTTTTAATCCTATTAAAAATTAATTCACCTTGTGGATAATCTTGAAATTTTAACAATTTAAACCCTTTAAAACAAAATTAAAAGATTATCATATATTCTAATCTCATTAGAATAAAAGATAAACTAAATTCAAATAATTAAACTATTTAAAGAATGAATTAAACTATCTTTTAATTAAAGAAAGAAACATTCTAATTTCATCGAGAAAATTTCATAATTTTTATTATGAAAAGATGAATTTCTACCGGAAAGAAAATATCCCAATCTTATTGGAAAAATTTCATAATCCAAAATTTCATAATCTTTATTATGAAAATATGCATTCCTATTAGAATGAAAGTATCCTAATCTCATTGAGAAAATTTCATAATTCTTATTCGGAAAACATGAATTTCTATTAGAAAGAAAATATCTTAATCTCAGACAAATTCATAATCTTTACTATGAAAGAATGAATTCCTATTAGAAGTAAATATCCTAATCTCATTAGGAAAAATTCATAATCTTTATTATGAAAACATGAATTTTTATTAGAAAAGAAATGTCCTAATCTCATTAGAAATTTTTTTAATCTCATTGAAAAAAAAATCATATTAATTCTTATTAGGAATATCCTAATCTCATTAGGAAAATTTCATAATTTTTATTATGAAAACCTGAATTCTTATTAGAAAGGAAACATCCTAATCTCATTGGGAAAATTTCATAACCTTTATTATGAAAATATGACTTCCTATTATGAAGTGATATATCCTAATTTAAAATTTCCAAATATAACGATTATATTGAAAGATATGGAAATATAAACATCCTAGGAAATCATTTAATCAAATTAGAAGAGCATTTTAATCATAATATTCCAAATATAACAATTATATTAAAAAATAATTAAAATGCATGATCATACTTAACCTATGATGGGATTTTAATCTAGATGACATACTTCATGCAATCAATCAAAATTTAAAACATACATCAACATGCATAATTAAATTAAAAACACAGCAAAATTGACCTGCATATTTGACATATCCTAAGAAATTGAAAATAATTTAAATTTCAATAATTTAAATTCAAGACATATCTCGGTCTTCAATTCCTTCCTTCTTTGGACACTCCAAATTTAGGTTAACAAAACCCTAAATTTCTTCATCTAGCCGCCGCATGTAATTTACTTTGTATGTCCAACAACCTTGAAACTCCTTTCATCTTCACACACTTTTTCATGGAGATCCCGCAAGCATTTACATAGATTCACATGAAGTAACACGAATTCCAAACTTTTAAAGTGTTAAAATTACATGAAATCGTAAAACTCGTAACAATTGATCTAATCAAAAACTTTAAATCTAATGCCAAACAAATATGCCAAAACATCAAAATTCGCAAACCACATATCGCATATATGATAAAATTAAAATACCCACCATCCATTCATGAACTTTTAATTCTAAATAAATAAAAAAAAAACTCTAATACCCATTGAAGGGAATGAACTCTTCAAACCCACGCAGCGGAAGCGTTGGAATCGTTCATTTGAATTTATTTAGAATTAAACTATAATACAAGGTTAAGCCTATATTACCTTTGAAGACAATCGTGTGTTCCTTTTTCCACAAGATCTTCCTCGCTATGACTCGAACACGGATCGAGACTTGTGGGAGCTCTTTGAAAGAATGAGAGAACAATTCTCTCTAGGGAGGGTGAGTAATGTGTTTGACCAACCTTTTGGCTAAGCCTCTATGATTTTAGGAATTAATTTTATTTAACAAAATACATTTTAATATTTATTATATTAAAATATGTATTTTATATTTTGTTGAATCTCATTTAAATATCATAAAATTAATCTTTTATAATATACATTTAACCAATTTGAACCTCATCCAAATTTCATATGTATATATAATTTTCAATATTAATGTATCTAATACATAAAATATTCCCTCTAATATTTAATGTATCAAATACAATAAATATATTTTTCTATTTTGCATTTAATATATAAAATATATTAAATATTAATTTGAATATTTCAAAATTTTCTTTAAACTAAATTGATTCTTTTAGTGTTACTATGAGCTAGCAAGGGGACCTTATGAACCTACAGATTTATAAGCTCCAATGATACAAAATTAATTAATTAAACTCTTTAATTAATTAACTTTTATTCATTAAGTCTAGGTCACTCCACTATAGGCCTAGAGTTGCACTCTTATGCACTGTAGGACAAGTTGTGTCCATGGATATAACCATTACATGCAAGTCGATCATTCACGAGTTGTTCGTAATTACAGTTGGGTCAAAAGTCTGTTTTACCTCTGTTATTACATCTTACACCTTAAGTACCACTGATTCTCTAATGAACAACATGTTTATGATCCAACCATAAACCAAGTCCCTCTCGGACCAGTGAGAGGGTGGGGCCCCATTGTTCAAGTCACGAAATCAGCACTTAAGGGAACTACTCATCTACTTTCCCTATATGAGAAAGAGTGAATTCCATCTTGTGAAACTTATGTTCCCAGCTCCCTATTTGGTCAAATCCCCAAAATGGTAGACTTATTGAATCAGGTATAAAAGTTATTCTCACCCATACAAATCAAAGGACGAGCCCTCACAGACAGAAGTTCATAACTCACTTAGGATTAAGATCGAGTCACATATGATCATCCTGTGAAATATTAATCTTCTCAAATAACGGATTTATAAAGAGAGATTATATATTTTGTGGTCCAATCTTATACAAACTCATTGTATAGGATACCCCTACTCACACGTCTCTACATGAATGATTTGGATCAAATCATTTGTAACAATTACAAAGTGGTCTGTATCAATAATGTTATCAAGATAAGACACCCAACCTTATCCATATACTATAGACTGTTTAGGTTATTCCTTGAACATGATCCTCCCGTATGTCAACTACATACTGTTCAAGATTACACTAATAACCTTGAATTTTTATATAATATTTATATAATTAATATTATAAATTACAACTAATAATAATAAAATAATTATCAAATAATTATTAATTAATTACTAGGCTTTAGGGCATAAATCCCAACAAGTGTACCAATCACATGTGACAAGGAGTTGTTCAAGGACCTTGACAAGTCATTCAAGTCAAGGGTGAAGATAAGAAATAGTGAGTATCTAGAAGTGAAGGGGAAGGACACGGTGTCAATAGAGAGTTGTGCATGAACCAAGTTGATTACTGGAATGCTCCTAGTTCGTGAGATTGATAAAAACTTGTTAAGTGTTGGTCAACTAGTAGAGAAGGGATTCAAAGTGATATTTGAAGAAGGAAAGTGCCTTATTTTCGATTATAGTGGGAATAAGCTGTTCAAAATAAAGTTGTAGCACAAAAGCTTCTTATTGGGAAGCACTCGAGAAAGATGGAATAACTTTCAAGTGTCAAATGAGTGACACTGAGCTATGGCACAAGAGGTGGGGCATTTTCATCAGAAGGGGTTACAGTATTAGTAGAAGAATGAGATGGCAGTTGGAGTACCAGTTCTGGAGGAGCTGAAAACAAACTGCAAAGCTTGTTTGACAGGGAAGCAAACAAGGTTGCCATTCAAAATTCAATTTGGAAAGCAACTGAGAAGCTGCAGCTCATCCACACTGACTTGTGTGGAACTCAACCAACTCTCTCACTCAATGGTAGCAAGTATTTCATTATCTTTATTGATGATTATACCATAATGTGTTGGATTTACTTCATGAAACATAAGTCCGAAGTAGCTGAAGTGTTTATGAAGTTTAAAAGATGGGTTGGGAATCAGAGTTGTTGTCAGATTTAGGTGGTGAGGTTCGATAACGGGACTGAATACACGTCACAAATGTTCAATTCCTTTTGTGAAAAAATTGAAATAAAGCAGCAACTCACTGTTCCATATACTCCACAACAAAATGAAGTTAGTGAGAGGAAGAACAAGAGTCTTATGGAGATGACAAGATGCATGTTTCATGAGAAGAACTTGTCAAATAAGTTTTGGACTGAAACAACAAACACATCAGTTTTTTTATTGAATAGACTACCTACAAGGGCATTGGAGAAGACGACACCCTATGAAGTTTAGCTTAATACTAAACCAAAATTGAAAAATTTGAAAGTGTTTGGTTCTTTGTGCTTTTCTCATGTTCGACAGGTGATGAGAGACAAGTTGAGTGAAAAAGCAAAACCAAGAATCTTTGTAGGCTACACCATGATGTCCAAAGCATACAAGATCTATCAACCTCACAAAAAGAAGATGGTGATTAATAGGGATGTTCAATTATTGGAGAATGAGAAGTGAGACTGGACAAAAGAATAAGAGGTGAAACAACCAGAAGTTTCTCTGGATCCTGATGAACTGGTTGATGATGCACCAGTTAGAGGGACTAGATTGTGGGGTGAGGTATATGAGAGAAGTAGTGTAGCTGTCTTAGGAGCAAGGTAGGTGTTTGCAACATTTGAGTTAGGGGAATATGTTAGTTAACTCAAAGCTACAAGTCTATTTTTAGTCAGTTGCTATATTTGGAATAAGTGGAGTAAATGTTATTATATTTGAAGTTAGTGGAGTAAGAGACTAGTTTTGTGGAGTTGGAGTTACTAGAATTAGTGACTGTTTTTTATGGAGTTAAGTAAGCTAAATTTAATATTTAGAAAGTGTATTTAAGCTCAATTGTTATTTAATGAAAATGTAGTTGTATTCTCACTTCTCTTCTCTCTCAAACAACACTTTTCAACAATATGTGGGCTAAAAATTCGAACTACTTACCCCTTGAAGGATATATGTCTCCTCACGTTAACTCTTCCATAATAGTTTTGAAACAATTTGAGAGGTGGAAAATAGAATGGTAGGTAACTTTGTATTTTTGAAACTAACTTCACGAGTAATTGAAAAAGACCTAAGAGGCTATTTGGTTCAATGTCATTGGAATGAAAATGACTCTCTTATGGTGACCATGCTTATGTCTAGTGCATGAACCTCAACAGTTTAACAGAGAATAACTTATTCTCAAATATCATTTTTAGACACTTTCTTTGTCCTCTCATCTCATGACTCTATCCAAATGTTCATAACTTTCATTTTTCTTCTTCTTTTATTTTTAAATGCATTTGTTTCATTTCTTTCTTTATTTATTTTATATTTAGACTAGTTTATTAAATTTAAAAACCACAATTTTTTTTTACACTTTCCATTAAAAGTTTGTTATAGCTTTTTATTTATATTATTCAAGTATATATCATGTTGGATTGGAGCTAAATGACACTTATTATGAATTATTCAATTGATGATTTTACTAAAACATTAAAGTATAACTAGAATTTAAATTTTAAGTAATTAATTAACTTTATTTTAATATAAATAAATCAATTAAAATTCACAAATAAAATGAATTCAATATATTAATTAAGTATTTTTTTTTTTGAAATTAAAATAATTTAGACTACATAATTTTTTTTTTTTTTTTTTTTAAGAAGAGTTTAAAATAATTTATTAATTAAACTTAATTGATGTGAATTAATTTTTATTAATTAATAAAAAAAATAATTGGTAAAAACTAACCCAAATATTATTAAATTTAATTATGTAAAAATAATTTAATAATTAGACATAGTTAATATAAAAGGTATATTTTGAATATTAATATAAAATAAGTAATAACTTAATTTTATTTGATTATTAATCCATATTTATATGATAATAAAATTGATATTCCTACTTGAGATCACACAAAATACACATATAATATCGATTTACATAAATATTTGACCCTCACACGTCTTTTATTTTCAGTAATCTTATTCCAGAATTTTTTATTCGGACATCTACAATTTTTTTTTTTTTTTTTGAATAGGGTGGGGGATTCGAACCACAGACTTCTTGGTCGTCAAAACATATATATGCCAGCTTAGCTATGCTCGCTTTGGCTACAATTTTTTTTTTTTGCAACAATATTTTAAGGATTGAACCCATGACCTGCACAATGTTATGGTAGTTGAGGTATGCTCCCTTTGGTACTTAAACCAAGTTGAGAGTGGATAAAATAATGAAATTTAATTTATGATTAAGTGTGTAACTTATAAAAATTCTATTCCAGTGGTTTGTGCGAAGTCTGCCATTTCCCTTCCCCACTACACAAGCTCTACTTTGGTGCTGGGAAACACAGCATTCCATCGGAAGAAATTTCAGAACGATGTTGTTTCAGGTTGGAGGGCAAGGGACTCGTCCCACCTTCTTCGAGATGGCCGCCGCCCAGCAGCTCCCTGCCAGCCTTCGCGCCGCTCTCACTTATTCCATCGGCGTATCATTCTCTCTCTCTCTCTCTCTTTTGAATCCATGTCTTCAATAACTTCGATTTTGTGTATGCGTTCGTCGGAGACTAGTCCTCCATTTCCACAGAAATGGAGGGTTTATGAGTTATCTGCGATTTTGAATTGTTGTTTCGTTCAATTGATTCCGGAAAAGGGTTCTATTTTTGTTGAGAATGGGTTATTGAATTTCCCCCCTTTCGTGCTCTTGTAATGGGCTTTCTGGTTTTTCTTTTCTCTTAATTTGGAATAGGGTATAGGGTTGAAAATTTCACTGTAATTTATGTGCTTTAGGCTCTTGGCGGAGGACGTATGGCTTGTGTCAAAAGTGATTTTTGATAGAGAATATCTTGTTTCTTCAACTTTTACAACTGGTTATTAGTTATTAGTTATTACCATCTACATTTTTAGATAAGGGACTATTTCGTTGGAAGTATGGACATATAAAAAGGAGAGGAGGAAAGCCTCAGACCGAATCTTGTTACGAAAAAAAGCCTTTTAATGAGCACATGGAGAAGATAACCTATAGTTACGATTACGAATGAAGTGGTTGGTGTTGGTTGTTCAATCAATTTTTTCTTTTGGGAGGTATTGGTTGATTTCCTATTGCATATGTGATTGTGCACATTATGTGTCATTTCATATGCTGTACATTACTTCTTCACTATTATATTTTTTTTTCTGTTGTTTAGTCCTAAAGCTTAAATTCTTCTGGGTTGGTGAATTTTTTTTCAGGTTTTAGCTCTAAGAAGACCATTCTTTCATAGGGTGTTAGACTACGAAGATGAATTCTTTTCCTTGCTAATGCTGGTTCTCGAAACGCATAGCTTACGAACTACAGGTGAATGATGGTTGTTCTCATAAAGCACATGTTTTTAATTTGAACATTACTGTTCCAGTCTCTCTGTACCTAATTATTACTCATTTTCTACATTTTTTCAGATGCTTCATTTTCAGAATCCCTGTATGGTTTAAGAAGAAGAGCTGTAAATGTAAAAGTAAAGAAGGAAGATGTTCGTTCGGTTTCTGGTGATGGTATTCAACATAGAGGATTAGAAAAGCATCAAAAAGTTCTTTCTGTTGCTTTCTTGGTATGATCTGTATCTTGTTCTTTTTAAAAAGATACTGAGGAGGCAGCTATTGTTCTACTCTTAACCCCCTTTTTTTTTTGTGCTTTTGACATTTAGTTCACCTTGCTTATCTCCTTGGAAAATTTGATGCTTTGTACACTAGTCTCTCTCTCTCTCTCTATATATATATGTATATATACATATGTCTAACCTAGTTGGTTTATGTGTATGTTAATCTCTTCTCTACTCATTTATCTCAGCTTTTTGTGCATACTTCTCTCACTAGACAAGGGCCTTTAGACACTAAACTTGAGATACAAATATTTGTTGTTTGGTAGCATATTGCCCCAGTGTTTTAAAAGGCGCGCCCAGGCGCAAGGCGCAAGGTTGGCGCCTCGCCTTGAAAAGGCGAGGCGCACTTAAGAAGGCGCGCGCCTGGGACCCAAGGCGCAAGGGTTTTTTTTCAAATATTAAAAAAAAAAAAAATTAAGTAACCAAAATCTGATTTTTTCTTTAGGGGCGTTGGTCAGGGAGACCCCCGTACCAACCAGTCGTAGAGGTCATAATAGATTCAAGGCATTCCAACTAATCCTAAAGGTTTTTTTTTCATATTTTCACTTCAACCATGCTATCTCTTCTTTATAATTTTTTATATTTTTTTCCTATCCAAAGTGCGCCTCGCAAAATAAAGCCCACGCTTTATTGTGCGCCTTGCGCCTAGGCTCCAGAGGGTCTCTGCGCCTGTTTTGTATTGCCCCAAAGAATTTCAGAATGTTTTTTTTTTTTTATATATAAAGTTTTCGTGAACATAAGTTTAAAATGAACAGTTATTATTTCACGTGGATTCAATTTTCAAACTAGACTTCCTTGCAACATACTGGACATCTTGAATGATTAATACAATGCATATATAATTTTCAGGTTGTATTGCCCTATTTCAAGTCAAAGTTGCTCTCAATTTACAATAAGGAAAGGGAAGCCAGGCTTCAAGCAAGTTTATGGGGTGATGATAACGAAAGGTTTAATGATGCTGAAATTTATGATGTGAGAGGTGGCCCTGTTGTTCCTACTAGAACTTTGAGAGTTGAAGCATCAGTAAGAGCACGAGTGATGAAGAAATTTCAGAAAATTGTTGGTGCTTGTTACCCATGGCTCCATGCAAGTAGTGAAGGTAATAAATATATTGCATCAAGTTTTTGGTGTGTATTCTTATTTTTAACAAATAAATATTTGGAGATTTGTGATCCCAGTTAGAGCTTGGATTATTATAGGTCAGTTGTAAATTTTCAATCTGATAAATAAGTGATTGGTTCAGTTTGGAAAAATGTATGGAATTATTATTATTTTTCTATTTTTTTTAATCATCTATGGGGTGGAAGATCAAACTTCAAAGGTGTGGAACCTTGACAAGAGTCGGCTATTCTCTGTTAAATCTCTTTTTGCTGCCCTTTTAGAAGAATCATCTATCCTTCCCCCCAGTTTCAAAGTCCCTTTGGAAGCTCTAGATGCCTAAGGTTTTCTTGTGGCCTGCTGTCCTGGCCTCCTGGGAGTGGGAGGTCTCAACACAATGGAGAAAGTCTAGAAACACAATCCCTTCATGGTTCTTAATCCAAATTGGTAATCTTTATGCAGATGTGATCAGAGGGCATGCCAATCATTTCTTTTCCCCTTTGGTTCAGGCTTCTGGAAACGTTTGATATGAGTTGGGTCCAGTGTAGGTCAGCCAAGGCTTTTGTTTTTCAAATTTTCAAGGGTTAGAATTCCCATTACTTGAAGAGAACACTTTGTTTTAACACTTAACAGCTTTTTGTGTGTGGATAGTTTGGTCAGAAAGGAATAGAAAGAGTTTATTAAAATGGTGAGAAGACTAGAGATCAACTTTGGGTTGATATGATTTTCTTTTCTTTTTGGGCTCTTAAATCTCTCTCTCTCCTGTTGTTTTTTTTTAAATGAAATTACTCTTTTATGGTTCTCAAAAAATTAGTTAGGACGAGGAATAAAACTGGGCATGTGTTTATGTTCCTAAAAGCTATTTGAAGAAGCTTTTGGTTAACCAACCTGAAGTAACAATTATAAACTACATCAATATTAATAGGATAGAAATTGTATAAACTACTTCATTGTCAATAAAGATCGAATAAATTATTTGTCTTCCTTAAAGAAAAGCTTAACAATAAACTGTCTTCAGTTTTATTTTTCACTAATCTGAGTTGGACTTGCAACATTTATGTTCCATGTTATATTTACACGTAAATATATGGACTATATGTGTGCGTGTGTGGAGTGTCCAAAAGTACTCGTCTAAATATGTGAGTGTCATTCCCCTCATTTTTGTCTTTTTTGAACAATACCATGAAAGTACTTGTCTTTTATATGTGTGGAGTGTCCATGTCCTTGCTTGTTAGCTGTTATGAAGAGAGCCAATGTTCTATTCTACCACTAGACCTGCGATGTAGCTGAAAAAATGTACGTATTTTATTCATATTTTTTAGAGAGGGAAAAATGCTCAATATTTGGAATATAGTCAATATGACAGATTCTCTTTGGATTTCGGGAGAAAGGGCTTATTTTGTGGCTCAATAGTTTCTTGCTATTTTGTGGGGGTGTGGCTTGAGAGAAATAATAGAATCTTTCGTGAGGTGGGTTTGGGAGGCGGTTAGATTTAACGCCTCTTTGTGGGTTTCGGTCACTAAACCTTTTTGTAATTACAGTCTTGGTGTGATCTTGTTGGGTTGGAGTCATTTTCTGTAATTTGTTGGGGGCTCAGGTCAATGAAAGCTCGGTTTCTCACAAAAAAAAAAAAAAAAAAAACAGATTCTCTTTGGATGTCCCGTACAAAATATTTTTGAATTGTTCCTATTTTCTTTTGATTGCTAGTGATCAGAGGTTACGTGTAAATTATGGAAGGGCATGAAGATTCTTTTCTAGCGTGTCTTTCTAGATTGTTTCTAATGGTTCATTTATTATCCAATCCCTTGAATAATTTCATATCTGTTACGAAAGTACATCTCGAAGTTTTGTTTGGAATCAAATATTATTACAGTTATCTATATTTCTTACTCATTGTTTTATAAACTCTCCTTAACATCATTGTTTAAGGACTATCTATATGATGATGCAGGTCTATCGTTTGCTTATCAGCTGTTATATTTGTTGGATGCTACTGGATTCTATTCACTAGGACTGCAGGCCATTGGAGTTCATGTCTGTCGGGCTACAGGACAAGAGCTGGTAATTCTTTAACTATTTACTGTTATTGAAATATTTTAAGGTCGTAACTCTTTTTAATAGAAATATAATAATCTACTTTATTTCATACAAATCTTGAATACCCTTCCTTAGAGAGTTGTGCACATGATAGAATCATAGATGCTTTATAATTCAGTTATTTAATTCTGCAGTCTCTGTATAGCCCGTGGATGAAGATGACATGTATATGATTAGTCTGTTATTGAATGTTGACAACTTCTGGAATCCAATTTTATTTGAGCAGAATAGTTGTTGCATTTTTCAAATGTTTTTTCTGTTATTAGATTAGATGTATCACACATCAGCATCATTTTCACTTTTTAGTGCATAACATTCAAAGATTAATTTTTCTCCCATTCCTCCATGTATTCATTGTTTTCTTTACCCTTTTTGTGACATCAAGGTAGATGGACACATCATCTAGAATTTCAAAGATACGGAGTCATGAGCGTGAGAGACTACGTGGCCCTCCTTGGTTGAAGGTATAATTTCTTTGTTAATTATTGATGCACCTTTTTACTTTTTCGTCTTCTTGTCATATTATTTTTAGTTTTGGAATCACCCAACCACTTATGAACTTTCAGAAGATCTCTTGATAAGATTGAGGTTGAAAGTGGAGTTATATTGTGATAGAACCCAACTATATTGTAATGTAAATCATAAACGGAAATACAAGATAAACCAAGTGTTCGAGGTACTTGGATCCTCCCTTTCTTGAGATAGCTCTCAAGTCCTAATTTACTCACCAAATATTGCTTACCTTTTCCTTCCTCACTCCCTCTATTTATAACCCAAATACCCTAACAACTTTCTTAACTATTTACCCCTATACCCTTATGACATCCCTAATTTCCCTCTAATGCCAATCCTATCATATTGCTTAGGAAAAAAGAGATCAATTACAAGAGAAAATGAACTTCTCAAAATTTTCTTGGCTCTTGACAATATATGGCTTCTCATAATTGGACATTAAGCTTGGGGTTTGTTAGCCTTTTGACCTTTATTGTAATTATACATTGTTTCAATCAATTTTTTTTTTACATTATTTCAAATTGTCAATGACCCGGCCCAAGGAAGTTCCTCTAGTTCTTTTGTTTTCTTTTAAAACTTTTGTTAAGCATATATTTTTTTTAAAATTTCAATGTGTATGGGCCGCCAGTTGATGTGCATCTCTACTAATTTTACAATGCAATTTGCTTGACCCAACAACATTTAGATGCCAAGAAGCTCGTAGGATTTTAGTAGGCTAGGTAGGTAGCCACGATGAGTTTGAACCCATTTTCTTTCTTAGTCACTTGCACAATGATCATTAGGCTATGGGGTGGTTAATTTTGCTGCACATTTTAAATACAAAAAGTTGGCATTGAACAAGGATTGCACGGATTGCGCGAGGGTCAATCTTCCACTTTTGGAGAAAGTAATTTTTTGGATGCACGATGTGTTAGTGCACTTTTTAAAAAGCTATGAACGTTTCAATTCTCATGAGAACCTTGGTTATGATGGTTATGTATGTGCAACCCTTAAAAACTCTATATGATGACAAGAAGGATGGTGTGATTCATTTGTTGCATCTGAAATAATTATATTTGTTATATATTGTTCTTTTGAATTTTGGCAACATCCGCCAACTCAAGTAAAGAGATTAGTTAAGTTTTGATGGCTGATCTGATGAGGGAGTTATTTTGTTTAGTTAGCTACTTGGCAACTTGTTACTACATCAAATTTTCAACTGCATGTATTAGTCTCTGTATTAGTTTAACAGTGGTCCTTTTCAACTTGTAGTGTCAATTTCAATCTTTACTCTAGTTCAATATGTTATGCTTAAAGGGTACATTATTCATGCCAACAATATTACATGGTTCAACACAGGCAGTACAAGGAGGGGTCCTCACTTGTTTGTACACGATGCTAGATTATGCACAGACTGGATTAATTGCAGCAGTATTTTTCTTCAAAGTGAGTACTTTACTAATCCAATATTGCATGTGTT
Organism: Herpetospermum pedunculosum; assembly: GCA_028017165.1. NCBI lineage: Eukaryota > Viridiplantae > Streptophyta > Magnoliopsida > Cucurbitales > Cucurbitaceae > Herpetospermum > Herpetospermum pedunculosum. Next base: position 54,804,824 of record CM051529.1, read on the forward strand.
GCTTTTAAAACATCTGTTTAAAGCATAATAATGATACCTCTTACTTTTATGAAAAATAATATGTAACTTTGAATTTTGATTAATACAAAAACACAGAATTATTTTTATCATCCACTCATGACTCATTGACCTTTTCAATCTGATTTTATATATAATACAAGAGTGATCTTGAATTTTTTTATTTTTGTTTTAGAAGTCTTGCTTTAACGCTAGAATATGTTGTTCTAGCATGTGTTGATAAAATGAATTGCATATTCGATTATTTTTACATTGCATAATGACATATGACATATCTGATTAGATGATGGAGTGGTGGTACCAATCTGCTGAGGAACGAATGTCTGCACCAACTGTATATCCCCCACCACCACCTCCTCCTCCTCCAAAGGTGAAAGAACTTTTTCTTAATTGAACTGAACTCTATATCACATTGTTTTGTGCTCTTTTTATGAATATATATTTGTATTTATGTATGAGGGTATATATGTATATATGTACATTAGTAGGTCTTACCATCAAGGGACCTTGATAAAGGGGATGTTGTTAATATGTACTTTTTTCTTCTTCTATTCCATACGAGATGGTAGGTCCATGTTGGCGGAGGTTGTGTTGTTCCCTCCCTTTAGGGATAAAGGGAAAGTTCCTTGGCAGACTTGTTTTTTTTTTGTTTTTTTTGCCATTTTATGGTGTATTTGGCTGGAAAGAAATACGAGGATTCTTAGAGGGGTAGAACGATTGTGGGACGTACTTTGGGAAAATATTAGCTTTAATACTTCCCTGTAGGCCAGGCCTCTAAGGCGTTTTGTAATTATCAGTTTAGTGTTACTCATTTGGATTGGATGCCCTTTTGTATGCTTGGCTCCTCTTATGCGTATTTTTTTTTTCTTCATGTTTCTCAATGAAAGCTCGATTTCTTATCGATTACCCATTCAAATACAAGGTCTGAAGTGTTGTTATAAACAGGTAGCCAAGGAAGGGATTCCACTACCGCCCAACAGAACGATTTGCCCTTTGTGCTCAGAGAAACGAGCCAATCCATCAGTTGTTACTGTTTCTGGCTTTGTCTTTTGTTATACTTGCATCTTTAAGTATATTTCACAGGTAAGCCGTTAACTGTCAACTCTAAACATGTATTTTCCTTTTTTTTTTCCTGTACTTTTTCCTTTTCATATAGGACTCTTATATTTAGGGAGTATGGTGAGTGAGGAGGTAGAAAATAGAGTTTTTGAGGAGTTTTTCTAAGTTTGGAAGTTATTGGTAAGGAAAAATGATACTATCTAGAATCTTTTATATTGACTATAGTGTGCTAAACAAGGAGATAGTAAGTGATAACATTTGAGACATGCCTGGTTAGTTCAAATAAATAGTAAGTGATAACATTTGAGACATGCCTGGTTAGTTCAAATAACATTTGAGACATATCTGTTCTCTTCCAATTTCAAATACATTTATGATATTCTAGTCAAAATTTGAAAACTTCAAATAAAAAAGGTTACAAAATACATGTTTTCAAAACTTGACTAAAATGTCATTAACGTACTAAACGAAGAAAACAATAAAGACAAAATTGTTATCAAACGAGACTTGAGAAAGAGAAGGAGATGGAACACTTTGTATGCCCTTCCTTGTGCACATGTTATCGATCTTTTAGATACGCCACTCCACTCGTGGATTTGGTTGAAATATGCATCTAATGGTTATAATCTTGTGTTGTTTATGTCAGTACAAGCGCTGCCCAACCACATTAATGCCTGCAAATGTTGATCATATCAGGAGGCTCTTCCATGATATGTGAAAAACCTGAGGAACACAATAATGCAAGGTTAATGGCTGCCACATTCTCAAGGATTTAGTGGGCTTCTTCTTTCAAATCCCCAAACTTGAAGAAATAAAGTTTTCACTTGTTGGTTATGTTTATTATGTATTTTTTTAGTATAACCGGGTATGGGGATTTGAACCTCGGATTTCAAGAAAAGAAGTACATGCCACACTTGTTCATTATGTACTTTGTAATATGCTTGATGGTTGATAATGTCTATAGATTATAGGATATAAAATGACTAGTTATAGTTAGTAGTAATATAATGTTTAGGATTATAATATCGATTTGGAAATATATTAAGGTCTCAATTTTGGTAGAAGTATGGATGGATATTCTAAAAGGCAAAAATTATGGAAACATCTATAAACTACTTTGATAAACCAATGAGGATCTTGCAGTTTGGTAAGGTTTAGATCTTATGATTGTTGTTATCCATATTCAAATTTGTATTTTTGTTGTCATTTTTGGCACTGATATTTTGTACGGGGAATATCTATTGTTACTATCAATATTTTATTTTATTATTATTATTATTATTATTTTGAATACATTGGGTAGGGGGGGTTTGAACTACAGACCTCTTGGTCGTCAACACATATATATGCCCGTTGAGCCATGCTCGCTTTGGCTATTGTTACTATCCATATTGAACATTTTGATTCATAAAAAAATATTAAACATGCGATGATTGAACTCATGATCTCTTAATCAAAGATATCACTTTATGCCAATTGAGCTATGTTCCGGTTTGACTCTCAATGAAAATATTAACAAATGATAATTTACAATTTCTATAAAAAATTTAATATTTCTTGTTTTAAAATATCAAACAATTTTTATAAAAAATTATATTGGAATTACCCTCTTTTGTTTTTATTCTTCCTGCATCTAAATTTGATAAATAGAAAACAAGAAATAGTCTTTGCCACCACGTTTTATTTTAGTTTTTCTCCCAAACAAAAATATATATATATATATATATAGTATCAACTGTCATTGAACAAATTTTATATATTCTATATTTTTTTTTTGACTATTATATCGGACAATTATGTGTGTTTGAAACTTTGTAGCAAATACATATATATAAATATTAGATTTCAACAAGTAATCAAACTTCCAAGCAACCAACATGACACAACTCAATCGACATATTATAAAAAAACCTGCAAGCAAACTTCGATATAAAATCAACAAATTCAATAAATTTAAGAGTTGTGAAAGTTTTGAAGTTATTTGTTTTTAGGAATAACAACACAAATGACTATATTGTCATAATATGTGTATATATATTATTTTTTTTAGTTCAATAACATGAGTGTGATCAGGGGCGGATCCAGACATTGATGTTTGGGGGTCAAAAAATTATAGCATATAAATATAAAAAAAAAATCGCAAAAAAAATCGCAAAAAATTCAGAGGTTCGAATTCACACTCTCAAATTATGTTGACATTAAAAAAATGGTTATTAGTGATAAGCATATCTAAGTGTATCAACGACTTACGAACTAAGTTTAAATAAATTTAAGTACCATCATATAATTTTGCTCATTTCTATATTTAATATATATATATATATATTTAATGAGTCCCTAAACTCTAAAAAGTATTTAGCGTCCCTAAACTTTAAACGTGTGGAATCGATTCCTATACTTCCAATTTCGTTTTTAATGAATTCCTAGATTTTAAAAAATGTCAAATAAAGACAAGGATATATTAGACTTAAACTTGAAAATTTGAGGACCAATTAGATACAAAATTGAAAGTTAAAAAATATATTACTCTTTTTGAAGTTCGTGAGTCTAATAAACACAAAATTAAAAGTTCAGATTTATTAGACATTTTAAAAAAAAATTATTCAAGAAAAAACACAATATAACAGGAATTTGTTTTCAAAATTTATAAAAAGATGTTACGATAGTCTAAATTACTTTTGAAAATGTTAATAAATAAACTAATACTAAGAGTTAATTTAAAGATTTGTGTAAAGTAGGAAGAGTACTAAATTTAGATATTTGAAATTACAATAACTAAAATAATATAACTCTCAAATATACATACTACAACGACATTTCAATTAAAAAAAATCTTATTGAAGTAAATACTAAAAAAGATAGGTCTTAATTATTTTTAAAAATATATATAGAAGAAATGTAAACCAAATAAATTATTGTTATAAACATGCACAATGACCACTGCAACAGAATAAAATTTTGTTAATTTGGGGGGCCAAACTGTATTTAATAACAATAGTATATATTTAAGACATTATTTTTGCCTACGTGTATAAGAAAATAAAAAACTTTAGAGGGGGCCGTGGCTCCCCTAGTCCCTTCAGTGGTCCGCCCCGGAGTGTGATAAGATTCAAATTAAAAGGATATATGCATGAATTATGTTCAAATCGACATATATATATTTTAGTTTAGCGTGCTATAATGTTTTAACATTTGTTCCACTTTGAAAATTTAAACAAATATGTATTATAATTTATACAATTTCTACAGAAAATTTAATATATCATGTTTTAAAATAAGGGCTGGTTGCACAAATAGCAATCAGGCCCAAACTAATTACAAATTTAGCAAACTTTAAAATGTTTTGCAAATATGGCAAAAAAGCTCGTTTCTATCACTGATAGACTTTATTATATCACTGATAGACTTCTATCAGTGATAGACTATTATCTCTGATAGACTATTATCACTGACAAAAATCTATAAAAAGCTGAGGTGATCAGCGATAGACTTCTATCAGTCATAAAATATCAGCGATAGAAATTGCTATATCCGCAAAATTTTTAAAAACATGCTATATTTGCAAACAATAAGTCTTAAATTGTCATTTACTACAATTTCCCTTAAAATAATTTATATTGGAATTACCATTTATCCTTTTTATTTTTCTTGGCTCTAAATTTGAGAAATAGAAAACAAAAAATAATTTTGAGCAGACCTGACACGTTTTATTTTTCAAAAAAGAAAAAAATCTAGCAATTACTGTCGTTGAACAAATTTTATATATTGTTTGACTATTAAATCTAACAATTATGCGTATCTGAAGCAAATATTATTAGATTTCAATAAGTAATCCAACCTTCAAGCAATATATATTTGATATTAAATCAATAAATTGACGACTTTGTTTCGTGAAAGTTTTGAAGTCATTTTTTAATTCTAAAAAATCGTAGCTTGTCTTCTTTATTATTCCCCTCTCAATATTTGGTAGGAGTTATGTTATAGATATTTAATATTCAATGTTTATTAAATATGTCGAATTCGTAGGTCGTTGCGTCGATAAATCTTTTCTCCCAATGCATGCATGCTTCGTCGGGCTAGAAATTCTCTCGAGGGAGTATGCATGAGTAGGGAGAAAGGTTATTTTGCACTATTTTGGTTTTTTTTTTTTAATTTTTTTCTATGCTACCTGAAAGTTCATTATAGGTCGCCTAAGATAGCAAAGAGTGAGAGTTTGATTATGTCCTGGGCAGATTTTTAAAAAAATTATCAAACCCCTTGGTGCAACGTGTGAGTGAACGCATCACATAGATAGCCTCAGAGTGGGGTTCATTGATCCTGCACCGGTGCAATAAACCACACGGGTAGAAATGATTTAAAACCTGCACCTGTGCAACAAACCACACACGGTACATGAATTTAGATGCATTATTATCGCCCAAATTGGGCCCACATTTTTTTATCTTTGCAAAAAAAAAAAAAAAGTTCATTATAGGAACATTGTTATATATTTTTAGTTGTATCGTTTCAAGACTAAAACAATATCATAAAAGTCTAAACAGAAATGAATTTTTTTTACCAATGTTCAAATCTTGTGAATTCAGTATAGTCTGAAAAAAGAAAAAAATACATCAAAAAGAAAACAATTTAATCTAGGAAGGCTTCTATTTTTGTCTTCGTATATATGTATTTTTTCAAAAGTGATTCAAAATTACACCGCTATAAACATGAAAGAAAATAACATATAATATGAAAAAATTAACTTAAACAAAAAACTAAAAGAAAGGAAAGAAAATGACCAAGAGTTTTTTTTTAAAAAAGAAGTGTTTCTAAGTGATATTTGAGGCCAAAAGAGGCTAAAAAGTGTTGAACTGTAATTTTAAGTCTCAAACCAACCTACAAAGTAGTCAAAAGTGAACCTAAAGCACATAATCCGCTTTTAACACTACAAACTAGCTAAAATGGGCTTAACGTGTGCCTAAGTGACGTAAAAGTGTCCAACCCCACTTTAAATTCAACAAATTCATCCAAACGCACTCCCTAATCCCATAAAGTAGATCAAAATGACCTAGAGCTCGGCTCCCGAAACCTACAAAGTAGCCAAAAAGTTGTTAAAAGTGTGTCATTTTTAGTCTCAAACGAACCTACAAAGTGCCTAACGTGAACCTAAAACTACATGCTTGAAGTGACTACTATAACTGCACGATAGCCACATATATAACAACACAATTAATTTTATAAAATCAGTACATGCATGACTTGACTACCACAACTGCACGATAACCACATGACAAAACACAATTAATTATAAAACCATACCTAGGTGTTTGAAAGGTCCATTATCTCTCTGCCTTCGCTCCAATAATTATTTTTGCATGTCAGCCCATCTACCTACTGTTGCGTGCTCAATGTGTATATTAAAATGCGATGGTAGAGCACTCAGAACATGCAAGCATACATGGTCCTGTAGCAAGTAATAAGTATTTTTTCATTCGATTTCCCACAGAGATTTATTCTTAGTTACTAGCGAAGTGAGATGTTAAGTTAGAAAGGGTGGTTTAAATGGGGTAAAATTGGGAGTAATGTGCCTAACTATTAAATAACGTGCGAGATATGCAAGCATAAACTAAGGCAAGTAAAGAGGTTAACTTGAATGTAGAAGAAAAAGAATTGCAGAGAAAGCAATTATCTAGCAACAAAATCGCAAAACAGAAAGCTGAAAAAATTGGCTAAGGCAAAATTTAAACTAAGAAAATTGCGCAGACAACAATTTTCTAGCAATGTTACTAACAACGATTTAAGGGTGAAGTGTGGAAAGAAGGGCTACTAACGACTCCTCTATAGGCTTTTTCATACGATTCTTCAGCAGTAGATCAACTTATCATGCATCAAATTAACTCATTCTCATGTATCTCTCGATTTCATGCATTAGATCCTTTAGTTTACTCATGTCCAAGTAAGGCTTAAGCATCTATTTATATAAGCAAGTTAATGATTTGTACTAGGAAAACGCCTATTCCTAGGTCGTTTTCTGGCTAGCATGAATGGACGACTCTGAACTCTTACTTCTTCCGGAGGTTAGAAGTTCTTTAGACAAAATGGATGGCCAATCGAAATTGTCCGTGGGATGAAGCACACATACATTCAATGCATTAGAGCTATCCTACATGCTGAATTCATGTATTTCTACCTATAGATTCATCATTAGCAGACCCTTATGTGGTTTAGTTACTCATGGATGATGATAGAAGAGAAATAATAGGTGGTGTAGACCTGCTTAGCAGTAATGAAGTGGAAATAAAAGAGAACAAAAACAATAAAAGCAATGAGGAACTCGTGAAATAGTCAAACACTTCTTCGATTAAACAAGGTTCAAAGCTTAACAAGCAACAACTCTAAACTGATGAGAGCTAAACAGAAGAAGACGGAATGAACTAATGTAGCAATATTAAACAAATAGCAACAAAAAGTAGCAAAAGGAACGACAGAAAGTAGTAGAAAGCAAGTAAATCGTGCGCGTGAACCCTCGTCGCAAGCGCCTCGGATGAAGGGAGAAGGGAGCTTTGTTTGGGGATGAATCCAATCAGAAGAGAAGAAGGATCTTCTCTTCTTCCTCTCAGATTATCGATGCCAACAGCTGGATCCTTCACGCCAACAAACGGAAGAGAGAAAAGAGCAGAAAGTGCGTTGAGATGAGAGTTCTACGCTTCCAAGCTTATGTTTAACCTTCCCCCTTGACCTCCTTTTATAGTGTTTTGCAGGTAGTCTTCAGCCAAGGAGAACCATCCATTCTGAACGACGACCCTCCACGTGGCAGCAAGAGAACAAATGGGCTGCTGAAAGATCGTAACAAAATGGCAAATGGTTAGACAACTTAACAATTTTCACTTAAAACATTGCTGAGACAACAATGTTTTCGCAATGTTCCTGCAATATGGAAATTTCAACTCTTTAGCTTTGTTTTTGATTTTTTTTCCTTCCTTTTACACATAAGTCCTGTTTTAGCTTCATTCTATAAATTCTCATATATATGCACATGTTTGGACTTAATTCTATCAAAAATGCTTAAGAGTGTACACCATTCTATAGCAAATAAGTCCCTAAAATAGTCACTTTTGGAGACGTAACACACCCCCAAACTTAAGTTATTGCACGTCCTCGAGCAATACAAGGGCTTATTTAGGTTGTTATCACTCTATCTAACTGCTTGCTGACTTCCCTAAGTTCACTATCTAAGGCATGGTTGTCCTGTGACACGCTTCTAAGTTTAAAACTAACTTCTCATTTTGCTTCTTCTGATTTATCTCGCCTTATAATCCTACTGTCTTTATAAACTCCCTACAACTGATCTATCTGCTTTGGTCATTAGGTTCATTGTGCAACTATCCCTAAGTTTTCACATTCTACCTAGCTTTACCCCAGACTCAGTACATGCTTCTAATGTTTTTCTTTTGAGCTACCTAGGATTCCTTAGAGTCATGCCAGTCTTAGTATAAACTAGTGACAGTAGTACATTTCATAGAACAACCTAAACCCTGGCATCACTACATTGGATATACATTCATCTCCCTTAACAAACCTATAAGCTACAACTCTGTGCTTAGCTAATTGAGGATCAGAGTTCATTCACACAGGACACCTAAGCACATAAGCTATAACTCATAGGCATACATTCTTCTTCCTTGGTTTTTCCTTTTTCTTTCCTTCTTTGGTGGGGTCTCTTCCTTTGGTTGCCTTTTGATGCAATGCCACTTGTGGGTTACACACATGGCACTGATTACTCAGCAACCTCAAGAGAGACACCACTCTTTATTCTTTTGTTTTTCATTTTTTTTTTCAAAGAAGAAGAAGAATGCTTATGTTTAAGAGGGAGAGAGGAATGTTCCTAGGCCTAGGGCTGCCTCCCCCAAACTAAAACTTCTCATTGTCCCCAATGAGAGTCTGAGGTGGCACACCCCCAAACTTGTCCTAGAAGCATCTAGTCTAGGGCAAAACAAGTAGAATCTAAAAGTCCTAGGCATAGAATGAACTTCGTAAAGCAGATAACACAGCAGCAGAATTTCGAAAAAACAGTATGTTAAGGGCTTAAAGAGATGCATGCTGAGCAATTTAAGGGAGCTAATTTAACTATCAAAGGTGTACTAAGACACTCATCCAACATGCTCACAGATAGATCACATATTGAAGTCAAGAAAGCAGCAAGATAGCAAAATTTAAACAGAACCAACCTATCCAAAAAGTCAGCCAATAGCATGCGAAACCTAACAAAAATTGCGGACTCCGCAAAAAATTCGCAATTAACCTACAGAGCATTTTTAGCATTTTATCAGAGCTCCTAGCATGCTATATTCAGACATCAGTAGCTACACAAAATAAGTAAACTAACTAAGCTAACTACTCAGAAACCATCAAACTACTAAACTAAACTAAACAATCAAAAGAACAATTTAAAACAGATCAAGCAGTTGATTAAAACAAAATTCAAAAATCACAGAAAAGCAGGTTTTTGTTTTTTTTTTTCTCAAGAGGGATCAGAAAACTCCCTCGAATGCCGTTCAAGCTGGCATTCAATCTTCCTCATCCTCATTCCTCCTTTCTCTAGGAGGTGCCCATGGCTTCAACAGGTCAGTAGGGAAGGCAGGAAAAATGCACCCCAGCTGGTCAGCCACATCTTTGTCCCGTGCCTGTGCATACTCGGCCCACTGCGCCATCTTGTGCTGCAGGTCCATCAAGCACGCCATGGATAATGATTGAGCAGCAGCCAAGCCATCCAGCTCAAATTCCATGTTGCCCCTCTTTCGCATCCTCAAGATGGTGGGCAGCTCCAGATGGCCTGTGTACGCCAACTGTTTCTCATTCTTCTCCATTGGGACTCCTGCACGAAGGCACAATTTAGTGATGGTATTACGGAAAAATAGCTGACCCTTACCTTTCTTTGAGCAGTCGGCAATGGAGGCAGCAATGACTGCACCAACGTCAATGGTGAGGCCCCTCATGATGGCGTACAACAGCAATGATCTCCCCTGGTTTATGGTCGTCTCGTGGGTCACAGGGGAGAGACGCCTGCGCACAAAAGAGAACCACACGGCCGCCTTGTCTCGCAGAGTTGCACTCATCAGGGTGTGCTTCCCATTCCTTGACACCGCCCACGATGCCTCTGGCTTGCCTATTGTGTGCAAGGCCTCTTCTAGGACTGCCTCAGATGGCAGGTCAACAATCTTGGCATAGTCAGAATGAGAGTACTCTTTGAGGCCGTAGGCCTCATTGATGGCAGTGGCAGAGAAGTCGACCTCTACCCCCCTCGCCATGGACAGGCATGCGTCAGGGTGTGTGAGGTTGGCGTAGAAGTCATACACCATGTCGGGGTAAGCTGGAATTGGGGGTCTGCACAGCTCCTCCTAACCATGGGTGATGATTCCTGCGCGCAAGAACTGCGGCAGGTCTGCCAACGCATCAAGAAAGCCCCGTTCGTGAAGGAGCTTCTTCTTCCTCAATTCGAGGCTCTTGGCCTCTGCTTCTTGTGAGACAAACCTCTCAGCTTGAGGTTCATCCTCGGGGTACATCTTCTTCTTCCCCTTCTCTTTTGTCTTAGCCGATTCAACATCCTCAACCTTTAATTTCTTTAAAGAAGGTTCAGATATGACCTTCTTCTTCTTGGCTCGCTTGGAGGCTTTCGGTCGTTTGGCTTTCACGATTACAGGGACCCTCTTCTTGAGGCGTGCCTTGGTGGTGATCTGCTGGAGGCAATCCCCCAACGTTTCATCCATAGAGTCTTTGCTTCCCCCTCCGCAGGGCTGTCAAGACTGACTTCCCTCAAGGGGGAGAAAACCTCCTCATCCTCGCCGGCTCTTCGCTTGGCACCGAGTCTTGGTGCTCTTCAGGTGGAGCTTCAGGCTCCGGCGTCTGGGGAGATGGCTCAGGGCTCTGTCTGGCCGTCTCATAGGATGGGCGGCCACTCCCATGACTCTCCTCGGTGCGAGTCTTTTCTTTGATCGGTGCATCCTCCACCGCAACCGTCCACTTCCGTTTCTTGGGTGTACCGACTGGCTCAGAAGGTCCAGCAGGTATCTCCGTCACCACCTTCCACTTCTTGCGTCGCACTGGCAACTTCGGAGGCCGTGAGGGCTGCGCAGCATCGGCATCTGCTAAGGAAAGCAGCGCCTCTCTCGCAGCTTCTTCTGCGTCAGGCGACTTCTTTTTGGGCGTGGAACGATCCGCTCGTGTAGATACCATTGTCGTTCTTTGAAGGTCTGAAGGTAGGAGATGCAGAGGAAGAAGAAGACTGAATTTTGGAGGTCCAACGGATTGAGAAAACGTAGAGGGCAGGGATCAAATGACGTCTATTTGTACTCGAGTGTATCCCAACGACTCTTTTTTGTTGCATACTCAGCAAATCTTCCGCAATAAATCCGCCTAGCCGTTGGGATATTTCTTGATTTAAGTTGCGAATTTAAGCAACCAAATCTTCGATTCAGCCAGATCTTCTTCGTGGATCTTCTCTCCTTGATTCATCTCCTTCATTTCCTCTCCTTTTAATAACCACCTAATTAAAACAAAAATCCTTAATTAAAATAAAAAATAAACACACAACACAAACAAAAAATACAAAAGAAAAAAAAACTAAGGTATGGCCTTCTGATGGATGAGCATTGATGGACCAAAACGTGTGTGTTTAATTTGGTTCAATAACCTGCAATAGATATATGGTCAAGTGCAAGTATACACTGTCAATCAAATAATAAAATGGAAAGTATTCCAAGTATCGTATCCCAAGAGACTGTTGAAGAATTTAGTTTTAGAAAGAATTGTTCTCCGAATGCAATGAAAAGTAACAAAAATAAATTGATAATGTTTGGTTGGTTTTGGGTTGAAAAGAAATAATAAAAACAGGGATCCAATCATGTTTCAGCCCTAAGTTGAGTTTACTTGACAGCCTGTGACCACAGAGTCACCACATAGTACCTTATGCTTTTGGATCGGATTCGTCTCCTATTCAGCCTCTTTGCAAGTACCTTTAGGAGTCTAAGCCATTATACTCACGGTTCAGTGGATAATGTGATCTTAGATGGTTAAGTATGCAATCCTATTGATCCTATAGTCTTTTGCCCCAGTCATCAAGGACAATCGACGAAATCCTATTCCTAGGTTTTTCTGCTATATCACCTTTACGAGAGCCGTTAATTGCCCGACCTGTCCAGTATCGACATTAACATTTCATGCTAATTAAGTGATCAAATTAATATAACATTTTTGCATATATTCAGTAAAGGACGAACCACATAAGGCATAAGGGGTAAAACTGTAATTTACAGCTGTCAAGCTAGCTCATTTCTTAACGGGCATTCACATAATTGAATCCCTTAGGAAAACTTAGCTCATAATGAGAAATAAACTAAAATACTTCATTGAAAAATAATTCATAAGTGCGAAAATTGCTAAAAGGGTAAAATGGTAATTTTACTCGAAAATTAAAGATAAAATGAAAATGGAATAAAAGCAGAATGTAAATAATAAATAAAGGACAGAATTGAAATAACAAAGGTTTTGAACTGAAAATTAAATTATAAATGCGAAAGTTGCTAAAAGGGTAAAATGGTAATTTTGCATGTAAAGTTAAGAACGAAAATAAATGCGAAATAAAAACAGAATGTAAATAGAAAATGTGCAGAATTAAATAGAAAGTAAATCTGGAAATTTTCCAACTTTCTCTCTCTCGAACTCGTGGACAACGAATGAAGGGTCTCTACTCGCTCGATTCACGTCGTCAATGCAAATCGAATCCTCGCAGCACCTTCCTTTCGGAGCTGGCTGAAGTAGAACTATTACAGAGGAGTGGTCCGCTCTTGTTTGGAATTTCGGGAATTTGGGTGAGTTCTTCGAGAGAGAAAGGAGGTTGATCGACTATGTGGAGATTGATTGTTGTAAAGAAATTATCGATGATTTGAATGAAGGCTTGAGGTGCCTTTTATAGGCCTTAGGGTTTGTTTGGAGGTTGCTAAAATGAGGGAGAGATCTTTGGGAAGGGTTGTTAGGTCAAATAGGGAGTTGGTTGGCTGAATCTTTGGAAGATCTTTGACAAATATCTCAACAAATTCGTTTGACCAGTCAACTGCACTCTGTGGCCTCTTGTGTGGCCACAAGTTGGGTTCTGCACTCTGTGGCCTCTTATGTGGTCACAAGCTGGATTCGGCACTCTGTGACTTCTTTGTGGTCACAAGCTGAAACTCTGTGGCCACAAGCTGAAGCAGAATATAGTTTTCCTGGAAATAATTAAAACAACATTAATTTTTTTTATCAAAAATGACTCTTTTACCCTCTTAATTGCTTCATAATGACAAAACGACCTTGAGCATGCGACTTTCCTATTTTTATTCTTTTCTTATCAATTACATGCACAATTATCTTCAATTTAACTCAAAAAGTCAATTAATGAGTATGCTTTAAAGGGTACAAACATGACATAAATGACGTTCATCACACCCCCAAACTTAGCTTATTGCTTGTCCTCAAGCAATTCAACACATAATAATAACAAGAATGTGCAATTACGCAAATGTTTAACATGCTCTCAAACAAAGTTCGCTTATAAACAACCTTTCAGGAGAGGTCTCATACTCTAGTGCTAGTCATAATCCCATAAGTAATTTCTCACATAAGTTTCTACTTTCATTTTGTAAACAAAGCTTTTTCTAGTCTATCCTAACCATATGCTTAATCTATCTAACCTTTAGTCACTGAGTCTAGGATAATCCCTTTCGTGAAATAAACTAAGCTTAGACTTTTCCTTCCTTGTGTGAACTTCTTAACACTTTCTCCCCCAAACTTGTGTTGCTGCTAGGCTTCTCATTTATTTTTCTTTCTCTTATTTTTTTTCTTTACCATTCTCTAGAGAATCTTTATTGCTAGACTCACCTTCGTTCCAGCTTGCCTGCAATTTCATTGCACAATGCATCTAGCTACGAGCAAGCCTCACAAACTAAGATAAATACTCACTTCCTAGTTACCCTTTCATGCAGTGACAACCATGGGGCCCATGATCGCCACTGGTTACTCAGCTAACTTAAGAAGGAGGAGTACCTCTAGAAATAAGGTTTTTTTTTTTTTTTTTTTTTTTTTTTTCCAACTCTTCTTCCTTTGGAAGAGACATAACAATCAAGACCTAGCAGTCAACATATTACAAATATACTTCACCCCCCCAAACTTAAAGGAGGCAATGTCCTCATTGACTATTCAAGAGATTTTTTTCAAAAGGGATGGTGTGAGCATTAGTCTACAAAAAAACGTCAAGGCTAAACTCTCCTAAACATGTTAAACGGGTTAAACAAAAGAAAGTTTAGACTTGTGAAAAAGTTTTGCATAGAAAAGTACTAATGGAACCCTATGCTTTTGAAAAAAACTTACAAGCTATGACATGTGGCACTATTTGAGCAGAGATAAACTCTAGTTATCATCATAAAGGTTACTTTAAAGAAAACAAAAGAAAGATAGCATGCTAAAAACATTCTCATATTTGTGCAATCAAGTCATTAAGTTCAAGTAGGCACAATCCACAAAACGTCTATCCTAGCAGGAACAAGTACAACTACTACCCTAACAAAACAATGAAATAATGAAATAACAAAATGCAACTTCTACCCTACCAGAAAAACAATGAAATAATGAAATAACAAAATGCAACTTCTACCCTACCAGAAAAACAAACAACTAAAAACAGAATCTTAACCAATAACAAAATATGCAGAAAATGAAGGAAAGGAGTAGAGAATAAGGAAGAACGGTACTCCCCTAATCTTCAGACGAGGTATCGTCTTTGGAATCAGTATTCGAAGGAATATTCAGGCAAATGGGAGGAAATGTCGGGAATACATGCATCAAGGTCGGAGCCAAGACATTAAAGAACCCTTGAATGAGCTCATCCCTCTCTTTGGCATAGGCCCAGTAGGCCATATTCTGTTGGATCATATGATGCCATTGAGAAAGGGGTGATGCTTGGAATATTTGTTGAGCTGGTGGTAGGTTGTGACTCCTCTGTGGCCACAGAGGTGGAACAACCTTTTGGCTTGAACGCACACGACGTCGGTGCTTTCTCGGTCTTTTGGTTACTGAAAAGCTGTAACTTGTGAACAAGCTGCGCAGTGATGGCTGGCTTTGGCAAACTTGTCTCCTCACCTTGTCGAGGCTTAAGTCCTACTTTGAGGCAAAGTCGAGTGACAAGTGACCCAAAGAATAATTTCCAGCCATCTTCTTGCCATAAGCAATCAACTCTTCTCTTAGCAACCTCCCAATATTGAGATCAAGACCGTTTTAGGATGCAATGCAGCAGCATCCCTCGTTCCAAGGAAATGGTTGTGTCATTTGTAGGATTCCCTTCCTAAACTTCTTCATTATTTCCTTCAATCTCCTTCTCAGTTGAAGAAGTGTTTGACTCAAATTTCATTCATTCAGTTTCTCTCTCATTGCCTTCCATTTTTTTTTTTTTTTTTTTTTTTTTTTTTCCTCTACTTGTATCACATTTTCCTCTTCTTTCCTTGTCCGCTCAGCGATATCATTTTGGAGAGCTTGCTTCGTTTCTTGACAACTTTTATTTTCTTGATATTCTGCTACTAGCAAGGCTGCCTTCTCCACGACTTCTTTAATCATCTTCTCCATCATGGTCGGGGAAAGAATTGATTCTTGAATCAGACTCTCAACCGTATCTCTTCTTTTTAATCCAAAGTTGTGGTCGATTGGGGTCTCAGTTTGCTTCTTAGTGTGCCTGTACACTAAAGTTTTTCTATCAGAACGTTCAAGAATTGGTGGAGGAATACTTACTTTCGAAACCGGAGGTGGGTCCTCGCGCGTAGAACATGGTTTTGTTGAGGTCGCTGTTGCGTGCTCAATGTGTAAAGATAAATAAGCAATAAGGTAGAGAGAGCACTTAGAACATGCAAGCATACATGGTCTCACAGCAAGTAGTAAGTATATTTCATTCGTTTTTTCCACAGAGACTTATTTTTAGCTATTCGCGAAGTGTGATTGTTAAGAAAGATGGGATGAATTTGATGGGGTAAAATTGGTTTTTAATTATCTACTTTTTGCTGAATGTATAAAGGGATATAACATAAACAAATGCAAGTTGAAACTAGACTTAAAAGACAAGAGATGGAATTAACAAACGAGGAAGAAAATAGCTAAACAGAATGGAAACCTGGCAGAATTGCGAGGACCGCAATGTTACCGCAATTAAATAACAGCGAAACTGAGTAAATGGTTGAATTAAGGGCTACTAATGACTATCCTATAGGCATTTTATTACGATTCTCAAGCATTGGATCAACTCTCTATACATCAAACTCACTCTATCTCAAGTATCGTCCGATTCCATGCATTAGAGTCTTAAGTTTACTCGACTTCAAAGTAAGGACTTAAGCATCTTGTTTAAGCAGGAGTGTTTAGTTTGTACTAGGGAAACGCCTATTCCTAGGCCGTTTCCTGATTACCATGAAAGGCTAGCATGATTATATGACTCTGAACTCTTACTCCTTCCAGAGGTTAGGAGTTCTTTGGACAAAATGGATGGCCAATCGAAATTGCCCGTGGGATGAAGCTTACATACAATCAATGATTCGAGAGCTATCCTACATACTTGATGCACGTTTTTTAGCCTATAGTTCTGTCATTAGCATGCCCCTAAGTGGCTTAGCTACTCATGGATATATGGAGAACAGAAAGGGTAGATAAAACAGACATGCTTAGAAGAGAAATATGCTTAAAACAATAAGACAAAACGTAGCAGTAGAAGGTGGAAACTGTGAAATGCAGAATTTTACTTTGATTACTTTGAATGTTTGAACGACAAAGGAAAGCTTCAAAAGAAATGATTCAAAGACAGACAACAACGAAATGCAGTAATTAAAACACTAGGCTAAGAACAACAATGATCAAACTGGAAATAAGAAGAAGAACGACAGAAAAGCAGTAAAGGGTGCTGAAAAGCTTCGTTGCAGACGCCTCGAATGGAAGGGATGAGAGGTTAGCCTTGCTTGGATGAATCCAATCGAGAGAGAAGAAGAATCTTCTCTCCTTCCTATCAGATTATCGATTCCAACAGCTGAGACTCTCACTCCAACAGACGGCAAAGGAAAACAGAGAGAAATGATGGACTGCGAGAAGACTTCTGCGCTTCGAATGATGATCAAACCTCCGACTTTGGCCCCCTTTTATAGTAGTTTGCAGGTGCGTTTGGGCCAAGGAGAACCATCAATCTTCAACGTCGTATATCAGAATGGATGGAGGAGAAAGAATGAATCCCTGAAATTACGGAAATTAACAGAAAAAGATCAGTCAACTTACGGTTTTCACTTGAATAATTGCGGCCTCAGCAATGTTTTCGCAATGCTGTCGCAATGCAGCTTTTTTCATTCTTTTCCTTCGGTTTTCAACCCTTTTTCTACCTATTGTGCATAAGTCCTAAATTAGCTACCTTCTTCTAATTCTCATATTGAAGTATAGGTTTAGGCTAAATGCTATCAAAAACACCTAAAAGTGCACATCTTCTTAAGCTAAATGGGTCCTAAATAAGTCACTTTCAGAGACTTAACACACCCCCAAACTTAAGGTTTTGCTTGTCCTCAAGCACACTAAAGACTTACCTAGGCTGCTGTTTCTTCTTCTTTAACCACTTTACTGACTCCCTTATTCCCCCATCTATAGCAATGCTGTCCTGTGACACACTTCTTGTTGGGTTTTATGTCCTAAAACTCGTGGTTTGTAAACTGAATGTATATTCTATTTTGCAATAAAGTTGTTATTGAGATTTATTCAGTAAAGTTGTTATTGAATAAAATGAATTGTTTTTACTTTTAACCTAACTCCAATAAACAAAGAACCCATGGCTATAGGTTGTATACTTGAACTTCATGTATGACATGATTGTGGATCAAGTTCAAGTAATAGCCAGAACGGTCTATAGTATAGGGATAAGGCTGGGTACCTTATCCTGGGGAAACTATTGGACGCGGCCCACTTTGTATAGTACAAACGATGTGATCCGAAATCGTTCATGTGGAGACATGTGAGTGGGGGCGTCCTATGCAATGAGTTTGCATAAGACTGAACCGCGAAACAAGTCGCTCTTTCTTTATAACTCCGTTTACTGTAAAGACCGATTTTTTCATATGATGACCTAGGTAACTCGATCTGAATCCTGAGCACGCTATGAACTCCTGTTTATTCGGGCTTATCCTTTGACTTGTATGGGTGAGAGTGGCCCGAGATCGCCGACTCAATAAGCCTACCATCTTGGGGATAAGACCGGGTAGGTAGCTGGGAACATAGTCCTGCGAGATGGAATTCACTCCTACCCGCTCTGAGGGATTAGTAGAGAGGTTCTTCCCTTAAGTGCTGACTCCAGGTCTTGAACTAGGGATCCCACCCTCTCATTGGCCCGAGAGGGACTTGGTATAGTGATGAGATCACATACCAATCGGTTTGGTGGTTGGACCACAAACCAATAGTTCATTAGAGGATCAGTGGGACTTAAGGAACAAGATGTAATTACGGGGGTAAAACGGTTATTTTGACCCAGCTATAATTACGAACGACCTGTGAAGGATCGATTTACTGATGATGGTTATATCAAGAGGACAGAAATATATCTACGGTGAGGAGAGTGCAACCCTTGGACTTTAGTGGAGTCTCCGGGGGTTAACGAATGTTGGTTAGCTTGGTTAAAGAGTTTGACCGGTTAATCTCGTATCGTTGGAGCTCATGATCTGTAGGTCCTTTAGGTTCTCCTGGCTAGCTCGGATTAAGCCGTGTAACAATATGAGAGAAAAAGAATTTGAATTTATTGAAATTCGGTTTTGGAAGAATGATGGACATATTTAAATATGATTTAAATATGGGATCGGTGTAAAACATGAATAGGGATTCATGTGTGATGATTCGGTTTAAGAAACCGAGATTAGTCTTATTATTTAATTAATATTTGATATTGAATTAAATAATAATATTAATTAATTAAAAAGTTTAATTAATTATAATTTATTTTGCTTATTAAAATTAATTATGAATTAATTTTAAAATGACAAAATATTACAAGTGTGATTATAAGTCAAAGTGGAATTATCCATGTTGAGTGGATTTATCCAAGTTGAGTGGGTTTATCCAAGTTGTGAAGTGGATTGTGAATCACCAACAACATGCATATAAACTCATCAATTTTGGAACACTTGGTTGAAGACTAATCCATCCAATTTGAGGTGTCATGCTAAGTAAAGACTTAGTTGCATGTGAATTGCCTATAAATTGGATGAAGTTCAAATGGTTTGAAGTTGATGAAATTTCAAAGAGTTTGAATGTTGGATGAGCATGAAGAGTTCATGTTACTTGAGAAATTAGAAAGCTAAGTGTTAGACTTCTTCTCACAAAATCCTCATCACTTTCATCTTCCCATCTTCTTCTTCCAAACTTTTTCTTTCATAAAGGAGTCCCACCACTCCGTTGCTCGGCCCGAGGATAGCGGGACTACCGGAGGTGGTTCTCGAGGAGTTCGAGGGAAGCTTCGAAGGGTTCGTGAGGAGATTTGAGCTTTGGAAGAGAAGTCTTTAGAACTACAAGAGGTATGTGTTCTAATTCCTTTTATTTCAAAGCTTTGTGCATGTTTCTTATTTAGCTAAATTGATGAAATTAGAGTGCCAATGATCCGTCTCGCTTCCGCTGCGCTACATGCGCTCCATCAATTGGTATCAGAGCGTTTTTTGGTCACTCAATTTGCATCAATTTGAGCTCGGTGGGTATTTGTTTTAGAAATTAAATTTCTGGACGTCTAAAGTGTGATTCCGGTTTTGGCATTTTTTTTTGAGCTTTTATTTGTACTTTGTTTTGTAATTTCCCGGGCGTGTATGGGCTTTAATGTGTGAAGAAGAGTCTGTAAAAAATTCGGAGTCATTAGAGTCCATATAGGCTTTCAATTCAAAGACAGAAGCTCGGGTGTCGAAAAAAACAGCATGCTATTTTTTTGCTGTTTTTTTTTTCTGCAAAATTCCAGCACAACACCGGTTCAGCACAAGGTAGAAGAAACGGTCCGGTTCGGTCCTTGAAAGGTCCGGTTCACTGAAAGTCAGACCGGTTCCTTGTTCTTCACCCTCTGGAGGTCCGGTTCAGCATTCGTTTGGTCCGGTTCGGGTCGGTATTGGTCCAGTTACGGGCTGTTGAAGTCGGGACAACTGTTATGGACCGGTTCAGTTTTTTTGAAGTTTTGTAGTTGCTGTTTTTTTGGCCGGTTGAAGCAAATTCAAGCTGGTTCGTGGCGGTTCGAAGGGTTCGGAAGCGTCTCAACTTACTTGATGAATTATTATTGTAATAATTTAGTTGCTTGCTTGTCCGTGATGCCAAAACCGGTCCACTTTAGTGTGTTTAATTAATTATGCATTGTGAATGTATGTTTTAATTAAAGTATCTTGTATGTGCATAAAGTATGCCATATAGATTTCAAATCCCACCATAGGAAGCATGTTGCATGCATTGAAAGTATAATATAAGTGTTATGTTGTATAGTATGCATGCTTAATTCATGAGAATTAATATAAGTGTTATATTAATTTATGAATTGGATGTTGCTTGTTTAAAAGTAAAATTAATATAAGTGTTATATTAATTTTGAAATTAAACATACAACATAGTTGCCTTAGTTGAATATAATTGTTATATTCTTGCTTGGGAAGCATGTTATAAATTGAATGTAATGGTTATATTCTAGCTTAGGAAGCATGTTATAGAATGTCTTTGTTTTATAAAGCGTTGTAAAATGAGATAGACATTTAAAATCTATAACAAAGATAAATGCATGCTCACTAAGGGTTAAAGAATTCCAATGCGATTAGGAATTTAGTATCGATTCGTTTTAATAGTTAAAATAGGTCGATATCTTGTAAAGCTAAGGTTACGAGAGAACTCACCCGGTTTGATCCTGCACTAAGGTTGGAGGTATTTAAGATGACGGTTTACGGAACACCTCCTACCTGGGGATCGATCCGGTACTTGAGTTAAGTTAACCCGGCTTTATGAGCATGCACGTGAGAGGTGTAAGGTTATAAAACGTTTATCACCTAGACATCTTAGGTAAAAGTATGTTCTACCTAGACTTAGGTTTTATTGTCTTAGCCGGATAATGCCTAAGTAAAACTTTACCCAAACCATTCTAAAATACTTAGTAGTGGTGTTGAGAAGGTATATATGATATATCAATCTCCTCCTACGTTCTTCGCAAAGTTCACACCGTGAGATTTATGCTCGGCCTCGTGATGTCAATAGGGCATCCCCATTCGGATGGTGTTTGCATAAATCAAGAGCAAGGTGAATGGAGAAAGTATTTATAGTAAGTGGGAGAAGGAAGTATGTCAATACATCCTGCGGTCTCCTCCATTAGGTTGAACCGTGAGATTCCCATGTTCCGCCTGCTGGTTGCCCATAGTAGCACCGTCCATTCGGAGGGCCGTTTCATTGGAGTCGGAACAACTCAATCTCCAGAAATGGATAGGGTCTCTTAGGTCCATTCCCAACTCTGACATTTCCATTCGGTTGCACTGTTGGGGCCGACCTCTGAGTTCTGAAAATGGCGGGTCACACTTACAAGGATTACTAAGTTGTTAGTAGATTCTTGACCGAAGTAGCGATAACTAAGGTGCTATAGGAATATGAGTTATTCTGGTATTAGCATTTAGTCAAGAATGTCTTGGTTCAGTGAAGGAGTGATTGACTGCCCCTCGGTAGCGGTTGCTCTGACTCACTGAAGTATCGTTGCAAATTAATAATGATTTTTTGGGTACATTATTACTTTTGCTAAAGTTCTTGATTGGTTGTTAAAAATAGGTTAAGTTCAATTCACTAATAGAATTCATTCTTTTCAGCATGTCTAGCTCGTTTATCCAATTACTAGCTTCTGATAAACTAAACGGCGATAACTACACGACCTGGAAATCGAACTTGAATACGATTCTTGTTATCGATGATCTTAGGTTTGTCTTAACAGAGGAATGTCCTCCCCCTCCTAGCTCATCTGCAACTCGAACTGTTCGAGATGCATTTGACAGGTGGACTAGGGCTAATGATAAAGCCCGAGTCTACATCTTGGCCAGCACATCCGATGTGTTAGCTAAGAAGCATGAGGTAATGGTCTCCGCTAAGGAGATCATGGATTCATTACAGATGATGTTTGGACAACCGTCCTCATCGGTCTATCATGATACCCTCATGGCGAGCAAAGTTGAGAAGAAACAACTAAGTAAATATGATTTACTCGTTGTTGAAACATGTTTAGTGGAACATGATAGTTCTGCCTGGATACTGGATTCAGGAGCCACTAACCATGTTTGTTCTTCTTTCCAGGAAACTAGTTCCTGGCAGCTGCTTGCTGAAGGTGAGATAACTCTCAGGGTTGGAACAGGAGAGGTTGTCTCAGCCAAGGCAGTGGGAACTGTCAAGTTGTTATATAGAGATAGTTTCATTTTACTTGAAAATGTACTGTTGGTTCCTAGCTTTAAAAGGAACCTTGTATCTATCTCTTGTTTACTTGAACATTTGTATAAAGTATCTTTTGATTTTAATGAAGCGTTCATTAGCAAAAGAGGTGTACATATATGTTCTGCGAAACTTGAAAACAACTTGTATGTGTTAAGACCAACAGAGGCAAAAGCTATTTTGAACACCGAGATGTTTAAAACAGCTCAAACTCAAACTAAAAGGCAGAAACTTTCTCCAAGTACCTATCTTTGGCACTTGAGACTAGGCCACATTAATCTCAATAGGATTGGGAGATTGGTTAAGAGTGGTCTCCTAAATCAGTTAGAGGACAACTCTTTACCACCATGTGAGTCTTGTCTTGAGGGCAAGATGACCAAACGATCTTTTTCTGAAAAAGGTCATAGGTCCAAAGAAACTCTAGAGCTTGTACATTCAGATCTTTGTGGTCCGATGAATGTTAAAGCACGGGGAGGGTATGAATATTTCATCAGCTTCATTGATGATTATTCTAGGTACGGCTATCTTTACCTAATGCATCATAAGTCCGAAGCTCTTGAAAAGTTCAAGGAGTATAAGGCAGAGGTTGAGAACACATTAGGTAAAACGATTAAAATACTCCGATCAGATCGAGGTGGAGAGTATATGGATTTAAGATTCCAGGACTATATGATAGAACATGGAATACTATCCCAACTCTCAGCGCCCGGAACACCGCAGCAGAACGGTGTGTCCGAAAGGAGAAATAGAACCCTGTTAGACATGGTTCGATTTATGATGAGCTATGCTCAACTGCCTAGTTCGTTTTGGGGATATGCAGTAGAGGCTGCTGTATATATTTTGAACATGGTTCCCTCTAAGAGTGTTTCAGAAACACCTTATGAGTTATGGAGAGGGCGTAAAGGTAGTTTACGTCACTTCAGAATTTGGGGGTGTCCGGCACATGTGTTGGTGCCCAATCCAAAGAAATTGGAACATCGTTCAAAATTATGCCTATTCGTAGGCTACCCCAAGGAAACGAAAGGTGGTCTATTTTACGATCCTCAACAAGATAAGGTGCTTGTATCGACAAACACCACATTCTTAGAGGAAGACCACATGAGAGATCATCAACCTTCGAGCAAAATTGTTTTGACCGAACTTTCCAGGAAAGCTACAGATGGGTCAACAAGAGTTGTTGATCTGGCTGGTCCTTCTCAAGAGTTGAGAATACCTCGACGTAGTGGGAGGGATGTGAGACAACCCGACCGCTACATGGGTTTAACGGAAACCCAGGTCGTCATACCTGATGACGGCGTTGAGGATCCATTGACCTTTAAACAGGCAATGAATGACATAGACAAGGACCAGTGGCTTAAAGCCATGGACCTCGAAATGGAGTCGATGTACTTCAATTCGGTCTGGGATCTTGTAGAGCAACCTGATGGTGAAAGACCTATCGGTTGTAAGTGGATCTACAAGAGGAAACGAGACCAAGCCGGTAAGGTGCAAACCTTTAAGGCTCGACTTGTGGCAAAGGGTTATTCCCAGAGGGAAGGGGTGGACTATGAAGAAACCTTCTCCCCTGTTGCCATGTTAAAGTCGATTAGAATACTCTTGTCCATTGCCACGTTTTATGATTATGAAATTTGGCAAATGGATGTCAAGACAGCCTTTCTTAATGGCAATCTTGAAGAGAGTATCTATATGGCTCAACCAGAGGGGTTCATAATTCAGGGTCAAGAGCAAAAGGTTTGCAAGCTTAATCGATCCATTTATGGGTTGAAGCAAGCGTCTAGATCCTGGAATATAAGGTTTGATACTGCGATCAAATCCTATGGCTTTGAACAGAATGTTGACGAACCTTGTGTCTACAAGAAAATAGTCAATTCTGTTGTAGCTTTCTTAGTCTTATATGTAGATGATATCCTACTCATTGGGAATGATGTAGGGTTCCTGACTGACGTTAAGCAATGGCTAGCGACGCAATTCCAAATGAAAGATTTGGGAGAGGCTCAGTTTGTTCTAGGGATTCAAATCGTAAGGAATCGTAAGAACAAAACGTTAGCGTTGTCTCAAGCATCTTATATCGACAAGGTGTTGATACGATATTCGATGCAGAATTCCAAGAAGGGTTCTTTACCTTTCAGGCATGGAATTCAATTGTCAAAGGAAGAGTGTCCTAAGACACCTCAAGAAGTTGAGGATATGAGACGAATTCCCTATGCATCAGCAGTCGGTAGTCTGATGTACGCCATGTTATGTACACGACCCGACATATGCTATGCAGTAGGAATTGTCAGTAGGTACCAGTCCAATCCAGGATATGATCATTGGACTGCCGTTAAACACATCCTCAAGTATCTTCGGAGAACGAGAGACTATGTGCTCGTGTATGGCGCGAAGGATTTGATCCTTACAGGATATACTGACTCTGATTTTCAAACCGATAAGGATTCGAGGAAATCCACATCGGGATCAGTGTTCACTCTTAACGGAGGGGCAATAGTATGGAGGAGTATAAAGCAAGGTTGTATTGCTGACTCCACCATGGAAGCTGAGTATGTCGCGGCTTGCGAAGCTGCGAAAGAGGCTGTATGGCTTAGAAAGTTCTTGACGGATTTGGAAGTTGTTCCAAATATGAATTTGCCTATCACACTTTATTGTGATAATACTGGTGCTGTGGAAAATTCGAGAGAACCAAGAAGCCATAAGCGTGGAAAGCACATAGAGCGGAAATATCATCTCATCAGGGAGATAGTGCATCGAGGAGACGTGATCGTCATGCAGATCGCCTCAGAGCACAATATTGCTGATCCGTTTACAAAGTCCCTCACGGCTAAAGTGTTCGAGGGGCACCTAGTGAGTCTAGGACTACGAGTTGTACAGTAGGATAGTGGGAGAAAAACCATGGAAATATTTGATATTCCAGTTTTTCTCATCCCGCATGTAATACTCCACTGACGTTTTAGTCCAAGTGGGAGTTTGTTGGGTTTTATGTCCTAAAACTCGTGGTTTGTAAACTGAATGTATATTCTATTTTGCAATAAAGTTGTTATTGAGATTTATTCAGTAAAGTTGTTATTGAATAAAATGAATTGTTTTTACTTTTAACCTAACTCCAATAAACAAAGAACCCATGGCTATAGGTTGTATACTTGAACTTCATGTATGACATGATTGTGGATCAAGTTCAAGTAATAGCCAGAACGGTCTATAGTATAGGGATAAGGCTGGGTACCTTATCCTGGGGAAACTATTGGACGCGGCCCACTTTGTATAGTACAAACGATGTGATCCGAAATCGTTCATGTGGAGACATGTGAGTGGGGGCGTCCTATGCAATGAGTTTGCATAAGACTGAACCGCGAAACAAGTCGCTCTTTCTTTATAACTCCGTTTACTGTAAAGACCGATTTTTTCATATGATGACCTAGGTAACTCGATCTGAATCCTGAGCACGCTATGAACTCCTGTTTATTCGGGCTTATCCTTTGACTTGTATGGGTGAGAGTGGCCCGAGATCGCCGACTCAATAAGCCTACCATCTTGGGGATAAGACCGGGTAGGTAGCTGGGAACATAGTCCTGCGAGATGGAATTCACTCCTACCCGCTCTGAGGGATTAGTAGAGAGGTTCTTCCCTTAAGTGCTGACTCCAGGTCTTGAACTAGGGATCCCACCCTCTCATTGGCCCGAGAGGGACTTGGTATAGTGATGAGATCACATACCAATCGGTTTGGTGGTTGGACCACAAACCAATAGTTCATTAGAGGATCAGTGGGACTTAAGGAACAAGATGTAATTACGGGGGTAAAACGGTTATTTTGACCCAGCTATAATTACGAACGACCTGTGAAGGATCGATTTACTGATGATGGTTATATCAAGAGGACAGAAATATATCTACGGTGAGGAGAGTGCAACCCTTGGACTTTAGTGGAGTCTCCGGGGGTTAACGAATGTTGGTTAGCTTGGTTAAAGAGTTTGACCGGCTAATCTCGTATCGTTGGAGCTCATGATCTGTAGGTCCTTTAGGTTCTCCTGGCTAGCTCGGATTAAGCCGTGTAACAATATGAGAGAAAAAGAATTTGAATTTATTGAAATTCGGTTTTGGAAGAATGATGGACATATTTAAATATGATTTAAATATGGGATCGGTGTAAAACATGAATAGGGATTCATGTGTGATGATTCGGTTTAAGAAACCGAGATTAGTCTTATTATTTAATTAATATTTGATATTGAATTAAATAATAATATTAATTAATTAAAAAGTTTAATTAATTATAATTTATTTTGCTTATTAAAATTAATTATGAATTAATTTTAAAATGACAAAATATTACAAGTGTGATTATAAGTCAAAGTGGAATTATCCATGTTGAGTGGATTTATCCAAGTTGAGTGGGTTTATCCAAGTTGTGAAGTGGATTGTGAATCACCAACAACATGCATATAAACTCATCAATTTTGGAACACTTGGTTGAAGACTAATCCATCCAATTTGAGGTGTCATGCTAAGTAAAGACTTAGTTGCATGTGAATTGCCTATAAATTGGATGAAGTTCAAATGGTTTGAAGTTGATGAAATTTCAAAGAGTTTGAATGTTGGATGAGCATGAAGAGTTCATGTTACTTGAGAAATTAGAAAGCTAAGTGTTAGACTTCTTCTCACAAAATCCTCATCACTTTCATCTTCCCATCTTCTTCTTCCAAACTTTTTCTTTCATAAAGGAGTCCCACCACTCCGTTGCTCGGCCCGAGGATAGCGGGACTACCGGAGGTGGTTCTCGAGGAGTTCGAGGGAAGCTTTGAAGGGTTCGTGAGGAGATTTGAGCTTTGGAAGAGAAGTCTTTAGAACTACAAGAGGTATGTGTTCTAATTCCTTTTATTTCAAAGCTTTGTGCATGTTTCTTATTTAGCTAAATTGATGAAATTAGAGTGCCAATGATCCGTCTCGCTTCCGCTGCGCTACATGCGCTCCATCACTTCTAAGTTTAGAACTAACCTCTTTATCAAGCTTCTTCTGACTTCACCTGCCTACTATACCTGCTGTTTTTATTAACCCCCTACTACTGATCTAGCTTCTTTTATGACATCATGCCACTATCCCTAAGGTTTCAAATTCTACCAAGCTTTACTCCAGACTCAGTACATGCTTCTAGCTTTATTTTTAATGTGTCTAGGATTCCTTAGAGTCATGCCAGTCTTAGTATTAACAGTGACAGTAGTACTTTTAGAGAACAACCTAAACCCTGGCATCACTACATTGGATATACATTCATCTCCTTAGACAAACCTAGAAACTACAACCTTGTGCTTAGCTCTTTGAGGATCAGAGTTCTTTTTTTTAAATAGGACATCTAAGCCACAAGATTATAACTCCTAAGCATACATCCTTCTTCCCCTATTTCTCCTTTTCTCTTTTTTACTTAGGTGGAGTCTCTCCTTGGGTTGCCTTTTGATGCAGTGCCACTTGTGGTTTACACACTTGGCACTGATTACTCAGCACTTGAGAGAGACTCCCCTCTTTATTCTTATTTTTCACTTTTTCTATTTATCACAAAAAATTTTCTTAAAGGAGAAGAAGAATGCTTATGTCCTAAGGAAGAGAGGAATGTTCCTAGGCCTAGGGTGGCCTCCCCCAAACTTCAACTACTCATTGTCCCCAATGAGTGTCTGAGGTGGCACACCCCCAAACTTGTCCTAGAAGCATCTAGTCTAAAGTAAAACAAAGAGAATCTAAAAATCCTAGGCATAGGCAAAACATTCTAAAAGCAATTATTCCAGCAGCAGAAAATTTGACAAAACAGACAGTTTTAAGGACTGATGGTTTATGCATGCTGAGCCCTATTCAGAGGCTAATTTAAACTAGCAAAGGGTGTCCTATGACACTCATCCAGCATGCTTGAAGATCAGCTATATAAGGTAGTCATGCTAGCAGCAAAAGAGAGAATATAACAGATCACAGCCTAACTACACAGACAGTCCAAAACATGCAATCAGTCACAAAAATTGCGGGAACCGCAATTATTTCGCAATTCAATCCGGGCAGATTTAACATTGATTCAGGCCCCTAGCATGCTTTTTCCTGTTACTCACGCATCCTAAAAATAAATCTAAACTATCCTACCTATGCAGCTAACATCAGACTAAACTAAGCAAAAGAAAAAACATAAAACTAAACATGAAAAACAGATCAAAAGTTGAACACAAAACAGCATACTGCACATGATCCTATCAGAAAGCAGAAAAATTGTTTGTTTTTTCTAAGGGAACAGCAATACTCCCTTTAGTGCACTTCAAACCAGCACTCAATTCTCATCATCCTCATCTGGTTGCCTTGGCCGTGGGGGCACCCATGGAGTTAGGAGATTGGTAGGGAAGTCCGGGAAGATGCACCCCAGCTGGTCTGCAACTTCCTTATCCCTTGCCTGCGCATAGTTGGCCCATTGAGCCATTCTCCTCTGCATGTCCATCAAGCAGGCCATGGATAGGGACTGTTCAGCAGCCAACCTATCCAATTCAAACTCCATATTCCCCTTCCTTCTCAGCCTCAGGTTAGCAGGCAGCTCCAAATGGCCTGTGTAAGGCAGCTGCTGCTCCAAGCGCTCGGTGGGGACTCCTGCAAGCAAACATAGCTTGGTTATGGTATTAGGGAAAAACAAGGGTCCCTTACCTTTCTTTGCGCATTCAGCAATGGCAGCTGACATGATTTCCCCCACATTGACCGTGAGACCGCGCATGATGGCATAGACCAGCAGTGATCTACTCTGGTTGATTGTCGTCTCGTGGGTCACAGGGGACAGCTTTCTCCTCACAAAGGCAAACCAAACAGCTGCCTTTGCTGTCAGATTGGCACTCATTAAGGTGTGCCTCCCATTGCGTGAGACAGTCCACGCTGCTTCAGGCTGGCCAATTGTGCGAATGGCCTCTTCCAGCACTGCCTCAGTCGGCTCATCAACTATCCGTGCATAATCTGTATGAGGTTGGCCCTTGAGACCAAATGCTTCATTGATGGCCTTGGCGGAGAAATCTACTTCTACCCCTCTGACCACAGACAGGCCATCCTCAGGGCTGAGCACATTAGCGTAGAAATCATACACCATGCTCGTGTATGCTGGATTAGGCGGTCTGCAGAATTCCTCCCAGCCGTGGTTGATCACCCCTGCGCGCAAGAACTGCGGCAGGTCAGCAAGTCGGTCGAGGAATCCTTTCTCGTGCAACAGGTCCCTCTTCCTCAGCTCAGCACCCCTGGACTCAGCATCAGATGAGACATACCTCACTGACGGAGGTTCGTCTTCAGGGTAGAGTTTAGCCTTCCCCTTATCTGCTGGTTTGGATGATTCGGCAGCCTCCACCTTGAGGCGTTTGAGCGAAGGCTCAGTACTCTCCTTGTCCGTTGACGGCACCTTCTTGGCCTTCTTTTTCTTCAACTTCTTGGCCTTGACAATCTTGGCCTTCTTCTTCTTCTTGAGCCTGGCCTTGATGTTGATCTGCTGGAGGCATGCCCCCAACGTTTCTTCCATAGAATCGTCCTGCTGTGCAGGCTCGGCAGGGCTATCTTCCCTCATAGGAGAGAAGACTTCGTCTTCCCCAGCATCTCCACTGCCGTGCGTGGACTCTTGATAATCCCCATAAGGGAATTCAGGATCAGGCCGTGGATAATTGTGCTCTGCTGATGGTGTCTGCGCAGAACTCAGTGGCGAAGATGGCAGCTCAGGACTCTGCGCTGCTGCAGGTGTCGGATCAGAACTCTGAGGTGCTGGAGACAACTCGGGGCTCTGTGCAGGCGGTGACGACTCTGCGCTTGGCACTGGTTCAGATGGGAGAGGGCTGCGCGCAGGTGATGCAGACGGCGACGAACCTTCATTGGCTGACTCGTGGGATGCACGATCAGTTTCTTGACTCTCCACAGAGGGAGTCTTTGCTGTGCTTGGTTCGGCGGCCGTCTTGACACTCCACCGGCGTTTCTTGGGCGTGCCCACTGGCTCAGATGGTCCAGCAGGGATCTCAGTGACCACCCTCCACTTCTTCCTACGAATAGGAAGCTTGGGAAGAGGACCGGTGCGAACGACACCATCGTCTGCAAGGGTGAGAAGCGCTTCCCTCGCAGCCGCTTCAGCTGCGTCATCAGCCTTCTTCTTGGCTGCGGATCTTTCAGCACGTGTGGACACCATTGTCGAATCTTGGAGGTTTGGAGAGAAGGATCAGAGATGGAGAGAATCGCAGATTTCTTGAAAATCAGAAAATGAGAGGATCGTATCGAACGAGCGCGTTCTAACGGCTATAAATGCAACGGAAAAATCCCAACGGCTCTTTTTTTTTTGCGGATCCAGCAATTTTAGCGCAATTTTAGGGATATTTTATCATCAAAATCTCAAACTTTGCTCGTCCGTATCTTTTATTTGGCTCGATCGTTTCTTGATTTTTAAAGCTTGATTTACTCTCCTTGATTCCCTCTTTCGATTCCCTACAAAAACAAATAAAACAAACATTAAATACGCAATTAAAATTACACCACAAAACATACAAACGATAACCGGAAAAACAGAAAAAATAAACTAAGGCATTGGCCTTGACTAAACGAGCACAGTAACCACTCGTTCTCTCTCGTTCTCGTTGTCATGCTTCAGTCAAGAGGAAGGCCGAGAGAGTCTTCACATCTCCTTCCTCATAGTAGTGCTTCAACCTAGCACCATTGACCATAAATGGCTGACCTTGCTGCAAGTTCTTTATCTCTATTGCACCATGAACAAAGACATTAGTAATAACAAATGGACCTGACCATCTAGACTTTAGTTTGCCTGGAAATAACTTTAATCGTGAGTTAAATAATAATACAAGTTGGCCTTTCCTGAAGTCTTTGATCCTGAGTCTACTGTCGTGCCATATTTTGGTCTTTTCTTTATACATTTTGGCATTCTCGTAGGCCATATGCCTAAGCTCATCAAGTTCATGTAGCTGCAAAGATCTCAATGTCCCCGCATCCTTTACACAAAAATTCAACTCCTTCATGGCCCAAAATGCTTTGTTTTCTAACTCAAGTGGCAAGTGGCAAGCCTTGCCATACACCAACCTATAGGGAGACATGCCTAGGGGTGTCTTATATGCTGTTCTATAAGCCCAAAGTGCATCCTCAAGCTTAAATGACCAGTCTTTCCTATTAGGTTTGACTACCTTTTCTAGGATGTTCTTTATCTCCCTATTGGAAATTTCAGCTTGGCCATTTGAGTGTGGGTGGTAGGGAGTAGCTACCCTATGTCTAATGTTATATTTAGCCAATACTTTCTCCATAGCCTTATTAATGAAATGTGACCCCTCATCACTAATGATAGCACGAGGGGTCCCAAATCTAGTGAAAATGTGCCTATGCAAGAAGTTAGTGACTGTTTTAGCATCATTATTAGGACATGCTTTGGCTTCTACCCACTTGGACACGTAGTCCACTGCCACTAATATGTATAGGTTACCTGACGATGGAGGGAATGGTCCCATGAAATCAATGCCCCACACATCAAAGAGCTCCAAATCTAAGATGTAGGTGAGGGGCATCTCATCCTTGCGACTGAGGTTACCTGTCCTTTGACATTCGTCACAGCTGTGGGCATAGTTGTGGGCGTCCCTGAAGATTGTTGGCCAATAGTAGCCACTCTGAAATACCTTCGCAGCTGTTCTTTGACCGCCAAAGTGTCCGCCATAAGGAGATGAGTGACAGTGCTGTAGCACAGACTTCGCTTCAGCAGCTGAAACACACTTCCTTAGTAAGCCATCAGCACAGGTTCTGTAAAGTGTGGGGTCATCCCAGATGAATTTCCTTGCTTCATGAAGGAACCTCTTCTTCTCTTGTCCTCCCTTGAACACTGGCAATACCTGTGATGCACGGAAGTTAGCAATGTCAGCAAACCAAGGTTCCTCATCGTTATCACGATGAGCCAAAGCAAAGACATGTTCATCTATAAAAGCATCAGAAATTGCGGTCTCCGCAATTTTTTCGCAATTGTGCTGCAATCGAGACAGGTGATCTGCAACCACATTTTCACAACCTTTCTTGTCCCGAATGTCCAAATCAAATTCCTGCAGCAATAACACCCATCTAATCAATCTAGGCTTAGCGTCAGCCTTCCTCATAAGATATTTTAAAGCAGAATGGTCAGTGTATACAATGGTCCTAGTGCCTACAATGTAATTTCTAAATTTTTCACAAGCAAATACTACAGCAAGCATCTCTTTCTCTGTAGTTGTATAATTACATTGAGCCTCATTCAAGGTCTTGCTAGCATAAT
Source organism: Herpetospermum pedunculosum (assembly GCA_028017165.1). NCBI lineage: Eukaryota > Viridiplantae > Streptophyta > Magnoliopsida > Cucurbitales > Cucurbitaceae > Herpetospermum > Herpetospermum pedunculosum. The sequence goes on from CM051529.1 coordinate 54,837,648, forward strand.
AGACAGGGTGTGTCAGCTTGTCAATCTTCTGTCCTAACATGACTCCTACAGCATAGTCACTGGCATCGCATAGCATCTCAAATGGGAGATCCCAATTTGGTCCGACTATGATAGGTGCTGTGACCAGTGCTTCCTTAAGGGTTCTCCAAGCTACTACACATTCTTTAGAGAAGATAAATGGTCTATTTAGCTCGAGAAGCTCGCACAGAGGCTTGGCTATCTTAGAAAAGTCCTTAATGAACCTTCTGTAGAAGCCAGCGTGCCCTAAGAAGCTTCTAATGGCTTTGACATTCTGGGGCTCTACCAACTTCTCTATGATCTCTATTTTTGCCCTATCCACTTCTACACCCGCCCTTGACACTCTATGTCCTAAGACAATCCCTTCATCTACCATAAAATGGCACTTTTCCCAATTTAGGACTAGGTTGGTCTCTTCACACCTAGCCAGGACTTGTCCTAGGTTGTCTAGACAGGTTTTAAATGAGTCCCCAAAGACTGAGAAGTCATCCATGAATATTTCTATCATGGACTCATCCAACTCAGAGAAGATTGCCATCATGCACCTTTGGAAAGTTGCCGGTGCATTGCATAAGCCGAAAGGCATTCTGCGGAAGGCGAACGTTCCAAAAGGGCAAGTGAAAGTGGTCTTCTCTTGATCCTTAGGGTCTATAGTAATTTGATTATAGCCTGAATAGCCATCTAAGAAACAATAGTAGGCTCTACCAGCTATTCTGTCTAGCATCTGGTCAATGAACGGTATAGGGAAATGGTCTTTTTTAGTTTCTTTATTTAATTTTCTGTAATCCATACATACCCTCCACCCTGTGACAGTCCTTGTTGGAATCAGTTCGTTGTTCTCATTGACTACCACAGTTATTCCCCCCTTTTTAGGTACACATTGGATGGGGCTCACCCACTGGCTACTAGCTATGGGGAAAATCACTCCTGCATCCAACCACTTTATTATTTCCTTCTTCACTACCTCTTTCATAGAGGGGTTTAGCCTACGCTGATGATCTACCCTAGGGGTGTGCTCTTCCTCTAGTATAATTTTGTGCATGCAATAAGAAGGGCTAATGCCTCGAATATCAGCAATAGACCATGCTATAGCCTTCCTATGTTGCTTAAGCAGTAAAATTAAATCAACCTCATGCTGTTCACTTAGCTTAGAAGAAATAATTACAGGCAGCGTATCATTATCTCCTAGATATGCATATTTGAGGTGAGTGGGTAGTGGTTTCAGTTCTAAAACAGGTGGATGCTCGATGGAGGGTTTTAACGGATTTATAGTTCTATCAGTTAAATCTATATTCATACATACATGCTGTGGTTTATCTACAGGCATATTCATTATGTCAGATACATTTAAGTCAGCTACATCTACTTGTACATATTCACTAGCATGCTTGGTTAACAGTACATGCTCTAATTGTTCTTCCATTAGTGAGTCAACAACATCCATGCTAGCACAAGACTCAGAATCAGAGGGATACCTTAAAGCTTTATAAACACTAAATTTTACCTCTTCATCATGAACCCTCATAGTTAACTCACCTTTTTGAACATCTATGAGTGCCCTACCTGTGGCTAGAAATGGTCTACCTAGCAGGATGGGGACCTCCTTGTCTGCCTCATAGTCCAGGACAATGAAATCTGCAAGGAAAATGAATTTGTCAACTTTAACTAGAATATCCTCAATCTTACCTTCTGGATATGCAATGGATCTGTCTGCTAGTTGTAAAGTGACTGTGGTTGGACGTGCTTCTCCCATTCCCAACTGGCGGAATAGGGACAGGGGCATGAGGTTTATGCTGGCGCCCAGGTCACAAAGCGCTCTGCCCACGTGCTTGCCTCCAAGTTCTACAGGTAAGGTGAAGGAACCAGGATCCTTCTCCTTCTTGGGCAGCTTGTTCTGGAGGATGGCACTGCACTCCTCGGTGAGGTTTACTGTTTCAAACTCACCAATTATTTTTTTGTTAGTAATAATGTCCTTCAAAAACTTTACATATGAAGGCATAGACTGTAAAACCTCTACAAAAGGAATGTTAACATGCACTTGCTTAAGTATTTCTAAAAATTTATTAAAATGAACTTCCTGTTCCTGCTTCTTCTTAAGCCTTCGAGGGTATGGAGGTGGTGGCACATATGCAGGCACGTCAGGACGCCTTAGGATAGGTGGAGGCCTTGGAATTTCTTCTACGTCCTCAACAATTGGCTCTAGCCTGGCTCCTGGTGTGCTAGTTGGTGGTGGACCTTGGTTTGGCAGAGACTCCAGTGGAGCACTAGACTCAGTGTTCTCTACTCTCTTTGGTATGTCTTTTGTGTTACTCACCAATGGTCTTCCACTCCTAAGTTCAATTGCCTGAACTTGTTCTTTGCCATCTCTCCTTGGTACCTCGGTGTCAGCAGGGAGTCTACCCTGGGGCCTACTTTTAAGTTCATTGGCTAATTGGCCTATTTGGTTCTCTAGGCTCCTAAGAGTAGCTTGCTGGCTCTGAAGAGTAGCATCATTCTTAGCTATATATTCCTTGAGTAGGTTTTCTACAGAAGATCCTACAGGTTGATTGTAAGGTTTTTGGTACATTGACTGGTTATGTTGGGGAGTGAAACCAGGTGTTCCGCTCGGTCTAGGTTGGTTAGAATTTTGGTTAGTGTTTTGTTGGCCACCCCATGACAGGTTAGGGTGGTTTCTCCAACCAGGGTTATAGGTGTTGGAGTAGGAGTTATTCCTAGGCTGCTGCTGGCTTCCTACATAGGAGACTGAGGATGGATTCCCAGGGCAATATTCATATGGGTGCCCTTCCCCACAGAATCCACAGATAGGTGCCTCGCCTGAGCCATTTGCTTAACTAGGTTGGTCAGGGCGTTTATTTGGGTGCTCATGGCGCTTAGAGCATCCTTGTCTTGAGCCCTAGTTGGCTCTACTGGATCGTCTGACCACCTACAGTGAGATGTTGAGATCTTCTCCAAGATCTCATAAGCTTCGTTGTAACTCTTGGACAACATGGAACCACCAGCAGATGAATTTAGAACTTGTCTGGTGCTGGGGTTGCATCCTTTAAAGAAGACTTCTATTTGGATACACCATGGAATGCCATGGTGTGGACATTTAATGAGGTCTTTGAATCTTGTCCAAGCTTCGTGAAGGGACTCACTTGGAGCTTGTTTGAATTTTATGATATCATCACGAAAGGTTGAATTCCTATCTGGTGGGAAATATTTGACTAGGAATTTTTCTGCTAAATCTGTCCAATTGCGGACAGATCCAGAGGGTAATGAGTTCAACCATGTTTTGGCTTTGTCCCTCAAAGAGTAAGGGAAAAGATATAGCCTCAGGGCTTCTTGGGAAACTCCAGGGATTAGGAATGTGTCACTAACTCCTAGGAAGTTCCTAAGGTGGTTATGGGGGTCCTCATTTTCTATTCCAAAGAATTGTCCCACAGTGGACAACATTTGGAACATCACTGGCTTTAACTCGAATGAGTTGGCAGTGATTTCAGGACGGATTATGCTGGGGTTCAGCTCCCCAGGCATAGGTACTAAATATGAAAGGATGGCGCTATCCTTGTCATTCGCTATTTCAATGGGATTGCGAGTGACAGGCACCAGGTTTTGATTTACTCCAGCCATTTCTTCTTGAGGTAATTGCGGAGGAATTGTAGTCTCTGCAATGATTGGAGGTAAAAGGGTTTGTTTAAAGAGACGTTTCTTGGCTCTATTCCTAGCTCTAAGTAATCTCTCGGGCTCAGGGTTGAACTCTAGATCACTAGATGGAGTCTCATTCATAAACTACCCTAAATGGTACCTGAAAAAGAAATGAAAATGGATCAAATTCAATGGAAAATACTTTGATGTTTCAGACTTAACAAACTTCGTTTTCACTTAAAATAAGTCCCCGGCAGCGGCGCCAAAAACTTGTTGCGTGCTCAATGTGTAAAGATAAATAAGCAATAAGGTAGAGAGAGCACTTAGAACATGCAAGCATACATGGTCTCACAGCAAGTAGTAAGTATATTTCATTCGTTTTTTCCACAGAGACTTATTTTTAGCTATTCGCGAAGTGTGATTGTTAAGAAAGATGGGATGAATTTGATGGGGTAAAATTGGTTTTTAATTATCTACTTTTTGCTGAATGTATAAAGGGATATAACATAAACAAATGCAAGTTGAAACTAGACTTAAAAGACAAGAGATGGAATTAACAAACGAGGAAGAAAATAGCTAAACAGAATGGAAATCTGGCAGAATTGCGAGGACCGCAATGTTACCGCAATTAAATAACAGCGAAACTGAGTAAATGGTTGAATTAAGGGCTACTAATGACTATCCTATAGGCATTTTATTACGATTCTCAAGCATTGGATCAACTCTCTATACATCAAACTCACTCTATCTCAAGTATCGTCCGATTCCATGCATTAGAGTCTTAAGTTTACTCGACTTCAAAGTAAGGACTTAAGCATCTTGTTTAAGCAGGAGTGTTTAGTTTGTACTAGGGAAACGCCTATTCCTAGGCCGTTTCCTGATTACCATGAAAGGCTAGCATGATTATATGACTCTGAACTCTTACTCCTTCCAGAGGTTAGGAGTTCTTTGGAAAAAATGGATGGCCAATCGAAATTGCCCGTGGGATGAAGCTTACATACAATCAATGATTCGAGAGCTATCCTACATACTTGATGCACGTTTTTTAGCCTATAGTTCTGTCATTAGCATGCCCCTAAGTGGCTTAGCTACTCATGGATATATGGAGAACAGAAAGGGTAGATAAAACAGACATGCTTAGAAGAGAAATATGCTTAAAACAATAAGACAAAACGTAGCAGCAGAAGGTGGAAACTGTGAAATGCAGAATTTTACTTTGATTACTTTGAATGTTTGAACGACAAAGGAAAGCTTCAAAAGAAATGATTCAAAGACAGACAACAACGAAATGCAGTAATTAAAACACTAGGCTAAGAACAACAATGATCAAACTGGAAATAAGAAGAAGAACGACAGAAAAGCAGTAAAGGGTGCTGAAAAGCTTCGTTGCAGACGCCTCGAATGGAAGGGATGAGAGGTTAGCCTTGCTTGGATGAATCCAATCGAGAGAGAAGAAGAATCTTCTCTCCTTCCTATCAGATTATCGATTCCAACAGCTGAGACTCTCACTCCAACAGACGGCAAAGGAAAACAGAGAGAAATGATGGACTGCGAGAAGACTTCTGCGCTTCGAATGATGATCAAACCTCCGACTTTGGCCCCCTTTTATAGTAGTTTGCAGGTGCGTTTGGGCCAAGGAGAACCATCAATCTTCAACGTCGTATATCAGAATGGATGGAGGAGAAAGAATGAATCCCTGAAATTACGGAAATTAACAGAAAAAGATCAGTCAACTTACGGTTTTCACTTGAATAATTGCGGCCTCAGCAATGTTTTCGCAATGCTGTCGCAATGCAGCTTTTTTCATTCTTTTCCTTCGGTTTTCAACCCTTTTTCTACCTATTGTGCATAAGTCCTAAATTAGCTACCTTCTTCTAATTCTCATATTGAAGTATAGGTTTAGGCTAAATGCTATCAAAAACACCTAAAAGTGCACATCTTCTTAAGCTAAATGGGTCCTAAATAAGTCACTTTCAGAGACTTAACAGTCGCCCCAGCTTCCGGCTGAACTTCTTCTTCTTCACTTAATGAATTTTCAGCAGATTCAGCTAGGGCTCGTAGTCTATGTTCTCCCATCTTTTTTATCATTTTACGCCAACCGGTAGTTCGAGTTTTCATGGGATTTTTCCCTATCACCGATTCTTGGGTTTGAACATTTAGAGAGCTTGAATTCAACTTATGGCTTTCAGTAGCTGGATTTTCCTTCTCTTCATCTTCACGCATAACAATGGCCGATTTTATAGGTTTATTGGGTTCAACCTTCTTCGAGGATGATGAAGGTAAATTGGCCAAGGGCTCCACTTGTATGGGCTTAGGTGGAACATCTTCGAACTTCCTCCGGCGTCCAGAACGCAAGAAAGTTTAATCAGCGGTGGCCTCATCGGTAATCAGAGTGGATTTTCCAGCCATGGGCTTCGACGGGTTCTAGCGTGCGTGAGAGAGGGAAGAATTTTCGTGAAGGGACTTTTCAACCTGGAAACTCTTGGAATGACTTGCATGTTGAAAAATGAAGAGGTCTCTTGACTTATATATGTTTCCAAAAAAAGGTCAACCCCTCTGACTTTTTTAAATGACGTCATTGCCCTTCACTTGTGTACTTTGTGGCCACATAGCACTTTATGCTAGTCAGGTTTGTGGCCACAGAGTTCTATAAATCTATATTTTGAATTTCCTAGTCAAATCTCCATCCATGAGAATCTTTCCTGAAACACTCATAAAAACATTAAAAAGTTCATAAACAAAAATAACAAGCTGGATTAGTTTGATTTTTTTTTTCTTCAAAACACATATTTTTTTAATATTTCTTATAAGTTCCTATGGAGTGGTTTCAATCAAATCATCTCCCAGTTAGGTCCCCAGGAAAAGGTGTTCCCTACGGTCAACTTAAATACCTTTTCCTTGGCAGGACCAGTCTACGCCAGCGTTGATTTTTCTTGAAATTACTCTACAAAACTTATAATATAATATATATATATATATTTTATTTTTTTATTTTTTTTTAAATGAAATAAAAACATATTAAAAGAATACTTATCTAATCTCCAAAAGGGAGATTGATGTCTTATTCACTCTTTTTGGACCGTCAACTTTCATCTTGCACCTAGGTCTTGATGATGGACGAGATTTAAGCCTTAGTTGAGGTGCTTTAATCATGTACGCCTTTGTTGACTTAAAATTTTCTTTCATCAGCTCAAGAGATCTATGTATGCTTTTGTATGCAGAAATTGCAGTTGCAATTTCTGGTGCATTATCCTCCTCCATGATCTCCTCTTCTACTTCTTCCCTGAATTCTTTTTCTTTTAGTGTTTCCTGCAAGTTACAACAAGTAGCAATATCAATTAAACCAATAGCAGGAAATTCTTGGATTTCATCAGGGAAATTCAATGCTTGGAGAACATTGAATGTTCATTTTGGCGAAGTTGCCGCCTCATGGCTCATTGCAACTTCATTTTCTGGTTTCTTCTCTTTTTTGTTTTCCTTGATCTCTTCTCTCCATTCTAGCTCTTTAATGCTTCCAAATGCGGGAGTGCTTCTTGTTTCTTCTGAGAACAAATATCTTTTATCTTCAGATTCACTTTTGAGTGTCATTGCCTCACATTGTTCTATTTCTTCATATGCATAAGTCTTTATGCCCTTAAGCAAGGTTTCTTGTGGGTTTATCTTCAATTCGACCACACTTTGTTCTATCTGGATCTCGGAATCCTGATTAGATGTTCTTTGGCTTTGCATCTCACCATCGACTTTCGCTCTATATTCCTTTATAAGTTCCTCGATGCTCTTGTCCTCGGTTGACACTTGTGGGATCGCTTGTTCTTGCACCTTTTGTTGATCTCCCCATAGAAAGTTGGAGTGATGTCTCCATCTTGAGTCGCAAGCAGTGGGGTAAGGAATTAACATACTTTCACTGCCTGGTTTTCCTATAAAAAATATAGAGTCGGGGTTATAAGGACAATTATCAAATTCATGACTTCCTCTACAATAAACACAAGAAATAGACAAATAACAATTAAATGGACAATGTTGGGAGAAATGATCATCGCCACAATTAACACAAAAGATATCAGAAAGTTTGTACACAAGAGAAATGTAGGTATCATTTCTCATGATTGATTTTCTTAGCATGTTTGTTATCTTTGTTGTGACGTCTACTTCCATTTTGTAACTCGAAAGTGTTATGCTCTTTGTTTCTTAAATAAATAAACCTGCAAAAGAAAACAAAACAGAAATCAGATTCTTTGAGAAAGAGATATTTTTTTTTGTAGGTTGATAGGAGGATCGACTCCAGGTGGAAGATTTAGAAGTTTTTTTTAGTAAACAAAACTTCTTATAGATTTCCCGTGCGCTCAACTCCTATTTTTCCTAACCGCAATCGAATAACAATATCTAAATAAAATAAAATTCTGTTAACAGTCCCCGGCAGCGGCGCCAAAAACTTGATGGACCAAAACGTGTGTGTTTAATTTGGTTCAATAACCTGCAATAGATATATGGTCAAATGCAAGTATACACTGTCAATCAAATAATAAAATGGAAAGTATTCCAAGTATCGTATCCCAAGAGACTGTTGAAGAATTTAGTTTTAGAAAGAATTGTTCTCCGAATGCAATGAAAAGTAACAAAAATAAATTGATAATGTTTGGTTGGTTTTGGGTTGAAAAGAAATAATAAAAACAGGGATCCAATCATGTTTCAGCCCTAAGTTGAGTTTACTTGACAGCCTGTGACCACAGAGTCACCACATAGTACCTTATGCTTTTGGATCAGATTCGTCTCCTATTCAGCCTCTTTGCAAGTACCTTTAGGAGTCTAAGCCATTATACTCACGGTTCAGTGGATAATGTGATCTTAGATGGTTAAGTATGCAATCCTATTGATCCTATAGTCTTTTGCCCCAGTCATCAAGGACAATCGACGAAATCCTATTCCTAGGTTTTTCTGCTATATCACCTTTACGAGAGCCGTTAATTGCCCGACCTGTCCAGTATCGACATTAACATTTCATGCTAATTAAGTGATCAAATTAATATAACATTTTTGCATATATTCAGTAAAGGACGAACCACATAAGGCATAAGGGGTAAAACTGTAATTTACAGCTGTCAAGCTAGCTCATTTCTTAACGGGCATTCACATAATTGAATCCCTTAGGAAAACTTAGCTCATAATGAGAACTAGACTAAAATACTTCATTGAAAAATAATTCATAAGTGCGAAAATTGCTAAAAGGGTAAAATGGTAATTTTACTCGAAAATTAAAGATAAAATGAAAATGGAATAAAAGCAGAATGTAAATAATAAATAAAGGACAGAATTGAAATAACAAAGGTTTTGAACTGAAAATTAAATTATAAATGCGAAAGTTGCTAAAAGGGTAAAATGGTAATTTTGCATGTAAAGTTAAGAACGAAAATAAATGCGAAATAAAAACAGAATGTAAATAGAAAATGTGCAGAATTAAATAGAAAGTAAATCTGGAAATTTTCCAACTTTCTCTCTCTCGAACTCGTGGACAACGAATGAAGGGTCTCTACTCGCTCGATTCACGTCGTCAATGCAAATCGAATCCTCGCAGCACCTTCCTTTCGGAGCTGGCTGAAGTAGAACTATTACAGAGGAGTGGTCCGCTCTTGTTTGGAATTTCGGGAATTTGGGTGAGTTCTTCGAGAGAGAAAGGAGGTTGATCGACTATGTGGAGATTGATTGTTGTAAAGAAATTATCGATGATTTGAATGAAGGCTTGAGGTGCCTTTTATAGGCCTTAGGGTTTGTTTGGAGGTTGCTAAAATGAGGGAGAGATCTTTGGGAAGGGTTGTTAGGTCAAATAGGGAGTTGGTTGGCTGAATCTTTGGAAGATCTTTGACAAATATCTCAACAAATTCGTTTGACCAGTCAACTGCACTCTGTGGCCTCTTGTGTGGCCACAAGTTGGGTTCTGCACTCTGTGGTCTCTTATGTGGTCACAAGCTGGATTCGGCACTCTGTGACTCCTTTGTGGTCACAAGCTGAAACTCTGTGGCCACAAGCTGAAGCAGAATATAGTTTTCCTGAAAATAATTAAAACAACATTAATTTTTATCAAAAATGACTCTTTTACCCTCTTAATTGCTTCATAATGACAAAACGACCTTGAGCATGCGACTTTCCTATTTTTATTCTTTTCTTATCAATTACATGCACAATTATCTTCAATTTAACTCAAAAAGTCAATTAATGAGTATGCTTTAAAGGGTAAAAACATGACATAAATGACGTTCATCAAGCACAGTGAACACTCATCCCCTCTCGATTCGATTCTCAAGCTTCAGATAGGAGGAAGGCCGAGAGTGTCTTCACATCTCCTTCTTTATAGTAGTGTTTCAACCTCGCACCATTTACCATAAACGGTTGTCCGTGCTGTAGGTTTCTGATCTCAATAGCACCATGAACAAAGACGTTAGTAATAACAAAAGGACCTGACCATCTGGACTTAAGTTTTCCTGGAAATAATCTTAACCGTGAGTTGAATAATAAGACATGCTGGCCTTTTTTAAAGTCTTTGATCCTAAGTCTACTATCATGCCAAATTTTAGTCTTTTCCTTATACATTTTAGCATTTTCATAGGACATATGTCTTAGCTCATCTAACTCATGCAATTGCAGAGACCGCAAAGTTCCAGCATCGGTCACGCAATAATTTAGTTCTTTTAAGGCCCAAAAGGCTTTGATTTCCAATTCGAATGGTAAGTGACATGCTTTTCCATACACTAGCCTATAAGGAGACATACCTAAGGGTGTTTTATATGCAGTCCTATATGCCCAAAGTGCATCGTCTAACTTAAAAGACCAGTCTTTTCTATTAGGTTTGACCACTTTTTCATGTATGTTCTTGATCTCCCTATTGGATATTTCAGCTTGTCCATTTGAGTGTGGGTGATAAGGGGTTGCTACTCTATGTCTAACATTGTATTTAGCTAATACCTTTTCCATAGCTTTATTTATAAAGTGAGTCCCCTCGTCACTTATTATTGCACGTGGTGTACCAAATCTTGTAAAAATATGCCTATTAAGAAACTTAACGACTGTTTTGGCATCATTCGATGGACATGCTATGGCTTCTACCCATTTAGATACATAGTCTACAACTACAAGTATATAAAGATTACCTGCAGATGGAGGGAATGGTCCCATGAAGTCAATGCCCCACACATCAAAGAGCTCCAACTCTAAGATGTAGGTGAGAGGCATCTCATCCTTCCTACTGAGGTTACCTGTCCGTTGACACTCATTGCAGCTGTGTGCATGGTCGTGTGCATCCTTGAATATCGTGGGCCAGTAGTAGCCACTCTGGAACACCTTTGCAGCCGTTCTTTGGCCACCAAAATGTCCACCATAAGGAGACGTATGGCAGTGCTGCAACACTGACTTCGCTTCAGCAGCTGATACACACTTCCTCAGCAATCCGTCTGCGCAAGTCTTGTAAAGTGTAGGATCGTCCCAGATGAACTTCCTAGCTTCATGTAGGAACCTCTTCTTTTCTTGCCCTCCTTTGAAAATTGGTAGTACCTGCGAGGCAAGGAAGTTAGCAATATCCGCAAACCAAGGTTCCTCATCGTTATCACGATGTGCTAACACGAAGACATGCTCATCAATAAAGGCATCAGAAATTGCTGGCTCAGCAATTTTATCGCAATTATGCCGCAATCTAGATAAATGGTCAGCAACTACATTTTCGCTTCCTTTTTTTTATCTCTAATGTCTAAGTCAAACTCTTGCAACAATAATACCCATCTAATTAACCTAGGCTTAGCATCAGCCTTCCTCATTAGATATTTTAGTGCAGAGTGATCGGTGTACACAATTGTTCTAGTTCCTACAATGTAATTCCTAAACTTTTCACAGGCAAATACCACAGCTAGCATTTCCTTCTCTGTAGTTGTGTAATTACATTGTGCTTCATTCAATGTCTTACTGGCATAGTATACAGGATGTGTTAGTTTATCTATTTTTTGTCCTAGCATGACCCCTACTGCATAGTCACTAGCATCGCACATAATCTCAAATGGTAGATCCCAATTTGGACCTACTATAATTGGTGCTTTGACTAAGGCTTCTTTAAGTGTTGTCCATGCTAGAAAATATTCTTTTGAAAAGACAAATGGCTTGTTAAGCTCTAGAAGCTCACACAAAGGTTTAGAGATTTTTGAAAAGTTTTTAATGAATCTTCTATAGAAACCTGCATGACCTAAAAAACTTCTAATAGCTTTTACATTTTGAGGTTCTACTAGCTTCTCTATTATTGCTATTTTGGCCCTATCGACCTCTAATCCTGCTCTAGACACTCTATGACCTAGGACTATTCCTTCTTCCACCATAAAGTGGCATTTTTCCCAATTTAGGACTAGGTTGGTCTCCTCACACCTAGCTAGGACTTGTCCTAAGTTCTCTAAGCAATTATTAAAAGAATCACCAAAGACTGAGAAGTCATCCATAAATATTTCTATCATGGACTCATCTAAGTCAGAGAAAATGGCCAACATGCACCTTTGGAATGTTGCTGGTGCATTGCATAAGCCAAAAGGCATTCTGCGAAAAGCAAATGTTCCAAAGGGACATGTAAAGGTTGTTTTCTCCTGGTCCACATGGTCTATGGTAATTTGGTTATATCCAGAATAACCATCTAAGAAACAATAGTAGGCTCGACCAGCTATCCTATCCAACATTTGATCTATAAACGGTAAAGGAAAATGATCTTTTTTGGTTTCTTTATTTAATTTTTTATAGTCCATACAGACTCTCCATCCTGTAACAGTTCTAGTTGGAATTAGTTCATTACTCTCATTAACTATTACAGTCATTCCACCCTGTTGGGTTTTATGTCCTAAAACTCGTAGTTTGTAAACTAAATGAATGTATATATATTATATTTCAATAAAGTTGTTATTGAATTTTAGTGAATTGTGTTTCTATTAACCTATACCAATAACTAACACCCGTGGCGATAATGTGAGTACTTGAACTTCATGTGTGACATGAATGTGGATCAAGTTCAAGTAGACACCCAAAATGGTCTATAGTATAGGGATAAGGCTGAGTACCTTATCCTGGGGACACTATTGGACGCGGCTCACTTTGTATAGTACAAAACAATGTGATTCGAATCGTTTCATGTAGAGATATGTGAGTGAGGGCGTCCTGTGCAATGAGTTTGCACAAGACCGAACCAAGAAATAAAATCGCTCTTTCTTTATAACACCGTTTACTGTAAAGACCGGTTTTTTCATATGATGACTTAGGTAACTCGATCTCAATCCTGAGCTCACTATGAACTCCTGTTTATTTGACCTTATCCTTTGACTTGTACGGGTGAGAGTGGCCAGATCGCCGACTCAATAAGCCTACCATCTTGGGGATAAGATCGAATAAGTGGCTGGGGACATAGTTGTGCGAGATGGAATTCACTCCTACCCGTTTTAAGGGTTAGTAGAGAGGTTGTTCCCTTAAGTGCTGACTTCAGGTCTTGAACAATGGGCCCATTGTTGCGTGCTCAATGTGTTAATAAAAATGATAAATAAGAGAGAGAGAGCACTTAGAACATGCAAGCATACATGGTCTCACAGCAAGTAGTAAGTATATTTAATTCGTTTTTTCCACAGAGACTCATTTTTTAGCTATTCGCGAAGTGTGATTGTTAAGAAAGATGGGATGAATTTGATGGGGTAAAATTGGTTTTTAATTATCTACTTTTTGCTGAATGTATAAAGGGATTTAACATAAACAGATGCAAGTTAAAACTAGACTTAAAAGGCAAGAGATGGAATTAATAAACGAGGAAGGAAACAGCTAAACAGAATGCAATTTAGCAGAATTGCGAGAACCGCAATTAATCCGCAATTAACTCAACAGAAAAAGTGTGCAAATTGGCGAATTAAGGGCTACTAATGACTATCCTATAGGCAGTTTATTACGATTCTCAAGCTTTGGATCAACTCTCTATACATCAAACTCACTCTATCTCAAGTATCGTCCGATTCCATGCATTAGAGACTTAAGTTTACTCGACTTCAAAGTAAGGTCTTAAGCATCTTGTTAAAACAGGAGTGTTTAGTTTGTACTAGGGAAACTCCTATTCCTAGGCCGTTTCCTGATTACCATGAAAGGCTAGCATGATTATATGACTCTGAACTCTTACTCCTTCCAGAGGTTAGGAGTTCTTTGGACAAAATGGATGGCCAATCGAAATTGCCCGTGGGATGAAGCTTACATACAATCAATGTTCGAGTGTTAATCTGCCTACTTGATTCACGTCTTTTTAGCCTATAGTTCTGTCATTAGCATGCCCCTAAGTGACTTAGCTACTCATGGATATATAGAGAACAGAAATGGCAGATAAGATAGACATGCTTAGAAGGGAAATGTACTTAAAACAGCAAGCAAAACCCGTAGCAGAAGATGGTGGAAACTGTAAAATGCAGAATTGTACTTCGATTACTTTGAGTGTTTGAATGACAAAGGAAAGCTTTCTAGAAATGAATCCAAGACAGACAACAACGAAATGCAGTAAGTAAAATACTAAACTAAGAACAACAATAATCAGAAATGGAAATAAGAAGAACAGAACAGAAAAGCAGTAAAGGGTTGCTGAAAACTTCGTGGCAGTCGCCTCGAATGAAGGTGATGAAAAGTCAGCCTTGCTTGGATGAATCCAATCGAGAGAGAAGAAGAATCTTCTCTCCTTCCTATCAGATTATCGACTCCAAAAGCTGAGACTCTCACTCCAACAGACGGCAAAGGAAAACAGATGGAAATGGTGGACTGCGAGAAGACTTCTGCGCTTCGAGTGATGACTGAACCTCCGACTTTGACCCCCTTTTATAGTAGTTTGCAGGTGCGTTTGGGCCAAGGAGAACCATCAATCTTCAACGTCATATATCAGAATGGATGGAGGAGAAAGAACGAATCCCTGAAAAGTCGGATCTAAACAGAAAAAGATCAGCCAACTTACGGTTTTAACTTGAATAATTGCGGTCACCGCAATGTTTTCGCAATTCATTCGCAATGCTCATTTTTTCATTCTTTTCCTTCGGTTTTCAACCCTTTTTCTACCTATTGTGCATAAGTCCTAAATTAGCTACCTTCTTCTAATTCTCATATTAAAGCATAGGTTTAGGCTAAATGCTATCAAAAACACCTAAAAGTGTACATCTTCCTAAGCTAAATGGGTCCTAAATAAGTCACTTTCAGAGACTTAACACACCCCCAAACTTAAGGCTTTGCTTGTCCTCAAGCATACTAAGGACTTACTTAGGCTGCTGTTTTTTCTTCTTTAACTACCTACCGACTCCCCTATATCCCTATCTCTAGCAGTGCTGTCCTGTGACACACCTCTAAGTTTAGAACTAACCTCTTTATCAAGCCTCTTCTGACTTCACCTGCCTACTATACCTGCTGGTTTTGTTAACCTCCTACTACTGATCTAGCTACTTTTATAATATCATGCCACTATCCCTAAGGTTTCAAATTCTACCAAGCTTTACTCCAGACTCAGTACATGCTTCTAGCTTAACTTTTAATGTGCCTAGGATTCCTTAGAGTCATGCCAGTCTTAGTATTAACAGTGACAGTGGTACTTTTAGAGAACAACCTAAACCCTGGCATCACTACATTGGATATACATTCATCTCCCTAGACAAACCTAAAAGCTACAACCTTGTGCTTAGCTCATTGAGGATCAGAGTTCTTTTTTAAATAGGACATCTAAGCCACAAGATTATAACTCCTAAGCATACATCCTTCTTCCCCTATTTCTCCTTTTCCCTTTTTTACTTAGGTGGAGTCTCTCCTTGGGTTGCCGTTTTGATGCAATGCCACTTGTGGTTTACACACTTGGCACTGATTACTCAGCACTTGAGAGAGACTCCCCTCTTTATTCTATTTTTCACTTTTTCTATTTATCACAAATTTTTTTAGGAGAAGAAGAATGCTTATGTCCTAAGGAAGAGAGGAATGTTCCTAGGCCTAGGGTGGCCTCCCCCAAACTTCAACTACTCATTGTCCCCAATGAGTGTTTGAGGTGGCACACCCCCAAACTTGTCCTAGCAGCATCTAGTCTAAAGTAAAACAAAGAGAATCTAAAAATCCTAGGCATAGGCAAAACATCCTAAAAGCAATTATTCCAGCAGCAGAAAATTTGAACAAAACAGACAGTTTAAGGACTGATGGTTTATGCATGCTGAGCCCTAATCAGAGGCGCATTTAAACTATCAAAGCGTGTCCTATGACACTCATCCAGCATGCTTTAAGATCAGCTATATAAGGTAGTCATGCTAGCAGCAAAAGATAGAATATAACAGATCATAGCCTAACTAAACAGACAGTCCAAAACATGCAATCAGTCACAAAAATTGCGGGAACCGCAATTATTTCGCAATTCAATCCGGGCAGATTTAACATTGATTCAGGCCCCTAGCATGCTTTTTCCTGTTACTCATGCATCCTAAAAATAAAACTAAACTATCCTACCTATTCAGCTAACATCAGACTAGACTAAGCAAAAGAAAAAACATAAAACTAAACATTAACAACAGATCAAAAGTTGAACACAAAACAGCATAATTCACAATATCTATCAGAAAGCAGAAAAATTGTCTTTTGTTTCTTAAGGGAACAGCAATACTCCCTTTAGTGCTCTTCAAACCAGCACTCAATTCTCATCATCCTCATCTGGTTGCCTTGGTCGTGGGGGCACCCATTGCTGATTCTTGAAGATCTTGGGAGAGGAATCAAAGATGGAGAGAATCGCTGAATTCTTGGAGAGCAAAGAGAGAGATAATCGTAACGATCAAGCGGCTTCCAACGGATATAAAGGCAACGGATAAAATCCCAACGGCTCTTTTTGCGGATCCAGCAATTTTAACGCAATTCCAGGGATATTATTTCATTGAAAACTCCAACTTTGCCCGTCCGTATCTTTTATTTGGCTCAACCGTTTCTTGATTTTTAAAGTGGGATTTACTCTCCTTGATCCCCTCTTTCGATTCCCTACAAAAACAAATCAAACAAACATTAAATACACAATTAAAAACACACCACAAAACATACAAACGATAATCGGAAAAAACAGAAAAAATAAACTAAGGCATTGGCCTTGACTAAACGAGCACAGTAACCACTCGTTTTCTCTCTTTCTTTTTGTCATGCTTCAGTCAAGAGGAAGGCCGAGAGAGTCTTCACATCTCCTTCCTCATAGTAGTGCTTCAATCTAGCACCATTGACCATAAATGGCTGGCCTTGCTGCAAGTTCTTTATCTCTATTGCACCATGAACAAAGACATTAGTAATAACAAATGGACCCGACCATCTAGACTTTAGTTTGCCTGGAAATATCTTTAAACGTGAGTTAAATAATAGGACAAGTTGGCCTTTCCTAAAGTCTTTGATCCTAAGTCTACTGTCGTGCCATATTTTGGTCTTTTCTTTATACATTTTGGCATTCTCATAAGCCATATGCCTAAGCTCATCAAGTTCATGTAGCTGCAAGGACCTTAGTGTCCCCGCATCCTTTACACAAAAATTCAATTCTTTCATGGCCCAAAATGCCTTGTTTTCCAACTCAAGTGGCAAGTGGCAGGCCTTGCCATACACCAACCTATAGGGCGACATACCTAGAGGTGTCTTATATGCTGTCCTATAAGCCCAAAGTGCATCCTCAAGCTTAAATGACCAGTCTTTCCTATTTGGTTTGACTACCTTTTCTAGGATGTTCTTTATCTCCCTATTGGAAATTTCAGCTTGGCCATTCGAGTGTGGGTGATAGGGAGTAGCTACCCTATGTCTAATGTTATATTTAGCCAATACTTTCTCCATAGCCTTATTAATGAAATGTGACCCCTCATCACTAATGATAGCACGAGGAGTCCCAAATCTAGTGAAAATGTGCCTATGCAAGAAGCTAGTGACTGTTTTAGCATCATTATTAGGACATGCTTTGGCTTCTACCCACTTGGACACGTAGTCTACTGCTACTAAAATGTACAGGTTACCTGATGATGGAGGGAATGGTCCCATGAAATCAATGCCCCATACATCAAAGAGCTCCAACTCTAAGATGTAGGTGAGGGGCATCTCATCCTTGCGACTGAGATTACCTGTCCTTTGGCACTCGTCACAGTTGTGGGCATAGTCGTGTGCGTCCTTGAAGATTGTTGGCCAATAGTAGCCACTCTGAAATACCTTCGCAGCTGTCCTTTGGCCACCAAAATGTCCACCATAAGGAGATGAGTGACAGTGCTGCAGCACAGACTTCGCTTCAGCAGCTGAAACACACTTCCTTAGTAAGCCATCAGCACAGGTTCTGTAAAGTGTGGGGTCATCCCAGATGAATTTCCTTGCTTCATGCAGGAACCGCTTCTTTTCTTGTCCTCCCTTGAACACTGGTAATACCTGTGATGCACGGAAGTTAGCAATATCAGCAAACCACGGTTCCTCATCGTTATCACGATGAGCCAGAGCAAATACATGTTCATCTATAAAAGCATCAGAAATTGCGGTCTCCGCAATTTTTTCGCAATTATGCTGCAAACGAGACAGGTGATCTGCAACCACATTTTCACAACCTTTCTTGTCCCGAATGTCCAAATCAAATTCTTGCAGCAATAACACCCATCTAATCAATCTAGGCTTAGCATCAGCCTTTCTCATAAGATATTTTAAAGCAGAATGGTCAGTATATACAATGGTCCTAGTTCCTACAATATAGTTTCTAAATTTTTCACAAGCAAATACTACAGCAAGCATCTCTTTCTCTGTAGTTGTATAATTACATTGGGCCTCATTCAAGGTCTTACTAGCATAATAGACAGGGTGTGTGAGCTTGTCAATCTTCTGTCCTAACATGACTCCTACAGCATAGTCACTGGCATCACATAGCATCTCAAATGGGAGATCCCAATTTGGTCCGACTATGATTGGTGCTGTGACCAGTGCTTCCTTAAGGGTTTTCCAAGCTACTACACATTCCTTAGAGAAGATGAATGGTCTATTTAGCTCTAGAAGCTCGCACAGAGGCTTGGCTATCTTAGAAAAGTCCTTAATGAACCTTCTGTAGAAGCCAGCATGCCCTAAGAAGCTCCTAATAGCCTTGACATTCTGGGGCTCTACCAACTTCTCTATGATCTCTATTTTTGCCCTATCCACTTCTACACCTGCCTTTGACACTCTATGTCCTAAGACAATCCCTTCGTCTACCATAAAATGGCACTTTTCCCAATTTAGGACTAGGTTGGTCTCCTCACACCTAGCCAGGACTTGTCCTAGGTTCTCTAGACAGGTTTTAAATGAGTCCCCAAAGACTGAGAAGTCATCCATGAATATTTCTATCATGGACTCATCCAACTCAGAGAAGATTGCCATCATGCACCTTTGGAAAGTTGCCGGTGCATTGCATAAGCCAAAAGGCATTCTGCGGAAGGCAAACGTTCCAAAAGGGCAAGTGAAGGTAGTCTTCTCTTGATCCTTAGGGTCTATAGTAATTTGATTATAGCCAGAGTACCCATCTAAGAAACAATAGTAGGCTCTACCAGCTATTCTGTCTAGCATCTGGTCAATAAACGGTATAGGGAAGTGGTCTTTTTTTGTTTCTTTATTTAGTTTTCTGTAATCCATACATACCCTCCACCCTGTGACAGTCCTTGTTGGAATTAGTTCGTTGTTCTCATTGACTACCACAGTTATTCCCCCCTTTTTAGGTACACATTGGATGGGGCTAACCCACTGGCTACTAGCTATGGGGAAAATCACTCCTGCATCTAACCACTTTATTATTTCTTTCTTCACTACCTCTTTCATAGAGGGGTTTAACCTACGCTGGTGATCTACCCTAGGTGTGTGCTCTTCCTCTAGTATAATTTTGTGCATGCAATAAGAAGGGCTAATGCCTCGAATATCAGCAATAGACCATGCTATAGCCTTCCTATGTTGCTTAAGCAGTAAAATTAAATCAACCTCATGCTGTTCACTTAGCTTAGAAGAAATAATTACAGGCAGCGTGTCATTATCTCCTAAATATGCATATTTGAGGTGAGTAGGTAGTGGTTTCAGTTCTAAAATAGGTGGATGCTCAATGGAGGGTTTTAACGGGTTTATAGTTCTATCAGTTAAATCTATATTCATACATACATGCTGTGGTTTATTTACAGGCATATCCATTATGTCAGATACATTTAAGTCAGCTATGTCTACTTGTACATATTCACTAGCATGCTTGGTTAACAGTACATGCTCTAATTGTTCTTCCATTAGTGAGTCAACAACATCCATGCTAGCACAGGATTCAAGGTCAGAGGGATACTTTAAAGCTTTATAAACACTAAATTTTACCTCTTCATCATGAACCCTCATAGTTAACTCACCTTTTTGCACATCTATTAGTGCCCTACCTGTGGCTAGAAATGGTCTACCTAGCAGGATGGGAACCTCCTTGTCTGCCTCATAGTCCAGGACAATGAAATCTGCAAGGAAAATGAATTTGTCAACTTTAACTAGAATATCCTCAATCTTACCTTCTGGATATGCGATGGATCTGTCTGCTAGTTGTAAAGTGACTGTGGTTGGACGTGCTTCTCCCATTCCCAACTGGCGGAATAGGGACAGGGGCATGAGGTTTATGCTGGCGCCCAGGTCACAAAGCGCTCTGCCCACGTGCTTGCCTCCAAGTTCTACAGGTAAGGTGAAGGAACCAGGATCCTTCTCCTTCTTGGGCAGCTTGTTCTGGAGGATGGCACTGCACTCCTCGGTGAGGTTTACTGTTTCAAACTCACCAATTATTTTTTTGTTAGTAATAATGTCCTTCAAAAACTTTACATATGAAGGCATAGACTGTAAAACCTCTACAAAAGGAATGTTCACATGCACTTGCTTAAGTATTTCTAAAAATTTGTTAAAATGAACTTCCTGTTCCTGCTTCTTCTTAAGCCTTCGAGGGTATGGAGGTGGTGGCACATATACAGGCACGTCAGGACGCCTTAGGATAGGTGGAGGCCTTGGAATTTCTTCTACGTCCTCAACAATTGGCTCTAGCCTGGCTCCTGATGTGCTAGTTGGTGGTGGACCTTGGCTTGGCAGAGACTCCAGTGGAGCACTAGACTCAGTGTTCTCTACTCTCTTTGGTGTGTCCTTTGTGTTGTTCACCAAGGGTCTTCCACTCCTAAGTTCAATTGCTTGAACTTGTTTCTTGCCATCTCTCCTTGGTACCTCGGTATCAGCAGGGAGTCTACCTTGGGGTCTACTTTTAAGTTCATTGGCTAATTGGCCTACTTGGTTTTCCAGGCTCCTAAGAGTAGCTTGCTGGCTCTGAAGAGTAGCATCATTCTTAGCTATATATTCCTTGAGTAGGTTTTCTACAGAAGATCCTACAGATTGATTGTAAGGCTTTTGGTACATTGACTGGTTATGTTGGGGAGTGAAACCAGGTGTTCCACTCGGCCTTGGTTGGTTAGGATTTTGGTTAGTGTTCTGTTGGCCACCCCATGACAGGTTAGGGTGGTTTCTCCAACCAGGGTTATAGGTGTTGGAGTAGGGGTTATTCCTTGGCTGCTGCTGGCTTCCTACATAGCAGACCGAGGATGGATTCCCAGGGCAATATTCATAAGGGTGCCCTTCCCCACAGAATCCACAGATTGGTGCCTCGCCTTGACTTGGTTGGGTGCCCATTGACATGGCTGTGGCGGTATTGGCACTGGTTTGGAGATTGGCCTGAGCCATTTGCTTGACTAAGTTGGTCAGGGCATTTATTTGGGTGCTCATGGCGCTTAGAGCATCCTTGTCTTGAGCCCTAGTTGGCTCTACTGGATCGTCTGACCACCTACAATGAGACGTTGAGATCTTCTCCAAGATCTCATAAGCTTCGTTGTAACTCTTGGACAACATGGAACCACCAGCAGATGAATTTAGAACTTGTCTGGTGCTGGGGTTGCATCCTTTAAAGAAGACTTCTATTTGGATACACCATGGAATGCCATGGTGTGGACATTTAATGAGAAGGTCTTTGAATCTGGTCCAAGCTTCGTGAAGAGACTCACTTGGAGCTTGTTTGAACTTTATGATATCATCACGAAAGGTCGAATTCCTATCAGGTGGGAAGTATTTGACTAGGAATTTTTCTGCTAAATCTGTCCAATTGCGGACAGATCCTGAGGGTAAAGAATTTAACCATGTTTTGGCTTTGTCCCTCAAAGAGTAAGGAAAAAGATATAGCCTCAGGGCTTCTTGGGAAACTCCAGGGATTAGGAAGGTGTCACTAACTCCTAGGAAGTTCCTAAGGTGATTATGGGGGTCCTCATTTTCTATTCCAAAGAATTGTCCCACAGTGGACAACATCTGGAACATCACTGGCTTTAACTCGAATGAGTTGGCAGTGATTTCAGGACGGATTATGCTGGGGTTCAGCTCCCCAGGCATAGGTACTAAATATGAAAGGATGGCGCTATCCTTGTCATTCGCTATTTCAATGGGATTGCGAGTGAAAGGCACCAGGTTTTGATTTACTCCAGCCATTTCTTCTTGAGGTAGTTGCGGAGGAATTGTAGTCTCTGCAATGATTGGAGGTAAAAGGGTTTGTTTAAAAAGACGTTTCTTGGCTCTATTCCTAGCTCTAAGTAATCTCTCGGGCTCAGGGTTGAACTCTAGATCACTACTTGGAGTCTCATTCATAAACTACCCTAAATGGTACCTGAAAAAGAAATGAAGATGGATCAAATTCAATGGAAAATACTTTGATGTTTCAGACTTAACAAACTTCGTTTTCACTTAAAATAAGTCCCCGGCAGCGGCGCCAAAAACTTGTTGCGTGCTCAATGTGTTAATAAAAATGATAAATAAGAGAGAGAGAGCACTTAGAACATGCAAGCATACATGGTCTCACAGCAAGTAGTAAGTATATTTAATTCGTTTTTTCCACAGAGACTCATTTTTTAGCTATTCGCGAAGTGTGATTGTTAAGAAAGATGGGATGAATTTGATGGGGTAAAATTGGTTTTTAATTATCTACTTTTTGCTGAATGTATAAAGGGATTTAACATAAACAGATGCAAGTTAAAACTAGACTTAAAAGGCAAGAGATGGAATTAATAAACGAGGAAGGAAACAGCTAAACAGAATGCAATTTAGCAGAATTGCGAGAACCGCAATTAATCCGCAATTAACTCAACAGAAAAAGTGTGCAAATGGGCGAATTAAGGGCTACTAATGACTATCCTATAGGCAGTTTATTACAATTCTCAAGCTTTGGATCAACTCTCTATACATCAAACTCACTCTATCTCAAGTATCGTCCGATTCCATGCATTAGAGACTTAAGTTTACTCGACTTCAAAGTAAGGTCTTAAGCATCTTGTTAAAACAGGAGTGTTTAGTTTGTACTAGGGAAACTCCTATTCCTAGGCCGTTTCCTGATTACCATGAAAGGCTAGCATGATTATATGACTCTGAACTCTTACTCCTTCCAGAGGTTAGGAGTTCTTTGGACAAAATGGATGGCCAATCGAAATTGCCCGTGGGATGAAGCTTACATACAATCAATGTTCGAGTGTTAATCTGCCTACTTGATTCACGTCTTTTTAGCCTATAGTTCTGTCATTAGCATGCCCCTAAGTGACTTAGCTACTCATGGATATATAGAGAACAGAAATGGCAGATAAGATAGACATGCTTAGAAGGGAAATGTACTTAAAACAGCAAGCAAAACCCGTAGCAGAAGATGGTGGAAACTGTAAAATGCAGAATTGTACTTCGATTACTTTGAGTGTTTGAATGACAAAGGAAAGCTTTCTAGAAATGAATCCAAGACAGACAACAACGAAATGCAGTAAGTAAAATACTAAACTAAGAACAACAATAATCAGAAATGGAAATAAGAAGAACAGAACAGAAAAGCAGTAAAGGGTTGCTGAAAACTTCGTGGCAGTCGCCTCGAATGAAGGTGATGAAAAGTCAGCCTTGCTTGGATGAATCCAATCGAGAGAGAAGAAGAATCTTCTCTCCTTCCTATCAGATTATCGACTCCAAAAGCTGAGACTCTCACTCCAACAGACGACAAAGGAAAACAGATGGAAATGGTGGACTGCGAGAAGACTTCTGCGCTTCGAGTGATGACTGAACCTCCGACTTTGACCCCCTTTTATAGTAGTTTGCAGGTGCGTTTGGGCCAAGGAGAACCATCAATCTTCAACGTCATATATCAGAATGGATGGAGGAGAAAGAACGAATCCCTGAAAAGTCGGATCTAAACAGAAAAAGATCAGCCAACTTACGGTTTTAACTTGAATAATTGCGGTCACCGCAATGTTTTCGCAATTCATTCGCAATGCTCATTTTTTCATTCTTTTCCTTCGGTTTTCAACCCTTTTTCTACCTATTGTGCATAAGTCCTAAATTAGCTACCTTCTTCTAATTCTCATATTAAAGCATAGGTTTAGGCTAAATGCTATCAAAAACACCTAAAAGTGTACATCTTCCTAAGCTAAATGGGTCCTAAATAAGTCACTTTCAGAGACTTAACACCCATCCTCTCCTGATCAGGGAGGAATCTGATTTGATGGTTGAACCACAAATCAATTGTTCATTAGAGGTGTCAGTGGTACTTAAGGAACAAGATATAATACAAGGGTTAAACGGTATAAATGACCCGTTGTGATTATGAACGACCTGTGATGGATCGACTTACTGATGATAGTTATATCAACAGGACACAATATATCTACAGTGAGGAGAGTGCAGCCCTTGGACTTTAGTGGAGTCTCCGGGGGTTAACGAATGTTGGTTAGTTCGGTTGAAAGAGTTTTGACTGGAAAATCTCGTATCGTTGGAGCTCATGATCTGTAGGTCCTTACGGTTCTCCTGGCTAGCTCGGATAAAGCCGTGAAACAATATAAAAGAAAAGAAAAGAATTTGAATCGTTCAAATTCGGGTTTGTGGAAGAATATGGACATATTTAAATATGATTTAAATATGAGATTGGTCTTCAGTATGAATTGGATTCATATGCAAAAAGTCGGTTTTCGGAAAACCGGGTTTAATTATATTATTTAATTAATATTTGATATTGAATTAAATAATATTAATTAAGGGCTGGTTGCACAAATAGCAATCAGACCCAAACTAATTGCAAATTTATCAAACTTTAAAATGTTTTGCAAATATGGCAAAAAAACCCGTTTCTATCACTGATAGACTTTATTATATCACTGATAGACTTCTATCAGTGATAGACTATTATCTCTGATAGACTATTATCACTGACAAAAATCTATAAAAAGCTGAGGTGATCAGCGATAGACTTCTATCAGTCATAAGATATCAGCGATAGAAATTGCTATATCCGCAAAATTTTTAAAAACATGCTATATTTGCAAACAATAAGTCTTAAATTGTCATTTACTACAATTTCCCTATTAATTAATATATATATATTTTTTATTAATTAAAAAGTTTAATTAATAAAATAATTATTATTATTTTTAATAATAATAATATATAAATATATATATATATATATATATATACATGTGTCTTACATGCAAGCATGTAAGACACATGTAAGGATTATATACAGGGTATATATATAAAAGATCAGATCAATTAAAAAAAAAAAAAAAAAAAAAGAAAAGAAAAAGAAATTGGTGAGTGCCTTTAGGGGTACACGAATTGAATTTGAATTCAATTTGAAATTTCTTCTTCTTCTTCCGCGGCCGTTGCTCTCTGTTTAGAAGAAAATTGTTTTCTTCAGTGAGCTTCTTCCTTCTTTTCTTTTGTAAAAGGAGTCCCACTACTCCGTTTCTCGGCCTGAGGATAGCGGGACTACCGTGGGTGGTCCACGAAGATTTCGTGAGAAGGCTCGTTGAGCTCGTGAGGAGCTACTGGCGGTGAAAATTGAAGAAATTCGAACGACAAGGGTATGTGTTCTAATTTCTCTTTTTCATTGCGTTTGCATGTTTTCGTTTGTTTAAATTGATGAAATTAGAGTGTCTATGATCCAAATCGCTTCCGCTGCGTTCCATTAACGCTCCATCAATTGGTATCAGAGCGTTTTTGGCCACTCAATTTCAATCAATTTAAGTTATGGTGGGTTTTATTTAGAAATCGTTTCTGAATGGATGTCTAAAGTGAATATCGATTTTGGCATAGTTTCTTTTTGAATTTCATTATTTGTAATTGCCCGAGAATGTATGGGCTTTAATGCATGCTAAAGAGTCTGTATTTTTAGAGTCATTAGAGTCCATATAGGTTTCTTTGTGAAAGAAGTTTGAGTTTGAAACTCGCCGAAATGTTCGGTGTAAGTTCAAACTCATTCTAGGCAATACGAGGAGAAATTCGAAGAGAATTTGGCCGAAGCGTTCGGAGGAAGCAAGTTGGTCAAAGGCGGTGCGAAGAGTTCGAAGTCCGCTCAAGACGTAGCTTGTTGATCAAGCTTGTATCAAATTAGTTATTGCTTGTTAAATGCCAAAATCGATCCACTTTAGTGTGTTTAATTAATTATGCATTGCGAATGTATGTTTTAATTAAATTCCATGTTTGTATGTGCATAACGTATGCCATATAGATTTAAAATCCCACCGTAGGAAGCATGCTTCATGCATTGAAAATATGTTATAAGTGTTATAATATATCGTATGCATATTTGGCAATTCATCTGTTTTAATATAAAAGTTATATTAATTCATGAATTAGTTGTTGTTAGTTCAATAGAATAATTGATATAAGTGTTATATTAATTATGAAATTGAATGAACAACATAGTTTGTCCTAGTTTTATGCACATGGTATATTATAAGTGTTATAATGTATAGGATGCATGTTTATTGATGAGTATTAATATAAGAGTTATATTAATTCATGAATTAGATGTTGTTTGCTTAATAGAATAATTGATATAAGTGTTATATTAATTATGAAATTAAACATCCAACATTAGATGCATTTTGTTTGTTAGAAGTGTTATAATGTATAGGATGCATGCTTAATTCAGAGTATTGATATAAGTGTTATATTGATTATGAATTAAGAGTTGAATGTTTTAAGAGCATAATCGATATAAGTGTTCTATTGATTATGAAGTTAAATATTCAACTTATCATGCCTTAGTGATGCATGTTTGAGAAGCATGTAGAAGTTTGTTGTAGTTAGTCTTAGTTTTGCAAAGTGTTGTAAAATTGGCATAGACTTTTAAAATCTATAACAAAGACAAAGGCATGCTCACTTAGGGTTGAATGTATCGTTCCGTTTCATTAGATGAATAGGTCGATATCTTGTAAATGCTAAGGTTACAAGAAACTCACCCGGGGACATCCTGTTCGAGGTTGGAGGTATTTAAGCTGACGGTTTACGGAACACCTCCTACCTGGGGACCATCCGGTACTTGAGTAAAGTTAACCCGACTTTATGAGCATGCGTGAGTGGTGTGAGGTAATAAAGTGTTTATCACCTAGACATCATAGGTAAAAGTTTGTTTTACCTAGACTTAGGTCTTATTGTCTTAGCCGGATAATGCCTGAGTAATTTACCCATTCCGTCTTAAAATACTTAGTAGAGGTGTTGAGAAGGTATATATGATATGTCCCTCTCCTCCTACGTTCTCTGTCAAGTTCACACCGTGAGAATCATGCTCGGCCTCGTGATGTCAATAGGGCATCCCCATTCAGATGGTATTTGCATAATTCAAGAGCAAGGTGAATGGAGAAAGTATTTATAGTAAGTGGGAGAAGGAAGTATGTCAATACATCCTGCGGTCTCCTCCATTGGATTGAACCGTGAGATTCCTATGTTCCGCCTGCTAGGTGCCCACAAGAGGTACCGATCCATTCGGAGGGCCGTTTCATAGGAATCAGAACATCTCAATCACCATTTATGGATAAAGAAACATAGAGCCATTCCCAACTTTGACATTTCCATTCTGGTATTAGCATTTAGTCAAGAATGTCTTGATTCAGTGAAGGAATGCTTGACTGCCCCTCGGTAGCGACCATTCTGACCCACTGAAGTATCGTTGCAGTTTAATAATGAGTTTTGGGTACATTATTATTCTTTGCTAAATTCTTGATTGGTGTGTAAATTAGGTTAAAACCTTTTCACTAATATTTTTTCATTCTCTTTTCAGCATGTCTAGCTCTTTCATTCACTTACTAGCTTCCGATAAGTTAACCGGCGATAACTACGCGACTTGGAAATCGAACTTGAATACGATTCTCGTTCTAGATGATCTAAGGTTCGTCTTATCAGAGGATTGTCCTCCCCCTCCTATCTCGGATGCGACTCGAACTGTTCGAGAAGCATATGATAGATGGACAAGGGCTAATGATAAAGCCCGAGTCTATATCTTAGCCAGCATATCTGATGTGTTAGCTAAGAAGCACGAGGATATGGTTTCTGCAAAAGAAATCATGTCTTCATTACAGGCGATGTTTGGACTACCGTCCTCATCGGTCTGTCATGAAGCCCTCAAATACGTTTACAACTCTCGCATGAAGGAGGGTACCTCTGTTAGGGAGCATGTCCTTAGCATGATGGTCCACTTCAATGTGGCGGAAGTAAATGGAGCTACTATTGATGAGTCAAGTCAAGTAAGCTTTATCATGGAATTTATTCCGAAGAGTTTCCTTCAGTTCAGAACCAATATGGTAATGAACAAGATAAAGTATAATTTGACTTCTCTCCTCAGCGAGCTACAGACCTATCAGTCCCTTCACACTTCTAAAGGAAAAGAGAAGGAGGCAAACGTTGTCACTTCTAGGAAATTCCAAAAGGGGTCATCTTCAGGGAGTAGGTCTGAACTTTCTTCTATTAAGAATAAGAGTATTCAAAAGAAGAAGAAAGATAAAAGGAAGGGAAAAACACCTGCTGCTGCTAAGAGCAAGACTAGATCTGCAGACAAAAGAAAATGTTTCCATTGTGGTGTAGATGGGCACTGGAAACGGAATTGCCCAAAGTATCTTGCAGAGAAAAGGCTGAGAAGGAAAGACAAGGTAAATATGATTTACTTGTTGAAACATGTTTAGTAGAACATGATTGTCATACCTGGATACTTGATTCAGGAGCTACTAACCATGTTTGTTCTTCTTTTCAGGAAACTAGTTCTTGGCAGCCACTTTCTCGAGGTGAGATAACTCTCAGAGTTGGAACTGGAGAGGTTGTCTCAGTTGAAGCAGTGGGAGCTGTAAAGTTGTTGTATAGAGATAGTTTCATTTTACTAGAAAATGTACTCCTGGTTCCTACCTTCAAGAGGAATCTTGTATCTATATCTTGTTTGTTAGAACAGTTGTATAAAGTATCTTTTGTTCATAATGAAGCGTTCATTAGCAAAAGAGGTGTACGTATTTGTTCTGCGAAACTTGAAAACAACTTGTATGTGTTAAGACCAACCGAAGCCAAAGCTATTTTGAACACTGAAATGTTTAAAACAGCTGAGACTCAAACTAAAAGGCAGAAACTTTCTCCAAGTACTTATCTTTGGCACTTAAGACTAGGTCACATTAATCTCAATAGGATTGGGAGATTGGTTAAGAGTGGTCTGCTAAATCGTTTAGATGACAACTCTTTACCGCCATGTGAGTCTTGTCTTGAGGGCAAAATGACCAAACGATCTTTTTCTGAAAAAGGTCATAGGTCCAAAGAACCTCTAGAAATCGTGCATTCGGATCTCTGCGGTCCTTTGAATGTCAAAGCACGAGGAGGGTATGAATATTTCATCAGTTTCATTGATGATTATTCTAGGTACGGTTATCTTTATCTAATCCATCATAAGTCCGAAGCTCTTGAAAAGTTCAAAGAGTATAAGGCAGAGGTTGAAAACACATTAGGTAAATCGATAAAAACACTCCGATCAGATCGAGGTGGAGAGTATATGGATTTAAGATTCCAGGACTATATGATAGAACATGGAATAATATCTCAACTCTCAGCGCCAGGAACACCACAGCAGAATGGTGTGTTCGAGAGGAGAAATAGAACCCTGTTAGACATGGTTCGATCTATGATGAGTTATGCTCATTTGCCTAGTTCGTTTTGGGGATATGCAGTAGAGACTGCAATATATATTTTAAACATGGTTCCCTCTAAGAGTGTTTCTGAAACACCTTATGAGTTATGGAGAGGGCGTAAAGGTAGTTTACGACACTTCAGGATTTAGGGGTGTCCGACACATGTGCTAGTACCCAATCCAAAGAAGTTGGAACATCGTTCAAAATTGTGCCTATTTGTAGGTTACCCCAAGGAAACGAAAGGTGGTCTATTTTACGATCCTCATGAGAACAAGGTACTAGTATCGACTAATGCCACGTTCTTAGAGGAAGATCACATGAGAGATCATCTACCGTCGAGCAAAATTGTTTTGTCCGAATTTTCCAGGAAAGCTACAGACGGATCAACAAAGGTTGTTGATCAGGCTGGTCCTTCTCAAGAGTTGAGAAAGCCTCGACGCAGTGGGAGGGATGTAAGACAGCCTGACCGCTACATCGGCTTGTCTGAAACTCAATTCGTCATACCTGATGATGGCGTTGAGGATCCATTGACCTTTAAACAGGCAATGAATGACATAGACAAGGACCAGTGGCTTAAAGCCATGGATCTCGAAATGGAGTCTATGTACTTCAATTCGGTCTGAGATCTTGTAGACCAACCAGATAGTGAAAGACCTATCGGCTGCAAGTGGATCTACAAGAGAAAACGAGACCAAGCCGGTAAGGTGCAAACCTTTAAGGCTCGACTTGTGGCAAAAGGTTATTCCCAAAGAGAAGGGGTGGACTATGAAGAAACTTTTTCTCCTGTTGCCATGTTAAAGTCGATTAGAATACTCTTATCCATTGCTACATTTTATGATTATGAAATCTGGCAAATGGATGTCAAGACTGCCTTTCTGAATGGTAATCTTGAGGAGAGTATCTATATGGCTCAACCAGAGGGATTCATACTTCAGGGTTAAGAGCAAAAGGTTTGCAAACTTAATCGATCCATTTATGGGTTGAAGCAAGCATCTAGATCCTGGAATATAAGGTTTGATACAGCGATCAAATCTTATGGCTTTGAACAAAATATTGACGAACCTTGTGTTTACAAGAAAGTAGTCAATACTGTTGTAGCTTTCTTAGTCTTGTACGTAGACGATATACTACTCATTGGGAATGATGTAGGGTTCCTAACTGGCGTTAAGAATTTACTAGCGACCCAATTCCAAATGAAATATTTGGGAGAGGCTCAATTTGTTCTAGGGATTCAGATCGTAAGGAATCGTAAGAACAAATTCTAGCGCTGTCTCAAGCATCTTATATTGACAAGGTGTTGTCAAGATATTCGATGCAGAATTCCAAGAAAGGTTCACTGCCTTTTAGGCATGGAATTCACTTGTCTAAGGAACAGTCTCCTAAGACACCTCAAGAGGTTGAAGATATGAGACGAATTCCCTATGCATCTGCAGTTGGTAGTCTCATGTACGCTATGTTGTGTACACGACCCGACATCTGCTATGCAGTAGGAATTGTCAGTAGGTTCCAGTCCAATCCAGGATATGATCACTGGACAGCCGTTAAACACGTCCTCAAGTATCTTAGGAGAACGAGAGACTATGTGCTTGTGTATGGTGCGAAGGATTTGATTCTTGCAGGATACACTGACTCTGATTTTCAGACTGATATAGATTCCAGGAAATCTACATCAGGATCAGTGTTCACTCTTAACGGAGGAGCAATAGTATGGAGGAGTATAAAACAAGGTTGTATTGCTGACTCCACCATGGAAGCTGAGTATGTCGCAGCTTGCGAAGCAGCGAAGGAAGCTGTATGGCTTAAGAAGTTCTTGACAGATTTGGAAATTGTTCCAAATATGAACTTGCCAATCACCCTTTATTGTGATAACAGCGGTGCAGTGGCAAATTCTAAAGAACCGAGAAGCCATAAGCGTGGAAAGCATATTGAGCGGAAATATCATCTCATCAGGGAGATAGTGCAACGAGGAGATGTGATCGTCACACAGGTAGCCTCGGAGCACAACATTGCTGATCCGTTTACTAAGTCTCTCACGGCTAAAGTGTTTGAGAGACACCTAAAAAGTCTAGGGCTGCGAGCTGCTCAGTAGGACAGTGGGAGAAACTTTAGATATTTGATATTCTAGTTCTCTCGACCAGCATGTACTCCACTGACGTTTTAGTCCAAGTGGGAGTTTGTTGGGTTTTATGTCCTAAAACTCGTAGTTTGTAAACTGAATGAATGTATATATTATATTTCAATAAAGTTGTTATTGAATTTTAGTGAATTGTGTTTCTATTAACCTATACCAATAACTAACACCCATGGCGATAGTGTGAGTACTTGAACTTCATGTGTGACATGAATGTGGATCAAGTTCAAGTAGACAACCAAAATGGTCTATAGTATAGGGATAAGGCTGGGTACCTTATCCTGGGGAAACTATTGGACGCGGCTCACTTTGTATAGTACAAAACGATGTGATTCGAATCGTTTCATGTAGAGACATGTGAGTGAGGGCGTCCTGTGTAATGAGTTTGCACAAGACCGAACCAAGAAATAAAATCGTTCTTTCTTTATAACACCGTTTACTGTAAAGACCGGTTTTTTCATATGATGACTTAGGTAACTCGATCTCAATCCTGAGCTCACTATGAACTCCTGTTTATTTGACCTTATCCTTTGACTTGTACGGGTGAGAGTGGCTAGATCGCCGACTCAATAAGCCTACCATCTTGGGGATAAGATCGAATAAGTGGCTGGGGACATAGTTGTGCGAGATGGAATTCACTCCTACCCGTTTTAAGGGTTAGTAGAGAGGTTGTTCCCTTAAGTGCTGACTTCAGGTCTTGAACAATGGGCCCATTGTTACGTCTCCAAAAGTGACCTTTTTAGGACTTAATTATCTTAGAAAGATGTTCACTCTTAGGTGTTTTTGATAGCATTTAGCCTAAACCTATGCTTAAATATGAGAATTAGAAGAAGGTAGTTAAATTAGGACTTAAGTACAATAGGAAAGAAAAGGGTTGAAAACCGAAGGAAAAGAATGAAAAACAAGCATTGCGACAGAATTGCGGAAACATTGCTGAAACCGCAATGTTTCAAGTGAAAACCGTAAGTTGACTGATCTTTTTCTGTTAATTTCCGTTATTTCAGGGATTCGTTCTTTCTCCTCCATCCATTTTGAAGTACGACGTTGAAGATTGATGGTTCTCCTTGGCCCAAACGCACCTGCAGATTGCTATAAAAGGGGGTCAAAGTCGAGGGTTCAAACATCATCCGAAAGCGTAGAAGTCTTCTCGCAGCTCCATCTTTTCTCCTGTCGTTCTTCTCTGTCTGTTGGTGTGAGAGTCTCAGCTGTTGGAATCGACAATCTGATAGGAAGGAGAGAAGACTCCCGATTGGATTCATCCAAGCAAAGCTATTCTTTCATTCCCTTCAGCCGAGGCATCTGCAACTAGGCGCTTACGCTCATTTTTATGCTTTCTGTCTTTATTTCCATTTTCCAGCTTTAGTTTGTTGTTGTTTCCTTTCGTGTAACTAGATCAGTCCATTTCGTTGTGTTCTGTCTTTCTATTATGCACTTTAAGTTCCTCTTCTTGTCCATTCAAACAATCAAGTAATCAAAGCATAGTTATTATTTCACAAGTTTTCCATCTTCTGCTGCTACGGTTTTTCCTTACTGTTTTAAGTATATTTCTCTTCTAAGCATGTTTCCTTCATCTCTTATTCCAGTTTACCCCATATCCATGAGTAACTAAGTCACATAGGGGCATGCTAATGACAACACTATAGGCTAAAAAACGTGAACCAAGCATGTAGGATAGCTCTCGAAGCATTGATTGTATGTAAGCTTCATCCCACGGGCAATTTCGATTGGCCATCCATTTGTCCAAAGAACTCCTAACCTCTGGAAGGAGTAAGAGTTCAGAGTCATACACTCATGCTAGCCTTTCAAGGTAGCCAGAAAACGACCTAGGAATAGGCGTTTTCCTAGTACAAACCATAACTTTCTGCTTTAACAAGATGCTTAAGACCTTACTTGGACATGAGTAAACTAAAGAATCTAATGCATGGAATCGGACGATACATGAGATTGAGTGAGTTTGATGCATAGAGAGTTGATCCAATGCTTGAGGATCGTAAGAAAAAGCCTATAGAGGAGTCGTTAGTAGCCCTTGTTTCTCCATTTTACACACTTTCGCTGTTGTTAGAATTGCGGTAGAATTGCTGGTTCCGCAATTCTGCTTAAGTTACAACTCTGTCTAGCTGTTTTTGTCTTCGTTTATTACTCTCGTCTCTTTTCATTTGAGTTTAACTTTGACTTGCATTTGTTTATGTTGCTACCCTCTACGTATTCAGTAGGAAATAGACAATTTAAAACCAATTCTACCCCATCAAATCCACCCCTTCTTTCTTAACTTTACACTTCATGAATAACTTATAATAAATCTCTGTGGGAAAACGAATGAAAAAATACTTACTACTTGCTATAAGATCATGTATGCTTGCATGTTCTGAGTGCTCTCTCTATCTTATTGCCTAATTATTTTAACACATTGAGCACGCAACAAGTTTTTGGCGCCGCTGCCGGGGATTTATTTAAGTGAAAACGAAGTTTGTTAAGTTTGAAACACCAAGTTTATTGCCTATTGAAGCTGATCTGTTTCATTTCTTTTGCAGGTACTATTGGGTTAGTTTATGAGTGAGCCTTTAAGTAGTGATCTAGAGTTCAATCCTGAGCCTGAGAGATTACTTAGGGCCAGAAATAGAGCCAAGAAACGTCTCTTTAAACAACCCCATTTACCTCAAATAATTGCGGGAACCGCAATTCCTCCGCAATTGTCTCAAGAAGAAATGGCTGGAATAGTTCCAAATCCGGTACCTATCACTCGCAATCCCATCGAAATAGCGAATGATAAGAATAGTGCCATTCTCTCATACCTAGTACCTATGCCTGGGGAGCTGAACCCCAGCATAATCCGTCCTGAAATCACTGCCAACTCATTCGAGTTAAAGCCAGTGATGTTCCAAATGTTGTCCACTGTGGGACAATTCTTTGGAGTGGAAAATGAGGATCCCCACAACCATCTTAGAAACTTCTTAGGAGTTAGTGATACATTCATCATCCCTGGAGTTTCCCAAGAAGCCTTGAGGCTATACCTGTTCCCTTACTCTTTGAGGGACAAAGCCAAAACGTGGTTAAACTCATTACCCTCTGGATCTGTCCTTAATTGGACAGACTTAGCAGAGAAATTCCTAGTCAAATACTTCCCACCTGATAGGAATTCTACCTTTCGTGATGACATAGTTAAATTCAAACAAGCTGAAAATGAGTCTCTTCACGAAGCTTGGACAAGGTTTAAAGATCTTCTTCTTAAATGTCCACACCATGGCATCCCATGGTGTATCCAAATAGAGGTCTTTTTCAAAGGATGCAACCCCAGCACTAGACAAGTCTTAAATTCATCTGCTGGTGGTTCCATGTTGTCCAAGAGTTACAACGAGGCCTATGAGATCTTGGAGAAGATCTCAGCATCTCACTGTAGGTGGTCAGATGATCCAGTTGAGCCAACTAGAGCTCAAGACAAGGATGCTCTAAGTGCAATGAGCAGCCAAATAAATGCCCTGACCAGCCTAGTTAAGCAAATGGCTCAAACAAATCTCCAAGCAAGTGTCAACACCGCCACAGCCATGTCAATGGGCACCCAACCAAGTCAAGGTGAGACACTTGTATGTAGATTCTGTGGGGAAGGGCACCCGTATGAATACTGCCCTGGGAATCCAGCCTCAGTCTGCTATGTTGGAAGCCAACAGCAGCCTAGGAACAACCCCTATTCCAATACTTACAATCCTGGTTGGAGGAACCACCCAAACCTGTCATGGGGTGGCCAACAGAATGCTAACCAGAATCCTAACCAACCAAGACCGAGTGGAACACCTGGTTTCACTCCCCAAAATAACCAGTCAATGTATCAAAAACCATACAACCAACCTGTAGGATCTTCTGTAGAAAACTTACTTAAGGAATACATAGCCAAAAATGATGCCACTCTACAGAGTCAGCAAGCCACTCTTAGGAGCCTAGAGAACCAAATAGGGCAACTAGCCAATGAAATCAAAAGTAGGCCCCAAGGTAGGCTTCCTGCTGACACTGAAGTGCCAAGGAGAGATGGTAAAGAGCAAGTTCAAGCAATTGAACTTAGAAGTGGTAGACCATTGGTAAGCAACACCAAGGACACACCAAAGAGAGTAGAGAACACTGAGTCTAGTGCTCCACTGGAGTCTCTGCCAGACCAAGGTCCACCACCAACAAGCACATCAGGAACAAGGCTAGAGCCAAGGCGCCCTGAAGTGCCTGCATATGTGCCACCACCTCCATTTCCTAGAAGGCTAAAGAAAAAACAAGAACAGGAAGTGCACTTTAATAAATTTCTAGAAATTCTTAAGCAAGTGCATGTTAATATTCCTTTTGTTGAAGTTTTACAGTCTATGCCTTCTTATGTAAAGTTTTTGAAAGATATTATTACTAACAAGAGAATAATTGGTGAGTTTGAAACAGTCAATCTCACTGAGGAGTGCAGTGCCATACTCCAGAACAAGCTACCCAAGAAGGAGAAGGATCCTGGTTCCTTCACCTTACCTGTAGAGCTAGGAGGCAAGCACGTGGGCAGAGCTCTTTGTGACCTGGGAGCCAGCATAAACCTCATGCCCCTATCACTATTCCGCCAGCTAGGAATAGGAGAAGCACGTCCAACCACTGTCACTTTACAACTAGCAGACAGATCCATTGCATACCCTGAAGGTAAGATTGAGGATATTCTTGTAAAGGTTGACAAGTTTATTTTCCTTGCAGATTTCATTATCCTGGATTATGAAGCAGACAAGGAGGTCCCCATCTTGTTAGGCAGACCATTCCTAGCCACAGGTAGGGCACTAATAGATGTCCAAAAAGGTGAGCTCACTATGAGGGTTCATGATGAAGAGGTGAAATTTAGTGTTTATAAAGCCTTAAGGTACCCCTCTGACTCTGAATCCTGTGCTAGCATGGACATTGTAGATTCATTAATGGAAGAACAATTGGAGCATGAATTGTTGACTAAGCATGCTAATAACTATGTAGGATTAGAATTAACTGACTTAAACATAGCTGAGATAATGGACATACCTGTAAATAACCCTCAGCATGTTTGTATGAATATTGATTTAACTGAAAAATCTTTGAATCCACTAAAACCATCCATTGAGCATCCACCTGTCTTAGAATTAAAACCTCTCCCCACTCACCTCAAGTATGCATATTTAGGAAGTAATGATACCTTGCCTGTAATTATTTCTTCTAAATTAAGTGAAAAGCATGAGGTTGAACTGATTTTACTACTTAAGCAACATAGGAAGGCTATTGCATGGACTATTGCTGATATTAGAGGCATTAGCCCTTCTTATTGCATGCATAAGATTATACTAGAGGAAGAGCATACACCTAGAGTAGATCACCAACGTAGGTTGAATCCCTCTATGAAA
Organism: Herpetospermum pedunculosum; assembly: GCA_028017165.1. NCBI lineage: Eukaryota > Viridiplantae > Streptophyta > Magnoliopsida > Cucurbitales > Cucurbitaceae > Herpetospermum > Herpetospermum pedunculosum. Next base: position 54,874,799 of record CM051529.1, read on the forward strand.
GAGGTAGTAAAAAAAGAAATAATAAAATGGTTAGATGCTGGTGTGATCTTCCCCATAGCTAGTAGTCAGTGGGTGAGCCCTATACAATGTGTACCTAAGAAGGGGGGGATGACTGTGGTAGTCAATGAGAACAATGAACTGATTCCAACAAGGACTATCACAGGATGGAGAGTTTGCATGGATTATAGGAAACTAAATAAAGAGACCAAAAAAGACCATTTCCCTCTACCATTCATTGACCAAATGTTAGACAGAATAGCTGGTAGAGCCTACTACTGTTTCTTAGACGGTTACTCAGGGTATAATCAAATTACTATAGACCCTAAGGATCAAGAGAAGACTACCTTCACTTGCCCTTTTGGAACTTTTGCCTTTCGCAGAATGCCTTTTGGCTTATGCAATGCACCGGCAACTTTCCAAAGGTGCATGTTGGCAATCTTCTCTGATTTGGATGAGTCCATGATAGAGATATTCATGGATGATTTCTCAGTCTTTGGGGATTCATTTACAAACTGTCTAGAGAACCTAGGACAAGTCCTGGCTAGGTGTGAGGAGACCAACCTAGTCCTAAATTGGGAAAAGTGCCATTTCATGGTGGATGAGGGGATTATCTTCGGTCATAGAGTGTCAAGGGCAGGTGTAGAAGTTGACAGGGCAAAAATTGAAATAATAGAGAAATTGGTAGAACCCCAAAATGTCAAGGCCATTAGAAGTTTCTTAGGGCATGCTGGTTTCTATAGAAGGTTCATTAAGGACTTTTCTAAGATCTCCAAGCCTCTATGTGAGCTTCTAGAGCTAAACAAACCATTCATTTTCTCTAAAGAGTGTGTCCTAGCTTGGACAACCCTTAAGAAAGCATTAGTCACAACACCTATTATAGTAGGGCCTAATTGGGATCTTCCCTATGAGATGTTATGTGACGCCAGTGACTATGCTGTAGGGGTTATGTTAGGACAGAAGATTGACAAGTTAACACACCCTGTCTATTATGCTAGTAAGACACTTAATGAGGCACAATGCAACTACACAACCACTGAGAAGGAGATGCTAGCTGTAGTGTTTGCGTGTGAGAAATTTAGGAACTATATTGTAGGCGCTAGGACAATCGTGTACACTGACCATTCTGCTTTAAAGTACCTTATGAGGAAGGCTGATGCTAAGCCTAGGTTGATTAGGTGGGTACTGCTGCTGCAAGAGTTTGATCTAGACATTAGAGATAAGAAAGGAAGTGAAAATGTGGTTGCGGATCATCTTTCTAGATTGCAGCATAATTGCGAAAAAATTGCGGAACCCGCAATTTCTGATGCTTTTATTGATGAACATGTCTTTGTATTGACTCATCGTGATAACGATGAGGAACCTTGGTTTGCTGACATTGCTAACTTCCTTGCATCACAGGTACTACCAACTTTCAAGGGAAGCCAAGAGAAGAAGAGGTTCCTCCATGAGGCAAGGAAATTCATATGGGATGACCCCACACTTTACAAAACATGTGCTGACGGCTTGCTAAGGAAGTGTGTTTCAACTGCTGAGGCGAAGTCTGTGCTGCAGCACTGCCACACAGCTCCTTATGGTGGACACTTTGGTGGCCAAAGAACAGCTGCAAAGGTATTTCAGAGTGGCTACTATTGGCCAACGATCTTCAAGGATGCCCACAACTATGCCCACAGCTGTGATGAATGCCAAAGAACAGGTAACCTTAGTCGCAAGGATGAAATGCCTCTCACTTACATCTTAGAGTTGGAGCTCTTTGATGTATGGGGCATTGACTTCATGGGACCATTTCCCCCATCCTCAGGTAACCTTTACATACTAGTGGCAGGAGATTATGTATCCAAGTGGGTAGAGGCCATAGCATGTCCCAATAATGATGCCAAAACAGTCATAAAATTCTTGCATAGGCACATTTTTACTAGGTTTGGAACACCTCGTGCTATCATTAGTGATGAGGGGACACATTTCATTAATAAGGCTATGGAGAGAGTGTTGGCTAAGTATAACATTAGACATAGGGTAGCCACTCCTTATCACCCACACTCGAATGGTCAGGCTGAAATTTCAAATAGGGAGATTAAGAACATCCTAGAAAAAGTGGTCAAACCTAATAGAAAGGACTGGTCATTTAAACTCGAGGATGCACTTTGGGCGTATAGAACTGCATATAAGACACCCCTAGGTATGTCTCCTTACAGACTTGTGTATGGTAAAGCTTGTCATCTTCCATTTGAGTTAGAAATAAAGGCATTTTGGGCACTAAAAGAGTTGAATTATTGCGTGACCGATGCGGGAACGTTGCGGTCTCTGCAATTACATGAGCTTGATGAGCTTAGACATATGTCTTATGAAAATGCCAAAATGTATAAGGAAAAGACCAAGATTTGGCACGATAGTAGACTTAGGATCAAGGACTTTAAGAAAGGCCAACTTGTTTTATTATTTAACTCACGATTGAAATTATTTCCAGGCAAACTTAAGTCTAGATGGTCAGGTCCGTTTGTAATTACTAATGTGTTTGTTCATGGTGCCATCGAGATAAAGAACCTGCAGCAAGGTCAACCATTCATGGTTAATGGTGCAAGGTTGAAGCACTACTATGAGGAAGGAGATGTGAAGACTCTCTCGGCCTTCCTCTTGACTGAAGCATGAAATTAAGAACGAGAGAGGACGAGTGATTGCTGTGCTCGTCAACATGAGGCTCATGCCTTAGTTTATTTTTTGCGATTTTCCGGTTATCATTTGTGTATAAGTTTGTATGATTTTAATTGCGAATTTGATGTTGAGTTTATTTCTTTTTGTAGGGAATCAATAGAGGGAATCAAGGAGATTAAATCCAGCTTTAAAAATCAAGAAGATATTGGGCCAAATCAAAGATACGGTTGAGAAAAGATTGACATTTAAATGGAAAAAATCTCCAACGGTCACTAGAATTGCGCTGGATTTGCAGGATCCGCAAAAATATAGCCATTGGGATTTTTCCGTTTTCTTTATATCCGTTGAGACGCGCGTTGATCTATACGATTTCCCAAGTATCTGAACTCCAAGAAATCTGCGTTTCTCTTCATCTGTGATTCTTCTCTCCAAACCTCCACGATTCAACAATGGTACTCACGAGGGCTGAAAGATCTGCGGCCAAGAAGAAGGCTGACGAAGCTGAAACGACTGCGAGAGACGCACTGCTTGCCTTGGCTGAGGCTGATGCTGCGCGCACCGAACGCCTTCCCAAACTTCCGATTCGCAAGAAGAAGTGGAAGGTCGTCACAGAGATACCTGCTGGACCCTCTGAACCAGCAGGCACACCCAAGAAACGCAAGTGGAGTATGGCTGTGGCCGAGGAAGGAATCAAGAACAAGACTCCCTCTGTGGAGAGTCAAGAACGAGGCCAGCCATCCCACGAGACAGCCGAGCGCAACCCTTCACCATCTCCACCGGTTCAAATCCCTGAGCTCTCCTCATCGCCACCAGCGCAGAGCCCTGAGCTGCCTTCATCACCGCAGAGTTCTGCACAGACCCCTACAGCAGCACACAGCACCACTCCTTCGCACACTTCTCCACGGCCTGACCCTGAATTCCCATATGGGGAGTACCAAGAATCGACCCAGGGCAGTGGGGAAGGTGAGGAAGAAGAGGTCTTCTCTCCGTTGAGGGAAGCCAGCCTTGAGAGTCCTGCGCAGAAGGATGACTCTATGGAAGAAACATTGGGGGTTTGCCTCCATGCGATCACAACCAAGGCAAAGCTGAAGAAGAAGAAGGCTGCCAAGAATATCAAAGCCAAACGGTCCAAGAAATTAAAGAAAAAGAAGGCCAAAAGGGCGCCTTCATCAGAGAAAGAGAGCGCTGAGTCGTCGCTCAAGAAGCTCAAAATTGAGGCTGCGGAGTCAGCCAAACCAAAGGACAAAGGGAAGGCCAAGCTTTACCCTGAAGATGAGCCTCAGTCAGTGAGGTACGTGTCCTCTGACGCTGAGTCCAGAGGCATTGAGCTGAGGAAGAGGGAGTTGCTGCACGAGAAGGGTTTCCTCGACAGACCTGCTGACCTACCGCAGTTCTTGCGCGCAGGAATTACAAATCATGGATGGGAGGAGTTGTGCAGACCACCCAATCCAGCTTACACAAGCATGGTGTATGACTTCTACGCCAACCTGAGAAATTCTGAAGAGGGGTTGTCTGTGGTCAGGGGAGTAGAAGTGGACTTCTCAGCAAAAGCCATCAACGAAGCCTATGGCCTCAAGGGCCAAAAACATACTGACTATGCGAGGATTGTTGATGAGCCTACTGAGGCAGTTCTGGAAGAGGCCATTCGGACCATAGGCCAGCCTGAAGCATCCTGGACTGTGTTACGCAATGGGAGGCACACTCTCATGAGTGCCAACCTCACAGCTAAGGCGGCTGTATGGTTTTCCTTCGTGAGAAGGAAACTATCCCCAGTGACTCATGAGACCACCATCAACCAGAGCAGATCGCTGCTGGTCTACGCAATCATGCGAGGTCTCACGATCAACGTGGGTGAAGTCATGTCAGCTGCCGTTGCTGAGTGCGCAAAGAAAGGTAAGGGTCCATTGTTTTTCCCTAATACTATAACTAAACTCTGTTTGCTTGCAGGGGTTCCCAGTGAGCGAATGGAGCAGCAGATGGCTTACACAGGCCATTTGGAGCTACCTGCTGGCTTGAGGCTAAAAAGGAAGAGGAACATGGAATTCGAGCTGGATAGGTTGGCTGCTGATCAGTCGCTGTCCATGGCTTGCCTGATGGATATGTAGAAGAGGATGGCTCAATGGGCCACTTACGCGCAGGCACGGGACAAGGAAGTTGCTGACCAACTTGGATGCATCTTTCCTGATTTTCCCACGAATCTCCTGAATCCATGGGTGCCTCCACGACCACGACGGCCTGATGAGGATGAAGACATCTGAGTGCTGGTTTGAATTGCACTCAAGGGAGTGATGCTGTTCCCTTAGGAAAAAAAAAAAAAAAAAAACAAAATCTCCTTTCTGTTAGACCATGTGAAGTATGCTGTTTTTAATGAATATTTTGACCTGTTTTAGTTGCTTAGTTTTAAGTTTTTAATTGTTTAGTGTAGTCTGATGTTAGCTGAATAGGTAGGTTAGTTTAGTTTTATTTTTGTCGAGCTTGAGTGACTGGAAAAAGCATGCGTAGGGGCCTTAAACATTGATATATCTGCCCTGACTTGATTGCGAAATAATTGCGGGATCCGCAATTTTTATTACTGAATGCATGTTTTGGACTGTCTGTTTAGCTAGGCTGTGATCTGTTTAATTTCTATCTTTTGCTGCTATCATGACTCCCTTGTATAGCTTATCTTAAAGCATGCTGGATGAGTGTCAAAGGACACCCGTTGATAGTTTAAATTAACCTCTAAAAAAGCTCAGCATGCATAGCTGTAAGTCCTTGCCTGTCTGTTTTTTTTTCAATTTTCTGCTGCTGTAATATTTTCTTTTAGAATGTTCTGTCTATGCCTAGGGCTTTTAGATTCTCTTTGTTTTACCTTAGACTAGATGCTTCTAGGACAAGTTTGGGGGTGTGCCACCTCAGACACTCATTGGGGACAATGAGTAGTTGAAGTTTGGGGGAGGCCACCCTAGGCCTAGGAACATTCCTCTCTCCCTTAAAACATAAGCATTCTTCTCCTCCTTTAAAAAAAAAAAAAAAAAAAAAAAATGAGCTGAAAAGAGAATAAAGGGGGGAGTCTCTCTTAGGTTGCTGAGTAATCACTGCCAAGTGTGTAACCCACAAGTGGCGTTGCATCAAAAGGCAACCAAAGGAAAGGCTCCACCAAAGTAAGAAAGAAAGAAAAAGAAGAAATAGGGAAGAAGAATGTATACCTAGGAGTTGCAACTTTGTGGCTTAGATGTCCTGTTTAAAAAGAACTCTGATCCTCAATTAGGTAAGAGCAAAGTTGTAGCTTGTAGGGTTGTTTAGGGAGATGAGTGTATATCCAATGTAGTGATGCCAGGGTTTAGGTTGTTCTCTAAAAGTACTACTGTCACCATTAATACTAAGACTGGCATGACTCTAAGGAATCCTAGGTAGCTCATAAGTATAAACTAGAAGCATGTACTGAGTCTGGGGTAAAGCTAGGTAGAATTTGAAACCTTAGGGATAGTGGCATGATATGACAAAAGCAGGTAGATCAGTTGTAGGGAGTTAATAAAAACAGTAGGAGTATTAGGCATGCGAAATCAGAAGAAGCTAGATGAGAGGGTAGTTTTAAGCTTAGAAGTGTGTCACAAGACAACACTGCTATAGACAAGAATATAGGGGAGTTAGTAAGTGGTTAAAGAAGAAGAAACAGCAGCCTAGGAAAGTCCTTAGATTGCTCGAGGACAAGCAAAACCTTAAGTTTGGGGGTGTGTTACGTCTCCAAAAGTGACCTTTTTAGGACTTAATTATCTTAGAAAGATGTTCACTCTTAGGTGTTTTTGATAGCATTTAGCCTAAACCTATGCTTAAATATGAGAATTAGAAGAAGGTAGTTAAATTAGGACTTAAGTACAATAGGAAAGAAAAGGGTTGAAAACCGAAGGAAAAGAATGAAAAACAAGCATTGCGACAGAATTGCGGAAACATTGCTGAAACCGCAATGTTTCAAGTGAAAACCGTAAGTTGACTGATCTTTTTCTGTTAATTTCCGTTATTTCAGGGATTCGTTCTTTCTCCTCCATCCATTTTGAAGTACGACGTTGAAGATTGATGGTTCTCCTTGGCCCAAACGCACCTGCAGATTGCTATAAAAGGGGGTCAAAGTCGAGGGTTCAAACATCATCCGAAAGCGTAGAAGTCTTCTCGCAGCTCCATCTTTTCTCCTGTCGTTCTTCTCTGTCTGTTGGTGTGAGAGTCTCAGCTGTTGGAATCGACAATCTGATAGGAAGGAGAGAAGATTCATCTTCTCTCCCGATTGGATTCATCCAAGCAAAGCTATTCTTTCATTCCCTTCAGCCGAGGCATCTGCAACTAGGCGCTTACGCTCATTTTTATGCTTTCTGTCTTTATTTCCATTTTCCAGCTTTAGTTTGTTGTTGTTTCCTTTCGTGTAACTAGATCAGTCCATTTCGTTGTGTTCTGTCTTTCTATTATGCACTTTAAGTTCCTCTTCTTGTCCATTCAAACAATCAAGTAATCAAAGCATAGTTATTATTTCACAAGTTTTCCATCTTCTGCTGCTACGGTTTTTCCTTACTGTTTTAAGTATATTTCTCTTCTAAGCATGTTTCCTTCATCTCTTATTCCAGTTTACCCCATATCCATGAGTAACTAAGTCACATAGGGGCATGCTAATGACAACACTATAGGCTAAAAAACGTGAACCAAGCATGTAGGATAGCTCTCGAAGCATTGATTGTATGTAAGCTTCATCCCACGGGCAATTTCGATTGGCCATCCATTTTGTCCAAAGAACTCCTAACCTCTGGAAGGAGTAAGAGTTCAGAGTCATACACTCATGCTAGCCTTTCAAGGTAGCCAGAAAACGACCTAGGAATAGGCGTTTTCCTAGTACAAACCATAACTTTCTGCTTTAACAAGATGCTTAAGACCTTACTTGGACATGAGTAAACTAAAGAATCTAATGCATGGAATCGGACGATACATGAGATTGAGTGAGTTTGATGCATAGAGAGTTGATCCAATGCTTGAGGATCGTAAGAAAAAGCCTATAGAGGAGTCGTTAGTAGCCCTTGTTTCTCCATTTTACACACTTTCGCTGTTGTTAGAATTGCGGTAGAATTGCTGGTTCCGCAATTCTGCTTAAGTTACAACTCTGTCTAGCTGTTTTTGTCTTCGTTTATTACTCTCGTCTCTTTTCATTTGAGTTTAACTTTGACTTGCATTTGTTTATGTTGCTACCCTCTACGTATTCAGTAGGAAATAGACAATTTAAAACCAATTCTACCCCATCAAATCCACCCCTTCTTTCTTAACTTTACACTTCATGAATAACTTATAATAAATCTCTGTGGGAAAACGAATGAAAAAATACTTACTACTTGCTATAAGATCATGTATGCTTGCATGTTCTGAGTGCTCTCTCTATCTTATTGCCTAATTATTTTAACACATTGAGCACGCAACACCCATCCTCTCCTGATCAGGGAGGAATCTGATTTGATGGTTGGACCACAAATCAATTGTTCATTAGAGGTATCAGTGGTACTTAAGGAACAAGATATAATACAAGGGTTAAACGGTATAAATGACCCGTTGTGATTATGAACGACCTGTGAATGATCGACTTACTGATGATAGTTATATCAACAGGACACAATATATCTACAGTGAGGAGAGTGCAGCCCTTGGACTTTAGTGGAGTCTCTGGGGGTTAACGAATGTTGGTTAGTTCGGTTGAAAGAGTTTTGACCGGATAATCTCGTATCGTTGGAGCTCATGATCTGTAGGTCCTTACGGTTCTCCTGGCTAGCTCGGATAAAGCCGTGAAACAATATAAAAGAAAAGAAAAGAATTTGAATCGTTCAAATTCGGGTTTGGATTCATATGCAAAAAGTCGGTTTTCGGAAAACCGAGTTTAATTATATTATTTAATTAATATTTGATATTGAATTAAATAATTTTAATTAATAAAATAATTATTATTATTTTTAATAATAATATATATATATATATATATATATATATATATATACATGTGTCTTACAGGGTATATATATAAAAGATCAGATCAATTAAAAAAAAAAAAAAAAAAAAAAAAAAGGAAAAGAAATTGGTGAGTGCCTTTAGGGGTACACAAATTGAATTTGAATTCAATTTGAAATTTCTTCTTCTTCTTCCGCGGCCGTTGCTCTCTGTTTAGAAGAAAATTGTTTTCTTTAGTGAGCTTCTTCCTTCTTTTCTTTTGTAAAAGGAGTCCCACTACTCCGTTTCTCGGCCCGAGGATAGCGGGACTACCGTGGGTGGTCCACGAAGATTTCGTGAGAAGGCTCGTTGAGCTCGTGAGGAGCTACTGGCGGTGAAAATTGAAGAAATTCGAACGACAAGGGTATGTGTTCTAATTTCTCTTTTTCATTGCGTTTGCATGTTTCCGTTTGTTTAAATTGATGAAATTAGAGTGTCTATGATCCAAATCGCTTCCGCTGCGTTCCATTAACGCTCCATCACACCCTTCTTAGGCACACATTGAATTGGACTCACCCATTGACTATTGGCTATAGGGAAAATTACACCAGCATCTAACCATTTGATAATCTCTTTTTTCACTACCTCCTTCATGGAGGGATTCAACCTACGTTGGTGATCTACTCTAGGTGTATGCTCCTCTTCCAACAATATCTTATGCATGCAATAGGAAGGACTAATACCTCTTATATCAGCAATCGTCCATGCAATAGCTTTTTTATGTTGCTTAAGCAACAATATTAGCGCAATTTCATGATTTTCACTTAACTTGGATGAAATAACAGGCAAAGTATCATGCTCTCCTAAATATGCATACTTGAGATGATCAGGCAATGGTTTTAATTCTAATAGAGGTGGATGCTCAATTGATGGTTTCAAAGGATTTGGGGTTCTCTCAGACAAGTCATTAGTCATACAAACATGCTGAGGTTTGTCCACAGATATATCCATCAATTCAGAAATGTTTAAGTCAGTTATATCTACTTGTACATAGTCAGTAGCATGCTTAATTAACAGTTCATGCTCAAGTTGTTCTTCCATCAGTGAATCTACTACATCCATACTTGCACAGGATTCAGAGTCAGAGGGATACCTTAAAGCTTTAAATACACTGAATTTAACCTCCTCATCATGAACCCTCATGGTGAGCTCACCTTTTTGGACATCGATCAAAGCCCTACCTGTGGCTAGAAATGGTCTACCCAATAAGATTGGTACCTCCTTGTCTGCCTCATAATCCAGAATGATGAAGTCTGCAAGAAAGATGAATTTGTCAACCTTGACAATTATATCCTCAATTTTACCCTCAGGGTATGCTATGGATCTGTCTGCAAGCTGCAAGGTGATAGTAGTAGGACGTGCTTCCCCTATTCCAAGCTGGCGGAATAGTGACAAGGGCATGAGATTGATGCTGGCTCCCAGATCACAAAGAGCTCTGCCCACGTGCTTGCCTCCCAACTCGACTGGTAAGGTGAAGGAACCAGGATCCTTCTCCTTCTTTGGAAGTTTGTTTTGGAGAATAGCACTGCACTCCTCAGTGAGATTCACTGTTTCAAATTCACCAATGATCTTTTTGTTAGTAATTATATCTTTCAAGAATTTAACATAAGAAGGCATAGATTGCAAAACTTCTACAAATGGGATATTAACATGCACTTGTTTTAAAATTTCTAAAAACTTATTAAAGTGCACTTCCTGTTCTTGTTTTTTCTTCAGCCTTCTAGGGAATGGAGGTGGTGGCACATATGTAGGCACTTCAGGCCGCCTAAGGACAGGTGGAGGCCTTGGTATCTCTTCTGGTTCCTCAATGATAGGTTCCAGCCTCACCCTCGTCGTGCTTGTTGGTGGTTGATCATGGTTGAGCAGAGAATCCAGTGGAGCACTAGACTCTTCATTCTCTACTCGCTTTGGTGCTTCTCTATTGTTGCTTACCAATGGTCTTCCACTACGAAGTTCAATTGCTTGAACTTGCTCTTTTCCATCCCTTCTTGGTACTTTAGTGTCTGCAGGCAATCTTCCTTGGGGCCTATTTTTCAGTTCATTTGCTAACTGCCCTATTTGGTTTTCTAAGCTCCTAAGGGTGGCTTGCTGACTTTGTAGGGTAGCATCCTTTTTTGCAATGTATTCCTTGAGCAAATTCTCTACTGATGGTCCTACAGGTTGGTTATATGGCTTTTGGTACATGGATTGGTTATTTTGTTGAGTGAAACCAGGTGTTCCACTTGGTCTTGGTTGGTTTTGAGCTTGGTTAGTATTTTGTTGTCCACCCCAAGAGAGATTTGGGTGGTTCCTCCAACCAGGATTATAGGTGTTAGAATAGGGGTTATTCCTAGGCTGCTGTTGGCTTCCAATATAGCAGACTGAGGCTGGATTCCCAGGGCAGAAATCATACAAGTGCCCTTCCCCACAGAATCCACAGATCAGTGTCTCACCTTGACTAGTTGGTGCGCCCATTGAAATGGCTGCTGCGGTGTTGACACTAGGTTGGAGATTGGTTTGAGCCATTTGTTTAACTAGATTGGTCAGGGCATTGATTTGGCTACTCATTGCACTAAGTGCATCCTTGTCTTGAGCTCTCCTAGGCTCTACAGGATCATCTGACCATCTACAATGAGAAGTTGAGATTTTCTCCAAAATCTCGTAGGCTTCATTGTAGCTCTTAGAAAGCATGGAACCACCAGCTGAAGAATTCAACACTTGCCTTGTGCTGGGGTTGCATCTTTTAAAGAACACTTCTATTTGGATACACCATGGATGCCATGGTGTGGACATTTAAGCAATAGATCTTTGAATCTTGTCCAAGCTTCGTGTAGTGATTCGTTTTCGGCTTGTTTGAACTTGATTATATCATCACGAAAGTTGAAATTCCTATCAGGTGGGAAGTATTTGACTAGGAATTTCTCAGCCAGATCTGTCCAATTGACAATTGATCTAGAGGGTAAGGAATTTAACCACGTTTTGGCTTTATCTCTTAGTGAGTAAGGAAAGAGGTAAAGCCTCAAAGCTTCTTGAGAAACTCCAGGGATGAGGAACGTATCACTAACTCCTAGGAAATTTCTTAGATGATTGTGGGGATCTTCGTTTTCCACTCCAAAGAATTGTCCCACAGTGGACAACATTTGGAACATTACTGGCTTTAACTCGAATGAGTTGGCAGTAATCTCAGGGCGTATAATGCTTGGATTAAGCTCCCCAGGCATGGGAACTAAGTATGAGAGGATGACACTATCCTTGTCATTCGCTATTTCGATTGGGTTGCGAATGGCAGGTGCTTGGTTTGGAGGTGGTCTTTCCATTTCGGTTTGTAGGAATTGCGATGACTCCGCGGAGTCAGCAATGTTTTGAGTTACAAGGGGTTGTTTAAAGAGGCGTTTCTTAGCTTTGTTTCTGGCCCTAAGAAGTCTTTCAGGCTCAGGATTGTACTCTAGATTGCTACTTGAATGCTCATTCATAAACTAACCCGATGGTACCTATAAAAGAAATGAAAGAAGATTAGCTCCAATAGATATTAAGTTTTGTGTTTCTAACTTAACAAACTTCGTGTTTACTAAACAAAATCCCCGGCAGCGGCGCCAAAAACTTGTTGCGTGCTCAATGTGTAAATTAAAATGCGATGGTAGAGCACTCAGAACATGCAAGCATACATGGTCCTGTAGCAAGTAATAAGTATTTTTTCATTCGATTTCCCACAGAGATTTATTCTTAGTTACTAGCGAAGTGAGATGTTAAGTTAGAAAGGGTGGTTTAAATGGGGTAAAATTGGGAGTAATGTGCCTAACTATTAAATAACGTGCGAGATATGCAAGCATAAACTAAGGAAAGTAAAGAGGTTAACTTGAATGTAGAAGAAAAAGAATTGCAGAGAAAGCAATTATCTAGCAACAAAATCGCAAAACAGAAAGCTGAAAAAATTGGCTAAGGCAAAATTTAAACTAAGAAAATTGCGCAGACAACAATTTTCTAGCAATGTTACTAACAACGATTTAAGGGTGAAGTGTGGAAACAAGGGCTACTAACGACTCCTCTATAGGCTTTTTCATACGATTCTTCAGCAGTAGATCAACTTATCATGCATCAAATTAACTCATTCTCATGTATCTCTCGATTTCATGCATTAGATCCTTTAGTTTACTCATGTCCAAGTAAGGCTTAAGCATCTATTTATATAAGCAAGTTAATGATTTGTACTAGGAAAATGCCTATTCCTAGGTCGTTTTCTGGCTACCATGGAAGGCTAGCATGAATGGACGACTCTGAACTCTTACTCCTTCCGGAGGTTAGGAGTTCTTTAGACAAAATGGATGGCCAATCGAAATTGTCCGTGGGATGAAGCACACATACATTCAATGCATTAGAGCTATCCTACATGCTGAATTCATGTATTTCTACCTATAGATTCATCATTAGCAGACCCTTATGTGGTTTAGTTACTCATGGATGATGATAGAAGAGAAAGAATAGGTGGTGTAGACCTGGTTAGCAGTAATGAAGTGGAAATAAAAGAGAACAGAAACAATAAAAGCAATGAGGAACTCGTGAAATAGTCAAACACTTCTTCGATTAAACAAGGTTCAAAGCTTAACAAGCAACAACTCTAAACTGATGAGAACTAAACAGAAGAAGACGGAATGAACTAATGTAGCAATCTTAAACAAATAGCCACAAACAGTAGCAAAAGGAACGACAGAAAGTAGTAGAAAGCAAGTAAATCGTGCGCGTGAACCCTCGCCGCAAGCGCCTCGGATGAAGGGAGAAGGGAGCTTTGTTTGGGGATGAATCCAATTAGAAGAGAAGAAGGATCTTCTCTTCTTCCTCTCATATTATCGATGCCAACAGCTGGATCCTTCACGCCAACAAACGGAAGAGAGAAAAGAGCAGAAAGTGCGTTGAGATGGGAGTTCTACGCTTCCAAGCTTATGTTTAACCTTCCCCCTTGACCTCCTTTTATAGTGTTTTGCAGGTAGTCTTCAGCCAAGGAGAACCATCCATTCTGAACGACGACCCTCCACGAGGCAGCAGGAGAACAAATGGGCTGCTGAAAGATCGTAACAAAATGGCAAATGGTTAGACAACTTAACAATTTTCACTTAAAACATTGCTGAGACAGCAATGTTTTCGCAATGTTCCTGCAATATGGAAATTTCAACTCTTTAGCTTTGTTTTTGATTCTTTTTCCTTCCTTTTACACACAAGTCCTGTTTTAGCTTCATTCTATAAATTCTCATATATATGCACATGTTTGGACTTAATTCTATCAAAAACGCTTAAGAGTGTACACCATTCTATAGCAAATAAGTCCCTAAAATAATCACTTTTGGAGACGTAACACCTACCCGCGAAGTTAATTGAGTACTTAAGGTGACATTTGTTTCTTTCATCTCAACACAAATTTCCCTCAACCTTCCCACGATGATAATTGAGTACTTAAGGTGACATTTGTTTCTTTCATCTCTACACAAATTTCCCCCAAATCTACCTACCTCACCTTCCATCTTCTCCATTTTTTGTTCCAATTATTTTTCGAGCTGTGATGAAGATGTAACTGGATGATGAGCTAAGTGTTGTGTTCCAACCAAGACCTTTAATGGCCCCAAAACCTGTTTACAAACCTCTGCACTGGGTGTCATTTCAAGCCCTTATTGAGACAATGCTTCTACAAGTCTTTGCAATTCCAACTACATTTATAATGGAATGAGGTTAAATGTATGAAGAAACACATAAATTTACGCATGTGTGATAAAATAGTACTTACATATGCATCTCTTGCATTATTGTTGACCCACCCATCCGTTACACATAAATGACTTTAGTGGAACAAATCCACCTAGTCAATGTCATGACCCTATTTTATTTTCATTAATTCAAATACTCAAAGAAGATACTCCTTTTGGTCCAGTTGATAGTATGTTTCCTTTCCTTATCTTGTTTGGATGGATGCTTACTTAACACTGGAAAGTTTAACACGTTTACTTGTTATAGGATATGATCATCTCCATCCATTACAACGGGTGGATGTCTATGCTCCAATTTCCCGTCATGTTGTTTACTCCTACGCCAACTATGATTATCTGAAAGTTAACGTCGATGTCCCATGAAATATATTTTCCTTTTATCCTAGACGATGAATGTATTTTCTTTACAAATGAGACATGCTTGACAACCTTTGGTACTCTATCTCGACAAGTCTCCGTATGTAGGAAAGTCATTGATGGTCCACAATAAATATGCATGTAGTTGAAAGTTCTCTTCACTCATGCAATCATAAGTGCGCACACTATTGTTCCACAACTCTTTCAGCTCCTCAATCAATGGTTGCAAATATACGCCAATTTCTTCTCCAGGAGGGCTTCGACCCAATTATAAACAAAGACATGAAAAATTAAATTCTTTCATGCACTTTGATAGCTCCAAATTAGAGCTATTATTTACTCCCTAACTTTAGCTAAATACCCTGCTTAATTATGTTAATTTGCCTTGGTTATAGGTGATTCACGGTTAGAGAGCTCGAGGAGTCCAAAGATGTCGTTTGAGACCAAGGAGGTCGTTTTAAGGCCTCAGGATCGCTTCAAGAAAAAAGGACCTTCAAAAGAGAAGAATTTGCCAAAAGGAAGCAACCAAAGGCAAATCATTTTGCTCAAACCCGAGACCAAGCGTCGAGACGCTTCGGGACAGCGTCTCGACGCTCCAAAGAGGCGCGCGTTGGAGTTTTCGTCCGTAGCATCTCGACGCTACGACAATTATGTAAGCTCGAATTTTGGAGCTAAAACTCCATTTTTCTTCCCTCTTTTATAATTCAAGCTCAAACATTGTGGATTTAGCTTGATTCTTACAACGAGCACTGTTGCGTGCTCAATGGTTTAAATGAGGTAGATTGTGGTTTAAAGTGCCTAACTATTAAGGAACGTGCGAGATATGGAAGCATAAACAAGTGCAAGTAAATAGATAAACTCGAATGTAGAAGGAAAAGAATTGCGGAGAAAGCAATTCTCTAGCAATAAAATCGCAAAACAGAAAACTAAGAAAAACGGCTAAGGCAGAAATTTGAACTAAGAAAATTGCGCAGACAGCAATTTTCTAGCAATGTTACTAACAGCGAATTAGGGGTAAAGTAGGGAAACAAGGGCTACTAACGACTCCTCTATCGGCTTTTTCATACGATTCTCAAGCAGTAGATCAACTCATCATGCATCAAACTAACTCATTCTCATGTATCTCTCGATTTCATGCATTAGATCCTTTAGTTTACTCATGTCCAAGTAAGGCTTAAGCATCTATTTATCTAAGCAAGTTAATGATTTGTACTAGGAAAACGCCTATTCCTAGGTCGTTTTCTGGCTACCATGAAAGGCTAGCATGAATGTACGACTCTGAACTCTTACTCCTTCCAGAGGTTAGGAGTTCTTTAGACAAAATGGATGGCCAATCGAAATTGTCCGTGGGATTAAGCACACATACATTCAATGCATTTGAATCTAACCTACATGCTTGATTCACGTATTTCTCCCTATAGACTTGTCATTAGCATACCCTTATGTGGTTTAGTTACTCATGGATGAAGATGGAATGGAAAGAATAGATGGTGTAGACATGTTTGACAGAATGTAAATGACAGAATAGAAGAAGAAAAACAGTAAGGCAAGTGCGAAGTAGTCAAATTAACTCTTTGATTTACCAAGGTTCAAACTAAACAAGCAGCAACTTAAACTGATGAAAACTAAACAGAAAGAGACGAAATGAATTGGAGTAGCAAACATGAACGAGTTGCAACAGACAGAAACGAAAAGGGAAACAGAAAGCAATGGAAAGCAGTAGAAAGCTGTAAACGTGTGCGTGTGAACTCCTCGTCGCAAGCGCCTCGGATGAAGGACAAAAGTGAGCTTGATCGTGGATGAATCTATTCAGAAGAGAAGAAAGATCCTCTCTTCTTCCTCTCAGACTATCGATTCCACCAGCTGAACCTCTCGCACCAACAACCAGAAGAGAAAACAATTGAGAAAATGCATTGAGAAGGGAGTCTACGCTTCCGAGTCTGTCTTTGTCCTTCCACCTTGACCTCCTTTTATAGGGTTTTGCAGGTAGTCTTCAGCCAAGGAGAACCATCCATTCTGAACGTCGACCTTCCACGTGGCAGTAGGAGAAAGAATGGGCCGCTGAAAGTTCGTAACAAAATGGCAATCGGTTAGACAACTTAACAGATCTCACTTAAAACATTGCTGAGACAGCAATGTTTTCGCAATGTTTCAGCAATATGCAAATTTCAACTCTTTAGCTTTGTTTTTGGTTCTTTTTCTTACCTTTTACACATAAGTCCTAATTTAGCTTCATTCTAATAATTCTCATATATAAGCACAAGTTTAAGCTAAATTCTACCAAAAACGCTTAAGAGTGTACATCTTTCTATAGCAAATAAGTCCTAAAATAGTCACTTTTGGAGACGTAACACACCCCCAAACTTAAGGTTTTGCTCGTCCTCGAGCAATATAAGGACTTACTTGGGCTGCTATTACTCTCTCTAACTACTTGCTGACTTCCCTAAGTTCACTATCTATGGCAATGCTGTCCTGTGACACGCTTCTATGTTTAAAACCAACTTCTCATTTTGCTTCTTCTGATTTCTCTCGTCTTATAATCCTAATGTTTTATTAACTTCCTACAACTGATCTATCCGCTTTGGTCATTAGGTTCATTGTGCAACTATCCCTAAGTTTTCAAATTCTACCTAGCTTTACCCCAGACTCAGTACATGCTTCTAATGTTTTTCTTTTGAGCTACCTAGGATTCCTTAGAGTCATGCCAGTCTTAGTATAAACAAGTGTCAGTAGTACATTTCATAGAGCAACCTAAACCCTGGCATCACTACATTGGATATACATTCATCTCCCTTAACAAACCTACAAGCTACAACCCTGTGCTTAGCTAATTGAGGATCAGAGTTCATTCACATAGGACACCTAAGCACATAAGCTATAACTCATAGGCATACACTCTTCTTCCTTGGTTTTTCTTTTTCTTTCCTTCTTTGGTAGGGCCTCTCCTTTGGTTGCCTTTTGATGCAATGCCACCTGTGGGTTACACACATGGCACTGATTACTCAGCAACCTCAAGAGAGACACCACTCTCTTTATTCTTTTGTTTTTCATTTTCATTTTTTTTTTTTCAAAGAAGAAGAAGAATGCTTATGTTTAAGAGGGAGAGAGGAATGTTCCTAGGCCTAGGGTTGCCTCCCCCAAACTTAAACTTCTCATTGTCCCCAATGAGAGTCTGAGGTGGCACACCCCCAAACTTGTCCTAAAAGCATCTAGTCTCAGGCAAAACAAGTAAAATTTAAAACTCCTAGGCATAGAATGACCTTCCTAAAACAGATAGCACAGCAGCAGAATTGTTTCGTAAACACAGTAAGTTAAGGGCTTAAAGAGGTGCATGCTGAGCAATTTAAGGGAGCTAATTTAAACTATCAAAGGTGTACTAAGACACTCATCCAGCATGCTCACAGATAGATCACATGTTGAAGTCAAATAAAGCAGCAAGATATCGAAAATTAAACAGAAACAACCCATCAAAAATTCATACAATAGGATGCGAAAACTACCAAAACATTGCGGATTTCGCAAAGAATCCGCAATAAATCTACAGAGCATATTTATCAGTGATCAAGGCTCCTAGCATGCTATTTTCAGTTATCATCCACTACACAAAATAAGTAAACTAACTACGCTAACTACTCAGAAACCATCAAACTAACTAAACTAAACTAAACGATCAAAAGAACAATTTAACACAGATCATGTATTTGATTTAGAACAAAGGTCACAAGTCACAGAAAAGCAGGTTTTTTTTTTTTTTTTTTTCAAGAGGGATCAGAAAACTCCCTCGTCAATCTGCCTCATATGGATATTCTTCAATGTTTCGAGGCATCACTTCTGCATCTTTAAGATACTTAAGTCTTGATTTACGGGGCGAACATTCTGCCACACCTTGAAATTGTTGATTCTTTCAAAGAGACTGCATGTTATAACATCCCAAGGTTTGTACTTTCTGTGCGTTGATTTTGTTTCCACAACATTTGCTACAACATAGCTTTGATGCGATGGGACTTCTTTTTTTGGCACATCTCTTTCTAACTCCTTCAGCTGGAGCATTTGTGGTGGTGGTGGCTTAGCTCTTTCATTGGTGGAGAAACTTGTTGCATCATCGGACATTTCAAATTCTTGTTTCTCAAGCAGCGCATTAGTCTCTTTGGCCTCATCCAACACAATTTCATTTTTCTCAACTTTCACCAACTCCACCATTTCATATGGAGATTCCATTGGATCACTCTTCTCAGATTCGAAGGGAACAAAGGATTCATCATCATAAAAATCGAACATCTGAGGGCATGGTGGTGGTGATTTTGCTATAGCAAGTAGATCTTGTAAGTCATTTGTGAGCTTGCCTAATTGCACATCCATTCTCCTCATGGATGCATCATTCCTTTCCATGAATTTTATCCATAGCGCCTCCAAAGTGGGTGATAATTCTTCATTTGGAGTTGGGGCATAATGTTGATAGTCTTCATGTTGGTGGAACTCTTCATAATGAGTAACTTGTCCATGCTCTTCCCAAGAATTATTTGAGAGTTGCCACTGATCATGTTCACACATGTACGAATAATGGTTGTCATAGCTTTGTTGATATTTCCTCTCTTGATAATTCAATGTTGGGCAATTCTCCAAGTTATGATTATCCCCACAATAAGCACATGGCTGATAAAATTCTTCAAACTGTTGTGGGCAAACTCTCCCTCCAATTAAGTTTTGCAGCGTATTCATTTACTTTGTCGTACACATACGTTTTCCACCTGCAAAGTTTCTCTCTGTGCGAGTTGAGGTTTGGAAACTCATTCATAAACTAGCTTGATAGTACCTGTAAAGGAAATGAAAGAAGATTAGCTCCAATAGGTATTGAGTTTTTTTGTGTTTCTAACTTAACAAACTTCGTGTTTACTAAACAAAATCCCCGGCAGCGCCGCCAAAAACTTGTTGCGTGCTCAATGTTTAAAATAAAGATGCAATGGGAGAGCACTCAGAACATGCAAGCATACATGGTCTTGTAGCAAGTAGTAAGTATTTTTTCATTCGATTTCCCACAGAGATTTATTCTTAGTTACTAACGAAGTGAGATGTTAAGTGAGAAAGGGTGGTTTAAATGAGGTAGATTTGGGTTTAAAGTGCCTAACTATTAAGGAACGTGCGAGATATGGAAGCATAAACAAGTGCAAGTAAATAGATAAACTCGAATGTAGAAGGAAAATAATTGCGGAGAAAGCAATTATCTAGCAATAAAATCGCAAAACAGAAAACTAAGAAAAACGGCTAAGGCAGAAATTTGAACTAAGAAAATTGCGGAGACAGCAATTTTCTAGCAATGTTACTAACAGCGAATTAGGGGTAAAGTAGGGAAACAAGGGCTACTAACGACTCCTCTATCGGCTTTTTCATACGATTCTCAAGCAGTAGATCAACTCATCATGCATCAAACTAACTCATTCTCATGTATCTCTCGATTTCATGCATTAGATCCTTTAGTTTACTCATGTCCAAGTAAGGCTTAAGCATCTATTTATATAAGCAAGTTAATGATTTGTACTAGGAAAACGCCTATTCCTAGGTCGTTTTCTGGCTACCATGAAAGGCTAGCATGAATGTACGACTCTGAACTCTTACTCCTTCCAGAGGTTAGGAGTTCTTTAGACAAAATGGATGGCCAATCGAAATTGTCCGTGGGATTAAGCACACATACATTCAATGCATTTGAATCTAACCTACATGTTTGATTCACGTATTTCTCCCTATAGACTTGTCATTAGCATACCCTTATGTGGTTTAGTTACTCATGGATGAAGATGGAATGGAAAGAATAAATGGTGTAGACATGTTTGACAGAATGTAAATGACAGAATAGAAGAAGAAAAACAGTAAGGCAAGTGCGAAGTAGTCAAATTAACTCTTTGATTTACCAAGGTTCAAACTAAACAAGCAGCAACTTAAACTGATGAAAACTAAACAGAAAGAGACGAAATGAATTGGAGTAGCAAACATGAACGAGTTGCAACAGACATAAACGAAAAGGGAAACAGAAAGCAATGGAAAGCAGTAGAAAGCCGTAAACGTGTGCGTGTGAACTCCTCGTCGCAAGCGCCTCGGATGAAGGACGAAAGTGAGCTTGATCGTGGATGAATCTAATCAGAAGAGAAGAAAGATCCTCTCTTCTTCCTCTCAGACTATCGATTCCACCAGCTGAACCTCTCGCACCAACAACCAGAAGAGAAAACAATTGAGAAAATGCGTTGAGAAGGGAGTCTACGCTTCTGAGTCTGTCTTTGTCCTTCCACCTTGACCTCCTTTTATAGGGTTTTGCAGGTAGTCTTCAGCCAAGGAGAACCATCCATTCTGAACGTCGACCTTCCACGTGGCAGTAGGAGAAAGAATGGGTCGCTGAAAGTTCGTAACAAAATGGCAATCGGTTAGACAACTTAACAGATTTAACTTAAAACATTGCTGAGACAGCAATGTTTTCGCAATGTTTCAGCAATATGCAAATTTCAACTCTTTAGCTTTGTTTTTGGTTCTTTTTCTTCCCTTTTACACATAAGTCCTAATTTAGCTTCATTCTACTAATTCTCATATATAAGCACAAGTTTAAGCTAAATTCTACCAAAAACGCTTAAGAGTGTACATCTTTCTATAGCAAATAAGTCCTAAAATAGTCACTTTTGGAGACGTAACAAGCACCTAATATAAGTGCTCTAATTTGAGGTTAGAGATTTGTATTGATGCTTAGGGAGGGTTTTGTAAGAACGAATGACATGCCTTTCTAATTAGGGAGTGACGTCTTTGATTGTTACGCATGTTAGTGGGTTAGCGTTAATTCTTGATTAGTTTTAATGCAAGTAGCGAGGGTCTAGCTCGTGGCTAATCAATTCGAGCCTAAGTGACAGTTGGGGGTAGGAGTTGATTAACGTTTCCACAGTGGGCTCAAGGTTAGGAGAAAAATCAAATTAGACTTAAGAATAATTCGTCGCAATGGTACCCGTCACTATTCGTTAATTAATTTAGGGCTAATCAACTTAGATTAATTGGCGAGCATATTTAATTAGAATTGTCTGTTTCTAATTAATTCTTTGGGTGTTTTGGACTAGAGATGGACAAAACATTTTGTGTGCATTAGATAAAATAGCTAAGCATAATTCGAATCCTTGTGATCTAAGCGCATCAAGTAAATCCCGAGCACTCGAATTAGGAGCACAAGTTACTTTATTTTTTTTTTTGTTAGCTATTTTTTCTGCTTTCCTTTAATTTTTCGTAACCCAATCCCCCTATTTTATCGCTTTATTTTACCGTTTTAGTTAAAAGACAAATAGATATTAATTAGGAGAAATTGATTTAGGTTCTCTGCAGATTGATCCGTTATCGCTAGCTACAAGTTAGCTTAGATGTATCGGTATTATAAATTTCATTTTGGCAAGCCTCGACAACTTGAAATTGGAGCACACCATAAAGTGCTCAACCAAAATTGGCGCCGTTGCCGGGGAACCATTTAGTTTCTCTTAGTTAAATTTTATTTGTTTAAAAACCAAAAAAATATTTTCCTTTTCTTGTGTCTTCTTGTTTTAGCATGTCAAATGTTCGTTTAGAAGAGTGGGTAATAGCTTCAAGGCGCGAAGCTGAAGAAATTGCTCTTGATGACGAAAGGGAATAGATTGAGTTAAAAAGTCTAATGGATACAAACGTTTCCCATCAAGATGATGAGCTTAGAAGGAGATCGCAAGCAATGAGAGGATTTCAGAGGCAAATGCGTAAGTTGCAGTCCGAGGTTTGGTGGACATTTATTAGAGAAATGCATGCGAGAGAAAAGCATTGTATTTGCTCGGTTGGGGGTCATACTTCCTACACATGTCCTGAGTTGCCACAATCCGGCTTTCTTGAAGCCTACCCCACCCAAGAGCAACCTGAGTTGAAAAACCAATTTTCTCTACCCTATGACCTAGGTCTTGAAGGAATGAAGGAGCAAATTGGTCGCATGCTCGAGGAAATACACCCCAACTGCAAAGAAGAAATCAAGAACACTCTACCATGTGAGGATGAGATAGGTGAGATTAAGGAAGAGGCCTAGCCTAGTCCCGAGGAGGAAATTCAAGTGATAGAGTTTGAGGCTGACGAGTCTCTATCTGTTTTATTTCCTGAAATTTTCTTAATTGATGCATGCCATCTTTCTTATTCACCTGTTGAGTCATTTATTTATGTTGAGTCTGTTGAGTCTTTAATTTCAGTTGAGTCTTTTCTTTTTCCATATATCGAAAAAACAAAAAAAAATAACAACTTTGTCCGCCTGCCTCGAAAAGTCGAAGAGCTTGTTTCTCTTAGCAGACTTTATAGATTCAAGGAAGAAGGGACCGAAGAAGTACGCGAATTTCTACGCACCCTGACAGAGTGAAGGACAAGTCGAGCATAACGACGTTAAAAAAATTGCGCTTCTTGGGAGGCAACCCATGTGTTTTTGAATTCCTGTCTTTACTTTCAGTTTTTTTTTTCCTAGCTTAGTTTTTCTTGCTTTCTTTTGTAGGAGTTTTTGACCTAAGGATCGAGATAGTGGGCGAAGATTGCGTTGCTCCAACCAACAACCTAGCAAAATTCAGAGGAGGTTTTTTGTTCCCTTTAATTTTGTGCTTTTAATAGCTTAGTCTGAAGTGTTGATACATAGAGGACTATGTATCTTCTTAGGTTGGGGGTGGAGTTGTC
This sequence comes from Herpetospermum pedunculosum, assembly GCA_028017165.1. Taxonomy (NCBI): domain Eukaryota; kingdom Viridiplantae; phylum Streptophyta; class Magnoliopsida; order Cucurbitales; family Cucurbitaceae; genus Herpetospermum; species Herpetospermum pedunculosum. The sequence continues at coordinate 54,898,216 of CM051529.1, forward strand.
AGTTGAATTTCTGTAGTTGATGAGCCGTGGAGATTCGAAATTTGAAGTGCTTTGGTCTGCTGTTGCATGTTGTTCGATGAGGACAATCTATGAAATGCTTTTAAATTCTTCGTATTTGCATATCTAGAAAAATATGAGATTGTATGTGTTAGTTGAGCATTTTTCGAGTTTTTTTAAATTTTTTTGTTGTTCCTCTCTTGCACCTATCAAGCACATAACATCCTATTCTTGGTTCTGTAGGCTTATAATAATCTTATGTAACCTGAAATCATGTTGTCACCCCGAAAGGCACCCTTAGGGAAGGCTTGATGCATGATAGGTTGTAATGAGCTAATCGAGACTATATCAAATCTATTGCCTAGTAAAAAAAATAAGCATGAAAATAAAAACTCCCGAGATCCTCCTCCTTCTTAAGTGCGCACTAAGAAGTGAGCATTAGTGCTTAAAAATGTGAAGCTTGCCCGTAGTCAGATACATTGTGTAGTGAAACTGCAGATAAGCTTGAACGAAGGTAAGCTTGACATGTTAGGCTCTCTTGGAAAAGTAAAGAAAAGAAAAAAAAAATAGTAGTTTAAGAAATAAAGAGTACAAAGTACTCAAAAGAAAATGAAAATGAAAATTTAGGCCTTTTGGTTTGTTACTCCCTTGATTGTTGAAAAACCATAGACTGTTCTTAATTGCTAGACGTAGGGGAAAAATAAGATGTAGGGTTGCATAAGATTTTCCAGGTCTATAAGAGCTAGAATAGGTTGGCTATACACACACACACACTTAGGGGAGTAACAGTTGACTTTTTGAAATGTTCTCAATTTGTGCATGGAATTGATTGTTCTCTTTTGTTGTAAATGCATTGCTTTTAAAAGCGTTGAGGTTAGAGTCGATTGCATGCAATTTCATTATTTAGGGATAATTCAGAATAACCTTGCTCGAGGACTAGCAAGATTTAGGCTGGAGTATTTGATAGCTCCAAATTAGAGCTATTATTTACTCCATAACTTTAGCTAAATACCATGCTTAATTATGTTAATTTGCCTTGGTTATAGGTGATTCACGGTTAGAGAGGTCGTTTTAAGGCCTCAGGATCGCTTTGGGAAAAAAATAGCTTCAAAAGAGAAGAATTTTCCAAAAGGGAGCAACTAAAGACAAATCATTTTGCTCAAACCTGAGAGCAAGCTTCGAGCGCTAGTGTCGAGACGCTGTCCCGAAGCGTCTCAACGCTACGACAATTATATAAACCTCTTCTCCGATTTTTAGGTCATCTTCTTCATTTTTTTCCTTTCCCCCATGTTGTAAGCTCGAATTTTGGAGCTAAAACTCCATTTTTCTTCTCCCTTTTATATTTCAAGCTCAAACATTGTGGATTTAGCTTGATTCTTACAATGAACACCTAAGGTAAGTGCTCTAATTTGAGGTTAAAGATTTATCTGGATGCTTATGGAGAGTTTTGTATGAATTTCTAGCTTAGTTTTGATTATTTATTGCATTTTCTAACTGTATTAAGAACGAATGACATGCCTTTCTAATTAGGGAGTGACGACTTTGATTGTTACGCATGTTAGTGGGTTAGCGTTAATTCTTGATTAGTTTTAATGCAAGTAGCGAGGGTCTAGCTCGTGGCTAATCAATTCGAGCCTAAGTGACAATTAGGGGTAGAAGTTGATTAACGTTTTCACGGTGGACTCAAGGTTAGGAGAGAAATCAAATTAGACTTAAGAATAATTCGTCGCAATGGTACCCGTCACTGTTCGTTAATTAATCTAAGACTAATCAACTTAGATTAATTGGCGAGCATGTTTAATTGGAATTGTTTGTTTCTAATTAATTCTTTGGGGTGTTTTGGACCAGAGATAGACAAAGCATTTTGTGTGCATTAGATAGAATAGCTAAATATAATTAGAATCTTTATGATCTAAGCACATCAAGTAAATCCCGAGCACTCGAATTAGGAGCACAAGTTACTTTATTTTTATTTTCCATTAGCTATTTTTCTGCTTTATTTTAATTTTCCGTAACTCAGTCCCCCCATTTTATCGCTTTATTTTACCGTTTTAGGTAAAAGACAAATAAAAATTATTAGGATAAATTGATTTAGGTTCCTTGTGGATCGACCCGTTACCGCTAGCTATAAGTTAGCTTAGTTGTATCGGTATTATAAATTTCATTTTGGCTGTTGGGTTCTATGTCCTAAAACTCGTGGTTGGTAAACTGTTGGAGTCTGTAAACAAACTATTTGGAAAAAAGAGTTATTAGTTTTATTCGGTAAAAGTGTTTACTAGAATAAAGTGAAACATGTTTGCATTAATCTATACCAATGACCAACACCCTTGACGATCAATCATACTTGAGCTTCATGTATGACATGAATTTGGGTCAGGCTCAAGTAGACAGTCAAAATGGTCTATAGTATATGGATAAGGCTGGGTACCTTATCCTGGTAACACTATTGGATGTGGCTCGCTTTGTAACGTACAAAACGATGTGATCCGAATCATTTCACATGGAGATGTGCGAGCGGGGGCGTTCTATGCGATGAGATTGCGTAAGACTGGACCACGAAAAGTCGCTCTCTCTTTATAACACCGTTTACTGAAGAGACCGACTATTTCACCTGATGGCCTAGGTAACTCGATCTGAATCCTGAGCTTACTTTGAACTCTTCCTTATTAGGCAGTATCCTTAGACTTGTACGGGTGAGAGTGGCCCAATAACGCCGACTCAATAACTTATCATCTAAGGGATAAAGCCCAATAGGTAGCTGGGGACATAGTGTAGCGAGACAGAGTTCACTCTTAATCCGCTTTAAGGTTAGTAGATAGGTTGTTCCCTTAATAACTGACTCCAGGGCTTGAACAATGTGCACCCACCTTCTCAAGGGTTGAGAGGGTCTTTTGATCTGTCGGTTGGACCGCTGATCAATTGTTCATTAGAGGTGTCAGTGGTACTTAAGGAACAAGACGTAACACAGAGGTTAAACGGTTTAAATGACCCAGCTGTGATTACGAACAACCTATGAAGGGTCGACTTGCCCATGACGGTTATATCAAGAGGACATAATATATCTAGAGTGAGGAGAGTGCAACCCCCAGACTATAGTGGAGTCTCTAGGGGTTAACGAATGTTGATCGATTCCAACGATACGAGATTAACTGGCCAAACTCCTTAGCCAAGCTAACAAACATTCGTTAACCCCCGGAGACTCCACTAAAGTCCAAGAGTTGCACTCTCGTCACCGTAGATATATTTATGTCCTCTTGATATAACCATCATCAGTAAGTAGATCCTTCACAGGTTGTTCGTAATTACAGCTGGGTCAAAATAACCGTTTTACCCCCGTAATTACATCTTGTTCCTTAAGTCCCACTGATCCTCTAATGAACTATTGGTTTGTGGTCCAACCACCAAACCGATTGGTATGTGATCTCATCACTATACCAAGTCCTTCTCGGGCCAATGAGAAGGTGAGATCCCTAGTTCAAGACCCGGAGTCAGAACTTAAGGGAACAATCTCACTACTAATCCCTCAAGGCGGGTAGGAGTGAATTCCATCTCGCAGGACTATGTTCCCAGCTACCTACCCGGTCTTATCCCTAAGAAGGTAGGCTTATTGAGTTGGCGATCTCGGGCCACTCTCAAAAGATAAGCCCGAATAAACAAGAATTTATAGTGTGCTCAGGATTTAGATCGAGTTACCTAGGTCATCATATGAAAAAATCGGTCTTTACAGTAAATGGAGTTATAAAGAAAGAGCGATTTGTTTCGCGGTTCAGTCTTATGCAAACACATTGCATAGGATCACATGTCTCCACATGAACGATTTCGAATCACATCGTTTGTACTATACAAAGTGGGCCGCGTCCAATAGTGTCTCCAGGATAAGGTACCCAACCTTATCCCTATACTATAGACTATTGTTGCGTGCTCAATGTGTAAAAGAAATAAGCAATAAGAGAGAGAGAGCACTCAGAACATGCAAGCATTCATGATCTTGTAGCAAGTAGTAAGTATTTTTTCATTCGTTTTCCCACAGAGATTTATTATTAGCTACTCGTGAAGTGTATTGTTAAGCAAGAATGGGTGGATTTGATGGGGTAGATTTGGTTTAAAAATGCCTAATTACTAATGAATCAATAAAGGATAGCAACATGAACAAGTGCAAGTCAATGATAAACTCAATCGTGAAGAGAAGAGATTAATAAACGAAGAGAAAAATAGCTAAGCAGAATTTTTAACTTAGTAGAATTGCGAGAACAGCAATTTTACCGCAATGTTACTAACAGCGAAAGTGTGTAAAATGGAGAAACAAGGGCTACTAACGACTCCTCTATAGGCATTTTCACACGATTCTCAAGCATTGGATCAACTCACTATGCATCAAACTAACTCATTCTCATGTATCTTCCGATTTCATGCATTAGATTCTTTAGTTTACTCATGTCCAAGTAAGGTCTTAAGCATCTTGTTAAAGCAGCAAGTTATGATTTGTACTAGGAAAACGCCTATTCCTAGGTCGTTTTCTGGTTACCTTGAGAGGCTAGCATGAGTGTATGACTCTGAACTCTTACTCCTTCCAGAGGTTAGGAGTTCTTTGGACAAAATGGATGGCCAATCGAAATTGCCCGTGGGATGAAGCTTACATACAATCAATGCATTCGAGAGCTATCCTACATGCTTGGTTCACGTGTTTTAGCCTATAGTATTGTCATTAGCATGCCCCTATGTGACTTAGTTACTCATGGATGTAGAGAGAACAGAAATATTAGATGAAATAGGCATGCTTAGAAGAAGATTAAACTTAAAACAACAAGGAAAAACAGTAGACAGCAAAGACAAGAAACTGCGAAATAATGAATTGTGCTTCTGATTAATCAAGCGTTTGAACTAAACAAATGAAAACTTAAAGTGATTAACATAAAGACAGAAAGCAACGAAATGGAATGGATCAACTAATGGAAAAGAAATAACAACAAAACGGTGCTGGAAATGAAAAGTAAAGATAGAAAGCAGTAAAATGAGCTTGAACGCCTCGTCGCAAACGCCTCGGCTGAAGGGAGAGAAAGGTAAGCCTTGCTTGGATGAATCCAATCAGGAGAGAAGATGAATCTTCTCTCCTTCCTATCAGATTGTCGACTCCAACAGCTGAACCTCTCAAACCAACAGACGGAGAAGAGAATGAATGGAAAAGACTGCGTTGCGAAGAGACTTCTACGCTTTCGGATAATGATTAAACCTTCCTCTTTGACCTCCTTTTATAGTGTTCTGCAGGTGCGATTGGGCCAAAGAGAACCATCCATCCTCAACGTCGTACTTCAAAATGGATGGAGGAGAAAGAACGAATCCCTGAAATATCGGATCACAACAGAAAAAGGTTAGCCAACTTACGGATTTCACTTGAAACATTGCGGTTTTAGCAATGTTTCCGCAATGCCTCCGCAATGCACAGTTTTCATTCTTCTAACTTCGTTTTTCATTCTTTTTCTCTCCTTTTGCATACAAGTCCTAATTTAGCTTCCCTCTTCTAATTCTCATATATAAGCATAGGTTTAAGCTAAATCCTATCAAAAACACCTAAGAGTGTACATCTTTCTAAGATAAATAAGTCCTAAAAAGGTCACTTTTGGAGACGTAACAACTATTTTGGCTATGACTCGAACTTGATCAACAATCATGTCACCACATGAAGTTCAAGTATACATCCTATAGTCTTGGGTTCTTAGTTTATTGGAGTTAGGTTAAAAGTAAACACAATTCACTTTATTCAATAACAACTTTACTGAATAAAACTAAATAACAACTTCATTGCAAAATAGAATATACATCCAATTTACAAACCACGAGTTTTAGGACATAAAACCCAACAAACTCCCACTTGGACTAAAACGTCAGTGGAGTATTACATGCTGGATGAGAAAAATTGGAATATCAAATATATCCATGGCTTTTCTCCCACTATCCTACTGTACAACTCGCAGTCCTAGACTCACTAGGTGCCCCTCGAACAATTTAGCCGTGAGGGACTTTGTAAACGGATCAACAATAATGTGCTCTGAGGCATACTACGTGACAATCATGTCTCCTCGTAGCACCATCTCCCTAATGAGATGATATTTCCGCTCAATGTGCTTTCCACGCTTATGGCTTCTTGGTTCTCTGGAATTTGCCACAACACCAGTATTATCACAATAAAGTGTGATAGGCAAATTCATATTTGGAACAACTTCCAAATCCGTCAAGAACTTTCTATGCCATACAACCTCTTTCGCAGCTTCGCAAGCCGCGACATACTCAGCTTCCATGGTGGAGTCAGCAATACATCCTTGATTTATACTCCTCCATACTATTTCCCCTCCGTTAAGAGTGAACATCGATCCCGATGTGGATTTCCTCGAATCCTTATCGGTTTGAAAATCAGAGTCAGTGTATCCGGTAAGGATCAAATCCTTTGCGCCATACACGAGCACATAGTCCCTCGTTCTCCGAAGATACTTGAGGACGTGTTTAACGGCAGTCCAATGATCATATCCAGGATTGGACTGATACCTATTGACAATTCCCATTGCATAGCATTTGTCGGGTCGTGTACATAACATGGCGTACATAAGACTACCGACTGCTGATGCATAGGGAATTCGTCTCATATCCTCAACTTCTTGAGGTGTCTTAGGACACTCTTCCTTTGACAATTTAATTCCATGCCTGAAAGATAAAGAACCCTTCTTGGAATTCTGCATCGAATATCGTATCAACACCTTGTCGATATAAGATGCTTGAGACAGCGCTAGCGTTTTGTTCTTACGATTCCTTATGATTTGAATCCCTAGAACAAACTGAGCCTCTCCCAAATCTTTCATTTGAAATTGGGTCGCTAGCCAGTGCTTAACGTCAGTCAGGAACCCTACATCATTCTCAATGAGTAGGATATCATCTACATATAAGACTAAGAAAGCTACAACAGATTTGACTATTTTCTTGTAAACACAAGGTTCGTCAACATTCTGTTCAAAGCCATAAGATTTTATCGCAATATCAAACCTTTTGCTCTTGACCCTGAACAATGAACCCCTCTAGTTGAGCCATTTAGATACTCTCTCCAAGATTGCCATTCAGAAAGGCTGTCTTGACATCCATTTACCAAATTTCATAATCATAAAACGTGGCAATGGACAAGATTATTCTAATCGACTTTAACATGGCAACAAGGGAGAAGGTTTCTTCGTAGTCCACCCCTTCCCTCTGGGAATAACCCTTTCCCACAAGTCGAGCCTTAAAGGTTTGCACCTTACCGGCTTGGTCTCGTTTCCTCTTGTAGATCAACTTGCAACCGATAGGTCTTTCACCATCAGGTTGCTCTACAAGATCCCAGGCCGAATTGAAGTACATCGACTCCATTTCGAGGTTCATGGCTTTAAGCCACTGGTCCTTGTCTATGTCATTCATTGCCTGTTTAAAGGTCAATGGATCCTCAACGCCGTCATCAGGTATGACGACCTGGGTTTCCGTTAAAACGATGTAGCGGTCGGGTGTTCTCACATCCCTCCCACTACGTCGAGGTATTCTCAACTCTTGAGAAGGACCAGCCTGATCAACAACTCTCGTTGACCCATCTGTAGCTTTCCTAGAAAGTTCGGTCAAAACAATTTTGCTCGAAGGTTGATGATCTCTCATGTGGTCTTCCTCTAAGAACGTGGTGTTTGTCGATACAAGCACCTTATCCTGTTGAGGATCGTAAAATAGACCACCTTTCGTTTCCTTGGGATACCCTACAAATAGGCATAATTTTGAACGAAGTTCCAATTTCTTTGGATTGGGCACCAACATGTGTGCCACCCCCAAATCCTGAAGTGGCGTAAACTACCTTTAAGCCCTCTCCACAACTCATAAATTGTTTCTGAAACACTCTTAGAGGGAACCATGTTCAAAATATATACAACAACCTCTACTGCATATCCCCAAAACAAACTAGGCAGTTGAGCATAGCTCATCATAGATCAAACTATGTCTAACAGGGTTCTATTTCTCCTTGAGACTCACCGTTCTGCTGTGGTGTTACAAGCGTTGAGAGTTGGGATATTATTCCATGTTCTATCATATAGTTCTGGAATCTTAAATCCATATACTCTCCACTTCGATCTGATCAGAGTGTTTTAATCGTTTTACCTAATGTGTTCTCAACCTCTGCCTTATACTCCTTGAACTTTTCAAGAGCTTCGGACTTATGATGCATTAGGTGAAGATGGTCGTACCTAGAATAATCATCAATGAACCTGATGAAATATGCATACCCTCCCCGTGCTTTAACATTCATCGGACCACAAAGGTCTGAATGTAAAAGCTCTAAAGTTTCTTTGGACCTATGACCTTTTTCAGAAAAAGATCGTTTGGTCATCTTGCCCTTAAGACAAGACTCACATGGTGGTAAAGAGTTGTCCTATAACTAATTTAGGAGACCACTCTTAACCAATCTCCCAATCCTATTGAGATTAATGTGGCCTAGTCTCAAGTGCCAAAGATAGGTACTTGGAGAAAGTTTCTGCCTTTTTGTTCGAGTCTTAGCTGTTTTAAACATCTCAGTGATCAAAAGAGCTTTTGCCTTTGTTGGTCTTAACACATACAAGTTGTTTTCAAGTTTCGCAGAACATATATGTAAACCTCTTTTGCTAATGAACGCTTCATTAAAATCAAAAGATACTTTATACAAATGTTCAAGTAAACAAGAGATAGATACAAGGTTCCTTTTAAAGTTAGGAACCAACTGTACATTTTCAAGTAAAATGAAACTTGTTGGGTTTTATGTCCTAACACTCGTGGTTTGTAATCGTTGTAAATGTAATATGTCTATTAACACAATAAAGAATTATTGAGGTTTATTTAGTAAAGGTGTTTATTGAATATAGTGAAACATGTTTGCTTTAACCTGTACCAATAACAACACCCATGGCGAAGGATGAGAACTTGAGCTTCGTGTATGACATGAATGTGGATCAGGCTCAAGTAGACAGTCAAAATGGTCTATAGTATATGGATAAGGCTGGGTACCTTAACCTGGTAACACTAATGGATGCGACTCGCTTTGTATTGTACAAAATAATGTGATCCGAATCGTTTCACATGGAGATGTGCGAGCGAGGGCATCCTGTGCGATGAGTTTGCATAAGACCTGAACCATGGAATCAAATCGTTTTCTCTTTATAACACCGTTTACTGTTGAGACCGATTTTTTCACATTTGATGACCTAAGGTAACTCGTTCTTAATCCTGAGGTTGCTATGAACTCCTGTTTATTTGAGAGTATCCTTAGACTTGTATGGGTGAGAGTGGCGGAACGCCCGCTCAATATGCCTACCAACTTGAGGATAAACTCGAATAGGTAGCTGGGGACATAGTGTGACAAGATGGAATTTCACTCCTACCCTCCTTAGGGTCTAGTAGAGAGGTGTTCCCTTAATAGCTGACTCCGGGGCTTGAACATTGAGGCCTCATCCTCTTCTGTGTGAAGAGGATTCTGATCTGATGAGTGGCTCACAGATCAAATGTTCATTAGAGGTGTCAGTGGTACTTAAGGTGCAAGATGTATCACAGGGGTTAAACGGTTTAAAAGACCTTGCTGTGATGACGGACACCTGTGAAGCATCGACTTACCCATGATGGTTATATGAAGAGGACACAATATATCTACAGTGAGGAGAGTACAACCCTTGGACTTTAGTGGAGTCTCTAGGGGTTAACGAATGTTGATCGATTCATGTTAAAAGAGTTTTAACCGAATGATCTCGTATCGTTGGAGCTCATGATCTGTAGGTCCTTTAGGTTCTCCTGGTTAGCTCGGATAAAGTGGTATAGTAATGATAAAGGGTAGAATTCGGAGGAATCTGAATTCGGGTTTGTTGATTGTGGTTTTATATATTTAAATGAGATTTAAATATATATTCGGAGGAAGTCGTATTTAAATATGATTTAAATACTCGACTGGAGAAAATAGGAAAAGTCGGTTTTCGGAAAACCGGGCTTTGTGGAGGAATTATTATTATATTGATATGTGATATTAATAATAATAATAATATTATTAAAATTGTTTTAATTATTAATAATTATAATAATTATTTATAATTATTATTTTTATTATTCAGCCACATGGAGCCATGCATTGGGCATGGGCTCCACGTGGACTCCACTCATTTCCCAATTCTCCATTCTTTGGAGAATTGGGTTGTTCCAATTTCATTCAAGCTTTTTGGCTTTTTCTCTCTAGGGAAGAACTTATCTTTGGCTTGCTCTCGGTTGAACATCTTCAAGAGATGAAGATATTCTCCATTGTTGAACCTTGAGGAAGTGTGGATTGAAGCATAGGTTGAAGACGAGTTAAGGGGTTAATTCTTCTTCCCTTGTTGTTGGATTTCAAGTTGTTGAAATTCAAGTGGCTTCTTCTTCTTCCTTCTCCCTCTAAACAAACCCCCTTAGCTTAAGGAGTCCCACCACTCCGCTATTAAACCCGAGAATAGCTGAGACTTCTCTAAGGGTGGTCCTCGGCTGTTCGTGCTGAGTTCGTGACTGGAGGAGAGGTAGAGTTCGAAGGGGCTGTAGAGGAGCTGAGGTAGACGAGAAGACAAACATCAAAACAAGGTAATTTGTGTTTGTTTTTGCTCACTGGTAAATTTACCGGTCGGTAAACCAGTTGGTTTTACCGATGATAAATTTACCGGTGGAGCTTCCCAAATGTTGTTTCTTAAGCATTTGGGGTTTGTTTCCCCGATCGAGATTTACCGGTCGTATGTCGGTAAATCCTACACCGAGGAAACCGATCGGTAAGTGTTACCGGTCCGGTTTATCGGTTGAAATTTATCAGCTCATAAATTTATCGGTTTAGACCTGAACCGGTATATCGGTAAAAATCTAGCGTTGATTTTTCCTCGGTATACCGGTCTAGTATTTACCGATGGAGTTTTACCGGTCGATTTACCGGTCTGAACTTTACCGGTGTATGGGCACCGGTTGATCGGTCTATCACTTGCTTCGGTAATTCTTTACCGGTCAACTTTCTCGGTTGACTTTACCGGTCGGTTTTTACCGGTCTTAATGAATTTACAAGTTGGACTCGATGTTGAGAAAAATGCTAAGTGTTAGTATTGTTCCTCACTTCTTGTTTGTTGCTTATTGATTGCTGAAGATCCTCAGCCAGTTTAGGCTTCTTCCGTTGCGCCTCTGGTTGTGTAGGGATCTCTCGGTTCCATCAAAACTATCTCTATATAACAACTTGACAGCTCCCACTGCCTTGGCTGAGACAACCTCTCATGTTCCAACCCTGAGAGTTATCTCACCTTCAGCAAGCAGCTGCCAGGAACTAGTTTCCTGGAAAGAAGAACAAACATGGTTAGTGGCTTCTGAATCCAGTATCCAGACAGAACTATCATGTTCCACTAAACATGTTTCAACAACGAGTAAATCATATTTACTTAGTTATTTCTTCTCAGCTTTCCTCGCCATGAGGGTATCATGATAGACCGATGAGGACGGTTGTCCAAACATCGTCTGTAATGAATCCATGATCTCCTTAGCGGAGACCATTACCTCATGCTTCTTAGCTAACACATCGGATGTGTTGGCCAAGATGTAGACTCGGGATTTATCATTAGCCCTAGTCCACCTGTCAAATGCATCTCGAACAGTTCGAGTTGCAGACGAGCTAGGAGGGAGAGGACATGCCTCTGTTTTGACAAACCTAAGATCATCGATAACTAGAATCGTATTCAAGTTTGATTTCCAGGTCGTGTAGTTATCGTCGTTTAGTTTATCATAAGCTAGTAATTGGATAAATGAGCTAGACATGCTGAAAAAGAATAAATTCTATTAGTGAATTGATTTTAACCCATTTCATACATCCAAACAAGATTTTAGCAAAAGTAATAATGTACCCAAAAAATCATTATTAATTTGCAACGATACTTCAGTGAGTCAGAGCAACCGCTACCGAGGGGCAGTCAATCACTTCTTCACTGAACCAAGACATTATTGACTAAATGCTAATACCAGAATAACTCATATTCCTATAGCACCTTAGTTATCGCTACTTCGGTAAAGAATCTACTAACAACTTAGTAATCCTTTGTAAGTGTGACCTGCCATTTTTCAGAACTCAGAGGTCGGCCCCAATAGTGCAACCGAATGGAAATGTCAGAGTTGGGAATGGATCTCAGAGACCCTATCCATTTCTGGAGATTGAGTTGTTCCAACTCCCATGAAACGACCCTTCGAATGGACGGTGCTACTATGGGCAACCAGCAGGCGGAACATGGGAATCTCACGGTTCAACCTAATGGAGGAGACCGCAGGATGTATTGACATACTTCCTTCTCCCACTTACTATAAATACTTTCTCCATTCACCTTGCTCTTGATTTATGCAAACACCATCCGAATGAGGATGCCCTATTGACATCACGAGGCCGAGCATAAATCTCACGGTGTGAACTTCGCGGAGAACGTAGGAGGAGATTGATATATCATATATACCTTCTCAACACCACTACTAAGTATTTTAGAATGGTTTGGGTATACTTTTACTTAGGCATTATCCGACTAAGACAATAAAACCTAAGTCTAGGTAGGACATACTTTTACCTAAGATGTCTAGGTGATAAACGCTTTATAACCTTACACCTCTCACGTGCATTCTCATAAAGCCGGGTTAACTTAACTCAAGTACCGGATCGATCCCCAGGTAGGAGGTGTTCCGTAAACCGTCATCTTAAATACCTCCAACCTTAGTACAGGATCTCACCGGGTGAGTTCTCTTGTAACATTAACTTTACAAGATATCGACCTATTTTAACTATTAAAACGAATCAATACTAAATTCCTAATCGCATTGGAATTCTTTAACCCTTAGTGAGCATGCATTTATCTTCGTTATAGATTTTAAATGTCTATCTCATTTTACAAAGCTTTATAAAACAAAGACATTCTATAACATGCTTCCTAAGCTAGAATATAACCATTACATTCATTTTATAACATGCTTCACAAGCAAGAATATAACAATTATATTCAACTAAGGCAACTATGTTGTATGTTTATATTTCACAATTAATATAACACTTATATCAATTATACTTTTAAACAAGCAACATCCAATTCATAAATTAATATAACACTTATATTAATTCTCATGAATTAAGCATGCATACTATACAACATAACATTTATATTATACTTTCAATGCATGCAACATGCTTCCTATGGTGGGATTTGAAATTTATATGGCATACTTTATGCACATACAAGAGACTTTAATTAAAACATACATTCACAATGCATAATTAATTAAACACACTAAAGTGGACCGGTTTTGACATCACGGACAATCAAGCAACTAAATTATTACAAGAATAATTCATAAACTTAGTTGAGACGCTTCCGAACCCTTCGAACCACCACGAACCAGCTTGAATTTTCTTGAACCGGCCAAAAAAACAGCAACTACAAGCTTCAAAAAAGCTGAACCGGTCCAAAACAGTTGTCCCGACTTCAACTGCCCGGAACCGGACCAATAATGATCTGAACCGGACCAAACGAGCGCTGAACTGAACCGTCAGAGGGTGAAGAACTCGGGACCGGTCTGACTTTCAGTGAACCGGACCGCCCGAGGACCGAACCGAACCGTTTTTGTGCTGGAATTTTGCAGAAAAAAAACAGCAAGCTGTTTTTTCCGACACCCGAGCTTCTGTCTTAGAATTGAAAGTCTATATGGACTCTAATGACTCCGAATTTTTTACAGACTCTTCTGCACACATTAAAGCCCATACACGCTCGGGCATTTACAAAAAGAAGTACAAATCGAAGCTCAAAAAAATATGCCAAAACCGGGAAACACTTTAGACACCCAGAAAAATTATTTTCTAAAAAACAATACCCACCGAGCTCAAATTGATGCAAATTGAGTGACCAAAAAAGTGCTCTCATACCAATTGATGGAGCGCATGTAGCGCAGCGGAAGCGAGTCGGAAAATTGACACTCTAATTTCATCAATTTAGCTAAACTAGAAACATGCTCAAAACTAGGAAATAAAAGAAATTAGAACACATACCTCTTGTAGTTCTAAAACCTTCTAATCTCGATGCTCGAATCTCCTCACGAACACCTCGAACCTTCTCTCGAACACTTTGAGGACCACCTCCGGTAATCCCGCTATCCTCAGGCCGAGCAACGGAGTGGTGGGACTCCTTTACAAGAGAAAAAGATTGGAAGATGAAGATGGGAAGATGAAGTGATGAAGATTTTGTGAGAAATGTCTAACACTTAGATTTCTAATTTCTCCAAGTAATATGAACTCTTCATCAACCCTCATCCAAAAGTTCAAACTCTTTGAAAATTCATCAACTTCAAACCATTTGAACTTCATCCAATTTATAGCACATGCAACAAACTCTTTGCTTAGCATGACACCTCAAATTGGATGGATTAGTCTTCAACCAAGTGTTTCAAAATTGATGAGTTTATGCATGTGGTTGGTGATTCACAATTCACTTCACAACTTGAATAAATTCACTCAACTTGGATAAATCCACTTGACTTAGATAATCTCACTTGTAATATTTTGTCATTTTAAAATTAATTCATAATTAATTTTAATAAACAAAATAAGTTTTAATTAATTAATATTATTATTTAATTCAATATCAAATATTAATTAAATAATAAGACTAATCCCGGTTTCTTAAACCAGATCATCACACATGAATGCCTATTCATGTTTTAGACCGATCACATATTTAAATCATATTTAAATATGTCCATCATTCTTCCAAAAATGAATTTGAATAAATTCAAATTCTTTTTCTCTCATATTGTTACACGGCTTAATCCGAACTAGCCAAGAGAACCTAAAGAACCTACAGATCATGAGCTCCAACGATACGAGATTAACCGGCCAAACTCTTTAGCCAAGCTAACCAACATTCGTTAACCCCTAAAGACTCCACTAAAGTCCAAGGGTTGCACTCTCCTCACCGTAGATATATTTATGTTCTCTTGATATAACCATCATCAGTAAGTCGATCCTTCACAGGTTGTTCGTAATTACAGCTGGGTCAAAATAACCGTTTTACCCCCGTAATTACATCTTGTTCCTTAAGTCTCACTGGTCCTCTAATAAACTATTGGTTTGTGGTCCAACCACCAAACCGATTGGTATGTGATCTCATCACTATACCAAGTCCTTCTCGGGCAATGAGAAGGTGGGATCCCTAGTTCAAGACCCGGAGTCAGCACTTAAGGGAACAACCTCTCTACTAATCCCTCAAGGTCGCATGGCATTAATAAGAAGCAGATCACTAAGTCGTGTCTTTAGCATTTCATTGCCTCTTTTGTTTGTAAACTCGCATAAAAACCACTTAAAATATTTTGAAAACACTGGTTACTTTACAACATTGTTTGCTTACATGCATGATTGTAATCGTTTTTAGGTACTCACATTTTCCCTCACGATATGACCTTGGAATACCTCCAGGTTTTATTATTTGAATTAGTTTATACTTGGACTAGCGTGCCCAACACGTGAACAATAATCCGAGTTTCTCTCAAGAGGTACACAGTAATATATAAATATTAAAGTTTAAACCCTAATACAATATTGTTTTATATACATTAGGATAGCTATTGATATCGACAAGTTGAGATGATTGAGTTGGTCTAAGGGACTAGATTAAGGTTTTGGTCCGAAAGGGCGTGGGTTCAAATCCCACTTTCAACAATTTTTATCCAGACATGCATTTCATTGCCTCTTTTGTTTGTAAACTCGCATAAAAACCACTTAATATATTTTGAAAACACTAGTTTCTTTACAAGCTTACATGCATAATTGTAAACGTTTTGAGATACTCGCATTTTCCCTGAGGATCTGGTGGTGTGGATTTTTAATATCCTTTAACTCACAGGCTGTCGAAGTCTGACCAAAATGAATTTATAAGCCTATTGACCTTAGCTTTGCAGCTAGTGGCTACAGGGTCGATCCACAGAGAAGGACTTGTTGGATCGGTATGACAACCCTAGAGGGGGGTGAATAGGGTTTAACGAACGTTTATAAAACTTTTTCCTAAGTGAGCCCAATTTAACAAATTAATATGCTTTTTACTAACGATTAATTCAAATAATAAATTCATGCAATTAAATTCAAATACCCTATTTGATTATAATAACAAGTTGGTAAGTGAATATGAAAAATTAAATTCTACCAACTTAAAAGATCATGAAGAGCAATTAATTTGAAGAACATAATATTGCAATTTCATACAATAACAAATTAATTGCAAAAGTAAAATAGTGAAGGGATAGAGAAATTGACACCGTAAATTTATAGTGGTTCGGCACAACGACCTACTCCACTTCCAAAGCGCCTCTTGGGTATTCCACTAAAACAAACAGACTATTTTCACGGCTCAGAATCAAACCGCTACAACGTTCTTTTTCCGGGTGCAAGAACAAACCCGATCCTTTCCACGGTTCAGGATCAAACCGTTACAATGCTCCTTCTTACGGGTGCAAGAGCAACCCTTTATAAGATTTGAAAATGAAGAACAATATAGAACAACTCTCTCAAAGAGTAGATACACAAATCTAAACTCACAACTTTGTAAGAAAAAATCTCACAAATAAAGCCGCTCAAATGGCTATGAAAAATAAAAATTAGAAGCTCAAAATTTCTCTAAAAATGGTGGAAATGCTCTCCAAGTTGAATAGAATTTTTCAGAATTTTTTCCCTATTTTTTCCAATTTTTTTGGAACTCAAATAGATGAGAAATGAGAAAACTAGCCGTTGGCTGCCACGTGTCAGCTTCTGATTGGCTGTAAAATATAATAATAAAATATTATTAAATAATTCAAAAATTTTGACCTTTTTTATTATTAAAAAATTCAAACCTGCCACGTGTCAATATTTCATTGGCTGGAATAAAATAATATAAATAATTTAAAGATTTGACCATTGAAATTAATTTTAATATTATTAAATTCTTCTTTTTATTTGATTTAAATATATTAAATTACCACGTGTCGAATTGCGATTAGTCCACGTGTTATGATCCACGTCATTTGCCACGTCAACATCTATGCCCGTTTGGACGCCACATCATCTGCCACGTCAACGTCACGTAAGATTCTCGTCGATTTTGTTTTGCTCCTAACTTCTTCGTTTGATGTCCAATTCAAGTGATTCGAAAGGCGTTAGGAATCGTATTTTCGAGCTCTACACTTTGGACACTTCAAAACATTCAAATTGTTAGTAAACAAAATTAAGTTTGTTATCATCAAAATATTAATTAATTAATTAATTAAAATTAATTAATTTGAGATTAAGGGCCAAAAAGCCAACAATCTCCCCCTTTTTGATGATGACAAACTATTATAGAAAAATGAAATTCAAAGTGGTGTGAAATATGAACTTAAGGTACAATCAACACACATACACAATTTCAATTCCCTTAAATTATAAGGAATTATTTCAATAATAACATGTTTCCATTTTTCTTATTACCTCTCCCCCTTTTGGAATCAATCAAAAAGGAATAACAAGAGAAGAAAAAAAATGAAAACCCCCCCTAAAAATATGAACATATGATTTTCATGACTCCCCTATCATGATGCCTTCTAAAAAATAACATAAAAAAAATTAAGAGGCATCACAATGAATAATACCAAGCTCAAGCCTATTTTTTTTAAAAAAAAAATCTTCACTCAAAGGCTTGGTGAAAGTATTGGCTAATTGATTATTAGAGCTCATAAATTCAAGAATAATATGACCAATTTGCACATGTTCCCTAATAAAGTGATGCCTAATATCAATATGCTTAGTCCTAGAATGATGTATAAGATTTTTAGTCAAATTAATAGCACTAGTATTATCCCATAATATAGACACTTTATCAAACTTTAAACCAAAATCACAAAGAGTTTGTTTCATCCAAAGAATTTGAGCACAACAATTAGCAATGACAATATATTTCGTTTCGGTAGTAGATAAGGCATTCGAGTTTTCCTTTTTATTAAACCAAGATACTAAGGAACTACCAAGAAATTGACAAGTGTTTCACTAGTACTCTTACGGTCCAAGTAAACTACGCGCAAAATCCGCATCGGAATATCCTACCAAATTAAACTCAACATTTCTAGCATACAACAAACCTAATCAAAGGTTACAAGCAAATATTTGAAGATTCTTTTAACCACATGCAAATCTGATTCCTTAGAACAAGATTGAAATCTAGCACAAACACATACACTAAACATGATTCCGGGTCTAATTAGAAACACAATTTTGATATAAAATTGAATAAATTTTCTATTTTATAGCAAATTTTACAAAAAAAATTCTCCTTTTGAAATCAATTTAACAACTCCCCTAACAAGGGACAAAAAGACATTTAACACATAAATTCAATTTAGGAAATAATTATCAAATAAAAAATTTACTCTAAGGACAATAACACCCTCTAAAGAGTTAAACAAAATGCATAATGGAGGGGTACAACAATAAAACAATTTGGAGAATCAATTTCAACAAATTCACATACAAAAGGTATAACTCACCCTAAACACATGCATTTCTTCTTCTAAGAAGCAAACAAAAAATATCAAGGAGATAAAAGTAATTCAAGTAAAATTCATCCAAGAATAATACTTTGCACAAGATAGCATATTAAACAAAAACATGGTAGTTCAATCTATCTCAAACAAATCATCAAGAGTTTTAATAAGTTTTCACTCAAATAAGAATATTGCATAAGACATAAATTTCAAGAGAGCAAAATGTGAACGGAGTTTAAGAATATACATTAATTCCATAAAAACTCCCCCTATGAAAAAGAATTTAACAACTATTTCAAACAACATTATAAAACACATTCTTTTCAACATAAGGCAAACAATATGCTCAAAATAAATTTTATTCAACACAATACTCCATATAAATAACAAATAATAAGCACAACACATGAGATTAATTTTTAGGGAAATTGTAGTAAATGACAATTTAAGACTTATTGTTTGCAAATATATCATCTTTTTAAAAAATTTGCGGATATAACAATTTCTATCGCTGATATCTTATGACTGATAGAAGTCTATCGCTGATCACCTCAGCTTTTTATAGATTTTTGTCAGTGATAATAGTCTATCAGTGATAATAGTCTATCACTGATAGAAGTCTATCAGTGATATAATAAAGTCTATGAGTGATAGAAACGAGTTTTTTTGCCATATTTGCAAAATATTTTAAAGTTTGTTAAATTTGCAATTAGTTTGGGCCTGATTGCTATTTGTGCAACCAGCCCTAATTTTTAATTAAGAAAGATAATTCAATATTTTCTCAAGACATAAATCAAATAACAATGCAATATGAATTATGGATAAATTTCAAAAGTAATTGATCTTGTAGAAAGAGCATATAATTCCATAATAATCAATATAGATCTATGCCAAAAAAAATAGATATTAAATATGGCATATAACTCAAATAACAAGGCAATGAGAATTATTCATAAAAATTATCAATCATAAACAAAAATGCTAAAAATATTCTCAATGTACTCAATGTGACATTTAATCTTATAATTAATAAAATTCAAGAGATCAATCTCAAACATTTCAAATTCAATCAAGAGAATATAACTTCCATAAAAAAAGATATCAATAGAGTAATTATCTCAATAATTCAAAAAAAAAAATACCAAGTTGCCAAATATGCAATTTTCCTTTCTTAGATTCAAGCAAGTCATTTAGTAGTTGCTCCACTTGATTTTTTTTTTTTTCATTTGAAGTTGATGCAACATTTAGCTTCTTGAAATCACACCTACAAATAAAGCTCAACCAAAGAATTTTGGTACCCACTTCTTGGGTCCTTCATTGTTAGTGAGCGTAAACTTTGGAAGCCATTTCAAATTAGGTGCAACATTACTAACATTCATTTTTGGCAAATAACAAGTATTAAATGTATGACCAACTTTGCCACATGAATAACAAGTAACATTAGGTAAGAATTTCTTTTTAACAAATCGATTTTGCACAATCTTTTTCTCAAAGAAATTCTTTCTTGGAGCATTTTTCAATTTGAAACAATTTGGTCTAATATGACCTTTAACTCCACAATAATGACATGTAGGCACAAATTTTGATTTTACATGTATATTTCTATCATTTTCATGTCTAGGCACAAATTTTGTACTATGCAAACACTTGGATTGTGCATGAACATGTTTAGGCACAAACTTTGATTTTTCAAGCATAGATTTAACTTTTTCATGCTTAGACACATTTTTCACATTATAAGCACATTTTGATTTAGCATAAGGTTGATGCGTTTTTCCATGAATATGACTAGACATTTCATGCTTTGACACAAATTTAGATTCAGCAAAATTTTGCACATTGGGTAAAACATTTTTAGGCATACAAAGGGTAGTAGCTTTAACAAATGTAGTCTTAGATGATGAATTTTCATCCACATAGCCTAATCCCCTTCTATCATTAAAAGGTTTACCCATGTCATTAATTTTATCTAATCTTTGTGCACGTATAGTAAATTTCTTGATAGACTCTTTTGCAATTTCAAGCTGTTTAATAGCAAGTAATTCTTTTTCTTTAAGCACGTGCAAGAAATCATTTTTCTCTTGACTATCACATTCAAGAAATTTAATCTTGTCAATCAAAGAAAAATTATCTTTTTCTAGAGATGTATTTCTAGTTTCCAAATCAATAATTTTAGTTTTCAAACTAGCAATTTCATCATTTAAATCCAATGAAAAATGTTCAATCTTCTCATTTTTAATCCTCAAATCATTTAATTCAATTTTCAATTCACATGATAAAGATTTGAGCTCATCATTCTCTTTTTCAAGAAAAACAATTTTATCATTCAAGATATTTTTCTCATCACAACAAGAATCAACATGCAACTCATTTGTAGAAGCTCTGTTTTTCAAACATGCATTTTCACCTATCAAAGATTTATTTTGAATAGACAAAGTTTTATACTTCTTTGATTGTTTGATATATTTAGAGCTAACTTTTTCAAGATCACATTGCATGCTTTCAAATGCACCAAATAATTCATCATAAGAAAGAGATTTATGATTTACCTCGTTTTCGTCACTTTCATTTCCGGAATCGTGATTCGAATGAGCCATTAAGCATAAGGAGGGTCCATCACATTTTCCCTTTTTCACTTCATGAACGTTTCCTTGATTTTGAGAATTATAATTCTCCTTCACATCAATTAAATCATTAGAAATACAAGGGGAATTTTCGACACTATACATGTTGTCAAGAAAATTCCAAACATCATATGCATAATCAAGATGTAAAATTTTGTCACATATTTCTCTCTCTAATGCACAATATATGATATTTAAGGCTTTGGCATTGAAAGTGAGCAACTCATTATTCAATTGCAATTTAGACAAATCATGCTCACAAACATACAAAATGTTAAAATCCATAGCAATCATAAATGTTTTTATTTTATTTTTCCAAAGATCATATTTTATACCATCAAAGAATGGAGGTCTATCAATACAATGATCTTCAAGAAAATCTAAAGTTGCCATAACTCTAGCAATTAAGTTTTTCAAATAAATTTTCAAAATATTAACAAGATACCTTAAGTATCAAAATAATATTTGAAAAATAATTTTAAGTAGAAGAGTTTCTAGCTCTGATACCAATTGTTGGATCGGTATGACAACCCTAGAGGGGGGTGAATAGGGTTTAACGAACGTTTATAAAACTTTTTCCTAAGTGAGCCCAATTTAACAAATTAATAAGCTTTTTACTAACGATTAATTCAAATAATAAATTCATGCAATTAAATTCAAATACCCTATTTGATTATAATAACAAGTTGGTAAGTGAATATGAAAAATTAAATTCTACCAACTTAAAAGATCATGAAGAGCAATTAATTTGAAGAACATAATATTGCAATTTCATACAATAACAAATTAATTGCAAAAATAAAATAGTGAAGGGATAGAGAAATTGACACCGTAAATTTATAGTGGTTCGGCACAACGAACTACTCCACTCCCCAAGCGCCTCTTGGGTATTCCACTAAAACAAACAGACTCTTTTCACGGCTCAGAATCAAACCGCTACAACGTTCTTTTTCCGGGTGCAAGAACAAACCCGATCCTTTCCACGGTTCAGGATCAAACCGTTACAATGCTCCTTCTTACGGGTTCAAGAGCAACCCTTTATAAGATTTGAAAATGAAGAACAATATAGAACAACTCTCTCAAAGAGTAGATACACAAATCTAAACTCACAACTTTGTAAGAAAAAATCTCACAAATAAAGCCGCTCAAATGGCTATGAAAAATAAAAATTAGAAGCTCAAAATTTCTCTAAAAATGGTGGAAATGCTCTCCAAGTTGAATAGAATTTTTCAGAATTTTTTCCCCATTTTTTCCAATTTGTTTCAAGCTCAAATAGATGAGAAATGAGAAAACTAGCCGTTGGCTGCCACGTGTCAGCTTCTGATTGGCTGTAAAATATAATAATAAAATATTATTAAATAATTCAAAAATTTTGACATTTTTTATTATTAAAAAATTCAAACCTGCCACGTGTCAATATTTCATTGGCTGGAATAAAATAATATAAATAATTTAAAGATTTGACCATTGAAATTAATTTTAATATTATTAAATTCTTCTTTTTATTTGATTTAAATATATTAAATTGCCACGTGTCGAATTGCGATTAGTCCACGTGTTGCCACGTTATGATCCACGTCATTTGCCACGTCAACCTCTATGCCCGTTTGGACGCCACATCATCTGCCACGTCAACGTCACGTAAGATTCTCGTCGATTTTGTTTTGCTCCTAACTTCTTCGTTTGATGTCCAATTCAAGTGATTCGAAAGGCGTTGGAATCGTATTTTCGAGCTCTACACTTTGGACACTTCAAAAAATTCAAATTGTTAGTAAACAAAATTAAGTTTGTTATCATCAAAACATTAATTAATTAATTAATTAAAATTAATTAATTTGAGATTAAGGACCAAAAAGCCAACAGGACTGATCAGATTGAAATTGATAGCTCCAATTGTAAATTGATTGATTAATTGGTGTTGTAACAAAGAGGGGGATTTTGACATGCAAGTGAAGAGATAAATAGCTAACGGAGAGATTGAAGAAAGAGAGATTGAAAAGTGTTCGATTCGGGAAGTCTCGGAATTTCGCTAGGCATTCTAATATTTATCATTTAATTCACTCAAAATTAAGACTATTTACCTTGTCATGCACGCGGTCGGTTACCCAGGACGCCCTAAGGTAACCGGCTCCATATTAATTAATTAGAGCACAAAGTCCTAATCAAACATTATTCAGAGTCTCATTAGAACGATCAACCCCAAATTGACTCTAAACAGTCACTAGCTAACCGCGACGAACATTCGAATATGCAATCCTATTGCTAACTGGCTACCCGCCAACACTAAAGTACCCAACAATTATCATGCATATATCGATACAACAATTTGTTTCGTTGTTCTGTGTTACTAGACGAAAAGGAGAGGCAAGGCATCGCTAATCTTTAACTCTAACACATGCTAGAAAACCCGATTGTTCGTCGTTGAAATCTAACACATGCATTGGATTACGAAAGAACAACAAATGCATACAAAATCAAAGCCTAATCAGAACCAATTGCATTAGATTATCAAAATATAGAAGCCTAACTAAAAATCCCTAAACAATCCCGAATCGCACACAATACCTTAGCCGACCATGGAGAGGGTCGTCACAAACTCTCCCACGGATGTCTTGGCCATGGTCTCAAGCTCAAATACAATGGAAAGCTCCAAAAACAAGCCACAAATGGCGGAGCAAATGTAAAAATGGGGAAAAAACCGAGAGGAAGAAGATGAAGCAAGACTTGGCTGCAAAAATCGTCATTCAGCCCCTTTAAATCCGTCGAAGCGTCGAGACGCTGGGACAGCGTCGCGGCGCTGCGACCTAAATTATCAGCGCGCGCCTCGCGATGGCGTTGAGACGTTGAGCGAGCGTCTCGACGGTGCCCCGATGATTTCCAGCGCGCGCGCCCCTCGAAGCGTCTCGACGCCGCGGCAGGGTCTCGACGCCAGGCAGCGTTGAGCAAGCGTCTCGACGCTGTCTACTCGACGCTTGCTCTCGGGTTTGAGCTGGAAAATTGCCTCTCCAAGGCAATTTTGGTCCGGTTCTTCTTGGGTAAGCTTGCCTTGTCCCCGATGCACTCCCGGGGCGTTAAATCACCGCTTTTAGCTACGAAACGAGTCCAATGGACGCATGAGCTCTTCGCCGCAATTCTCCTACAAACGAGACATATTAGCCAATTAAATACGACATTTAGCTAGAATTTGGGAGTGATAATTAGCTACAAAATGGAGTTATCAGGATCTGACCTTGGAATACCTCTAGGTTTTATTATTTGAATTAGTTTATACTTGGACTAGCGTGCCCAACACGTGAACAATAATCTTAGTTTAACTCAAGAGGTGGACAATAATATATAAATATTAAAGTTTAAACCCTAATACATTATTCTTTTATATACATTGGGCTAGCTATTGATATTGACAAGTTGAGGTGGTCGAGTTGGTCTAAGGCCTTAGATTAAGGTTCTGGTTTGAAAGGGCATGGGTTCAAATTCCACTTTCAACAATTCTTATCCTATTTTGTACTCCCGGTAGACGCACATGTAAATTCGCATGGCATTAATAAGAAACAGATAACTAAATCGTGTCCTTAGCATTTCATTGTGTCTTTTGTTTGCTTACATGCATGATTGTAATCGTTTTAAGGTACTAACATTTTCCCGATCTAACCTTGGAATACCTCAAGGTTTTATTATTTGAATTAGTTTATACTTGGACTTGCGTGCCCAACAGTGAACAATAATCTGAGTTTAACTCAAGAGGTGGACAATAATATTTAAATATTAAAGTTTAAACCCTAATACATTATTGTTTTATATACATTGGGCAAGCTATTAATATTGACAAGTTGAGATGGCCGAGTTGGTGTAAGGTGCTAGATTAAGGTTTGGTCCGAAAGCGCGTGGGTTCAAATCCCACTCTTAATAATTCTTATCATATTTTGTTCACTTCTTATATTGTTTCGTTGTTTTATTTAATAACGTTAGAATTCTATGAAATGTAAAGCGTGTTTGTAGTCCAACGGTTAGGATAATTGCCTTCCAAGCAATAGACCCGGGTTTGACTCCCGAGAGACGCATTTTAGTTCCTTTGTTCTCATCATTATGTATGGCATTAGGAAGCAGATAATTAAGCTGTGTCTTTAGCATTTCATTGCCTCTTTTGTTTGACATTGGAATACCTCCAGTTTTATTATTTGATTTAGTTTATACTTGGACTTGCGTGCCCAACAGTGAACAATAATTGAGTTTAACTCAAGAGGTGGACAATAATATGTAAATATTAAAGTTTAAACCCTAATACATTATTGTTTTATATACATTGGGCAAGGTATTAATAATGACAAGTTGAGATGGCCGAGTTGGTGTAAGGCGCCAGATTAAGGTTTGGTCCGAAAGTGCGTGGGTTCAAATCCTACTCTCAATAATTCTTATCATATTTTGTTCACTTCTAATATTGTTTCGTTGTTTTATTTAATAACTTTAGAATTCTATGAAATGTAAAGCGTTTGTAGTCCAACGGTTAGGATAATTGCCTTCCAAGCAATAGACCTGGGTTCGACTCCCAGCAGACGCATTTTAGTTCCATTGTTTCCATCATTATGTATGGCATAACATGTAAATTCGCATGGCATTAGGAAGCAGATAACTAAGTCGTGTCTTTACCATTTCATTGCCTCTGTTGTTTGTAAACTCGCATAAAAACCACTTAATATATTTTGAAAACACTAGTTACTTTTCAACATTGTTTGCTTACATGCATACTTGTAAACGTTTTGAGAAACTCGCATTTTCCCTGAGGATCAGACATTGGAATACCTCCAGGTTTTATTATTTGAATTAGTTTATACTTGGACTAGCGTGCCCAACACGTGAACAATAATCCGAGAAAGCATTTTCCCTAAGGATCAGACATTGGAATACCTCCAGGTTTTATTATTTGAATTAGTTTATACTTGGACTAGCGTGCCCAACACGTGAACAATAATCCGAGTTTCTCTCAAGAGGTGGACAGTAATATATAAATATTAAAGTTTAAACCCTAATACATTATTGTTTTATATACATTGGGCTAGCTATTTATATTGACAAGTTGAGATGGCCGAGTTGGTCTAAGGCGCCAGATTAAGGGCGTAGGTTCAAATCCCACTCTCAACAATTTTTATCTTATTTTGTTCACTTCTTATATTGTTTCGTTGTTTTATTTAATACGTTAGACTTCTAAGAAATGTAAAGCGTTTGTAGTCCAACGGTTAGGATAATTGCCTTCCAAGCAATAGACCTGGGTTCGACTCCCAGCATACGCATTTTAGTTAGATTGTCATAACATGTAAATTCGCATGGCATTGGGAAGCAGATAGGACTAGCGTGTCCAACATGTGAACAATAATCTGAGTTTAACTCAAGAAATAAACAATAATATATAAATATTAAAGTTTAAACCCTAATACATTATTGTTTTATATACATTAGGCTAGCTAGTATCCAACATGTGAACAATAATCTGAGTTTAACTCAAGAAATAAACAATAATATATAAATATTAAAGTTTAAACCCTAATACATTATTGTTTTATATACATTAGGCTAGCTAGTAATATTGACAAGTTGAGATGGCCGAGTTGGTCTAAGGCGCTAGATTAAGATTTTGGTCCGAAAGGGCGTGGGTTCAAATCCCACTCTCAACAATTCTTATCATATTTTGATCACTTCTTATATTGTTTCGTTGTTTTATTAAACATCGTTAGAAGTCTATGAGATGTAAAGCGTTTGTAGTCCAACGGTTAGGATAATTGCCTTCCAAGCAATAGACCCGGGTTTGACTACCGGGAGACGCATTTTAGGTCCTTTGTTCCCATCATTATGTATGGCATAACATGTAAATTCGCATGGCATTAAGGAGCAGATAACTAAGCCGGCATTTCATTGCCTCTTTTGTTTGTAAACTCGCATAAAAACCACTTAAAATATTTTGAAAACACTGGTTACTTTACAACATTGTTACTCGCATAAAAACCACTTAAAATATTTTGAAAACACTAGTTACATTACAACATTGTTTGCTTACATGCATGATTGGTACTCACATTTTCCCTCAGGATCTGACATTGGAATACCTCCAAGTTTTATTATTTGAATTAGTTTACACTTGGACTAGCGTGCTCAACACGTGAACAATAATCCGAGTTTCTCTCAAGAGGTGGACAGTAATATATAAATATTAAAGTTTAAACCCTAATACAATATTGTTTTATATACATTGGGCAAGCTATTGATATCGACAAGTTGAGATGGTTGATTTGGTCTAAGAGACTAGATTAAGGTTCTTGTCCGAAAGGGCGGAAGCTGATAACTAAGTCGTGTCTTTATTAATTTTTCTGCATTTCATTGCCTCTTTTGTTTGTAAACTCGCATAAAAACCACTTAATATATTTTGAAAACACTAGTTACTTTACAACATTGTTTGCTTACATGCATAATTGTAAACGTTTTGAGATACTCGCATTTTCCCTGAGGATCTGACTTTGAAATACCTCCAGGTTTTATTATTTGAATTAGTTTATACTTGGACTACGTGCCCAACAGGTGAACAATAATCCGAGTTTAACTCAAGAAATGGACAATAATATATTAATATTAAAGTTTAAATCCTAATACATTATTGTTTTATATACATTGAGCTAGCTATTAATATTGACAAGTTGATATGGTCAAGTTTGTCTAAGGCGCTAGATTAAGATTTTGGTTCGAAAGGGTGGGTTCAAATCCCACTCTCAACAATTCTTATCATATTTTGTTCACTTCTTATATTGTTTCGTTGTTTTATTTAACAACGTTAGAATTCTATGAAATGTAAAGCGTTTGTAGTCCAACGGTTAGGATAATTGCCTTCAAAGCAATAAATTTGAGTTCGACTCCCGACATATGCATTTTTGTTCCTTTGTTCCCATCATTATGTATGGCATAACATGTAAATTCGCATGGCATTAGGAAGCAGATAACTAAGTCGTGTCTTTAGCATTTCATTGCCTTTTTTGTTTGTAAACTCGCATAAAAACTACTTAAAATATTTTGAAAACACTGGTTACTTTACAACATTGTTTGCTTACTTGCATGATTGGTACTCACATTTTCCCTCAGGATCTGACATTGGAATACCTCCTGGTTTTATTATTTGAATTAGTTTATACTTGGACTAGCGTGCCCAACACGTGAACAATAATCCGAGTTTCGCTCAAGAGGTGGACAGTAATATATAAATATTAAAGTTTAAACCCTAATACAATATTGTTTTATATACATTGGGCTAGCTATTGATATCGACAAGTTGAGATGGCTGATTTGGTCTAAGGGAATAGAATATGGTTCTTGTCCGAAAGGTGCGGAAGCTGATAACTAAGTCGTGTCTTTATTAATTTTTCTGCATTTCATTGCCTCTTTTGTTTGTAAACTCGCATAAAAACCACTTAATATATTTTGAAAACACTAGTTACTTTACAACATTGTTTGCTTACATGCATAATTGTAAACGTTTTGAGATACTCGCATTTTCCCTGAGGATCTGACTTTGAAATACCTCCAAGTTTTATTATTTGAATTAGTTTATACTTGGACTAGCGTGCCCAACAGGTGAACAATAATCTGAGTTTAACTCAAGAAATGGACAATAATATATTAATATTAAAGTTTAAATCCTAATACATTATTGTTTTATATACATTGGGCTAGCTGCTAATATTGACAAGTTGAGATGGTCAAGTTTGTCTAGGGCGCTAGATTAAGATTTTGGTTCGAAAGGGCGTGGGTTCAAATCCCACTCTCAACAATTCTTATCATATTTTGTTCACTTCTTATATTGTTTCGTTGTTTTATTTAACAACGTTAGAATTCTATGAAATGTAAAGCGTTTGTAGTCCAACGGTTAGAATAATTGCCTTCAAAGCAATAAATCCGAGTTTGACTCCCGACAGATGCATTTTTGTTCCTTTGTTCCCATCATTATGTATGGCATAACATGTAAATTCGCATGGCATTAGGAAGCAGATTACTAAGTCGTGTCTTTAGCATTTCATTGCCTTTTTTGTTTGTAAACTCGCATAAAAACTATTTAAAATATTTTGAAAACACTGGTTACTTTACAACATTGTTTGCTTACTTGCATGATTGGTACTCACATTTTCCCTCAGGATCTGACATTGGAATACCTCCAGGTTTTATTATTTGAATTAGTTTATACTTGGACTAGCGTGCCCAACACGTGAACAATAATCCGAGTTTCGCTCAAGAGGTGGACAGTAATATATAAATATTAAAGTTTAAACCCTAATACAATATTGTTTTATATACATTGGGCTAGCTATTGATATCGACAAGTTGAGATCGCTGATTTGGTCTAAGGGAATAGAATATGGTTCTTGTCCGAAAGGGCGGAAGCTGATAACTAAGTCGTGTCTTTATTAATTTTTCTGCATTTCATTGCCTCTTTTGTTTGTAAACTCGCATAAAAACCACTTAATATATTTTGAAAACACTAGTTACTTTACAACATTGTTTGCTTACATGCATAATTGTAAACGTTTTGAGATACTCGCATTTTCCCTGAGGATCTGACTTTGAAATACCTCCAGGTTTTATTATTTGAATTAGTTTATACTTGGACTAGCGTGCCCAACAGGTGAACAATAATCTGAGTTTAACTCAAGAAATGGACAATAATATATTAATATTAAAGTTTAAATCCTAATACATTATTGTTTTATATACATTGGGCTAGCTGCTAATATTGACAAGTTGAGATGGTCAAGTATGTCTAAGGCGCTAGATTAAGATTTTGGTTCGAAAGGGCGTGGGTTCAAATCCCACTCTCAACAATTCTTATCATATTTTGTTCACTTCTTATATTGTTTCGTTGTTTTATTTAACAACGTTAGAATTCTATGAAATGTAAAGCGTTTGTAGTCCAACGGTTAGGATAATTGCCTTCCAAGCAATAAATCTGAGTTCGACTCCTGACAGATGCATTTTTATTCCTTTGTTCCCATCATTATGTATGGCATAACATGTAAATTCGCATGGCATTAGGAAGCAGATAACTAAGCCGTGTCTTTAGCATTTCATTGCCTCTTTTGTTTGTAAACTCGCATAAAAACTACTTAAAATATTTTGAAAACACTGGTTACTTTACAACATTGTTTGCTTACTTGCATGATTGGTACTCACATTTTCCCTCAGGATCTGACATTGGAATACCTCCAGGTTTTATTATTTGAATTAGTTTATACTTGGACTAGCGTGCCCAACACGTGAACAATAATCCGCGTTTCGCTCAAGAGGTGGACAGTAATATATAAATATTAAAGTTTAAACCCTAATACAATATTGTTTTATATACATTGGGCTAGCTATTGATATCGACAAGTTGAGATGGCTGATTTGGTCTAAGGGAATAGAATATGGTTTTTGTCCGAAAGGGCGGAAGCTGATAACTAAGTCGTGTCTTTATTAATTTTTCTTCATTTCATTGCCTCTTTTGTTTGTAAATTCGCATAAAAACCACTTAATATATTTTGAAAACACTAGTTACTTTACAACATTGTTTGCTTACATGCATAATTGTAAACGTTTTGAGATACTCGCATTTTCCCTGAGGATCTGACTTTGAAATACCTCCAGGTTTTATTATTTGAATTAGTTTATACTTGGACTAGCGTGCCCAACAGGTGAACAATAATCTGAGTTTAACTCAAGAAATGGACAATAATATATTAATATTAAAGTTTAAACCCTAATACATTATTGTTTTATATACATTGGGCTAGCTATTAATATTGACAAGTCGAGATGGTCAAGTTTGTCTAAGGCGCTAGATTAAGATTTTGGTTCGAAAGGGCGTGGGTTCAAATCCCACTCTCAACAATTCTTATCATATTTTGTTCACTTGTTATATTGTTTCGTTGTTTTATTTAACAACGTTAGAATTCTATGAAATGTAAAGTGTTTGTAGTCCAATGGTTAGGATAATTCCCTTCCAAGCAATAAATCTGGGTTCGACTCCTGACATACGAATTTTTGTTCCCTTGTTCCCATCATTATGTATGGCATAACATGTAAATTCGCATGGCATTAGGAAGCAGATAACTAAGCCGTGTCTTTAGCATTTCATTGCCTCTTTTGTTTGTAAACTCGCATAAAAACTACTTAAAATATTTTGAAAACACTGGTTACTTTACAACATTGTTTGCTTACTTGCATGATTGGTACTCACATTTTCCCTGAGGATCTGACATTGGAATACCTCCAGGTTTTATTATTTGAATTAGTTTATACTTGGACTAGCGTGCCCAACACGTGAACAATAATCCGAGTTTCGCTCAAGAGGTGGACAGTAATATATAAATATTAAAGTTTAAACCCTAATACAATATTGTTTTATATACATTGGGCTAGCTATTGATATCGACAAGTTGAGATGGCTGATTTGGTCTAAGGGAATAGAATATGGTTCTTGTCCGAAAGGGCGGAAGCTGATAACTAAGTTGTTTCTTTATTAATTTTTCTGCATTTCATTGCCTCTTTTGTTTGTAAACTCGCATAAAAACCACTTAATATGTTTTGAAAAACACTAGTTACTTTACAACATTGTTTGCTGAGATGCATGATACTAGTTACTTTACAACATTGTTTGCTGAGATGCATGATTTGTAAACGTTTTAAGATACTCGCATTTTCCATGAGGATTTGACCTTGGAATACCTCTAGGTTTTATTATTTGCTAACGAATTAGTTTATACTTGGACTAGCGTGCCCAACACGTGAACAATAATCCGAGTTTCTCTCAAGAGGTGGACAATAATATATAAATATTAAAGTTTAAACCTAATACAATAATGTTTTATATACATTGGGCTAGCTATTAATATCAACAAGTTGAGATGGTCGGGTTGGTCTACGTCAGGTTATGGTTTTGGTCGGTTCATTATTTTATTTAATAGCTTTAGACTTCTTTAAACATTGACTTCCAAGCAATAGATTAGGATTTGTCTCTCTCCAAATGCATTTTTGTCTAACTATGATCCATCCTCCCTTTTTTTCCAACAATTTTTTTTTTTTTTTTTTATCATAGACTAACATGTGACTTTGGACATGTGTGTAAAAACTCTTCCGTGATTGAATTGATGAATTGAAAGTTTTAGTCTAAAAATGATAACCAAATCGAGATAGTTGAATCGCCAAAGTTAACTAACAAATCATGACTTAAATTCTCATATTAATTAAAAATACGTTTAAAAAATAAAATAAAAAAGGATAAAATTATATAACAATCTACTAAGCATTTTCTATGGTTCGATCATCCTTGTTCTACTTTCTTCCTCCCCTTGGCATTCCACCATTTTTTTCACCATTGTCATTGATGAATGCTCCACCATTGTCGCCACTTCCTCGATTCTATCAGAATTCTACTTCCAAGTATCTCTTCCTTAATCATCCATTCAACTTTGAAAGCTAATTTCTCCATTACTGGCTGAGCTGCTACCAATTTTGCTTTTATCATCCGTTTTGAATTTTGTCTCTCCGATCCGAGCTCTGAAAAAGCTATGGCAGCTTCTTGATGGATTTCCTTTGCTTCCATTTTCAGATGCTACTTCATGAATCCCTACTTCGCCTGAGTGTCGGCAATTTCTGATTGTGAATCTAGGTACGCATAATTTCTCCATTAGATCATTGAAATTCCTCAAACAGTAACTCAACAAAATCTGTATTTTAGTTTGGCTAATCAGTATAGTAGAAACTTGAAGAAAGGAGATTCGTTTCAATAGAATTTCTTTTGGTTTGCATTGCCATATAAGTCGTGCAATGTCTCGTCACTTCAATTTCCCCCAATGCTTGATTTACATTCAAATGTTGATCTCAATCTTATTTCCTATATTTTCGTATAACATTTTCCAATACGAGTACATTTATTCCATTGAATATTTGTTCATCTCCTTCTCTCAATCTTATTCCCCCGAATGCTCATGTTCTGCCTCGTTATTCTAGTGCGGAGAGGATGTCTTGGGGAGGGAGCCGACCTGAGTGGCTTTCCGAGACTCTGTCACTTGCTTCCTTAATTTTTGTGCTCGTGTTTCTTTGCTCAAAAAAAGAAAAAAAAAGTTTGGTAGAGGTACATTATACAGGTTAAGCTATGCCGTGTTGGCGAATCATCCCCTTCACTAATTTCGAGCTTTCATTTCAAGCTTCTTCTCGAGTAATGAGAATATCAACATGTTAGTTTTTTTGTAGGTCATAAACCATGTTAGATTATATTTATTGAATAGTTCATATTTGGGTTTATCACTTATAAGTGTAGCTTAGCCATTTACTTGTTTAAAAAACAAAACAAAAAAATAGTCATAAATAATATCAGAGCCAGGTTTCGATCCTGGGACCTGTGGGTTATGGGCCCACCACGCTTCCGCTGCGCCACTATGATTTGAATGATAAATATTTGCTTTATTATTATTATTAAGAACCTAACAATACTTTTCATTTTTTTTTTTAAAATGTTAAATTACAAATTTGGTCTCTATGTTTGGAGAAAGTTGGATTGAGTATGTGGCAATTAGGTACCATGTGTCCGGTATTTGATATTCAGCTGATTGTGTGTGTTGAAGTATATAATATATATTTTGTTGTAAAAAAAAAAAGATTGTGTGTGTTGAAGTAGGTGACTAATATGCTATTCATATTTACATTTTCCTATTTAGCTGCTTGATTGTTCTTATATTTGTGAAGTTAATTGCAGTTCTTTGGTGTGCGTGTTTGCAGGCCAGAAGAGAGCAACAAGAGGAGTGGCAGAGTTACTTTCCTGTATTTACAGTCCTCTGCCTATATCCATTGCTATTTTCATCATTTTTGTCGTTCTTCATTGATTTACTTGGTATGAACCTTCCATAAAAGCTGAAAAGAAGAAGAAGAAGAAAAATGGAGATTGTTATTTCATTTGTTGCAAAAGTTTCTGAGTACACGGTTAAACCCATTGGACGTCAAATGGGTTATCTGATTTTCTACCAAAACAATGTTAAGGATCTTGAATACCAACTTAGAGCCTTAGAAGTTGCCAGATGCAGGGTGCAGCATATGGTTGATGAGGCAAGAAGAAATGCTGAAGATATTGAAGTTGGCGTTAAGGAATGGCTAACCAAGGTGGATAAGATCACCAAGGAAAATAAGATTTCCCATTTAGATGAAAACCAATCAAAGAATGAATGTTGTTGTGGTTTGTGCTTATTTTCTGTCCAGCGGTACCAGGTAAGCAAAAAGGCAAAGATAGAGGCATACAGTGTCAAGCAAGATCAAGGAAGAAGGAAAATTTGACAAAGTTTCCTATCGTGGAGCTCTCCGAGGGGTAGGAAATTCAGCTATCAAAGGCTTTCTAACCTTTGGATCAAGAATATCAGCTGTGAAAGAAATTATTGAGGCACTGATAGATTCAAAGGTCAACATGGTTGGAGTGTATGGGATGGGTGGTGTTGGCAAGACTATGCTAGTCAAAGAAATTTCAAGACAAGTTAGGGAGGTCAAATTATTTGACGAAGTGGTTATGGTAACAATAGGCCAGACTTCAGATATTAGAAGTATTCAGGCAAAAATGGGTGACATGCTAAGCTTGTCTTTTGAACAAGAAAGTGGTGAGGGGAGAGCAGCTTTATTACAAAAGCGGTTGAAGAACGAGAATAAGATCCTTGTAGTGTTAAGATGATATGTGGGAGGGACTCGATTTGGAATCCGTCGGAATTCCTTATGGAAAAGATCATGAAGGATGTAAGATACTCATTACTTCAAGACATCACAATGTGTTGTACACCAAAATGTATATTCGTAATACTTTTGAGGTAAAGTTTCTTAGTGAAGAAGAATCATGGAGTTTCTTCAAAAGCTTGATAGGCGAATCACTTGAAATTCCAGATTTGAAGTCCGTAGCGTATGAGGTAGCAAGGAAATGTGCAGGATTACCAATTTCACTTAGTACGGTTGCAAAGGCATTGCGTGGAAAATCTTTGCCCATATGGAGGGATGCCTTAAAACAACTGCAAAATCCTGCTGCAGTACCTGAAGGGGTGGGCAAAGAAGCTTATGCCTCAGTTAAACTAAGTTATGAGTATGTAGAAGGTGAAGAAGCAAAATTACTATTCCTACTTTGTAGTATGTATCTTGAAGATTATGACATTAACATGGAAAATTTGCTCATATATGTTATTGGTCTGAGATTGCTCAAGGGTGTCCATTCTTTGGCTGATGCAAGAGACAGAATGGTTAAATTGGTAGATGATCTCAAATCTTGTTGTTTACTTCTAGATTCAGAGCAAGGGGACAATTTTGTTAAGATGCATGATGTAGTTCGCGATGTTGCTATTTCAATTGCATCCAGAGATGATAAGATGTGTACAATGAGTTACGGGCGAGGATCGACAGAATGGATGGAAGATGATGCACTTAGAAAATACAATACAGTCTTAATAAATACTGAAAACTTTCGCAACCTTCCTCAGAAGTTGATGCTTCCAAAACTTGAGCTGTTGGTACTGGTTCAAAGTACTTTTTTGGAACCAAATATTCAAATGCCAGAAGATTTCTTAACGGAATTGACAAAACTCAAAGTTCTAGAGTTGCACAATCTGCAGATTTCGCTGTCATCATTCCACTCGGCGCACCTTCGAACTTTATGTCTATGGTTTTGTGAGTTGGGGAACATGGACATGATTAAGGAGCTAAATACACTTGAAATTCTCAGCTTTATAGGATGTAAAATCAAAGAAATACCCTCAGTTATTGGCCAATTGACACAACTCAAGTCATTAGATTTAAAATATTGCTATGAACTAGAGGTGTTTCCACCTAATGTGATTTCAAAATTGATAAAATTAGAAGAGTTGGATTTGGAAGAGAGTTTTGTTGGATGGGATAGGGTAGGATTGACCGGTCAAAAAAAGAATGCCAGTCTTTTGGAATTACAGTTTTTGTCTTGCCTTACTACTTTATGTTTGTGTATTCCGGATGGTAGTATTATGCCGAAACAACTATTCTTAGTCAATCTGAAATTAGAAAGATTTCAAATAGTCATTGGTAGGGAATGGCCAGAATATACCTTCAACACCTCCAAAGTGATGTATGTCAAGGTTGATTCAGAAATTCTTTTTAGTGAGGGGATAAAAAGGTTACTCTGTAGATCTGAAGAATTGTACTTAGAAGTACCAGTCCATGGAAAGGATGTTCTTTTTGAATTGGATAAAAATGCTATACCATCTTTGAGGCATCTTCATGTGTTTGATATTTCTGATACAAAATATTTAACTAGTGAAAAAGCTTCACTTAAAGGATTCACTAATTTGGAGTTGTTATCTCTTAATAGAATGATGAGCTTGGAGAATATAATTCATGGGGTCTCAAAGTTGTTCCTTTTAACAAATTGAAAATCATAAAAGTGGTGAAGTGTAAAGCTTTGAGGAATCTCTTTTCGTCATCCATCATGAGCAGACTTTCAAATCTTCAAACGATAGATGTTTCTAATTGTGAAATGATTAAGGCGATTGCTGCTGTGGAAAATGAGGCGACAAGTCAGTTTCAGTGTAGTAAATTAAGTTCTTTATCTCTAATTGGCTTACCTTGGCTTACCTTAGCTTACAAGTTTCTGCCTGAAAGTGGAGCGGCTCAAACAAATGATCCAGGATGATGTACAACATTCAGAAATTGTAGAGGAATACGAACTTAGCAATTGTATCCCCTTTTTCAATGAGCAGGTATGTAGGAATTCCCTAGAAATAAAATGTAATGCATAGGAAGGAAATGCATGTAAATGGAATATTTCATAGATTTTGCCTTCATGCCATTCTATTTTCTTCGATGAGAAACAAAATGCAGGATGGTCTTAGACACTCAGAAACTACTCTTTTATCCTTTATCGTAAATTTTTAGTTTAGACCTTTCATATATGTCTTTAGTGTACAGAATAACCTGGAGTATTTTCTCATATTTTGTCTCACATTATCATCACAATAACAATAGAAATAAGAGTTTGGAGTGGAAAGTCATCCCTCCCTATTCTTGCAAAGTGAAATTGCCAAGTTTACAACTTCACAGTGTTAAGTTTTAGTATATATGTGAGAAATAGGGTTTTCACAATTGAATATTAATTATAAACTTCTCATAACAAATAATGTTCATTG
Organism: Herpetospermum pedunculosum; assembly: GCA_028017165.1. Lineage (NCBI taxonomy): Eukaryota > Viridiplantae > Streptophyta > Magnoliopsida > Cucurbitales > Cucurbitaceae > Herpetospermum > Herpetospermum pedunculosum. The sequence continues at coordinate 54,935,594 of CM051529.1, forward strand.
TAGATTCTGCTTAGACTATACTACAAGCTACCGTGCCAACCTGAGCATAACTCAATTGGTTAAAGCATATACCCTCGACCAAGAGGTCGGAGGTTCGAATCCCTCCACTCCACATGTTGTTGAACTCTTAAAAAAAAATAAAAAAATAAAGGTTAAATTATAAGTTTTGTCTTGAACTTTCAAGTTCGTGTCTATATGGTCCATAAACTTTAAAAAGCATCTAACAAATCAGTGAACTTTCAATTTTGTGTCGAATAGGTCCCTGAACTTTAAAAAGTGTCTAATAAGTATATTTATTCTTTGCTAAACTTCAGACATTTTTTATTTTGAACTCACAGTGAGAATTTCATGTCAAAATCACATGTGCTTCTGAAAACTTGAGTATAAATGTTGCAGGTTGCTTTTCCAAATTTGGAAAGGTTAGTACTTAGTGGCTTGCACAAATTGAAGACAATATGGCATAATGGACTGACAGTGGAGTCGTTTAGCAAACTGAAAAGTATAGAACTTACTAATTGTAGAAGTCTTAGAATTGTATTCCCTTCAAATACAATAAGGATGCTCAAGAGTCTCGAGAAGTTGGAGATACGAGACTGTGAATTACTTGAAGAGATATTTGAAATTCAATGGTCAAATACCAATGAAAAAGGTGATATATTTGCCTGCCAGTTGAGATACTTGGATTTGGATGATCTACCAAGATTAAAGAAGGTTTGGATCAGAGATCCTCAAGAACCGGTAACCTTTCAAAGCCTAGCTGGTGTTACTGTTGAAGGTTGTCCTGAACTGAAAAGTCTCTTCCCAGCCTCCTTCATCACCAATCTTCAATTACTAGAAAGCTTAGTCCTCTAGCGTTGTGGATTGGAACAAATCTTTGTGAAGGAAGAAATATTTGAGACAACCAAAACACAGTTTGTCTTCTCTAAGGTAATGCTACTACATAACGCAGTTTGTTTTCTCTAAGGTAATGCTACTACATCCTTAATATAATCTCTAGGCTCCGTTTGATAACCATTCCGTTTTTTGTTTCTAAAAATTATGCATACTTCCCCTCAACTTTGTTGTGGGGTTGCCAGTTTGTTCACTCCCTCTGGACTAGATGGATGAAACCTTTCGTTTTTTCTTGGGTGTGGAATGATGAAGGTTTTGCTTCAATTGATGAGATGCTTTTGGGTTCGTCTTTTCGTGAGAAGGGCATTGTTTTGTGTCAGGCTAGTTTCTTTGCCATTTTGTGGGGGTTTGAATTCAGAGAAACAATAGGATATTTAAAGAGAAGAAGAAGTCTTGTGACGAGGTATGAGAGTGTTGGTTTGGATTGAGAGGAACAATAAGATTTTTAGAGAAAATAAGTGGTCTTATGACGAGGTATGGGATGTGTTTAGGTTTAACGCCTCTTTGTGGTGGTTAGTCACTATGTAATTATGACCTTGGTTTGATCTTGTTAGATTGAAGTCCTTTTTTGTTGTTTGTTTTAGACTTTTGTTGGGCTTGTTTTTTGTTTGCCCTTGTATATTCTTTCATTTATCTCAATGAAGGCTCGATTTTTTACCCAGAAAAAGAAAAAATACTTTTGCAAACACGCGAATTCTTAGTCAAATTCCAAAAATAAAAACATGCTTGGATTTTGAAAACATTTTTAAAAAGTAGAAGACAAGGCAAAGAAACACATAGGTGGAAACAATATTTATAAGCTAAAATGAAAACCAAAAACAACCAAACTTGCAAGCAACCCCCCATCATTTCACAATTTAGAAGTCCTCGAGGTAGATGACTGCGGTCGACTGAATTCTTTATTTCCGTCGTCGTTCTCTCTCCACAACTTGAAGTCTATTAGAATAGTTGCCTGTCATGGATTGGTTCATTTGATGGATTCATCAGTAGCTAAAACCTTGGTGTAACTGCAAGAGATGCGTTTATCTGCTTGCAAAAAGATAAGCACTATAATTGCAAAAGTAGAAGGAGAAGATGAGGATGAAATTGTTTTCAACAAATTGAAAGTTTTGGAACTCTTGAACTTACCCAACTTATCAACCTTTCATCCTGGGAAAAGCACTATGAAGTTTCCATGCTTGGAAAAAGTGGTTATGAAGAAATGTCCTGAAATGAAAGCATTTTCTGGTGGAGTTGTAAGTACTTTTGTGTTGGGATTTATGCCCTAAAGCCTCGTAATTAATTAATAATTATTTGATAATTATTTTATTATTATTATTTGCAATTTATAATATTCATTATATAAATAAAATCCAAGGTTATTAGTGTAATCTTGAACTGTATGTAGTTGACATACGGGAGGATCATGTTCAAGTAATAACCTAAAGGGTCTATAGTATATGGATAAGGTTGGGTGCCTTATCCTGGTAACACTATTGATACGGCCCACTTTGTAATTGTTACAAATGATTTGATCCAAATCATTCATGTAGAGATATGTGAGTGGGGGTATCCTATACAATGAGTTTGTATAAGACTGGACCACGAAATATATAATCTCTCTTTATAAATCCGTTATTTGAGAAGATTAATATTTCACAGGATGATCATATGTGACTCGATCTTAATCCTGAGTGAGTTATGAACTCCTGCCTGTGAGGGCTCGTCCTTTGATTTGTATGGGTGAGAATGGCCTTTATAGCCGATTCAATAAGCCTACCATTTTGGGGACTTGACCAAATAGGGAGTTGGGAACATAAGTTTCACAAGATGGAATTCACTTATTCCCTATAGGGAAAGTAGATGAGTAGTTCCCTTAAGTGCTGATTTCGGGACTTGAACAATGGGGCCCCACCCTCTCACTGGCCCGAGAGGGACTTGGTTTATGGTTGGATCATAAACAAGTTGTTCATTAGAGAATCAGTGGTACTTAAGGTATAAGATGTAATTACAGGGGTAAAACGGACTTTTGACCCAGCTGTAATTACGAACAACTCGTGAAGGATCGACTTGCATGTAATGGTTATATCCATGGACACAACTTGTCCTACAGTGCATAAGAGTGCAACTCTAGGCCTATAGTGGAGTGACCTAGAGTTAATGAATGAAAGTTAATTAATTAAAGAGTTTAATTAATTAATTTTGTATCATTGGAGCTTATAAATCTGTAGGTCCATAAGGTCCCCTTGCTAGCTCATAGTAACACTAAAAGGATCAATTTAGTTGAAAGAAAAATTTGAAATATTCAAATTAATATTTAATATATTTGATATATTAAATGTAGAAGAGTAAAATATATTTATTGTATTTGATACATTAAATATTAGAGGAAATAGTTTATGTATGTGATACATTAATATTAAAAACTATATACATATGTTATTTGAATGAGATTCAAATTGGTTTAAAGTATATTATAAAAGATTAATTTTATAATATTTGAATAAGATTCAAATAAATATAAAATACATATTTTAATATATTAGATATTAAAATGTATTTTATAAAATAAAATTAATTCCTAAAAGCCTTATTATAAATAAGACATTTAGGTTTAGCCAAAGGGTTGGCCAAACACACTACTCACCTTCTGCAGAGAATTGTTCTCTCATTCTTCCCCAGAGCTCCCACAAGCCTTGATCCCGTGTTCGAGTCATAGCGAGGAAGATCTCGTGGAAAAAGGAACACAAGAAGATGATTGATCTTCAAAGGCAAATCTAATATATGTTTAACCTTGTTTTTAGTTTAATTCTAAATAAACCAAAGAATCGATCCCAAACGCTTCCGCTGCGGGGAATCAAGAGTTCATTCCCTTCATTTTGAACATTACTTGGTATCAGAGCTTTCTTTGAGTTTTGTTTAGAATTAAAAGTCATGTATGGTGGGTATTTTAATTTGTTTTTCATATATGTGATATATGTGGTTTGCAAATTGACTGTTTAGGCATATTTTGGCATTAGTTTTATTGCTTTGATTAGATCAAATGTGAAACTCGAAAGAGATAGGAATTCTTTGTATCATTTTTTGAAGTCAATACGGAATTGAAGATGGTGTAAAACGATGGTGGAATTGAAGCCATGAAGCCATTACGAAATTGAAGATTCAATTTGTGTGAATCCTACCAAATTTCAGATTTGGAATGTCTATAGATTTGATTTGGAATGTCCAAAATCAATTCTGTAGATGATTTAGAATGTTTGGAATGTCCAACATAAAATTTGGAAATTTAGATTCAAATTTGGAATTTCTATAGATTTGATTTGGAATGTCCAAAATCAATTCGGGAGATTTAGATTCATATTTGGAATTTGGAATGTCCAAAATAAAATATGGAAATTTAAATTCAGATTTTGAATGTCTATAGATTTGATTTGATTTGGAATGTCCAAATTGAGTTATGGAAATTGGGTTCAAGAATCAAAAAGGGGATTTTGAAGACCAAGATATGTCTTGGATTTAAATTAATGTAATTCAAAATTGCTTTCAATTTCTTAGGATATGCCAAATATGCCGGTCAATTTTGCTGTGTTTTTAATTTAATTATGCATGTTGTTTTTAATTTAATTATGCATGTTGATGTATGTTTTAAATTTTAATTGATTGCATAGAGTATGCCATCTAGATTAAAATCCCACCATAGGTTAAGCACGATCATGCATTTTAATTATTTTTAATATAAGTGTTATATTTGGAATATTATGATTAAAATGCTTTCTAATTTGATTAGATGATTTCCTAATATGTTTATATTTCCATATTTACAATATAATTGTTATATTTGGAAATTTTAAATTAGGATACTTCCTTTTATAATAGGAATTCATATTTTTCTAATATTGATTAGGATATCTTTTCCTAGATTTTCCTAGATATAGTGATATCAGTAAAATCTTTTCCAATGAGATTGAGAAATCTATTGGGAAATCTTTTCTTCTTAGATTGGGAAATCTTCTCCTAATAAGATTGGGAAATCTTCTGAGATATATTTTCCTATTATGATATTTTCCAAATGAGATTTGATATTTTCCAAATGAGATTTGATATTTTCATATAAGATTCATATATTTCAATTAGAATGTTTCTTTTCTTATTTAAAAGATAATTTAATTCATTTTTAAAGAGTTTAAATATTTGAATTTAGTTTATCTTTTATTCTAATAAGATTAGAATATAGGATAATCTTTAATTTTGTTTTAAAGGGTTTAAAATTGTTAAAAATTCAAGATTATCCATAAGGTGAATTAGTTTTTAATAGGATTAAAGACATTGTTTAAAATCAACTAAAGTTCATTGATCTAGTAATTAATAGTTAATTAAAGATTAATGAATTTGAAATAAAAATTGACTATAAGGGAACCCTGTCTAAGAAAGGTTACTCGGGTGAGGTACTTAAGTTTACTGAAAAGGAACACCTCTACCTAAGAACTGGCCTGGGGGTTGAATTAGTCAAATTTTATTTTATTTCATTAAGCAGGCTCATAATGTGATTAGTTTTAAATAGTTTAATATACTTGATAATTCACATTAAAATCAATCTAACCAACTTAAGGGTTATGAAAGGGTAGATTGAAAAACTTAGATAAATGAGATTAGCCTAATTTGTCTAAGTAATAGAAAACCCTATTTCAAAATACTTAGTGGGAGAAAGACATATGTCAAAATCACCCTACAGTCTCTACCATAGATTCACAACGTGAGATTCATGTGAGGCCTCGAGGCGGCTTTGGACCGTCCCCCTACGGAAGGTGTTTACATGGGTCAATATCAGGGTGAATCTCTTGAGAAAGTATTTTTAAATAGTAAGTGGGAGAAGGAAATATGTCAACATATCCTACGGTCTCTTTCATTGGTTCACAACGTGAGATTCATGTGGGGCCTCGCGGCGGCTTTTGGACCGTCCCCCTACGGAAGGTGTTTACATGGGTCAATATCAGGGTGAATCTCCTGAGAAGGATAGGATTGTAATTTTATTTTCAATACTTGACCTACCCTACAGCGGCACTTGTTGGGATAAAATTATAGAATCTAAAATGATGGGTTACACTTACAAAGATATCATTAAGGTTGTTAATGATTTTCTTGACCAAACTAATGGTAACTAAATGTTATAGAAATAAGAGTTATTTTGGGATAACACTTGGTTGAGATTGTCTCGGTTTAGTGAAGGGGCATTTGACCTACCCTACGGCGGCACTTGTTCTAACTCACTAAAGTATCATAGCATTAAAAAAAAAAAAATAATGTTTCAGGGTTCATTTATCAAATTGTTTGTTTTCTATGCTGAAATTGAATGAATATTGATTGCATGTTATTAGATAAATATATATATTTTTTATATATTTCAATATTATGTCTATTTCTCTCAATTTTATTTTTCGTTGCTAATTTGTCAAATTGAGAAAATAATATCACTTGGAAAAATAATGTTAACATTATATAATGACCGTGTAAATTTTTTATTTAATTTGTCTTTATTGAGAAATGTTCTCAAAAACCTGTTGCCAATGCTAATCGAATTGTTCGTAAAGCACATGATTAATAAATCAATATAACGAGATGACTTATACAAATTTTCTATTTGACATATTAGATGTCAAGCTAAGAAGATAAAGAAGATGACAACAACATATGAGATATTGTTGAAGTCAATAAAAGCTAGATTTAGATATTTATCTAAATAATCTCAAAAATTAAGTATTACTAAAATCCAAGAAAAGAAACCATATGACTGTGGCTAAAAGAAAATAGTTTCTAAATTAGCAAAATAGTCATAATAAGAGGAATTTATGAAATACCTCTATAAGAAGAACATGGATAAAAGTAAATTTGATTTACTAGATTTTTTCATTACCACCTATATAGTAGATTCAGATCCACTATTAAGATTTGTTCTTCATTACATTTTATATAATTCTTGGAAAATACTTAATTATGTAGAATGATCTCTACTTGTTGGCACCAGAAAACCCATCTCAATTAATGTAGTGGGAGACATTAAGATGTCCATAAGAAATAATTGTTATTTAATGCTGAATATGGTGTTTTTAGTACCATAGGAGAAATTCAATTTCTCTAACTTTATTACTAATAAAATGTTCATATAGTATGAATATTTTAGTACTAAATTTTTATTTTCAAAATTGTTTGAAAAGTTCAGCCGAAAAATAAGAATAATTTGTATGTGTTAAATTGTTAACATAAAAAATACTACACAGTGAGATATTCAGGATTATAGAATCCAGAATATAAAGACAATTTATATTCTCCTAAAATATGATGCTTGTCTTTGGCATTCAAGATTGATTCTGATCAATTTGAATAAAAAGACTACTACGAAGTGATTCTCTAAATGTTAGAGTTAATTACTTTATATGTCTTAAGATCTTGCCTTTCATGCAAGATAATTAATAGGTTTTTGTTGGAAAAGCCTACAGGCCAAAGAACACTGATGAATATTTCATCACTCTAGCTGATGATTATTCAAGAAATAAGTATCGTAACCTAATGCAACATAAGTCTGAATATTTTGAAAAGTTCAAGGAATATAAGACTCAAGTTGAAGGTCAATTAGGTAAATCTATCAAGACACTATGATCAGATCACAGTGAAAAGTACAAGAACCATATGTACTAAGACTAATTGATAGAAAGTGAGATTTTATCTCAACTCTAGCACAAAGTACAATTGTGTGAAATTGTGCTGTAAGAGGAGAAACAAGACCTTGTTAGACATGGTCAGAACAATAAAGAATTACACGTCATTATCAGACTCTTGTTAGGATATACAATATAGATTGTATAGTGAACATCATTATATCTAAAAGGTGTCCATGAGACAACTTTGAGATTATAGAAGAGTAGTAAAGTTAGTTTACAACCCTTCGAGTTTTGAGAGTTTTAAGCATACATGCTGAAACTTGAATATGTTCAATAGTGTTGAAAAGTTGGTTCCAAGTGAAGCCACTAAATAGTTAATAAAAGTTGTTAACAATTTAATTACATTTGATAGTCAAATGGATCCTAGTCATGAATTGGATAAGCCTCATCGTAGTGGGAGAGTTATGAGATGACCCGACCGTTACAAGAGCTTATATGAAGCCTAAGTTGTCAAATTAGATGACAAAATGTAGGGTTTCTTGACCTCAAAGTTGAAATGAGGGTCAATGACAAAGACTAGTAGACCAAAGTCATAAATCTCGAGATAGAGTAGATGTACTCATCTTTATCTAGAACTTGTAGATATTCGTGATGGGGTAAAACCCATAGGTTTTGAATATATCTACAAAAGTAAAAGATTTGTAAATAAGAAGGTACAGACCTTCAAAATAAGACTAATGGCAAATATAGTGGGAGAAAGTAAATTATGGATAAACATTCTCATTTGTTGTCATATTAGAGTATATAAGCATTTCCTAGTTGCATATGAGATATGTCAAGTGAAGGTTTAATAAATCTTTTTTGAAAAGAAATCTTAAAGAATGCATTTACAAATCCATTACATGAGTTCAATTTCAAAAATCAAAAGCAAAAGGTTTGAAAGCAGTAAAGATTCATTTATGAAATGAATTTGATCACTAGATTTTTGAATGTAAGGTTTGATAAAAGTATCAAAAACTATGACTTTGAATAAATATTAATGATATTGTATAGACAAGAAAATCATTAATTACTTAGTGGAATTTTCTCATATTTTATGTGGATGACTTATTACCCATTGTGAATGTTGTAAGATTTGAATCCAACATAAAATGTTGACTACCTAACCAATTCCAAATGAATGATTTAAATTACTGGGTATGTCCTAAAATAGAGTTTTCGAGGACAAAATGTTATTTATGTCTCACACATCTTATATTGACAAATTTGTTGTCAAGTATATGATGTAGTACTTCAAAAATGATAATGTATCATTCTTACATGAAGTTTAGATTGTCTAAGGAATAGTGTCCTAAGCCATTTCAAAATGTTGAGAACATAAGATTGACTATCTACGTTTGAGTGGGAGAAAATCTAATGTACAGTTGAGACATGACATTTGACAGTAAAATTGGTTAGCATTTATTAGTTAACCCAATGGTATGACCATTGCACAGAAAAATAAAAAATTTTCTCAAAATATCTATGGATAAATTGAGAAATTATATTTTTGTGTATGAGGTTAAAGATTTGATCTTTACGGGATGCACTGGTTTTAACAAAGATTTATGGAAATCTATGTCTACCCTAGATGATGGAGTATGGTATGCAAGTTACATGTTCTTACTTATGAAGTAAAGAACTTGCATAACTCAAATAATTTCTTATTGGTCTGAAAGATGTTTCAGATATAGTTAAGCCTAAAACGTTTTATGTAATGGCTAAACTTAAGGAACTTAGATAACATCAATATATAGGGTATCCTGAGAGAGAAAGAATCGTGGTAGGACCAAGATGACTTTTAATTGACAATCGTTTTGATCTATATAAAAAGACTTTCCAGGCTAAAGGGTTTGAAAGTCACCTAGAATGTCTAGGATTATGAGACATGTCTCATCTTCACTAGGGCAAGTGGGAGAACATGTTGGGTGTAGAGTATGCCCTAGGATACATGTCTCACCGGCTTTAGTGCAAGTGGGAGATTGTTGGGATTTATGCCCTAAAGCCTCGTAATTAATTAATAATTATTTGATAATTATTTTATTATTATTATTTGCAATTTATAATATTCATTATATAAATAAAATCCAAGGTTATTAGTGTAATCTTGAACTGTATGTAGTTGACATACGGGAGGATCATGTTCAAGTAATAACCTAAAGGGTCTATAGTATATGGATAAGGTTGGGTGCCTTATCCTGGTAACACTATTGATACGACCCACTTTGTAATTGTTACAAATGATTTGATCCAAATCATTCATGTAGAGACATGTGAGTGGGGTATCCTATACAATGAGTTTGTATAAGACTGAACCACGAAATATATAATCTCTCTTTATAAATCCGTTATTTGAGAAGATTAATATTTCACAGGATGATCATATGTCACTCGATCTTAATCCTGAGTGAGTTATGAACTCCTGCCTGTGAGGGCTCGTCCTTTGATTTGTATGGGTGAGAATGGCCTTTATAGCCGATTCAATAAGCCTACCATTTTGGGGACTTGACCAAATAGGGAGTTGGGAACATAAGTTTCACAAGATGGAATTCACTTCTTCCCTATAGGGAAAGTAGATGAGTAGTTCCCTTAAGTGCTGATTTCGGGACTTGAACAATGGGGCCCCACCCTCTCACTGGCCCGAGAGGGACTTGGTTTATGGTTGGATCATAAACAAGTTGTTCATTAGAGAATCAGTGGTACTTAAGGTATAAGATGTAATTACAGGGGTAAAACGGACTTTTGACCCAGCTGTAATTACGAACAACTCGTGAAGGATCGACTTGCATGTAATGGTTATATCCATGGACACAACTTGTCCTACAGTGCATAAGAGTGCAACTCTAGGCCTATAGTGGAGTGACCTAGAGTTAATGAATGAAAGTTAATTAATTAAAGAGTTTAATTAATTAATTTTGTATCATTGAAGCTTATAAATCTGTAGGTCCATAAGGTCCCCTTGCTAGCTCATAGTAACACTAAAAGGATCAATTTAGTTGAAAGAAAAATTTGAAATATTCAAATTAATATTTAATATATTTGATATATTAAATGTAGAAGAGTAAAATATATTTATTGTATTTGATACATTAAATATTAGAGGAAATAGTTTATGTATGTGATACATTAATATTAAAAACTATATACATATGTTATTTGAATGAGATTCAAATTGGTTTAAAGTATATTATAAAAGATTAATTTTATAATATTTGAATAAGATTCAAATAAATATAAAATACATATTTTAATATATTAGATATTAAAATGTATTTTATAAAATAAAATTAATTCCTAAAAGCCTTATTATAAATAAGACATTTAGGTTTAGCCAAAGGGTTGGCCAAACACACTACTCACCTTCTGCAGAGAATTGTTCTCTCATTCTTTCCCAGAGCTCCCACAAGCCTTGATCCCGTGTTCGAGTCATAGCGAGGAAGATCTCGTGGAAAAAGGAACACAAGAAGATGATTGATCTTCAAAGGTAATCTAATATATGTTTAACCTTGTTTTTAGTTTAATTCTAAATAAACCAAAGAATCGATCCCAAACGCTTCCGCTGCGGGGAATCAAGAGTTCATTCCCTTCATTTTGAACATTACTGGAATGTCAAAGGTGGATCAGATGATGAGGGGTTCTGGACAAGCAATGTTAATGCTACAATCAACCAGCTTTGGGATAATGACCTTCACACCAGCCTGCAGAGTTTGTTTATAGAAAAGGTACGTGTATCTGTCTATTGATTCTACAACTTGTTAATGTTTTACTTTGCACAAATCATTTATGAGGTTAAAAAGCACTTTTAATACTGAAGTTTCATAAAAGTAACAATTAGTCCTTAAATTTAGTTGGTAACAATTTAGTCCATATTAATTAAATACCTTTGCAAAAAAAAAAAAACTTTAAGAGAAATTGAAAAACAATCATAGCCTTAACAATAAACTGACTCGCAAAATCGAGGCTAGTTAAATTGGTGTAAACTGTTGTGTCATTGACTATGAGCTCAAAAGTTCAATTTCTCCACCTTACATTAACTAAATACTTTTGCAAAAAAAAAAAAAAACAATAAACTGAATTTATAAAAGTAACATGAGCATAGCTCAATCAGCATAATATATGACCTAGTGACTAAGACGACATTGAATACAAACTCTGTGGAATTTCAACACATAATGGATAACTTTGTTTACGCTGAAACAATAGTTTGTAGAAACTCTCCAATCCTCATCATTTGAAATCGCCATAGGTAATGTGTGTTTTATTTGTGAATATTATCCATCAATTTTTCAAAGGATGCATTTCGTTCTACAATGATTCCTTTCACTGTTGATAGCACGTGCTAATATTTAGCTCCTAAATCTTGTAAATTAGAATAATTATTTGGGCTTAATTGATATATTTTGTATAATTTAATTGTTAAGGGGTAAATCGGGCATTTGCGTAAATTAAGAGCTTAAATGAATATTTTAGAACATTTTATTAATTAACGGTTTTGAGTGATTATACTACATTACTTTATTAATCTAATTTTAACTCAAAATTGATTAATGACTTAATGGTGCAGGGCTTGCCAAGACAATGGGGTGTCTAGGGTCAAATCTTGGTGGATTTAAGATTTTTCTTCATTTTGTAAAAGTCAAGAGCACCAGTCAAAGGTCAACGGTCAACGCGCGCTCGCCCTCGGCCCATCGCTCAGCGCGCGCCCTATCCTTGACTGTAAATGTCCGTCATTAAAGGTCAAAAATGCCCGTCATTAAAGGTAAAAAATGCTCGTCATTAAAAGTCAATAAAAAAATGCCCGATTTGTAAAATTTCCAGAGAGGTTAGCGCCTAGGCGCTGGCCCGACGGAAAAATTGGTATGAATACCCATTTTTCTTAATTTAGGGCATTCTCTTTTGGCTCTTCTCCTACCTCTTTCGAATTTTGGGCATTCTTAGCCATTTGTGGCTCTTTTCTTCATCTCCATGGATAGCTAAACAAGTAAGTGTTTGATTTCTAGTTTGAGATTGTAATCAATTTGGATTAAGGGGAGATTTGCCCTAATTTGTGTATGAATTAGATTGTCTTCCTTATGCATCTTCTTCCTTGTTCTTCACCTAAATAGCTTGTGTAACTGATTAGGAGTGACGTCCAAGTCCTTACGCATGCTTTACCGTTAGAGATTAGGACGTATAATTGGCTCAATCGCTAAGTAACACAAATCTGAATATGAGTATTTAGTTTGATCCCAAGTGACAGTTGGGGGTAGAAATTAGATAACTTTCATGTTAGGTTTTGTGTAAAGAGAAAAAATCGATTTAGTCTCCGGGTTAATTCGTCGCAATGTTCCCGTCTCTGTCCGTTAATCATTTTAGGATTGATCACCTTATTTTGAGTAACTGTCAAGAACAATTAGAATTGCACTTTTCTAATTGTATCTTTGGGTCGTTTGAGTTAGAAATAACCAAACGAATTGCGTGCTTTAAGCGTTGTGTCTATATATTTAGTTATCGATGATCCGAACACAAATTGTGATCAATCCCATTCTTTGAAGTCAAACATGTCATTTAAATTTGTTACTTCAGAGTTTTTATTGTTTTAATTTTCCGTTAGCTACAATAGTTTAGAGCTCCCTTTTAAAATCCAATTTCCCCTATTTTTACCGTTAGCAATTTAGAATTAATTAAGTTTGAATTAAGCTAATTCCCTGTGGTTCGACCCGGTCATCACTAACTATAAATTAGTCGGTATAATCGGCTTATAAATATTATTTTGGCAAACCTCGACAGCTTGAAATTTGTGAACGTACAAAAGTTCATTACCAACTGTCCCACCCAAAAATTCATAATAACCTTCCTCGTTCACATCCCATTCACCTAGCATGTATATTGGAATGGACGACATCCTACCACGACAAATATAAATGGTTAAAACATTATAACTTCGACTAAAAGATCACATTCACAACAAATTTAAATAGTTAAAACATTATACCTTCGACCTATTTATTATTATTCCCATCAATATTTATGAATTGCTAATCGATATTCAAATAAGTCACTCGGCAGACTGATTTTGTTTATTTTAGATCTAGGTCATTTTTAGATTTTAGTTTTTTGCCCTTGTATAGTTTATACACATCAGAGTGCTCATTGGGTGCTCGCGAAGATTGACATGGTTGAGGGGAGATTGATTGTATGAGACTCCATTACTTCAATGTATCATTGACATAAATTGGAGACTGGAATCAAATGATAACTTTTACGGCAAAAAAAAAAAATGTAAAATTCGAAAATGTCCTAAATCCCCAAAAATAGACAAAATGAAGAGAAAAAAACTGAGGATCGGCCAAAAAGATAATCCCTTAAAAGAGGTTAGTCTTGATAGTTAGAAATAAAAAAATAAATTATAATAATTCATTCGACATGTAATTTTTTTTTTTTTGACATGTGAGTGAGGGATTGAACCGACCCTCATAATCAGTGGTCGATACATCATGTCATAAAAAAAAATTATAATAATTCATAGAACGGGTAACTTTTTTTTTTTTTACAACATGGGTCAGGGATTAACCGTCGAGGTGAAGTCGGGACCTAAAAGATCCAATGGAACGATACAAAGACAATACAAAGACAAGTACATCCTTTAGGAATTCCAAGGTACTCCTTATTAATTTTAATTAAGGGGATTGGTCGTTCCAAGGGAAATAGACTACTAAAAAATTTCACATTTATTTTTTTGATTGATATATTGAATAAAGAACTCAGAAAATTAAAGTAAAATAGCATAGGCCCTCATAATCAGTGGTCGATACATCATGTCATTGAGTTATACTTTTGTTGGCGGTTCAATGGATAAGTATGAATAACTTTGTTTATTATCCAAAAACATTTAAAAATTAGAGATATAGGAACTTTTTAAACCACAAGACAACTCTAAAACTAAACTGTTGTCAAACCGAGCATAGCTCAATTGGCATACGGTTTTGCCCGTTACTATGATGTCATGGGTTCAATCCTCGCTTTAATTAAAATACCGTTGCGAAACAAAAAAACGAATTCGAAGACTATAAATTTTATTTGAAGAACTTAACACTTCAAGACATCAATTGACTATTCAAAAAGATGGAAGATTCAATTTCGATAACAAACTAAGCCCTAAAAACAAGTTTACATTTGAGAGAGAAATGGTCGTAAATATTAGAGATTGCATATGAACCCAAATCTAACAAATTTATATTTAGTCCATGAAGAAGTTTCACGAGAAATTAGTTTTCTCTTTGTTGAGTATTTTTCTTCTTCAATGGTGTATGGTGATTCTTTGTGAGAGAGAGAGTTTTGAGCTTTGTTGGAAATATCCCTCTTCCGTCTTTTGATTTCAATTCGATCGATTGTATGTTCTTGACGTTGAAGCAATAAAATTGATATTGCCCTGCACAGTGGATGTAGACCTCCTTGGTTGAACCACTATAAATTCTAGTGTTTCTTCTTTATTTTTCTTGTAATTGATTAGTGTTTTATCCCAATTGGTTTGCTGTGGATTTAGTTAAAGCAGTGGGTTTTCTGTGATATTTCACAACAAATGGTATCAGAGCATGGCAAATTGATCAGTAGCAGTGATTTTTCAGTTTTGAATTTGTAAGTCTTTTGTCTCTGTTTCTTTTGACTTGGGGTCTGGAATTTTATCAGTTCGCAGATTCGTATTACTGGTTGGGTTGATCTAAAGTTACTATGAAGTTGGCAGTATTTTTTGTTTGGCCGTTAAATTCCCAAAAAATGTCTGCAAAATTCGAACTAAATATGTTTGATGAAAAAGGGATTTTTGTATTTGGAGAAAATAGTTGAAAGCTCTTTTGGTACAACAGAAACTGGGTAAAGTATTAGATAAACCAGAAGTATGGCCGACAGAAATAACCAAAGAAAAACAACTTGAAATGGAGGAAATAGCTTATAGCACAATGATTCTTCATCTTTCCGATAATGTGCTTCGACAGGTTAATGATGTTGATAAACCAGTAGAATTGTGGACCAAATTGGAATCACTTTATTTAAGTAAATCTCTACCAAATAAGATTTACTTGAAGGAAATGTTTTTTGGATTTAAAATGCAATCCTCAAAATCCTTAGAAGAAAACTTAGATGATTTCAATAATGGATTTATCAAATACAGGAGAGAAATTAGATGATGAAAATCAAGCTGTTATACTCCTAAATTCATTACCTGAAAGTTATAAGGAAGTTAAGGCGGCAATAAAATATGGTAGAGATTCGCTGACTTTGGTTACTGTTTTAGATGCTTTGAGATCCAAAGATTTTGAAATTAAAACTGAGAAAAAGGATGCTGAAGCACTTATTATCAGAGGAAGATCTGAATCTAAAGGAAAATCACAGGTGAAGAACACTAAGCATAGATCTAAATCAAGAGGGAAAGAGAAGAGAAAATGTTATTATTGTCATAAGGAAGAGCATTTGATTAAAGGTTGCTTTCTGTTAAAAAACAAGAACAAAAGGGAGGATAAGAATGATGAACAAACCGTTGCAAATGTAATTGAAGGTTATGAATCAGCAGGAGTGTTAACTGTTTCTGAAAATACAGTTGATGAGTGGATACTTGATTCTGGATGTTCCTATCATATGACACCTCATAAACATTACTTTGAAGTTTTTGAGGAACTTGAAGGTAGCAAGGTTTTGATGGGAAATGATCAGCATTGTCTCGTAAAGGGTATAAGATCAGTCAAGTTGAAACTCTATGGTGGAATGGAGAAGGTCTTGTCTGATGTTCGGTTTGTTCCAGATTTAAAGAGAAATTTGATTTCTCTTGGACAGCTTGATAAATGAGGTTTTCATGGCAAGTTAGAGGGGGGTGTACTTCGAATTTAGAAAGGTTCACTTCTAGAAATGAAAGGCACTCTAAGAATGGCTTGTATGTTTTAAATGGAACCTTAGTTGTAACTCATTGTGAAAATGTTGTTTTAGAAAAAGGTGATAAAGAAACTATCATTTGGCACAAAAGATTAGCTCATGTCTCTCAAAGGGCGGAAGCTCATAACTAAGTCGTGTCTTTATTAATTTTTCTGCATTTCATTGCCTCTTTTGTTTGTAAACTCCCATAAAAATCACTTAATATATTTTGAAAACACTAGTTACTTTACAACATTGTTTGCTTACATGCATAATTGTAAACGTTTTGAGATACTCGCATTTTGCCTGAGGATCTAACCTTGGAATACCTCCAGGTTTTATTATTTGAATTAGTTTATACTTGGACTAACGTGCCCAACACGTGAACAATAATCTGAGTGGACAATAATATATAAATATTAAAGTTTAAACCCTAATACATTATTGTTTTATATACATTGGGCTAGCTATTGATATTGATAAGTTGAGATAGCCGAGTTGGTCTAAAGCGCTAGATTAAGGTTCTGGTCCGAAAGGTCGTGGGTTTAAATCCCACTCT
Source organism: Herpetospermum pedunculosum (assembly GCA_028017165.1). NCBI lineage: Eukaryota > Viridiplantae > Streptophyta > Magnoliopsida > Cucurbitales > Cucurbitaceae > Herpetospermum > Herpetospermum pedunculosum. The sequence goes on from CM051529.1 coordinate 54,952,601, forward strand.
CAACAATTCTGTTAAGATAATTGCCTTCCAAGCAATAGACCTGGGTTTGACACCCGGCAGACGCATTTTAAAGTTCCTTTGTTCCCATCATTATGTATGGCATAACATGTAAATTTGCATGGCATTAGTAAGCAGATAACTAAGCCGCCATCATTATGTATGGCATAACATACATGTAAATTAACTAAGCCGGTATTTCATCGCCCAACACGTGAACAATAATGCGAGTTTCTCTAAGTGGTGGACTTTAATATATAAATATTAAAGTTTAAACCCTAATACAATATTGTTTTATATACATTGGGCTAGTTATTGATATCGACAAGTTGAGATGGCTGATTTGGTCTAAGGGACTAGATTAAGGTTCTGGTCCGAAAGGGCGGAAGCTGATAATTAAGTCGTGTCTTTATTAATTTTTCTGCATTTCATTGCCTCTTTTGTTTGTAAACTCCCATAAAAACCACTTAATATATTTTGAAAACACTAGTTACTTTACAACATTGTTTGCTTACATGCATAATTGTAAACGTTTTGAGATACTCGCATTTTCTCTGAGGATCTGACCTTGGAATACCTCCAGGTTTTAATATTTGAATTAGTTTATACTTGGACTAGCGTGCCCAACAGGTGAACAATAATCTGAGTTTAACTAGGCGCCAGATTAAGGTTCTGGTCCGAAAGGGCGTGGGTTCAAATTCCACTCTCAACAATTTTTATCATATTTTGTTCACTTCTTATATTGTTTCGTGTTTTTATTAAATAGCGTTAGAATTCTATGAAATGTAAAGCGTTTGTAGTCCAACGGTTAGGATAATTGCCTTCCAAGTGATAGACCTGGGTTCAACGGTTAGGATAATTGCCTTCCAAGCGATAGACCTGGGTTCGACTTTTGGCAGACCCATTTTTAGTTCCATTGTTTCTTTGTTTCCATCATTATGTATGGCATAACATGTAAATTTTTAGTTCCATTGTTTCTTTGTTTCCATAATTATGTTTGGCATAACATGTAAATTCGCATGGCATTAGGAAGCATATAACTAAGCCGTGTCTTTAGCATTTCATTGCCTCTGTTGTTTGTAAACTCGCACAAAACCACTTAAAATATTTTGAAAACACTGGTTACTTTACAACATTGTTTGTAAACTCGCATAAAAACCACTTAAAATATATTGAAAACACTAGTTACTTTACAACATTGTTTGCTTACGCATGATTGGTACTCGCATTTTTCCTTGAGGATCTGACCTTGGAATACCTCCAGGTTTTATTATTTGAATTAGTTTATACTTGGACTAGCGTGCCCAACAGGTGAACAATAATCTGAGTTTAACTCAAGAAATGGACAATAATATATAAATATTAAAGTTCAAACCCTAATACAATATTGTTTTATATACATTGGGCTAGCTATTAATATTGACAAGTTGAGATGGTCGAGTTGGTCTAAGGCGCCAGATTAAGGTTCAAATCCCACTCTCAACAATTCTTATCATATTTTGTTCACTTCTTATATTGTTTCGTTGTTTTATTTAATAGCTTTAAAATTCTATGAAATGTAAACCGTTTGTAGTCCAACGGTTAGGATAATTGCCTTCCAAGCAATAGACCCACGCATTTTAGTTTCTTTGTTTCCATCATTATGTACGACATAACATGTAAATTCGCATGGCATTAGGAAGCAGATAACTAAGTCGTGTCTTTAGCATTTTATTGCCTCCTTTGTTTGCAAACTCGCAGAAAAACCACTTAAAATATTTTGAAAACACTGGTTACTTTACAACATTGTTTGTAAACTCGCATAAAAACCACTTAAAATATTTTGAAAACACTGGTTACTTTACAACATTGTTTGCTTACGCATGATTGGTACTCGCATTTTCCCTCCGGATCAGACATTGGAATACCTCTAGGTTTTATTATTTGAATTAGTTTATACTTGGACTAGCGTGCCCAACACGTGAACAATAATCCGAGTTTCTCTCAAGAGGTGGACAGTAATATATAAATATTAAAGTTTAAACCCTAATACAATATTGTTTTATATACATTTGGCTAGCTATTGATATCAACAAGTTGAGATGGTTGATTTGGTCTAAGGGACTAGATTAAGGTTCTGGTCCGAAAGTGCGGAAGCTGATAACTAAGTCGTGTCTTTATTAATTTTTCTGCATTTCATTCCCTCTTTTGTTTGTAAACTCGCATAAAAACCACTTAATATATTTTAAAAACACTAGTTACTTTACAACATTGTTTGTTTCCATGCATAATTGTAAACGTTTTGAGATACTCGTATTTTCCCTGAGGATCAGACATTGGAATACCTCCAGGTTTTATTATTTGAATTAGTTTATACTTGGACTAGCGTGCCCAACACGTGAACAATAATCTGAGTTTAACTCAAGAAATGGACAATAATATATAAATATTAAAGTTTAAACCCTAATACATTATTGTTTTATAATCATTGGGCTAGCTATTAATATTGACAAGTTGAGATGGTCGAGTAGTCTAAGGCGCTAGATTAAGATTTTGGTCCGAAAGGGCGTGGGTTCAAATCCCACTCTCAACAATTCTTATCATATTTTGTTCACTTCTTATATTGTTTCGTTGTTTTATTTAACAACGTTAGAATTCTATGTAATGTAAAGCATTTGTAGTCCAACGTGTAGGATAATTGTCTTCCAAGCAATAGACCCGAGTTCGACTCCCGACAGACGCATTTTAGTTCCTTTCTGGTTACTTTACAACATTGTTTGCTTACATGCATGATTGGTACTCACATTTTCCCTCAATTATTTGAATTAGTTTATACTTGGACTAGCGTGCCCAACACGTGAACAATAATCAAAGTTTAAACCCTAATACAATATTGTTTTATTTACATTGGGCTAGCTATTGATATCGACAAGTTGAGAGGGTTGATTTGGTCTAAGGGACTAGATTAAGGTTCTTGTCCGAGAGGGCGGAAGATGATAACTAAGTCGTGTCTTTATTAATTTTTCTGCATTTCATTGCCTCTTTTGTTTGTAAACTCGCATAAAAACCACTTAATATATTTTAAAAACACTAGTTACTTTACAACATTGTTTGTTTCCATGCATAATTGTAAACGTTTTGAGATACTCGTATTTTCCCTGAGGATCAGACATTGGAATACCTCCAGGTTTTATTATTTGAATTAGTTTATACTTGGACTAGCGTGCCCAACACGTGAACAATAATCTGAGTTTAACTCAAGAAATGGACAATAATATATAAATATTAAAGTTTAAACCCTAATACATTATTGTTTTATAATCATTGGGCTAGCTATTAATATTGACAAGTTGAGATGGTCGAGTAGTCTAAGGCGCTAGATTAAGATTTTGGTCCGAAAGGGCGTGGGTTCAAATCCCACTCTCATCAATTCTTATCATATTTTGTTCACTTCTTATATTGTTTCGTTGTTTTATTTAACAACGTTAGAATTCTATGTAATGTAAAGCGTTTGTAGTCCAACGTGTAGGATAATTGTCTTCCAAGCAATAGACCCGAGTTCGACTCCCGACAGACGCATTTTAGTTCCTTTCTGGTTACTTTACAACATTGTTTGCTTACATGCATGATTGGTACTCACATTTTCCCTCAATTATTTGAATTAGTTTATACTTGGACTAGCGTGCCCAACACGTGAGCTATTGATATCGACAAGTTGAGAGGGTTGATTTGGTCTAAGGGACTAGATTAAGGTTCTTGTCCGAGAGGGCGGAAGATGATAACTAAGTCGTGTCTTTATTAATTTTTCTGCATTTCATTGCCTCTTTTGTTTGTAAACTCGCATAAAAACCACTTAATATATTTTAAAAACACTAGTTACTTTACAACATTGTTTGTTTCCATGCATAATTGTAAACGTTTTGAGATACTCGTATTTTCCCTGAGGATCAGACATTGGAATACCTCCAGGTTTTATTATTTGAATTAGTTTATACTTGGACTAGCGTGCCCAACACGTGAACAATAATCTGAGTTTAACTCAAGAAATGGACAATAATATATAAATATTAAAGTTTAAACCCTAATACATTATTGTTTTATAATCATTGGGCTAGCTATTAATATTGACAAGTTGAGATGGTCGAGTAGTCTAAGGCGCTAGATTAAGATTTTGGTCCGAAAGGGCGTGGGTTCAAATCCCACTCTCAACAATTCTTATCATATTTTGTTCACTTCTTATATTGTTTCGTTGTTTTATTTAACAACGTTAGAATTCTATGTAATGTAAAGCGTTTGTAGTCCAACGTGTAGGATAATTGTCTTCCAAGCAATAGACCCGAGTTCGACTCCCGACAGACGCATTTTAGTTCCTTTCTGGTTACTTTACAACATTGTTTGCTTACATGCATGATTGGTACTCACATTTTCCCTCAATTATTTGAATTAGTTTATACTTGGACTAGCGTGCCCAACACGTGAACAATAATCAAAGTTTAAACCCTAATACAATATTGTTTTATTTACATTAGGCTAGCTATTGATATCGACAAGTTGAGAGGGTTGATTTGGTCTAAGGGACTAGATGGAAGATGATAACTAAGTCGTGTCTTTATTAATTTTTCTGCATTTCATTGCCTCTTTTGTTTGTAAACTCGCATAAAAACCACTTAATATATTTTGAAAACACTAGTTACTTTACAACATTATTTGCTTACATGCATGATTGGTATTCACATTTTCCCTCCGGATCTGATATTGGAATATCTCCAGGTTTTATTATTTGAATTAGTTTATACTTGGACTAGCGTGCCCAACACGTGAACAATAATCTGAGTGGACAATAATATATAAATATTAAAGTTTAAACCCTAATACATTATTGTTTTATATACATTGGGCTAGCTTTTGATATTGATAAGTTGAGATGGCCGAGTTGGTCTAAGGCGCGAGATTATTGTTTCGTTGTTTTATTTAATAGCGTTAGAATTCTATGAAATGTAAAGCGTTTGTAGTCCAACGGTTAGGATAATTGCCTTCCAAGCAATAGACCCGGGTTTGACACCCGGCAGGTGCATTTTAGGTCCTTTGTTCCCATCATTATGTATGGCATAACATGTAAATTTGCATGGAATTAGTAAGCAGATAACTAAGCCGGTATTTCATTGCGTCTTTTGTTTGTAAACTCGCAGAAAAAACCACTTAAAATATTTTGAAAACACAGGTTACTTTACAACATTGTTTGCTTACATGCATGATTGGAACTCACATTTTCCCTTAGGATTTGACATTGGAATACCTCCAGGTTTTATTATTTGAATTAGTTTATACTTGGACTAGCGTGCCCAACACGTGAACAATAATCCGAGTTTCGCTCAAGAGGTGGACAGTAATATATAAATATTAAAGTTTAAACCCTAATACAATATTTTTTATATACATTGGGCTAGATATTGATATCGACAAGTTCAGATGGCTGATTTGGTCTAAGGGACTAGAATAAGGTTCTTGTCCGAAAGGGCGGAAGCTGATAACTAAGTCGTGTCTTTATTAATTTTTCTGCATTTCATTGCCTATTTTGTTTGTAAACTCGCATAAAAACCACTTAAAATATTTTGAAAACACTGGTTACTTTACAACATTGTTTGCTTACATGCATGATTGGTACTCACATTTTCCCTTAGGATTTGACATTGGAATACCTCCAGGTTTTATTATTTGAATTAGTTTATACTTGGACTAGCGTGCCCAACACGTGAACAATAATGCGAGTTTCTCTCAAGTGGTGGACAGTAATATATAAATATTAAAGTTTAAACCCTAATACAATATTGTTTTATATACATTGGGCTAGTTATTGATATCGACAAGTTGAGATAGCTGATTTGGTCTAAGAGACTAGATTAAGGTTCTGGTCCGAAAGGGCGGAACCTGATAACTAAGTCGTGTCTTTATTAATTTTTCTGCATTTCATTGCCTCTTTTGTTTGTAAACTCGCATAAAAACCACTTAATATATTTTGAAAACACTAGTTACTTTACAACATTGTTTGCTTACATGCATAATTGTAAATGTTTTGAGATACTCGCATGTTTCCTTGAGGATCTGACCTTGGAATACCTCCAGGTTTTATTATTTGAATTAGTTTATACTTGGACTAGCGTGCCCAACAGGTGAACAATAATCTGAGTTTAACTCAAGAAATGGACAATAATATATAAATATTAAAGTTTAAACCCTAATACAATATTGTTTTATATACATTGGGCTAGCTATTAATATTGATAAGTTGTGATGGTCGAGTTGGTCTAAGGCGCCAGATTAAGGTTTTGGTCCGAAAGGGCGTGGGTTCAAATCCCACTCTCAACAATTCTTATCATATTTTGTTCCCTTCTTATATTGTTTCGTTGTTTTATTTAATAGCTTTAAAATTCTATGAAATGTAAACCGTTTGTAGTCCAACGGTTAGGATAATTGCCTTCCAAGCAATAGACCCAGGCATTTTAGTTTCTTTGTTTCCATCATTATGTACGACATAACATGTAAATTCGCATGGCATTAGGAAGCAGATAACTAAGTCGTGTCTTTAGCATTTTATTGCCTCCTTTGTTTGCAAACTCGCAGAAAAACCACTTAAAATATTTTGAAAACACTGGTTACTTTACAACATTGTTTGTAAACTCGCATAAAAACAACTTAAAATATTTTGAAAACACTGGTTACTTTACAACATTGTTTGCTTACGCATGATTGGTACTCGCATTTTCCCTCCGGATAAAACATTGGAATACCTCTAGGTTTTATTATTTGAATTAGTTTATACTTGGACTAGCGTGCCCAACACGTGAACAATAATCCGAGTTTCTCTCAAGAGGTGGACAGTAATATATAAATATTAAAGTTTAAACCCTAATACAATATTGTTTTATATACATTTGGCTAGCTATTGATATCAACAAGTTGAGATGGTTGATTTGGTCTAAGGGACTAGATTAAGGTTCTGGTCCGAAAGTGCGGAAGCTGATAACTAAGTCGTGTCTTTATTAATTTTTCTGCATTTCATTCCCTCTTTTGTTTGTAAACTCGCATAAAAACCACTTAATATATTTTAAAAAGACTAGTTACTTTACAACATTGTTTGTTTCCATGCATAATTGTAAACGTTTTGAGATACTCGTATTTTCCCTGAGGATCAGACATTGGAATACCTCCAGGTTTTATTATTTGAATTAGTTTATACTTGGACTAGCGTGCCCAACACGTGAACAATAATCTGAGTTTAACTCAATAAATGGACAATAATATATAAATATTAAAGTTTAAACCCTAATACATTATTGTTTTATAATCATTGGGCTAGCTATTAATATTGACAAGTTGAGATGGTCGAGTAGTCTAAGGCGCTAGATTAAGATTTTGGTCCGAAAGGGCGTGGGTTCAAATCCCACTCTCAACAATTCTTATCATATTTTGTTCACTTCTTATATTGTTTCGTTGTTTTATTTAACAACGTTAGAATTCTATGTAATGTAAAGCGTTTGTAGTCCAACGTGTAGGATAATTGTCTTCCAAGCAATAGACCCGAGTTCGACTCCTGACAGACGCATTTTAGTTCCTTTCTGGTTACTTTACAACATTGTTTGCTTACATGCATGATTGGTACTCACATTTTCCCTCAGTTATTTGAATTAGTTTATACTTGGACTAACGTGCCCAACACGTGAACAAAAATCAAAGTTTAAACCCTAATACAATATTGTTTTATTTACATTGGGCTAGCTATTGATATCGACAAGTTGAGAGGGTTGATTTGGTCTAAGGGACTAGATTAAGGTTCTTGTCCGAGAGGGCGGAAGATGATAACTAAGTCGTGTCTTTATTAATTTTTCTGCATTTCATTGCCTCTTTTGTTTGTAAACTCGCATAAAAACCACTTAATATATTTTGAAAACACTAGTTACTTTACAACATTATTTGCTTACATGCATGATTGGTATTCACATTTTCCCTCCGGATCTGATATTGGAATATCTCCAGGTTTTATTATTTGAATTAGTTTATACTTGGACTAGCGTGCCCAACACGTGAACAATAATCTGAGTGGACAATAATATATAAATATTAAAGTTTAAACCCTAATACATTATTGTTTTATATACATTGGGCTAGCTTTTGATATTGATAAGTTGAGATGGCCGAGTTGGTCTAAGGCGCGAGATTATTGTTTCGTTGTTTTATTTAATAGCGTTAGAATTCTATGAAATGTAAAGCGTTTGTAGTCCAACGGTTAGGATAATTGCCTTCCAAGCAATAGACCCGGGTTTGACACCCGGCAGGTGCATTTTAGTTCCTTTGTTCCCATCATTATGTATGGCATAACATGTAAATTTGCATGGAATTAGTAAGCAGATAACTAAGCCGGTATTTCATTGCGTCTTTTGTTTGTAAACTCGCATAACACTGGTTACTTTACAACATTGTTTGCTTACATGCATGATTGGTACTCACATTTTCCCTCAGGATCTGACATTGGAATACCTCCAGGTTTTATTATTTGAATTAGTTTATACTTGGACTAGCGTGCCCAACACGTGAACAATAATCCGAGTTTCGCTCAAGAGGTGGACAGTAATATATAAATATTAATGTTTAAACCCTAATACAATATTTTTTATATACATTGGGCTAGATATTGATATCGACAAGTTCAGATGGCTAATTTGGTCTAAGGGACTAGAATAAGGTTCTTGTCCGAAAGGGCGGAAGCTGATAACTAAGTCGTGTCTTTATTAATTTTTCTGCATTTCATTGCCTATTTTGTTTGTAAACTCGCATAAAAACCACTTAAAATATTTTGAAAACACTGGTTACTTTACAACATTTTTTGCTTACATGCATGATTGGTACTCACATTTTCCCTTAGGATTTGACATTGGAATACCTCCAGGTTTTATTATTTGAATTAGTTTATACTTGGACTAACGTGCCCAACCCGTGAACAATAATGCGAGTTTCTCTCAAGTGGTGGACAGTAATATATAAATATTAAAGTTTAAACCCTAATACAATATTGTTTTATATACATTGGGCTAGTTATTGATATCGACAAGTTGAGATAGCTGATTTGGTCTAAGGGACTAGATTAAGTTTCTGGTCCGAAAGGGCGGAACCTGATAACTAAGTCGTGTCTTTATTAATTTTTCTGCATTTCATTGCCTCTTTTGTTTGTAAACTCCCATAAAAACCACTTAATATATTTTGAAAACACTAGTTACTTTACAACATTGTTTGCTTACATGCATAATTGTAAACGTTTTGAGATACTCGCATTTTCCCTGAGGATCTGACCTTGGAATACCTCAGGTTTTATTATTTGAACTAGTTTATACTTGGACTAGCGTGCCCAACACGTGAACAATAATCCGAGTTTCGCTCAAGAGGTGGACAGTAATATATAAATATTAAAGTTTAAACCCTAATACAATATTGTTTTATATACATTGGGCTAGCTATTGATATCGACAAGTTGAGAGGGTTGATTTGGTCTAAGGGACTAGATTAAGGTTCTTGTCCGAAAGGGCGGAAGCTGATAACTAAGTCGTGTCTTTATTAATTTTTCTGCATTTCATTGCCTCTTTTGTTTGTAAACTCGCATAAAAACCACTTACTATATTTTGAAAACACTAGTTACTTTACAACGTTGTTTGCTTAGATGCATAATTGTAAACGTTTTGAGATACTCGCATTTTCTCTGAGGATATGACCTTGGAATACCTCTAGGTTTTATTATTTGAATTAGTTTATACTTGGACTAGCGTGCCCAACAGGTGAACAATAATCTGAGTTTAACTCAAGAAATGGACAATAATATATAAATATTAAAGTTTAAACCCTAATACATTATTGTTTTATATACATTGTGCTAGCTATTAATATTGACAAGTTGAGATGGTCAAGTTGGTCTAAGGCGCTAGATTAAGATTTTGGTCCGAAAGGGCGTGGGTTCAAATCCCACTCTCAACAATTCTTATCATATTTTGTTCACTTCTTATATTGTTTTGTTGTTGCACTTTATGTGGTACTCCAAATTCAAGCTCTCGAGGCTTGCCAAAATACAATTTATAAACCCCAATTTATAAACCCGAGTACACCGAGCTATTTGAAGCTTAGTGGTAACGGGGTCGATCCACAGGGAAATAAGAAATTCAATTTAACTAAGCCTAATTTGTTAATTATAAAAAGTATGAACAATAAAAGAATGATAATTTGGTTTGGGGGGAAGGGAGCTCCTAATGTGCAACTAACGGAAAATTAAAGGACAACGTGCAAAATTTAAACGGTCGTGCTTAACTTCGAGAAATGGAATTGATCGTTATGGATGTTCGGATCATCGATGCAAATTATCAACTATTCATGCTTCAGCACACAATTCATTTGGCTAAGTGCTAGCTCCAATGACCCAAAGATATAATTAGACACGTGCAATTCTAATTATACTTGGCTAATAATCTATCCAAGGTCGCGACCCCTAAATCGACTATAAGCTAGTGTTGGGAACACTGTGACTGTCTAATCCTAAGACTAATCCGGTTTCTCTCTTGCCTTAAGCCTAACATGAAAACGTTAATTAATTCAGATTACCAACTGTCACTTTGGAATGAATCAATTAGCCATGCTTAAGCCCGTGCTACCTAGCGGTTTGGGCAATTATACGTCCCAACCTTTAGCCCTCTATCATGCATAGGAACTAGGGCGTCTACCTAATTTAGCTACACATGGTAGATATTATGAAGATTAAGCAAGAAGATGCATAAACATATTAATTACATCAACATTTACCAGGGGCAAAACCTCCCCAAACATCCATAATTTCAGAAACCAAAACTCAAAATTAAGTACTAACCTTAGTTTAGCCTTCCATGGAGGATGAATAAATCCAATCCCCCATGGAAGAGCTTAGAAGCATACAAAGAGGAGAAGAAGAAGGCCAAAAATGGTGGAAAATAGCCTAGACCCGAGAGGAAAATGTTGGGGAAGAAGAAGATTCAAAAGTTAGGAAAAATGTGGCGTTTTCACGCCTTTAAGTGTCGGAGCGTCTCGACGCTGTGCACTAAGTTGGCCGCGCGCGCGCGCGCGGGCGTCGAGACGCTCAGACAGCGTCTCGACGCTGTCGCGCGTCTATCTGGGAAAATTGTCGGGCTGGCGTCGAGACCCTCGGGCGGCGTCTCGACGCTAGCGCGCGCTTCGTCTGCGGTTGGCAATCGGGGCGGCGTCGAGACCCTCGGGGGGCGTCTCGACGCTGGGGCGCGTGCGTGCTTCGGATGGTGTCTGGGCACCGTCGAGCTAGCGTCTCGACGCTGCCGCCCATGCAAGTGAGCTCTCGGGTTTGGATGGCCAAATTGTGTCTCTTCAAGGCCATATTTTCCATCGCTTGGATTCTTTAGGCCATTTCACTCCCGATGCATCTATGAAGCTCTAAAACGGCATTTTAAGCCCTGAAATGTGTCTTTGGACTTCCCGAGCTCTCTACCATGAAATCACCTACAAGGAAGCATATTAATCAATATATGTCATGGTTTTAGCCAGAATTAGGGACATAAAGATAGCTCTATTTTGGAGCTATCAAAATACCCCCGACCTAAATCTTGCTAGTCCTCGAGCAAGGTATACTCTCAATAATCTCCAAAGAATTAAACGCATGCTGAAAACTCTAATCTCAATGCTTGTGAAACAAGGTACTTGAATAAATGTAAAACCATCAAATGCATGCAAACGTTGAAATCATTTCAAAATTTTAACTCCTATTCCCTTACGTGTGTGTGTGTTTAACACCTCTCAACCTAGCTCACGCAAGCCCGGAACAACCTTATACAGTCCTATAACTCGTTTTCCCCCTACTTATGGCGATAAGAACAGTCTAATGGCTTTTAGCGATAGAAAGAGCAACAAGACATAAGGCCTACATTTTATTTCTTTTCTTTGAGTACTTTGTACCCATTTTTTTTTTTGAACCACTTTTTTTTTTTTTTTTCTCCAAGAGAGCCTAACACGTTAAACTAAATCTAGCTTCACGTTTTTAAGGACTATTGCTCACTTCTATTAGTTCCCTTTTCATGTAGTGACAACCGTGGGTTACACGATCGCCCCTGGTTACACGGGGAACACAAGATGGAGGAGCAAGTCTAGAGTTTTTATTTTTCATGCAAACACTTTTTTTTTTAAGGCAATAGCTATGTTATACAACAAATGAGTCATTACTACTTCTAACACATCAAGCCTCCCTAATGGTACCTTTCGGGGGTGACAACAAGGTTTCAGACAAAATAAGATCATTCTAGACCTACGGAGCTGAGAATAAGAGTGTTATGTGCTCAGTGAATGTAGGGAAATAACAGAATTTTTTTTAAAATAGGCTCAAAATGTGCATACATCGTCAAATTTTTGAATTATACAAATACGGAGTGTTCACAAACAAATCACAGATCGTCCTCATCGGACAACATGCATTCAGATTCTAATCTAACAGTTAGAGTATACATATGCTCGACAACTACTAAGAAGTCTTATCTCTATCAACAATCTCCACCCCCACCTTAAGATATGCATTGTCCCCAATGCATTCAACTATAAAAACAATAAAATTCTAAGGGAACAGAAAACCTCCCCTGAATTTTATGGAGCCGACGGGTGGAGATGCGCACCATCGTCTTCCAATATGCTCTCGAACTGTCGGCCATTCCACCTTTCTCTTGAGAAAGCAAGTAAACAAACAACAAATTCAAAAGCTAATATAAACAAGAACAAAGCAATAAATAACAGAATTACAGTCCAAACTCGGGTGCCTCCGAGAAGCGCAAATTTTTAAAGTCGATTGCTCGACTGTATTCTCTGTCAACTCATCCATAGTCGAACTTGGAAGATGCCTCATCCATCTTCCTAATTTCCTCTTTCCTGCGAAAATCCATGAACAATTCTTTCTCTCGTGCCTTCTGCGCACATACAACATCAATTTTAAATTTTACAGGTTTTGTAAAGGGTTGATCCCATAAAATTGATGCAAAAACATGAGAGATATTTTCATGCATTCTAGAAGCATAAGGATCTGCAGGAAAGAACGGGTCATTTACTTTGCCCAAAAAATCCTCCACCTTTTTCAAGGGGTGCACATAGGATTTATCAACCAATTGCATAATAGAACCAGATTCATGCAAGTCATTCATTTTAAGCTCATTAAAAACAGCATGCGACTCAACATTAACCGATGGTCTTAAATCTAGCATGGCTTGATTAATCATTTCATTTCCAATAGTGCAAGGTAAAGTGGAAGAGAGTAGCTTAGCAGGATTCTCAACAATTGTCAAAGCAGAAACAGATGAATCACAAAATTCAGTCAAGGGTGGTTCATGCGACTCATGATCATCAAAAAGTTCAGTTAAAAATAATGGGTCATCCCCATCCTCAACAGTCATGCATTCATTCGGTGCTAAAGATTCAAAAGTGTCTACTTGACAAAGAGAGAATACGTCATCAACATGCTCTTCTACAATGGGCAAATGCACCTCAACAACCTCTCCGCCATACTCAACAGATAAAATGCCCTTATCCACATTTATTTTAGTTTTAGCAGTTTTCATAAAGGGCCTACCTAATAAGATCGAAGCAGGCGAAGAGGAATAATTTTCATCCATTTTCAGAACATAAAAATCAACAGGAAAAATTAACTCATTAACTTGCACTAAAACATCTTCCACTATTCCTAAAGGATGCACAGAAGTTCTATCAGCAAGTTGAATAACTATTCCTGTTTTCTTCATTTCTTTCAATTTCAGTTTCTGATAAATGGAATAAGGCATAACACTAATGGAGGCTCCTAGATCAAGCATTGCTCTTCTAATATGCATGCCTCCAATCTTACAAGGGAGAGAGAACATACCTGGATCGTCGCATTTAACTGGTAAGCTCTTTGTGATCAAAGCAGAAACGTTCTCACTTACCACGACGCGTTCACTCTCCTTTGTCTTCCTCTGGTTGGTGCAAAGTTTCCTTAGGAACTTGGAGTACCTAGGGATTTCCTTCAGGGCATCCAACAGAGGGATGTTGATCTCTACCTTCCTGAATGTGTCTAGGAACTCCTTCTCGTAGTCCTCCTTAGGCGGTCTCGCTAACCTGCTAGGAAAAGGAGCCTTAGGCACATACACTCTAGTGCATGTAGGATCGAAATTTACCCCATGCCACCGTGGTTCAGGATTTTCTGTCTGTGGCTCGATGTGGCCATAATCGACTTCCACCGGCGGGGTACTCGTGGGAAGATGCTTCCCACTTCTCAGGGTGATGGCATTCGCGCTTTCAGCTTTTTGCTTTTCCAACAAATTTACCTTCTCGGTCATGAAGGATATTTCCTTACCCAAATCCTTCATCTGAGTTCCAACGTTATCGAGCTTGTCCGAGGTTATTGTAAGGAGAGCTTGAAACATGTCCTCGACAGATCTACCTGAAAAAGAAGATTGGGATTTCAGAAAATCATCCTTTAAAGGGAGAACGACTTTACTTACCTCAAAAAGCTGAGCCTTAAGCTCATCCACGTCCCTTCTCAAGCGAGCTTGCTCCTCGCTTCCGTCTCCACTCCGCTCCAAGCTTCTAGCCAAGTTGGAAATTAAAACTCTAGCTTCAGCGGGTGTCTTGTCCATGAGCGAACCGCCACTGGCGACATCAACTAACCGTCGGTTTGGCGGTAAGAGACCTTCGTATAAATTCTGAATTAGGCGCTGGTCAGACACTTGGTGGTTGGGACAATCCTCACACAGCCGACCAAATCTCTCCCAACACTCAAGAATTGTCTCTTTTTCTCCTTGCTCAATTCTATTAATCATTCTTCTGAAGGCGACGACCTTGGGAGGTGAAAAATACTTCGCATAGAACGCTCCCTGCAGCTCAGCCCAAGAAGTGATGGACCCGGTCGGTAGGTAATACATCCACTCTTTCGCCTCTTCCTTTAAGGAGAAAGGAAAAGCTCTAAGATGGAGTTGATCTTCGGTGATGGCGTCGGTCCTAAATGACGAACACACCATCTGAAATGCCTTGAGGTGTCTGACGGTATTCTCATCTGCATTACCACAAAAAGAAGGTAATAAGTCAATCAGACCAGCTTTAAGATCAAAATTACCTGAGGCTACCGGATACAATATACTCGATATGTTCCGGCCTAGCTCAGGTGATGCAAGCTCCCTCAAGGTTCTTTGAAGCTCAAAATTACCCACGACCTCCATCTTGGCGCTTCTTTTGAATTTTCAAAGAATGACTGTGCTCAAAAACCCGAACAAAAACGGGTAAAATAATACAAAAGAATTAAACTATACAAAAAGTAAAGAAAATTTTTAAAACTAACAAACTAAACTTAACTAAACTAAATTAAACTTAGTTTCCCCGACAACGGCGCCAATTTTGGTAGAGCACTTTATGTGGTACTCCAAATTCAAGCTGTCGAGGCTTGCCAAAATACAATTTATAAACCCGAGTACACCGAGCTATTTGAAGCTTAGTGGTAACGGGATCGATCCACAGAGAAATAAAAATTCAATTTAACTAAGCCTAATTTGTTAATTATAAAAAGTATGAACAATAAAAGAATGGTAACTTGGTTTGGGGGGAAGGGAGCTCCTAATGTGCAACTAACGGAAAATTAAAGGACAACGTGCAAAATTTAAACGGTCGTGCTTAACTTCGAGAAATAGAATTGATCGTTATGGATGTTCGGATCATCGATACAAATTATCAACTAATCATGCTTCAGCACACAATTCATTTGGCTAAGTGCTAGCTCCAATGACCCAAAGATATAATTAGGCACGTGCAATTCTAATTATACTTGGCTAATAATCTATCCAAGGTCGCGACCCCTAAATCGACTATAAGCCAGTGACGGGAACACTGTGACGGTCTAATCCTAAGACTAACCCGGTTTCTCTCTTTCCTTAAGCCTAACATGAAAACGTTAATTAATTCAGTTTACCAACTGTCACTTTGGAATGAATCAATTAGCCATGCTTAAGCCCGTGCTACCTAGCGGTTTGGGCAATTATACGTCCCAACCTTTAGCCCTCTATCATGCATAGGAACTAGGGCGTCAACCTAATTTAGCTACACATGCTAGATATTATGAAGATCAAGCAAGAAGATGCATAAACATATTAATTACATCAACATTTACAAGGGGCAAAACCTCCCCAAACATCCATAATTTCACAAACCAAAACTCAAAATTAAGTACTAACCTTAGTTTAGCCTTCCATGGAGGATGAATAAATCCAATCCCCCATGGAAGAGCTTAGAAGCATACAAAGAGGAGAAGAAGAAGGCCAAAAATGGTGGAAAATAGCCTAGACCCGAGAGGAAAATGTTGGGGAAGAAGGAGATTCAAAAGTTAGGCAAAATGTGGCGTTTTCACGCCTTTAAGTGTCGGAGCATCTCGACGCTAGGCAAGCGTCTCGACGCTGTGCCCTAAGTTGGCCGGGCGCGCGAGCGCGGGCGTCGAGACGCTCGGACAGCGTCTCGACGCTGTCGTGCGTCTATCTGGGAAAATTGTCGGGCTGGCGTCGAGACCCTCGGGCGGCGTCTCGACGCTAGCGCGCGCTTCGTTTGCGGTTGGCAATCGGGGCAGCGTCGAGACCCTCGGGCGGCGTCTCGACGCTGGGGCGCGCGCGTGCTTCGGATGGTGTCTGCGCAGCGTCGAGTTAGCGTCGAGCTAGCGTCTCGACGCTGCCGCCCATGCAAGTGAACTCTCGGGTTTGGATGGCCAAATTGTGTCTCTTCAATGCCATTTTTGCCATCTCTTGGATTCTTTAGGCCCTTTCACTCCCGATGCATCTATGAAGCTCTAAAACGGCACTTTAAGCCCCGAAATGTGTCTTTGGACTTCCCGAGCTCTCTACCATGAAATCACCTACAAGGAAGCATATTAATCAATATATGTTTTTAACCAGAATTAGGGACATAAAGATAGCTCTATTTTGGAGCTCTCAAATAGCGTTAGAATTCTAAGAAATGTAAAGTGTTTGTAGTCCATCGGTTAGGATAATTGCCTTCCAACCAATAGACCTGGGTTCGACTCTTGGCAGATGCATTTTAGTTCCTTTGTTTTTTTGTTTCCATCATTATGTATGGCATAACATGTAAATTCGCATGGCATTAGGAAGCAGATAACTAAGCCGTGTCTTTAGCATTTCATTGCCTCTTTTGTTTGTAAACTCGCATAAAAACCACTTAAAATATTTTGAAAACACTGTTACTTTACAACATTGTTTGCTTACATGCATGATTGGTACTCACATTTTCCCTCAGGATCTGACATTGGAATACCTCCAGGTTTTATTATTTGAATTAGTTTATACTTGGACTAGCGTGCCCAACACGTGAACAATAATCCGAGTTTCGCTCAAGAGGTGGACAGTAATATATAAATATTAAAGTTTAAACCCTAATACAATATTGTTTTATATACATTGGACTAGCTATTGATATCGACAAGTTCAGATGGCTGATTTGGTCTAAGGGACTAGAATAAGGTTCTTGTCCGAAAGGGAGGAAGCTGATAACTAAGTCGTGTCTTTATTAATTTTTCTGCATTTCATTGCCTCTTTTGTTTGTAAATTCGCATAAAAACCACTTAATATATTTTGAAAACACTAGTTACTTTACAACATTGTTTGCTTACATGCATAATTGTAAACGTTTTGAGATACTCGCATTTTCCCTGAGGATCTAACCTTGGAATACCTCCAGGTTTTATTATTTGAATTAGTTTATACTTCGACTAGCGTGCCCAAAAGGTGAACAATAATCTGAGTTTAACTCAAGAAATGGACAATAATATATAAATATTAAAGTTTAAACCCTAATACATTATTGTTTTATATACATTGGGCTAGCTATTGATATTGACAAGTTGAGATGGCCGAGTTGGTCTAAGGCGCCAGATTAAGGTTCTGGTCTGAAAGGGTGTGGGTTCAAATCCCACTCTCAACAATTCTTATAATATTTTGTTCACTTCTTATATTGTTTCGTTGTTTTATTTAACAACGTTAGAATCCTATGAAATGTAAAGCGTTTGTAGTCCAACGGTTAGGATAATTGTCTTCCAAGCAATAGACCCGGGTTCGACTCCCGGCAGACACATTTTAGTTCCTTTGTTCCCATCATTATGTATGGCATAACATGTAAATTCGCATGGTATTAGGAAGCAGATAACTAAGCCGTGTCTTTAGCATTTCATTGCCTCTTTTGTTTGTAAACTCGCATAAAAACCACTTAAAATATTTTGAAAACATTGGTTACTTTACAACATTCTTTGCTTACATGCATAATTGTAAACGTTTTGAGATACTCGCATTTTCCCTGAGGATCTGACCTTGGAATACGTCCAGGTTTTATTATTTGAATTAGTTTATACTTCGACTAGCGTGCCCAAAAGGTGAACAATAATCTGAGTTTAACTCAAGAAATGGACAATAATATATAAATATTAAAGTTTAAACCCTAATACATTATTGTTTTATAAACATTGGGTTAGCTATTGATATTGACAAGTTGAGATGGCCGCCTTGGTCTAAGGCGCCAGATTAAGGTTCTGGTCCGAAAGGGCGTGGGTTCAAATCCCACTCTCAACAATTCTTATCATATTTTGTTCACTTCTTATATTGTTTCGTTGTTTTATTTAACAACGTTAGAATTCTATGAAATGTAAAGCGTTTGTAGTCCAACGGTTAGGATAATTGCCTTCCAAGCAATAGACTCGAGTTCGAATCCCGACAGACGCAGTTTAGTCCCCATGTAAATTCGCATGGCATTAGGAAGCAGATAACTAAGCCGTGTCTTTAGCATATCATTGCCTCTTTTGTTTGTAAACTCGCATAAAAACCACTTAAAATATTTTGAAAACATTGGTTACTTTACAACAATGTCTGCTTACATGCATGATTGGTACTCACATTTTCCCTCAGGATCTGACATTGGAATACCTCTTTTATTATTTGAATTAGTTTATACTTGGACTAGCGTGCCCAACACTTTCCCTCAGGATCTGACATTGGATTACCTCCAGGTTTTATTATTTGAATTAGTTTATACTTGGACTAGCGTGCCCAACACGTGAACAATAATCCGAGTTTCGCTCAAGAGGTGGACAGTAATATATAAATATTAAAGTTTAAACCCTAATACAATATTGTTTTATATACATTGGACTAGCTATTGATATCGACAAGTTCAGATGGCTGATTTGGTCTAAGGGACTAGAATAAGGTTCTTGTCCGAAAGGGCAGAAGCTGATAACTAAGTCGTGTCTTTATTAATTTTTCTGCATTTCATTGCCTCTTTTGTTTGTAAACTCGCATAAAAACCACTTAATATATTTTGAAAACACTAGTTACTTTACAACATTGTTTGCTTACATGCATAATTGTAAACGTTTTGAGATACTCGCATTTTCCCTGAGGATCTGACCTTGGAATACCTCCAGGTTTTATTATTTGAATTAGTTTATACTTCGACTAGCGTGCCCAAAAGGTGAACAATAATCTGAGTTTAACTCAAGAAATGGACAATAATATATAAATATTAAAGTTTAAACCCTAATACATTATTGTTTTATATACATTGGGCTAGCTATTGATATTGACAAGTTGAGATGGCCGCCTTGGTCTAAGGCGCCAGATTAAGGTTTTGGTCCGAAAGGGCGTGGGTTCAAATCCCACTCTCAACAATTCTTATCATATTTTGTTCACTTCTTATATTGTTTCGTTGTTTTATTTAACAACGTTAGAATTCTATGAAATGTAAAGCGTTTATAGTCCAACGGTTAGGATAATTGCCTTCCAAGCAATAGGACCGGGTTCGACTCCCGGCAAACGCATTTAGTTCCTTTGTTCCCATCATTATGTATGGCATAACATGTAAATTCGCATTGTTTTAGGAAGCTGATAACTATGCTGAGTTTTTATTAATTTTTCTGCATTTCATTGCCTCTTTTGTTTGTAAACTCGCATAAAAACCACTTAATATATTTTGAAAACACTGGTTACTTTACAACATTGTCTGCTTACATGCATGATTGGTACTCACATTTTCCCTCATGATTGGTACTCACATTTTCCCTCCGGATCTGACATTGGAATACCTCCAGGTATTATTATTTGAATTAGTTTATACTTGGACTAGCGTGCCCAACACGTGAACAATAATCCGAGTTGCGCTCAAGAGGTGGACAGTAATATATAAATATTAAAGTTTAAACCCTAATACAATATTGTTTTATATACATTGGGCTAGCTATTGATATCGACAAGTTCAGATGGCTGATTTGGTCTAAGGGACTAGAATAAGGTTCTTGTCCGAAAGGGCGGAAGCTGATAACTAAGTCGTGTCTTTATTAATTTTTCTGCATTTCATTGCCTCTTTTGTTTGTAAACTCGCATAAAAACCACTTAATATATTTTGAAAACACTAGTTACTTTACAACATTTTTTGCTTACATGCATAATTGTAAACGTTTTGAGATACTCACATTTTCCTTGAGGATCTGACCTCGAAATACCTCCAGGTTTTATTATTTGAATTAGTTTAAACTTCGACTAGCGTGCCCAAAAGGTGAACAATAATCTGAGTTTAACTCAAGAAATGGATAATAATATATAAATATTAAAGTTTAAACCCTAATACATTATTGTTTTATATACATTGGGCTAGCTATTGATATTGACAAGTTGAGATGGCCGAGTTGGTCTAAGGGACCAGATTAAGGTTCTGGTCCGAAAGGGCGTGGGTTCAAATCCCACTCTCAACAATTCTTATCATGTAAATTCGCATGGTATTAGGAAGCAGATAACTAAGCCGTGTCTTTAGCATTTCATTGCCTCTTTTGTTTGTAAACTCGCATAAAAACCACTTAAAATATTTTGAAAACGGATCTGACATTGGAATACCTACAGGTTTTATTATTTGAAGTAGTTTATACTTGGACTAGCGTGCCCAACACGTGAACAATAATCCGAGTTTCGCTCAAGAGGTGGACAGTAATATATAAATATTAAAGTTTAAACCCTAATACAATATTGTTTTATATACATTGGGCTAGCTATTGATATCGACAAGTTCAGATGGTTGATTTGGTCTAAGGGACTAGAATAAGCTTTTTGTCCGAAAGGGCGGAAGGTGATAACTAAGTCGTGTCTTTATTAATTTTTCTGCATTTCATTGCCTATTTTGTTTGTAAACTCGCATAAAAACCACTTAATATATTTTGAAAACACTAGGTACTTTACAACATTGTTTGCTTACATGCATAATTGTAAACGTTTTGAGATACTCGCATTTTCCCTGAGGATCTGACCTTGGAATACCTCTAGGTTTTATTATTTGAATTAGTTTATACTTCGACTAGCGTGCCCAAAAGGTGAACAATAATCTGAGTTTAACTCAAGAAATGGACAATAATATATAAATATTAAAGTTTAAACTCTAATACATTATTGTTTTATATACATTGGGCTAGCTATTGATATTGACAAGTTGAGATGGCCGAGTTGGTCTAAGGCGCCAGATTAAGGTTCTGGTCCGAAAGGGCGTGGGTTCAAATCCCACTCTCAACAATTCCTATCATATTTTGTTCACTTCTTATATTGTTTCGTTGTTTTATTTAACAACGTTAGAATTCTATGAAATGTAAAGCGTTTGCAGTCCAACGGTTAGGATAATTGACTTCCAAGTAATAGACCTGGGTTCGACTCCCGGCAGACGCATTTTAGTTCTTTTGTTCCCATCATTATGTATGGCATAACATGTAAATTCGCATGGTATTAGGAAGCAGATAACTAAGCCGTGTCTTTAGCATTTCATTGCCTCTTTTGTTTGTAAACTCGCATAAAAACCACTTAAAATATTTTGAAAACATTGGTTACTTTACAACATTGTCTGCTTACATGCATGATTGGTACTCACATTTTCCCTCATGATTGGTACTCACATTTTCCCTCCGGATCTGACATTGGAATACCTCCAGGTTTTATTATTTGAATTAGTTTATACTTGGACTAGCGTGCCCAACACGTGAACAATAATCCGAGTTTCGGTCAAGAGGTGGACAGTAATATATAAATATTAAAGTTTAAACCCTAATACAATATTGTTTTATATACATTGGGCTAGCTATTGATATCGACAAGTTCAGATGGCTGATTTGGTCTAAGGGACTAGAATAAGGTTCTTGTCCGAAAGGCGGAAGCTGATAACTAAGTCGTGTCTTTATTAATTTTTCTGCATTTCATTGCCTCTTTTGTTTGTAAACTCGCATAAAAACCACTTAATATATTTTGAAAACACTAGTTACTTTACAACATTCTTTGCTTACATGCATAATTGTAAACGTTTTGAGATACTCGCATTTTCCCTGAGGATCTGACCTTGGAATACGTCCAGGTTTTATTATTTGAATTAGTTTATACTTCGACTAGCGTGCCCAAAAGGTGAACAATAATCTGAGTTTAACTCAAGAAATGGACAATAATATATAAATATTAAAGTTTAAACCCTAATACATTATTGTTTTATATACATTGGGCTAGCTATTCATATTGACAAGTTGAGATGGCCGAGTTGGTCTAAGGCGCCAAATTAAGGTTCTGGTCCGAAAGGGCGTGGATTCAAATCCCACTCTCAACAATTCCTATCATATTTTGTTCACTTCTTATATTGTTTCGTTGTTTTATTTAACAACGTTAGAATTCTATGAAATGTAAAGCGTTTGTAGTCCAACTGTTAGGATAATTGCCTTCCAAGCAATAGACCTGGGTTCGACTCCCGGCAGACGCATTTTAGTTCCTTTGTTCCAATCATTATGTATGGCATAACATGTAAATTCGCATGGTATTAGGAAGCAGATAACTAAGCCGTGTCTTTAGCATTTCATTGCCTCTTTTGTTTGTAAACTCGCATAAAAACCACTTAAAATATTTTGAAAACATTGGTTACTTTACAACATTGTCTGCTTACATGCATGATTGGTACTCACATTTTCCCTCAGGATCTGACATTGGAATACCTACAGGATTTATTATTTGAAGTAGTTTATACTTGGACTAGCGTGCCCAACACGTGAACAATAATCCGAGTTTCGCTCAAGAGGTGGACAGTAATATATAAATATTAAAGTTTAAACCCTAATACAATATTGTTTTATATACATTGGGCTAGCTATTGATATCGACAAGTTCAGATGGCTGATTTGGTCTAAGGGACTAGAATAAGGTTCTTGTCCGAAAGGCGGAAGCTGATAACTAAGTCGTGTCTTTATTAATTTTTCTGCATTTCATTGCCTCTTTTGTTTGTAAACTCGCATAAAAACCACTTAATATATTTTGAAAACACTAGTTACTTTACAACATTCTTTGCTTACATGCATAATTGTAAACGTTTTGAGATACTCGCATTTTCCCTGAGGATCTGACCTTGGAATACGTCCAGGTTTTATTATTTGAATTAGTTTATACTTCGACTAGCGTGCCCAAAAGGTGAACAATAATCTGAGTTTAACTCAAGAAATGGACAATAATATATAAATATTAAAGTTTAAACCCTAATACATTATTGTTTTATATACAATGGGCTAGTTATTTATATTGACAAGTTGAGATGGCCAAGTTGGTCTAAGGCGCCAGATTAAGGTTCTGGTCCGAAAGGGCGTGGGTTCAAATCCCACTCTCAACAATTCTTATCATATTTTGTTCACTTCTTATATTGTTTCGTTGTTTTATTTAACAACGTTAGAATTCTATGAAATGTAAAGCGTTTGTAGTCCAACGGTTAGGATAATTGCCTTCCAAGCAATAGACCTGGGTTCGACTCCCGGCAGACGCATTAAGTTCCTTCGTTCCCATCATTATGTATGGCATAACATGTAAATTCGCATGGTATTAGGAAGCAGATAACTAAGCCGTGTCTTTAGCATTTCATTGCCTCTTTTGTTTGTAAACTCGCATAAAAACCACTTAAAATATTTTGAAAACATTGGTTACTTTACAACAATGTCTGCTTACATGCATGATTGGTACTCACATTTTCCCTCGGGATCTGACATTGGAATACCTCCAGGTTTTATTATTTGAATTAGTTTATACTTGGACTAGCGTGCCCAACACGTGAACAATAATCCGAGTTTCGCTCAAGAGGTGGACAGTAATATATAAATATTAAAGTTTAAACCCTAATACAATATTGTTTTATATACATTGGACTAGCTATTGATATCGACAAGTTCAGATGGCTGATTTGGTCTAAGGGACTAGAATAAGGTTCTTGTCCGAAAGGGCGGAAGCTGATAACTAAGTCGTGTCTTTATTAATTTTTCTGCATTTCATTGCCTCTTTTGTTTGTAAACTCGCATAAAAACCACTTAATATATTTTGAAAACACTAGTTACTTTACAACATTGTTTGCTTACATGCATAATTGTAAACGTTTTGAGATACTCGCATTTTCCCTGAGGATCTGACCTTGGAATACCTCCAGGTTTTATTATTTGAATTAGTTTATACTTCGACTAGCGTGCCCAAAAGGTGAACAATAATCTGAGTTTAACTCAAGAAATGGACAATAATATATAAATATTAAAGTTTAAACCCTAATACATTATTGTTTTATATACATTGGGCTAGCTATTGATATTGACAAGTTGAGATGGCCGAGTTGGTCTAAGGCGCCAGATTAAGGTTCTGGTCCGAAAGGGCGTGGGTTTAAATCCCACTTTCAACAATTCTTATCATATTTTGTTCACTTCTTATATTGTTTCGTTGTTTTATTTAACAACGTTAGAATTCTATGAAATGTAAAGCGTTTGTAGTCCAACGGTTAGGATAATTGCCTTCCAAGCAATAGACCCGGGTTCGACTCCCGGCAGACGCATTTTAGTTCCTTTGTTCCCATCATTATGTATGGCATAACATGTAAATTCGCATGGTATTAGGAAGCAGATAACTAAGCCGTGTCTTTAGCATTTCATTGCCTCTTTTGTTTGTAAACTCGCATAAAAACCACTTAAAATATTTTGAAAACATTGGTTACTTTACAACATTGTCTGCTTACATGCATGATTGGTTACTTTACAACATTGTCTGCTTACATGCATGATTGGTACTCACCTCAGGATCTGGAATACCTCCAGGATTTATTATTTGAAGTAGTTTATACTTGGACTAGCGTGCCCAACACGTGAACAATAATCCGAGTTTCGCTCAAGAGGTGGACAGTATTATATAAATATTAAAGTTTAAACCCTAATACAATATTGTTTTATATACATTGGGCTAGTTTATACTTGGACTAGCGTGCCCAACACGTGAACAATAATCCGAGTTTCGCTCAAGAGGTGGACAGTAATATATAAATATTAAAGTTTAAACCCTAATACAATATTGTTTTATATACATTGGGCTAGCTATTGATATCGACAAGTTCAGATGGCTGATTTGGTCTAAGGGACTAGAATAAGGTTCTTGTCCGAAAGGCGGAAGCTGATAACTAAGTCGTGTCTTTATTAATTTTTCTGCATTTCATTGCCTCTTTTGTTTGTAAACTCGCATAAAAACCACTTAATATATTTTGAAAACACTAGTTACTTTACAACATTCTTTGCTTACATGCATAATTGTAAACGTTTTGAGATACTCGCATTTTCCCTGAGGATCTGACCTTGGAATACGTCCAGGTTTTATTATTTGAATTAGTTTATACTTCCACTAGCGTGCCCAAAAGGTGAACAATAATCTGAGTTTAACTCAAGAAATGGACAATAATATATAAATATTAAAGTTTAAACCCTAATACATTATTGTTTTATATACATTGGGCTAGTTATTTATATTGACAAGTTGAGATGGCCGCCTTGGTCTAAGGCGCCAGATTAAGGTTGTTGTCCGAAAGGGCGTGGGTTCAAATCCCACTCTCAACAATTCTTATCATATTTTGTTCACTTCTTATATTGTTTCGTTGTTTTATTTAACAACGTTAGAATTCTATGAAATGTAAAGCGTTTGTAGTCCAACGGTTAGGATAATTGCCTTCCAAGCAATAGACCCGGGTTCGACTCCCGGCAGACGCATTAAGTTCCTTCGTTTCCATCATTATGTATGGCATAACATGTAAATTCGCATGGTATTAGGAAGTAGATAACTAAGCCGTGTCTTTAGCATTTCATTGCCTCTTTTGTTTGTAAACTCGCATAAAAACCACTTTCTTTAGCATTTCATTGCCTCTTTTGTTTGTAAACTCGCATAAAAACCACTTAAAATATTTTGAAAACATTGGTTACTTTACAACAATGTCTGCTTACATGCATGATTGGTACTCACATTTTCCCTCAGGATCTGACATTGGAATACCTCCAGGTTTTATTATTTGAATTAGTTTATACTTGGACTAGCGTGCCCAACACGTGAACAATAATCCGAGTTTCGCTCAAGAGGTGGACAGTAATATATAAATATTAAAGTTTAAACCCTAATACAATATTGTTTTATATACATTGGACTAGCTATTGATATCGACAAGTTCAGATGGCTGATTTGGTCTAAGGGACTAGAATAAGGTTCTTGTCCGAAAGGGCGGAAGCTGATAACTAAGTCGTGTCTTTATTAATTTTTCTGCATTTCATTGCCTCTTTTGTTTGTAAACTCGCATAAAAACCACTTAATATATTTTGAAAACACTAGTTACTTTACATCATTGTTTGCTTACATGCATAATTGTAAACGTTTTGAGATACTCGCATTTTCCCTGAGGATCTGACCTTGGAATACCTCCAGGTTTTATTATTTGAATTAGTTTATAC